>JAPDVU010000005.1:84074547-85553828 GCA_026230045.1 Corynorhinus townsendii
CATGTGGCTTTCCAATTTTCCCAGCACTATTTATTGAAGAGACTTTCTTTTCCCCATTGTGTGTTTTGGCCCCTTTGCCAAAAAATATTTGCCGATATATATGTGTTTTTATTTTTGGGCTCTCAGTTCTGTTCCATTGGTCTCTGTGTGTGTTTTTCTGTCAAATATATGGCTTATATAATATACAGAGCAACAGAGCATGTGTCATAGAAATGTACACTTGAAACTTATATGATCCTATTGAAACGCAAAAATTGAACTGGAACATCCTGAATTCCCAGGTTCTTGTCTTGATGGTTTTGAAGAATGAAGCCACAGACGAAAGGTGATAGGTGAAAAGTACAGAAACTTTATTGCAAGCACACGCCACCTCTAAAACCTAATTCTAAATTATAAGTCTGAAACTCTGTCCCTCCTGGACAGACAGAGGGGCCCCTGAGAAGGGTGACTGCTGCTTCTTTGTCTTGAGGCATTAAATCGGCTGCGTTCTTTGAACCTGACCCCTTCGTATTGGTTATTTTTGTTACATAGAGTTAGTTTTCAAAGCTCAAAGCCCACGTGGTGTCCCCCATTTTCTCTCACCCTTATCTGGTTGGTTGGAGTCCCTGTTGATTTATCTTATAGCTCTCCCAGTTGTGTTGGCAGAGAAAGCCTTATCTCATAGCCCTTCCAGCTACTTAGGCCAGGGCTGCTTTTGGCCTAACTTATGGTCACTTTAATGGCTCAGGCTCATGATGTCTTTTGGTTTATGGCTGTCTTTAATTGCATGGGCCAGATATATTTCTCTTTGCCTAGTCCATTTCTCTACTCTCTGTACAAGTAAGATAAACTACCTGGTGTCTGCAACTCTCCATTATGTATTCCTTCCCCCATAGTCCCCTTTTTATTCCTAAATTTTTCTAAACCTGCCTAATTAAACTACCCAGCTAACCCTTTCACTATTAAGCAATGCCACTCCAATAAATTTGATAAAGTAAATTTTAAAATAAGTTCATTAATAAAAAAAAAAGAAAGAAAAGTGTGTGCCCTGTTCCTATTCTTTATTAACAGGAATGGTCCTAATACAACCATTCCCACTTTTGCTCTATCATGAGAGTCACTATAAAATATCTTGGTAGAAGCTAAATTATATTTTATTGATATGTATAAAATGTAATACTTTTCCCCACAAGTGTTTTAATAAAAATCCATCCTTTTAAACAAATGGGAAAGGACTCTTTTCCAATTGGATTGAGTTACCTGCCAGAAAATTTCAATTAAAAAGTTATATTCAATATTTAAGATGGAAAATGAGGACTAGCACTAGAGAACTGATGTCAGCAATGGAGACCATGTAAAACACGCTGTAGTTTCTACAGTGGCATAATCAAATCCTCACAAGTAAGGGCCTTCCAACCAGTAACTTTTATTCTGATTCTGGTTATATCTGTCCCTCAAGCCTTCATGTGAAATAGGCCAATAATGCTTTCAAACTGATTTCAACACACACACACACACACACACACACACACACACCAGGAGAAAGAGCCTAAAAACATACCTGGCAGAGGGATTGCCAAGAAAACTCACTACCAAGCAAAGATCATATATAAATGAAGAATTTCATTTACCTGCAATGAGAATTTGCAGGTATAATTCTCTAAAATTATAGAGAAATTTGGATTCAGTACTGTTCTTTCTTTTTGGCCATACCCACAAATATTCTTACGCTACTCCAATAATTATTGCTACTCTAAACCTTCTCGTGCATAGAGGCACCACTCAGATGACCAACAGCTGCTTCAATGATTCCTTCCAGAACAGCCTTCACACTAAAAAATGACCTGATCTCCCTGTTAAAAGGTATCCTGGCCAGTGTGGCTCAGTGGTTGAGCATTGACCTACCTGGAAGGCATGGTTCAATTCCTGGTCAGGGCACATGCCTAGATTTCAGGCTTCATCCCCAGTGGGGGCATGTAGGAGGCAGCCAATCGATGATTCTCTCTCATCATTGATGTTTCTATCTCTCTCTTTGCCTTCCTCTCTGAAATCAATAAAAATATATTAAAAACAAAACAAACAAACAAGCAAAAACTCCCATACAGTAGTGAAACATTCCACCTGATAATCAGAGCAGTGAAAGGCAAATCATGGTAGATGGCTGATATCTGATACTGTGCCCAATTTCCATTTTTACAAAGAAGATCACAAACCCAAAGCAATCAATTTATTTTTTTATTAAGGTGAAATTGTGTAACATAAAATTAATAATTTTTACATTGTTAAAGGCATGATATTAAAGGCAGAGGTATTTAGTCTATTCATAATATTATGTAACCACCACCTCTAACTTTTTCCAAAAATTTTCACAACCATAAAGAAAACAGAACCTGGTTCTCTTCAACAGTTTCTTTACCTTCTCTCTTCCTCCCAGCCCCTGGCAATAACCAATCTGCATTTTGTCTCAATGGATTCACCTAGTCTGAATATTTCTTATAAATAGAGTAGAACAATATGTGATCTTTTGTGTCTGGCTTTATACCCTTAGAATAATGTTTAGGAGGTCCATCCATGTTGCATAGCATGTATCAGTATTTCATTTCTCTTTATGGCTGAATAATATTCCATTATAATGTTACAGGCCCAGTGCACAAATTCATGCATGGGTGGGGTCTGGCCAGCCTACCCTGATTGGGGCCGATTGGGGCTGGGCTGGCCAGGGGGAGGTGCAGTGGGCAGTTGGCCTGCCAGCCTCTGCCCCGACCTGGGTAGGGGGGCAGATTGGGGCTGCAGTGTGTGTCAAAGCAACCAGTTGGTCCGGGGTTCTGGTCGTTCCAGTCATTCTGGTGTTCTGGTCACTTAGCTTTTATATATATATATATATATATATATATATATATATATATATATATATAGAGAGAGAGAGAGAGAGAGAGAGAGAGAGAGAGAGAGAGAGAGAGATAAGTTAGATAGGGGTGAGATGTTGGGAGGAAGAAGTGAAACTAGGACTCAACTAGGCTGTGTTACTAAGACACCCCAACTGGGCAGGGAAGGAAGGGTGCACTTGAAGTCATAAACTCTAAAATGCATAGATATTGCTAAGACAGGCAGTTTGCAGATAACCAATGAGGAACTAGCAAACGTATATACAAAAAAAGTGTGTGTGTGCTTCCTCTTCTCTCTTCCCTGGCGCAGCACACAATGGATACTAAATTACTTCCTGCATGCTAGGTTCATGGCAGGAGATGAGCTCCCCAGTCGCCCAGGTGGCTTGTGGCCAAGGGGGGCTCCACACATGGACTAATAGACTTTACTTAGCTTGGATGCTGAACTACTCCCAACTGTAACATGAAAAAGAAGCTCTGGGTACTAGGCTGCTCCTGGAACCCCAGCTGCACCTTTCCCAGGACTGGATTCTCCCAATAAACTTAGGTTCTGCTAACTGTTTTTGTCTGCAACTTCATTCTTTGTTTTCAGGAAACAAGAACTCAGACTTAACATTCTACATTTTGGTATCAGATATACCACCACTTATTTATCCATTCACCCACTGATGGATACTTATGCGGGTTCTGCCTTGTACCTCTTGCAAATCATGCTGCTGTGAACTTGTGTGTGCATATTTTTTTTTAGTATCAATTGTTGGTTTTTTTGCATATATAATTAAGAATGTAATATACTTAACATGATTATATAATAATTCCAATTTTAACATTTAAGAAACTGCGTTCAAACTGTTTTCAAGAACTAAGCCATTTTACATTTCCACCATAAATGCAGCAGGATCCCAATCAATTTCTCCATATCTTTGTCAGCCCTAATTTTCCATTTCTTTGTGTTTTTTTTTTTTCTTAAAAATAATTATACCCATCTCACCGGGTGTGAAGTGCTACCTCACTGTGGTTTTAATTTGGTTCTCTAATGACAAACGATATTGAGAATCTTTCATGTGTTTGCTGGTCATTGTGTATTTTCTTTGGAGAATTATCTTTTTTAGTCTTGGGCCCATTTTTAGATTGAGAGCAATCAGTTTTAGTAGTAGGAATTCAGTGAAGTATTTAGGAATAAGGCAGAGGAAAGGAAGCCAGGAATAGAATCCCTCTTGCCGCCTTCCTGCTGTTTCTCCTGGAATACCCTCACGAGGCTGGTTTATTTATTCATTTATTTTTCAGGTAGCTTGAAAGAGATGAGGTTTATATACAACATCAATTGTATGTAATACTTCTAATCTTTCAGAGGGACTACCACCTACTTACTTCTCGTAAACAAAGAGCAAACAACCCTGCACCTATGACTCCTGCCCTTTGATGCCTCCTGCCCTTTGGAAATGAGCCAGTGCCTTTGCAGTCTGGCCTTGCTGTGAGAATGGTTACACTGCAGCCAGTCTGCCACGGTTCACATTCTGGCTCCTCCACTTTCCAGCTGTGTGATTTAAGGATATTGTCATGGTTCCCTCTCTATACAATGAGGACATTTAAAATACCTGTTCTATAAAAGCATTGTGAAAAGTAGAAAGTAATGCCAGACATTGGGTGACATTTAATGCCGGTGGGTCTTGATCTGGCATTTAGAAGGGTTCTGGAATTTGGAGAAGGGCTGTGAGTAGATTAACTAAGAACCCAGAGACGAAAGATAATTTTAAAAGGCATTGGGGGGTCAGAGGAGCCTAGCTAAAGAAACTAAGTTCTTGTCTCAGGACCCCTTGCTTTTTATTAACACAATTTGTCCTAAGGCAAGGTGGAGATATACACTTCAAATGGTAGGGTTTCATACAGAAGCATTGTCAGATTGGGGAATAGTCTGCGGCTGTTCAGGTGTTTGGCCAGTAGGAGGCAATAACATGTAGATTAATATGCCCTGAGCTGTCTGGCAGCAAACAATCAATTTAAAGTATCCTTTTCAGGTTTGGGGAAATGCCTATAGCCATTCCAGCAGGCCATAACGTATGTGACTCAGCCCTTGTTGAGTCCCCAAGTTCCATCAACCTTTCCATGAAACTCTTGCAATTATGACATTGCTGGAATTGGCTTCCAGCAAGAAAGAGCCTAGATAAAGTGTCCAACATAATATATTTACGTGAAAATGCTGAATGGAATATTACCTGTCATAGTTTTAGGCTGTGCCACACCATCTCTCTGACTCCTACTCTCTTACTCTGTGCTCTCTCCTACTGTTCCAACAAGCTCCAAGGTACTCTCCTCATTAATCAAATGGATTCATACTGGGCTCACATATCTCTCTCAATTTAAAGTCCAGTTGGTCTTTAATTTTGTTTCTTTCCCATCTCTCTTTATACTTTCTTGGCCATATACTTTAAAAACTAAAAATTTTAAGATGCTGTTCATGTCTTTTAACATCCTCGATGAACATTCACACCTAATTCACTCTAATATAGGCTTTTCCTCCACTTTGATCCCTTTTCAGTCACTTCATATACATAATCAATTTCAGTCATCATCTGAGTCCCCATCCCTCAGCCCATTCGTGACTATTGTCCAAACTCTTTCTAAAACAGTCCCTTCACTTCATTCTCTAAGAAACACTTTCCCATTATCTGTCTTCTTTTAATATTGTTCTTTCTCAGTTGACTTCAAGCATTTATGTCCTCTGAGGCATTACATTTTTGTATTTCTTATATCTTATTCCTAGATTCACTTTATTCTCTCTTTCTAGCAAGTGACATTTTTGTTGAATGGATGAATGAGTGAATGAGCATGTAAATTCAGTTAGTTCCAAATCTTCCAGGGAATAAATAAATAAATAAACATTATTTTCCTAGGATGCTTTCGATTTATATATATTTTTGCCCCTTTCTTTGGTAAGGTTTTTGCTGTTTTGTTTTTCTTTATACTGAGAGTTGCTATTAAATCTATTGCCTGCAGATACTCTTCATCCAGGAACCTCTAATGGATGCTGCATAATAGTTTAATAGCTCCCATTATTTTTCCATGAATTGTTCTAGACACTTTCTATGTTTCTCATTTCTCTCCACAATCTTGTGAGATATGCATTAACAGATACAATTTTATGATGAAGATATGTTTCAGAGGTTGTTAATTTCATGAAGTGAACTCATCTACTTAATTTTGGTACTAGTATTAAAGAAGGTTGGTGATAGTCATAAACCACTACTTTCTGATGTTTTTACCTTTTCCCCTTATAAAATTACATCAATCATATTGGTCTTTTCACATAAAAATTATTTTGAAGAAAAAGATGATTAATTCAAACACCTGGTTCACTGAAAACAGTAAAAAATCACCAGGTATTGTGAAAACATGTGTGTGTGTTTGTGTGTCCATATAGCCGAAAACTTACCTAAAATCAGCAGGCTAAGTCTAGAACACCCTGAGCAATTAATACAGGGTAATGCACAAACTGTAAATCCCTTTGATATCTAAATAATATTATTGATAAATTGTCCCACATGGTAATCACTTCAAAGACTATTGCATCAGAATATCCAGTATAAGGTGTGCACAAGTCCATGAGTAAGAACAAATGCACAGGTGACTTTGGAATCAAAGACTATTGAGGACTCTCTTCAGAACTACTCCTACAATTTGTGACAGAAAGGTTACAAATGTCAAGCTATTGAACATAGGGCCTATTATTCAATATAAGAACTAAAAATATAAAAACCAATTGCTTATTTTTATTAGCATATTCAAAAATGCCTTGTGCAAGTGATAAAATGTTTGAAATTTATTACATTGCTTCTATCGGCATATGCAATTTTTGGGGGGACAAAAAGTAGTCTTGCCTTAACTGATAGAGACAGTTGAGTTTGTATTATTTTCAGACTTGATAGTACTCAGAGAGCTTTGCACACAAGAAGTTAGATGATTCTTCCCTGTTCTGATATATCCTATATAATAAAGAGCTAATATGCAAATGACCATCACACCCTCACACCATCACATCTAACGGCTCAGACACTCAACACTGGAGAGAAAGGAATGGGGACTAGCCAAGCACAAATGAGCTTGAAATAGAGGAATGGGGACAAGACAGGCTGGGCCTGGGAGAGGGACAAGCTGCCCACCCCGGGGTCCCAGGTGCCAGCAGCTGCACCTGCACCTACAGCCTGGGAGAGGGACAAGCCACCCTCCCCACAGTCCCAGGGGCCAGTGCCTATGGCTGTGGCCCCAGAGAGGAACAAGCCACCTGCCTCATGGTCCCAGGCACTTGCAGCTGCGCCTGCACCTGTGGCCCAGGAGAGAGACAAGCCACCCACCGGCAGTCCCAGGCACCAGAGGCTAGGACTGGGCCTGCAGCTCAGGAGAGGGAAAATCCACATGCCCCACAGACCCCATTGTCCCGGGCGCCAGTGGCTGAGGCTGCAGCCTGGGAGAGGGATAAGCCACACACCCCGCAGAGCCCAGCACCTGTAGCTGCAACCTGGGCGAAGCTGGCCCGGGTCCTGGGTGCCTGCAGCCAGCTAGAGGGAGGAAAGCCCAGGTCCTGAGTGCCTGCAACTGGTCAGAGGAGAGAATCCTGGGTTATGGGTGCAGGGTGAGGCAGAGGCAGTTAGGGGCAATTAGGCCAGCAGGGGAGCAGTTAGGGGTGATCAGGCAAGCAGGCAGAGCGGTTAGGGGTGATCAGGCAGGCAGGCGGAGGGGTTAGGGGCGATCAGGCAGGCAGGCAGTTGAGCAGTTAGGAGCCAGTGGTCCTGGATTGCAAGAGGCAGTCAGACATCCCCTGAGGGGTCCTGGATTGGAGACGGTGCAGCAGCCAGGCTGAGGGACCCCCCCCCCCCCGCCCCCCGTGCATGAATATTGTGCACTGGGACTCTAGAATATAGTATATCTCAATACATATTCAAGGAGTTGTATTCCCAAAAAGGTATTCAAAATGAGCTCAAATTAATTTAGTTTGGTTGATTGAATTAGAAAGTAGTGCTTTCATGAGACATTTAAAGTTTAAAAGGTTGGCATTTAATAATTGAGCTTTTGCTCTGGCCATTGTGGCTCAGTTGGTTGGAACATCATTCCCTATACCAAAAGGTTGTGGATTTAACTCCTAGTCTGGGAACATACTGAGGTTTTAGGTTCCATTCCTCATAGGTATGCCTACACCAGCTGATCAGTCTGATCAATCTCTCTCTCTCTCTCTCTTTCTCAATCCCTTCCTCTATCTCTAGAAATCAATTAAATAATAATAATAATAATTGAACTTTGTCTTAGTTTACATTCCCCCAGATTTCTTCAATAAACAAACAACATATTTTCAGTAGTTTCTTCCTTGTTCATATAATGGAAATATGGCTCCTTATATTAGCTATTTATGGTATGGTGAGGCTGAGCTACCAGAGCAGCAGGAGCAGTGGGCAGTATGCCCTGAGGTACAGAAATGTATTAGTTTCTATTCCTGATGAGACGATACTGTCATCTTGCCTGTATAGGAGAGGGGCAAAACCAGCAGTAAGATAAAGAAGGAAATGAATAGCAGGTAGAAAATAGTGAACACTACTCTAGAGCATTATGTAGAACTCCTCAGGGGATTGGTTTGAGGTCAGGAAAATTATTTAGTTATGTGGCATTGTATGGAAAAACACACCCCTCCTGTGCGCATCTCTTTTATTCTCACACTACTACCACACTTCACTTCCCACAGCAGATGTGTGGGTTTACAACACACCAAGCAATTATCATTACACCAGCTCGGTGCCTTACAGTTAAATTTGATTCTGACTCTATCTACCTGGAGTTAACATCACATCCCACAAGTTAAAGATGCAGTCCCACAAGACTGTCCCCACTCTCCACTTCAGATGAAAAACACAAGTCCCAGGATGTCACCTGTATGTCTTCTGACCAAGCAGATATAAGGTGAACTTTCCACAACCCCCTCTTTGAATTAGATAAGGAAGATTAGTGGATGAACTGTAGGCCCCTCCTACTGCAATAATTTACTCTGTCATTGGAAGAGGAGGAGTACAGTTCCAGATATATATATATATATATATATATATATATATATATATATATATATACCATTTTGCTTTTATTCTCACCCTCATATTGAAACTCTAATAAGGAAATTCAGACTCTCATCTGTTAGGAGTCTAAGCCCCTGATCACCATGCACCATGGCTTTCTCGGTCATAGCTACTAAATTTACCTAATTTGTCTATTTACCATTGCAATTCAGCTATGAAGTGCCAATATATCAAAGTGTATCATATGGGTGCCAAACAGATTCTTCCCTGGATCCATTAGGTACTACTGATGTACTATTTGTTCCTCATGATCAGGGTTAATTACAACTGTTATTATCTTATATAACAATAGAGGGATATGTTAATTAGCCTGGACGCTGTAACAGTCACAACCGGTCTGGCACACAATAGTCACGACTGGTCAAGCACGGCCCGGGAGTGGCTCCCGGAGGAAGTGGCCACTGGCGGGGGTGTGTGCAGGCCCATGGTGCCACCTAGGCCAGATGCCACCCAGCTGGGGGTCATGAGCAGGCATGTCCTGAAGGTCATCTGGAAGGTCTAATTAGCATATTACGTATAGGTTATTATAGATAAGGGAGTTGTATTCCCAAATACACAAACACTGTGATACCATGACAGTGGATCTGATAACCAAGCTGGCTATGGGCAGTATGTGCAACATTGAGATGCAGGACAAAAGGATAAGATATGTCACAAGTCAGAAGAAGCTAGATGGCAGGAAATTTTATCACACTATTCAGAACAATGTACAACTTAAAATGTAATATTTAATTCTGGAATTTTCTAATTAATATCTTTGGAGCACAATTGACCAGAGGTAACTGAAACCATAGAAAGAGAAAGTGTAGACAAGGGTGGTCTGCTGTATCAGTTTAGGTTATATTCTGAGACCTGCAACACATCTGCACAAGATTATCATCTCCACATTGAGCTCTCAGCCATGATTCAGGCTATATCATTTATCTGTCAAGCTGGTGCCTTCTGAATAATGTCATGTGTTGTAACCCCAGTGGACACCATAGTCATGAGCTTATGTCACCACCTTGCAGTCAGCCCCTTGATTTCATGCAATATAATTCAAAATCCATGATAATGGATCAAATATCTGTCAGCCTTTAGATGTTGGTGCTGGATGAGGGAAGAAAGTAGAAAAGGGAAAAGTTATCCTATATGATAAAAGGGTAATATGCAAATCGACTGAATGGCAGAAAGACTGGTTGCTATGATGCACACCAGCTCAATGCAGGAGCTGCCCCCTGGTAGTCAGTGTGCTCCCACAGCTGGAGGGCGCTCAGCCACAAGCTGGGCTAACAGCTGGCTAGCACAGCAGCCCGCCTCCACGGCAGTGCTAAGGATGTCCGACTGCAGCTTAGGCCCACTCCTGCTCCCACCTAAGCTGTCAGTTGGACATCACCCAATGGCTCCTGGACTGTGAAAGGGCACAGGCTGGGCTGAGAGACCGCCCTCCCCCAGTGCACGAATGTCATGCACTGGGCCTCTAGTATTTAATATATGTGTTAATTGGTTAAAATAAATCATTGCTTCTTCAAGGATAGAAGAAATCCATTGTAGTCAACTTGATTCCCAATAACTGGCTGTTATCTCAGGAAATCTCTGATGTTTATGGATTGAATATTTGGCCATAGCAGTAGCTAGATTAGTCTTGGTAAATGGAAGCTCTTGCTGTTGGGTCTGTGTGTGGTTTTCATTTCTGCCAATGGGTTCCTTTCTTCATGTATCCATTTTTTCACCAGTGGGGTGGTAATTACAGAGGCTAGCTGACATCAACTGGCAAAATTATACTGTTTGTTTGGTTGTTTAGTCCTTCATCTGTAAGTGATATTCTTTGGTATTTGTTAACATGTGATGCATATTCATATTAAATCCCTAAAGGTCCATCCAATTATATGCTTTCCCCTCAAACTTTTTCTACCTTATATTTCAAGCTTTCTCCTTAGCTGCTTACAGGCCCATGACTAACCAGCCAAGCCATTCATCATCACCCATAATCCTGCATGTATAAATATGTGTGTATTTTATACACACACAGACATGCCATTTTGTTTTATACAAAAAGTAACTTATGAGCTACATAGATTAAATTCCTTCTAATTTTCCCTTACTGCTGTCTTTCCAGAGCCCCTGAGTGAGTTCTTGATGGGGCTGAGATGCACCTTTAAGCTACACCCAAAATTTATGATAACTTACCCATGAAATGAGCATCTTGTTCCTCCTCATCCATAAGCTTGTAATAAGGATGACTCCTGCTATAGGAGTCAGCTAGGGGAGCTTCTGGGAAAAAAGTGGCAGATGACAAAGCGTCTGGACCTAGAATAGAAGAGAGAAATTGAATGGTTTTAAACAAATAAATAAATGTATTTTAATTTCATGTTGTATCGCATCAACATATTGACATATTTAATTTTGGCATTTTTAATTTCATTGTCAAGCCCCTTAATTAGGCATTTAAAACACCCACTATTGCTTAGAGTGAGAGGTAATTGTACCCTCTCACTCAGAACACAGCTCATCTATTAAATTATTTAAGATCCTTTCTTTGAAAAGAGCACTAAAAAGCTAGAGTTAATTCTGAAACTGCAGGGAAGAATGGTACAACTTAAGATATTATAATCGAAGGAAAGCCATAGAGGCTCTTTATACTGAAAGTATTACATGTAATTAGACATGGGAGGACATGAACGAAAGATAGGTTGACTTCTTTAGAAGGAATACTTCATGGGTTTCTGAGAGAGCAAAACTAGGCTCTGAGGGAAGATGTAGAGAGAAAGCTTGCAGTGTAAGTGGGGGAATAATATCCTAAGTAATAGAGTTGTGCATAAAAGAGAATGGCTGACTAATATCTCATTTTCTCAAATTGCTACTTAAACATTTGAAAGGATTACATACTTTTTGCTAAGCCTTTGTTGGACAGATAAGACACAAAATTGAATCAGCCAAGTTTGGCTGATTTCCACTTTTAAAGACAGTTTTTGAGAGTAAAAATATGTACATAGATCACTGTAATTAAGTGTTATATATTTAATGATTGGGGATCCTGAAATCCAGAATTCAGCAACATCCATGAAACTTGTGTGGAGATATAAGGGAGGGTAATTTACAACTTAGGACAAGTTTTAGGGGAAGAAGGTGTGCAGATAAAGGCAAAAGCATAAATCTTTAGCAGTCTTACTGAATCAGCTGGAAGGAGCCACTTTTTCTTACTCTTCTCTATTTCACTCATCTTTTCGTTTTCTTTATAGAATTCATAACTAACTGAAATCATTTGATCCTTCCATTTGTTACTACATTTATTGACTTTACCCCATCATTTTGGAAGGCGGGCTCAGTGAGGGCTGGAAGCCTCTTGTTCACAGTGCTTGGATCATGGCCTGGATCGGTGCTAATAATAAATGTGTGTTGAATTAAATAATAAGTATTATTTCAAAATTTTCTATGACTCTGATAGCCTATATTCTATGGTTCTTTTAATAAAATGTAGCTGTGAATTCCCTTATACTTCATGTAGCATGAATGAGGCAAATATAAAAATTCCATTTCGAAGAGCAGTCATATCAAGGTGTTATTTTACATTGAAATGGGCCGTGTGTTTTAACTCAATGACAATTAAACTTAAAGCTTGACTATATGGACTAAAGGGCAACAAATTGCAACCCTCTGGTGACAGTTATTAAGCATGCAGCCTGGTGCTTGTGAATAATTGGGAAACAGCTTGGGGGCCTGTGTGTCCCCAAGCTCAACTGCACAGACATGAAGGCAGGTTTTCAGAGAGAGGCAAGCTTTGCTCACCTTTTTAACTCTCAATGACTAACCTATTTTATTTTTATACCAAAAAGATATGCCACTAAATCAAGTCTTTTCAAAATCACAAATAGTAGATCTTTCTATCTAAACTACCTCACACAAAGATATGCAAGTCAACTGTCAAGCAACTTGTGGTTTTGGGAAAACTGGTATTATGGAATAAGAATCCAACACCATCTATGCCTCCCTGAATTCTCTGGCAGGTCCAGAAGCAATCCTGAATGATGTTTATTCACATTCTTTAAAAAAGAAAATTGTATCTGTTTTCTTTTTTAAAAGTGGTTAGATGGAGAGTGGGTGATTCTGAGAGACTTCTGTTCTGTGCCTGCCTTGTGACTTAATTTATAATTGTTTAACAGGACCTTAGAAATAAGTATTGCCAAGCACACAACACAGACTGAGCGACCTCCTCTGGCTTGGTTTCAAGCTGCTAATCATTTGGCTTCCAGAAGCAGCATACAACAACCCCCAAATGAGGCTGATGCCAGAGGAGGGAGCATTTAAAGCCATTGCCTGCACAGTAGGAGCCACAGTCTAATTGTTATTCTCCCACTGGTCTGGGAGAGGTAAAAAAATATATTGTCAATGATTAAAACTCAAATATTTTCTTTTTTCTAAAACAAATACTTGTGCAGGACCAGAAATGTCCCTGAACATAGGCATCAGTATATGGCTGACTCAGGGAAACAGATGTGTTTCAGAGATCTATGATTTTTGCATTGGTCCTCTCCTGCAACTCAGAGTTACAGGCTTTTAACTGCTCTAATATCTATTATTGTTTAAAATAAATTTAATCTTTATTGTTGAAAGTATTACATGGGTCCTCCTTTACCCCCCCATTAATCTCTTCCAGTCTGTTCTCATCCATCTACCCCCCAACCCCCAGGCCCTCACCACCCATTGTCTGTGTCCATGAGTTAGGCATATATGCATACAAGTTCATTAGTTGATTTCTTCCCACCCACCTTCCCCTGCCTTCCCTCTGAGGTGCAACAGTCTGTTCATGCTTCTATGTCTCTGGGTCTATATTTGATCATCAGTTTATTTGGTTCATTAGATTCCACATATGAGTGATATCATATGATACTTCTTTTTTTTTCTTATAAATCTTTATTGTTCAGATTATTACAGGTGTTCCACTTTTCCCTCCCCCATAGCTCCCCTCCACCTGATTCCCCACCCCACCCCATGCCCTTACCCCCCGCCACTGTCTTCATCCATAGGAGTAAGATTTTTGGCCAATCTCTTCCAGCACCCCTCACACTTGCTTCCCCTGAGAATCATCAGTCCACTCCCTTTCTATGTCCCTGATTCTATTATATTCACCAGTCCATTCTGTTCTTCAGATTTTTTATTCACTTGATTTTTAGATTCACTTGTTGATAGGTATGTATTTGATGTCATTTTGTTGTTCATAATTTTTATCTTTACTTTTTTCTTCTTCTTCCTCTTCTTAAAGAATACCCTTCAGCATTTCATGTAATCCTGGTTTGGTGGTGATGAACTCCTTTAGCTTTTTCTTGTCTGTGAAGCTCTTTATCTGACCTTCAACTCTGAATGATAGCTTTGCTGGGTAGAGTAATCTTGGTTGTAGGTTCTTGCTGTTCATCACTTTGAATATTTCTTGCCACTCCCTTCTGGCCTGCATAGTTTCTGTTGAGAAATCAGCTGACAGTCGTATGGGTACTCCCTTGTAGGTAATTAACTGTTTTTGTCTTGCTGCTTTTAATATTCTCTCTTTGTCTTTTCCCCTTGGCATTTTAATTATGATGTGTCTTGGTGTGGTCCTCTTTGGGTTCCTCTTGTATGGGGTTCTGTGTGCTTCCTGAACTTGTAAGTCTATTTCTTTCACCAGGTAGGGAAAGTTTTCTGTCATTATTTTTTCTAATAGGTTTTCAATATTTTGCTCTCTCCCTTCTTCTGGCACCCCAAAAATTCGGATGTTGGTTCGCTTGAAGTTGTCCCAGAGGCTCCTTACACTATCTTCATATTTTTGGATTCTTTTTTCTTTTTGTTTTTCTGGTTGGATGTTTTTTGTTTCCACATATTTCAGATCTTTGGTTTGATTCTTGGGGTACGTTGATCTACAGTTGAGTTTCTGTATATTTTTTATTTCAGACAGTGTATGCTTCATTTCTGACTGATCCTTTTCCATCTTTTTGGCATTCTCATTAAGGTCCTTGAAGGTCTTACTAAGCTCCTCAGAAGTGTCATCAAGTTTCTCAGCAGTTTTTAGAAGATTCTTGAGTAACCTTATAAATGTGGTTCTGAACTCTATGTCATCCAGTAGTTTGCTTTCCTCCGTTTCTTTCATTCGTGACATGTTTCTTTGTTTCTGCATTTTGGCTGCTTCCCTGTGTTGATGGAGTGGCTTTGTGTGGTAGGTGATCTATAGGGGGCAGTAGCTCAGCCTCCCCAATCACCTGATGTGGATGCTCTTGGTACACCCCTTTGTGGGCTGAGTGCAAAGTCTTGGTGTAGTTAAGCCTGAATTGCTGTTGGTACGCTGGGAGGAATTGACCTCCAAGCCAATTAGCTGTGAGCACTCCCTGTGTCTATAATGGAAGAACTGCTGTGCTGAAGACAAGCAGGATTTGTTTCAGTGGGGCTTCGGTGTTCACTGAGTTTGCCTCTTGAATGTGTCACTTATGGATGTGAGGAGTTGAAATCTGGTGTCTCACACTGACCACTAGGTACACTGGCTTCTGGATCTCCAATGGGGTGCAGGTCAGCTACTGTCTGAGGCCACCCAGCAGGAGCTACAGTGAGAGCTGCAGTTTTCTCCTCTTTGCTTGGGGTTTGAAGGTTTTGGAACTGTCTGACCCAGGCTGCAAGTTTGCTAGGTTAAGCTGTGATAGGGCAGGCTTTTCTTATGCTAACTCGGTTGCTTGGAGCTTGGGTGGGTTTGTAGGTTGTGCAGGGCGGGGCCTCAGGGCGTCACTAGGTTAGGGCGTGGCAAACAGCAATGGCTGCTAGTTAGCCGGCTCTGTGTCCCCAAAGGCATCCGCGAGTCCCGTGCCCCAGTGCAGTAAACAATTATTCCTGCGCGCAGCTCTGCAAGCAAGCCACCCTTGCTGGCAGACAGTCCAGCTTCTCCCCGTAGGAGTTTGGGTCCCCCGCGTCTCCCCAGAGACTGGATTTCAGAGTAATCGGGGCTTGTCTCCATTCGGGTTGAAAAAAGCAACGCACCCAGTCGCCCGCAGTCAGCCTGGATCACGCGCCTCTGTACCTCAGCTTTTCAGCGCTCGTGCACGTCTCAAAGCTCTTTTCTCTTTCCTTCTAGTTGTAGAACTTCCACTCAGCCAGCTTTCCTGTGGTTCTGGGTGATAGACGTTTTGTCTTTTAGTTGCAGTTTAAATTGTTGTGGGAGGCAGCAGTTTAGGTGTTTACCTATGCTGCCATCTTGGATTCTCTCCATATGATACTTCTTTTTCTCTGACTGGCTTATTTCATTTAGCAAAATACTCTCCAGGATTATTCATACTGTTGCAAATGGTAAGATTTATTTCTTTTTTATTGCTGTGTAAAATAAATTGTGTAAATGTAGCACAGTTTCTTTTATCCACTCATCTACTGATGGGCACTTAGGTGTTTCCAAATCTTAGCTATTGTAAATTGTGCTGCTGTGAACATAAGGGTGCATATATTCTTTCTGATGAGTGTTTTGGATTTCTTACAATATATTCCCAGAAGTGGGATCACTGGGTCAAATGGAAGTTCTATTTTTAATTTTTAGAGGAGACGCCATACTGTTTTTCATAATGGCTGCCCCAGTCTGCATTCCCACTAGCAGTGTACTAGGGTTCCTTTTCCCCCATAACCTTGCCAATACTTGTTTGTTGATTTGTTGCTGATAGCCATTCTGACAAGGGTGAGGTGATATCTCATGTCAGAAAGAAAAAAAATAAAATAAACAATCTTATTTACCATTGCAACAAATAATTAAGATACTTAAGAATAAATTTAACCAAGGAGGTAAAA
The DNA here is from genome assembly GCA_026230045.1 of Corynorhinus townsendii. Classification (NCBI taxonomy): domain Eukaryota; kingdom Metazoa; phylum Chordata; class Mammalia; order Chiroptera; family Vespertilionidae; genus Corynorhinus; species Corynorhinus townsendii. Next base: position 84,091,292 of record JAPDVU010000005.1, read on the forward strand.
GACCTGTACTCAGAAATCTACAAGACATTGAAAAAATAGATAGAGTAAGATATAAACAAGTGAAAGAATATACCATGCTCATGGATTGGTATAATCAACATAATTAAAATGTCCATATTACCTAAAGCAATATACAGACTCATTGCAATCCCTATTAAAATACCAATGGCATATTTCACAAACCTAGAACAAACACTCCAAAACTTTATATGGAACAACAAAAGACCCCGAGTAGACACAGCAATCTTGAGGAAGAAGAACAACATTGGAGAAATCACAATGCCAGATATCAAGTTATAATACAAAGCCACTGTGCTCAAAACTGCCTGGCACAAGAACAGGCATATAGATGAATGGAACAGAATAAATAACCCAGAAATTGACCCAAGCCATTATGCTCAATTAATATTTGACAAAGGAGGCAAGAGTATACATTGGAGCAGAGAGAGTCTCTTCAATAAATGGGGTTGGTAAAATTGGATAGATGCATGCAAAAAATGGAAATAGATTATTAACTTAAACCACACATAAAAATAAACTCAAAGTGGATAAAAAAACTTAAACGTGAGATGTGAAACCATAAAATTCCTAGAAGAAAACATAGGCACCAAAATCTCAGACATCTCTTGCTTACCCATACATCTCCTAGGACAACGGAAACTAAAGAGAAAATAAACAAATTGAACTACATTAAAATAAAAAGCTTCTGCACTGCAAAAGTAACCATCAACAACAAAGAAAGAAGAGAGCCCACTACCTGGGAGAACATATTTGGCAATAAAGGGTTAATTTCCAAAATATATAGGGAACTCATACAACTTAACAAAAGGAAGAGAACAATCCAATTAAAAAATGGGCAGCCCTTAGTCGGTTTGCTCAGTAGATATAATGTTGGTCTGTGGACCAAAGAGTCCTGGTTCAATTCCAGTCAAGAGCATATAACTGGTTTGCAGGCTCCTCCCCGGCTGGGCCTTGGTCAGGGGCGTGCAAGAGGCAACCAATCAATGTGTTTCTCTCACATAGATGGTTCCCTCTGTCTTTCCCTCTCTCTTCCACTCCCTCTAAAAATCAATGGAAAGAATATCCTTGGGTGAGTATTAAAGAAAAAAAAAAAAAAGGGGGGATGCACAAGTGACCTAATTAGACACTTCTCCAAAGTGAACATACAGAAAGACAAGTGAAAAAGTGCTTAAAGTCACTAATCATTCAAGAGATGCAAACATCTATTATTCTTTATGGAAATACTCTTTACCAGGGGTCAGAAATACTTCTGGATACCTCTTTACCTCTTTTCCATCTACTCATGTACAGCTTGATTCAGTCACCCATGACTCGTACTGAGGTAATCGTTCAAGTCAGTTACATCGTCAATAGGCAATAGCCTTGGCGAGAGAATTTTTATTATCTCTATATTTTAAATATAAGTTTTTTTGGCAGCAGCACACTTTAGTGCAAATATCATGGGCTTCAGTGTCCAAAGTACTCTGAGTTTAAGTCCTAGTTCTGCCTTTTACTAACAGTATACTTTTTGGTGATTTACTCAACCACTTAAGAGTCATTTAAATTTTTTTATATAAATTACTAAATTCCATAGAAAGCACTAGATACGCAAACATGATACAGATATGGTTTCTGTTTTCAAAAGACCCATGATCTAGTGAAAGAAAAACTACATGGATGTTTTTAAGAAAATAAAAGTCTGAGGTACATGTTGATATTAGGATATCTTAGAGGTACAGAGAATGAGAAGAACTTTCTCTTAAGTAAGGAAAAAAACTTTTAAATAAGTATGGGCGATTAATTCAAAGAATAATGATTTTCTCTACATATATTTTCTTTCAACAATATCTAGCATTCAGCTCTTTAAGATTATAATGTAAAGTGCAGATCCAGCTTTATGTTAACCATAAAATCTATGTGGTTACTTCTTTCTGCATTGCGAGTTCCTTTCTTCCAAAGCCATTAATATCCTGCCTGCAGTAGCTCATATAAATTTTATCTTATTCCTGTGCTGCATTTAAATTTATGTTAACTGCTTCATCTGGCCTTCCTCCACAATGAGATTAAAGTTTCTAGAAAGCATACCTATACATAGAATTCATTTTATTTCCTTCTGCTGTACCACATATAATGGACCTATGAAATGTTCAATGAATAATGAATGGATATACTGGAATATGCTATCTTTTCTCTCTCTTGGTCTTGTTTATTAGAGGTCCACATAACATAGGAATCCAGTGAATATTTTTGACTCAATTACTTGTTCTCCTATTTATTGAGGGCTTCTTTCACTGAATATATCCAAGTGAACTTTAATAAAACTATATATTTCAAACTTATCTGTATCTCAGTTCTTAGGTACACATTAAATAGTAACAGGAATATAAAAATTTCAGACCTTATAAAATTATATTCTTCTTTACTGTACAGTAGAGTATATAATTAAGGGCTATCAGAGAAATGTTCTGGAAGACCTCTTATGCTATAATTATTCTGAGAGAAAGTTAAGTAGTTATAAAATATAAGATTATCATCACAGTCTTTTCCCTTTGAAATAATGCATAAATCTGAAAAAAAAACAACCCACAAAAACTGGTATTATCCAGAAGAGGGCTAGCATTTCTCTTAAAATTCAAATATTACTACTCAACTTAAGTCCATGATGTATGTATTTGTTCTAAAGATGTCTTTCTTTTCTTTTCTTTTTTTCTTATTTTCCACATGATCAACCTGCTCATATAAAAGAATGTGTCAGATATGTTAATATGGGAATTAGTTTTATGTAAGTATGAGATGCTTGGTATATTAAACATCTTTTTAAAATATGGAGTTACAGCATGTTAGCCATTTGGTAGAGGCATGGATGAGACTGGATGTTGGTAGGACTTGAGTTTCTTATTTGCTAAGTGGGCATGAATCTCAGCAATTCATGTAAGATTAATTTGAGCAACCTCTCTGGGCATTATAGATGTGGTCCTAACATTGTAGAGTACTTGTTACTTGTTAGAAACTATATCAGATTCTTTATATTCATTTTCTGACTTAACTCTTAGACCTCTATGAAATAATGCTCTTATTTCTAGCTTACCACTTCAGTTATCTCTTGCTGAGTAACAAGTTATCCAAATTAAGTAGCACCTAGTAACCACCACTTTATAATGCTCACTGATTCTGTGGTTCAGGCATTTGGACAGTAGACATAGTTTGCCTCTCTTTCTATGACTGAGCTAGAAGAATATGAATGTCAGGGGGTTGGAATCATATGAATGCTTCATCACTCAAATGTCTGAGGCATGCACAGGAAGCTCAAAGGGGCTCAGCTGAAACTGCCAACCAAAGTGTCCACATGTGTCCATGTAGTTAGGGTGTCTCATAGCATGTAAAACAAGATAGAAGCTGACTGCTCACCACACTTACCCCAAAAATCTGTGGGTCAACTCTTACCCAAGTTTTCCACTCCTCCATGTTTTTTTCATCTTTTGTCTTACTACCACCATAAGCAACTGATAATATCCTACGACTATAATCTAAGATTAGACTAGGCAAAATTGTACTCTGTGTATGTATTTTGATATCTATAAAAGAAAAAATACTTAAATGTATAACAAGAAGGATATTTTCCCTGAAATATTTTAATAATTATTTTCCAAAAATGATACCCTCATAAATATAAGGCATCAATAGATATATCCCTTTGACTTAGACATTTAAAAGATCTAATTAAATTGTTTAAAATCTCAATTGAAAACGTATATAAAGAAGACTATATTTTTAGTCTGCGAGACTGAGAGAGAAGAAAGTTATCAAGATCAGTTAAATGGACTTTCATTATATTTATTAAAAAAGATAAAAAAGCAATGTACAAAAATCACTACATTCCTATATATAAATAATCAATTTTCAAAAAACAAATAAAAAACACACACTACAACATTTCTTTGGCAATTGCAACAAAAATACTAAAATACATAGGAATAAATTTAAAAATAGATGTGAAGAACCTTTAGACTGAAAACTACAAAGTATTAAAAAAGAGACTGAAAAAGACAATGAAATGAAAAGATATTCCATGTTCATGGATTGTGAGATCAACACTATTAAAATGGCCATATTACCCAAACTAATATACAGATTTAATGTAATCCCCATCAAAATCCCAATGTCATATGTATATCCTAGATAATAAAGAGGTAATATGCAAATTAACACCCACGCCCTCACAAGATGACAGCCTATGACCAGGCTGGCAGGGGGGTTAGTGAGGGTCGACCAAACGACTGAACAAGAAGGCTATGTGGGGTGACCAGGCCAGCAGGCGAGTTAGTGAGGGATGACCAAATGACTGAACAGCAGGCTGCATGGGGTGATCAGGCCAACAGGGAGCCATGAAGGGTGACCAGGCAAGCAGGGGTGCAGTTGAGGGCAAGCAGGCTGGCAGGTGGGGCAGTAAGAAGCGGACCAGGTTGGCGGGGGTGGGAGGGAGTTAGGGAAGACCAGGCTGGTGAGGGAGTGCACTTGGGGTGACCAGGCTGGCAGGGGGGGCAGTTGAGGGCGATCAGGCTGGCAGGGGGGCAGTGAGAGGTCACCAGGCCGGCAGGGGGAGCAGGTAAGAGCAACCAGGCTGGCAGGGAGGGGGCAGTTGGGGGCGACCTGGCTGGCAGCAGGGGGCAGTTGGAGCAACCAGGCCAGCAGGGGGGGCAGTTAGGGGCATCCAGGCAGCCAGGCAGGTGAGCAATTAGGAACTAATGGTCCAGGATTGTGAGAGGGATGTCTGACTGCCGGTTTAGGCCCAATACCCAGGATTGGGCTTAAACCAGCAATCGGACATCCCCCGAGGGGTCCCGGATTGGAGAGGGTGCAAGCTGGGCTGAGGGGACCCTCCTCCCATGCATGAATTTCATGTACCAGGCCTCTAGTATATATATATAAGAAATGTACACTTGAAACCTATGTCATCTTGAAGACTTAATAATGGGCCACTAAGTTACTATGCAATCTGTACTTTCTATCATGAACTGGGTGTTATCTGATATACCAAGCCATAAAGTTTGTCATACATAGTAATACTCTATCAACAAACAGAAGTGATCAGATCTGAGGAGATCTTGAGTTCACAAGTTACATATATATATATATATATATATATATATATATATATATATATTTGTATATATATATATATATATTTGTATATATATATTTGTATATATACATATATCCTATCTAATAAAGAGGGGCTATGCTAATTGACTGCCCTGCCCTCAAAGAAAGCGGTGTCCACAACCAATAAGGAGGGAATATGCTAATTGACTGTCCCACCCTCAAAGATGGTGGAACCCACAGCCACAGTCCCCTGAGCCCCGCCGGGGCAGCAGGCTTGCAGCAAGGCTGGGCCCCCTGAGGGAGGGCCTGGCCCTTCCGTGTGCCTGCCTCCAGAGTCCCTCAGTTCCCCAGCCCGCAGGGCCACCTGAGTCTCAGGTAACCAGGACCAGCTAAGGCTTGTTCTTCCAGCAGTGGCAGCAGCAGAGGTTTGATGGGGCATTGTCTTCCCCTGATTGCTGTGTCGCCTCCCACCCGTGAGAGCTCCTGAACTGTGAGAGGGGGCAGGCTGGGCTGAGGGACTCCACCTCCAGTGAATGAATTTGCATGCACTGGGCCTCTAGAGTGTGTGTGTGTGTGTGTGTGTGTGTGTGAATGGAGATATATATATATATATACACACACACACACACACACACACACACACACACACACACATATACATACACACACATATATATACACACACATATATATATACCGCCTATATATATATATATAATGATATCCTATCTAATAAAAGAGAAACATGCAAATTGACCATACCTATGCTACACCCACAAGCCACACCCACCAGCCAATCAGGAGCAAGTATGCAAATTAACTCAACCGAGGTGGTGGCAGCCATGGAGCTGGAGCGAGCAGGAGGCTTGGATTGCCCCCAATGATGGAGGAAGCCAAGCTTCCTGCCCGCCCTGGCCGGCTCTGGCCTCCACTCAGGCTACAAAGTTTCAATTATAGAAGATAAATAAATCCCAGATACCTGCTTCCAGTCAGCCCTGGCCTCTGCTCAAGGAGGTGCTGGAAAAAAAAAAAAAAAGCAAAAAAAAAGGGGCTGGGAGCTTGGGTCACCAGGGGCCGTGGCCATCCTGCAAACAGCCATCAGCCCCTAACCCAGGCTTGCCAGGCACCCCAGCAGGACCCCCTGACCCTAAAGGGGCTGTGGCCAGCCTGAAAACAGACTTCAGGCCCTCACTCAGGCTGGTCACGTCCCCATGGGGTGAGGGTCTCTCCACTGGGGGGGCTTGGCCAGCCTGCAAACAGCCATCAGCCCTTCACACAGGCTGGCCAGGCACCCCAGCAGGGACCCCAACCCTGAAGGGGCTGTGGGCAGTCTACAAACAACCATAAGCCCCTCACCAAGGCTGGCCAGGCACCCCAGCAGGACCTCCTCCCTGATCTGGGACACCCTTCAGGGCAAACCAGCCGGCTCCCACCCATGCACCAGGCCTCTATCTATACTAATAAAAGGGTAATATGCTAATTAGACTGGGAGACCCTCCAGGAGACTCTCCAGAAGTTCTTCTGGACAAAGCCATGGTGGTGGGGCCAAGATAGAGGTGGTTAGAGGCCAAGAGGGGAGGGCAGTTGTGGGTGATCAAGCTGGTGGGGGGCAGGGCCATTGGGGATAAGCAGACCATCAGGGGGGCCAGTTGGGGATGAGCAGGCTGGCGGGGATGGGGGAATTTGGGGGTGAGCAGACTGGCGGCAGGGGGAAGTTGGGGACAACCAGGTCAGCAGACAGAGTGGTTAGGGGCAATCAGGCAGGCAGGCAGGCAGGTGAGTGGTTAGGAGCCAGCAGTCCCGGATTGCGAGAGGGATGTCTGACTGCTAGTTTAGGCCTGATCCCTGTAAACCAGCAGTAGGAAATCCTTCGAGGGGTCCCAGATTGGAGAGGGTGCAGATCGGGCTGAGGAACACCCCCAACCCCCATGCACAAATTTTGTGCACCGGGCCACTAGTATTATATAGATATTCTAGAGGCCTAGTGCATGAATTCATGTACCAGTGGTGTCCCTCAGCCTGGCCCGTGGGATCAGGCCCTCCAATATCCCCCAAGGGGTCCCAGATTATGAGAGGGTGCAAGCCAGGTGGAGGGACCCCATCAGTGTTTGATCAGGGCCAGGGAGGGATGTGGGAGGTTGACCAGCTGGGGAGGGGCTGCGGGAGGGCTCCAGGATGTGTCTGGCCCTTCTCATTCAGTCCCATTTGGCCCGACCCCAGCAGCAAGCTAACCTACTGGTTGGAGTGTTTGCCCCATGGTGGTCAGTGCGCATCATAGTGACTAGTAGACCAATCGAATTCTGCCCCCTGGTGGCATGTCATACCAAGCGGTTGAGTGGCCTTAGCATATCATTAGCATATTACACTTTGATTGGTTGAAAGGCTGACTGGTGAACTGGACACTTAGCATATTAGGCTTTTATTATATAGGATTAATACACATATATATTTAATCTAACAAAATATCATCAGATTTGTATGGAACCACAAAAGATCTCAAATAGCCAAAGCAATCCTGAGAGAGGAAAAAGAGAAAAAATATAAAGAAGTCAAAGGTATCACTACCTGACTTCCAATTATACTTAGAGCTACAATAATCAAAACAACATGGTACTGGAAGAAAAACAGACACACAGACCAATGGAACAAAATTGAGAACCCAGAAATAAGCCACATGTATATGGGCAAATAATTTTTGACAAAGGATTCAAAAATACACAATGGAGAAAAGAAAATCTCCTCAATGCATGGTGGTGGGAAAATTGGAAAACCACAGGCAAAAAAATGAAACTAGATTACAATTTGCCCCCATGTACAAAAATTAATTCAAAATAGATCGAGGACCTAGATATCAGATAAGATCTGAAACAATAAATTGCAAAAAACTAAACAAAACAAAACAAAAAACAAAAATATTGGTACTAAACTCACCATCCTTGGCTTCAGAGAGAATTTTTTAATTTTACCCCAATGGCAAGGGAAATAAAGGCAAAAATAAGTGAATGGGACTATATCAAAGTAAAATGCTTCTGCATAGCTAAAAAACCTGACAATAAAAAGTCAACCAACTGGATGGGAGATAATAGTTGTAAACAACAGTTCCAACAAGGGGTTAATATCCAAAATATATAAAGAACTCATACAACTCAACACCAATCAAACACACAATACAATTAAAAAACGAGCAGAGGACATGAATAGACACTTCTCCCAAGAAGACATATAAATGACTGTCAGATATATGAAAAGATGCTCAACTTCACTGGTTGTTAAGGAAATGAAAATCAAAACTACAATACAATACCACCTCACACCTATTAAAACGGCTATTATCAACAAGACAAGTAATAACAATTGTTGGAGAGATTATCAAGAAAAAGAAACTCACATTCACTGCTAGTGGGAATGTAAACTGGCACAGTCACTGTGGACAACATTATGGGGTCCCTAAAACGATTAAAATTAGAGTTACAATATGACCCAGAACTCTGGTTATCTACTCAAAAATTTTGAATACATTTATTCACAAAGAGATATGCACCTATATGTTCATTGCAACATTGTTCATGATAGCAAGACATTGAAATAACCAAAGCATCCTTCGATAGATGATTGGATAAAGAAGATGTGGAATACTACTCAGCCATAAGAAAAGATGAAATACTGTCATTTGTAAAAACCTGGATGGATTTTAAGAATATTATGCTAAACAAAATAAGTCAGAAAAAAACTAAGAACCATATGATGTAATTCATATGTGGGATACAAAATTCATATACACAGACAATTGTATGGTGCTTACCAGAAGGAAGGCGGTCAGGAAGGGTGGTAGTAATGGGTAAAGAGAGACAAATATATGATGATGGAAGATGGGTTGACTGTGGGTAGTGGGCTCACAATGCAATATACCAGATCATGTAATATAGAAATGTACAGTTGTAACCTATATCATCTTAAAGACTTAATGATGGGCCACTAAATTACTATGCAATCTGAACTTTCTATTGTGAACTGGGTGTTACCTGACATACGGAGCCATAAAGTAGGTCATACATAGTAATACTCTATCATCAAACAGAAGAGGTCAGGTCTGAGGAGATCCTTGGTTCACAAGTTACATGAAGAAGTGTCTTGTCCTCCCTGGATAGCTCAGTTGATTGGAGAATTGTCCACTGCACTGAATGGCTGTGGTTGGATCCTGATCAGGGCACATACCAAGATTTTGGATTCAGTCACAGGGCCTGGCACATACAGAGGCAACCTATCAATGTTTCTTTCTCTCTCTCCAAAATCAATAAAGACATACCATCCAGTGAGGATTAAATTAAAAAGTGGCTCAAATATCCATGGTCCACACTCTTGCCATTCTTCCTTACCTCTTCCAGCCTGCAACTAAGGTTTCATGGGTTAATAGAACAGAAAACACACACACACACACACACACACACACACACACACACACACACACACATCTATATATATAAAATCCTAAGCGACCTGTCACTGTGACATGCACTGACCACCAGGGGGCAGACACTCAAAGCAGAAGCTGCCCCCTGGTGTTCAGTGCGCTCCCATAGCCAGAGTTCTGCTCAGCTGACCAACAGGCGCCAGACACTGGGCTCATGGCTGACCATAGCTGGCGATGGCTGACAAGCACAGCTGCAGTGGCATGAGCCTCTCCCGCCTCCCTGGCAGCACTACAGAGCAGCAGTGGTGGCAGGCGTAGAGGGACCTGGATGAGTGGGAGTGGCGCAGTGCCCAGCCCGGGCTCTGGCTCCTCCCCAGCCGCCTGCTGCTTTGTGCCCTACTACAACCCCCGAGGGGTACCATATTGCGAGAGGGCACTGGCCAGGCTGAGGGACCCCATGGGTGCATGAATCCTCTAATATATCTATATCTCTCACATATACTATGTATATAATACTTTGCTCTTAATTATTTTCAAACTAAAATAATTATAATAATATTTCCATCTAATACAAAGTATATTTAAATTATATGAATAAGTTATACAAGTTATTGTGAGGCAGTAGAACCAAAATGCAGGTCCTCTGATTAGAAATATAATTGATGTTCTCTTTAGTGCTGTTGTTTGGCCCAGCCGGTGTGGTTCAGTGGTTGAGTGTGGAACTATGAACCAGAAAGTCATTGTTGGATTCTCGGTTAGGGCACATGCTGGGGTTGTGAGTTCAAACCACAGTAGGAGGCATGCAGGAGGCAGCCAATCAATGATTCTCTCTCATCTTTGATGTTTCTGTCTCTCTCTCTCCCTCTCCCTCTCTGAAATCAGTAAAAATATATTTAAACTGCTGTTGTTTATAGTTATTTTAAGTCTAAAGAAGTCATTCCCCTCACCTCCAACAATAACAACAAAAAACATTTAGAAAACCAATTAAATTATGATACACACTGAGTGGCCCGATTATTATGATCTCTGAACACATAATAATCTGGCCACTCAGTGTATATCCTATATAATAAAAGGCTAATATGCAAATTGTCCCCTCTACCAGGAGTTCGACCAGCAGGCAGGCCAGCCAACCGCTCATGTCTCCTCCCCCTGGCCAGGCTGGCCAGACCCCACCCATGCACGAATTCATGCCCCGAGCCTTAATATATATATATACATACACTGAGTGGCCAGATTATTATGATCTCTGAACACATAATAATCTGGCCACTCAGTGTATAGTAGTGGTTTCTCCTGTAATTATGGAAGAAACAGAGAAAATCTAAACTATAGAGTAAGACATTATTTTAGCAATAAAACATGTAAGGGAGTTATCTTTCAAATGATATGAGGTGAAACTGTTTCCACATTCCATTAAGGAGCTGAAAGGTAAAAAACGTTATGAAATTTTGAGTCCCTGTGAAATTCTCAACCTAAGTTTAGCTTCTGTGTTCTAATAAGGAGTCTGTGAGTAAATTTTTACTGTCCTGTAGACTAATACTTCTTACTGATCTTTGAAGCAAATGTTACAAGATAACAGATACAAGACTGCTATGGAGAGACAGTACAGTTTTCCACGATATCACATTCTATTCCTTGAACCTAGCACAAGTTGCTGAGAGAAGGCTATGGTGCCTTTTATTTACCAGAATTTTCTACCGTGTTAGGAGGTATGTGTGAGCAGTGAAAATCTCAAGGCCTCCTATGTCCACTTGGACTATCATGACTCCAAGTCCCACATCACACTTCCAGGAACTAATTCCCAAAGCCTGCTTGTATCTTGTGAACGTACATCCACCACAAGGGTTGAAAATAATTGAAAAATAGCAAGAAACTAATCCAAAGTCCAAAATTTAATTTGGTGATTCACTGGAAGGCTTCTGTATATCTCATTTTGTAAATATAAACTGCTTATTTTAAAATACCCAAATACCAAATCACTGACTTTAAGTTTTCAAACTGCTTTGGCTAAAACCAATGGTTTTGTTCATTTAAAAAAGGAGTATGTATTTTCTTGCAAATTATAAAATTCAATTTTATCCTCTTTTTGCATTAATTTTTTCTTTATTACATGAGTTTTAAACAGATAAAATATCACCATTAAAATATATATTCATATATCTATATATACACATACATAGGTACACACATACCCCATTACAAATCAATCTAATAATGGCCCCCATGTCTGTTTTTAGCTTAACTCCACCCCCAATTTAGCTTAATTCCACTAAGGCAATGAGTAAAATAAGATGTGATATGTTACAATTGAACACAAATATTTTTTTAGGAAACTGATGGCATCAAAAGAAAAGAGTAAACCAAGACCTGTATATCCTACCAGTTTACTTTCTTTCTTTACATTCTTATGTAAACAATTAGAGGCCCAATGCACAAAATCGTGCAAGAATAGGTCCTCCTTCCCCCAACTGCCAGCACCGGCTTACCCAGGGACCCAGCCTTCCCTTACAGCTCCAGCTTCCTCTGGAAGGATATCTGGTCTAATTAGCATATTACTTTTTTTATTATTATAGCTGTCTTCTCCCAGCACCTCTATTCCTTTTCAAGTCTTTTTATTATTCTTTTCAGTGGGTGAACTAATTTACTGGCTTGCTGCCTAAGTTCCACTACTGATAAATGGGTCTTATCACTGACCTAACATTGGACAGGTTTTGTTTGTTTGTTTGTTTGTTTGTTTGTTTAAATGTATTTAATTTTGATTTTGGACACCTGGGTTCCCTTGTATCTATTAACAGGGAATTGGGATGGGTGGACATTTTCTAATACAGTATTTAGAACTTGTATATCTTTAGAACACTTCTAAAGACTAATGAAAAATAAGTTGTTTTTTTAAGGGAAGCTTATATTTTGTTTGTTTTTCCTATTTAAAACAGAGCAAAGGGGGACCTGAACAATATTTAGCTTATCTGATATCAGTTTTACTTGATATCAAGTTGTCATATTTTCCAATCACATACTTTAATCTGTAGCATTCTATAATTTTCCAAAGTAGAATCATATTAGAAATCAAAAGCCTTCTATCGTGTTAATATAACCCTTTACCAATGTACATGCTGAAATAAAATTATTTTCTAACTGAGAAAGAACTCCATCATGGTGGGAAAATCACCTTACAAGACCAACACCACACCACAGGTTTCTCAGTATTGTGGAGATAGCATGAGGGTCTAATCTGTCTTGCTAATGAATTAACCCAACCCAGGAGAATATTTGTACAAATGTAGTAGTTTGAGATATTTTGTATAGCAAAAAAAGTAAACTGAGTTAAGGAAATTCAGTTATGATCTGCAAGGCCCTTCAATAACTGCACTACGATTCTGAGACCCCTGCCTAGAAAACACCTGAAACTTAATTGACAAGTAATGTTTCTTATCTTCAAACTGATAAATATTGCAGGTATGAATCATGGAATTAATCATTGAAAGCTATTTAAAAATAGAGGTAATGGGAATAAGACAATCTAGCTATTCTGCCTAAATCACAGTATTCTTCTATATTAATATTAGATTTTCTCCATTTGCCTTCTCATATAATTTTATTAGCCCAAACCTGTTGAGTATAGAATAATTCTGGTGTTTTCAATCCTGATTTTTTTTTAAAACATTGATCCTATATAATTAAAGGCTAATATGCAAATTGTCCTTGAGGGAGTTCAACCTATAGGGATTTCAACTACTCACTATGATGTGCACTGACCATCAGGGGGGTGGTGTGGAACGAAGGAAGGCCTAGATCGGCCCTGATCGCTGGCCAGGCCTAGGGATCCTACCTGTGCATGAATTTCATGCAGTGGGCCTCTAGTACTGTATAAGTAAAGACTTTGTATACATTCAATATTGAAAGGTAAAACAACATGAATAATATTTATTTATATTATTGACATCTCTCATTAGTTTTCCCTGATATTTTTAATGATTTTAAATGCCTTTTTAATCCTCAATTTCTACTTTTATTGCCATCCAAGGCAGTATATGTGTAGAAGAAACCATATCATTATTCCTTCATAGTTTTCTATAACCTGGAGATAGTAGTTTTTACTAAGAAGTCAACCAAAATGCTATTGATATAATGTTATATATTTAGCATGTATATTTCACTCTATATTTTTTTTCAAATTTATTTTACAGGGCATGATTTAGTCTGTTTGGCATTTGCAGCATAAGTAAAATCCTAAATGGGGATGGAACATGTAGGGAAGTGTAATGAGATACAGTGTTATAGAGGCAAAGTCATCAGTCTGGTCGTGTTTATCCTGAGTTGCTTGATATTATGTGCTGAAGGAAATATTCAAGTTGACATTGAAGTGAGAGCCAGGGAATTGTTATCAGGCTTCAGTCCCAATAAGCAAGGCAAAATACTTATAAAGGAAATTAATACTGAGTTTTAAGGCTATGGAAGATGCAGAGACAACAGCATGCAGATCAACAGAAGATTTGAGCAAGCAATTTAGGAGAGGGTATAGCCAATATCAATATGCTGAAAATTGAAATTTATGTGATACTTTCTCCCAGGCCAGGTTTGAAGGTTCACATAAATCATAATGAACTGGACATATAGTAGGTTACATTGGAAACCCAAATATTACATTTCTCGTGTTATACTGAAAGCATTTAGCTCAGATTGATTTATTTCAATAATCTTTAACTGCTTTCAAATGCCCTTAATGATTTTTATTTTAACATCCCTTGTCACCTAGACCAAGAAAAATATTAGTTTCAAAAAACATATTTATCATTCCCCAATAAAAAAAAATGTAATGCTCACAAAATCAATCAAAAGAAATTTATTTTTTACATTTCTGATTTTGTCGATGAAACATTTGGAACTTAATGCTTAGATTACACCATACCTCATAGTTCTACCTCTTTTTATTTTATTATTTGTTTGTTGAGATATGTAAACAATAGAGACCTTAAGTAACAAGTTGTACTGGAAAGTTTTCTCATTTTGGAGTCATCCTTCTTGTTTTGTGACCTTGGGTAACTTAGCTTCCAAGAGCCTCCCTTTAAAATACCCACTTTATAAATGAGTATTAAATAAAATAATGTAACAAGAGATAATGATAGTAGAGATACTCAATAAATGCTAGTTCTCTTTTAATCAATGATAAATTATCTTTTTAAAAAGATGCACTTGCCCTTGCCAGTGTTGCTCAGTTGGTTGGAGCACATGCCCAGGTGGAAGATTCATCCGAGGTAGGGGAAGTGCAGGAGGCAGCCAATTAATTGATGCTGAGCTCTTACATCAATGTTTCTCTCTTCTCCCTTCCTTTCCCTCTAAAAATCAATAAACTATTCTTTTTTTTTAAAAGATGCATAGGTGGCTTTATTAAATACAAACATTATTTTGCCACAAATCACTTGTAAAAATAAAGGGAACAATGAGTAGTTTTATTTTAATTTACTTTTTTAACAGATAGATATTGCCTTTGAGTTTATTAACTCACTAGGAGCCCAGCACGAGATTTGAAATTGCGTGGCACCACCCACCCAACCCAAACTTGTCCACACAGAGCTCCAGTGCACCTGGCCCAGCCCCAAACCCTCTGGCCTTCTCTAGGCACTTCAAGCCCCACCTTCAGTCCCTCCAGTCGCCTCGGGCTGGTCCTGCCTTCTCTGGGCGTCTCCCCGCTTCCGCCTCATGTCCAGAGCAATGCCCCAGCTAATATGCTAATGACCTGGTCCTTACCCTTTATGGCGTTTTGACCATTAGCATATTATTAGTATAGATATGTCTATGTTTAGGGCAAATAAACATACTCTAGGGAAATAAGGGATATTTGTTTTTCTCAATAACAAATAGTTTCTGAAAAGGAACCCAAGTGAGCATCTGTAAACTTTGGAAATTCTGAAAGTTGGTGTAAACGTGAGAGAATAGGTGTAATAAAAGTGGCCAGTTGGTGAAAGGAATTGGAAATGGTCGCAGAGTTAGAGGAACTGTGAGAAGCATGCTTGACCATATGTAAGTCATGAAAGAATGTTCCATGACCCTCTTATTCATGTCTTCCCGGTCTCTGCTACTGCATTAATCATCCAGACAATGAGACACACTGAACAGTCTGAATATCCCGCAAAGCCCTGGAATTGTCAGAAGTGGTGTAGGCTTGCACACCAGCCCAGTGACCTTCAGCATAGTGACAGTAAATGTAGACATACAAAAGATTTCTCCATTTGTCTACCCTCTGGGAAATCATTTCTTTGGAGCCTTAAACAAACTGAGCTTTTCTGTTATCCAAGTGGTATTTCAGTTAGCAAACAACTCCACATAGGTTTGGCTCGCCAAAGAAAACCTCCCAGCTTCAAAATCTAAGATTCTCCTTTATATTTAAATTTCACATCTGGTAGCAGTTGGAAGCTTTTCAACCCTACACAATTTTCACTTTCTCTGGAAAAGGGGACTGCTAACCACCTAATTCAAGCTAATATTATCACTTTTTACAAAATTAATGACAGGCTATAATTGCTGACACTGTTTACCTGCTACTCTGGGAGTATATTTGAAAGGCACATGAATTAGCCACCACTGGCTGTATAATTTGTTTGTGACAACTTTAATTCCAACAGCATGTTTCATCAACAGTAACAGATGGACGTGTGCCTGGTGGGTAAGACATCCCCTTCACACTCCTGATATTGGATTTGTCCCACTGACTCTCAGTTATAAGCTGTTTATTATACATAGTAAGAGCTAAATTACCAGCAAAACTCTCCATCTTTTTTAGACTATCAAGTTTCAATACATGAAAATGATAATCACTGACATATACTGAATGTGCTACATACATACTAGACAGTATTTTTGTTTTAATTTAATGAAACCTCCAAACAACCTCTCAAATGTGGTAATTTTAATATTCCCATTTTACAGGTGAGGGTGTTGAGCCTGGAAAAATGAAATTGAATTGCCAGCAGTTCCCCAGTTTGTAAACAGTAGGGTCAGAATTTGGACTCCAGCTCTTTGGCTCCAATATCCATGCTGTTAGTCACTATTACTGTGCTACATAATGAAAGCCCTTGGTGTTTTTACTTGTTATGCACTATTTGCTGTAGAAGGTGTTGGATTCTCCAACAAAATTGTGTTATTCTGTGGATCTTATTATAGGACCCAGTTTTTCTAACTCCTCTTAACCAGTAACTGTCATAGACACACAAAACAGAGACTTCTTTATTCCACAAACACATTTTAACTCAGGCAATTACTATGGAATCTTTAGATTTAGCCTTATCTACCTCAGAAACCCCCTTTCTACTTGTCACAGGTTCACTGGTACCTTCACCAAGGCACCCACATTCAGCACTTGTGACCTTATCCACTGCGTAAGCCATCTCCTCCAGGGTTTTGGAAGAAAAGGACCCAGCAGCTTAGACCTCTATCTCTGAAGTTCTCAGACTTAAGACATCAAACCACACGCAGGGAAAGAATGCCAGGGTTTATGAGTTTGGAGCACTTTGATCTCTCCCTAGCAAAGCATTAATTCTCTTTTCCTTTCTGCCTCAATGGACAGTGTACATTAAAATATTGAGACCCCCCCCCCCCAGAAAAAGGAGACTTATGTAATACTTTAAAAAATAAAGAATTTAAATTAAAAGAAAGATATTCTTCTTCTACTGTATAGAGAAAAAGTCTGTGAGTTCCTTCCATCCCCACAATTGTAGGGAACTATTTTAAAAGGGGTGACATTATGGTAAAATTATGAGCTTTGCTCCTAACATCTATACATATAAAAAGCCAGAGGCTGTAACACCCATTACAACCATAATGACCTAACAACCAGTCACTATGGCACCCACTGTGACCAGCGAACCATCCTGATCCGGGCCGGATCACCCCCAACACCCCAATCAGGGCAGGGCCAGACAGCCAACAGCCTTGGCTGGCAGAAACTTGGGGTCCGGGAACTTTGGAGTTGCTTGCTTGGTCTCAGTCTCCGCAGCTGTATGGGCAAAGCTCTCCCTTGGTGGAAGTGGACCCCGGATCAGGGCGCTGGAGTCGGGGATGGGGTGAGGAGGCTTTCCTGGTGGCCACAGCAGTCTCCGCAGGCCACGCACAGCACTGGGCATCTGGCCTCGGTCGGAACAGTGGCTGGAATAGGGGCCACAAGGTGCAGGGGGCAGGGGGCAGCGGCACACAGGAGCCAGGAGGTGCAAGGTCCAACATGGGCTCTCAGCCCGCCCACTGGACCCAGTAGCACCAGCAGGTGGGCCATGATGTGCAGCGGGTCATGATGTGCAATGGGCCGCAGACAGGAGGGGAAGCCAGCCAGGATGGTAAGGCCCCACGCCAGACAGAGCCCAGAGAGGCATGGGCGGGGCTGGAGCTGGAAATCCTGGCAGGGTGGGCAGGGCTGCAGCCCTGCGCCTCTTTGGCCTTGGCCTTGGAATTCAGGGGTCAGCCCCACTTCAAGAGCGAGTATGTGGTGGAAAGTGGCAAGGGCACAGGAGAGATAGGAAATGTTGTGGCCATCTTCAGGAAACACAGCTGCCATGGTCTTCAGTAACTATGAACAGATAATAATCTTTGGTCTCCGTTCTATGGAAGAGGAAGCCGAGACTCAAGGAAGGGAGCCTTATGCAACACCTTACCTAGTTCTCAAACCTGATCCTGTCCAGTTTTGTTTTGTTGAAAGTAGAGGATCCAAAATGTTTTTAGATCTTTGCTGTTTTAGGCAGGAAAGAATTTAGCACAGGGAATTGATGCTTGGGAAATCATCCGAAAGCTAAAGAAGTGGGTATTGGGCTGGGCCCCCAGAAAAGACTCCCTGCCCAACGGGAGGAGCTGCCCCCCTCAGCCACAACTGAATTCTAGGACACTCTGGCCCAGCTGTGATCCAGGAATCGGGAAACTGCTGCCCTCACAAGTGCCCTCCAGCTACCACAAAACAGGTCACTGGGCACTGCCTCTGCCACAACTGCCTGTGCACAGCCTGGATTCCACTGCAGAAAACCTCCACATCTCTGCAAACATGATCACCAGCAGCAAAGAGCCCAAACTGCAGGAATATGTCTCTGCCCCATTTCTGCCTTCAAAATATTGTGCAAGTGCATCGAATTGGCAAAAATGAATTCATATCCAGAAACCTAGCTGCAAAGGAGTTTGGGCGATTCAGACTTTCATCTAGGAGTGAGATCTTGCCAATGTACCTCATGTGCCTGGTATTGATAAAAATGGGGTCCAGCTGGTGAGGCTCAGTGGTTGAGCATCAATCTATGAACCAGGAGGTCATGATATGATTTAGGGCTTGATCCTCAGTAGGGGTGTGCAGGAGGCAACGGATCAATGATTCTCATCATTGATGTTTCTATCTATCTCTCCTCCCTTCCTCTGGAATCAATAAATATTTTTAAAGGGGGTCATGCTGTATAAATGTGTTATAACAAGTTTTTCACTTCATAGATCACTAATGTCTTTCCTGATAAAACCATAGTTAGAGAACTTTATTTATTTATCATTCATTTTAATTGATCTCAGAGAGAAGAAGGGAGAGAGAAACATTGTTCTGTTGTTTTCTGCACTCACTGGACTGAGTATTGAATCTGCAACCTGGACATGTGCCCTGACTGGCAATTGATCCACCACTATCTGGTGAATGGGACGATGCTATGCTGGTACCCTGACCCCAAATTCCAGCCTCCAGAACTGTGAGAAAAATACAATTCTGTTATTTAAGCCACACAAATTTATGATATGTTGTTATGGCTATCTGAACTGACTAATCTATACTAATAAAAGGGTAATATGTTAATTAGAAAGGGTCGACCAGACATCTTCCTGTTGTCCTTCTGGACAAAGCCACAATGATAAGGGTCAAGGCAGAGGCGGTTAGGGGCAATCAGGCCAGTGGTGGAGCAGTTAGGGGTGATCAGGCCAGCAGGGGAGGGCAGTTAGGGGCAGTCAGGGAGGCATGCAGGTGAGTGGTTAGGAGCCAGTGGACCCGGATTGCAAGAAGGATGTCCAACTGTCAGTTTAGGCCTGATCCCACAGGGACATCCCCTGAGGGGTCCCAGATTGGAGAGGGTGCAGGCCAGGCTGAGGGAACCCTCCCTCCCTCCATGCACATTTCATGCACCAGACCTCTAGTCTATAAAATAAAAACTAGGCAGAGGGTGTATTGAACATTCAGGAAGTTATTATAAAAGAAATTTGATTATTTATTGTCTTTTTTCATTATTAAAGAAAACGTGTTTGTGAAAAAACCTTTGACATGTTTGACAAGCTTTTGCAATAATGTTTAGTTGATTATGTTAAAATTAAAATTTCACTGAGCCTAAAAAAAAATATTGAGACCCTCAACTAGTGATTTGCAAAACTACCTTAGACACTAATATTGTTTGAGGAACTTAAACAGTTTCAGCAAGTGTCCCCAAATTCATATCAATTATTCAAAAGCTGTCCTTGTGAAAACCTCCTTATATAATTCCCATGTATGACTGGGCTTGAGATGTGTAGTGTTAGACTTGCAAACACAGGCTTCTATAATGTTTTTCTGAAGAAAAAACATGGGTTTATATTAAATCTTAAAATTCATGGGTAAATTATCTGTAACAGTGGTTTCTTAGGCACAGAAAGTGTAATCTGAAAAGGTTGGCTCCTGCAATAATTCCGCAGCATTTTGTCCCTTCTAATTTGCAATGTGTTGTTAGAGAAATGACAACGGCGATATGATCAGAACAGATACCACTGTCATTCTTAGTAATTAACCTCAGGGAAGACCTTTATTCATTTTGGAAATATAGTATAAGTACCTAGCTGCCAAACACGGTTCAATAGCCTTAGAATTAGAAAAAAATAAATTAGAATTTTTTTCTTCTGTGTTCCCAACTATGGTTGACTTGTCACTTGGCTAACAAATAGCAACCCCAAGAGGCTCAGGTCCAATGCCTGATCTTTCTGCCTTTAGCAAAGTTCTTTAAAACAGAAGTGCACATGCACAAACACACACACACACACACACACACACACACACTACAGAAAAGTCCGTGCAAAGGGACTTTAGGGACCTGTGGTATACAAATAGGGAAACATGCATCATCTTTCGAATACCTTGGTTCACATACATAATAATAATTTTACAATTTAGACTTAGTTTAATGGACTCACTGACAGTCACATATATGTTAGTAATGTAACCCAAATGTAATTTTCAATGTACCAGGCAATCCCCCTGAATTTGAATAATGAAACTAATTGGCCTATGGATTAAATTAGACGACAAGTTAGGATTAAAATAATTAATTAATCTTAAAAAAGGAAAATGTATCATGAAATCACTAGTTTGCCTTGTGTCCTCAGTAATTAAGTAAAAACAATGAGACATAAAAACTAATTCTGCTTGTCCATATGAGATCATGTTGCCTGTGTGTGTTCTTGCTATAGGACACTAAAACTTATATAAAGCTAAATGGGGGGAAATTCCTTATATATAACAATAATATGAATAACATGATTGCCACAGTTTGTTGTAATGTTTAGGGATAAAAGGATGCTTTGATGTGGATCCCTTGACTTTGTCCCCTTCCCCCTAGGGTCACCTTTGTGTGTGTGTGATTGTATAGGGCCCTGCACACAGAAAGGTACATGCTTGGTGTAATACTCCTCTGTCACAGTCTTGAAATTCTTAATACTTATGAATAAGGGCCTGCATTTTCATTTTGCATAAGCCCTGCAAATTATGTAGCCATCCTCCTTCACCCTGCTCTTTGCTCTTATAACAAGCAAATTTAGGCCCCTGCTGTCTCTGTCTAACTTACCTCTGCTTATGCTCAGGGCTTGATGGCAAAACTTGACCCTTGATTCACTAAGGACAAGGTGCACACTTATGCTCTTGACTGCTCCTGGAGTCAACACTTCATCAACCTCCGGAAACCTGAAGTCACATTGCAGTCGACATGGCTCTAATCTGTGATGCATGCAGGTTTTGCTCACACTCCCTCTCATCACCGGGCATCGCACCTGTTAAAAATCAAACCATCATTTTGGAACTGGACGTTATGTTGCCTGCTCAATACATCCCATTTCTTACAAGATGCAGGAAACAAAGTGACATGTACATATTTGTTGCATCTCCATCTCCTTTTTTCATGTGTTTCTTTTATAACATTACACATCACATTAATACAATTAGTATGCTTTTTTGACAACACATGAAGGAACCATCTCTGCCTGAAATGACTATTCTGCCCCCTCTTATTAGCCACAGTTTCAGAACATGACATGTTCTTACTGTTTTCTCTAAGTCTAGTCAGATACTCAAATTTCAATCTTACTATACATATTGCACACATATTCAGAGTCATTCTAACTGCCTTTCTACTGTATGATAAAGATACATATTTTCTCCTGTAAAAAAAAGTAATTTCTTAAAAGCCAACCAGCTCATTGGGTTTGGTCGTTTGAAATCTTCACCCTAACACATTGACTTAACCAACACACACACACACACACACACACACACACACACACACACACACACACTTCCCAACTGGGAAATTAATGGCACTTCCATTTAAGATGTTCAGTATTTTCAGCCATAATGGCAAATTGAACTACCAAGGAAAAAGTCACAAACAAGAAAGTCACTATATATATATATATATATATTTCAATATGTGACTAGTTCCACATTCAGAAATAGCTTGTAAATATTTTCTCAAGAAAATCATTTGAATCACATGGAAATATATCTAAAAAAAACTAAGAACTAATGACAGAGAATACAGAGGTTCTATGAATAATACCCAGGCTGCAAATGTGCAAGTGAATGTATTTTTGGATGATAAATGCTCTTTTATTTATTTATTTTTTCCTCATCACACACACACACACACACACACACACCCTATATAATAAAGAGTTAATATGCAAATTGATCATCACTCCAACACACAAGATGGCCATCCCCATATGGTCAAAGATGGCGGCCCCATGTGGACACAAGATGGCTGTTACAAGATGGCCAGCAGGGGAGAGCAGTTGAGAGGGACCAGGCCTGCAAGGGAGGGCAGTTGGGGGCAACCAAGCCTGCAGGGGGGGGGGCAGTTGGGGCAGATCAGACCTGCAGGGGAGGACAGTTGTGGGGACAAGGCCTGCAGGGGAGGATAGTTGGGGGGAGGACCAGGCCTGCAGGGGAGGGCAGTTGGGAGTGACCAGGCCAGCTGGGGAGGGCAGTTAAGGGCAATTGGGCCAGCAGAGGAGCAGTTAGGCATCAATCAGGCTGGCAGGCAGAAGCAGTTAGGGGCAATCAGGCAGGCAGGCAGGCAGGTGAGCAGTTGGGAACCAGCAGTCCTGGATTGTGAGAGGGATGTCTGACTGCCCTTGAGGGGTCCCAGACTGGAAAGGGTGCAGGCTGGGCTGAGGGACACACACATACACACTCATACACACTCACACCGCATGCAAAAATTTCATGCACTGGGCCTCTAGTATATATGATAATTATTTAAAACTTACTTTCTGGTGTTATTAAGCTTTTGATAAAATAATTTTTATGCAGCCCTACCTGGTTTTGCTCAGTGATTGGAGTGTTGGCTCATGGACTGAAGGGTCTTGGGTTTGATTCCAGGCAAGGACATGTACCTCAGTTACAGGCTTGATCCCCAGCCTGGTTGGGATGCATGGGTGAAGCAACCAATGGATGTGTCTTTCTCACATGGATGTTTCTCTCTGTCTCCCCCTCCTTTCCACTCTCTCTAAAAATCAATGGGGGAAATATCCTCCAGTGAGGAGTAATAAAAATGTTAAAAATATTTATGCAAATAATTATGTGTGTATGTATATCTGAAATTATTACATTTTATCTGCAGATGAAAACTCTGAAATTGCATATTTTCTAGAACAAACATTCATTTGTGTGTGTATGTGTGTGTGTGTATTTCCTGAGTCCTCATTTACTTAAACACTCAGCCACATGAAAGTATTTATTGCTAAGATGGCCTTATTATGTGATTCAAATAAGTCGCAGTCCATTTAAAGACAGTTGTTGAACACTTCACATTGGTATGGTCAAGACACATAGGACAGTTCTCTAGGTAAACACCCTCACTTATCCCCATGTTATTGTCCTCTGTATCTCTCAAATTTGTAATTGCCTGTCAGACTTTGATTACAGGGGCTGCAAAGACCATGACTCCAAGCTATTTAATCATAAGCTTTGGTTAATGTTTAATTGATATGCTCCTTCTGCATGGGCACAGAATCAAAGATGTGGCTAATGTGGCCAACTTGGTAATTGTTATTTAGCAAATTGACTAAAAGTTTTATCTGAATATTGAAATTTCAGTAGAAGGATAAATTAAGTCATGTAAAGTGAGCAGTGGAGAGTATATCAGAAGTAATAGTAAAAAAAAATTATATTTTAATTTATGGACCATTTTGCTGATAAATATGTATTTGTTTATATTTTAACTAGAGGATATTTTTGGGGGACACCCTCCACATACATTTATACAGTATAGCAGTACTTTGAATTTATTATTTTCATTTTAGTCAATACCTTCCATAACGTGAGATACATACACACATCACGCATCACAACTGGGATACCAGCATTCACTAGACAGTTTCTATTTATTCCATATGCTCACCTATTTACATGCATTCACAAAGATGGAGAGAATCACCCTGGGGTATTTTCTGGATTCATTTATTTACATGTGCCTTGCTTGAATTTATTGTTATCCTCAAAACATGGGAGGAAATAATCCAACATGTATCATATTATGTTAGAGAATAATTATAAAGCAACCTGAAAACTCTATAATTTCTTAGTAATGAAGAATAAAAACAGCAGAAAAGAATTCGAAATATTTTCTTTTTGATAAAACATGGGCACTTCACAACCTTATACACATTTAAGTTCACCAGATTTATTGACCTCATATTAATTCTAGTAACTATGGATATTCAGAATTGAATATCCTTGAAGAGATTACACTCAATTAAATGATATGGGATAATTAAAAATTGGATAAAAGGTTGTAATTGTAAGTACAGTGTAAACCACCAGGCTATGGGGACTTTAGAGTAGGGCCAAAAAAAAGTTCCTTGGAGGAGGTGACATTTTTGTTTTTCTCATGGGGTAAGTGGGAGAGAATAGCTTAAAGATGTACAGGTGTCAATGAATCACAATGTAATTATTTAATATCGATCTTCTCAGCTACTCTGAGATCGCTGAGCACAGGATGAATATCAGCTGTTTCCCTGCCTGGTTTCTCATTGTCTGGCATAGAGTAGGTGTTTAAAAGTATCTGTCAAATGACAGATAACATATAACAAACTGCATTTTTGTGTCATAATTCAAGGCAGAGATTCAGTAAATATTTTCAGGAAATAGCAAAATGTTGCCCAAGTCCTATTATTTATGGAATAGAAAGTTTAGAGCTATTATTGGTTGCTGGAGATTGAATTAAATATAACTCCCAGATTTGAGGGTTAGTGCTACCATTAGAATAAACAAGTGTCAGGATAAATATTTGCCTGAGTCCAGAGTAAGAAAATTTTAAGTTTAGGGCAGGTTGAGCTTCATACATGACAAACTATTAGTTAAGTAGCTCAAAATGCAGTGCTGGATGCTAGAAATATCTAAGCTCTAACTTACAAATTTATGTAACTCCAGGTAGATAGATATATAGATAGATGAATATATATATATAGATGATAGATAGATAGATAGATAGATAGATAGATATAGATGACAGCTAGAATGCTAGATAGCTAGATAGATAGCTAGATAGATAGATAGATAGATAGATAGATAGATAGATAGATAGATAGATGATAGATGGATAGATGATAGATAATAGATTCAGTCCAGAGGTTGTTGGTATACATATAAATATAGGTTTACATGCATATATGTCATAAGGTAGAGAAATCATAAGGAAAGAGGTAATAATTAGATCTGAAAGCATGAATAAAATTTCTAAATAATGGAAACTATTTAGGAAATATATATAAATTAGAATAAAATTAAAACATAAAATTGAAATTATAATAAAATCTATAAATGATTATTTTAGCATGAATGTTAAAAATCAATATTTTAATGTGTGCAAGCAAAATATTATAAAGAGCATATAAATCACAATAATAAAAGGCTAATAGGCAAATAATTGTCACGCCATGACACCGTAATGACTGATCAGCAAGGACTTGAGGCACCTGCGTGGCACCTGGCTGGGATGGGAGACCTGAGGCTGTGCCCCCTGCCCCAGCACCGGGCCGGGGGACCTGAGGCCGCAACCCCCACCTGGCAAGGCTTGACAGGGGACCTGAGGCTGTGCTCCCTGCTCTGGTAGGGCTTGATGGGGGACCTGAGGCTGTGCCCCCCATCTGTGCCCCCCGCCTGGTGGGGCATGATGGGGGTGGGGCTGGCTGGGTCTAGGTCTTGTCCAATGGGGGTGGGGCTAGCTTCCAGGTCTTGGTCTGGCACAATTTCAAGGCATGCATGGGTGGGCGGGGACTTGACTCTGGGTCCCACAGTGTACCCCAAACTCTGACAGGAGAGATATTTTCATAAACATTTTACTAATTTCCTTTCATCTCTAACACTTTTATTATAGAGAAAGGTCAAATAGCAATATTAAAATATTTCCTCTAATTAATTCCCTTTTAATGTGCATGGATTTTGTGCATAGGGCCACTAGTATAATTTTACAGAATTAAAAACATTCTGGCTATTTTTTGAACTGCTGTTTTTTTGTGCTCAGGTCTAGACGAAAAAGCTTATATAAGAGAGAAAAATATAAATAATTTTTCCTAACAGTAGCAGTCAATATTTCTAATCCCCAGTTATTTATTTGTTTAGCTTCATTCATATAGTTTTGGGCTCACCATATTGGCAAAGTATGTAATGTTTTAATTACTTTGTTTTCCTTTTTATACAGTAAGTGTCTTTATCCAATGATTCTTATATAAGAAACTATAGGCCTGGTGCATGAAATTTGTGCACGAGTAGAGTCCCTAGGTCTGGCCAGCAATCAGGGACAATCTGTGGAGCAACCAGTTGGGCAATTATGGGGGGGGGGGGGGCTGCTGGCACCCACCTTGGCTGGTGTGGCATCACCCACTTGCTATACTCACTCCCTACCACCACTGCCAATCACCTCCCTTTGTGGGGCAACTGGCGGGGTTATCAAGAGGCCCCTTCTCGCACCCATCTTGGCTGGCCTGGGGCCTGCAGGCTGGGGGCAGCTCCTGAGTTGAGTGTCTTCCCCTGGTGGTCAGTGTGCATCATAGCGACCGGTTGTTCTGCTGGTTGTTCTATCATTTGGTCGATTTGCATATTAGGCTTTTATTATATAGGATGCTTCCAGAAGTCAAGGAATAATATTGCTTTCAATAATAAATCTCTCCGTATATTATAAAATGTTATCTCAGTGCAAAAGGAAGACTTTAAAAATAGTGAACTCTCTCTTATTTTATATTAGAATATTTACTATTTAAAATGTTATGTTCACACCAATTTAATCTATGAATAAAATTTAACTGAAATAAAATTTTCAAGTTTTCCTACTTTTGTAATGAGTCACCAGATTTTAATAATAAAAATGTTAATTCCCCCATGTTGAAATATAAAGTAGAAGGGGCCTTGCCCTGTCATATATAGAACATATTCTTACTAAACTACTGTTGAATGAATAAGTGAAAGGGAAAGTTGGGAGAGTTACAGGAGGTCCAAAAAGACCTCTCTGAGACAGAGTGCAAGAGAAGACCTAAATAACAAGGTGGCATAGACATTGAGAAATACCCTTGTCCTATACTACATATTAGGCATCAATGGATAAATGAGAAGATTGTGGTTTGCAACATCAAGTCTCAAACCCAAACCATCTCCTGAGTTAAATGAAACTAGGCCCCTGTAGCAAAGGCAAAGCAACTAGAAAGGTATGCCCATTTTCAGCCATAAAACCTATTTACCTCAGTCTCTACTGCCCCATACCTGAGATCTGGATTTAAAGAATAAGGATTATTAAGGCATATGAAAATACAAAAAAAAACACAAACAAACAAGAAAATACACTGCCAAGATACAAAGCAATCAATTAAACATAGCTTAAATATTACACAGATGTTGAGATTAACTCACAAAAGTTTAAAATAAATAATTAATAATTTAAAGGCACAGATACAAATGTAGATAAGAGACAAGATCACATGAGAAATTTTAGCAGAAGTATTACTTCTATATGAAAAAGATTGAATGGCAATGGGAAAAAAGAAAAACACAGTAATGAAGTTATACAATGCTTCAACAAGCTCCTTAGTGGACTAAACCCAGAAAAAAAAAGTTAACTTGTATAGATGTCAACAAACTAACCAATCAGAAACATGAATAAAATGAAAGGTAAGAGAGCATCCAAGAGCTGCAATACAATATCAAATAGTCTAATATGTTCATAATTTGAATACTGGAAATGAGAAGATAGAGAAATAGACAGAAAAAATATTTGAAAAAGTGAAGGCGAAGAATGTTTGAAAAATACAGCCAGATACCAAATCACAGATCTAAGAAGCTTTAAGAGCAGCAAGCACATTAACCATTACATGCTCTTTGTAAGTTTATATCACTTTGACAGACGATACCCCAGCTGCAGACCTCTTCTTTTCCAGCCCCACATGCAACTTCTTTGCACTCTAATGCTGTCACTGAGAGCACTTCTCAGGCTCCCTTAACAGCTGACTTCTTGTTAGTTTCTGCCAATAAGAGGCACTAATGGGAAGTCATATGCATGAGAATAAGAGAAACCACTTTCTACTTTTTTTTTTTTAGTCTGGCAGCATTTCTAGATGTGTGCATCTGTTTAAGAATTTCTCATTTTAACCATAGAACCCAGCTTTCTTTGTTTCCGTAAAGAGGTAGCGCCATCCCTGTAATTCCAGTCCTGGCTCTGGGCCTCTCAGCAGTCTTGGAAGGCTCTGACACCTCCTCACTTTAATTCACCCAGCTGGGTGGCAGGGGCAGGTGGCTGCTGCTTATTGCACATACTAACATCTGAGTTAATTTGCTGTCAACATTCTTTTCATCTTTTTAAAATATATTTTTTATTGATTTCAGAGAGAGAAAAAAAAATCAATGATGAGAGAGAATCATTGATTGGCTGCCTCCTGCATGACCCCTACTGGGGATCAAATCCACAACTGGGGCATGTACCCTTACCAGGAATACTAGAACCCTGACCTCGTGATTCATAGGGTGATGCTCAACCACTGAGCCGCACAGGCAAGGCAACTGTCGCCTTTTCTTTACCACACTTCCAAATATATGCACCAAATTCCCTTTACAGTAGTTTCAGTCTTCCTGAAAGGACAGTAATAAAGAAAAATAAATGCACTAAGGTAACAGGTAGCTCTCTTCTCTTGCTAGTTCAATTATATGTTATTAAAACCAAATCCAAATGTATATAGTTTCCTGAGCAAGAGGCAAATGCTAAAATTAACCATAATTTGTAACATGAACACATGCTTCTATTTACAAAAGAAATATCAATACTTATCACACTATTAAAAACATATTATCATTAATCTGTGTTTGCAAAAAGGCATGCAAGTATCCACATCCCTGATTGAGAAGGACTCCCATAGGATCAACAGGAAATGCCCTGTGACACCTCTAGATTCTGACACTAAGGGACATTAAAAGAATCTAATTCCGATTGAGTCACTTACTTTTGCTGGAGTTTACATGCATATTTAATTTTATTTAATTCCACACTTTTGTAGAGGAATGCATTCTAATCCTCTTTTATGGAGACTAAGCAGGATGACATGGCTTTTGTTCAATGTAAAACAAGTTCTGTATGACTTCAAATTTCATGCTGCTTTCATTATACTGTTGAATTTTCATTAGTTTCTTGTTACTCTTTGGTTTTGGATGAACCATTTTCAGACAAATAATGTTAAAAGATTGAATAAAGCCCGGCTGGTGTGCCTCTGTAGTTGAGCATGCACCCATGAACCAGGAGGTCAGGGTTCAATTTCTGGTCATGGCACATGCCTGGGCTGCAAGCTTGATCCCAGTAGGGGGCATTCAGGAAGCAGCCAATAGATCGATGATTCTCTCATCATTGATGTTTCTCTCTCTCCCTTTCTCTTCCTCTCTCTGAAATCAATAAAAATATATTTTTTAAAAAAGATTGTCTAAAGCACACAAAATAAGTTCTAAGATCTAGAACTGCTCTTTAAATATAGTAAACACTCACAACATATGGTTATTTGGATTTAAATTTAAGTTAATAATAATTATGCAAAATTAAACATTTAGTTCCTGAATAGCACTAGCCACATTTCAAAATGCTCAATAGCCACGTGTGCCCCCTGACTACAACATCAGCCAGCATAGTTATGGGCTTTTTTCTAATCATCATAGAAAATCCTATTTGGAAACACTGATTCAGAATATAAGATATTCACAAAGAGAGAGTGAACACAGCTGTATGCTTTCTAAAATCAATTCTATGCCATTCCCATTGCTCTTTAATACATTTCAAGGGCATGTCACAGAACTCTGGATTTAGTTTCCAAGAGATAAGTACCAAGAAGATGTTTAGGCCAAATGTGCACAAAACTTAAAACCCAATACTGCTTCAGGATTTCTTGAGCATATTGACAAGTAGTCAAATGGAGTAGTTAGTATTCAAATACCATTTCTAAAATTAGAAACAATTAATACAATTCAGAAAAAGTGTAACACACACTAAAAATCATTTTCTATAACCTGAAATATAAGATAGCAATTATTGCCTTAGTTAAATAGTAATAAATTACCAAAACCACTTTAATGAAGGAGTGAAAACACTGTGAGAATTTTAAAAATCTTCAAACATAGAACACTACATCATGTCTAAGAAGGAAAATCACAATGAGTGGTGCATAAAAAAGATAAACCAGTTTTTATTATTTATTGATCAAAGAGAGAAACATTGAAGTGTTGTTCCTCTTATTTATGATTCATAGGTTGATTCTTTTTTTCCCTTTATTGATTAAGGTATTACGAATGTGTCCTTATTCCCCCATTGCACCCCCCCCCCAATCCTGCCCTCACCCTTACCCCCTGTTGTCTGCGTCCATTGGTTATGCTTATATGCATGCATACAAGTCCTTTGGTTGATCTCTCCATCTTCCCCTCACCCTCCCCTACCTTCCCTCTGAGGTTTGAGCATAGGTTGATTCTTATGTGTGCTCTGACCAGGTATCAAACCCACAACCTTGTCGTGTTGGGATGATGCTCTAACTGAGCTACCCAGCTAGGGCTGATCAACTCTTAACATGAATAATAAAAAAGAAAACCCTGCTATATTATCTAGCAGTGAGTAACAATACATGGATTGACAGCTATATGAGAGAGGGGAGGTCCCACTTCAGTTAATAACTGCAGCACGAAGGACAGTAAGAATGACCATTGTCACACCCAGCCATTTACAGTGCACAGCAAGTGTCACTCTTTACCTCCTCCAGGGGGAGCCCCCTGCATGGGGAATGGCGAACAGCACAGCAATGCCTACCACCCAGAAGAGCAGCAGTCCTGGGATGAACCCATTGAGCGGCTTGTGGGTTCAGAGTTTACCATAAAAGACACAGCTCACCAGGCACTGGCTGGAACAGCACTTTACTCAGAGAACAGACAGAGCTTTAATGGTGAGCACTGGTCCCTCCTGGCTAGAGTTGCATCCTGCAGGCAAGGCAGGAAGATGGTCTCAGTGCACCCATCTTGTGCTTCAGGCAAAGGACCACATTCACTCACTCCCCACCAGGAGCAGATACGGCAGTGAGGCGAGACAGATGCCTGTAGCACACAGTGAGGCAGAACACGGCACACATCAAATATGGAATGGGAAAAGATATTCCCAAACAGGGCATAGACCCATCACAGACTGTGAGGGCTCTTTATCTCCATGTAAGGAGATGTTCCAGACCCCCAGGCACACTCTTTTGCAAACGTGTAAGGGTGACAGGCTGTGCATGACTGTCTTCTCCATATGCAGTCTCACGAGCTGGCTCCTTTTCTCCTCTTCCTTGGTCTCTCTGTGTGCTATAGGATGACAGTACTGTGAGTTCTTTTTAGATAACCAGGGTCATTGAGAACAAGTGAAATACTGGGTACAAAAAAACCTTAGAATCTTCAAAGATTTTCAAAGCAGGTGGTGTGATTTAAATACACACTGTGTGTGAGACCAAACTTTAAAGTTGGCAATTTCTTGCTAATAACATATGTAGAAAGTGTGGTGGCAGGATTGGATGGACTCATCATTGACTAATAGGTTTACTTTCATGATTCTTATGGTACCACTGGAGACTTCCAACCCAATAGCTGCTTACATGATGAAATAACTAAAATTATTTCATCGATTATAAGCAGAGTCATTCTGAGGAAATACGGGAAGATTCCCATGAGAAAACACAGATTTAGGAATATCTATTTTTCTTTTCTGTATCTTGCCTGTAAAATTAGAAAATTGGCAAGGTAACTCACAGATTAAAGAAAAATCAGAGCCTAATTTTCTCTAAAGTATGATTTCAGTAGACAAGTTAATACCTTCATTTAGCTCTGCATCAGAGACATGAATTAATGATAGCAAAGCTAATAATAAGCATTAACTACCATTTATAAAGTTTTTCTGTGTGCCTCATCCACTTACATGATGTCATTATCTTCTTAATTGAAACCTCAAGACTAGTGCTACTATTGTCATACAATAAAGAAAACCTTGGCTTTACAAAAGCGACATGATCTTTTTTCTGAGGCCCACCACAAATAGACAGTAGACTCTAAACATCTTACATGTCTCACGTGTAATTTCAAGCTCTTTCCAAGTAGTGCTGACTCGACTGAATTGAGTAAAGTACATTTGAATGTTCATAGCTCTCTTTCCACATTCTGCCACATTGGACCCCAACCATAATTTCCCACTGGAAAAAATGGAAAGGGAGAGTTAATTAGCATGTTTATTTAAAAAAAGCCAAACTCAAACCCCAAATAAAACCATGGTGAAAAATATATACAAAGCAAATAAATGACCAGCATCGGTAACAGACTGAAGAGAAAACAAGCAAACAACAAATCTAGATTAGTAAAAAGTTCTAGTTGATAAGAAAAGAAAATTAAATAAAATTAAAACTTACTTTTTACAATCAATGCAATCTGTCAAATGTAAATGTATGTGCTGGTAAGTCAGTGCATGGATAACTGGGCAATAGCACTAATTAAAACAACAATAAAGGGGCTATGTGCAATTTGTATTTTAAGATTCTATAAAATGAAATTGAAAAGGGAATTTTAAGCTACAAACAATGCTGTCCTACTTTTCAAATATTCACTGTAATTCATGTTGGGGAATACATCCCAGGCGCTCTTACCTGACCAAGTTGGAGTTGTAGTCCTTATACCCAGTGAGTCCAGGAGGTAAAAATAAAATACAAATCTATCACTTTTCCTGTTACCTGGTATGATGTCTTCCTACTAATTGATGAGGCATTTCAACACAAATTACCTCTTTATGACTTGTTACCAAGGCAAGCTGCAGGAGTTCGTTATTACACATCTATAATAATAAAAGGGTAATATGCTAATTAGACCAGACATCTTCCGGACATCCTTCCTGACTAAGCTGGAGACAGAGGTAAGACAGCCAGGTCCCAGGTGCCTGCCGGTGGTTGGAGGAGGGAAGCCTGGGTCCCAAGTGCCAGAGGGAAGCCGATGCCGGCAGCCAGGGGAAGGAAGGCCTGCTCTTGCATGAATTTTCGTGCATCAGGACTCTAATGAAAGGATAAAATAGATTGAGAAATAATTAAGTCTCAGTAATTTTGGCAGGAAAATATAGTTTTACCCACTAAGGAAAATGAGTGTCACGTTCTAGCTCAAAAAACTTAAAACAAAATGACTATTTCTTGTTACAAACTCAAAATAAGATTAAAATTTTGTAATCTGGAAGCTTGGGTTCACCTACTGGAAACACCGCAACAAGCGCTGGAACTTTGGACAGGCAAACAATCTCTAATTCCTGCAGCCTCCCATCTGACAGTGATCCCTTAGTGCGCTTTTCCTCAGACTTCTCCTTTCCATTTCTCAGCCTGCATAACCTCGATCAGTCTGTCACCAGTCTTGCTGTTTCTCCCGCCAGTTCACAGCTGTTATTGTACCTTTTTAGTGAAATTTTCATTTCAGTGTTGTCGTGTATTCCAAATACGAAGTTTCTATTTATTCATCTTTTCATTTTTATGTCTTTATTGATACTCTCTAAGGAAAATTTTCTCTCTGACTTCCTTTGTTTCTAAGCATAGTTTTCCTCTTTCTTCAGACATATTGACAATAGCTGATTTCAACTTTATTTTTCCTTAAGACCAACATCTTGGCTTCCTTGGGGACAGTTTCTATTGACTCTGTATAAGGCTATACATTTCTGTTTCTTTCTGTCTCATACCTGATTAAAACTTAGACACATGAAATAATGGAATGTGGCAACTCTGAAAATCAGATTCCCTTTGTTCCAGGTTTATTATTGTTGCTGCTGCTATTTGTTTATTTAGTGACAAAATGAACTCTGTAAAGTCTGTATTCTGTCCTGTGTGCCCACTAAAGCCTCTGTCTTTTTTTTTTTTTTACTCTGTGGTCAGCTAATAACTGGACAGGGATTTCCTTAAAGGCCTTGAGCCATTGTTTCCCAGCCTTTGTTTACTGTGTGTGTGTGTGTACATTCAATACGCCAACTGTTTACACCTCTGCTTATCTCTCACTTCCCGCTTATGCAGGTTCCAAGGTCTCCACAGGTGAGAGAGAAGGGCCTTTTCACATCTCTCCTGGACATGCCCATACCCTTCATGTGTGTGTGAACTTCTCGATTCCCATGTGTATGTTGTCGCATTTCCAAACCCTCTGTAAGCATTCCTTCCCAGCTTCTCCTTTTACACTTTTTGACCTGCCTCTTGTTTGCCACACTGATATTGCTGCCTTAGGCAGCTATGACCTTAAATAACTGCCACTGTTTCGCTGTTGTTATTGTTGTCACTGTCGTGGTTTGAAAACTGCACCAGAGAAATGACTGTTAATACTGAGCAAGCTCCACGTCAGATTACGTAGAGAGAAGCACTGGGGGTGGGGGGAGGAAAGTAACGGGTGTGTGTGTGTGTGTGTGTGTGTGTGTGTGTGTGTGTGTCCAGGGAACATCCACCCAGGTCCAGTGATGGTAGTTCTCTGGGCGTTCAGCTTTGGCTGAGCTCCTATTTTTACTGACATTCAGCCAGTTTTCTTGAGTAAGTGCTCCTTGGAATGTTACTTTTGGCAAATATGATGACCTCTGAAAAAGTCAATTTTGATACATTTTCCGGTGAGCCTCAAAGAGCCTTTCTCCTTCCTTGGTGATTTCGGAAGCAGAGGCCACTTTGTTGTCGTTAGTACTTCCGGAGCCAAGGCAAAGAGGTGTTTCAGCATCTTGAATGTGATAATTAAGTGCAGAAAAATGCATTAATGACTAGAATTGCCATTGACGAGAAAATAGTAATGACTCGTGTTAGATGTAGAAAAGGGAGCACTTAGTTCTTGTGGTTGCGGAGTTTCCTCTGAATTGTTTCAGATATGACCAGAGTGGTCTTCTCTCTTGTTAGATCATGATCACACAGTAGCCTTTTCTGGGTGTTATTAATGTTGAAAGAAAATTATTTACATTTACTTGAGGACCCTTTGGCCTAGCAGACAACCTACAGCTGGAAAATGACAAAGCTGTCCGCCTTCTCATCAGCTGGGATGTGTTCTTTCTCATTGCACTGCGTGCGCAATGCTCACTCTGGCCATTCCTTCCTCCCCACTGCTTGTGAGAGTGTCTGCCAGGATTTCCTTATAAAAATCAGTGATATTATTTTCTCTCTGACTTTTCAGGGCCCTCCCTTCAGATTGACCAAAATATTCTGTTACTGTTTATTAGAAGTCTTGCCTTTTCTGTTTCTTTTTTAAATTGGAAAATTAGAAATAAGGGGGGAAAAACTTTTTCATGTTCCTTTTACTCATTTTCCACCAAATTGCCCTCCCCTAGTCTATTTCTCATATTTTAAAGAAAGAATATTAAATGTTTTCATCATATTAAATAAATAGAAGTTGGTAAAAACAAATAAGTAGACTTGATTACTTTGACTGATGGCAGAGGTAGATAGCTTTCTGCTTTTAGACTTTGTGCTTACTATGGTAAATGGAGAAAAAATTAACATGTAACCTATAAAGGTTTTTTGGATCTAAAGTTTACCCTATGATTTTAATTTTAATAAAATAGGAAAATGAGGTGTGTTTAAAACTGAAGTCTCATTCCAAATTCCTTACATCAAAATATTCTGCCAATTTCCACTAAGAGTCATGGTCTTCTATTGCAACTATAGAAAGAATAAACAGCTCGCATGGGGATGTAGAAGCAAAATCAGAGAATCAGCTACACTGGCTGACCTAACATCTAAGGTGTTTCTGGCTGGGGGCTGGAGCATCAAGGATTAAAAGTAGCCTATGAGCAAATGACCCACCCAGCAGTAGTAATGAGGGTCAAAATGGAGAAAGCCAAACTTTTTGCTGGTTGAAGAGGTAAAACAGGGCTCAGAAGTCGTAGATAAGGAAGTGACTAGCCTCAAAGACAGGGAAGCAGAACAGCAATAGGGAAAAGCAGGAGCAAAGTGAAAGCATCCAAGTTTAAGTTCACAAACTTGTCTGCAGAACCATGTGTTGGAGTTCATTGCATTGTCACAGTGGATTGATGAGTGGGAAAGTACTCAAATTAGAATTACACAATCCATCACTAAAAGAACATTGAGAGAAATGGTTTTCCACTTGGAATTAATTGAATGAGCTTAGGCTGTTTATGCATTTCCGTTTCTTTTTCAAAATTAGCTTTCCTTTATGCAAAGCTAGAGAGAGAAGTCTTTTAGAGATTACTTTTGCAAAGTGGTCAGTAATTTTTGAACTAAGCAAAACCCCTCTCTCTTTTTCTTTCTCTTTCTCTCTCTCTCCTTCCTTCCCTCCCTCTCCTGAATAATTTAAGACAATCTGATTTATTAATTTATTAAATAATATGATTCAAAGATCTATTCTGATGTTAGTTAGCACAAGGCTTGTACCTGTGAATTCCAAAATTTAATGGAACTTTTTAGCAGTGAGAACTACTAAAACACATAGTGCTTTTCAACAGTCATTGTAGTAAGTCCAAATTTATATTCTCAAAAGGAAGCAGTGCATGATCTGAAGGATTTATAAAGTTGGGAAGACTAAAATGATAAGAACAGACATTTGGCAACTCATTCAATGAATACTAAATCATAACTTCTGTTTGAAACTTATGCCCAGGTTAACATCCAAGCATGTTCAGATTAAGAATAATTGGAAGGTTGAGATGACAACTGAGTGAATTGTATAGGAAGCAAAACTGACTCAGCAAAACATGTATCTGAGATTATACTGGACAAGAGAAATTACTGAAAATT
The DNA here is from genome assembly GCA_026230045.1 of Corynorhinus townsendii. Classification (NCBI taxonomy): domain Eukaryota; kingdom Metazoa; phylum Chordata; class Mammalia; order Chiroptera; family Vespertilionidae; genus Corynorhinus; species Corynorhinus townsendii. The sequence continues at coordinate 84,128,313 of JAPDVU010000005.1, forward strand.
ATTTTCCATGGCAATTTCTTTCCATACTGAAGTATTTTTTTGTTTTGTTTTGTTTTGTTAATCCTCACTGGAGGATATTTTTCCATTTATTTTTTTAGAGAGAGTAGAAGGGACAGGGAGAGAAAGAAACATCAATGTGAGAAAGACACATCTATTGGTTGCCTCCTGGGATCAAGCCTACAACCAGTGTATGTGTCCTTGATTAGAATCAAACCCAAGACCCTTCAGACCATGGACAGACTCATCATCCACTGAGCCAAACCAGACAGGGCCACCAAAGTATTTTTTTAAACCTTTGGGTTTGTTTTAAGATTAGTTCTTGATAGTTTTAAGTTATGTTTGTGTCCAAGTGGTATAGTTAATTGAAATGAATACTTAGTAAATACTTACTTAATAACAACTACTGCATGCCATAATGCAGAATAGTCAAAAAGAGTCCATATGAAATGAAGTGGCTAGAGTAAAAGAAAAGGGGAATATAAAATAAATAAAATGGCTTTTCTATCTTGCTCAGGGAAATAATAGATGTCTGTGATGTGAATAATTTGGGAGCTGGTAATGGATTCTTCCAGCCCACTATAGTTCACGAAGGTGGCGAATATCCTAAGCATTCATACACTCATGCACTCAGAGTTGGATATGTTCAGTGACCTTAGAAATCCACTAATCCACCTACTTCATTTTATTAATGAGAAAAAAGAGGCCCAGGCAAATGAAGTAAGTTTTCATAGGTCATATAGCTAATCTGTAGCACAACCAAGCAATCAATTAAATATTACCAACTCCTATTATGATATCCTATAGTTATGTAGCAACAGGTCTTGTTCCAGGTGTTTGCTGAAACAAGATCTGTAATATTAATTTTCTCCCAAGAAGGCTAATATTATGAATACTATTAGAACTCCTTGCCACCATTCTTTTGTTACAATTTAATTTAAGTTTGTTACCAATATGGCAAGATGTAACTGAAGATCCCGGTTTATTAAATATTCTTTTAGGTGTCCCAGCTCTCTCAAGCACTCTCTTCTGAACAATCTATGTGTTTAGTGATGACTCTCATTTGCTATTTACAAAATATTGCCAGATAGCATTTTGAACTGTGATCTCCCAATTTTGTTGGTGCTTTTAAATTTGCTTTGGCTTCAAAATAAAATTATGAGATACAAAGAGTTTGAGTTTCTGTTTATTACTTCTTTGTGGTCACATGCTAAATATGAGGAAATAGAGGTCTAGAAATATGAAATTACTCTGTAATGTTGAGCTTGAATTGAAAAGGAGAAAAAGTGGAGGTAGAGAAAACTAGGGAAAAGATTTAATGTATCCACTTGTCAATATCCTATCTAATAAAAGAGTAATATGCAAATTGACTGTACCTCTGCTACACACACAAGCCACGCCCACCAGCCAATCAGGAGCGAGTATGCAAATCAACCCAACCAAGATGGCTGCTGCCATGGAGCTGCAGCAAGCAGGAGGCAAAGCTTCCCGGCCACACTGGCTGGCCCAGGTCTCTGCTCAAGGCTACAAAGTTTCAATTATAGAAGATAAATAAATCCCAACAAAGATGGCTGCAGCCACAGAGTGAGCAGGAGGCTTGGCTCTGCTCAAGGCTACAAAGTTTCAATTATAGAAGATAAATAAACCCAAGATACCAGGGCCTCCGCTTAGGTCACCAGAGGGCATGGCTGGCCTGCAAACCACCACAGGCCCTCGCCCAGGCTGCCCCATCCCCCAAGGGAACCCCCACTCTGATCCAGGTCACCCTTCAGGGCAAACTAGCTGACCCCCACCCATGCACCAGGCCTCTATCCTATCGAATAAAAGAGTAATATGCAGATTGACCATCACTCCAACACACAAGATGGCTACCCCCATGTGGTCAAAGATGGCTGTCCGCATGTGGATACAAGATGGCCATGACAAGATGCCCAGCAGGGGAGGGCAGTTGGGAGGGACCAGGCCTGCAGGAGAGGGCAGTTGGGGGGAATCAAGCCTGCAGGGGAGGGCAGTTAGGGGTGACCAGGCTGGTAGAGGTGGGAAGTTGGGAGCAACTGGGCCTGCAGGGAAGGGCAGTCGGAGGGGACCCTGGCCTGCAGGGGAGAGCAGTTTGGAGGGGAACCAGGTCTGCGGGGTTGGGGAGGGGGCAGTTAGGGGTGACCAGGCCTTCAGTGGAGGGCAGTTAGGAGTGACCAAGCCTGCAGGGGAGGGCAGTTAGGGGCAATCAGGCTGGCAGGGGAGTGGTTAGGGGGTGATCAGGCTGGCAAGCAGAAGCGGTTAGGGGCAATCAGGAAGGCAAGCAGGCAAGCAGTTGAGAGCCATCAGTCTTGGATTGTGAGAGGGATGCCCGACTGCCTATTTAGGCCCGACCCTACCTGGATCGGGCCTTAAACGGGCAGTCACACATCCCTTGAGGGGCCCCAGATTAGAGAGGGTGCAGGCTGGGCTGAGGGACACACATCGCCGTGCACGAATTTCATGCATGAATTTCATGCACCAGGCCTCTAGTATTTTATATTAACAGATGATAAATCTTACACAGATCAATACGCATTCTGACTGATTAAATTATTGAACTCAAATTAAATTAACCATAAGGGACACAAATAAAACTGTGCTTATGCTAGGGATGGCTTGCTAAGTATAAATGTACAGCAATACAACACAGAGAAAATTTCTAGTTGATTTGAGCACCTTTTAAAAGCTTGATAAAATAGCCCAGCTAAGGTGGCTCAATGGTTGAGCATTGACCTATGAACCAGGAGGTCACAGTTCGATCCCTGGTCAGGGCACATTCCCAGGTTGCAGGCTCAATCCTTAATGTGAGGAGTGCAGAAGGCACCCGACCAATGATTCTCTCTCACCATTGATTTTTCTATCTCTGCCTCTTCCTTCCTCTCTGAAATCAATAAAAATATATTAAAGAAAATATTAATAAAATGCTTTAAATATTTTCACAAACAAGTTAAATGGGATCAATTTTTGGCACATTTAAAACACAAAAATACTAATACCCTGATCCACAAAAAGCCTTAAAAGTTACAATAAAAAAACTAAACATCTGAGAGAAAAATTGTCAACAAATATAAAGAATAAAGCCACATAATAAAAATTCAAATTGTTAACTAATATGTGAAAATATTTAGTCTCACATGTATTAAAATATTATACTATATGCCAATATGTTACTGATGGAAATAAATTATTACTAATTTACGGCAGAATCTATCAAAAAAACTCCAAGATGCTTACATGTTTTCATGCAGTAACTCTGTATTTATGATTTTTTTCTAAGGAAGTAATTAGAAATGTGCATGAAGATTTTAGGGCAGTAGCATTAATATTCATATTCTTAATCATTTATAAATATATAGAAATACTCTAAATATCCATTGATATAAGATCTAGTAAATAAATGTCCATGGATGAAATTTTGTGTATCAATTTAGTTGTCATTTCTTGAGAAAAATATTTAATGATATAGAAAATATAGGATAATAGAATTTGACTGAAAAAAATAGACATGAAAATTTATAGAGAATATTATCCCAACTAAGTATATGTATATATTGCCAGTGGCTAGGTTTGTATATGTTTGTATACTTCTTCATGTTTCCTAAACCCATTAAAATTAACATTATTTTAATTATGAGAAATAATAATCATAAAAATGTTAAATTGAGAAATGAAATTAGTTGTATTGTTAAAAAGATTTATATTTTAACAAATGTAAGCATTTAAAATTTAATTAAAAACTAAGTGAATTTTGTAGTTTGAGTATATTTTATTTTAAAAAGAGAAAATTGGAAGGTCTTAAAAGATAAATTCATTTATTCTCCTTTGACTTCCCAAATTTTAGACTCCATAAATACCATTCTGATTGTGTTAAAACACAATATATATTGTCACAACTTTCTCTAACTACCTTTTATATTTCCTGACTATCTGAATTAGAACTTGCAAACCATTTCTTGAGTTACTTTGCTCAATGGTTAATAACTCCATATGCTGTTGAATTTTTGCTAGGTTGTTGGTAAGAGAACAATTCTTCAATAAATAATGAGCATTTTACTTATTAGATACCAAGCCACCTGTAGCAAAGATAAGTCAGACAGCAAGACCTAGTCTCCTGGGTATTCTCAAATGGGTTAAATATGTGGAAATGACTCATTCAATTTCTAAAACCAAACCTCATCTGTGATATATATCACAGATGAGGTTTGATTTTAGAAATTGTTTTTACTTTTTGAGGAAAAAAAGGTGAGCACTAAAAAAAAATGTGTACTGAAGGAAGTTAGGTAATAGATAAACGGTTCTCTTAAGAAATGTTCACAAAATGGTGTAACATTCTCACAGAAAAACATACTTCCCTGAGTCTCAGTGACTATGTCAGACAAGCTGCGCCCAGCATCAGCATATTTTCTTATCTCTCCATGCCATTTTTAATCATTTGAAATATGTTAAAATATTGAGTTATATTGTAGATCACAAGGTACAAAATAGAACATATAAAACTCACAAACAACCCAGAAAAAGGAGAGACACAGTTTTTCATAGTGAGATTCCTCTTTTTTATAGGTTTCCGGAGAGCATGCTGTAAATTTTTTAGTAACTAGCCACTGGAGTCATATTTCCAAGCAGCCTTTACAGAGTAAAAGAAAGTGCATGGCAGGGAGAGTATACATGAAGGATAACTATTCTGTTATCTCCACACAATGAAGGGTTTGCACCACGAGGGTAATCAAATTGCTACTACATTTGGGGATAATGGCAAGCAGGAGCATTAAAACATCACAGTATAAGGGATACCATAATAAGTCTTAGAGTGGAAGAAGTGTGATAAGATCACACAAGAAGATAGCCAATTTGCCCTGGCAATGGAAGCTGTCAGTGGAAGAGTGAATGCGTAGAAGGAAGATGATTTAGGGTCAAATCAAGAAAGGTTGGATTGCATTCCAATGTGATATGTTCATACCAAAGAAACTTTATCCCTCTCAAGTTCCTGATGCAAAAGCTACATTTCAGAGCCAGCCACAAAAGAAAAATCTAGCTTGAATAAAATGTTAACTTTTCAGAAAAATGCCAAAATGCATCTTACTATAGGGGAAGTTGGAAGACATTTCACATTTCAAAACATAAGTAGGTCACAGATCTACTAAATAAATGAGTATCTGTGGATACATTTCAAAACATAAGTAGGTCACAGATCTACTAAAAAAATGAGTATCTGTGGGCTCAACAATCAGAGTGTTTGGCTGTAGTCAGAACCACATTGATGAGGCCCTTTGATGCCATAATTATAATTCTTACAGAACATTCTCTGACATGTCTCCTGCCTACATAGACAGTAATCTAACTTTACTGTACCAGTATAACTGCCATCCCTCTCCCTTTTTCTTATACTGCTTTACTGCCTAGCAAAGTTAATCATTCTTTAAGACCCAATCCCTGTGTCATCTCCTCCATGAATACTTTCTTTGACACCTGCAAGACAAATTAATCACATCCCCATGCTTCTGTGATACCCACCCACACAAGTCTCTGTCTCTATCTCCATGATACTGTAACTCTTTAAGAACCAAAATGACCATATTCCTCAAAATCAACCCAATGCCTCTATGCTCTTCGACAAACACCGTGCTAACAATTAAAAGCTACTTGGTAATTAAAATTATTATAAATTTCAAATGGGTTATGAAATGATTAAGTGGGTGGAATTTTAAAAATGTGAGTTAGAATGATAGGTCCCTTTCAAGATCTATTCAGGTTCTAGGCAACACTGGGACTTTCATTCTTCCTTTCGGACACCGAGGAAGGGAGTCTAACTCCAAGTCTTGATGCAGAGACAGAAAGGAAGAAATGGCCTATAAAAGACAAATAAGCCAAATGGATGGGAGGAAGATGGCCACAGGAAGGAAACACTTTGAGTGAGAAGTAAATCCAAGGGAGACTTTGATACTAGTTTAAGTAAGTTTCAATAAACACAGTGAAATCCTACTAAATATTAGAAATACAAAATAGAACATATAAAACTCACAGACAATCCAGGTGACAATCAATTGGGAATAAATAATTGTTTTTCTATTTTTAAGTAGAATAACGTGGAGTGTATCAGCTCTTGCTGTTCTTTCAGGAAAAGCCACCTGTCCTCAAATGTAGAACGGATATAATGAAAGATGGTTTACATCTGTTCTTCTCAGGTGGAGGAACCAGGGCTTGGTGGACAGTCTGTGAGGTTTGGAGTCAAATGAGAATTTGATTTGCAGGTCTAGTAGCAAAATGTCTTTAGGATATTTACCTATTTTGTCATCCCCATTTTAAAAATCTTCAAATTGAGACATTACTAAAATCTAGCTCCAGGAGCTGTGTGAGAATTCAATGCGATATTATGGGAAAATCTAGCCCAGTCCTGCCCTGTGCTCAACATTTTATGCTTTCCTTGATCCCTTCCATTTCTTTTTTTTAATTCACTTTATCTATGTATATTTGTTTATTGATTTTACTAGCTTGATATAAAAAAAATGAATGATTAAACTTGTTGTCCTCCTAAGTACTAGTAGATGGTCTAGAACTTAAAGTTTTCTCAAATAAACTTGTTCAAATCACATGATAAGAAAATTTAGGTGGCTCATGAAGTGAAGTTGGACTCAGAAAGATTTCAGATAGTTTATTAATATGGCTTGGTTTAAACAAAACATTAGACATTTGAGGCATTTAGAATAAGTGATCATTGTTACTCATATAACTTCTATGTGGTTGACTCCTAATGCAAGCCCTTAATAGCCACTTTGTTATTTCCACATGTCCTTCATACATTTCACTCAGAAGCCTCAAGTTTTAAGGAAAACCTTCAAAGATTCCCAAGACTAAACATATGATTGCCTTTAAAAAGTGCCATTTTCAAGTTATCTACATAAGCAGTACATTCTCCTATATTTGACATGGCTGTATCATTTTTATCTCCTTCCTCTCTTTATCTTAGCTCTAATTTAATTTCACTCTTAACCCATTTTCTCTAATTCACCTTTTATTTTTCAGTCAATAACCACTATTAATCTCAGTCCTTAGCACTCTTTTAAAAAATGTATTTTAAATAATTTATTAATTCACACAGCATGCAAAATATTTGATTTTTTTAATCCTCACCTGAGAATATTTTTTCATTGATTTTTAGAGAGAGTGGAAGAGAGAGGGAAAAACAAAAAGAAATATTGATGTGAGAGAAACACATCAATTGGTTGCCTCTTACATGAGCCCCGACCAAAGCCTGGGCTGGGGAGGAGCCTGCAACCAAGGTATGTGCCCTTGACTGTAATTGAACCTGAGACCCTTTGGTCCACAGGCCAACACTCTATTCACTGAGCCAAAATGGCTACGGCTTGATTTTTTATTATATTCCAGATACTCTTCTGTCTGCTGAGGAAACAGCAAAGAAAAATATAGACATGATTCCTACAGTCATGGAATTGCACTAGAATATAAGATTGTAGTGGGGAGAGAAGGACACAAAATAATGCCAAATGCTGATACATGCCGTAAGTAAGTAGGATAGAAAGTACTTGAGGAGAGAGAGAAGGTGAAGCTATGTTACACAGACAGAACAAGGAAAATCTTTGAGGAGATGAGTTTTAGCTGAGACCTGAAGAGGATGGGACAGGAGGGAATCATTAGGCTAGATGAGAGAGGAGTTAAGGAATTTGATCCTTCTGGCTCTCTGTAATTGAGGTAACCTTAGGCTGGCTGGAAAGCCCTGCCTCCCTTTCTCTTCTCATGGCTGATGGTGACAGCTCCCTCTGCTACTAGCTCCAGATTCTTGAACTATCTCTTGTGGTTGCCCCACGCCTCACCCACACCTTTGTAATTAGTCACTTTGTAAATAAAATCTCCTCAAATTATTCTAATCTGAGTGTGCCATCTGTTTCCTACTGGCTCCCCGAGTGATACAGTAATTTGTACTAAAATGGCCTTAGGAAAAAGGCCTTCAAAATTATTATTTGGAGTTGTGTTAGTCATATATTTGAGTAATAAAGGATAATATCCTTGATGGGTGAGAGAGGATGTAAATGGGACAGAGGTGGGACACAAGTAATTGATGGTGTATGAGGGCATTGTGAGTACCTAATCATCGCTGCTGGTGGCATGAGATGACATGCAGATGGAGAGTAGAGAGCATAGTTGTAGACTCACATATGTATGAACAAATGATTCATGAAGAAGATTGCGCTGGAGAGTCTAGGCAAAGCACAATATATATTTTTAAATGATGATAGGTTCACTGAATAAAAATGTGAAAGAAAAATTAATATTGACTCCTAAATATTACATATTAAAATTAATTCCAGGTACAGTGTAAATGTAAATGTGAAAAATAAAACAATTATATTTATAGAAGATAATTTAGAAAATGTCTATAAAACCTTGAGTTACAAAAATTTTTTTTCAACAAGACAAAAAGAATTATTGGGTGAGTATATAAAAAGATTCATAAATTTGACTACATTAAGATTAAAAAAAGAAGTCCTGTCCATTCATGAACACTATTAAGAAAGCTTAAATGTTAGTTATAGGGGTGAAGTATTTGCAATATATGAGACAAATAGATTGTTTTCATGATAAACTAAAGATTCCCATACATCAGTAAGAAAATGAAACTAGCCCTAACTGGTTTGTCTCAGTGGATAGAGTGTCAGCCTGTGGACTGAAGAGTCCCAGGTTCAATTCTGGTTAATGGCATATACCTTGGTTGTGGGCACATCCCCAGTAGGGGGTGTGCAGGAGGCAGCTGATTGATATTTCTCTCTCATAGATGTTTCTAACTCTCTATCCCTCTCCTTTCCTCTCTGTAAAAAAATCAATAAAATATATTCTATCTAATAAAAGAGTAATATGCAAATTGATCATCACTCCAACACACAAGATAGCTGCCCCCATGTGGTCAGAGATGACTGCCCCCATGTGGACATAAGATGGCCACCACAAGATGGCCAGCAGGGGAGGGCAGTTGGGAGAGACCAGGCTTGCAAGGGAGGGCAGTTGGGGGCAATCAAGCCTGCGGGGGAGAGCAGTTAGGGGTGACCAGGCCGGCAGAGGAGGGAAGTTGGGGGCGACCGGGCCTGCAGGGAAGGGCAGTTAGGGGTGACCAAGCCTGCAAGGGAGGGTAGTTAGGGGCAAACAGACTGGCAGGGGAGCAGTTAGGCATCAATCAGGCTGGCAGGGGAGTGGTTAGGGGGTGATCAGGCTGGCAGGCAGAAGCGGTTAGGGGTAATCAGGAAGGCAGGCAGGCAAGCAGTTGGTAGCCAGTAGTCCTGTATTGTGAGAGGGATGTCTGACTGCCTGTTTAGGCCTGATCATACCTGGATCGGGCCTAAATGGGCAGTTGGACATTCCTCAAGGGGTCCCAGATTGGAGAGAGTGCAGGCTGGGCTGAGGAACACACCCCACCATGCACGAATTTTGTGCACCAGGCCTCTAGTTTTAAAAATAAGAAGAAACAAAATGAAACCAGACAACTGAATAAAAGCAGGAAGCATAGATAGGCATATCTAAATGACCAATAAATTTAAGATAAAAAAATTACATATGATTAATAACAGGCAAATAAGAATTAAAACCACAATAATATGCCACTACTTACACATGAGAACCACTAAAATGGCTAAAAGTACAGCTACATGCAAAAACAACCTAAACAAAAAAGGAGAATTAGAATCCTCATATGCTATTCATAACAATGTAAATTGGTACAAACACCTGGCAGTATCTACTGAAGCTGGAAATATTTACATTTTTTAAATTCATCAATTGAACTCTTAGATATATTCCCAACAGAAACTCATGTGTACACTAAATGATCTGATGAGAATGTTCAGAGTGGTTTTATTTGTAATATCCCTGTTACATGTTGAATTGTGTCCCCCAAAAAGATATGTTGATGTCCTAACACAGAGCACCTCAGAATATGATTTCCTTTGCAAATAGGATTGTTCAATATATAATCAGTTAAGATGAGGTAATAATGGCGTAGAGTGGGCCCTTAATTCAATATGGCTGGTGTTATCAGAGGGAGACCCCAGGGAGAGAATAGCCATGGGACAGTGGAGGCGCAGTTGGAGAAATGCATTTACAAGCTGGGAAATGCCAAGGATTGCTGGCAGAGATCAGAAGCTAAAAGAGGCAGGGCAGGTTTCTCTTCCACAGGTTTCAGAGGGAACATGGCCCTGCTAGCACCTTCATTTCAGACTTTAGGACTCCAGAATGTTGAGCAATAAATGTCTGTTGTTTTAAGCCACCCAGTTTTTGATTCTTTGTTATAGAAGTTCTAGGAATCTGATTTAAGGCCCGAAGTAGAAATAACCCAAATATCTATCAAGAGCAAAAGAGATAAATACATTATGTCAAATACACAAAATGGAATACTATCCAACAACAATACTAAATGAAGTGCTGCTACATGCAGAAACAACCATAAATCTGAGGGAAAGAAATCACAAACAAGAAAGTACATATTATATGACTCCACTTATTTAAAGTTCAAAAGCAACCAAAATAAATCTGTGGTGATAAATGTCCAGATAGTAATTATATTAAGAGATGAAAGAGGGTATAATGATTAAGAAATGATACAAGAGTGAATTCTAATGTTCATTTATTAATCTGTGTGATCATTATGTAAATGCAGTTGCTTTATGATCATTCATTGTATACTTTCTATGCAATTGCATATCCTATCTAATAAAAGAGTAATATGCAAATTGACCATCACTCCAAAACACAAGATGGCCGCCCCCATGTGGTCAAATATGGCTGCCCCCATGTGGACACAAGATGGCCTGCAGGGGAGGGAAGTTGGGGGGGACCAGCCCTGCAGGGGAAGACAGTTGAGGGGGACCCAGGCCAAGAGGGGAGGGCAGTTAGGCAGGACCAGGCCTGCAGGGGAAGGCAGTTAGGGGCAATAGGGTTGACAGGGGAGTAGTTAGGCATCAATCAGGCTGGCAGGAGAGTGGTTAGGGGGTGATCAGGCTGGCAGGTAGAAGCGGTTAGTGGCAATCAGGCAGGCAGGCAGGCGAGCGGTTGGGAGCCTACAGTCCTGGATTGTGAGATGAATGTCCGACTGCCCGTTTAGTGGGATTGGGCCTAAATGGGCAGTTGGACATCCCTCAAGGGGTCCCAGATTGGAGAGGGTGAAGGCTGGGCTGAGGGACACCCCCCGCCATACACGAATTTCATGCACCAGTACTATACTTTCTATTATAATTCAATATTAGGTTAGTAAATAAGTTAAATAGTATATTTGAAATGTCATTCACTTAAGGAAAGAAATAAAAGACTTGCCAAGAAAAAAATAAATGGATTTAATTATCTAATTCCTGAGAATTTTTCCCTAGTGATGCTGCATCTGAAATTAAACAGTCACACTATTGAAGTAACAGAGAATAGTAAGTTCAGGGTCACAAATAACATCATTATTAGCTTGTCCATCCCCAGATACTACAATACACATTTCCTACTCCTTGGTCTAAATGAAGTACTTCAGTCCTCCATTCAGAGGTTATGGTTCTTTTGAAGTGTGGTTTATCATTATGGGCCAATACTCAGCAAAGAAAAGCAGAGGCTACACCAGTTTGAACTTGAACTGCTGAAATTATTCATGAGTTTGGTCAAAATTGTCTCTAAATGAAATAGTTTGTAGACACAACTTAAAGAACCCTGAGAAAAATCAAGAGATTTTCTCAAAGATTGTGAGGAAGGAAGTTCTGAGCATAACAATGGGTCAGATACTGGATTATAGTTAAGAGAACAGAGTCCAGAGCCAATGGTCCTTGGGTTCAGATTCTTGTTTCACCATTCAATATCTGTATGTTTTAGGCAAGCTACTTAATCTTTGACAGTATCTTAATCTAAAAAAATCGTCGTAATAAAACTATGACATAGATAAACTCTATTTTACAAAGGACAAAATTTAGGCTGAAGCAGCTTAAGTAAGGCTAATTAGTTCACATAGCAAATTGTTTGACACAGCTGAGATTTAATTTCAGAGCAATTTGAATATAAAATGTGACCTTTCCATATTGTCATGCTGGGTTCAGTGCAGATATTACCTCCTATGATATTATTTCCCTTGATGACCCAAATTCTGTCATAATACTTGTCAAGCTATTTTGTTATTATCTGTGACCATTCATGACAGACACCACAGGTATAAACATTCCCCTGTGAACTCCAATAAATCAAAATATCCTTCAGGGAAAGACCTTTTCTATCTACATCTCCAGTCTCCAGCAGTATGCCTGCACAAAATGATTTTAAAAATGAAAAAAAAAAGAATATACTTGGATGAATTATCGATGTTTGAAAATCAAAATTACATTTTATGAATTTGAAACATATACAACTCTTGTCATTACGCTATTCTTAAGAGGTATAGGAATTAGTCCCTGAAAAAGAATTTGATTATATGATCCCTTCTGTTTTAATTGATGACTCATTGGCAATTGTCACAAATTCCCACAAGATCCAGAAAAAAAAAAGACACATTGCATATTTAGAAAAAAAATATTCAAAACATGGAGAAAAGATGAAATGTATATTTTTAGGGGGTTGTGAAAAGGAGTAGGGCTTCTAATCTAGTCTTTTTATGAAGTAATCAAAGATACATTTTTTATGTCAGTTGTGCTAAAACTATAAAGTATTTCAATTATGAGGGAAGATGCTTGTATATTGAAAGAAATACAGGGGCTGATTCTGGAATGCCATATAGTTCTGAATTTTTAGTGATTCATAATTAATGCATTCACTTCCTTTTAAAATCTGTAATTCAGTTTCTTTATAATAAAATCTATAATTCAGTTTCTTTCAGCTTACATTACCACAGTGCAAAATATTTTTCCAAAATTTCTATAATTGAATATTTATCTGTGTTGTAAATGCAATAGTCATTAAAATTATCCTGAAAGTTGAAAGACCTCAGTTATTCTAGTCTAATATGATCTTGTTCTCATTAGAGTTATAGTGGATAAACTATTTAAATAGCTTCACTTGGGCCCTACATCAGCATTGTAGACTCAACAAAGGTCTAATGACAATAACTGATCCAAACAATTCTAAACCGACCTTCCCCTTAAATCAGTTTTAAATTGCTTTTAACTAATCAGTAACTCAAGTGAATTATAAATTTTGTAACTTAAGTAAACAATTTGTTAAGGAAATTGATTACCATTTAACATTGAATAATACAGGATGAGGCAAAAGTACATTTACACTTGTGAGTATGCAAAACACAGAGTTTATTCTTGCACAATTATTTATTAATTATTGCATTATTTTCCATATGAACAACTGTAAGACTACTTTTGTCCTGCCCTGTATATAAGGATATATAATAAAATTTGTACTAAGGAAATTACTCCAGTTTTATCAACTTTAGATTATTTGCTTCACATTCATTAATAGTTGCAAATCCCAGAGGCGAAACAAAGGGATCAAAGGTTTCCACTTAATTAGGTGATTGCTCCTGAAATTTTATATTGTTTTTAATATTTTTTCCTGTTCCTAAGACGTTGTATACAAATAAAGATTTGGATCAAGCCAACTTAACTGATTTACATGAAAAATTTTTGAATATAGCTAGGTATTTTGACCAATTCATTGATTATGTGTGTTTATATGTTTAAATCAATTGTAATGCTAGTAATTGTGGTATAATAATGACAAACACTGAAACAAAAAAAGAATTGGTCAATTCTATTTAGTTTTGACTTAGTTGATCAAACTTCAAGAAGATATTATTTAATCAACCATAAATCATTTTGAGAGAAACATTTAAATTTAAAAATTTAAATCACCTTAGTTATTACCATAAAAGTCAGTAAATCCCAAACTTTCTCTATTAGCATGGAAGTATCAGTCTTGGTGCAAATTGAATATACTGATAATATTTAATATCTAATAACAATAAAAATATAGTAAGAGAAACAAAGGAAAAAATAAACAAATGGGACTACATCAAAGGAAAATCTTCTGCACAGCAAAAGAAAACATCAGCTAAATGAAGAAGGAACTTCATGGTATGGGAGAACAAATTTGTCAATTATACATCTGATATGAGGTTAATTACCAAAATATATAAATAACTTATACAACTCAACACCAGAAAGACAACCCAATTTAAAGATGAGCAAAGGACCTGAATAGATACTTCTCAAAAGAGGACATACAGATGACCAAGAGACATATGAAAAATGCTCAAAGTCATTAATCATCAAAAAGATGCAAATGAAAACTACAATGAGGTATCACCTCACACCTTCCAGAATGGCTACCATCAACAAATCAGCAACTATAAGTGCTGGCAAGGATGTGGAGAAAAGGGAACCCTCTTGCACTGCTGGTGGGAATACAAACTGGTGCAACCACTGTGGAAAGCAGTAAGAAATTTCCTCAAAAAATTAAAAATAGAACTGTCTTTTTGTAAGAGGAAATAAAAACTTTCTACTACTCTGAAGAAACATGAAATGGAATTAGAATAAAATATACTAATAAACTGATAAAAGAAACTTACATACTGACAGGTTTTTGTTATAAGTATACTAGAGGCCTGGTGCACGAATTCACGCATGAGTGGGATCCAGCTGGCCCACCCTATTGCGGGCCAATTAGGGCTGAGTTGGCAGGGGGAATGGGGACACGGGAGGTTGGCTGGTCAGCCCCACTCCCAATCCGGGTGGGGGGCCCAACCAGGGGCCAGGCTAGCCAGGGGCAGGGGCATTGAGAGGTTAGGGAGGGGCCGATCTGGGCCCCAATCAGGCTGGTTGGCCACCACAGTGCACATCATAGCAATCATTCATTCCGGTCTTTCCATTGTTCCGGTCACTTGGCTTTTATATATATATATATATTTCAGGCATCAGCAGTTCTAGTTCCTGCTCATACAAGAACTGGCCTTGACCACTACTTTGGTTGACATAGATTGCCCAACTGCAAGAATTTGGCTAGCACTAACCATTTCCAATATGTTGACATTAAAAATTCATATTGGGACCAGCAAGGGCACTGCCTGCACATTACAGCTCCTCTTCCTGATCTCTGCGCTGCTTTCCCTATCCCTCTGTATAAAAACCCCTGCCTACACTAAGATGCTAACATGGGCTTTGGGACAAGAGTCCCCTATCTTCTCAGGTGACTGGCACTTGAATAAACCTCTTTCCTTTTTCACCAGCATCTGTCTCATGAGTTTGGCTTTTGTGGCAGCAGGCTGTCAAACTTTGGTTTTGGTTACATTTTGAACCAGTGATTCCACTTCTGAGAATCTATCCTAAGAACCCTGAAATACCAATCAGAAAGAATATATGCACCCCAATGTTCATAGCAGCATTATTTATAATAGTCAATATCTGGAAACAGTGAAAGTGCCCATCAATACATGATTTGATAAAAAAAAAAAAAAAAAAGCTGAGGCACATTTACACAATGAAATGCTACACAGTTGTAAAAAAGAAAGAACTCCTACCCTTTGTGACAGTATGGATGGACCTGGAGATTATTGTGCTAAACAAAATAAGCTAATCAGAGAAAGAAAAATACAATATGATCTCACTAAAAGTGGAATCTATGAACAAAATAAATGGAAAGGAACACAATAGAACCAGAGGCATGGATACATGGAACAGACTGACAAATGTCAGAGGCATGGGGGGCGTGGAGGGAGGCATGACTAGATAAAAAAAGGTGAAGAGATGAGCCAATAAGTATATTCATAGCCCATGGAGATAGACAACAATATGGTTAAGGCCATGGAGGGGGCTGGGTGGACATGGGCAAATGAGGAGGGAATGGAGGACATCTGCAATAGTTCCAATAATAAGAAAAGACGCAGCAAGCAAGAAATGTATAACCTTCACTTTAATTAAGTAAAAGTTGCTAGAATCACTACTTTAATTAAGAAATCCAGATGGCTCCAGATTTCAGGCATAAAATGTACTCTCACCTTGAGAACTGTCATCTTGGATAAGTTTCCTCTTTTAAAATCATCACAGATGTTCTCTAACAGAGAAAAACACAGGTGGAACACAACCAACAACTTATGGGATATTTCATTTCTGATAGAACATTCTATTAAGTTCCAGGTCACAACCTTAATATTATTAAGTTCCAGGGCACAGTCTTAATATTATTATCTGGAATGTGGTTTAATCATTCAGGTATAATGGTTTCTGATCACCCAAACATTTCAATTTATTGACCCATTTTAAAAAATTCATTTTAACATTACAGCCTTGTCCTCTTGAAATAATAACAATGTTTCTACAAAGATAATGATATATTTCCTTCTTCCAGCATTTTGGAATGTAAACTCTGTTATCATATTTCTCCAGGATTTGTGCTAGATACTACAAAAAAAAATCTTAGAATTATGTAATGTCTCAACATGAAACCTACAGAACCTAACTTGTACTAATATCTGCAATCTATATACCAAATTATAAAACACTAGAAAAAACACGAACAAATTCACCTAGGCTTTCTAGCTGATGGGTTTATTGTTGTTGTTGATGTTTTAATAATTTCGTTTTGTCTTTGCTATAACCATCAGTGATATTTTCCTGTTTTTGCTGTTTACTCCATCTCATTTGGAGTTTCTGAATCTCTTGGCTTTGCCATCTCTTTTGCCACCACCACATTTTATCATTAGACATGATAACAGAGTTCAGTTTTCTCCGCAGTGCCCCAAGGACATAGTTTGTACTTCCCCTGTGTTTCTATCTGTAAGCTGCATTACTTCAACTATAGACCCCATCACAGTATTGGCCAAAGTTACCTTCCTCTACTCTTTCATGGGGGATAGTCAGGTCTCAGAAGGTGTTCTGATGAACTTTTCCTATCACTTGAGTAATCTTCATTATGTTTTTCCATAACAAAAGATGTGCCTGAATATGCAATGAACCTAAAGCAGTCATATGTGTGGGCAAAAAAAAAAAAAATTAATTTAAAGTTATCAAGACTGCATTATAAAATTTACAAAAACCTCCATTAATAAAAAAAAGGGAGGGGGATAGTAGGGCAATATCATGTAAGGAAAAATATCCTATAAGTAAATTACATCTAGAAAATTTTTACTTTACAAAATTAAGTTTCATTTGCAACGCTAACAGCAAGATGGCCATTAAAAACACACATGGTGTCTAAATAAGACAAAGGAAAATCTTTTGAACAAAAATAAAAAGGATCCCAAATCAATTACATAGAAAAGATTCCTTTATTAACTTGTGGTCGAGAATATATTTGTATATTTTCAGAAAACAACCCCAAGACCAGATGGATTCCTGCAACAGAGAGGAATTGACAGGTGTGCTCCAACCACGAAGACAAGAGGAAAAAACAGTCCAGAGATGGAAGACGCTGACAACGCCTTGGCACGCGAGCAGTCAGCAGCTGTGCACCACTGCGGGTTACCTAGGACCAAACCAGAGAGGGTCAGACCTGCATTGCCACCATGTGCCCACCATCCAGATATCATTGCTGACATGTACACATAAGGAACTGTTAGATATTGAAACGGGGACTCAGAACTGTTGGACATTGAAATTGGAACTCAAACATTTTTTTGTTTTGTCTTGTTTTGTTATTATATGTTTATTTCTAGTCTGCAAAGGCAAAACTTTTTAAAGGAAAGAAATGGTGAGAAAAAGATATAGAGGCAAAGAAGCATTGAACAGACTGTCAAACTACATTGGGAAGACAGGGGAGGTTGGGCGAGGGGGGCTGTAAGAGACCAACCGAAGGACTTGTACGCTTGCATATAAGCACAACCAATGGATACAAGACACTGGGGCGGGGGAGGGGGAGGGCGGGCAGGTGAAGGCATGTACTGGGGGGTAGGGGAGGTCGGGGGGAGATCAATGGGGGAAAGAAAGGAGACATGTGTACTACTATTTGTAATACTTAAAACAATAAAAAAATTAAAAAAAGATGGGTTGAACTGATTATTTTCACGATGATCTCATTTTTTAAACATTCGATTCATTATACGAGTAGCTTATTTGAAAAATTTCTTCGTTAATAGTATCTTTTTTAGACTTACAGCAATTTAATTTTTAAGATAAAAATCACTAAATATGCACCCTGGCAGGTTTGGCTTATTGGATGGAGCATCCACTAAGGGCACATGCTCAGGTTGTGTGCTGGATCCCCAGTGGGGGGCATGCAGGAGACAGCTGATCAGTGATTCCCTCTCAGCATTGAAGTTTCTATCTCTCTCTCCCTCTCCCTTCCTCTCTGAAATCAATAAAAATATATTTTTAAAAATCACTAAATATGCTAAATGTATGAAGTGATATATTAGCATGATTTGAGGAGAAATAAAAATATGAATAAGAAAGACTTCATCTAGTGATAATGGATACCATGCTGTAGAAGGGAAAGTTTTAATACAACAGAATAGAATGAGGAAGAGAATGATCATTTTAGGCTAAGTCCTAATCCTTCTTCTCCAAGGATATTATTAATCAAATTAATGTATTATCTCTAAACATTATTTTATTTATAAAAGGAGGAATAGAAGTACAGTTGACCCTTGAACAATGCAGGGATAAGAGCACCAACCCCTACCTCAGCCAAAAGTCAGCATATAACTTTTGATTCCACAAAACTTAACTACATATAGCATTCTCTTGACTGAAAGCCTTATTAATAATATAATCAGCTAATTAACACATATTTTGCATGTTATATGTATTTATACAATCTACACTAATAAAAGTGAAACTTGCAAATTCACCGTACCTCTGCTATGCCCACAAGCCACGTCCACCAGCCAATCATGAGCAAGTATGCTAATTAATCCAACAAAGATGGCTGCAGCCACAGAGTGAGCAGGAGGCTTGGATTTCCCTGGCAATAGAGGAAGCCAAGCTTCCCGCCCACTCTGGCCAGCCCTGACCTCTGCTCAAGGCTACAAAGTTTCAATTATAGAAGATAAATAAATCCCAACAAAAATGGCAGCAGCCATGGAGCTGGAGAGAGCAGGAGGCTTGGGTTACCCCAAGCTTCCTAGCTGGCTCTGGCCTCCACTCAAGGCTACAAAGTTTCAATTATAGAAGATAAATAAACCCCAGATACCAGGACCACTGCTTGGGTCACCAGGGTGCATGGGCAGACTGCAAACCACTACCTGCCCCTCGCCCAGGCCGTCCCACACCCCAAGGGAACCTCCATCCCGATCCAGGACACACTTCAGGGAAAACCAGCCAGCCCCCACCCATGCACCAGGCCTCTATCCTATCTAATAAAAGAGTAATATGCAAATTGACCATCATTCCAACACACAAGATGGCTGTCCACATGTGGTCAAAGATGGTTACCCCCATGTGGACACAAGATGGCTGCCACAAGATGACCAGCAGGGGAGGGCAGTTGGGAGAGACTGGGCCTGCAGGGGAGAAGTTAGGGGCAATCAGGCTGGCAGGGGAGTTGTTAGGGGGTGATCAGGCTGGCAGGCAGAAGCGCTTAGGGGCAATCAGAAAGGCAGGCAGGCAAGCAATTGAAAGCCAGCAGTCCTGGATTGTAAGAGGGATGTCCGACTGCCCATTTAGGCCCAATCATCTTGGGTCCCAGATCAGAGAGGGTGCAGGCTGGGCTGAGGGACACACACCCCCGTGCATGAATTTCATGCACCAGTCCTCTAGTATTCTTATATAAAGGGAAGCTAGAGAAATGAAAATGTTAAGAAAAGCATAAGAAAGAGAAAATGCATTTATAGCATTTATTGAAAAAAATACATGTGTAAGTGAACCTGTGATATTCAAACCCATGTTGTTCAAGGGTCTACTTTAAATTATTTCCAAAGTTCTTTTCTAGTTTGAACATTCTATAATTCTCAAAAATATTGTCTAATAGTAATGAGTATGTATTAGTGTGACCCTTGTGATAAAGTCAGCTAACTGTGCTAGTTTCTAAGACAGTAAGAAGTATGTTTGTTGTCTAAAGCTAAGTAAATAAGATGGATATCTAAAACTATAGAGGAACAATTGTAGGAAATAAGCAATAAGCATTTATTGGTAATTTTTTGATATCTGTATATAATTACATACTGAAAGTATAAGAAAGTTATTGGAGCTATCAGCTCAGACTCAAATAAATTCCGAGCCTGATGAGTAATAAAATACATAAATAACATTAGCTTTAGAGAATGCAGCCTACTCTGTGTCTTTTTGTTTATTCTGTGTCCCTTCATTCCATATCTCTGAGGTAGCCACATCTCTGATACACCTATGATCTTTTTACCTAATTGTACTCTAGATGAAAAACAGGACATGATAAAATCAATGACATTATTATTCAAATAATAGGCACATATTCAAATATTAGATGCCAGCTTAGCATACTCTCCCTTTAAGAGGTTTTGAATATTAATGATGTCTAATATATCCTATTCTCCAGGAATTCTACTCCTACTATAACCTGAAGAAATTTTTACATACACATATGCAATAGAAGTCATATCAATAATAATAAGAGCATAATATGCTAATTAGACCGGACAGCCCAACAACCTTCCAGACGTCCTTCTGGATGACCTTCAGGATGAAGCCAGGGCTGTGAGGGCTGAGGCAAGCCACCACAGCTGCGAGGGCCAAGCCCCTTGCACAAATTTCATGTATCAGGCCTCTAGGATTAAAATAGTTAAAGACCTATTTTGTCATAGCTAGAAACTGAAAGCAATCTGGTTGTCAATCAACAAATGAAAGGATAATCCTATATAATAAAGAGGTAATATGTAAATTGACCATCATGCCCTCACAAGATGGCTGCCTACAACAAGGCAGGCAGGGGGGTTAGTGAGGGATGACCAAACGAATGAACAAGTGGGGGGGGGAAGTTGGGGGTGACCATACCAGCAGGGGGGCAGTTGAGGGTGACCAGGCTGGCAGGGGGAGCAGTAAGAGATGACCAGGCCAGCAGGGGGGCATGCAGTTGGGGATGATCAGACTGGCAGGGGGGGTAGTTGGGAGTGATCAGGCCAGCAAGGGGGCAAGTAAGAGGTGACCAGATCAGCAGGAGGGTAATTAGGAGCGACCAGGCCATCAGGGAGGGAGCAGTTAGGGGAGACCAGGCAGGCAGGCAGGTGAGCGATTAGGAGCCAGCAGTCCAGGGTTGTGAGAGGGATGTCTGATTGCCGGTTTAGGCCCAATCCCCTAAGGGGTCCTGGATTAGAGAGAGTGCAGGTTGGGCTGCGGGGAACCCCTCCCCCATTGCACGAAATTCATGTACCGAGCCTCTAGTTATAATATATTTTCACAATGGAAGTCCAAGCAAAAGTGAAATAAGTGAAATAGAGCACATATATCATAGAGATGACTCAAAAATATAATACTGAGAGATTGAAAAATCAGGTTAAAAAAATTTTATAAAGTGTGATACTATATATATATGTAAAGTTTAAAAAGATGTTAAGCAAAATAATATAATGTAAACAATATATTTTATCATACACAAATGTGTTTATACAGGGGTTGGCAAAAGTAAGTTTATAGTTGGAAATATGCAAAACATCGTTTATTCTTATATTATTTATTAATTATTGTATCATTTATTTGTATTACAGCTATAAACCTATAGTTTGGCCATCCCTATATTTTTTCACAAGCTTTATACAAATCATGTTATATATACATATATATACACACATTCTCTATCTCTCTCTCTCATATGTATATATGGGATGTAGATAGACAGACTGATAGATATAAGTAAAACTATGAAAAAATGCATAAATTAATGTTTCCTCTGAAGAAAAAAAGTCCAAGGAATGGAGAACCAACATAGCTCTGGCACAAAGGCATCCTCAAATGTGTGTGTGTGTGTTTTTTTTAATGGTGGATAGTTGGCACATGGTAGTTTATAACTGTATATTTTACCACTTTTAATATGTCTGAAATTTTGTTAATATAAATTATAAAGATCATAAAAATTATATTTTAAGCAATTCAATGGAGGAGTTGAGGTGAAGGAGGTTCTCCTGATTCCATCTGTAGTTTAATATATTATTAATTCTGCAGGCATAACCAGCTCTTTCACTTAGTGTCTTGCATAGTACAGTCATGTACCACTTAATGTAGGGGATTATATAATTTAGCAATTTTGTTATTGTGTGATCATAGGGTATGCTCACACTAACCTAGATGGGATGGCCTAATACTTTTATATGATTAGCAGTAACTTTGTTTACACCAGCAGCACCACAAACACATAATGCTGTATGCTAGGATGTTACCATGGCAACAATGCCACATGGCAATAGGAAGGTTTTAGCTCCATTATAATCTTATGGAATCACCATAATTTTTGAGGTCTATCTTTGACAAAAATGTCATTATGTGGTACATGACTATACTGAGTATATGGTGGGTCAAATAAACATTTACAAATAAAGAACATCATAGGTCACCTTTTCAAATTAAAACTCACTCTAAGGGATATATTAAGCAAATGCACTGCTGATAATCTTCAAAATATATTGACTCATTTTTTTCTATTAAACATACCACTTGAAAAACTATAAGTTGGCTATAAAGACATTACTGAATGAATATCTTACATAAAAATTTTATAAGTATTCAACATTACTAAATAGTAATAAAACATATTTTTCAATTCAATTTCTTTCAATTTCTTTTACTTTTACTGTATCATCAATTGTATAGATAATGTTTCTTATTGATATTCAGGGGTTTTAACTCATGTAAAATTATAGTTAAGTCCTGAGTTTTGATTTCTTTATTAAACTTATAATTTACCTACCTCTGTGTACTGGTTTTGATATCACTATATTTAATCAATAAATTTCCATATCTTTATTACTACACCTATATATTTTCAGAATATGTGGTTAATAGAACATGTAGCACAATTCTGTACTAATACTAGTTTTTATTTTATTTTTTATTTTTTTATTTTTAAATCTTTATTGTTGAGAGTATTATAGATGTCCCCCTTATTTCCCCACTTAGCTCCCTCTACCTGGCTCCCACCCCACCCCAAGTCTTCCTCACCTTACAGTCTGTGTCCATAGGTAATGCATATCTATACTAATAAAAGTGTAATATGCTAATAAAGGGCCTTCTGGACATCCTTCTGGACAAAGCTGCAGTGGCAGAGGCCAAGGCAGAGGAGGTTAGGGGTGATCAGGCTGGCAAGGGAGCAGTTAGGGGGCTATCAGGCAGGCAGGCAGAGGGATGGGGCAATCAGGCAGGCAGGCAAAGTGGTTAGGGGTGATCAGGCAGGCAGACAGGCAAGCAGTTAAGGGCCAGCAGTCCCAGATTGCAAGAGGGGTTGTGCAGGGATTGGGCCTAAATCCCCCAAGGGGTCCCGGATTGGAGAGGGTGCAGGCCAGGCTAAGGGACACCGCCCTCCCGTGCATGAATTGTGTGCACCAGGCCTCTAGTATGCATATAAGATTCTTGGCTAATCTTTCCCTGTTTCACCCACACTTCTTCCCCCTGAGATTCATCAGTCTGTTCCATGTTTCCATGCCTTTATTCATCAGTTTATTTTATTCACTAGATTTCTTGTTCATTTATTTTTATTTTAGATTTAATTGTTGATAGATATGTATTTATTGCCATTTTATTGTTCATATTTTTATGAACAATGTATTGAGATATGCATTATACATACTAACTAGTATTATCATTTTAAATGATGGACAATTTATTTTTTAATTGCACCCTCAGCAAGATTATTATAATAAAGCATATATCAAGATACACCTAAACCCTCTCCTTCATGTCACCCTATTTTTATATTCTTTCTCAACTATGTTATTGGTTCTTACTCTACCCTTAACCTCCATTCCAAATGTGTTCCAGTGTCATTTATTGTCAATTAGTTATAAAAATTACTAGAGGCCCAGTGAACAAAATTTGTGCATGGGGGGGGGGGGGCTCAGCCTAGCCTGCACCCTCTCCAATCCAGGACCCCTCAGGGGATGTTCAACTACCAGATCAGGCCTAAACCAGCACTCAGACACCTCTCTCACAATCCTGGACCACTCCTAATTGCTCACCTGCCTGCCTGCCTGGTTGCCCCTAACTGTCCCCCCCCCCCCACCAGCCTTCGCTGCCTCTGCATGCCAGCTTGATCGCCCCCAACTGCCCCCTCCCTGCCAGCCTGGTCTCCCCCAACTGCCCCCCCTGCCAGCCTGGTTGCCCCTCATAGTTCCCCCTGTTGGCCTGGTTGCCCCACGCAGCCTGCTTATTCAGTCCTTTGGTCATCCCTCACCAACCCCTGCAGGTCTGGTTGTAGGCAGCCATCTTGTGAGGGTGTGATGGTCAATTTGCATATTATCTCTTTATTATATAGGATTATAGACTGGTATTGATTTAAGATTAGATTGATATAGATTCTTAGATTCAGGACTTTACCTATTTATTTGTGTTGTTATTTATGTTGATCAATAGTACCTTGCCTAATTGCAATTGACTTGAACCAAAATTTACTAAATAGAGTTCAGTGTTTCACATTAGGAAATGACCATTATTACACTAACAGAAGTTCTGCCCTGCTATATAGAAATACATTGTATAGAGTAAGCAATCACAAATGCTTAATATGTATTACCTAACTTAAGGTTTACGACACTAAAATTCATACTATTTCAACATTTTATGGATGAGAAATTGAGCTACTTTGAGATTCAATGATTTGCCTAAATTCACATAAATTGTAATGAGAAAACTGGGATTAAAGCTTTGTTAAGACTATCACCACAAATTTGCTGTCAGCTAACAAGTTTATTGCTTCCATAGATGAGCTTTGAGAATATTGTATACTCTTATTCTATAACCATCTCAAGTCATAGACTTTGCTAGTTAATTGTAATAAGATTGAAACCCACAACTCAGTTAAGAATGGGATTGCCAGGTACTGCATAGGTTCAGGGATGCTTGCCCCTTGAAGACAGGATGAGGGTGCTTTTGTGCCCATTATTTGCATTTCGAAGGGGCGAACATTTAATTATTCACAAAAGATCATGAAATATGTAGAAATGTCAAAATATTTTTATGGGTTACAAACAACAAATACAAAATAAGCATGAGTCCATTTTCAATATATCTTTTTCTGCCTGGCCTGTTAGACTTTAGTTTGTGTCTATGTAACACGTTGACTTGAACAAAACTATCTCCATAGTATTTATTTCAATGAGCAAACAAACCATGCACTATCATGATGAGTGATTTTTATAAGGTAAATACATTTAATTATAATGATAATATTTTCATGTAAGTCAATACATTAAATTCTAAAGATACATTATGTCATTTCATCTTCACAAAAATATTATGAAGATAACAATATTATTAATTCCTGTTATAATCAGGGAAGAAAGCTTAGAGAAAATACATCATTTATCTCAGATAATGCAACCTACAGGTGTCAGCCAGTTAGTATTCTAACCAAGGCTCTCACCCACTCTCTTAATCAATGTACTATCTCCGCTCATAATATAAACTTCTGCAGTTTAGAACATAGGGAAAGAGTATTTGTGTAAGATATTGCATTAGTGCCATTCTCTCAAGTGGTGCCAAAGCATGACCTTCACAAAGTATGTCATGTGCATGGCACCTCCTACAGGTGCTGTGTAAAACAGGTGGAACTGCATAAACTTGACATTTTCACTAGGTATTTTCATGTGCTTAAAAGTGGCATTTATTCAATTAGTACATTTCTAACTCATTAATAAATAAAATAATTATATAAGAATCAGAATAAATAACAATGATAACAGTGACCTTATTAGTATGTTTCTATTCCTTACTGTGCAGTTTTTGAGTGGGATTCTTAGTGGGTTATTTCAATCTCATAAATATCTAGAAGGAAGAAGTATAGTCTAATGAGTAAAGAAGGAAAAATCTTGTGGACACAGTTTGGTTAAATTTTTTCACATGTAATTGCAAACCACTTATTTGCTTGTAATTCTCCACCAGAAAAAAAAAAAATATATATATATATATGGGCACAATAGGAAGGTGGAGACATTTAATGAATTGGCCGCCTGGCTCCTCCTAAGGCAGGAGCCTGCATTAGCTTCATATGAAGACAGTGCTCACCTCACCTCTGTGGGAGACCCCGGGAATGGCAAGAGCCAGGAGTAAAACAATTTACTAAACCCTAACCAAAAGGCAGTGTGGTGGTTTCATGGATATTTATAGAAGGAACACAGTCACTATATTTAAAAAAACCCTGTTCCTTCATCACAAATAAAGATATTATATACAAAGACTTTATCATTTGTGTGTGTGTGTGTGTGTATGTGTGTGTGTTCATCCTTACCTGAGGAAATTCTGTACATTGATTTTTTTTTTAAGAGGGAGGAGTAGAGTCAGAGAGAGAGAAACATCGATGTGAGAGAGACAGATGAATTACATCGATTGGTTGCCTCCATATGGACCCCTACCCAGGGCCAGGGATTCAGCCTACAACCAAGGTACGTACCCTTGACCAGATTCAAACTCACCACCCCCAGTCTGTACGTCAACACTCTATCCACTGAGCCAAACCTGCCTAGGCTGTACCATATTTTCCTCCCTCAAAACTAAGATTCCAAGTGCGACTAGCCCACCAGAAAACCAGGAGGCAAATACGCATATGTTCAGTTCTTCCTCAACTCACCTACTCTGTAATCATTTTCAGTCTCACCAGGGACCTTGATGCCTCTGGTAAGCATCTGTTCTCAGGCCTAGCCTTTTTTTTTCTACCTCCTACAAAATCTCTTTTTGTGAATTTATTTTTTAAACTTTTGATTCTCTAACTTTAATATAATAGTTTTTTTATTTTTAATAAATTCTCAGTTATGGTAGAGGTAGAAGGAGAGACACCATATCAATCATAAGAGATTAAACCTTCACTTTAGGACAGGAGACATTTGATCTATATCATTAAACATCAAAGCTGTATTTTTCAAAAGAACTCTGTGCTCAACCTCATCTGATTTAACAGTAGTTTCAAATCAAATATTTAAAAACTCAATCTCTATGAAAACAATCACCAGTTTATCTCATATGGAGAGAAATAGATGTATGTTTTGCTTGAGCCTGGCTTGGAAAGTCAGGAAGATCAGGAAGTTTGTGTACAGGGAAGGTGGCCTGGGAGCCTGGATGTATTGGAGCTCAGGGCTGAGTAACCACCTGAGGTGGAGCTTGTGAAAGGATTTCTGGTTTAGGAAGCAAGTTGGCCCGGATGACCTAGATATTGATACCCTCTGTCTGTATGAAAACAGTTACATTTAAGTATATTTAATTAGTAAAGTACATATGCTTTTGGAAAATTACAAAAATAAATGTGCTTAAAAATGCTTGCATACATGTCTCTTTGGCTTACTAAAGTTCCTTTTTCTGTTGTTGTTGTTGTTAATCAGATCTTCCCTGAATTTTCACCATAATTTCTGTAATCACACAGCAAATATGCATGGAGGACATAAAGACAGTACTCAGCAAATAGGAGTGGGATGCCAATGTTGGTCACCAACAGAACATGAGACTCTAACCAGAGAGAGCAAACGCAGTAGGAAGGAAGGAAGTTTATGCACCCAATGTGTGGCTGGTAATCAGACACTTAGAATAGGGAGAAGTGTATGAGTACGAAGGACCCAGATCCTACGACTTTGAAGCCTTAGAAACCTTTGAAAATATTATAAAGGCTGCAGTTAGCATGGATTTGGCAATCTGAGTTCAATATTTTGGAGTAAAGCTAACACAACTCTGGGTCCAGGCATGGAGGAAATGCCAGTTGCCCATAAAGTCACCAAAAGCCTGGAACAAAAATGGATAAGTAGCAACGCTGTGAACTTTGATGCAGAATCAAAGGTTTTCATTCCCCATGGATTGTTGAGGGTGTGGGGGTCAATCACTTTGTTGTAGGCAGGGAGAAGCAGAGCCCTGCCCATATTGACCATGACTTCTGGAAGTTTCTTATTTAAACATGCCTTCAAATGTATCCCTCTCTCCCGCACTGGACCTTAACATTTTCTCTTTCTGTGTTGCTGCCAAAATAAATACCACAGTAAAAGTCCATATGATCATTCTCAAACTGATACAAAAAAAGAAACTTATTTTCTTCTGCAGGGTTTTCTAAGCACTTGCAATCTCGAAGGGGAACTTTAGAAAAGTGCCTCTGCTTATTTAGAGCATTTTATTATGGCGATTTTGACTTCTGTTTCCTTTTTCCCTCAACATTCTCCTTTATTGTCTGAGTCCATCAAGTTCTTCGGAGTCTTTGGTAGCCTAACTTTAATAATTTAACTTGAATGACCATAGAGGAGTAAGTTATTTCTTGTATATACGAGGCCTATGCATGCAAACACCCAGAGGAGCAGGTGCCCTCTCCGTATCAAGAAATTTGAACTTCAAGGAAAGTGTCTGTCTGGAACAGATCATTCACAAAAAGTCCCCTACCTTTTATGTTTACCTAAAATGAAAGAAAGTGAACCTCAACATCAAATATTTCATAGTTATAAGGTACATTCAAGTAACTATTAAATCATGTTAAAATGTAGAATGGTATGAAACACACATTTGAGTTTTAGGTCAATCTCAACAATGTAAAATTCATGTATATCTAAATTAGGTCTCAAAATTTAACCTGTATGCTGCCTCCAGGATAAATGCTGATCCATGTACACCTGACCAGAATCACTACTTAAAAATGAAGGTAGATTAAACACAAAAGAAAACACATACCTTCACACATACACGGACAACTTTCTCTAAAGGTAATCTTTTAATATAATTTTATTTTCTGGTGTTTTCCCTCGTGATTTCCCTGAGAACATTTAAGAACATCTTCCCCAGACTTACTAATGAACTGTTAATGAACTGACACAAGACTGTACTTATGTAAATTATGGAGTTGCTGAACCTAGAGTAAAAGTTTGGTACATTTCAAGGATATGAAATCAATCATCTTGATATTAAGAACTGCCACCTATATGCCCTTCACATTAGTGCTATTTCATAGTCCCTCCACCTTGATGAGCCTCACAGGTGACTTTGAAAGCCTGGACATTCCTAGACTCGATTAAACTATTTTTCCTATACACTGGTTTTTAAGTTCAGACAATCATCTAAGGCATTTATTTGTGGTGACAAATCCCAAGACACGCAGATCCTTGCCGTCAGTTAAAACTGAGGTTGGAGTGAGGAGAAAGAAGAGCTTCTTTTGAATACACTAAAGCCTCTGAAAATACACAGTAGTCGCCTAGCTTACCAGAGAGAAGGCATGAGATGAAGAATTTGAATAGTAGAATCACATAAGATGGCTTGAAGTTCCAGACAACTATTCCAACTAGTCAATCACTCAACAAGTATTATTTGAACACCTAGTACTTACATTTGTACAGGATGTAATTGGGTAGCTATAAGGAATAATGATCATCAGTAAGGGTGAGACATTCACTGTGGGCTCTATTCTTGAGATATTCAAGGAAGTATATGAGACAATTAAACATTTATTTGACACCAACTGTGAATCAGTCTCAGTATGGGGTGCTAGGGTCACCAAAATAAATAACACATGTATTCTGTATTTAGGAACTGTAAGCTAATAAGGAAGAAAGACATGATAAATTATGAGGCAGCACAATAATTACAAAAAGAGATATATACTAAGTACTGCTGTCACACACAAAAAGGGTAAATGATCTAAGAAAATAGGCAAACTTTGATAAAAAATATGTACTTGGTTAAATAGTCTCCCTCAAATTCATGTCTATCCAGGACCTGTGAACGCAGCCTTATCTGAAAGTAGGGTCCCTTCAGATTGTCATTAAGATGTAAGTTAAGGTCATTGTCAGAACACTGCTGCTCTGAGTCCACATATTCTTCTGAATTCTGCCCTACTACACTAACTATTGGGGTCAAGCCCCTCTGCCAGGGGCTGGACCTTCTTGGACACTGGGTGGTAGACAGAGAAGCCATGAGAAGTTGTAGGTGTATAAGAATGAGTCTTTATTACAGGAGCCAGCAGACAAAACAATTCTTCACAACAGTCTCATATAGGCAGCCAAACACGAGCTAGTCAATAAATCACCTTTCCCACGAAGTAGCAGTAGCCTCTGTACCCACAGCCACTATCTGAGCAGCTGCTCCCTGCCACTAGACCCACCACCTTGCATAGTAGCAACACCTGAGCTCTCTCCTCAGCAGCCTCAGTAGCCTTTCTAGCCTTACATTGCAGCAGTACCAGCTCTTAGCTTCGTCTCTGCTCTCTAGCCTTAGTAATATACTTTAATACTACCTAGACAAAAGAGGCTTCCTGCCAACAGTGACATCATCATTTGGGTTATAGAAGGGCACAGTGTACTGTGAGATTGCTGTGGCCTTGCATCTGTGTATCGTCCATGGACACCCTGATTAAGATTCCCAATTTCAGGGTGGCCATGGCCATCCGGCGTACTCTCAACAAGGCCTTTCACACTCCTATTGGCCTTGAGCATCCAGCATACTCTGGCATGGTTCCCACAGTCATACTGGATTAGAGTGAGCCAAGGGACACAGGAAGCCACCAGAAACTTGGAGAAGCTAAGAAGGATTCTTCACTGGAACCTCTGGAGGGAGAGTGACCCTGCCAATACCTGTACTTCCTACTCTGTTCTCTGGAACTGTGAAAAATTCCTCTTGTTTCAAGTCACTCAGTTTGTGTAATTTGTTGTCATCCAAAGGAAACTAAAACAGAAAGGCTTCGCAGAGTAGAAAGAACCTGAACTGCGCTTTTGAGAACTTTACATGTAATTTTGTATTAAACGGGGGTGGGGAGAGAGGGGGGAAAGGCCACTGCAGAGAAGGAAATGGGATGTTCAAAGCAGGGAGAAAAAACCCATGTGGCCTGTTTAAGGAGCTACAGTGGCTTGGCTCATGCACCTACACCAAGGATTGCCTCAAGGTGCAGATAAAACACCAATCAAGAGTAAAAGCTACTGCCTATATCATCTAATTGTGCATACAACTTTCTCTTCACCCGTATTAACTCGATTGATCTCTTAAGCATGATTTTTGTTTTTAGTTTGAATGTACGGGGTCCCCACTCATCTCTTGAATAACTCTTGGTCCTCCTCTCAAGACATCCTCCAATTCAGCGCCTTCCCCACCAGATTCTGAACTAGTACACACATATTTATGTGTGTAATTAAGAGACCGGTATGTCACACAATTTATGTCAACTAAGTCAAATCCTAGAGGAGTATTAGGCAAGTAAGAAAGGGAGGAAATATATGACTGGGGCCTTCTATCTCTGGACATTGAGACATGATCATTTTCATCCACAGGAAGTGGTTTAAACAGAAGTAAATAACAGTGAATCCTGAAATCTAGCAAAACACACTCTTCAGAAGGAACAGCATCCCCCTGGGGGCTGAAGGAATGGAAGTTCTGGATGTCAGTTACATCTTCCCACCTTCACTTCTCTTTATGTCCTCTTTCCCTTCTTAGATAAGAGTTGATGAAAAAAATAAATAAGCCTAAGGTATCTTAAAAGTGAGAAAATGAATAATGTGAGATTTTAGCATTTGGATTAGATAAGCCATAGAAAGTCCTCTCAATATACAGTGTGGGAACATTGGAGGCTCTATAACTTGAAGCCTGAGAAAGGACTCCAACCTGAGGGATTTGTACTTCATGGGGGCAGAGTCTGAGCTTGTCGCTGGCTGCAGAGGGGTCTTCCATACTGTGCCTTTGGCAGAAGTGTTCTATGGAATCACTATGAGGAGTTCAGGTAAGCTCATTGCCTACTGAGTTCATTTTACAGTTCATGTTCAAGAAAATCTGACTAAAAATATTCAGAAGAGGAACAATAACCACCAAACAAACCTTTAATGCCTACATCATATATTGTTCCTCAAAGTTTCTCCTGTGTTATTTTTTTCCATGTACGTGTGTGTGTTTATTTTTTTTCACTTCTTTGAAATCTTGATGGAATTAGGCAACCTTGTTCCTGTTTCAAGTGTATATATTGAAAAAATAAGTAAAAATAAAAAATATAGAGTGTTTGTTGATGCACAAGAAATTAACACAATTATTTTTCTCTCCAAGCAAAAGATAAAGCGTTTCTACTGTGAATGAAGCTGTAGGCAAAGGTAATTAATTATCTTAGCATTGGTGAGAGTCAATAGATACTTGTCCTATTTACATTATTAAAATAGAAACAAAGTTGAAGGATACCTTGTTAAATGTTCTATAGCTTTATTTTTCATTTAATACTACTATTTGCATACTTGTCATTGATACATTTTCACTCTTTATCTCTTTGAGGGATGACAGTTAAGAAGGAATGAATTATGAAAAAAAAATTATTTGATGGTCAGTTACATCTTGTTTTGTAATCATCTAGTTACCCACAGTAATTCTAATAATAATTAAGCTTCAAATTTGGCTCATAACAATTAGTTTATAATCATTACAGGTGAATAGACATAAGATCATTCTTTTAAAAAATATTCTTACTAACTAGGCCCTTATACGTCCTCATGTATTTGGAAGTAACAAAAGTTTAGGTGTCCGTGGAGAGTTGAAGTGGGATAAAAAGCCAAAATACTAACTTCAAATATTCTGCTGCTTCTTTATATTGCTGAGGACAGAGGACCAGGGAGACAGCCCTTACAGTGCATCTTGATCCCACTGTGCTGTATCTCCCCCATCTTTTCCATGATTCTTTGCAATGTCCTCCTGCAACCAAGGTCAGCTAGAGGTGCCCTGGGGATTGGGGCAAGGTTAGAGGTCATACATGGGAGAATGTAGAGAAGGAAAAAGACCAACCACAGGGAAGAAGAATGTGTAGTGAGAATATGGTGAAAGGAAGAATGCAAGTAGATGGTGAGGACAAGCACATCTAGAAATGTTTACACAGCTTGGGAAGGACACCAGGTTGAAAACAGGATGAGAAATTTGAATGTTATTAATTCAAGTTCAAGTTTGGGGTGATCCCAACAGGAAAGAGAACTCACAGGTGTTGGAGTCACAGATGTATAATTTAAAATACAGAAATGTACAAGAAAAATTTATTAGGAAATTTAGGAAAATGTTGTCTTTTGGAGAGAACATGTAAAACATTTCAACTTATTTCTAATTTTTCGTATTTATCAGAATCGTATTGATAAGCAATAATTTATCTATATAATAAAAGCCTAAGTGACCATTACAGTGAAATGATCAGAACTATCGGTCACTATGATGTACACTGACAACCAGGGGGCAGATGCTCAACACTGGAGCTGTCCCCTGGTGGTCAGTGCGCTCCCACAGGGGAGCACTGCTCAGCCAGAAGCCGGGTTCATGGCTGGTGACCTCAGCAGCGGTGGCAGGAGCCTCTCCCATGTCTGTGGCAGCACTAAGGAGCAGCGAGCTGAGTGGTAAGGAGCAGCAAGCAGGCAGGCAGTAAGGAGTGAGGAGTCCCCATCATCACCCAAGGGCTCCTGGCTTGCGAGAGGGTGCATGCCGGGTTGAGGGATCCCCCCTCCCTCCATGAATTTGATGCATCGGGCCTCTAGTTTTATAATAAAAGAATATAAAGGAGGCCGGTTACATTTTTCAGGTTCCCCTTGAACTGATGCTATTAAAGTGCAATTATTTCTGTGCTTTACAATATAACATCTTCATTTATATAAATCTACAAAGAAAAAAATCAAATAATTAATGCACACAATTCAGCATTTTAGTGATGGACCACCAGATCTTTCTTGCTTTAGTAGCCTAACCTGAGAAATTTCTTAGCTTCCCTTACTCTCTGAGGAAACATCTGTTTTCAGTTTGAAGAGTAAATGTAATAATAATAAAATACCTATGAATATCTGTGCTAAGGCCAACTCGCTGCAGGAGATGAGCTAGCAATATCTAAGTGAATAACACTATTTTTCCGTTTTTGTATCTCAAGTGTTTTAACATTTAAAATATCTAAATATCTGTGAGCAAGAATTGTGATATTCATAACATCTGAGAAGAGAAAAGATACAAGAGAGCAGGGGCTAAGGACAAGCATGAAGACAGAACCTGAAAAACCACAAAATAAACAAATGCAAATAATAAATAAAGGCGTATAAGAGATCTTTTAATAAAGTAAGTATATTTTAAAAGCTTAGGGGAGGGGAGCAATATAAGTATGATTTGAAGGTGTTTTTACTGTGTAGTTTTTGCTGACCGAAATCAAATTTTATAGACAATTTATTTTTTAAGAACCTGCAGGAGTCCTATTTGCCCCTAACTTTCACAGAAGTTCAACCTCTAGCCATTGTTTCTCCACCTAGCTGTAAAAATAACCCAGAGCCTGTCTGTAGCCACCCTTGAGGAATAGGCAGGTGCACTTGGAGCCTCTAGTCTCCCCAGGAAGTAGACTGCATCCTTATGATTTCCTGGACACAAGCGCTGCTCTTGCTCTCTCTGCAGAAACCACCTCCCAGAACTTTATAAACTGCCTCTTTGTGCCTGTGGAGCTTCCCCATACCTTCCCATTCCTACTGAGTCTTCTCTATCAACATCCCATCCACACTCACCTAGGCTCTGAAATTCTGTCCTAAACTACATTCTCCAAATTCATTTCTGTCCTGATCTGAATAAGTCTTAGTAAGATCTGAAAGGTGGAACAAATATTTCCATTTTCTTTGGAAGGATACTGTAGCCTATAAAGGGAAGCAAAGGTACAGTACAGAAATGTGAAAAATAAGAGATACTGGGGAAAAAAGTCATTTTTTAAAAGGAAGACCTCTGGCTGGCACTACTTTTTTAATGAATTTCATTGTTTTGTTATTAAAGCAATATATTTTAAATCTAAAATGAGCCCTGGCTAGGTAACTCAGTTGGTTAGAGTGCAATCTTAATACGCCAAGATTGTGGGTTTGATCCCCAGTCAGGGCACATACAAGAATCAAGCAATTAGTGTATAAAAAAACAAATCTCTCTCTCTCTCTCTCTCTCTCTCTCTCTCCTTTCTCTCCTCTCAAATCAATAAATTAAAAAATCAATTAAAATCTATAAAAATAAATCTAAAATGAAATCCAAATAACTGAGTTCTCCATGTTCTAATTTTACCAAAAACAAACAAAACACACACACACACCTTAAAGAAACAAATGTAACCTAATTTTAGATTAGGGACAGATTTATTCATTCCTTTTTGTTTGCTTTACAGGTGACTATATGAAGTTAAATTGTTAACAGGAAAACAATCAATGTTCAAAAATCCATTTAATTACTTATTTTGACTAAAATTAGAAATACACTAACAAGTAAGAATTCCAAACCTGAGACCATCATGATAAGAGCTATCCGAACTTTCTAAAGGACTGTAATTCTTCTTTTTCCTTATTTCCTATGTCCCCATTAGTGGTGAAACTCACAAAATTCAAAGGGCCTAAATGCAGGTGTTTTGGAAACAGCAGCAAATGTGCTAGGGATTTGAGGAAGGGGGCAGGATGGGGGATTGTCTATCACTCAACACTTCTCTTAGGTTTCAGGAATCCTGAATGACAATATGTAGGGGCTAGGAGGCTCATATACTGAGTCTCTGTACTTGTTCTGGGAAAAAGAGGGAACTGTAGAAGTAATCTATTCCAAATATCCCTGGGTTTAATACAGTGGCAGAAAAGACCCAAAACCATATCCCTTAATACACATTCCATGGAAGAATCCTTATTATAAGGAACTCTGGACCATCCTATCTAATAAAAGAGTAATATGCAAATTAGTCATCACACCAAGACACAAGATGGCCATCGCCATGTGGTCAGATATGGGCGCCCCCATGTGGACACAAGATGGCTGCCACAAGATGGTCTGCAGGGGAGGACAGTTGTGGGAAGTTAGGGGTGACCAGGTCAGCAGAGGAGGGCAGTTGGGGGTTACCAGCCCAGCAGAGAAGGGCAGTTGGGGGAGACCAGGCCAGCAAGGGAGGGCAGTTGGAGGTGGGGGACAAGGCCTGAAGGGGAGGACAGTTGGGTGGGACCAGGCCTGCATGGGAGGGCAGTTGGGAGCCAGCAGTCCTAGATTGGGAAAGGGATGTCCAACCACCCGTTTAGGCCTGAACCGAGTGGGTTCTGGCCTAAACGGGTGGTTGGACATCCCTCAAGGGGTCCCAGATTGGAGAGGGTGCAGGCTGAGCTGAGGGACACCCCCCCCTGCTGTGCACGAATTTCATGCACCAGGCCTCTAGTATTTTGTAAGACCCTTAATGACTATTTTAGTTTCTCAAGATGCTCCAAACTAAATCTGCTCATCTTTTCTCAAGGGCTTCCTTTCCATCTTTCCCTCTAATTTCATTCCATCAAATTTAACTTCATGAGTAAGGAGAGAGGAGACCTGATAGCATTTTTTATGTTAGCATAGCAGAATCTAGTTATCTGTATTTCACAAATGATGGTGCATGCTTGTGTATGTGCTTATAGATACGACCACTGTGCTATTCATTGAGGAATTGACATTTTATTTGTTTTCCTCCATTTTAAAACACTAGGGGAAAACAAAGCCCTTCTTAACAAATTATTCCTCCTATCAAGCAATCCAACTTGTGTCTCATTTTATATTTTTGCTATTCAAGTTTAACCTCATAGATATCATCCCTCCAACCTTTTGTAAACAGCTGTGTGATCTACAAATAATACAAACTGACATTTAAAAATCACATTATTTTAAACACTGCAGAATAATTGCTGGCAAATATTTTCCAGTATGTGTCACTGAAACATCTATCAAATATAAGGCATATGTTGTGTAATGCATATGCTAAGATGAAACCTTATGTTCACAGATTTTGAAAATATAATTTCTAACTTCAACAGAATAGAAATGAGACACCTATTTTCAGAGTGTGAATTTATTCTGGAACCCTGACAGAGTGACAGGTATTAAAATGGGTCCTGTATTTCTAAATGACAGCTTAGGCCAGTGGTCGGCAAACGGCGGCTCTTGAGCCGTCGTTTGCCTCTCTGTTGACTAATGAGTTTACCGACCACTGACCTAGACTCTCAATTCCAATAATTACAGGCTGTTGTTCCTTGTGATTAAGCCCCTGTGGTCGGCAAACTCATTAGTCAACAGAGCTGCAAACCGCGGCTCATGAGCCGCATGTGGCTCGCGAGCTGCAGTTTGCCGACCACTGGCCTAGGCTAACATGAAACTTTTAAAGTCAGGGCAAATCACTAGGAGATACTGCCAATTTGCTTTTTCTCTCTCTCTCTCTTTCTCATTATTTCTTTCAATGTGTTTTGCATGGCAATGCCTTTCAACAGTTTTGACATCTAAACACAAAGTCCAATTAAATTATCCTCCAATTTGTCATTATTATTTCAGAAAGAAAATGACTCATTTTTTTTTTTTCTTCAAAGAAACAGATTGCTAAACAAATTAATCACATTATGGCTAACCATTATTGACCTCCGTCAATTTTCCAGCTCTGTTCCAACATACTTGCATGAAATTTTTTTAGTCTCCAAAAATCTAATGAAGTAGGCTCTCATTCCACATGTCATAGATGAGGACCTTATACTCACAGGCACTGTGTGTTCTTGGCCATGGCATGACCACATAGCTGGGAAGTAATGGTACCCAAAATATAGCCCAAATCTACCTGAAAACAAAGCACATGATTTTTCTGGTATTATTTCTGCTGTATATTTTCAGTAAATACAAATTTCAACACTTACTATATACATCTAAGGATTCTAATGAGGCCTTGAATTATACAGACAAATAAGAAAATCGTGCCATCCAAGAACTTAACAAACCTTTCTCATCTCTTTAGCATGCTCACTGTACTTTTAAATGTGTTTATTTTCAAATTTGTAAACATTAATAGCCTTATTTACTATTATTCTGAAAGTAGTAATGCGTATATTATCCTACAATAGAAATTAACTTGGTTCCAATCATTCTAACACATTTTGAACTTGGATACCATTTTTAGCATCAAAAATATTCAGAATCCCACTTTATAAATGAATACAGTTTCTTATTTATTTATTTATTTATTTTTGCTTCTTAAATTCCATTTACTTATAAATCTTTTTTTTTGCCATTTTTTTATTGTTTTAAGTATTACAAATAGTAGTACATATGTCTCCTTTTTTTCCCCCATTGATCTCCCCCCGACCTCCCCTATCCCCCAGGACATGCCTTCACCTGCCCGCCCTCCCCCCCGCCCCAGTGTCTTATATCCATTGGTTGTGCTTATATGTCTCATTTATTTATATACTTTTTTATATTAATACTTGAGGCCCAGTTCATGGATTCATGCACCGGTGGGGTCCCTCGGCCTGGCCTGTGGGAATCAGGCCAAAACCGGCTCTCTGACATCCCCTGAAGGGTCCTGGATTATAAGTGGGTGGTTCTCGGGTAACTCAGCCTGGAATCGGGCTCCCACCTCTCTGGTTCCAGGTGCATCATCCAAGAACTGCAGCTGCCAAGACACCGCAGTTGGCAGCTCCTGCATTGAGCGTCTGCCCCGTCGTGATCATTGCATGCCATAGCTACTGGTCGTACGATCAATCAGTCACTTAAGCCTGTGGTCGGCAAACTACGGCTCGCGAGCCACATGTGGCTCTTTGGCCCCTTGAGTGTGGCTCTTCCACAAAATACCATGGCCTGGGCAAGTCTATTTTGAAGAAGTGGCGTTAGAAGAAGTTTAAGTTTAAATAATTTGGCTCTCAAAAGAAATTTCAATCGTTTTACTGTTGATATTTGACTCTGTTGACCAATGAGTTTGCCAATCACTGACTTAGGCTTTTAGATATTAATATAACCAAACTTCTGGGATAGAAGTTCCTATCCCAGTATATTATTTATAAGCATATGTGTTCCATAACTTTATTCAGGGCTGTGCTAATAATTACTTATGTTATCTCTAAAATAAACATATACCTTCAAATAAATTTTTTTCAAATTTGATTTTCATATAATGACTATATGTTTATAAACAATAATAGGTTTTTCCATTTATTCCAGCACACTTACTATATATATAACATTATCTATATCTATATATAAAACCCTAATATGCAAATAGACCAAACGGTGGAACAACTGAACACAGTCAGCACATGTCACTATGACATGTGCTGACCTACAGGGGGCACACATGGAACATGGTGGACATCAACTGCAGCAGGATGGTGGAGCAGGTGAGTATGGGTGCCAGACCAAGGCAGGACGCTAGTCGCTGTCATTGGGGTGAGCCTCTGGTGGTTACCTAAAAGTCTTTGCTCCTGTACACCATGGTCCCTCCTGGCACTCGCACCCACTGCTGGTACCTGGAGCCAGTCCCAATCTCCCAGTGCTATCAGTGGGTGCGAGCATGGTTGTTGGCCCTGATCACTCCTGAGGGCTTATTCACATCCCCCTGCTCCTGAGGGGTGATCGGGGCAGGAGCCGCCACTTGAACCAGCTGCTGGCACCATCAGTGAATGCAAACAGGGCTGGTGCCATCAGTGTGTGGGAGTGGTGGTGGTGGGAGTAGGGCTGCCAGCAGACAGGGGACTGGGGGTCATGGTGGGAGGGGTCAGGCGGGGGCACAGAGGATGGGCCAAAACCCACCCCTGTGCCCACCATACCCTCGTGGTCCACAGTTCCTTTCAAGGTGCATGAATTTGTGCACTGGGCTCCTAGTGTGTGTGTGTGTGTATAATTTGTATAAGATATATACAAATTTTAAAACTTTAATGGGAATCAAAATCTACATAGAGAAATCAACCAAGTAAGAAAATCTACAAACA
Organism: Corynorhinus townsendii; assembly: GCA_026230045.1. Taxonomy (NCBI): domain Eukaryota; kingdom Metazoa; phylum Chordata; class Mammalia; order Chiroptera; family Vespertilionidae; genus Corynorhinus; species Corynorhinus townsendii. The sequence continues at coordinate 84,168,046 of JAPDVU010000005.1, forward strand.
TTTCTAATATATGCCATTACAATAGCATCAGGTTGATAAAAATATATATATACAATTCTGTTTGGGCTCCTTCCAATTTTTCTTACTCCTCTCCAGAGCAAAAACTAGATATATTCAGAACCTAGACTTGTGACTCACTGTGAACTATTTTGAAAGGAATGTAAAATAACATTTTACTAAGTCCAAGTCCACTCCTACAGCATTATAAATCAATTCTAAACAGATTATTTCCTTCAGTGAGTATGAATAGCCTACAGAGAATTTCTCAATGTGGGAAAAAGACCACCAAATCTATAACTAATTATTGTAATTTTTCCCGTAAAAAAGTATTTGCATGATGATTTAGAAGAAAATATTAGAAAATACAGGGTAGGGCAAAAGTGGGTTTATAGTTGTGAGTATGCAAAACAAAAAAATTATTTTTATATTACTATTTATAATGATTGTATTATTTTCCATACAAATAACTATAAACCTACTTTTGACCCACCCTGTATTTGATATATGCCCTCAGAGAATTAAGAGCATATATAGCTTACATGAAATTAGTTTGAATAGACATGAGAAAGGGAGAAAAATAGGAAAAATTCATAGACACAAAAGCCACAAAAATAATTTTTTAAGGAGGCATTGGAAAAGGTAAATTCTATAAAATAGCCAAATAATTAAATAAAGAACAAAGCTGGAATTTTTATGCAACCCATGAAATGACACAGTTCAATCTATCAAGAATGTATATAATATATACAGAGACTGGATGCTGGAGTTCAGAAAAGTAGGTACTAAATGTTCCTTCTTAGAAGTTTCAAAATAATAACTCCTCACTGAGTTTCAGGAGGAAAAAAAACTAGTAAAAGGATGCAAACTAGTCATATTAAGGTAAAAATGGATGTTTATATAAATAAATAATGACTCACTAGCCTGTAGAAGAAGATAAATGAAGTTGATCTTAACCTTAACCATGGTATATTACAAAGAAATATTAGCTGCATATATTTGAAGAAAAAAGTTGTGACATACTTTAAGAGATCAGACTCAAACAAACTAGTTTTTACAAAGATAAAAAAAATAATCTCTTGAATACAAGTTCTCTAAAATAAACCATGTCCCAAGTAGATCCCCGGAAAGGATCTGGGGTGTTTATCTAAGGCGTCCCTTTTGATAAACTTTGACCGTGCAGGAGTTGGGACATTCAAGTAGTTGCTAGTGAAGAGGCTCCTCTATGCAAGCAGGACCAAAGGCAGGCTTGGGACCAAAAAGAATGGATACTTTAATTTAAATTTTAAGCATATGCAAAATAATTCAATTAACTGCCAGAAGAATTACACCACATGAAACATATGCAGTTGCAAATCACACAGCATTTTATTACTCACACAAGTTCCTGATGCTGCAGGTACAGGCTTAATGGGGATCCCGGTGGTGCTGTCCTCTGGGGTCCGGCAGCTGGGCTGGTCTGATCTGGATGCAGGGGGCTGGCGTTCCTCACCAGAGAGCTTGGTCACATCTGGATCAGAAGGTACTAGCCGTTCTTCTATCGTCTGGGAGGAAGAGGAGCGTGGAGCTGCGTCGCTTGCCAGACTGACAAAAGGACGTGCCTTTGTGGCTGTCTGGACAGTCGAGTGCTGTTAGCTGGTTGGGATCTATTTTTAAAGCCTGTTCCATACATGCAGCAGTTCAGGTGGCTATCAATGAATTATGTCAATGCACACATGTTAATTTCAAACAGGGCGAGGGGCTACATGTGGTTTTCTAGAGAGAGTACATCACTCATGCAAATGGTTATCTTAGCAAGTCACTCTGAGTCAGTAACTGAAGTTCAAATCCTTATCTATGGGGCACACACCCTTCAGGGCAGGGGGGAATGTGTCCTTAATATCATACTTTAAGTTTCAAGGAAACATTTCAAAACCTTCCTAATGTTTTTAGACATTCTTTAAGCATTTTAAAACATTTTTGTATTTTACTACAACAAACCAAATAATGTAATTCTTAATATTTTTTATAAAATATGATAAAATAAAATAAAATTCTATTTAAAATAAAAATAGAATAACTATCAAAAGAGCATTTAGTTAATATGATAAATAATTAGAAAAATGTAAATAGCCCAAAAGTAAAGAAATATAAAAATATTTTTAAGTTTTCTAAATTTAATCAGTTCAGATTTTTAAATTTCTTTATTAAAGGAGCCTATTCAATAAGACAAATTTTTAAAGAGAGAGAGAGAGAGATCAATATAAATTAGGTTCAAAAATAACATGTAAATATTTGTCTTGGTAGAGGGTGCGTGGCAAAGGTATGAACTACTTCTGTAGTCTTAAGGATAGCAAGGAGGCTTCCAGTTCAGAACACAACAAGCATTTATCTTTTTTCTCTGGTAAATTTCCACTAAAATTACCCTAAATAATGAAATGCATTATCTTTAATGAACAGATCTAAAGGAGATTGGCCATGAGTGCATTGGATATTTCAATAAAATTATAGCAGAACAAGAGCCAGAGGAAGCCTTGTGAAATAACATGGGGATGAAGCAGTTGTCTGAAGAGAACCTATTCCTTGAAGAGAATTTGATAGTTTAGACATATAAAAATTATAACCAACAAATAGATATATTAAAATTCCACTCAAATATAAACTATATATATATATATATATATATATATATACACATATATAAATTAAAGTATCACCCAGTTATAGATAATGAATAATGTTCTTCAAAGAAAGTTTCAAATTAACACAGGTTAAAGCATAATTAAAATTCCCAAATTAGCCCTGGCTGGTTTGGCTCCTTTGGTTGGATATCATCCTGTCTATGGAGGGGTTGCCACTTCTATTCCTGGTCAGAACACATGCTTCGTTGTGCACTCGGTAACCAGTAGGGGGTGTGCAAAAAGCAACTGATTAATGTTTCACTCATTGATGTTTCTCTCTTTCTCTCTCTCTCTCTCTCTCTCTAAAAATCAATTTTAAAAATTCCAAATCAAAGGAACCATCCACACGAATAAAAAAGGCAACATGCTATTTGACTGTACCTATGCGACACCCACCAGCCAATCGGGAGTGAGTATGCAAATTAACCCAACAAAGATGGCGGGTTAATTTGCATACACAGGTGCTGAGCAGCCAGGAGCAGGGCAAGATGTTTGATTTGCCGTCATGGCAATGACACAGGCATTCCTCAGCACCCCAGCCACTTCAGGTCTCTGGGCAGCATGGGAAGGCAGAAAGGTGGCTCCAGGGGGAGCGAAAAGGTGGTGCCAACAGCCAGGGGAAAGAAAGCCCATTCTTGCACAAATCTTCATGCATCGGGCCTCTAGTAGTCTAATAGAATAATTGATGAGCAGTGACAACTCTGAGTGGCATACTTAATTTTAATTAACTGAGTTAATAAGTCAGTGGGTAGGTGTGAAGCAGGAAGCAAGATACGTTGGTTTCTGGCTGCGAAATGTTTGAATGCAGGCAATTGGTGAGTGACCTTCTGCCCTGTGACTCTTTCATCTCTTAAGATCTCAGAATCTTCTGTCAGGCCTTCTGTGTTCTGATGGACAGTGGGAAAAGGACAAGATTATCACATCACACAAAGTTTTTATTGGCAGAGCCTGGAAATCAACTATCATATTCACATGATTTCTATTAGCAACAACCCTTAAATGGTCTGTAGTGGAACCTGGGCTTCAATATATTTTAAAACTGACTTTAAAGTGTGGATGGGAAAACTGCTGGGTTAGCCCATCAAGGAAATAAACTCTGGTTGACCCTGGGAGAGAAGGATTCCCTAAGCCTGGGAAGACAAAGAGGTGATAAATTGTGGGAAATGCTTATGGTTCGCACTCAAATTCTATCCATACTTGGGCTCTCCATGAGAGTACTAGAGCCGTGGTTGCAGCCGAGAATATTCCCCATACTCAACATTATAAAGGAAATGGGCCTCTTGAGATTTCTCTGCTTCGGTGTGCTGGGAGCCCTGTAGGGTGTAAAAATTAGGAAGTGTGTGATATCAACAGCTTTAGGAACAGCAAAAGTGGGTCTAGCTACAGGTATGAACTATAGACCAAGCCCTCTTCCCATTCTGACACAATACATTTTGGGATGCCCAGATAATCTCATGTGGGCCAGGGAAACTCCAATCACAGTTGGGATTAGATAGTTCATAACATTATGATTAAAGAGAGTATCAATTCTCCTAGAGGATGAAACAAGATTATTTTTCAAGCAGCAACAGTAGGGCCTATGACACATTTTCATCAGCAACAATAAAAGCCTGAAGATATTAGATGACTGATGCCAGAGGAGTGCGAGTCCCTAGTGGAGACTTGAGCCCTAAGCCAAGAGGGTCCTTGGCTTCCCGCAGGAAAGAATTCAAGACATGAGCCAGATAAGCGGTAAAAGTAGAAAAGCAGGCTTTTGGGCAGTGAGGACAGCAAGAAAAGCCACTCCAAACAGAGGAGTGGCCTCTCCTCACAAGGGAAGGAAGAGAGACCCCAACCATCTATAGATGTTGAACTTTTATCTGTAATTTCTGTGGGAAATTGCAGGTATGGGGAAGTAGAAAGTGGAAAACACCGGGATTAACTTTTACCTTTACAAGCTACATGTTTTGTTTTCTCTTGATGGTATGGGTAAAGGATCAGGTGCAGGTGAGTTGCTAGAATCAGTCTTTGGGGGAATTCTCTTTGTCCTGAGGCTCTTCGTATCTGCTTACATTTCTGGTCAGCTGAGTTCCCTGTTAGGCAGCATGTGGCAGGCCCCTGACTTAACTTGGTTTGACTTTAGTTCATATATGTAGATCTCATGCCCCTCTCCTAAATTAGAACCACATAATCAAACACAATATTATGCAAGAAATGCAAAATATAGTAATTTTCAAGAGCAAAAGTCATCCTTTATCACAGATTTGATTTTAAAATATCATGAGTTTTTGCACTTCAACAAGAAGAAAAGTGATTTCAGATAAAAAAAGATGGGATACTAGAAACATGAGCAAAGAAACTGACAAAATACAATAATTTTGTATTTTTTTTGAAAGGCATAGAACAAAAATTCTACATAACAGTAATACGATTTAGGGCAGAGAGTGAGCCTTTCTATGAATAAACTGCCAAGATCTCCATCTCTTATCAGAAGAATAGACAGGACAATGGCCTTATTTGAACAAACTTATTACGGGTGCATCTTAAAAATAAGTGTAATCACAGAAACCAAAGAAAAGCAACTAATAACCTAGAAATCAGGAAAAGGAAAGAAAGGGAATAGAGAAAAATGTCTTAATAAAACATAAGGCAGAGAAAACATTAAAAAGCAAGCAAAACAGATGGTAAACAGACAACACAAAATAAGCAGAGAATTTATTTCTATATCAGTAAACACATTAAATGTACATGGATTATCAAGTTGGATAACAATAACATAATGTAAAATGGCAACTTTATGTTGCTTATCATATACCCATTCAAAGGAAGACCACAAAAACATATATAAATAAGATAATAGGAAAAATATATATTAGCTAAATACCAATTACAAATAAAAATTTGGAATACCAAAATTAATATCAGAAAGAATGTATATTAAAGCAAAAAGTACAAAGAATTAAGCAAAAAGAATTAAGCACAAAAAGCATTAAGATAATTCCTACAAAACAATTTATCAACATAACATGAAAATTTTATATGATATGATATATATAATCTGAACTATATACAATAACAGTATGTCAAAAAGAATTTTAAAATTCCATAATTATAGTAAGAGATTTTAAATATATTGTATAAAAGCATGTATGCAGATCGAGCAATAAAAGTTATAACAAAAAGTGTTGAATTACAGTGAATTAGCATGATCTAAAAGATGAAATTTTATAAGCTATAAAGAATATATTATTTTATAAACTTGAAATGGATAAAGGACTTAAACATAAGGTGGAAAACCATAAAAATCTTAGAAGAATTCATAGGCAGCAAAGTATCAGACACATGTTGTAGCAATATCTTTACTGATACAGCTCTTAGGGAATGGAAGCTAAGGAGAAAATAAACAAATGGGACTACATCAAAATAAAAAGCTTCTGCACAGCAAAAGAAACCATCCACAAAACAACAAGAAAGACCACTGCATGGGAGAATGTATTTGCCAATGTTATCTCCGATAAGGGTTTAATCTCCAAAATTTATAGGGAACTCATACAACTTAACAAAAGGAAGATAAACAACCCAATCAAAAAATGGGCAAAGGACCTAAATACACACTTTTCAAAAGAGGACATTCAGAAGGCCAAGAGACATGAAAATATGCTCAAAGTCATTAATCATCTGAGAGATGCAAATCAAAAATGACAGTGACTACCATTTCACACCTGTCAGAATGGCTATCATCAACAAATCAACAAATGACAAGTGCTAGAGAGGATGTGGTAAAAAAGGAACCCTTCTACACTGCTGGTGGGAATGCACACTGGTGCAGTCACTGTGGAAAACAGTATGGAGTTTCCTCAAAAAACTAAAAATGGAACTTCCATTTGACCCAGTAACCCCACTTCTAAGAATGTATCCTAAGGAATCAGAAACACCAAGCTGAAAGGATGCATGCACCTCTATGTTTATAGCAGCACAATTTACACTAGCTAAGATTTGGAAACAGCCTAAGTGCCCATCAACAGATGAGTGGATTAAAAACAGTGGTACATCTACACAATGGAATACTATGCTGCTGTAAAAAAGAAAGAAGGAACTCTTACCAATCTCAATAGCATGGATGGACCTGGAGAGCATGATGCTAAGCGAAATAAGCCAGTTGGAGAAAGATAAATATCACATGATCTCTCTCATTTGTGCAGTATAATAAACAACATAAACTGATGAAGAAAAATAGATCCAGAGACATAGAAGCATCAAACAGACCGTCCAACCTCAGAGGGAAGGCAAAGGATGGAGGTGGGGGTGGGAAGGGTCAAGAGATCAACCAAAGGACTTGTATGCATGCATATAAGAATAACCTATGGACACAGACAGTAGGGGGATGAGGGCATGTGTGTGTGTGGGGGGGTGGGAACAGTCATTCTAATAGGTGTGAGATGGTATATTATTGTGATTTTGATTTGCAATTATTTTACAGCTAGTGAAATTGAGCATATTTTCACATAACTGTTGGCAATTTGTATGTCTTCTTGGGAAAAGTATCTATTTTCATTTTATTTAGAATATTACTGAAAAAAATTTCCAACTTCTTTATTTTATTAAAACATTATATAGAGAATATGGGGCATAAATATGCTTTTTTCCCTTAAGTTCTGTAAAGTTATTAACAACTAGAAGCTATTCCATAGGCAAACATAACACAAATAATCTAAGTGATATGCCTCTAGTGATGTTTACAAGTAGAGTACAACTTGGATCATTATATATAATTACTTAGAAATGTTTCAACATTAACTACAGTTAATATTTTTTTCATTTTATGATTGCACTATTTATTAAGGAATCAGTAGATATGCAGAATATATATGCTATGTTATTCTAATTTAGATAAGTATTTTTACACCAACCAATGTCTTACTTCTAAAACTACTTTAAAAATCACTATTGGGTGACTGGTGAAAGAATATGAATTTTTTAAAATTTTTCATATAAACTTGACTTATAGGCCTGCAGGGCATTTTTCTTTTAGTCTATTTTCTCCACATTTAAAATGTGCGTAGCCAAAGCATTGGTACAGTCATTATACTTAAATGTGACAGATTAAACATGCACATGTTTCTCTGCTCCCTCCATGAATTCCCAAAAAAAGGACAGCAGAGGGATTAAGTCAGCAAGGACATGAGAATTGAGCAGGAGAGGTTGTAAGGCAGATGAAAAATGTCAATAAAGGTTTAGAAGATAAAAATTGGTGGATAAGGAGCTGCAAATTTATGTGTTAGCCTTTGCAATCAATTAACTGCTTGGGGCAGGATTAATAGCTAATCTGTAGTCTTTCCTCTAGCCTTAGGAATGCCTAAGGATTTGACCCTTAGATAAACCCTCCTGGAAAGACGAAGCAAGGAAAGTATAGAGGCATTCTGTCTCCAAGATAAAGGAAGATGTTGTTGAGTTTGTTTTGTAGCAGACTAAAATTTTGAACCTGGTCATTAAGATTATTTATTAAATACCCTATTATTGATGAGTAACTCAAAATTGATAAATAAGCTGTACTTGAGAAGTAATGTGCAACTGATGAGATATAATTTCACAAGGGAATGAGAGCTTGTCAAGTACCCCTGAGAGTGATACATGACTAATGAGGTATAAATACACCTCAAGTGTAGCTTTCCTGAATTTCATCTCACATGACTGATTTGCATCCAACAGGGAAAGACCAGGACATTTGGAATCTGCCCCTGAGAATCTTGAGACATCTGCTAGTTCTTGCTGTGCACCCTCTCCTCCCTGTCCTATACTCAGTAAATACTAGATAAACTTCATTGTGTCTTCTGAATTTGATTGGTAGTCCCAACCTAAAACCATTGTGATTTATCAAGCAAATTTTATGTTAAAGGCTGAAAGAAGAAAGGGGAAGCAGAGAGGTTAATTTGTGTCACAGACCACCAGAAAGTACAAAAAATCGGAAACACTGCCTTTAGGTGTAATAAAAAGGGGGGTTTGTCTGAAAAACATTTAAGGAATCCATGTATCTCTGTACTTAAAGACTCTACCACTTTATGCCCTAGAGAAGGCCTACAGGTTTACTTTCTGGAAACAATGCACTTTGTTTATATAAAAACAATGTCTCTCCCCAGAAATCCAAAAAGAAAACTGAGACAGAGATGTTGAAATGGCCTTTGCAGGCTAGGTCACAAGGAAAAAGGAGGGAAGAATGAGGTACCACAGTGAGAACAAAGAGTTTGTGAAGAAACCTACACTCAATACTGTATTCTAATTTTTCTTCTTACTTCTCCAAATGTAGGTTTCAAGATTACACGAGATTAGATGAGAGATAAGCACTTACATTTAGTGATATTTGGAATTTTCCTCAACAAAACTAAGACATCTCATGAGATCATCTCACTCTGCATGACCTGCCCATGCATGCAGAATTTCTAGAAACTCTCACTTTAGAACCCGTAAAATTAGACAGATGTCAAGGAAACAGTGGTAGAAGCCAATAAAGGAGAGAGAAGAAGGAAATCTTCAGGTTGATGGAGAGGGATATTGAAAGGAGTTTTTAGGGGTTAAAAAAAAAAAAGCAGGTTTAGGGAGTTTTAGGAATTAGGGGGTCCTTGGGAGAGAACCACAGGGTTGCAAAGCTGGGAGCTGCCAAAAGGTATAAATTTACAGAATAAAGAGGAAGGCCACATGAAACAGAAAAACAAAGGGGAGAAAAAGAGGGGAACCCCACATGGAGTTTGAGCTCTGAAACTGCTTTAGTGACCAATCAGAGGGGATATCAGGACACAAAGAACTGCAGCCTTTATAAACCCTAAGAAAGAGGGACTTGTAGGTCTCTCTCCCCCTCCCAGATGGGAGTCTCTGCTTGTTTCTCAATAAATTTCCACCTTTTCCTATAACACCTTTTGTCCATTACTTCATTCTTCGAATCCACCTGGACAGGAACCCAGGAAATCACTTTTGCATCCTGCCCAGAGGTAAAACCACAGGTTCTGGTTTAATTTCCACGTTTCCTTATGCTGAGCTGAATGCTATGCATCTGGCCTAGGGAACAACCGGTACCCATTGGCGGAGGAGAAGTGAAGAAAGAAACTAAGCAGAAAAGATTTCAAGGAAAACAAAAAAGCCTCTCTTTCCCGACCTGGTAGAGCAGGAGGTGTCATCATGGGAGCCGAGATCTGTCACCAAGATGACTGAAAGTGTCTGCCAAGCAGCCCAAGAGCCAGGACATCTACCCAAGGCCCTTGGTCAAGCTGTACAGGTTTCCAGCCAGACAAACCAACTCCACCTACTGGTGCTGAGAGGCTGCTCATAAGTGGCACCAACCAGTCACCTCTGTCCTTTTCCTGGATGATCTGGAAGATGAAGCTTTCTGGCTGGGAGGGCAAAACCACTGTGGTTGTGGGACTATAACCCATGAGGTACATGTCCAGGAGGTGCCCAAACTGAAGGTACAGTATGTGCACTTTTTGTGAGCAGCTGCACCCAGAGCCTCATCCTCAAGACCAGGGATAAGACCCTCACCTCCAACCAGTGGCTGTGGCACCCACTATCCTGCTTTCTGGTCTTCGCAAGGGCCAAGAAGTGTAAAGGCATTTCAGCAAGGCCCAGGGATGCTCTCACAGCCACACTAAACCCTGCCTGCCTTCCAAGGGCTAGAAGTTCAAGTGCAAAATAGGCAAACTGGCCAGCTGTTATTACAAAACTAACCCCAGCTCCTATCTTCTTATATAAAAGACTAGAGCCCCGGTGCATGAATCCGTGCATGGGTAGGGTCTGTAGGCCTGGGCTGGTCAGCGATCAGGGCCGATCTGTGGGGTGACCAGCTGGGTGACTGGGGCCCCTGCTTGGACCCACCTTGGCCTGGCACTGCCCACTTGCCGGCCCCACCCCCCACCACCACTGCCGGTCAGGGCCTTTGGGCTGGGGGCAGCTCCACTGTTGAGCATCTGCCCCCTGGTGGTCAATGCACGTCATAGCAACCAGTCATTCTGCCAGTAGTTCCACTCTTCGGTCTATTTGCATATTAGGGTTTTATACAAATAGATTTTGGATTTTTTGGGGGGGAAAGGTGCAGATAATTTACCTGATATACTTAGTGATATTAGAATAACCGTTATAGTTGAGAGACTGGAGATAAATTAGTGATAATAAAAAAGAAAAGCCAACAATGTAATTAATTAATTATTAACTTGAGACAAAACACAAAGTTAATAAAAAGTAAATTTCATCTGCAATATTAATTTAGTTGTATGAGAAGACAATGATATTGACTTATTTAAAACTGTAATATAACTATAGTGGAAGGCCAAGAAATGGGTTTTTACTATTTGTGGAGAGGGAAATGGAGTTTAATCCTCATATTCTATAGCAGAAAGACCATAAATAAAGCTATGACATTATTTAGGAATATAGACATAAATACAACAGAAATAGCTAAACAAGTTAAAAAAGGTTGTTTCTAAGGGGGGCATGGAGATGGGAGGAGTGCAGAGTGAGAAAAGAATTACCTTTATTAGGTTAGATACCACATAGTGTTAAAAATATATTCACTTGATAAACTAATAAAATTAATAAACCTAAAAAATGAATATTTCCTCCAATTCTTCCTTCAGAGATCACACTTTTTTACATTTGTATAAATTCTGTACCCTGCGTACACCTAACTGCAGTTTGTCAGTTGGTGTTCCTATGCCAGTTTTGAAACAGTTTGCTTCTGTGAAGTTAATTAGTAAACACACTGTTGGAGAAGGTAATCGGGAAGGTGTGACCTCTGGTGGACCCACCAGCTGGACTCAGGCAACCGGAATCAGAAGTTCCTCACCTCTCCCGGGTCCTTGGAGTGCACCTGCTGCCTGCTATTCCCACACTGGCAGCCATTTCAAGGACACAGCTCTGAGAGAGCAATGTGCTAATGAAACCATCTGGGTGGTGTAAGGGATTGAGCCCCGTTAAGTCCTCTATATAAACATTTAAGACTCTGGCAAGTGGGTTCAGAGATCTCATTTTAAGGTCCACCAAGACAAGCCTTGTATGTAAGTTCCCTTGCTTATGAAACCTGCCACCTAGCACTTTGTGTGCTCTGCCTCCTTCATCCATTTCTCCTTATCCTTGGTGCACAGGGTCCAGAATTTGAAGCATCACAAACCTCACAACTTTGTTATGAGGGTCTAATAAAATAACACATACAAGACACGGGGTGGAGTGCTTAGAATGTCTCCATTCTATCTTCACAAAGATGTTAGGTTTGTTGTGATCATATAACTTCTAATGTGAGAACTTATACAATACTAGAGGCCTGGTGCTTGAAAATCCGTGCACTTGTGGGGGGTTCCCTCAGCCCAGCCTGCATCCTCTTGTAGACCAGGAGCTCTCAGGGGATGTCTGACTGACAGCTTAGGTCCACTCCCCATGGTGGGCCTAAGCCACAGTCTGGCCTCCCTCTGTGGGAGGCGACCCATGGCCAACTGGGGGACAGCACCGGCCAGTGAGTGACCAACCCTGCCCCCACATCACCCCTCCGCCACCACTAGTCACCGCTGCCCTCCAATTGCCATCCCCTCCCTCTGCCTGCTGGCACCCACCTTGGTTGGCCTGGTGCCTCCCGCTCGCTGGCCCTGTCTCCCACTAACCAGTCATTCCGCCATTTGGTCGATTTGCATATTAGGCTTTTATTATATAGGATACTGACTTACTCTTTACTTTTATTTAAATATATAGGTGCATATTTTCTTTGTCAGTATAGATATTGATCAAGTTTTTCCAGTCTTCACTATTGGTATTTTGGGTATGATAATTCTTTGTTGTTAGGGACTGTCCAGGGCATTGCCATATATCTCCCAGCATCCTGGGTTTCACCCACTGAATGCCAGCAGCAGGGCCTTCATTCCCCAACTTCAACAACCAATAATGTTTCCAAGACATTACCAAGGTCCTCTGGAATGGGAAGGAGGAGGCAAAAATTGCTGCTTGTTGAGATACACTAATAAATATCTACTAATTTTTCCCAATGGCTGTACTGTCTTTCCACAGAGGTACCAAGATGTATTTAACTATTCCTTGATCATTGACTATTTGATTTCTTTCTTATTTTTAATATTTTAAAATGCTAAATGAATATTTTGGTTTAAAATCAGAATGTGGTGATAAATATTATTGTACACAAATATTTGGCTGTGTCTCATATAATATCCTGGAATAAGGCAATAAGGCATACATAAATGGGGCATTTAAATTATAAATTTATAGCTATTTTTAAATATATATATTAGTATATGAATATATACATGATCTATATATATATGTATATATATAATTTCAGTATCCCTAAAATCATTAGGATTTTTTATACTAAAAAACCTATCTAAATAAAAATAAAACCCCTTGCCATTATTGCCAATGTCTCAAACTTGGGAGCAAGAACTTTGCTGAGGAAGATGCTGTCTGCTGATTTTCAGGCATCATAACTAAACCATAAAAATCCTCTTGAGAGCATTTTTCTCCAAAAAGAGACGTTTAGACTGTAAGTTTCTGGAACAGTGGAAAACTGACAAATGGCTCCATTTTCAAAGATAAAGGTTCTATGGGGCCATTAAGATATATTTATTATTTATGGGAGGTTCATGTATTAGTTTGGAAACTCAGGCTTCAGAAATGACTTACTTTCTTCTTATAGGCAAATAAATGTGCAGACTGACTCTATAAAAGTAAACTTTTTATTTAGAAAGCATTTTATGCATAAATTTCTATACGAAAAAGAAACACATACACAGAGTGCACAAATTACCAGTAAGGGGGACCCCCACACCCTCTTTTCTATTCTGGGAAAACAGATAAGAAGAGAAAAAGTTATTCCATCTTTTTAATTATTTCCATGCAGACAGTTTTTCAAGTAGCATTACTATTCTTTTGCTGGTATTTGTGTGTGTGTGTGTTTTCCAATGTGAGATTAGTTCAATCCACCTTTGACTTTGTTTGCAACTTCCTGATAAGACTCTGGAGAAGGCTAGAAAGAATAAAGGCACCTCAAATTACACTAGCCCCAGACTTCAGGCCCTTCATACCCAAATGCTCTATGAGTGTTTTCCCAAAACAATCTTGTCTTCTGTGTTCTTTCACCTTTTTATTTTATTCTATTAACCACTGCAGAAGATGTCCTGTAGGATGTTCTGCAAGGTGAAGCTCTCCCTCCTTGCTACCCGAATACAATTCTCCTGTCGCCAAGCTGGTTATGACATTCAGGGCAGGTTGACCTTCTCCAATGGCAGTTCCCAGAAAGGCAGACACACATGCAGACTTACCTAGCACCACTTCTTGACTTGTCCTTGCAGGTAATGTAACAAAGCTGGAGAGGTGGGTTCTAAGAGCACTCTGTGATGGACTTTTGTATCTTTCTTACTGTGTGTATTTCCATCTCACAGTTCTTCACAAGCCTATTTTCTCTGTTCTTCATTGCCTTAATTAATATGTTACTGGATCACATGAGCAAATGCAATGTCTCATTTTTCCATGAATCAACTGCGGCAAATCGCTCATCAACTTCACTCTTTTTCTTGGTCAAAGTCTTTTCTTAAGATCCCCCAAATCTGCTTTGCCTGAGCAACAGTGTCATAGTTGGTTTTATCACTGAGTTGTCTGCTTTGCTTCAGTTCTTTTTGAAATAATCCCATTTCTGTTTCTTGGGTGCTAATCCATCACTTTTACAGTCTGTCTGAAATTTTCTCTTCCTGTTGACTTTATTTGTCTGCTGGCATTTGTTCTTTGATATTTTATCCCCTTGCTGCTTATTCTTGAACTGTATCACACCTGTTTTGCCTGGTTGTACGGCACTTTTCTCCAAGTTTTTAGATGTGATTTTTAGGTCCACCTCCCTTCAACAACATTTCTTGGGAACATCTTTGAATCATTGCTTGTGAAATCTGTTCTTTTCTTGTGATGTCTTTATACCTTTTCCTGTGATTTTTTTTTTCTTCTTCCCTGAGTTCCATCAGAGCAACTCAGCACATTATGGCCCAGATAGATGCAGCTCCTGCTGCCACTTCCTCTTTAAGTTAAAATTTTGAGGTGTTTTATTTATAGGGGCAGATGAACTATGTGTTACTATCAGCTTGCTTATTACAGATGCACAGTTAATAAACTTTTAAACTAAAACCTATCCTCCTCAGACTATTCCAAAAGATTCAAGAGGAAAACACACTTCCAAGCTCTTTCTATGAGGCCAGCATTACCCTACTCCCAAAACCAGATAAAGACACCACAAAAAAAGGGAACTTCAGGCCAATATCCTTGATAAACATAGATTCTAAACCCTCAACAAAATTCTAGCAAATAAGATTTAGCATTACATTAGAAAGACCATACACCCTGACTAAGTGGGACTGATTCTCGGGATGCAAGGATGGTACAATATACACAAATCAATAAATGTGATACATCACATAAACAAATTGAGAGACAAAAATCACATAATCATATCAATCAATGCAGAAAAAGCATTCAACAAAACCCAACACCCTTTCTTGATAAAAACTGTCAGCAAAGTGGGAATAGGGGGATCATATTTCAATATAACAAAAGCCTTATATGACAAACCTACAGCCAACATCATATTCAATAGGCAAAAACTAAACTCATTTCCACTAAGAACAGGAATAAGACAGGGATGCCCACTTTCACCACTCCTGTTCAATATAGTACTGGAAGTACTAGCCATAGCACGTATCAGCTTGCTTATTCCAGATGCACAGAAGAAGAAATAAAAGGCATCCAAATTGGAAAAGATGATATAACACTGTCATTACTCACAGATGACATGATATTGTACATAGAAAACCCCAAAGACTCCATCAAAAATCTGTTAGACCTAATAAATGAATTAGGCAATGTAGCAGAATACAAAATTAACACCCAGAAATCTATGGCCATTTTATACACCAATAATGAACTCACAGAAAGAGAAATGAAATAAACAATTTCATTTACAATTGCACCAAAAAAATTAAGATACCTAAGAATAAACTTAACTAAAGAGGTAAAAGACCTGTACTCAGAAAACTACAGGGCATTGAAAAAAGAGATAGAGGAAGACATAAACAAATGGAAGAACATACCATGTTCATGGATTGGTAGAATCAATATCATTAAAATGTCCATACCACCTAAAGCAATCTACAGATTCAATGCAATCCCCATTAAAATACCAACAGCATATTTGAAAGATCTAGAACAAACTCTCCAAAAATTCATCTGTCATAAAAAAAGGCCCTGAATAGCCACAGCAATCCTGAGAAAGAAGAACAAAGTTGGAGGGATCACAATACCAGATATCAAGCTATATTACCAAGCCACGGTTCTCAAAACTGCCTGGTACTAACATAAAAACAGACATATAGACCAATGGAACAGAACAGAGAACCCAGAAATCGACACAAGCCATTATGCTCAATTAATATTTGACAAAGGAGACAAGAACATACAATGGAGTCAAGATAGTCTCTCTTCAATAAATGGTGCTGGGAAAATTGTTCAGATACATAAAAAAAAGGAAACTAGATCACCAACTTACACCATACACAAAAACAAACTCAAAATGGCTCAAGGACTTAAATGTAAGATGGAAAATAATAAAAATCCTACAAGACTCTATAGGCAGCAATAGCAGACATATGTCATAGCATTATCTTTACAAACATAGCTCCTAGGGCAATGGAGACTAAAGAGAAAATAAAGAAATGGGACTACATAAAAATAAAAAGCTTCTGCACAGCAAAAGAAACTATCAACAAAACAACAAGAAAAACCACTGCATGGGAGAACATATCTGCCAATGATATTTCAGATAAGGGTTTAATCTCCAAAATTTACAGAGAACTCATACAACTTAACAAAATGAAGATAAACAATCCAATCAAAAAATGGGCAAAGGATCTAAATACACACTTTTCCAAAGAGGACATACAGAAGGCCCAGAGACATATGAAAACATGCTCAAAGTCAGTAATTATCTGAGAGATATAAATCAAAACAGCAATGAGATACCATCTCACACCTGTCAGAATGGCTATTATCAACAAATCAACAAATGACAAGTGTTGGCGAGGATGTGGAGAAAAAGGAACCCTCATGCATTGCTGGTGGGAATGCAGACTGTTGCAGCCACTGTGGAAGACAGTATGAAGTTTCCTCAAAAAGTTAAAAATGGAACTCGTATTTGACCCAGTAATCCCACTGCTAGGACTATATGCCAAGAAACCAGAAATACCAATCAGAAAGGATATATGCACCCCTATGTTCATAGCAGCACAATTTACAATAGCTAAGATTTGGAAACAGCCTAAGTGCCCATCAGCAGATGAGTGGATTAAAAAAGTTGTAGTACATCTACACAATGGGATACTATGCTGCTGTAAAAAAGAAGGGATTTTTACCATTTGCAACAGCATGGATGGGACTGGAGAGCATTAATTATGCTAAGTGGAATAAGCCAGTCGGAGAAAGAGAAATATCACATGATCTCACTCATATGTAGGATATAATCAACATAATTTGATGAACAAGAATAGATCCAGAGACAAATGGCAAGGGAGGTGGGGGAGGTTTGAGAGCAACCAAAGGATTTGTATGCATGCATATTAGCATAATCAATGGACACAGACACTGGGGTGATGGGGGCTTGCCCAGGGTGGGAATGGCTGGGGTGGAGGGGTTAATTGGAGAAGAGGGAGACATATGTAAAACTTTAGACAATAAAAAAAAAGAAACTTAAAAAAAAGTAATTAGTATAAATAAAGGAATATAATAATTCAGAAAGGGCCCAGAGAGGAAACACCAGTGGAAGCATTTCTTCTCTATTGCTTTGGCAATCAGGAAGTACAGATATTTCCTTTCTGTTAGCATAAAGCTGTCCAGATGCACAGAGCCACAAAAACCAATGCAATGTGTTAATGAGATTGAGAGGTACTGTCACCATTCAGAGGGTGTCAATATTTACCCTCCATATAGCTCAATATTCAAAGATATGATAAAAGCATACAAACAAACCTCTGGCACTTGATGGAATAATTGTCAGCCACAATGTCCCAGGGACCCTTAATGCTTTAAACATCCATAAAGAAAACTGTAGTTGGAGCCAGCTGTATATGTATGTTTGTTTGTTTTTCCAATTTTTGCTGTTTGTGAACTGTGATTTCACACATGTCCAAATGTCTCCTTTCAATCTTCTAAAAATCATCTTCATACAGCTCTGCATATCATCGACTTAGCCCATGGTTAATTACCACCTTGCATAAGTGAAAAAGTCTCTTAATAGTCCAATGTCTCATACAGAAATGATAATATTTTTTCTTTAATCAAATGCTTTTATTACAAAAATAAAATCTTCTTTGTATAATCTTGGAGGACACAGATCATGAAAATACAAAAACAAAACAAAACAAACCAACCAAAAATAAAAATACCACAAAATAAAACAAAACAAAACATATTTTCATCCCTAAGAAACTATCATTTTTCTTCTTGGTACATCCTCCCAGAATCTTTTTATGTTTATATATGACTATGTATTTTTTATTTTTGCAAAATGAAATTATACTCTATGTGCTGATTTATAACATGCTTTATTCAGTTAGTTATCTCCATTATTCCATGGCAATATATTTTTCCTTATATTACACTCAGTTCTGCAATTAAATTTCCTCAAAATTTCCTAAAATGTCCTTTACAGCTGGTTTCTTCTAAAGATAATCTATTTCAGAAACACATAGTCCATTGATATTTGTGTTCTTTCAGCTCCTTTTCCCTTAGCAAGTCACTTTTAATTACACTCATTTAAAAAATTTTTTTATTGTTTAACGTATTGCAAATAGTAGTACATATTTCTCCTCTTTTTTTTTTTTTCCAGTTGACCTTCCCCACTCCCAGTGAATGACACTCATTTTTTGACAAGACCTGGCCTGATGTCCTACAGAAGGCCAATCCATGTAATACCTGGTTTCTGCCACCATTTATACCAACGATACTGCTTGATCAGACTGAGGACAGACTGAGCCCTCAATTGTCCCCAAACATTCCCACCCTTGCAACTAGAAGCTAAAATGTGGTATAACTTTTGTATCACCGTATGAATTTCCAGTTTTATCATCTACCATATGCCCAATGGATTTGACATTTATTCAGAGTCCTTTTTTGAGTTAATATATTCATTAAAGGGGATTGTGGGATGATAACTTTTGTTCTTATTTATTAGCTGTCATTCTTCTGTAGGGTTTTCCCTCATCATGAGTTTATTTGATTAAAGTTCTTAATTCAAAATTAGAATACTTGCCTTATCTTCTCCTTTTAGTTACTGATATTCAAAGAGCTGGACTGTTTTATTGCTACCTCAAATGGCAATTTCTGACTCTTATTATCTTGTTAACATTTTGGACTCATAAAACGTCATTGGGTTAATGTTTCAATTGACTAATTTTTTATTATCAAAATTTCTATAATTTAAATAGTATAATTCAAAGTTGATAAGCCTTGTCATGGTAGTTGTTGTGTCCTCTTAACTCAGCTGTTATTGTCTCTTAATTTCTGTTTTGAAATATTTTAAACATATAGAAAATAGAATAGCAGAAAGAACTCCACACTGCTCTGCACCAAGCCTCCACAATTATCAACACACATCCAAATTTGTTTCTTCTACAGTTTTAACCACTCCCCTACTTATGTTCTTTGAAAGCAAATTCAAATATATAATTTCATTTAATCCATAAATATAGTCTAAAAGACAAAGTCTATTAGGAGAACTATCAAATCTCATAACGTATCTAAAAATCTATGAACAATGATTTCTTAAATATTATTAAATATCTTGTCAGTGGTTAAATTCTGTCTTTTTAAACATTTAATTGAATTTATTAGGGTGACGTTGGTTAACAAAATTATATAGCTTTCAAGTCATCAGTTTTATAATACATCATCTGTACATTGCACTGAGTTTTCAACAAACTCAAGTCTTTTTCCATCACCATTTATCCCCACTTTACACACTTCTATCTTTCCCTCTGGTAATCACCATATTGTGTCTATGAGATGTTTTTTGTTTTGTTTCTTTGTTTGTTTGTTTTTGCTTAATCCCTTCAATTTTTCATCCAGTCCCCCCAATCCTCCTCCTTTCTGACACCTGTCAGTTTGCTCTCTTTATCTATGAGTCTGTTTCTATTTTGTTTGTTTATTTTCTCCATTAGACTTCACACTTTCAAGTGAAATCATATGGTACTTGTCTTTCTCTGACTGGCTTAATTTTACTTAGCATAATAATCTCCAGGTCCATCCATACTCTCCAAAAAGATTTTCTTTTTGCCAAGTAGTACTCCATTGTGTAAATGTACCAAGGCTTCATTATCTACTAATCTGCTGCTGGCATAATGTTTTGCTCAGTGGCCACACCAATCTTCATTCCCACCAACAGAATGCATATGTGGGTTCCCTTTGCTCCACATCCTCACTAACACTTGTTTGTTGATTTATTGGTGATAGTCATTCTGTCAAGTGTTTGGTAGCTCTTGTAGTTTTACTTTGCATTTCTCTGACCATTAGTGACATTGACATCTTTTCATATGTACATCCTCTTGGGACATCTATTGAGGTCCTTTGCTCCCTTTCAGTTAAATTGTTTGTTTTTCCTATGATGATTTATATAAGTTATTTATAAAATCTGGATATTAACCCCTTATCAAATGTATCATTGGCAAATATGTACTCCCATTCAGTGGGTTGTCTTTTTATTTTGTTAATTATTTTTTGCTATGCAAAAACTTTTTATTTTTTATTTATTTTTTAATTTCTTTATTGATTAAGGTGTTACATATGTGTCCTTATTCCCTCATTACCCGCCCATCTCCCCAACTCATGCCTTCACCCCCCCTATTGTCTGTGTCCCCTGATTAGGCTTATATGCATGCATACAAGTCCTTTGGTTCATCTTTCCCCCTACCCCCACCTGCCCCTACCTTCCCTCTGAGGTTTGATGGTCTGATCAATGTTTATCTGTCTCTAGATCTGTTTTTGTTCATCAGTTTATGTTGTTCATTATATTCCATAAATGAGTGAGATCATGTGATATTTATCTGACTGGCTTATTTAACTTAGCATAATGCTCTCCAGTTCCATCCATACTGTTGCAAATGGTAAGAACTCTTTTTCACTGCAGCATAGTATTCCATTGTGTAGATTTACCACAGATTTTCAATCCACTCATCAGCTGATGGGCACTTAGGCTGTTTTAAATCTTAGCTATGGTGAATTGTGCTGCTATGAACATAGGAGTGCATATATCCTTTCTAATTGGTGCTTCTAGTTTCTTGGGGTATATTCCTAGAAGTGCAAAAACTTTTTAGTTTGATGTAGTCCCTTTCATTTTGTTTGCCCAAGGAGATATATCAGAAAAAAAATATTGCTACAAGAACTGACCAAGATTTTACTGCTTATATTTAGTTCTAGGTTTTTTATGGTTTCAAATCTTACATTTAAGTCTTTAATCCATACCGAGTTGATTCTAGTGTATGGTGTGAGTGGGTGGTCTAGTTTTGCACATATCTCTCCAGTTTTCCCAACATCATTTATTGAGTAGACTGTCTTTACACCATTGTATGTTCTTGCCTCCTTTGTCAAATACTAATTGACCATAAAGGTGTGGGTTTATTTGTGGGTTCTTTGTTCTACTCCATTCATATATATGTCTGTTTTTATGCCAGTACCATGATTTTTTTGGTTACTATGGCCTTGTAGTATAGTTTTATATCAGGTATTGCCATACCTCGAACTTTGTTCTTCTTTCTCAAGATTGCTGTGGCTATTCACAGTCATTGTGGTTCCATATACATTTTGAAATATTTACTGTAATTCTTTGAAATACATCATTGGTAGCTTGATGGGAATACATCTGAATCTATAGATTTGTTTGGGCAGTATAGACATAATGATGCTAATTCTTCCTATTTTAGAACATGGTATATACTGGTACTCCCATTCATTTGTATCTTCCTCAATTTCTTTCTTCAGTATAGGTCTTTTATATCCTTCTCTAAATTATTCTTAGTTATTTTATTTTTTAATGCAATTGTAAATGGGATTGCTTTCTTAGATTCTCTTTCAAACAGTTCATTTGTGATTTATTAAAATGTAACTGATTTCTGGATATTTATTTTGTATCCTGCTACTTTACTGAATTGATTTATCAATCCTATTAGTTTCTTTTTTCTTTCTGTAGATCTTCAGAGTTTTCTGTATACAGTGTCTTGTTATCGATAAATGACAGTTTTACTTCTTTCTTTTCAATTTTGATGCTTTTACTTTTTCTTGTCTGATTGCTATGGCTAAGACTCTTAAGTACTGGGTTGAATAAGAGTGGTGAAAGCAGACATCCCTGTCTTTTTCCTGATATTAAGAGAAATGTGTTCAGGTTTTGCCCTTTCAGTGTGATGTAGACTGTTTTTCATGTATGGCCTTTATTACATTGAGGTATTTTTCCTCCATTTTTACTTTGCCGAGAGTTTTTATCCTAAACAGTGCTGGATTGTATCAATTTCTTTTTTATGCATATATTTAATGATCATGTGATTTTTATCCTTCATTTTTTTCCTGTGGTGCATCACATTTATTGATTTGTGGATATTGTACCAACCTTGCATCCACGGAATAAAACTCACTTGAAAATTGTGTTTGATCTTTTGAATGGATCCCTGGATTCAGTTTGCTAATATTTTGTTGAGGATTTTTGTATCTATGTTCATTAGGGATGTTGGCCTATAATTTTCTTTCTTTATAGTACCTATATCTGGTTTTGGAATTAGGATAATGCTGTCCTACTAAATGAGCTTGGGAGTTTTCTTTCCTCTTGAAATTTTGGAATAGTTTGAGAAGGATAGGTGTAGTTCTTCTTTGAATGTTTTATAAAATTCACCTGTGAAGCCATTTGGTGTAGGACTTTCGTTTGTTGGAGGGGTTTTATTTTATTTTATTTTTTTTTTGTGTGTGTGTGTATGGTTTTTGTGTTTTTTGTAACTGCTTAAATTTCAATTGTTTTAAACTGTCTATTCATATTTTATGATTATTCGTGATTCAATTTTGGAAAGTTGTATGTTTGTAAGAATGTATATGTTTGTTCATACTGTGAAACTTGTTGGCATACATTTGTTTATAATATTTTCTTACAATTCTTTGTATTTCGGTTGTGTCAGTTTTTAGTTATCTTCATTCATTACTGGTATTATTATTTTGGGTCATCTCTATTCTTTTTATGAGTCTGGTTAAAGTTTTGGCAAACCTTGTTTAATTTTGAAGAACCAGCTCTTGGTTTCATTACTTTTTTAGACTCTATTTTATTTATTTCTGCTGTGATCTTTATTATTTTTTTTCTGCTATTCACATTGGGCTTTGTTCGTACTTTTTCTACTTCCTATAAGTGTAAGTTAAATTTTTTTAGAGATTTTATTAGTTTTTAGAGGTAGGCCTGAAATGCTATGAACTTCCCTCTTAGGACTACTTGTGCTGTGTCCCATAGATTTTAGAGTGTTGTATTCTCATTTTTGTTTCAAAATTTCTGTAGATTTCTTCTTTTATCTCATTCTTAACCCATTCATTGTTGAAGAATATGTTATTTAGCCTCAATGTCTTTTTGTGTTTTTCAATTTTTTTCTTGTGATTAATTTCTCGTTTCATACCATTATGGTCAGATGATTTCAATCTTCTGAAATTTACTGAGACTTGCTTTTTGGCCTAACATGTGGCCTATCCTAGAAAAAGTTTTAAGTACACTTTAAAAGATTGTATATTCTGCTGTTTTGTGGTGAAATGGTCTGAAAATATCAATTAACTCCATCTTCCCTATTGTGTCATTTAATGCTGCTCTTTTCTTGTTGATTTTCTGTCTGGAAGATCTACCCATTAATGTCAATGAAATATTAAAATTCCAACTATGACTGTATTATTATCAGTCTCTTCCTTTATGACCATCAAGATTTGCTTTATATATTTAGGTGCTCTTATTTTCGGTGTATAAATGTTTATAAGGTTATATCTTCTTGTTGAATTGCTCTCTTTATCACTATGTAGTGTCTTTGTCTCTTATTATAGCTGTTGTTTTAAAATCTATTTTGTCTGTTATATCTACCTCAGCTATTATTTCATTTCTATTTCATAAATATCTTTGTGCACTCCTTTATTTTTAGTCTGTGTATATCTTTCATTCTGAGGTGGGTCCCTTGTAGATAGCATATTATGGGTCTTATTTTCTTATCCAATCAGCAACCCTATGTCTTTTGATTGGGAAGCATTTCAGCCATCTACATTTAAATAAATAATTGATATGTATGTATTTATTGTATTTTATTATTTATAAGTATGATTCTTTCTTTGTTTATTTTTCTTCTTTTTTTTTTAAGAAGACCCTTTAACATTTATTGTAATACTTGTTTGGTGGAAATGGACTCCTTCAGCTTTTTCTTATCTGGAAAGCTCTTTATTTCTCCTTTAATTTTAAATGATAGCCCATAGTAGTTTTAATTATAGGTATTTGCTTTCCATAATTTAAATATTTCATGCCAATCCTTTATGGCCTGAAATGTTCCTGTTGAGAAATTAGCTGACTGTCTGATGGGAGCTACCTTGTAGGTAACTGTCTTCCTCCCACTGTTTACAGAATTCTTTTTTGTCTTTCACCTTTGTCATTTTAATTATGGTGTGCCTTTGTATGGGCGTCTTTGGGTTTATTTGTCTGAGATTCTCTTTGCTTTCTGGATTTGTGTGTATTTTCCTTTCACCAGGCTAAGAAATTTTTCAGTCATTTTTTCTTCAAATAAGTTTTTGATCCCTTTCTCTCTTCTTTTTCTGGTACCCCTATGTACATAATTTGTTGAGCTTCATAGTGTCCCAAATATCCCTTAATCTTTCTCATTTTTTAATACTTTTTTTTTCTGCTCTGATTCTGTGGTTTCTGCTACCTTGTCTTCCTAATTGCTGATTTCATCCTCTGCTTCATCTAACCTACTGTTTCTTCCTTGCTGTGTATCTTTCATTTCAGCTATTGCAGTCTTCATGTTTGACGGGTTCTTTTTTATGGTTTCTATATCCTTTATCATGCTGTTGAATTTCTCACCAAGTTCCCTGAGCATACTTATAACCACTTTTTTGAACTCCATATCGGGAAAATTTCTCACCTCCATTTCATTTAGCTCATTTTCTGGAGATTTCTTCTGTTCTTCTATTAGTGGCTTTTTTTTTTTCCTTCCTGTCTTGGCTGCCTCCTGGTGTTTGTTTCTAAGTATTAGCTAGAACTGTTGTGTCTCCCTGTCTTGGTAGGGTAGCCTTAAGTAGTAGGTGTTCTATGGGACCTAATGGTGCAATCTCCTTGATCACCTGAGCTGGGGGCTGCAAGAATATCCCTTTGGTAGGTTATGCAAGCCCTCCGGTTGTAATTGAGTCTTGATGGCTAACCCCCCACCATAGTGTACAAGCCGCTGTTCAGGTTCTGTCCAGAGGAAGCAAAATTTGCCTCAGCAGGATCTGGTGCCTGCTGAGATCTCCTTTTACATATATGATACTTGGGAAGATTAACTGGATCCTGCTCTGATGTTGTCTAAATCTGGAAACTGAGTATGTTGGTTCTGGACACTCTTGGGAGAGACTCTGGTGTAGGTAAATGACAGACAGTGCCTGAGACTAGGTCTGAGTAACCTATTTAGAGTTACAAAGCAATCCACAGTTTGCAGCTGGGCCTGGGTGTGCACAGAAAGGACCAAGATGCACACCAACCACAGCTTCCACCAGCACTGAGCCCAGAGGCAGGTCAGCAAAAGGTGGAAGAAACCCTGAGATTAGCTTCTGCCTGCCTCTGCCTGTCATCTGCCTGTTAGTCTCAGTCACTGGAAGAGCCTTTGCTGGTACTGGAATTGCATAAGGTATGTTATCAGTGAGTCACCAGATAGGTACGAGTGGTGTTCACCACATTTAAACTTAGTGCCAGTGTTGGGTCTGTGGCCACTTAACAAAAGTCCCAGGATATGCTAAGTTTATCTGCCATCTGCCAAGTGTTTGCAAACCTTTGTAACTATGCAGTCTCAGCAGAGTTTATCAGATTCAAACAGACCAAGATTTGTCCATGTAAAGGGAGGGCTCTGTACCAGTCAGGCACATGAGAGAAATGGCCCCAGTCTTAGAGTCACACAACCTTGTCACTTTCTGATTGTGCTCGGACATCCTATAGAACCCAAATTCAGCAGGGAGGGGCCACCATGAATTAGGAGGGAGGGGCAATAGATTTCCCCTGAGGGGGAGGTGCTGGTCAGGCTCTCAGGAAGGTGGCAGCATTGGTCCCTAACCCTAACCCTAACCCTATATTGGAGAATCTTAAGTTTTAATGTCATTCAAAATAATTACTTCTTTGGCATATCAGACAATATAAAGAAAATGGTTTAAAAATAACATATCTATATTATTAGAAGTAAAACTTGGAAGGAAATCTTGAAATAGCCTATTTCCTTTTATATTTATACCATTTTCCAGTAAGGTGGTAGAATCAAACTTTCATGTTATAAAGTCATTGAGAACAATACTTCTATTGCATAATTATGTTTGAAAATAGCTCTTAGTAGAAGGCCATGGAGAGAGAGGACAGCTAGAGGACGGCTTAGGATAGCTTCCTGGCTTCTCTCTTAAAGGGCTGCCCCTGCTATTTCTACAGTGGGATGGACAGTTCTTTGAGCTATGACAACTATTGATATTGGTTTTCTTAAATGTTTATCCTCTTTCCTCTCCATCACTTCCAGCACCCATGCATTATCTAGCCTTTTTCTACTTAGACATGCCCACAGTATTGCCCACCAGGACAGGGCAGCTTTTTCTGGCAAAGGTGTGTGCTTGTTTTGTGTTCTAAGTCCATTCTCCAGGTTCCCTTAGCGCTTCTGGATTGTCCCCAATGTGCAGTATTTACCACTCTACCACTAGCCCACTGTATTGTAGTTTCCTGCTCCTATTTTATTGGTTTGGGGAACATTTCCCACAATTCATACAATTTTTGGTTTCTGTTACTTTTGCAAATTTACAGTAGGTCCTCAGGTTACATTGGAGATCCATTCCTAGGGTGCTACATAACGTGATTTTCGCCATAAGTCGGAACCCACCTACATAAGCACCTACGTTACTCACATGGAGCACATACACAGCAGTAATGAAGTGAAACAGTAAAAAAATTTTAAAGAAAGATGATTCCTGACCTTTACTTGTGGTAAATAAATAATAAAAAACATAAAGCACATATGTACATGCATCAAAATGATGGAACTTTTTTTTTAATAAATAAATGGGAGATGGTGATGTAACCACGAAACGATGTACGTCAAGTTTGATGCAATGGGAGGACTGTCTGTATATCCATGCAATATCTGTGAATGTGAAAATTGTGGGGGCCTCATTTATTCCTCTGGTTATTTCAAGGATTTAGAAAGAGAAATAAAGAGATCTGTGCTTGGACTTATGCCAAATTACTACTATAACTTACAACCCTTAGATTGTCTTTGTTATTAACAACTAAACCCAAATTCATTTGTAGGGTTACAATTTTTTTGGATTATAAAGGGCTCTGAGGTTATTACACCTGTGGTCAATAATCTATACTAATAAAAGCCTAAGTGGTCCTCGCGCCCTCATGTGATGCCCTCACATCATGACAAGATGGTTGCCACAAAATGGACAGCAGGGGAGGGCAATTGTGAGTGATCAGGCCAGCAGGGAGGGCAGTTGTAGGGACCAGGCTTGCAGGGGAGGGCAGCTGGGGGTGATCGGCATGGCAGGGGAAGGCATTTGGGGGTCATCAGGCTGGCAGGGGAGGACAGTTGGGGGAAATTGAGCCAGCAGGGGAGCAGTTAAGTAGTCATTACTACTGTTTCACTTCATTATGGCCTGTGGGTGATCAGGCCGGCAGGCAAGGGCAGTTGTGGGGGACCAGGCCTGCAGGGGAGGGCAGTTAGGGGCGTTCGGGCTGTCAGGGGAGCAGTTAAGGGGAAATCAGGCTGGCAGGCAGAAGTGGTTAGGGGCCAGGAGTCCCGTATTGTGAGAGGGATGTCCGACTGCCCTGTGAGATCAGGCCTAAACCGGCAGTCGGACATCCCCTGAAGGGTCCCAGATTGGAAAGGGTGCAGGCCGGGCTGAGGGACAAGTGCCTCCCCCCCCCCCATGCGCAAATTTTGTGCACTGGGCCTCTAGTTGAGTATATAAAGGAAGGAGAAACTAGCTTAGGTATGGTTTGTAAATGTGTGTTATACTGTTCCCTGGGAGATAATAAGAGCAGTCTAAGTTTCCAAAAGTCTATGATACATCATCTCTTTGCTGAATAATTAATACATCTCAGTACATTTATGAGGTATTAACTCTTATACCCTATTTTTTAAAAATTAAAGATGGTAAGAGGCAAGACATAGGAGGCAATTTGTATTAAACATTTGATTCAAGTACTCTGTTTAAGTCTTCCAGTGAGAGCAAAGATAGGCAGGCATTATACTCATTACTCTTAAGCAAATAGACTTTACCCATTTTATTTTATCCTTACCACATTTTTGGGGGTATAAAATCTCAATAATTGTCATTGAACATTTTCTTTTCAAAAGCATCCCAGAAATGTTAAAACATGTGCTATCTCTGTTAGTATCTTTACTGAATCTCATATTATCCTGCAATGATATATTTTTCTTGGTGAATAAGACATTCTCTTTCAGTTATAATGTTTTTATATTTATGTTTTTCAAAAATATGTATAAAGTATTTCTAAATGTAATTTGAAAAGCTCTCATAAGCTATACAAACTAGAGGCCCGGTACACAACATTTATGCACTGGGAGGGGCTGTCCCTCAGCCTGGCCTGTGCCCTCTCACAGTCTGGAACCCCTTGAGGGATGTCTGCCTGCTGGCTTAGGCCCAATAACCTGGGGATCGGGCCTAAGCCAGCAGTCAGACATCCCTCTTACAGTCCAGGGTTCTCACACTCTGGGACCCCTCACTCCTTACTGCCCACCTGCAGCAGAGGTGGAAGAAGCTGCTGCGCTCACCAGCTGTGAGCCTGGCTTCTGACTGACCACCAGGAGACAGCTCCTGTGTTGAGCATCTGCCCCCTGTTGGTCAGTGCATGTCATAGTGAATGATCGTTCCGCCGTTTGGTCAATTTGCATATTATGGTTTTATTATATAGGATGTTTTAATTTGATTATGTTTCCATTATTTAAATAAAATTTAAAATTCACCTGTTTTTTTAATTATCACTTCCTTATCATAATTAACCAATGTATTTGGGTACATCTTCCCACCTAATGAGTTTGCAATATATTTTTTACCATTTTCAAACATATTTAAATTTTGTAATTCAAAAAGTGAAATTTTACTTTAAAGTATGTATTTTTTATTCATGGATTTTTCAACAAATTGTATTTTTTCTATTACAAATAATTAAAATACAAGCATTTCATGCTATGCTAAGTAAAATTATTTTACAATTGAAAAGCAAATCACATCTAAGATATTTAAGATATGGAAATCACAAAGCTAAACCCAGGGCTGTTTGTAAGAGGGCAGAACTGGTCCTGTCACTAGAGGGCACTGTGTACCTAGGGAACAATGAACAGTTTGTCCAAGAAGGTGAGAGGCGTGACATTTGAAAGATAAAGATAAATCTTCTCAAATATGCCTCCACAAAAAGTGGCCAATATGCATTCTTACATGTCTGAGAATTTCACTGAAGTGAACTTATTATAAACGTTCACTATTTTTCATTAGAAATATATTTATCATGTTTAACACCAAAATACAGGGTAGAGCAAAAGTAGGTATAAAGTTGTGAGTATATGAAACAAAGTTGATTCTTGTACTATTTTTTATCAATTATTATATTATTTTACATACAAAAGTGATAACTCTATTTTTGTCTCACCCTGTAATACAATCCTCCTATCTAATAAAGAGGGAGTATGCTAATTGCCTGCCCCACCCTCAAAGATGGTGGCACCCACAGCCAATAAGGATGGAATATGCTAATTGACTGCTATGCCCTCAAAGATGGTGGCACCCACAGCCACAAGATGGCGGCGCCCCATCCCCTCAGCCCTGCCAGGTGCCCAGGGCCAGCCTGAGGTGCAGCCAAGCCTCAGATGGTGGCTGCCAAGCCACCCACGGCTGGCCTGAGGTGTGGGTAAGCCTCGGATGTTGGCTGCCCAGCCGCCCAGGGCCTCCTGAGGCTCAGGTAACCAGGGCCGGCTAAGGCTTGTGCTGTTGACAGTGGCAGCAGCAGAGGTGTGATGGGGCATTGCCGTCCCCTGATCACTGGGTCCTCTCCTGCCCCTGAGGGCTCCCAGACTGTGAGAGGGGGCTGGCCGAGCTGAGGGACCCTTGCTCCAGTGCATGAATTTTCATGCACCAGGCCTCCAGTTGTATAATATTTGGGAAAACATAAATAAGTGAAGATAAATAAACATTGATACATTGATACAACCTTGCAAGTCAATCAAAAGCACTGTTTACATTGTATGAGTCATTTTGTGTATGTGTGTTAATATATATAGGTATAGATTTAAGGTTTTCCCCCCCCATAATATTATAAGTTGTTAGCTTTATTTGCAGAACTATTTGTAAGCCATATATTAGTATGTAAATTATGTGAACTTACTTCGGTTAAATTAACCATTCCACTATTATTGAATAATCACATTGTTTCTAGTTTTACTGTTGTAACTATTATTTTGAATAACATATTATTAAAAACCTTTTTAAAAATCATATATTGAATTATATAACTGATAATTGATATTGAGATACTGATGGGTTGGATATGCATGAACTTTTGAGACTATGAGAGGGACGCTAATTGTTGATCCACTTCCACTCTCTCCATGCCTGCAGACTGTTATGTGGCGTAACTCTGGCAGTAAAACCTAACTGAAGATGGACCCATGGAAGGTTCTGTTCAGAGAAGACTGACCCTCTTGGCATTGTTCCCTCTGGCCTTTAGCACTGGAATGTGATGAAATGTTGTCACAGGCCTGGAGTTTTAGCAGCTGCACATGGAAAATAAACAGCAACCTGGGAATGGCATGGAGTGCCTCCACACAGAGGAACTCCAACATGGGAAGGAGGGAGACAGAACAGGGAATGAGAGCGAATTGATAAGGAGCTGCCATTCCATCCCCAGATTCTCCATTCCAGTTTTCTCATTATGTGAGACAATCAAACACCTAAATCGTTTAAGTCGCTACCACTTTAGCTTTGCTATGGACAATTTAATTCCTAATTTATATAACTGGCAACCGCCTTCACGAGAAGCACATCCCACAGCTGCATATTAAACAACCCAGTTCACTGTGCTCTTACCACCTCTGAATGTCTTTTGTTGCAACCTTTTATTTCTAATTTCATACGGAACAATGCATTTTTAGTTAAAATCATATTTCTTTGATTACTACAGAGATTAATTTTTATTCCAGAGTTCAGCTTTTTATTGACTGTGTTACAAAAGAGGGTTAGTCAAAGAGACCAAAGCCCATGGCATCAGATTTTCTTTCTTTGCCTCCACTTTCTTCTCCGCAGCTGGGGCAGCAGTGGTGGGGGCAGGACCTCCTGCTGGTGCACCACTAGCTGCTGGGGCAGGTCCACCTGCCCCTGCTTGCAGATTAGTCTCCCAGGGCATAAATCTTGTCCTCTGTCACCGTCATGCAGTATAAGGGCCCAGTAGATGCAGGCGAGCTCCCAGCCCGAGGTCATGTAGTGGCTGAGTGCTGCCCAGCAAGGTGCCAGTCCCAGGGTCAGGTGAGGGCCTCACCACAGTGTGGCCTTAGCTTCTCCGGGCCGAGCACCTTCTGGCAGCTGGGAGAAATAGAGATTTCATTTTTAAAACATGATAATTGTATGTCTCCTTTGCCTATGTTTCTTCTGGGATATTTGCTTTACTAAATTTATAAAAGTTTGTTTTTTTTTTTGTAAATTGAAAGTATCAACTTTTGATCTTCCATATGTGCTGTATTTTCTATTTCATCATTTATTACTTACTGATTATTGCAATTTTTACTTTGCAATTTTATTTTTGTGCAAATTTATTACTTTCTGTTTGTTGTGATGCCTGTTGGTGTGTTAATGCATATAAAATCATTGAAATGTTTCTGTCCCCAAGTCAAATACTGACATTTCTCTCTGGTTGTGTATTAATGCACAGTATTTCACTAAGTCTGTAATTTAGCTGAAATCCATTTCACATAAAGAACATATTCAACTCAATATTTTTTCTATCCAATAACTTATTTTCTCACTTACCCTATATCATTCTATGTGTTATTTTGTGTTTCTTGATCAGTAAAATCACAATATTGTAGATGTCTATTATGTACCAGAATTGTTACAAATAGAATAATGAAACAAACATCCTACCCAAAAGGGATGAGTCGTTTATTTTGGAAATAGGCAAATAGTTCATTTCAGTAAGATGTGATCAGGACTGGAAAAGGGATCCTCTCTGGGTACACTGCCTTTTTCCCTTTCTATTCCACATGGAGCTACATGTGGAAGCGATCTCTCACATACTTCATTGTCTCTATTATTTTAGAAAATGTGTACGTATCAGCTCATGAGGTGATAGGGCACACTGTGCCTGGTTTGTGTGATGTTACTGGTTGAATTACAAGGGTGTGCCCTCCACTGTGATCTGCCTTCATGGCGTTTTCATCCTCTTGCTTTTGCACGTCACCTGGCTCAGCGCATGGTACTGGAATGCAGAGTGCCCTGCTGCCCTCTGGCGCCCTCTCTGGAATTCGTCCGTGTGCCACTAGTTTAGCTAGGACATGTGCAGAAACACCTCGACTACAGAAACACCTGTGTTAGGTCACCCGCAGGAACTGCCTTGAGAAGAATGATGTTCCCAGAGGAGAATATAACCATGCCATCAAAAGGTTCTCCGCAGGCTCAGATTTTCAGGCAAGATACAGAAGCTAGCAAACTGTCAGAAACCCAGCATGAGATGAGTCTGTATGAAGCCAATCACAATGCCACTGTCAGAAAACTCTCCTGCCCTTCTTCTCTTACTTGAAAATGAACAAATATAAAAGTTTCCATAACTTTGCTTTATTTTTATTATTATTTTTTATTAATCCTTACCCGAGAATACTTTTCCATTGATTTTTAGGGAGAGTACAAGAGAGAGGGAAAGACTGAGAGAAACTTCGATGTGAGAGCCACACATAGATTGGTTGCCTCCTGCAGGAGCCCTAACCAGGGCCCAGGCCAGGGAGGAGCCTGAAACCAAGATACGTGCCCTTGACCCAGGACTCTTTGGTCCACAGGCAGACACTATCCACTGAGCTAAACCAGCTGGGCATAACTTTGCTTTATTTCTTATACCAATGGCAACAATGTTCCTTCTTATGGTCAAATTAAGTTAAAATTATATTTTAAAAGGAATTTCTCTGTTTGTTTGATTTTATCTCGATCTCTGGGCTGTCACTTTGTGAGCTAAAATGTGTAGACAGAGTAATGTCGTGACAGTTGCCCTCTGTAAAGAGTGGTCCCAAGCAATGATTACAGAGTCAGGATAAGCTAGGAACCATTTTCATGTTGAATCTAAAAAAAAAAAAGTACAAAATAATTGACAGATAATTCTGAATCCCCAAGCTCTCTGCCATAGGTTTCAGAGATGTACATATTTCTCATAGTTTACCTGATATTTGACCCTGAACACCTAAAACTTTACTGTTTGAAAAAATTAATAAACAGAAACCTAATTTAAAATGGAGTAGGAAGGGCCCTCACTGGAGAAGAAACCCGAGTTCCCCGAGATATGTGATCAGCACCAGAACCCTGCCAGCAGGCCAGGGGTTCCCAAGGCAGGTGCTGGGTATGGAGGCCATGGGGTCATAGGCTACCAAGGAGACAGAACTGAACCTCACAGCACCCTGCTTGGCCCCGGAGGATGGCTGGTTAGCCAGAGATGGGTAAGATTCCTCAAGGAAGGAACAACCTAAGACAGGCACAGTCGCAGAGGGGCCATCAGGAGACAACTTGGGGGGGCAACAGAAATGGGGCACAGACCCTCACCCCCCCAACATTGCAGGGGCTTGAACCCTCACCCCCTTCTAAAGGAGGTCTCCTACCACCATGGCTGCTTCGCGCTTCCCACACCCAGCTCAGATCGGGACCCAGGCAACAGAAAGAGACCCGGCCCAGCTCACATCGAGATACAGGTGACAGACAGAGACTTGGCCCAGCTCAGATCGGGACCCAGGTAACAGACAAGAGACTTGGCCGACAGCAGTTGCCCTATATCTAAATTCAGCTGAGCATTTGGAATGCTCAGGGCCCACTCAAGAATGCAAATAATCCTTCCCACTAATATTTACAGGGTAAACTAAGATTGTTGGTAGAGTATTAAATTTGACAGTAAAATAGTAATCGAGTTTTCAGATTAATTTAAATAGGCTAATTGAAATAAGTGAATATTCAAGTACTGGACAAAAAGCTATTCTTAAAGTAATAACTAAAATTTCTATTGGTAGTTCATCTCATGGTAAAATTCCTGAATATGCAATGAACCTAAAGCAGTCATATGTGTGGGGGAAAAAAAAATTTTTTTTTTAATTTAAAGTTATCAAGACTGCATTATAAAATTTACAAAAACCTCCATTAAAAAAAAAGGGGGGGGGATAGTAGGGCAATATCATGTAAGGAAAAATATCCTATAAGTAAATTACATCTAGAAAATTTTTACTTTACCAAATTTAGGTTCATTTGCAATGCTAACAGCAAGACGGCCATTAAAAACACACATGGTGTCTAAATAAGACAAAGGAAAATCGTTTGAACAAAAATAAAAAGGATCCCAAATCAATTATATAGAAAAGATTCCTTTATTAACTTGTGGTCGAGAATATATTTGTATATTTTCAGAAAACAACCCCAAGACCAGATGGATTCCTGCAACAGAGAGGAATTGACAGGAGTGCTCCAACCACGAAGACAAGAGGAAAAAACAGTCCAGAGATGGAAGACGCTGACAACGCCTTGCCATGGGAGCAGTCAGCAGCTGTGCACCGCTGCAGGTTACCTAGGACCAAACCAGAGAGGGTCGGACCTGCATTGCCACCATGTGCCCACCATCCAGATATCAATGCTGACATGTACACATAAGGAACTGTTGGACATTGAAATTGGGACTCAAACATTTTTTTGTTTTGTCTTGTTTTGTTATTATATGTTTATTTCCAGTCTGCAAAGGCAAAACTTTTTAAAGGAAAGAAATGGTGGGAAAAAGATACAGAGGCAAAGAAGCACTGAACAGACTGTCAAACTACATTGGGAAGACAGGGGAGGTTGGGCGAGGGGGGCTGTAAGAGACCAACCGAAGGACTTGTATGCATGCATATAAGCACAACCAACGGATATAAGACACTGGGGCGGGGGGGCAGGGTGGGCAGGTGAAGGCATGTCCTGGGGGGTAGGGGAGGTTGGCGGGAGATCAAGGGGGAAAAAAAAGGAGACATATGTACTACTATTTGTAATACTTAAAACAATAAAAATAAAATTAAATTAAAAAAATAAATAAATAAAATGGAGTAGGAAGCCTAGAAGAGAGAATGCTCATGCACATGTCAGCACACTCCTGACCCCTACAGTCAGAGATGTACCTTGCATCTCTGATAGGAAGTGGCACTACTGTACTGTCTCTGCAGGAAGAAATAAAGGTTCCTCTTTGTCCAGTAACAGCTCAGCCAATGGCAGCTGGCCATAACTCAGCCAGTAAGTCACTACACTTTAAAATTTTAGTTTCCTCCTAAGGACTCTTCGTTTACAAAAGACCCTGGCACATCCATACAAGAGCTTTCCTCTCTTTTGTTTCTTTAGACATGCGTGTGGTTCATCATGAGACTCCACATTGTTCCTGAGTGAGC
This sequence comes from Corynorhinus townsendii, assembly GCA_026230045.1. Taxonomy (NCBI): domain Eukaryota; kingdom Metazoa; phylum Chordata; class Mammalia; order Chiroptera; family Vespertilionidae; genus Corynorhinus; species Corynorhinus townsendii. Next base: position 84,203,636 of record JAPDVU010000005.1, read on the forward strand.
TCATTTAGCTGGGGAAATATATGCTATCTAATTGTATAAGCTCAACAATTCTGATGGCAGGTTGAGAACACTTAGGCCAAAGCATTCTCTTCTACCTTGATCACGACTCACGGGCATAAAAATGCTTAAAATAGAGGGAGAACAGAAATGAAATGATGAAAGAGACAGCAGTGTTTGCCAATAATTCCAACCTATTTATATTTCTTCCTCTCAAAAGGGAAATCCCTAACACTGTGGCCCAGGTTTCTGCTAGCCATACCACTTAATGGTTCCCACAAGGCTGCATACTGGCATCTGAGAGGCAGTGATGGGGAAAGCCTCAGGCACCACGGCATGTTGGTAGGGTTGAGACTGACAAAAACCCAGAAAATGATGGAGAGACAGAGAGAGAGAAACTTTCTTTTGATGGATTTGTTGAATGGTTAACATTTAGATATATTAATAGACACTTTTCTAAAATATTTATGAGGTAGACAAGATTTGGCATTTTCTAAGTGTGTCTATGAATATCACCACCTTTTGGAAGCTAAAAATATTGCACAATGAATCTATATCATAGATGTTTCCTCTATCCCTCGATGCTAGCATTATAGATATTAGAGTGGTTCTCCTGTCATCAGAAAGTCACTGGTTATTCTTTTTTTAATTTACTAATTGAAATCATCTGAGGTATTACTTATTTATAGATGAGAGATTTTAAGACCACATATATATGGCATCATGTTTATTTGGTAATTAACATCTAATTCAATATAACCCTCTAATGAGGAAAAAAAAGTTTAATAACTACTTCTACCATGGTTATTGTTTCCTAATCCTGGGATCTTGCCATTAGACAAGGGTGTCTACAAGTACTTTCCCACTTTTTCTACTTGGTTCATTCATTCATTCATTCATTCATTCAACAAATTCACTCACTTAACAAAAAGCTTTATCTCTCCAACCCCTCTCATCTCATGTCAATCTCACGCACCCTTGCTCTGTTGTCCAAATGTGATTTTTCTTAAGCACAGTGGAGGAGATAGAAGTCTTAATAGAGTTCCAGGATTCATGCATGCAGTGACCATATCAAGAGCAGACACCAGGATAAGGCTGCTAAAGTCTGGGTATCTCACCAGTGATGCTGAATTATCACTTCCTTTCTCCTGCTTCATTTGAACGTAGGGATCTCAGTGCCCACCAACACCCACTATATTTATTTGTTTGTTTGTTGATTTTTAGATAGAGATGAAGGAAGAGAGAGAGAAAGAGAAACATAGATGTGAGAGAGAAACATCAATTGGTTGCCTCCTTTATGTACCAGAACCAGAGGCTTAACCTGCAACTTAGGTATGTGCCCTGACCAAGAATCGAACTCACAACCTTTTGGTGTATGGGATGATGCTCCAACCAACTTAGCCATACCAGCCAGGGCACTATATTATTCTAATCAAACATTTTTATGTCATTGGTGGGTTTTTGTTTTCTTCTTTTTGTTTTTATTTTATTTTATTTTTTTGCTTCTATACTTTGATGTGGTCAACTATATTCTATCTCCAATCTTGCTCTGATCCTTAGTATTGTCTAGTTTCTGTCACCTCCAGCACTTTCTTCATTGTATTCTGGATTTCTGCTCCATATTGTTACCAAAATCTGGGAAGTCGGGTTGATATTTGGTCTTGCACCAGGGACACGTCATTTCCTGTATGCCCTTCTGTTGTCCTTTACTCTTTCTTGGATTTATTTCCTGGATCTCTGCTTGACTTTGTTGTTGTTGTTTGTGGGTTTTTTTGTGTTATTGCTGTTGTTGTTTTGTAATTTTCTTGAATTTGTATAACAGCAATACATAATTTTTCCATGACAACCACCACCATTCCCTATCACCAGCTAATACATACTGAATTCTTACCCACCGGCAAGCATGGTGTTGATGACCTAATATTTATTACCTCACTTAGTTTTTCTAAAATCAATGCGAAGTAGCTACTAGTACCACTGTCCTACATAAGGATTGATCCTTATTAGACTCCTAAATATTTCTAGAATGACTGATGAACGGATCTTCATTCTACAATAGAAGAACCTGGTGCTTAGGAACACTTTGTACCTTCCCTCAAATTAGGCAATTAGTAATAATAATAGTTACCTTTCATCAGAAGCTTACTAGATGCCAGGTAGTAATCCAAGTCTTTTACAAGTATCAGTCATTTTGTTTATTTTTGTGGGTTTTTTCCCCTCATTATCCCATGAAGGAAAAAAGAAAAAAGAAAAAAAAAGGCTTCTGTGCTTTTAAAAGAATGGAATTAGGACTGTAGAGAATGAAAACCTTTTCCTCTATCTTCCTAGGATTGATAGCTGAGTCTGGGAATTAACTGACAGCAGACAGATTAACAGAAGAAAAGGTATATACATTTATTATTTTTAAATGTTATATACACAGGAACATCACAGGAAGAAAAAGGAGTAATACCCAGAACAGCAGTGAGGTACTTTCAGGAAAGATGAATGGGCCCTTAGGAGAAGAGATGGGGGATGTGATAGTTTGTGACAATGTTTGTCTGGGTGCCACGTCAGCTTCCAGTTTCCTCTCCTGTGATCAGAGCCAATATTCCCTGATGGATGAAATTCCTGAGAAAGGGCTTGATGACTATTGAGTTTCCTTTGTTGTTTGTTTTTTTGGAGGTTCTGAATTTAGGGAGATAAGAAGCACTCAGAGAAAGCCTCTACCTGCTTTACTTTGTGTGTGTGTGTGTGTGTGTGTGTGTGTGTGTGTGTGTGTGTGCGTGCGCGCGCTCGCTTTCTTCAAATTCTCTCCATGCAAAATAATCAATATGCCAAAGTGGCATATTTAGGAGTAGCATGTCCTGACCTGTTACAGGACAAATGGGCAGAGATTTCAGAGAGGCAGTATGCTCAGTGAAAGCAAAACTCAGTATAAGCCACTTCTTATCCTAATGATACTTTCCACCAGGTTACATCCAAGCAAAGATGTGCCACTGCTCTCCAAGGTGCTGTGGAGTGAATCCCAACACATGTTGGGAATTTAAAGAGTGATATCTGTGCTATGTTATTTGTAAAATTTCTTGTCTTATGGCAAGACACCTGGGCAAGATAAACCAAGAAGGAGAGATAATTGGGCATTCAACTTTTCCTTATTAAGTAAGAAAACATGGTACAGAAAACCATAAAGGGAGAAATCTTGAATAAGTAGAAATTCAGGTTGTTATGAAGAAAAATGGTTACTTTTACCAACTATTTTTTTCTGCGATCAAAATTCCATCATCTCAATTACAAATATATTCACAGAAATTATTTTTCCACTCAGTTTCCTCAAACATCTTTCATTAGTGTGACTAGAGACTCTGGTCTTCTATGTTGGTGATTTTCCAAACTTCACAATTTGATTATTTCATGGTGTTTGCACCCTTCAGCAAATACCTTGTATTTATTTTTTAAAAACTTACTATATAGTGTTTGGACCTTGCAGTAATTTCTTGGATCAGAAAATATGACTTAATAAAATAGAGTGAATTTGCTGCACCTGAATTTAATAAGCAGTCAAATGAATATTATTTCAAGGATTTTTGCATACATTAAAACAATATATACACCAATTTTTACATTTTCTTTTGGTCAACCTTTACAAAAAATCAATATATGTAAACACTTAATCCTTTCTTCTTAAGTGAGTTTCCAAAGGAAAGTCTTTTTTATTCAAGTTATAAATAATAAGATTTTTTCATCCTGTTTTTAGCATACCCATTCCCTAGGATATACCTAAAGCTTCGAAACAAGATAACAAAAGACATCTGAAAATTATATTTTACATTGGAATTCTGGGATGAAAACGTAAGGCTATGTTTATATAAATGTTGGTTATGCTGTCTAGTATTTTGCAGATTAGGTCATATTCTCTCTGGAGCTAAGCTGCAAAGTGTGATGGAAAGAACCTGTTTTTTGTTTCTTTGTTTCATTTTATTGGGGTGACACTGGTAAATAAAATTAAAGAGGATTCAGGTGTACATCCTCTATACATTGTATTGTGTGTTACTGTCCAAAGTCAAGTCTCCTCCCATCACCATTTATCTATCTTTTACCCTCCCTGCCCCACCTCCTTTTCCCTCTGGTAATCACCATACTGTTCTCTGTCTATGAATTTTTATTTGTTTTGCTTAATCCTTTCACCTATTTCACCCAGCCCTGCAACCTGCCCCCCTCTGACAGCTGTCAGTCTGTTCTCTATCCATGAGTCTGTTTCTATTTTGTTAGTTTATTTTGTTCATTAGATTCCACATATGTCTGAAATCATGTGGTACTTGTCTTTCTCAGAACCTGGTTTTTGTTTTGAAGTTAGAGAACTTACTGTGCTCAAGTTCTCACCTGCCACTGGGTGACCTGAGCAACTCCTGTGACCTTAGACTAATTAACTCATCCCCAAACTAGGAAATGTCAATGACATATACTTCACGGGGTTTTTATAAAAATGAGTAGAATAATGTGAAAATGTTCTTATATTTATTCAAGAAGCATTTACTGATATATATGTTATGTATGAACCAGTTTACTAAGGATATACATATAAAGTAGTAGTTTGTAAAATTTAAGGCAATATACATACTATGTAGGTTTATTCAAAGATCTTAATTAATATATCATTGCCTGATATATAGTTTAGTCCTAATATTTAACTCCAAAGTTTTGAAATAATATCTTATCTAATAAAAGAGTAATATGCAAATTGACCATCACTCCCACACACAAGATGGCTGCCCAATGTGGTCAAAGATAGCCATCCCCATGTGGACACAAGATGGCTGATGGCTGCCACAAGATGGCCAGCAGGGGAGGGCAGTTGGAGGGATCAGGCCTTCAGGGGAGGGCAGTTGGGGGCGATCAGACCTGTAGGGGAGGGCAGTTAGGGGTGACTGGACTGGCAGAGGAGGGCAGTTGGAGGTGACCAGGCCTGCAGGGGGGGGGCAGTTAGAGGGGACCCAGGCCTACAGGGGAGGGCAGTTGGAGGGGAACCAGGCCTGCAGGAGGAGAGGGCAGGTGGGGGAGTCCAGGCCTGCAGGGGAGGGCAGTTGGGGGTTACCAGGCCTGCAGGGGAGTAAGTTGAGGGAGACCAGGCCTGCAGGGGAGGGCAGTTAGGTGTGACCAGGCCAGCGGGGTAAGGCAGTTGGGGGTGACTGTGCCTGCAGCAGAGGACAGTGAGGGGCAACCAGGCTGGCAGGGGAGGGAAGGTAGGGGTGACCAGGCTGACAGGGGAGGGCAGTTAGGAGCAATCAGGCTGGCAGGAGAGCAGTTAGCTGTCAATCAGGCTGGCAGGGGAGTTATTAGGGGGTGATCAGGCTGACAGGCAGAAGCGGTTAGGGGCAATCAAGCTGGCAGGCAGGCTGGAGCAGTTGGGAACCAGCAATCCTGGATTGTGAGAGGGATGTCCACCTGCCCAGTGGGATCAGTCCTAAATGGGCGGTCGAACATCCCTCAAGGGGTACCAGATTGGAGAAGGTGCAGGCTGGGCTGAGGGACACCTCCCATACATGAATTTCATGCACCAGGCTGCTAGTTAATATAATATACTGAACAGATCTAATGTGACCCGATTTGCAAAGGAGAATCAGGTATAGCAGCCTCCTTTATCTGCATCTTCTCTTTCCACAGTTTCCATTATTATAGTCAACTGTGATCCAAAGCTATTAAATAGAATATTCTAGGAATAAACAATTCATAAATTGCTCATGATTTATGTAATGACTAACATAATAAAATATTGCTTCATCTTTCTCTGTCCTGCCAGGATGCAAATCATCCCTTTGTCCAGAGTATCCATGCTGTAGCTACAGGACAAGATATTTGGAGAGAAAGAAAGACCACATTCACATTGTTTTTAGTACATTGTATTTTATAATTGTTCTATTTTATTGTTAGCTATTGCTATTAATTTCTTATTCTTCCTAATTTATAAATTAAACTTTACTGTATGCATGTGTAGAAGACAATATAGTATATATAGGATTCAGTACCATCTGTAGTTTCAGACATCCTGTAGGGGTCTTAGAACATAGCCCTGGGAATAAGGGGGGACTACTATATATAATTTTTAACAATCTCCACCTTCAGTCCTGCCCATATACTTTTTTCTCTGTATTAACTTTCAAAGTTAATAGAAAGTATACAATGTTCCCTTCTGATCTTGCTTTCCTTACTATGCAACTGTTTTGCTTTCTCAAATCATATGAATTGGGATGATGATGCTTCATTGTTTTGCTTATTCTGGAATTAAACTGCACAATGACAGAAAGACAACAAATTATCATTGTTTTGGATGTTAGAGAACAATTGATGCTTGCACTTCAGAAGAGGAAAAGTCTCCAATGCCCATAATAAATGCAGGAAATCAAACCATGTAGGAGTCTCAACTAGCAAATCCATCATGACACATTTGTTGTGAAATTGTCTCTGCTGTTCTATTGATGTTTCTAAATGGCTAAGAAATGACTTCTCAAAATACGTGGTGTGATGAGCGCCAGGTAAGAACTATTTGGAATCTTCCTTCATTGATCATTTTCGTATGGTAATTGGAGAAGCCAAGCTCACCCTGTGTTTCTCTTTTCAAAATTAGGGAGCTCCTTGTGCTGCACATTTAGCATTGTATTGTCTACCTGTTATCTTAAAGTGCTGTGCTGAGGATGTGGCCTTAAGGACCCCAGGCGTCCCTCAGCAGGTTCTGGAAATTGAGGAGGGCGGAAGGCTGCTCATATTGGCTAGAGGAAGTCAATTAGCTAGGTAGTTTAAACACACAATTTTTTTCAGACACTAATAGGTTGTGTCTTGGCTTTGCCTTTATTTATTTGACTTCTTAAGCTTTAGTTTCTCAAGTTATATAATGAAACTAGAGGCCTGGTACACGAAATTCATGCACTCTGGGGGCGGGGAGGGTCCCCTCGGTCCGGCCTGCGCCTTCTCATAGTCCAGGAACCCTCGGGGGATGTCTCTGGGAACCCCATGGAGACGACAGACATCCTTAGCATTGTCGCAGTGGCAGGAGAGGGTCCTGCCACCACTGTTGCACATGCCAGCTGTGAGCCTGGCTTCTGGCTGAGCAGCGCTCCCCCTGTGGGAACACACTGACCACCAGGGGGCAGCTTCTGCATTGAGCATCTACGCCCTGGTGGTCAGTGTGCATCATAGCAATGGGTCGTTCCACTGATCAGTCAATTTGCATATTACCCTTTTATTATATAGGATAATCTTGGTCCATACCTTAAGTGGTTGTAATGAGTATTTAAAAACTCAATGCAAGTAATGAAATGTTTACCATGTCTAATATTTAGCAATACCTCAATACATGTAAATTGTTGTTTACCACAGTCAAGATTAGAAGTATCTTGGCAGGGCCTGTGACCTGAGGATAACAAATTTATCAGATTTGGGAACACACAGGGAGTGTGCAGAAACCCAGAAAAGTAAAACAAAAAAAAAGGAAGCCATCCAATTTCCAAAGGGAGGAGAAAATGTAACACACATTGTCTCATTAAATTGAATTCTAACAAACCTTTTAAAGAAAAAATTTGTATGTAACTTATTTTAACAAAAAAGAATCTGAGAAACAAAGAAATCAAACAACATAGCCAAGATTATATCGCTATTGTAGTGCAGAGTTAGCATTTGATCCTGTGTCTGTCTGACTTAAAATCTTATTTTTTTTCACACAAGCCAATATTAAATATCAGGCATGCTCAGATTAGGAAGCTCTAGGTAATACATATGCATATAGGCTCATGGCCATGACCAGACTGCATTTGAGAGCACTGATATATCTATGATTCTCTAGTAAAAATTATTTCCAAAGGAAATCCTTGGGGACTTCCCACCAAGGTAAGACATGAATGTCAGGGTCTCAGTTCATGAGTGTTTGTACAAGTGACCGTGGACATCTGGGTAGAGAAATCAAAGACTGGTGTTGACAGAATATGCCCAAGAAGCAGAGTGCCAGTGACTCTCAGACTGTCTCATCATCCATGAAAGCAATATAAAATAGATAAGCACTATAACAATAATGAAGTAATCTTATTTATTATAGCATTGTGCTTCTGTTTTAGACACTTTAAAAATGCCTTCCTCATAGTAACTCTAATTTTTATAATAACCCTGCAAGGCTGATGTTGGTATTCCTATTTTATAGAACTAAAATTTAAGGTTCTAAAAGATACTATAATTTGCCCAAGGTCCTGTGATTAAATAATGGCAGAAAAATCACATATATTAGAAATTAAAGAGGCTTGGACAGGAGGCAGGGCAACTGAATTCTATTCATAACTGAGAATTAGTAAAGCCTTCAGTAGACCATTTTATCTTTCAATATATAGCAGCATGACGTTAAGAAAGAGCACTTGACACTGACTAACTATTCTTTGTCTCTAGTTTTGCTTCATGTTACAAAATGCAGCTTTGGATATATCATCCAATTAAACTATTTGACCCTCAATATCCTCAGTTGTAAAATATGAGAATAATATTTCCCATATCTTCCACTGTAATGAAATCATGAATAAGAACTACATAAATTCAAAGATAATATGCAAATGTGACATTATTTTTGCCTATCTCCCTGGAGTTACATTTGAATAAAATAGGTTAATACATATGAAAATACTATCCAATTCTAATGAAAAATCAAGAATCATTAAGGATAAGTGTAACCATTCTTGTAATGTATATAGGTGTATGAATATTTATATGGAAAGGTAATTGGTGTGCTTTATGTTCTTACTGTTATATGATCAAAGGATTTTTTAAAACAATTATGTTTATCATGAATTCTATATTTTTAACATAAAGAAAATAATGGGGGACTTTCACTCAAGATGGTGGCATAGGAAAAGGTGGTACTCAAATCCTCCCACAACCATATCAAAATTACAACTATACTGCAGAAAAGCCATCTTTCAGAATTGCCTAAAATCTAGCCAAATGAAAGTGCTATAACTAGGGATTTAAAAAAAAAAAAAAAAAGCCACCCTTAGCTGGTTTGTCTCAGTGGATAGAGTGTGGGCCTGCAGACTAAATGGTCCCAGGTTTGATTCTGGCCAAAGGCACATGCCCAGGTTGCAGGCTCAATCCCCAGTAGGAGGTGTGCAGGAGGCAGCCAATCAATGATTCTCTCTCATCGTTGATGCTTCTATCTCTTTCTCCCTTTCCCTTCCTCTCTGAAATCAATATATATATATATATATATATATATATATATATATATATATATATATATTTATATTCCTCATCAAGACTGGCAGAAGGGACAGAGATGCCGAAAGGGCTGGTCCAACACCACATGTGGTGGATAAACATTGGGATGGGTATATCAATTGTGGAAGTCCCCCGTGAAGAGTGAGGGGATCTCATCCTCACACTAGGCCTCCCAACCCAGAGTCCAAGTGCCAGGAAGAGAAGTTTCCACAACTTTTGGATGTAAAAACCAGTGGGAATTGTGGGAATTGTGGCTAAGACAGAAGGATGCTGGAGTCCCAGGCAGTTTCTCTTAAAAGCCCAGCACAAAGACTTACTGGGACTCATTCCCTCTGAGCTCCAGTGTGGAGGCATATTTTCCTCCCTCTCCCTAATATTAATTTTTTTAAAAAGGTGAAGGGATTAAGAAGTACAAATTGGTTGTGAAAAAATAGCCATGGGGTTGTAAAGTATAGCATAGCGGATATAGTCAATAGTATTCTAACAACTATGAATGGGTTAGATAGGTACAAGATTTATTGGTACCATTACTTAGTAAGTTATATTTAATCACTAGGATGTACACCTGAAACTAATTAATATTGCACATCAACTGTAATTGAAAAATAAAAAAAATGATTAAAAAATAAAAGAACAGCTCGGACAGCTGACTTTTTTGAGCAATATAATTAGTCAGCAATAATAATCAAATTATAATTCAGATTCTACTTCACAATTTTATTTCATTTCCCTACACCACAGTGTCTTCTTGTATAAAAGGATTTTTATATCTACTGGAAAATGGTAGAAAAATTAACCTAGTTTCTTCTTCAGAGTATTTCTATTTTAAGAGCCATCTTTCAGCCTAAAACTTTAAAAAAAGCACTTTTAGGCAATTATTCTGGTTCTTTGATGAATTATATGACAAGTTTTCTTTGCTGCTTTGATGGATCTGATTTCTGTTCTGGATTCTATTCTTGAATTCCTTTCTTTGATGGGCCCAACATTCTCCGGTTTCAAAAAACTCCCTTTCCTAGTTCTCTGGCTTGTAAACCAAGGCTATGAAATAACCATTTTACTGTGCAGTTCCTCAGACTAGACCAGGCTGTGTCCAAGTGGCAGTAGGATACAGAGAAGTAAAAAACAGTGACCCCCTCTACCCCCCCAACCGCAGAATTTTCTGGGCTACAGTTTCCCTGGTTGGAAAGAAGGACTTCTGTGTGTCAGTGTTGCCTGTGCCTGCATGGTTACTGCAACCACAGAATTGCAGTGCTAGGAGCAGGACTGCCCAGAGGGACTAACCTTCCTGTTCATTGGCCTTAGAAGAAGAGCTTCTCTTGGAGATCATCCAATCCTTGATTGGTGCACACTGATGTCTTTAGTCTGCCTTTAATGGCAGGCTGGAAGAAATAGGAGTAGGGAAATATAACAGATATACAAGAAACTTACCATCACATAATTCATACTGTTAAAGAGTCCCTCCTGCACAGGTCTCTAGTTAGCTTAGCATCCATCCCAAAGTCAGATTCTGATATGATTGTTAGAAAGGCCCAGAACAAAAAGGCTTAGAACTCTGATGTATAATTCACTAAACTAATACTTTTCTTATTGAGACCTAAGGAGTCAGCATATTTCCCTGGATGACATTCTTTTGTTCAGGTTCAACAATTCCTTTTTCAATCTCTAAATTTAAAATTTATGTTTGCAGCTTTATTGAGGTATAATTGACATACAACATTTTTTATGTGTAATGGTATACAATGTGTTTATTAATACACTTATATATTGAAAAATGATTACCACCTAGTGTTAGCTAACACCTCCAATACATTACATAACTGTCTTTTATTTTTATGGTAAGACATTTATCAATCTACTCTCATAGTAACTTGCAACTGCAAAATATGGTGTTAGCTATAGTCGTCACGGTGTACATTATATGCCCAGAACATACTCAACTTATAAAAAAGCTTGCACACTTTGACGACTATTCCACACACACACCCTAGTCTTGATAACCAGTAGTCTATGAGTTGTTTCTATGAATTTGACTTGTTTAGATTCCACATATAATCGATATCATACAGTATTTGTCTTTCTCTGACATATTTCAGCAAGCATAATGCCTTTAACTTTCATGCAAGTTGTAGCAAATGGTGGAATTTTCTTTTTTCTCATGGCTGAATAAGGTCCCATTGTGTGTGTGTGTTTGTGTGTATGTGTATGTATCAAATTCTTTGTTAATACATCCATAGATAGACCTTAAAGTTATTTCCCTACCTTGGCTATTAAATAAAACTGCAATAAACATGGAAGTGCATATATCTCTTTAATATCATGTTTCATTTATTTATTGATTTTACTTATAAATGGGATTGTTGGGTCATATGGCAGTTTTATTTTTAATTTTTGAGAAAATGACATACTATTTTCCATAGTGGTTATACAAATTTAAATTATCATACCACAGCACACAAGGGTTCTCTTTTTCCCACATCTTTACCAATACCTTATAGCTTGTCTTTTTTATGACAGCCATTCTAACAAGTGTGAGGTGATAGCTCATTGTGGTTTTGAATTGCATTTCCCTGATGATTAGGATTGTCCCACATATTTTCATATTGCTGGTGGCCATTTATATGCCTAATTTAAAAAAAAAGATCTATTCACTTTTTCTGCCCATATTTTCCACTTATTTATTTATTTTTTGTAATTTTGATTTTATGTCCAAAATAATGTTGCCAAACTTAATGTAAAAGAGGTTTCCCCATGTTTTCTTCTAGGAGTTTCATTGTTTCAGGTATCACATTTAGGTCTTTACTCCATTTTGAGTTAATTTTTGTTAGTGGTAAAAAGTAAGGGTCTAGTTTCATTGTTTTACATGTGAATGTCCAGTTTCCCAGAACCATTTATTTTATTGCCATTGGGGATTCCCTTGTAAGGGATTTTTTTTTTTTTCACTGCCGGTTTAAAATTTTTTTCTTTGTCTTTGATTTTAGACAGTTTTAATTATAATTTATATAGAGATACTGGTTTCAGGTTAGGATTTTTGGATTACCTACTGGTTTCATGTATTTGATTGTCCAAATCTCTCCCCAGGGTTGGGAATTTCCCAGCCACTATTTCTTTAAGTGAGCTTTCTACCCATTTCTCCCTCTCTTCTTCTTGGACTCCAGTGATACATACATCATTTCTGTGGTGGTTTTCCATAAGTCTCACAGACTGTCTTCATTCCTTTCTGTGCTTTTTAATTATTGCTCTTTTGGTTGGATAATTTTAATAGATCTTTCATATAACTCATTGATTCTTTCTTCTTGTTCAAGTCTGGTGTAACTCCCTATTGAATTCTTCAGTTCAGTCATTGCATTCTTCATTTTGTTCTTGTATTGTTATTCTGATATTGTTAAAGTGTTCGTTTGTGTGTTCTTATAGCTTTCTGATGAGGTTTAAAGTAATTATTTTGAATTTTTTATCTAGCAATTCCTGTATCTCCTTTTCTTTGGAGTTAGTGACAGACTTTTTTTTTTCTGTATTCCTTTAGAGTTAGTGACAGACTTTTTTTTTTCTGTATTCCTTTAGTGGAGTCATTTTTCCCTCATTCTTTTTGATCTTTGCAATATTGTATAGTTTTCTGTTACCTCCTCCGCACTTTTTGGACTGACTTCAGTAAGGGAAGCCTTTCAACTGAAGGGTGTGGGCATGTAGGCACATGGCTCTGACCACAAGTCTGATGCTGCAGGGTGGCACTATGTGTGGGAGATGTGATATCTTTTCAGCTCAAGCTGTTAGGGTCCTTAGCATCGACAACTGTGTGGTTTTAGCAAGAAATATGGGAAGTGTGCAGTGGTTGCAAGGACTGATGGGGTCCTCGGCAGCTCTTCCAGGACAAGTGGCTAGGAATCAGGGCAAACAGAATTGGTGACCAGAGCTAGTGGTGTGTACACACTCAGGTGCAGGTGCTGTGTAGTGATGGGGACTGGTTGTAGGCAGGTGCAGAGGTCCTAGCTGTCAGCATGCTCTCCTGTGGTTTCCCACTCTTCCTTTAAGTATGCACGCTGCGATTGAGGCTGGAGGTATGCAGTAGGAGGGGCTTAGCACAGGTGGGCATGGTAGTGCTGGCCAATAACAGAAAGCAGGGTCGGATGGGAGCCCAGGAGCAGCTGCAGGGATCCTGGTTGTGGGCTGCACACTTTACCACTGACCAAGTGCACTGCAGTGGAGACTGATGATGAGTATTAGGCTGGTGGGATTCAGATGCACAGCTGCAGGGGCTAAACCTGACTACAGCACAGCTGTGATGATTAGCCTCAAGTGTGGAGGCCAGCATCTTGCATTTTCAGGGCCACAGGGGCCTAAGTAAACTCTGCTGCTTTCTTGCAAGGGTGGGGAGGTACTCAAGTGGCCAGCTTCTTACCCTATGATAGCCCAGAGGCCTGGGACAGCTGCTGGTGTGGTTCCTGGGCTCCTGGGGGGCAAGGTTGGGAGGAGGGATTGGGGAGACTCAGGCAGCTGGCAACAGTGGCCCAAGCAACTATGGGGCAAAAATGAGTGAAATCTGCAGAGGGTTCACAGTGGCTGTGTTTGGCTGTTGGGTAATCAGAGTTGAAATCTACTGAGTTTGTCTGCAGAGCAGGCTTCTGTGAACACAGTCACTCCTGCTGCATGTGTGCTGATAAGAGTTTCTGCTTTCCTTATTCCTCATCCTATACATTTCTGCTGCATTGGTCTGGGTGGGGCGAATGCAGTACCTTGAACTGGCTGGGGAAACTGGTAATTCACCTAGCACTTCCTATCCTGGTGAGGGAGACTCTCTGGCTGAGGAGTTCCTTTGTGTTGTTGAAGGTCAGCTTGGGGTGGGGCGGGGGTGATGCAGGCCAAAATGTAGTTATCATCCTACTTTTCTTGTGCAATTATTCTCAGATGTTTTCATTCTGTTATAATGCTAAAATTTCCAAAGTGAACTCTGGATGTTTCCTAAGCTGTTTTTGTTTGAGGGTAGCTATCCAATCATTGATCTTCGTAGGGGGATAGGAGGTTGGGTTTATTTATGTCACCATGTTGGCCTTCCTCGGCATTTCTTATTCTCCTAGAACTGGAAGCTCTCTATGTCTGGTTTTTTTTTTTTTTTCTTTGTGAAGAAGAATTTCACCCACCACATTTACCTGTATACATGTTAGCATTTGTTCAAATTTTATACCAAGATATAGCTGGATTTAATATTCAAAATTGTGCTTCAAGAATGTAAACATTTTAGAAGAGTAATTCCTAACTGGACACTTGACAAACAGGCCTTTGTAACTAAAGTAGATAATAATTATGACTTTTTTCCTCTGGTTGAGGTTGGTTATATGGTCTAGGGTGCAAAAGGTTGTTATTTTGAAATGAATTACATATTTGTGAAAATATTTCTACCCCTTTAACCAGAATGAAGTATTTATTGTCACCTATACCAGTAGCAAATCATAAAGCCTTAGGAAGAGACATATATATATATTTTTTTTCTTCATGTATATATATAAATTCTACTTCACAAAAAAAAGACATAGATTGCTTCCAGTTCTACGGGAATATGTGTGTGTGTGTGTGTGTGTGTGTGTGTGTGTGTGTGTATATACATATACATATATATATATATGTATATATATATGTATATATATATATATATAAAATCATGCTTTAAAGACATTAAAAAGTTATTATAAGATTATCCATTTGAAACTCCTTTCTTTCTAAAGACAAGGTAATCAGTCAACCACATTGAAATTAAAAGTGTTTTACTACTTCATTTTCTTATTCAGCAAACACATAAGGACAGTCATTTATGTTCACTTAAAATCACTTCTCAACTGACAACCATAAAATTGTAACTTTCTCTAACAGGCAAAGAATTTGATATCCACATCTCAAAAATAACGACTGTTATATATCTTTTTCAGCTGACTGGTGGCTCAAATGGGTCCTATCTGGTATCTTGAAAAAGATAGTTTTTTGCTTGATCATAAATGGCAGCTTCAAAGAAAAAAAAATCCATCAATAAACTTCTAACATTAGCTAGTCCTTCTAAATGTACACTTTTTGTTTGGATTCTAACAATGCATAAAATTTTTACATAGTTTAGAAGTGCAATAAGTAGAGATAGTAGGTACTTAGATAAGAGAAAAGATGATAGATGACTTATAGATAGATGATGGATGGATAGATAGATAGATAAATAGATGATAGATAGATAGATAGATAGATAGATAGATAGATAGATAGATAGATAGATAGATGATAGACAGATGACAGGTGATGAAAGTTAAATATTTTTAAGGAATTTCTTCCCCAATAGGTACTGACTTGGGGAAACTTAGGGAAAGATTCCAGATGATTGAAGACTGACATAGGCATTATTCATGAAAGAACCACATATTTCAGAAAGAGGGAAAAAATAAAGACTGCTGCTAGTGATTTCAAAATCACCATAGCATTAAATATAATAATACCATGAATACAGTACTTTCTCTGAATAAGATTGAGGTTATCTCATTAGTGTTATTAACAATCCACATTTTGTAGACACATTAAAAAAAGTTCATTGACGTTGGGTCCTTCTTCCAATGTCACACAGAAACAACACATTATGATAGGATTTTGATGCTTTTTTTTTTTTTTAACTCCAAAGCCTGGGTGTTCTTCCCACTGTTCTGTGATGCAAGATTCACAAGGGAATCAAATTTTGGAGAGTTGAAAGGTAGGGATAAAAATCAATGTAAGAGCAGAAAGAATATAGATGCAGCGTGAACAGTTTGGGAGTGTGAAAAGCAGACAGATGTCCTGAAATAATCTAGAAAGTTCAGAATTTGAGCTTGTCTTTAAAAAGACTGATGTGAGTACATCAGCTTGATTATAGGTTCAAGGCTGAGTTGGATAATAATTACAGTAAAACAAAAACTTGTTTCAGATGATTCTCTAAGTAGTTGAGCATCGGGAAGAAAAGGTGGCATTTATATCTGCATTTCCGCCAAAATGCTTCTCCCGTTCTTAGTTATGTTATGACAGAGGGAATGTAAAGTTATGGATCATATGCTTTAGCTAAAATAGCTATTATAGCAATTATCTTTCCCTGAAACATAATTTAATTAATCACATTGTATTTTCTCTTTATTGTTTTTCTTTTTTAAACAGAGGAGAAAAACGTATTTATCTCTACCTGTTTGAGTTCTTAACTGAAACCCTCTGTAATAAAACACAGATTAATAAGAGAAAAGTGAACAAAAGTTTATTAACATGTATACTTCAACTACACATAGCAGATACCCAGGAAAACTGAGTAACTCCCTAGATGTCCAGTCCACCATCTTAAATGTCATCTTCAACTGGGACAAAAGGCAGATGTTGGGACAGGAGGGATTGGCAGTTGTGAGAGATTACCAGGGAAAGCATAGTAAATGAGGATAGAGTTTGTTATGCAGATGTAAGTCACCTTCTCTGTTGATCAGATTCTCTTATGATTTAGTCATCTTTTTCCTTTGGCACAGAGCGGGACCCTTACATACAGGAATTTTCTTTTGTAATGTAAGCCTCCTTACAAAGGGTGACCTCTACCTGCAATTTCTCAAAATAATCCTTATCCAGAAAAGCACATTCTGAGGTTGCATATTCTGCTACTCTTCATGTTCTTCCCATTTCTCAAAAACATTTAAGTTCATATCTAAAATGGATTCTAAATAATCTTCCTGCCTACCATTTTAAACTCTGTTTTTCTCCAGCATTAATTTTTACGTGTTGTCTTTAAATCAGCTTTCTAACTGTCCACTTATCATTTAGCTTCTCAATTCAGAAAGTTGAAAGAGGCCCCAGGCTCATCCTATTAGGGTTAAGATACAATGCTCTCCTAAGTAATTTTTGAAAATATATCTTATTTAGTTTCTCATGCTTTCCTGATAATGGCTCCTCAGTTTACGCAGCTAAGGTCTCTAGCAGATCTCATTTTCAAGCTGAACCATCTGTGTGCTCTAGTTGTCTCTGGTCTTTTAGCAACTGGTCATTATTCTCAGTTTTGATAAAGAAAAACTAGTCTTTGAATATGACTCTTAAACGTGTTTTAAATTTGGCAGTATCTAAGTTACAATGTCTTATGCTATGTCATCTATCTTTGAATGTTTAAGTGTTTCTTTGTAGTGCTAATATCAATTTAAATTTAACTTGCTTTAAGTAATCTTCACAAAATTGAGTTGTACTTTTGCAATAACATGAAATTTTTCATTTTTAAATTAAATTTAAAAATGGTCATTGATTGCATATTGTGTAGAAGACACAGGATAAATTCCTACTCATATCCTCTATGACTCTTCTAATCTCTTTGAACACACTGGCTTTTTTCTTTTCTTAATTCCCACAGATTGCTTTTCACATAAAATCCTATTTTCTATGTTTTATGGCTCAAAATTATAGCTCCAACTATGCTAAGAAAATCTGGCATTGTTAACATTAACATATGCTTTTATCAGAAACATAAAATGTATGTTTTGGTTCTTTAGTAATGTAAATGGTTATCAAATGTGAAAAAAAAATGCACATTTCCAAAATGTATAATATGATTTCTGATTTATTTAAAAATGAAATTGCCAGTTTGGCTCAGTAATCAGAGCATGGGCCCCACAGACTGAAGAGTCCCAGGTTTGATTCCAGTCAAGGACACTTACCTGAATTCCAAGCTTGATCCTTGACCCTGGTTAGGGCTCCTACAGGAGGCAACCAATTGATGAGTGTCTCTCACATTGATGTTTTTTTCTCTCTCTGTCTCTCCCCCTCCTTTCCACTCTTGCTAACAATCAATGGGGGGAAAATATCCTTGGGTGAGGATTAACAAAAAATAGGAAATTGCAAAAAACAAAAAGCTAAGTCATAAAATGTATTTAGTACTTAAAATATAAAAACTGCTTCCTAGCAGCTTCTTTTAGAACTCATAACCACGTTTGTCTAAATTTTCACACCCTGCATCTTCAGTACACAGCACAAGTGGAATAATAGCAAGCTAACTATCAACTTACCTCATTCCAAAGAGTAGCCTATCATCTTAAAAGCTGCAATAAATTCTCACATTTCCACACACAGCTTATCCTCAGTTTACTGAATCAGCATTCTGGGCTATGCCAGCTTTATTTCCAGAAATATGCATTTCCAAAGCAGTATTTCCAGATATGCTGAATCAGCTTGCTGAAGGACAAGCAACACAGAGATGTGTCTGAGCCCAAGTCTATCAGTAGAGATTAGTATTCAACCTATACACAAAACATGCAGGTAGCAAGAATCTTTTAGCCTAATACTGGTTACATGTACGTAAGTATTGTACTTGTGGTTTTTTTTTTTTTATTTGATTAGAGAAATTCTTATTACCTGTCTATGAAAGACAGGCAAAGACAGGCTATAAAACCACAAAGTGGTTTTCATAATTCTCCAAATTTGATGCATTAATGTGATTATAAGACTTTACAAAGTGGTCTCTGCTATTTTATCCTATTTAAATCAACTTATATCTGCAATGCTACTGTATTATTAAAATATATTTATCTGATTTGTCATGTCAACTTCAGAAATACATGGCTATTGATTGGTAAGGCAACCACTTATAGGAACTCAAAGAGCTGATGATCATTCATGCTTATCTAAACTTATGGTTATAAATAAATTAATCTTGAGATGGTTATAGCTAACAGTTTTGGAATTGTTTGTGAGCTGTATCAATTTCTGACTGCTGTCACTATAAAATAGCAAGTTGAAAGGCTTGATCATCAGATGTCCATCTCATGCCTGGTTCAATCCCCATCACCAAAATATGAACACAATAACACATTTACTAATTCATAATGGCTCAAATATTTTGCATTAATATGTTGTTTCCATTACAGGATCTCTACAAAATTTCCAATTAATATGTTTGAAGAACTTCAAGAATCTTCAAAACAAGCATATGGTATACAATTTTTAAATTTTCTGGGCCAATAAAATAATTATATTGATTTAAATAAGATCATACATTAAATGAGAATTGGAAATCTTACTTAGAATTGGTGCTGGTTAGAAGATAGGTTGATTTATTCAAGACCTAAATAATTTGTACTTATATATTAATTTTACATAATTAATTCTATACCTCAACAAAATAATTTATCTATCTAATGGAATTTTGTAATCATTCACAAAGATTGACATAAGTCCCACAAATGCAAAGGGTCTGTTAAAGTCACACCAATCTATTGTTGTTGTTTTTTTTTACTAAATATTTAAGCTCTCTTTGTTAGATATTATTATTCATATCAAGTCTATTTGACTCTGCTGTTCACTCTAGTTCCATTGCTCAGATGAATAGAAAACAATTTCTCAGAGATAATTTTGGCAATTATCCTCCTTCTATATCCTAATATATAAAAAGCCAGGTTCCATAATGTCCAAAACGACCCAACAGATGACCAAACGCCAGGCTGCACATGCAGCAGGCTCAGGTGGGCGGGAACTGGAGAGCAGGCTAAACTGCTGACCTCTTGGTCCCTCCTGGGTCACCGCCATGGGTGCTATGGCAACCCAACACTGACTGCCGCCGCCAAGGTGGGTGTGATGTGATTGGATGGGGGGCCCCGCCATCGCCCCAAAGAGGGAAGCCGAGGCTACCTGGCCGGCCATGGTGGGCAGAGCCTCCCTTTGTGGGGTGATCAATTGTGGGGCTCCCAGATTGTGAGAGGGCACAGGCCAGGCTGAAGGACCACCCTCCCCCATCCCCACTGAGTGCATGAATTTCATGCACCGGACCTCTAGTGTATTTATAATTTATTAAAGCACCCCCATTCCATTCCAACCCCACCTTATTTGATTGTGTTGGGTCCCTTCCATATAGATTTCTTGCTAAAGGAGGTGGTGGACCAAACAGAAGTTACAGAAACGCTGCCACCTTGAAGGTCAGTATGTTTAAGCATATCTAAATCTATATCCAAAGAACTTCAAGTTATTTAAATAAATCTGTGATTTTCAGACTTCTTTTAACAGTTTGTCAAATCAAATCTGAATACCAACATATTAAGTAGATACAAATGGAATAATGAAAGACTGAAGGCAGGAAGAGGCCTGTATGCTTGATGCTCCCAGCCACTAATCACCTGGGTCTTGAGGCACTTGTACCAAGTCCGGGGCTAACTCAGCACAGTAATTGTGAGACACTAAAATAGAGAATCCCTGAAGTCTCTTTTAATTCCACCACTTTAATTGCAATTATTAGATTTTTTTGTAATTTCTGTATTTAATCTAAATTGTATATTAACTTTTTAACATTTAAAATGTGGCTAAAATACATTTAGCATAAAGCATCATGACATTTTTGCCTCCTCTTTAGACTTAAAGATACTTTTCTGTTTTCTTCTTTTTATTTTCTTTTTTCCATCACTATTTATCCATTCTATGCCCTCTTCCACCTCCACCCACCCCTCCCCACCACAATCACCACTGTTGTCCATGTCCATAAGTTCTTTTTTTTTCTTCTTTGCTCAATCTGTACACCACTCCAACAAACACATCCTATCCTCACTCCCCCTCAACACATACCAGAGCTGTCTGCTGTAGACAGCTCCTGAGAAGGCACATGGGCATTCCTTAATTATTGTCAGCTGAACCCAGTGGCATCAGCAAAGCCACACCCTGGGAACACGCCTTGCCAAAAGGACAAAGGTGTTGTCAGCTTGACCTTCATTTCAGCCATGGTGTGGGGAAATGGTTTTGATATCTAAATCCAACCTAGCACCAGGAATGCTCAGGGCCTACTCAAGAATGTAAATAATCTCCTTTTGTCTTGACCTTTTGGTAAAACTTCCTGGTATTTGGGATATAAAATAAACTCGCTGGTTTGGCTCTGGATCACTGTCTCTCCATCAGAAGAGGGCAGTGGTCCACCTGGCCCCAGCTTTTCTTTCTATCTCTGTGTCTTGTCTCTTTCTTTTATCTTTCAATCCCCAGAATCCCCTACTCAGGAACTGGACCCACTCTCTAGTCTCACTGGACTATGTAGGTATTTCTCTCTTTCCGCATCCAGTTCGGTTAGTTTTTCCTCTAACTGGTTTATTCCACTTAGCATAATGTTCTCCAAGTCCATCTATGCAGTTGCAAAGAGTAACATTTCCTTCCTTTTTATGGCCAAGGAGTATCCCATTATAAAAAAGTACCATAGCAATTTTATCCACTCATGGACACTTAGGCTGCTTCCAAATCTTGGCTATTTAAAACAATACTGCAATGAGCATAGGGGTACATATAGTCTTTTAAATTAGTGCTTTGGATTCCTTAGGATACATTCCCAGAAGTGGAATTGCTGGGTCATGAGACAGTTCCATTTTAAATTATTTGAGGAAACTCCAACTGTTTTCCACAGTGCCTGCATTAATCTTACATTCCCACAAACAATGCATGATTATTCCCTTTTCCCCACATCTTCACTAGCACTTGTTGGTGTGAGGTTTTCTTTTATAAGGTAGTTTTTTCTTTTTAACTTTTTAGATTTAGGTCTATGCTTCATCCCAATTAGCAGTTCTATATTTTTATCTTTGTTGAACAAAATAAAAGTGAAGAAATGGTTTCCTAAGCACCAGTATAATAAGTGAAAGGAACACAGTAATATTATTAGAATTTGCTTCTTTTTTAAAAAATTATTACCTGTGTTTTCTTAACATGAAAGAGAAAAAAAAGAAGCTCTAAAACAAAAACACTTTTATTGTGTATGTTAAACTGATTCAAATTTGACTTGGTCTATACTTCTTAATTAATGAAAAAATGAGAAACCTTATATAATGCACTAAGGCAAGAATTACAATCTTTTTCTGTAAAGTGCCAGATAGATGCCTTTCAGACCATAGGGTCTCTATAGCAACACCCAGGCCTGCCATTGTAGCACAAAGGCAGCCATAGACAACACATAAATGAACAGGCAATATTCTGTTTCAATACAATTAAAAAAAGGAAGCAATCAATGGGTTTGGACAGTGGGCTGTAGTCTGGCAATTTTTGCTCTACGCAAAAAGAAAAGCAGCTACCATTTATTGTGCAACTATTATACAGCAGGTGTTGCATTCCAGAATATAAAAGTAATGTGAACATTTAAAAATTAAAAAAAAAACTTTTTTTCATTTCTGACAGTCAATCAATCCTTTGGCTAGCTATTGTATTGATTAGACTGGTAGGTGGTTAATGTATGATCTGAAATGTTGCAAGTTTGAAGGGGGCAGTTTTGAAGGAGGTCCTATGCAGCACAGCACAGTACCCACAACAGGAAAAGTGCAGAACAAATCTGTCCTTAATGGAGTCAACAAAAAAGAACTTCAAGAAATGGAATACAGTATAAATGCGATCTGGAAAAGGAAACATTTTGAATTGCTAAATTTTTATTTAAAAGTTGAAATATGACTTCAATCACTCTTTCTACTTATAGTAACAGAATTTCAGCTTACGACCAGCCCTGCCTTATTTACCCACAGGCACACTTATTGATAGTTTTTAAAAGCCTTAATAGCAATTGCTCTAACTTTTATGTTTATGGAAGGAATACTTGTAGTTGAATCCAGAAACTTTGCTTTATAAATTCAGTTTTTGCAAAGCTTCCAGTTACAATATTCTTATCCTCTCCTGTTTTGCAATCTTCCCCTGTATAATAAAATACCATGCACCTTGCAGTGCCATCAAATGACATGTAAAATATCTTCAATCCTTCAGAAAAAAAGTTAAATGATTTAACATTTCTGAAATAACAGCACTTTGTATCATAAATTGTCCAAAGCAATGACATTTTTGGTAATAGTCTAGTTTATGTCCAATCTCATTTAAAGAAAAGTGGATATTTATAACATTGTTTGAAAAATACAGCCTGAACATTAGTTTAGCATCACAGATCTGTGTAATCTCTAGAAATTTAATCTGAAGAACTTTAAAAGCCTTGGGAATATAATTTTAAAGATTCTAAAGTTTAAAACCAGGAAAACGTGAAAACAAACAATGTCTTATAAAATCTAAAAGTGAGACAAACCCATGAATGGATGATCAACGAAGGGCAACAAATGCTTGAGAATTCTGAAGAACGCTGGGCCCGAAGCATGGCTCCTCCTTTGCATGTGTCTATGGCGTCTTTCTTTTCTCAGTAGAGGAGCAGAAAGCACTTGAATATGGGATCCCTAACTTGAAAACAATCACATCTAGTAAAAATAGAAAAGTAACACCTCACCACACTGCCTAAAATATTAAACCTCCATTTCTCTCTGCCATTCTCTACTTGCACACTCTATACTTTCCTTATTTCTTTTTTTTTGTGTGTTTTTTTTTTTTTTGTCCATAGAACTTTGTAATTTTATCATATACTTATAGGTTTGTTTGTTTTTCTAGCTGCTTTTACTAAAATGCATGTTCCATGGGCATTGCTTTTTCTAGTTTTGGATTTTACTGATTTCTATCTTTATTTTCCCAGCACAGATGTGTGAGATACTGAGCTCTGATGATGTAATTATTAAAACTCTTCCTTCTTAAACTCTAAGGGAAGGCTTCCCAACTTCAGCACTGTCAACATCCGGGCCTGGCTGGTCTGTACTTGCAGGATGTGTAGCAGCACACCTGGCGCCTTATCACCAGATGCCAGTCTACCCACTCTCAGTGGTGACCACCAACAATGTCTCCAGAGGTTGCCAAATGTGCCCTGGTGAGCAAACAGGGCTATAGAGGATTTAGTCAAAACAATTTAGTTGACAATTATTAAGAATGTCTCTATACCTGAATTCTGAAGCAGTTAAGAGCAAACAAGGGATCAGAGGAAAGATCAGACTGAGACATGCACTCACACCCACAGGTAAGTGTGCTTGCTACAGGATACAGGTTAAATGCAATCTGGAAAATGAAACATTTTGCTACTCCTAGACCCAAGATTAAGCAGGTTTAACCGCTCTGACACAAGTAGTCCTGGAAGCACAGCCCTCCATCCCAGGGGCCGGCCCGCACTGCCCTGAGTTCCACATGGAAGATTTCTCGCCTACGGGAATAGATGAGAACACACCTTCTATGCATGTTGGAAGATACAAAGAAAGATAAAGGCAGATTCCCACAGGTTCGGTCTCCCCAGCCTCAAAAAAGAATAAAAAGTGCAAGATGCAAGGGTCCACTCCATATGCTGGACAGACTTTCTGTTCCCTTCAGTTCCACTCTCTACCCCATTCCAACCCATTCTGTGTCCCAAATGATTGATGTCTATGGAATGTATCAACTGAGCTTTTCTGTTCTCCAGGTTTTGGTTGAGTTCACCCAGAGAGAGGCCCCAGCAAGACAGTGGAGGACAGGAAAAGAAACACCATAGCATTTGTTCCTTCAGCTACGTCTCAGCTGGCTTGTATTCCTCCACACACGGTCTGTCGGGCAGCCTTCCTCTGTGCCAGAGAGACACTTCTCTGGGTTCTCCTGGTAAAGTTCCTCCAATTGGACCTCCAGACCACGAGTTAGTATAGTTTCCTTGTTGTTGTTGCTGTTGCACTGAATTTCTAAACTGTTCTGCTCTTACCTCCTCTGAGATGGCAAAACCTGTTGGGAATTCCAGACCACTGAAAGTCAAAGGTCAGGTGTTTTGATAACTTTTTTGAAAGAGAGAGAGAGGAACATTGATGTGAGGAGGAGAAACACCAATCGGTTGCCTTCATTACATGCCCTGACTGGGGATCAAACTCCCAACTTGTGTGTATGCCTTGACCAGGAATCAAACCCGCAAACTTTTGGTGCACTGGATGATGCTCCAACCAACTGAGCCACTGAGCAACCAGGGCATGTTTTATTATTTTTGTTGGTTTTCGCTTTACCACACCACCCCCTTCTTTAAGCTCTGTTTACTTGCACCCACCTTTTGTTAAATCTTTAATTTTAAAAGGATTTTTAAAGTATAAGTAATTTTAAAACTTGGTATGAGAAATCTTATGATCTTTCATCTAATTTCACTAATTTATCATCTTATTATATTTGTTTTAGCATATTCATACTACCTATGAATATATATTTATAAAATTAATTTTTATAAACCATTTCCCATAATACTTTAATGTGTCTTCTTTCTAACAAACACAGTCTTTTACGTAACTATACTAAATTTAGGAAATTTAGCATTGAAACAGTGGTTTATAGTTCATATTAATTTTATTTTTCAATTATTCTAATAATGTGTTTTTTTAATGTTTGAGCATTTTTAAAATAAGACTGTGGGGAAAATAGCACAGATTCAAAAGTGGAAGGCTGAAAGATTGGAACACATTTTATTTTGTTTGTAATGGTAGAAAGTTCATTTATATCATTGTAGTTGAGTAACTCACCTCTAAATTTGAACAATATTGTGAAAGGTTAGCAAAAAAAAAGTGACTCAGCTAAAAGGGCTCTAGGCCAGATTCCCAGCTGCTCCAAAGTGTTTTTCAGAGTGAGCTGCTTCTGCTCAGACCCCTCTGAGGCGCACACCCTTGACTGGGGCAGGGGTGTTCTTTGCAGCAGTTGTTTTACTTTAGGACCGGCTCTATTGCAGAATAACGTATTGGATTGATTGTTAGGTCTCAAACCCACCTGTGAATGTGCT
The DNA here is from genome assembly GCA_026230045.1 of Corynorhinus townsendii. NCBI lineage: Eukaryota > Metazoa > Chordata > Mammalia > Chiroptera > Vespertilionidae > Corynorhinus > Corynorhinus townsendii. Next base: position 84,229,443 of record JAPDVU010000005.1, read on the forward strand.
GTTAGCGCATGGGCCCATGAGTAATATCTATAATAACAAAAGCGTAATATGCTAATTAGATCGGACGTCCTTCCTTCCAGACAAAGCCGCAGCAGGTGGGAGCCAAGGCAGAGGTGGCAGAGGCCCCTCTGGCCCCAGTGGTGGGTGGGGGCCCGGGCCAAGGCCCTTGCACAAATTTTGTGTATCAGGCTCTAGTATTCATATAAAAGTGATAGCCCCAGAATCCTTCAGTTATTCATATTTTCTTTTTGAGCTTCACACGCAGTGCCTCAGAAAAGAGTGTCCTCATTCATTCAGTTTTCATTAAGTTCTGCTTCATGCAGAACAATCAGAATGGGAAAGAGGAAGAATGAAAGAAATAGAAAAATAACCCTATGAGTTCTAAACTTAAAAGGTATGAGGTTTTAATTTTCCCTCTGAAACTTAAGAATGAATATAACTTGAATTTAAAAATTCAAAATGTTTTACTGGACAAATACCAGTGCAGACTTCTGCTATTTCAAAAGCCTTGCTTGACGGCAGACCTCAAAAACTAATCATGGAACATGTCTCCTGATTCCAGTCATGATCTCAGAAGCTTTCACAATACAATAAACGCAGAAGTTATTATCAACTGGTCAAAGCAGACATTCCAGAATAAAAAAATTCTCCCATCTCTGATGTAAATCCGAATAAGAGTGTATTGTGAAAATCATTTGAAGGCTCCAGGTATGAATGATGTACAAAACACCAGCCAGATCAGCCAGTAGACTGTTGATTCTGTAGAAAGATTCGCCCAAAGCAGGATTAGATCAGTAACTTTAGAAAATATGAACAAAAATCTTCTTACTCATGTACCAGGCAGCTTTCGTCTCTCATGTTAGGGACAATCTGTCACAAGATTGCTTTTACACTTGGGCACTGAAGCAGGATCTGGAAAGGTGCATAGCCTTTAAAGAACATGATAATGACCCAGCCTTACTCACCAGACTTACTACACAGTGGGTAGAAGAGAGTCCCCAAATAATATGCAAAATGATCCAGACAAAACAGAGATGTAAATAATATCAGAACTCTAAGGCATTCAGCTGAAACCTGCAAACGTCACTAAGAGGAAGCAGAGTCCCTAACAGTAATATCTGAGCTATGGTAAAGAATTTTGACTACCAATAAGTTTCATGTGAAAGTAGATAAAGTCTGTTTGTTTGTTTTCCCCCTTTTTCCTATGTAGGCAGATGTCACCAGATCAGAGGCTGATTAACATTCCAGAGATGACTAATCAACAGAGACAAACTCAAGAGATCTTGGATTTCCCCACAGGGTAGCATGATTCCATAAGGCTTATGTGGGTGAACAGAAGGAGAACATTTTTATAGGCTTCGCCTTAGGACACTCAAACGAAAATCATATTTCACTGTAGTAATTGCATTTGCAACACAGAAAACAAAAGAAAAGAATGTGACAGGTTGCACATGAAGCAATCTTGCTACCTATAATATTCTTGTCCTCAAGGTAAATCTAACTAGTCATGCAAATTTCTTACTTCTCACTTGGAAACACACACACACACACACACACACACACACACACACACACACACACACCATGACAGAAACAAGAAGAAACAATTTTTGAAGCAACAGCATAGTCACATTCCTAGTGAAAAATGCTATAACTGATAATATAATAGCATGTAGGCTATTGAATCAGGGCCTTTCCTCCTCAGTAAAAGTAAATTTACAGTTGTGAGTACATGAAACAGAGTTTTTATTCTTGCAGCCTCGGCTTCATCCAGAAGGTAATCCGGTCTAATTAGCATTTTATGCTTTTATTATTATAGATTATAATTACTACCACCTCTGGTAGAAATATACCAAATTTACTTTTTTTGGTAATTCTCAAGATGCCATAAATACTTCAATTCTTTTTAGAAATTTTTGTAGGAAGTTAAATTTTTAACTGGTTTAATATTAAGAATTGATGGATTCTAGGCAATGATCAACTGGTAAACTGGTTCTCAAAAAAAATAGCCTTTATTTGTAGTTTTTTTCAGATTACTGTAATTTAAACCCTCCCTCAATGGCCAATGTCATGTCACTACATCAAAAATTTGCAAGAAATGCACAGTCGGGTTTCATAGACTAGCTCACACTGGCTCTAGGTCAATTAAATAGTAGCCAATTATTGGAATGGCCAATTCACTAAATGACAAACTCAGCAAATAATTAACTCATCAAATGGTAAATATGTTAAATAACTGATTCACAAGATGGCAAATTTATTAAAAGCCAATTTTCCAGAAGATAAGTTGCAAAATAAATAAATAAATAAATAAATAAATAAATAAATAAAAGTGCCATATAATCAATTCACAAGTGACACTGCTTACAAAACATATCAAATATCTTAAAGAGGAACTAGGACAAATCTGTGGCCATTGTGTTTTTAGTGGCAAGCAAATGCAATGGCAAAACAAGAAAAGCTTAAAATATAAAAAAAGATAGGCACTTGCACATATGGGAAAACCCATTGGAATATAAAATATGCTACCTGGAATATGGAACACGCATGATCCTGACATTAAACCAAACTAGACTCAGAACTATGTGGCAAAAATGCTGAGTGGCAATGAATGAATAATTAAACTTTGAAAAGAAATCCTAATCAATTTGGCAATCAATTTGCTATTTTAATCAACAAGCAAATCGATTTTTCAGTGAATTATCTTTACTTATTCTTATCATTCTTATTATATTTATGTGTTTTATATCTGACTATCCTGAAACACAGAAACTATGAATAATATCAAATTTAGTGATTTTTAAAAATATTCTTTTTTAATTATTTAAATTTATATTGAGAGGTAGAGAGGATGAAAGAGAGTGAGAGATAGAGAGAGGTAGAGAGAAAGAGAGAGAGAAAGAGGGAGAGAGAGAGAGAAATATCTATTTGTTGTTCCACTCACTGAGGTCTTGATATAAACTTTCAGCCATTTTTAAGGTCTATTGTCAAATAATTTGTGTCTAATTATTGGTTTACAGCCCACTTAGAACTATCTAGGCATGATTTAACTTACATAAATCACTCTGAACACAATTATTAAATATAGTCTGTCTAATCTCTACCCCTAATTCCCTGTCAGTGGCCATCTGTAGCTTTTCTATAATACAGGTTTATGCTTTCATCTACTTGCAAGCTTAAACACACCCCTCAGCTCAACACATACACTGTACTTTCTTCTCAGCTTAATTAGTCTCAGGAAATGGCACATTAGAAACTATCTTAGAAGAATACATACTGAGAGATCTGAAACAAACTTCAGCATGTCATTTAATTTAAATTGGATTTTATTGGTGGTGAAACTACATTCCAAATAAGTGAAGTGATTTACAGAAAGTCATAGGGAAGTGAGTGTATTCACTAGAATTTCACTATGGATAGAATATTTATGCTCATCATTTTTTATAGCTCCACTCATACAAAAAAAATGAGCTCTGTGTCTTTATCCTCTTGAATCTTGCTTCATCTTGTTACTTGATCTGACAAATAGACTAAGAAAGGAGTTGTGTTGTGTAAGTTCTAGAGCCTAAGATTCACAGGCCTTTCAGATTCTGCCATTTCCCTCTTATAATGTTGCCTTGAGCAGACCAGGTAAGAAAGGCAAGTTAGCCAGCTGGAGGATGAGAGACCACAGAAAGGAGAATCAGGACCAGCACCAACTACCCAACATAGCCGCGGGGCCATCCTGGCCGGTCCAGACCAGCTGAATGAGGTAGCGTGGAATGAGCCCATGTGAAGCAGCAAAGTAACTATCAACTAACCTTTGGAATTATGAGAATTAATAGATTCCCATTTTTTTTAAGTCACTATTTTGAGTTTGTGTGGTGCATAGCAGTTAACTGACTTCCCAAAATAAGGACATTTCAGATGGCCTATAAAAATGTGAACAAATTTTCAAAAGCAAGGCAAACAATTTAGAATATCAAGATGAAGAAAACAGTAAAGGTAGTAAGAAAAAAGGATGTGTATAGGTAGAGAAAAATATAGACTCATATCCAGGCATATGGTTAACAGTGGCCTACATAAAAGCATATGAGCTACTCAAGAGAAGTCAGAGGCACCTGAGAGATGCTATTCCACGAAGTAGGGACACCTGACCTCGTGAATGTTGGAAAACCATTCTTCGTGGGGTTCTCACATTTCTTTGTGTTTTACTAGAAGGGCACTGCCTTTGTTTTGGACTATCTTTTCAAAACTGTTTATATAGTGAAGAGTTTTGGAAGATAGAGGCAATATCCTCTCAGAGGAAAAAAGAAATGCTTGCTTACAGTGAGTATAAATATCCAGTTTCTTTAAATGCAGGTTTCCATTTCTGTAAGACAACCCATACTGTGTGCAGAAATCATCTGTTCCTCTGAACCAAGGCTAAGGAAACCAGTGTCAAACATGCTGATGCTGGGTGCTTACTGTCCTGTGAGTAATAAAATAATTTGTCTCTGACCCAGGAATCTTGTGTCATCTCTAAGTATCCATGAAACTCCAGCAGGCTAGCTTGTTAGCTTGTAAAAAGAATAGAAACCTCAAATATTTTATAGTTTTAACAATGAGTCCTTCTAAGTTTTGGCTGGGTGCTTGGTAGGGTTGGTTGTAGCATTGTCCTGATATGCCAAGGTTGCAGGTTTGATCCTCAATCAGGGCACATATAGGAAGCAACCAATGAATGCTATAAATAAGTGGGACAATAACTCTCTCTCCGTCTCTGTCTCTCTCTCTCCCCAAGTTAAAAAAAACACACAACACAAAAAATGAATCCAAACAAACATACAATGAAGTCTTCCAAAACATCCTATCTAATAAAGAGCTGATATGCTAATTAGACCATACAGCAGAACAACCTTCCAGAATGACCTTTTAGAATGACCAGTGGGTGGGGCTGTAGGGCAGAGAGGCAGCCAGGGCCACAAGGCAGCTGGGCTGTGAGAGCCGAGCCCCTTGCACAATTTCATGCATCGGGCCTCTAGTGTTTATAATCAACACCAAAATAAAGTTGTTTGTCTTGGGAAGTGTGTTTATGTGTCATCCATTATTAAGAAAAGGGGGAGAAAATAATATAGATTACTGAACCCCATAGTTAGTATTGTGTTTTATTATGCACAGTAGGAAATGTTATGATAAATACCAAAATGCTAATAAATGGTAATAGTTTAATTCATTATGCCTTTCATGCTTTGTAATTTGTAATAAGAGAAAATGCCTTAATCCAAATAATAAATAACCCATGGGTAACTGCAGGATTAAGCAAATGACTGGGAAAATATTTTATGGCAGAGATTTCAGACTCCCCACAGTTCACATGCTTCAGCCAGCTATTTATCTCAGCTGCAATATGGTAAAAAGTTAAGAACTTGGCTTTGAAGTTAGAGAGACCAAGTCTAATTGTGATTGAAGAGCTTCTAAGTTGTGCAACTTTGGGCAAAGGATAGAGTTTTATTAGTTTTAGTCGCTTATCTTTAAAAATATGATAAATTGTTAAATGTAATGACACAAATCTGACTGCATTATTTTGAGAATTAGAAAAATTTGTGGTTTATTTTACATCTATATATATATAAAAGTCTAAGTGACCATTCAACCATTCAACCATTCGACCGGTGGCTATGATGTGCACTGACCACCAGGGGGAAGACACTCAACGCACAGGCATGGAAACATGGGACAGACTGATGACTCTCAGAGGGAAGGGGGGAGGGCAGGAAGAGGTTAACCAAAGATCTTATATGTATATTAGAGGCCAGTGGGGTCCCTCAGCCTGGCTTGCAGGGACCTGGTGGAAACCATCCCAGTTCATGGATTCGTGCACCAGTGGGGTCTCTTGGCCTGGCCTGTGCAGATCGGGCTGAAACTGGCAGTATGACATCCCCCAAGGGGTCCCAGATTGCGAGAGGGCGCAGGCCAGGCCAAGGAACCCCACTGGTGTACAAATCTGTGCACCGGGCCTCTAGTATTCAAATAACTCAATAAATGACAGCTTCCATTATCATTTCACAAATAGGTATTACTGGTTCTTTTTGACAAAAATGTACAAGGCCCATGGCTTCTATTTTAACTCAGTTTATCAAAGGGGAGCACACAGGACATGACTGTGGAGTGCAAAGTGACTTCATAATTAGATAGTTGCTCCAGGAAGACATGAATTCTGCCCTACACTCAGGCTTCAGGGCAATGCCTAGCACACAGAGGACACTCGGTAAATATTTACTAAATGAAATAGTAGATAAATGGCCTGAATACTTTGGATTTTAATTCCAGGAGTTCCGAGAGCAAAAACAGGGGATGAGATTCAAATAAACCTATGATGGATATCACAGAATTTGTGCCCCTATGACAGCCATGGTGACACAAAGATGTCCTGGAGCATAAGAAAGTAGGAGTTACCTCTAAGGTAGAACTACTGGCTGGGAATAGTATAGACTGCAGCACAATCAGAGGAAGGACCTTTCTGTAGCTCATAATTGCCAAAGGCCTGTGTTACGCATCTGTAGAAATGGGATGGAGGCAACAGAGGAATTGGAATTCAGATGTCTCTTAGGTATACCTGAACACAGAATAAATACAGATCATAACTCAGAAATTAAAACATTATTATTTATTAAGTATTTTTTATTGCTTTTAAAGAAAGAGGAAACGAGAGGGATAGAAACATGGATCAGCTGCCTCCTTCACATCCCCCACTGGGGATTGAGCATGCATCCTAGGCTTGTGCCCTGACCAGGAATTGAACTGGTGACCTCTTGGTTCATGGGTCAACACTCAATCACTGAGCCACACCAGTCAGGCAAACTTTATTATTTTTTACAAAAGGAAAATAAATAGCATTTTTGTTATGTTTAAGCAACATAAACTTATTTGGTTAAGAAATGAAGGAAAAGGAAGGAAGGAAGGAAGGAAGGAAGGAAGGAAGGAAGGAAGGAAGGAAGGAAGGAAGGAAGGAAGGAAGGGAGGGAGGGAGGGAGGGAGGGAAGGAGGGAGGGAGGAAGGGAAGGGAAGGGAAGGGAAGGGAAGGGAAGGGGTAAAGGGAAGGGAAGGGAAGGGAAGAGGTAAAGGGAAGGGAGGGAGAAAGGGAAGGGAAGGAAAGAGAAGGGAAGGAAAGAGGAAAAGGGAAGAGAAGGGAAGGGAAGAAAAGGGAAGGGAAGGGAAGAGAAGGGAAGAGAAGGGAAGGGAAGGGAAGGGAAGGGAAGGGAAGGGAAGGGAAGGAAAGAGGAAAAGGGAAGAGAAGGGAAGGGAAGAAAAGGGAAGGGAAGGGAAGCGAAGGGAAGAAGGGAAGGGAAGGGAAGGGAAGGGAAGGGAAGGGAAGGGAAGGGAAGGGAAGGGAAGGAAAGGAAAGGAAAGGAAAGGAAAGGAAAGGAAAGGAAAGGAAAGGAAAGGAAAGGAAAGGAAAGGAAAGGAAAGGAAAGGAAAGGAAAGGAAAGGAAAGGAAAGGAAAGGAAAGGAAAGGAAAGGGGGCCCTAAATCAAGAAAAAAAATTAGGAGGAAAGAGGAAAATAGGCGTTATAAACTTCACCATCTTGAGATAAAGTCTCTTAGGATCATTGAATTTTAAAGCTCAGAATGCTTATCTACTCGAAATCCTGTTTTTACAAATGAAGAAAGAGAAGCTGGGAGAGGCTATTACTTTTACAAAGTCATATTCCAGTTCAGTATCCACATATTGATGACTAAGGAAATAACTGAAAGAAAAGTATACTTACCAAAAATACATCTCCAGCTGCTGCCTGGGTTCCTCCTATACGCTAATCAATTAACATTGATCCAAAACTATTTAGTCCAAAAACATTTTCCAGAGCTGAGAGTCCCAAAGATTTTGACTTTTAAATATCAAAGTTAAAAATAACCTTTATAGAACTTCACACAGGAGAAAGAGCCCTTCACATTTGGCACCTTCTAGGCAAGCACTGTCTTCTTCCCAGAACTCCAGCTCTGTGCTGCAGCACAGACATTCCTGCCAGATTAAATGCAGCATAATGAACAGAAAAAACAAGTCTGGAAACACTTTTTTGTCCTCATAAAATGGAAAAAAATTAGAACTAGGAAGTCATCAAGTGTATTTAATTTGGATCCAGTCATCATGTTTGGAAAGCCATGCTATTTGAAATCATATTGCCTCAGCTCTCAGACGATTCATAGGGTTTGTTGTCTAAATGTCTGGCAAATACTCCAGGCCATTGCTACTGGCATGCATGTCTAACAGATGTTAAAAATGGGAGGCTGACAGTTTTTACAGCATAATTAAATCTCTCCTTATATCTCAAGTGCTATTTAATTTAATTTTAATCAAAAGTAATAACCATCCACATGTGCTGTAATAGCGGCATTGATGTTCCATGTAAGGCATTACCTATTGTGCTTTAGGAAGAAATATTGCAATAAGGAAGTCACTTGATAAAGTGGTTTTAATACTTCCAAACATTTAGAAGCAATGAACATACTCAAAGGAGATAAAGCTTCAGGTTGCCCCATAAAATGTTAAAAAGGCCACATGGCCAATGCTCCAATGTGATATATTGTGCCAGTGTCCTGCCTTCATAACTAAAATGGGAGGAGAGTTTTTTCTTAGAAAGACTAGCTTATGAATACATGTACTAGAAAGAGCGATTTTTATTCATCAAGGCTAATGAAAGTAACTGAACAGATGATCCAAAGCATTGATTGGTCTCTGTCTTTCTTTGTCTATTAGGATTGTTATGGCAAAAGAGCACAGACTGAGTGGCTTAAAAACAACAAATTTATTTCTCACAGTCTGTAGTGTGGACATTTAAAATCAGAGTGTCCATATGGTCAGCTTCTGTGCCTGGTGATGTTCTGCCTCCTGGTTCATAAATGGCAGTGTTCTTGCTGTGTCCTCTCTTTGCCGAAGGGGGAGGGATCTCTCAGGCCTCTTTATAATCCCACTCTTAATACGATCACTGAGAGCATAAAGTTCTCAACATACGAATTTTGGGAGGACACCAACATTTAATGTATAGCGGTCACTGAGAAGTCACTGAGTTTAACTTGTAAATATTTATTTCATTGGCTTGGTTATAAGCATGGCTTAAATAGACACAAAGCTTAGGATAAAATGGAATCACACATTTCAAAGCTAGAAGGTACATAGGGCATGAGCTGGTTTAACCTTCATATTTTACAACAGAATCCTGGTGTCATGATTCCAAATCCAGTAGCTCTTTCATCTAACTACGTTGTCTTTTCATTAATGATAGTATAAAAATGATTGGCAACTATGTTATACTTTTCTATGTAAAACTTCCATAATTATGACTTTATTTTAAGTAGAGGTAGTCTCCATCTCCCTCTTAATTGGTTTCTATCTGGCTCACAACTTTATTGAAGTTATCACAGAGGCTAGTATACTGGCCATTGTTTGGAATTAATTAATACATTTTAAGTTAATTTAGGCCCAAGTCTGTGGTGTAACTTATTTTAACATACCAACAAGAAAGCTGTTGTACTTGATATAGTTGTTATGTATTGTCTGGCCATAACTATGTTTCATATAATAAATTGTGATAGTATTGTTGGCTTTTCATTGGTTGACTATAAAGGAAACCCATTTATGACAAATGTTGACAATGCTAGAAAATATCACGAGTCACTCTTATAGAACATAAAATTGTCATGTAATCAAGCTTGAAATGGTCATTGGGCAAGAGGTACTATAGTTTTGAATCCAATACTAAAGATGTGGAATTTAGAACATCTTGGTAGAAACAAAAGCTCTGTTACACGTCCATGGTACTAGAGTGGTGAGCCTAAGCACAGAGCATCTGGCACTTGTGGGAAGCATGATACAAACATCTAAAGACTGCGACATGCAACCCTCATAGTTAGAGGAAATATATAAAGCAGATTCATTTTAAGTGGATATACCTGATAATCTGATACCTGAACTTCTCCCTGAGAACAGAGTAGAGTGATTTGAGGTAAAAAAAAAAAAAAAAAAAAAAAAAACATTGAGCAGTAGGTATATGGGAAAATTTGGGATAGAATTATTATTTGAATGAGCAAAAATAAAATTAGGAGCTAGGTAAAAACTGGGAAAGCCTTTGAACAATTCAATAAGAGGAAGGTTAGAGCTATTTTGGGAGGCCAAAATATATTGTTTTGAATGCAGTAATTTGGCCTGGATATAAGAGTGTCAACCATTGAAAGAAAGGATAGGACAACTTAGTAATTTTTGTGATTTGGTATGGGGCATTGTAATAATAAACATAAGTAATATTTTATTAATACAATATTAGATATAATATGAGAAAAAACAAAATTAGAAAGTCAGACAGGGAAATAATCATTAACTAGCACCATTTTATAAGGAGATAACATTTTAGGAAAATAGGGACTGTTGAATAGTCATTATAAAAGTTATTTGGAAGGCAAATCTATGACTCAGTATTTAGGAAAATTAAATTTAGCAGGCTTAGTTATTATAAATCAATAAAGCTGTTTTTATAAATTTAGTAGAAATTATACTGGTAAACCAAAACTAAAAAATTAAAATTAAAAATATTTAAATTACACACACACACACACAACACACACACACAGAGGATGCAAGAATATTTATTTCCTTGTGACTCCAAATCGAGGTGATCAAAATACACAGTGACTGTTGAATCAAATAGAGTTACTCTCTCAGCAAAAATTGCACTGTGTCACTATGTTCCTAATTGCATAGCCAATTTATAACTCAGATTATGCTAAATAACATTATATAGATATAGAGTAAGAAAAGAAGAGGCAGACATGAAAATTGTGTAGCTAGCTTTTTCTTGGGAGGAGATTTGGAGAGGAATTTAAGAAGGATGGGACCACAAAAAATGAAGCCATAAATAAAGGAAATTTTATATTGGGGTGGGTGTTAAATTAATTCTGTATGCCTGAGGCAACTTCTGGTACCAGATATTTTTGTCTTTTATGTCACTTACTAACCATTTTTCTTCATTTGTGTGATCAATAATTCATTCTATTTTTTTTTTTTTGCAGTACTGTTCAGAAAGGAACTCCAAGACTGCAAAGTGGAGGAAGCTCTTTCTCTGAGTGGCCTGTTAAAATGACTGGAGATTAGACCTACTGATGTGGCTCATGTCTTTGCTCTTCCTGTCATTTTTATGATGGAGGGTTTGTACCCAGTTAGAGGAGGTATGAGAGAAGAATAAGGAGTAAATGCTGGATTTTAACATCCTTAGATCAGTATTTTTTCAACTGGTGTGCCCCAAGAATTTTTAAAACATGCAATACCTGATTGTTTAGTGAGGGACACTAACCTTTTCTGCCTTACACTGTCAAATAGAAAAATGCCAACAGCCAACACAGTGGTAGCCATCTGGTATAAATGAATTAAAATTATATTTATTATTTTTGTCAGATAGGCAAAAAAAATATATTTTTTGGTGTGCCACAGAAATTTAGTAATTAGTTTATGTGTACCATGAGATGCAAAGGGTTGAAAATCACTGACATAGACTATATTAATATTGAAAAAGAGTTAAAATCAATATAGTAAAGATATATTCTATATAATAAAAGCATAATATGCTAAGTGCCTGGTCGACCAGTCAGCTGTTCTACCAATCAAAGCATAATATACTAATGATATGCTAAGGCCAGTCAACTGCTCACTATGATGTGCACCAACCACCAGGGGTCAGATGCTCCAACCAGTAGGTTAGCTTGCTGCTGGCATCTGGCTGATTGGGACTGAGCGAGATGGGCCAGGTGTACCCTGAAGCCCTCCTTTGGTCCCTACCCGGCCCTAGTCGTGCACCAGTGGGGTCCCTCAACCTGGTCTGTACCCTCTCACAATCCGGGACTCCTCAGGGGATGTCAGAGAGCCAGTTTAAGCCCAATTCTGCAGGCCAGGCCGAGGGACACCACTGGTGCAAGAATTCATGCACCGGGCCTCTAGTGACTTGATAATAAGATTTGCTACATATGACAAAATTAAAAATGATTAAGAATTACTGATGTCATAAAAATATGGAGAGAAAATTATTTTAAAAATTTTGCACACCCCAACAAATCAACAAACAAGTGCTGGCAAGGATGTAGAGAAAAGGGAACCCTCGTGCATGCTGGTAGGAATGCAGACTTGTGCAGCCACTGTGGAGAACAGTATGGACTTTCCTCAAAAAGTTAAAAATGGAACTCCCATTTGACCCAGTGATCCCCCAAGAAACCAGAAACATCAATCAGAAAGGATATACGCACCACTGTGTTCATAGCAGCACAATTTACAATAGCTAAGATTTGGAAACAGCCTAAGTGCCCATCAGCAGATGAGTGGATTAAAAAACAGTGGTACATCTACACAATGGAATACTACATTGCTATAAAAAAAAAAGGACTCTTACCATTTGCAACAACATGGATGGACCTGGAGAGCATTATGCTATGTAAAATAAGACAGTCATAGAAAGATAAATATCACATGATCTCACTCAATTGTGGAATATGATGAATAACAAAAATTGATGAACAAAAATAGGCCCAGAGACACAGAAACATCAAACAGACTATCCAACCTCAGAGGGAAACCAAGGGAGAGTGAGTGTGGCAGGGAGGGTAAGCGATCAACCAAAGGGCTTGTATGTATGCATATAAGCATAGCCAATGGACACAGACAGTAGGGGGGTTAGGGCATATGCTGGGTTGACAGCAGTAGGGGGAAGTCAATAGGGGAAAAAGGAGACATATGTAATACTTTAAACAATAAAGAATTTAAATTTTTTAAAAATATAAAAAATAAAATTTTTGCACATTTACTGTATTAGTTTTATATCACTGTATGTCAAATTATCCAGAAATTTAGTGCCATAAACAACAAATATTTATTATCTCATAGTTTCTATGGATGAGGAATCTGGTCATGGCTTAGCTCTGTGCTTTTGGCTCAAGGTTTCTCATGAGTTCACAGTCATGAGGATTTGAAAGCTCAGCTGGATTTGTGGAAGGAGTGGCTTCTAAGCTCATTCACATGATTGTTGGCCACCCTCATTGTTGGCTTTCACTGCATGGATCTTTTCAGAGAGGAGCCTCATAATATGGCAGTTGGCTTCTCCCAGTATAAGAGAGGAATGAAGGGGAAAGCATCCAACACGGAAGTCATAGTCTCTTGCAACCTAATCTTAGAAGTGACAGTCTATCATACCTGTCTACTATATTCTACTCTATTCCTGATATGTGGCCCATTATTTGATTCTTTCTACAACCTTATATGGTAAATATATCAACTGTTCTTGTTTTGTAGATGTGCAATGGAAAGCAAAGCCTGAATAATTCAAGTTTGTACCCAGGTTGTACAGATGTTGAGTAGCAAAATCAGGATTCAAATCTAGTCAGTGGATGCCCAGCCTGTGGCTTAAATGCCATGTTATACAGCATCTGCATATCTTAGTGTTCAAAATGTAACACAGACAGTATGTGTTCTTGATGGTGTGAAAAAAAGGCCATTTATTTGTCTTAAATAAAATGTTTCAACATAAGAACATCTTCAAGAGCTATGTTTAAAGAGAAGCAAGAAATTTAAATATTTGCTAGGAAAGAGTAAGAAATGTTATTCAGAGTTTAATTTTGGTCATTGAAGTGTTAGTTGTTCAAATTCATAGAAGGAATGGGACACATAGGTTGTATTAACACAGGATATAATGAAAGATGTAGAAAGCCTGATATCACAGATTAGCAGCCAATGGTTGGATATACTTTAGCAAGAGAGGTAGGAAGGACAAATTTGGTCTGTCTTGCATATATTCTGATAAATGTTTCAGCTCCTCAAGTTCTGATTGAGTGTAATTTTTCTCTGAATATTTTACTTTATATGCTACTAAATTCCCCATTTCAACTATGCCATAGACTTTCCCAAACACCATAAACCCATTTTTTTCAGTTCCTATGCTTACCACTAACTATATTTGCTTGAGTTTATATTTTACATAAATAACATTATGGAGATTCTTCTAACTTTATTTGGCCACTTATTAAAATAATTCAATCTACACTCCACAGGTCAACAAATAATATTTTAATAAATATATATTCAAACAATCAAGACTCTTTTGAGAGTGAATTGTTGGAAATGTTAAACTCAATTCTGACACTACTACTTTTCCACTTCACTCAATAGAAGATATGTGTTAAAGTAAAATAAAATAAAGAAATCATGCTTTCCAAACACATATTTTCCAGGTCAGAAATCATTCTGCATGATGAATTTTGGCTGTGGATGTTTAGTTACTTTCCATAAAATAAAATAAAAAAGTGCTTTGGTGAGTGTAGCAGAGATTCAATAGCACATGGTAAATTTACTGGGTTGAATAAATGAGAATAAAGTTCATTTACTTTATTTTACTTTACTTCCTAGTGCAAACCATGCTGAATAAAACTAGCACTCAGTTGGTAGTAACTAGAGCTCAGTACTACCTTAGTTATACAACCAGTTAATTGAACCTCAGTTAAGACTACAACCTCAATTTTGTAGTGTGTAAAGGGAGGCATCAAAATAGGCATGACCTTAAGTTTCTCCTAGGTTTACTGTTCTCTGATTTTGTTAGTTTTCATTTCCCACATACTGACTTTTTCACTTCATTCAAACTTTTTCCATTTTCTGATCTTTCCAATTATTATTTTGAGAGATTTTAAGGAAAATTTGATGAGGCTCATCTGATCATTACTTTCATTAGTAGTAGTAGGAGTATTTTCCAAGATTCAATTGGAAATGATTTTCAGATAGTCATCTCTGCCAATAAACATTGAACTTCCAATGGTGACGGAAAAACCATGCCCATCTATATAATAAAAGGGTAATATGCTAATTAGACCGGACATCTTCCAGACATCCTTCCGGACAAAGCCACGGTGGCGGGGACTGAGGAAGAGGTGGTTAGGGGTGATCAGGTCATCAGGGAAGGGCAGTTAGGGGTGACCAGGCCAGCAGGGGTGGCCAATTAGAAGCAACCAGGCTGGTAGGGGAGGGCACTTAAGGGTGGTCAAGTCACCAGGGGAGCAGTTAAGGGCATCAGGCAGGCAGAGGCAGTTAGGGGTGATCAGGCAGGCAGACACAGGTGGTTAAGGGGTGATCAGACAGGCAAGCAGAGTGGTTAGAGGCAATTAGGCAGGCAATCAGGTGAATAGTTAGGAGCCAGCAGTCCTGGATTGCGAGATAGATGACCAACTGCTGGTTTAGGCCAGATCCTGGTATCAGGCCTAAACCGACAGTTGGACATTCCCTGAGGGGTCCTGGATTGCCAGGGTACAGGCTGGGCTGAGGAACCCCCTCCCATTCACGAATTTCATGCACCAGGCCTCTAGTTATTTTATAATTGCTAAATCAGAAATTTATTCTATAATTCACATAAACACTTAAGAATTGAATACTTTTTATGTTAATATATTTATATATCAAACATAATACTAATATTCTTCAAATACAATATTAATATTTCTTCAGCATATATATATTTATTATCCTATCTAATAAAGAGGGAATATGCAAATTGACCATCACACCATCACAAAGATGGCAGCACCCACAGCGAAGGCGGGGTTTCCATAACATAAGATGGCTGCACCCACAGGGGAGACCAAGTTCCCATAATGAGCCTTAACAAGCAATCAGCAGGGACCTGAGTCTGCGTGGCACTGGGCTGAGGCAGGGGACCTGAGGCTGCGTCTTCTGCCCAGTGGGGCTTGACATGGGACCTCAGGCTGTGCCCCCTGCCACGGCACCAGGCTGGGGGACCTCAGGCCACACCCCCCACCCAGCAGGGCTTGACAAGGGGCCTAAAGCCACATCTCCCGCTCAGTGTAGCTTGACAGGGAACCTCAGGCCGTACCCCTAACTCCGGTACAGGCCAGGGGACCTCAGGTTGTGCCCCCTACCTGGAAGGGATTGACAGGAGACCTCAGGCTGCGCCCCCAGCACAGGGCCAGGGGACCTGAGGCTGCACCCTGGTGCCAGGCTGGGGGACCTGAGGCCACGAGCCCCACCCAGCAGGGCTTGACAGGGGACTTCAAGGTGTGCTCCCCACCCCAGTGCAGGGCCTGGGGACCTCAGGCCAGGCCGGGGGACCTGAGGGTGCACTGGGGGACCTGAGGCTGTGACTCCTGCCTGGCAGGGCTTGATGGGTTGTGCCCCCCCAACCTGGCAGGGCTTGACAGGGGACCTGAGGCTGTGCCCCCCGCCTGGTGGGACTTGACGGGGGATCTCAGGCTGTGTCCTACCCACCCTGCAGGGCTTGACAGGGGCCCTGAGGCTGTGCCCCCTGCCCAGGGGGGCTTGACAGGAGACCTGAGGCTTCACCCCCCACCCTGTGGGGATTGACAAGTATGGGGCTGGTTGGGTATGGATCTCACCCAATGGGGGTGAGGCTGGCTGGGACTGGGTCTCGCATGATTTTGAGGTGCCTCGGGTGGGTGGTGACTTGACTCTGGGTCCAAAGGTGTGCCCCAGACTCTGACAGGAGGAAGATTTTCATATACATTTTACTAATATTCTTTCATCTCTGACACTTCTATTATAGAGAAAGGGCTAATAGCAATATTAAAATAGTTCCTCTAATTAATCTCCTTTTAATGTGCATGAATTTCGTGCACCAGGCCACTAGTTACTTTATAAAAGAGTTAATATTTGGAAAATAACAGTAAATCAAGATGCTTAGGATAATTTTATACCTACTTTAATATCTTGAAGCAATAGATTTCAATAAAAATCTATTTTTCTGATAAGCATCACCAACTTCATAATTATTAAAGTTCAATAATTAGATGAATTAACTATTTCTTAATTTTGAATTTTTATTTTTTATTAAATTAAACTTTTTACTTAAGATAATTGTAGGTTCTCTCTACAGTTAAAAGATAATACAGAGAGTTTCATTGTTTCTCCCAATGGTAACACTTGAAAAATTATAGTAGAATATCACAGCAAGGATATAGACATTGATATATATGGTCAAGTTGCAGCACTTTTCAATCACTGCAAGGATCCCTCTATTGCCCCTTTATAAGCATATCTGCCTTTCTTCCTCCTCATCCCTAACCACCAACAACTATTACTTTGTTCTACATTTCTAAAGTTTTGCCATTTCAAAAATGTTAAGTAAATGTCATACAGCTTGTAATTTGAAAGATTGCCTTTTTTTTTCCTCACTCAGAATAATCCCCTGAAGATTCACCCAAAGATTTTTTTTGTATGTGTGTTTCAATAGTTCATGCCTTTTTATTGCTGAGTAGTACCATAGCTTGTTTAACCATTCACCTGTGGTAGGACTCCTGAGTTGTTTTCAGTTTGGGGCTGCTATAAATAAAACTTCTATGGACATTCATGTACAGTTTTTATGTGAACATGCATTTTCATTTTTCTGGGACAAATGCCCACTAGTGAAATTGCTGAATCATGTGATAGTTGCATGTTTCATTTTCTTATACTAATTGACAAACTGTGTTCTAAAGTAACTGTGCCATTTTACAACCCCACCAATAGTTTATAAGTCATCCAGTTTCTGTACATCCTTGCCAACATTTGGTATTATCAGTATTTTTTATATTAGCTGTTCTCAAGGTATAGTGATATCTCATTGAGGTTTTAATTTGCATTTTCCTAATGGTTCATGATGTTGAACACATTTTTGCCATCTAAATATTCTCTTCAGCAAAATGTCTGTTCACATTCTAATTGGATTGTTTGCATTTTACTATTGAGTTTTGAGAGGTGAATTTCAGAGGGAAGGTGGGCAAGATTAACCAGGGAACTTATATACATACTAGAAGCCTGGTGCATGAAATTCATGCACTGGCGGATGGGAGGGGGACCCTCAGCCTGGACTGTGCCCACTCGCAGTCCAGGACCCCTTGCAGTATGTCTGCTGGCGGTCAGACATCCCTCTCACAGTCCAGGGCTCTCGTAGTCCTGGACCCCTCACTCCTTACTGCCTGTCTGCAGCGGAGATGGGAGTGGCTTCTGCCACCATCGCTGTGCTTGCCAGCCATGAGCCCAGCTTGTGGCTGAGTGGAGCTCCCCCTGTGGGAGCTCACTGACCACCAGGGGGCAGCTCCTGCATTGAGCATCTGCCCCCTGGTGGTCAGTGCACATCATAGTGACCAGTCGTTCTGTTCGTTCCACCATAATAGTCGCTTAGGCTATTATTATTTAGATATGCATAACCCATGGACACAGAAAATAGTGTGGCAAAGGCTTAGGAGAGGCAGGTGCAGGGAGGAGGGGGGAAAAAGTGGACATCTGTAACACTTTCAACAATAAAGATACATTTTAAAAAAGAAGAACTGATAAATTAGACTTTATCAAAATTAAGAACTTTTATTCTGCAGAAATTCTGTAGGAGGATGTAGAGGAAAGCTACAGACTGGGAGAAAATATTTGCAAACCATGTGTTCACAAAGAATTACTAACTAGATTAGATGCATTAACTCTTGTATGTTGGAAGGATGCTTTTTTATTGCTCTAAAGTAAATATATAATATGCCATTTGTTAATATTGTGATTACTGCAGTAGTCATTAATGATCCCCAGGGTTGTTCTCGGCCACTTACCATCTAGGCTCATGAGGAGATTGCACTGCCTGTCTTCCTGTGGGTAGATAGGACCATGTGCGTTCAGGCCAATGAGTTAGGTGCAAAATTGATGAGTATTACTTCCCGGCTATACAACTAATTGCCAATTGTGAGCTTTCAGCACAGTTCCTTCTGCCACAATGTGGATGTGAGAGATGGGAGTTCTTCTATCAGTCTAGATTCTAGAGTAAAGGTAGTAAAGATGTACAGTAGAGCCCCAGCCCATCAATCAGAGGGAAGGAACATGACCATAAATAAACATTTGTTGTTTTCATTTGTTTGTCATCACCACATTACCTAACCTATTTTGACTGATAAAATAACTATTAATATATGCTATATTTATAAACTCATGTGGGGGATACAATCAATCCTTTCTACCCCTCCAACTACCACTAGCAATGAGAGGGAAAAGCCATTTAAAAAAAAAAATTAAGATGCCACCAGACATTTTTATTAGAAACTTAAATATTAAACCTCTTTCTACAAATCTTTTTAAAATTTGTTTGGTTGTATTATTCCATTCAAAATATTAAGATATCATTAGATCTATTTATTTTTAATTATTTTATTTGTATCTCTTTCTAACTTTCTATTAAGGAAATCAAATTGTTCAAATTTATTGAGTATTTACTATGTGCCAGACACAATTTTAAGCCCTTTAATTCTATTAACTAATTTAATTCTAACAGCCACCCTATCAGATATGTACTATTAAGGTCCCTGTCTATAGTTGAAAAATAAAGGTCTAGAGATGTTAAATGAAACCCCTAAGGCTATCTATCGAATTGAGTGCATAGCTAATACCCAAATCCAGATAGCTAAGGTCTAGAGTTTGCACTCTAATCATTAAACAAGATTTTACCACAATCTATTTTATTTAAGATATAGAAAGGATTCATAGCTTTTGACTGGGGGCTGATAATTACTAATTGAACTTCTGAGGGAAAAATGTGATATATATATATATATATATATACACACACACATATATATGTCAAAATCTTTTCCCAAAATCTGAATGTTTGAATATTTATAAGCCTCCTTAAGTTTCTGAGGAATATGCTGATAAAATAAAGATAGGAATAAACTTTCCAAATAATTGTTCCTTTGAGCCAAACCAAAGGTGAAGATTCTTATCAGCACACATTTGCACATCTAAGTGCAGAATGACTCCCACTCACTGCATAAAACAACTGACAAACCTGGACCTAATACCAAACAACTACTGAAAATACTGGAGAGCAAACAAAAATAGAGAGATGGGGGGGGGGGGGGTAGGGGCTGCACCTCCTCTTTAATGATGGCAGACAGAGAACAACACAAGTAATTTCCTAAGTCTACAGTTTTTCATCGGATGCTAAGTATTTCTATCTGGCAAGAAAGTGATTTGCATTGTAACTAGGAACCGGAAAAGTGAAGCTAGGAGACTGTGTACACTGAAAAGAGTGGAGAATCCAGGGATGGAATGAGCCAGACAGAGAATCCACAAACTCTTCCAAGCCACATCATATTTTATTTGAAAATTGGATTAATGTAAAAACAAATAAAAAAACAAGTTCAAGTGGGGAGATCCAGCTATATAAAAATGTATTTTTGGCCTGGATAGAGCCAAGAGTCATTGATCAAAAACCTTCTCTAATTTATCTTCTAAATCATATGTCTAAAGACTGATTTTTAAAAAAGGAGAGAGAGATACTTTTTTTTTTTTAATCTGGGCTGTTGTTACCTTTATAATTAGTTCCTCCCAAGGGAATGGATGTTGGTTTCAGATATGCGCTAATACTATAAAAAATGCAGAGCCATTAGGATCACACTAATAAAAGTAACATTATTGTAGAGACAAAGAAAGGCTAAGACACAACTTGCTATTCTGATACATTCCAACCTAATGGAGAGCTAAGTAAAAACAACACAAAACAAAACACAATCAATCAAACAAACAAACAAACAAAAGCACCAGGTCATTTCTACCCCTAACACAGCCAAAAGAAGCAGAATGGCAAGCTATTTCTTCATTTGAAGCCTCAGTTTCCTAATCTAAAAATGGAGTTCCTTGAATTTCGTAAATTTTTAAACACCTTTCCAGCTCATCCTGAGCCTGAGAAAGTTGACTGTGTCATAGAGACTAGTTAGTGCCTATGTCAAGATTTCCCAGAATTTAGATTTCATAGAAGAATAAAGTTTAAAAATCATATTTTGCTTAATTAGTGTGGCCATATTTTACTTTTGTTCAGTTAAGAGATTTATGAAAACTGTAGAATAAAAATAAATAAAACTATCAAATATCATCTAACTTCCTTGTGGAAAAAATGAGAAAATTTTAATATAAAAAAGGAATAAGAAATATCAGAATAAAGCACATAGCTTTAAAATTAAATTTATAGAAAACTTGTAACATTTGGCCTTCTTTTATTCACTGGCCAAGAGAAATTTTAAATAAAAGTGTTTGGAACCTTTGGCCAATTCTCTTGTGTTTCTCCTATTTATTCAAACTTGGGTGAGAAGCTATTGTGTGCATAAATAAGAAAGCCTGCTTCTTTATTACAAGATATATCATTTTTGTCCCTCTCCTGATAGTCATCTAGCCAATATGAAAAATATTGTTGGTCTCTAAGAACAAATCAGACTAATATCTAGAATATCAAATGTAGACAAGGATATACAACTGGAACCCTCATACATTGCTGGGAGAAATGTAAGATGTTACAATTCTTTGAAATTATTTGATAGTATTTTATAAACATAGATCTACCATATGATTGAACAATGTCATCCCTGGATAATTGTTTACCTGATAAATAAAATCATGTTAAAAAAAAAAACAGACTTGTATTCAAATATCCATAGCAATTTTATTTAAGATAACTTCAAATTGGACAAAAATAATTTCCATCAACTGGTAAATAGATTATCAAATTATGGTATATCTTACAATGGTGTAGTACTCAGCAAAAAATAATCAAACTACTCATGCATGCAGCATCTAGAACAAATCTTAAAAACATTATTCTGAGCAAAAGAAGGCATATATAAAAGAATATATCTTATAAAATTACACTTGTATGAAGTTAGGGAACAAGCAAAAGCAATCTATGGTGAGAGAAATCACATCAATGGTTGCCTGGGGCCGAGGGCAATGGTGGTTGATGGCAAAGCAGTGGTGACATGAGCATATTGGTCTGTCAAACTCATCTGGCTATATATTTAAAATGTGTGAATTTTATTATCTGTAATTACTCTTTAATAACATTAGGTTTGCAAGCAAAATAGTGCACATTCAAAATTTAGACTTTTCTTTCCCAAAGCTTGTTATATCAGTTTTTACTTAGAAATAGAATAATTAAAATATTAAATTAGTTCACACTTAAAAAATTAGAAATGGAAAAAGATGCAAAGTGTATATTCAACAAAGTTAATTTAATATATGTATTCATGCCTTTCCAGTGCGGCTCAGTGTTTGAGCGTTGACCAGGAGGTCATGGTTCAATTCCTGGTCAGGTTATATGCTTGGGTTGTGGGCTTAATCCCTGATATGGGGTGTGCAGGATGCAGGCAATCAATAATTTTCTCTCACCATTGATATTTCTAGCTTCTTCTCTCTCTCCCTTCCTCTCTTAAATCAGTAAAGATATATTTTAAAAAATACATGTAGTCATTTCAAGATGACTGCTTTGAGACAGAAGCAATATACGGAACATGATATGCATTTCATGTTCCATTTTAGTTGTTTTTGGGTTTTTTTAAATGCAGGTTAGCTAATGGTAAAATTTGTAAGTGTTCTTCTTTAGGCTACTTTTATTATCTATAATCTGTTGTTATAAATGTACCTATAATTTATTAATGTGTAGATATATGTTATTGAAACATTCCGCCAGCTACCTTAAGGGAATCAAGAATGGGTCTTATTATTTATCTGAAAATACCTAGCAGATCATCTTACATTACTGAATATATTGAACTAGAAGCCGGTGCATGAATTTGTGCACAGGTGGGATCCTTTTGGGAGGCCTGCAGGGATCTGGCCAAAACCCACAGTCCAATGCTGCCTGCAGCCCATACCTGCTGCTCCTGCTCATCCTGGCCCCACTGTGCCTGCCGCAATCGATCATCGGGACAGGCTCACACTGCCGCAGCAGCACTCACCAGCCATGAACTCTGCATCTGGCGCCCTCCCAAGGGAAGTGGCCTGTGGGATCAGGCTGAAACCGGATCTCCGACATCCCCCAGGGGTCTGGATTGTGGATTGCGAGAGGGCGTAGGCCAGGCTGAGGGACTCCCCTGGTGCACGATCAGGCTGGGGATCGGGCCAGGGAAGGACCATAGGAGGGCTCCAGGGCGTGTCTGGCCCAACTCGTTCAGTCCCCATTGGCCGGACCCCAGCAGCAAGCTAACCTACCAGTCAGAGCATCTGCCCCCTGGTGGTCAGTGCACATCATAGCAAGCAGTTGAGCAGCCTTAGCATATCATTAGCATAGTATGCTTTGATTGTTTGTTCGATTATTCTGTCCTTCAGTCTATTTGCATATTACCCTTTTATTATATAGGATTGTATTATGTTGGACTAGTGTTTGAGCCCTGGCTCAGCTTATATATAAACTCAGATGAATTATTTCATTTCATTGAACTCAATTTTTCTCAATCACTGAACAAACATGTCAAGTCCTACTTTGTGTCCAAAACCAAGTCTTTAAGTTAGGAATAATAGATCCATGGAAGGCCTGGCTCCTGACATGATGCAGATGACAGTCAAATGAAAGATATATAAGTGCACTAACCACAACCCAACACTGTGGGAAGTGCCATGATGAATAATGTGAAGAAAGATAGGCATGAGATGCTAGAACCTGGCCTAAAACAAAATCTGGAGCGGTCACAGAATTGAGAGTGCCTCTAGATTTTATCACTTGTATGTATAGGTGGAAGCCAGAGCATCTTCATATATAAGGGGAATTGCTGCCTAGAATGGAAAATGGCCAGATGCCACAGATGTGTTATATGTTGGAAGAGAGAAGGTCTTATTATCCTTTCTATCACGTGAGGTAGAAATGCAGCAGTGATAGTCAATGCCAACCAGAGGTGGGTGGGTCACTTTAGGACTGTGCTAGAGCTTGGCTGGGGTGGAAAGTTGACAATGGGGGCAGATGGAAAGGCCTACTATTGAGTGTTCCCTCCTCCCAACCTTCCCCATGCCCAGAACCGGACAGTGTCAACATATGGTGGCAAGCTATAGAAAAAAGATTCTTCCTTTTTATAGTGCTTGCCCATTTCTTCTATTGTATTTTCTGTGTTGTTTGCTGATTTAGAGGAGTTCCTAGTAAAGTAAAAAAAAAATAGTTATTTCTCATTTCTAATCAATGTCCATATCTTCTCAACTATCCACTCTTCTGATGACTTTACCTTCGCTGTCCTTTATTGAACAGAAATATTTTATTAGTATTCTTTCAAGTTCATCAAATATTTTTTCTAAATGTCATGTTTTAAAATCTCTTTATTAAATTCTTTCCAATTTGTATGTTCTATTGTTATTTTTATTATTTTACAGTACTCATAAAATTATTTAATCTATGTGGAGATAAACATTGCCTATGCCATGGTGTAATAATCAATTTTGGTTGTGAATCCATTAAGCTTATAGATGAATAGGGAGAAAATTTATGTCTTAGCCATTTTATCCATGAACATTTCCTGTGTCTACATTTCTTAGATACACTATTTAATAATCAGATACATTCAAATTCCAAATACAAAAACATACCATTACATTTCCACACACACAAAAAAAATGGTTAAATTTAAAAGATTGATATTATTAAGCTTTGGTAAGAATTTGTAGCAACAGGATTTTCATTCACTACTAAAAATAGTGCAAATTTATTAACCACATTGGAAACTAGAATTATTTACTAATTTGGATATATAATACCCTAAGCATATAAATTTCAATTCTATGTGTATACCTACACAAAAATAATTATATCACTTTTTTGTGTGTCATACATTAAAGCTGAAAATAACCTTATTAAAATGGCTCACTAGGGCTTTTGGTCAAAATGACAGTATAGGTAAATGTGACATGCAAATCCTCCTACAACCTTATCAAAATTACAACTAACTACAGAACAACTATCATTCAGAACTACATGAATTCTTGCTAAACAGAAGTCCTACAACTAAGGATACAAATAAAAAACCTCATCAACATTATATGAGGTGAGGAGACACAAAAAGGTCTGATCCCACACCACGTGTGGCAGATAAAAATTGGGAGGAATATCTAGGCTGCAGAGGTCCTCTGTGAGGGGTGAGCCCAGAGTTCCAGTGCCAGGAAGAGAAGTCCCCATAACTTCAGCTTAAAAACCAGTGAGGATTGTGGCTGAGTGAGAGGAGGGCAGCTGGAGTCCCAGGCAGTTCCTCTTAAAGGGCCCCCACATGGAATTACTTGGACTCACTACTTCTGAGATCCAGTGTTGGGGTGGCAGCTCAAAGGGCACCAGGTACATATGAGGAAGAATTGAAGTGTCTAGAGTCACAGTAAGAGCTGGAGGGATATCTTTCTCCCAGACAGAAGTGCTAGCAGAGGTCATTCTTTCCCTGAGCCTATTCATCACAGAGCTGGCAAGCCAGTGATTCCTTGAAACCACAGACCACCCAAATTGTGGACCCACTCAATTTATTTCCAGTGGATTTTCCATATAAATGGCATGCCTTGACTCATGCTTCACATTTGCCTAAAATCTCAAAAAAGCAGAATTTGGCCTTGGCAAGGCCCATACCTCTCACTAAGAGGCCCCAGAGATGGCAATAGTGGCAGTCAACCGAGGTTTGCACCTCGCCCTTTCCTGGGCACCTCCAAGTCCAGCACAAGTAGCAGCCATTGCAGATCATTTTGTAGTTCATGCTGGATGGCCTCAGGCAGAACTCAGATAGTGACTGACTTTGAACTGCACCTACTAGTAGACCCCAGAGTCAGTGAACATGGTGGAAAGCTTCAGACCGCACTGAAACACCACCCAAACACCTCTACAGTCAACACAGTAAAGAGGAGGACTCAGCAGGTACCAGAGCCATGAAGATGTAGGTCCTGCTCAATGGGGTGGTCTCAGCTAGTCCATGCAGCTGATTCACCTTAGGGTAAACCTCTCTCACCAACATGACAACAACATTCAAGGCTGTACTACAACAGCAGGGTGTACACAGACCACATGGGATGGGAAGTAGGGGAGGAATGGGAGGATGCACATGGAATGCCCAGTTGGTGTGACTGGAAAGGCTGTGCCCTGGGACCCTACAGAACATCTACTGCCTAAGTCAATTTTACCAAGCCTAGGAGATATAGCAGCTCTATTTAAAATATACGAAGAAACACAAGGAGGCTGAGAACATGAGAAGACAAAGAAATATGTTCCAAATGAAATAGCAAACAAATAAACAAACATAAATAAATAAATACATAAGAAAAAAAGAGCTAAACAACATGGATACAAGCAATCTACCAGATGCAAAGTTCACACATTGGTTATAAGGATGCTCAATGAACTTAGGGGAAGAGTGAATGAACTTAGTAAAAATTTCAACAAGTAGAAAGCAAAAAAAGAAGTAGAAAACATAAAAAAGAACCAGTCAAAAATGAAGAATACATTAACTGAAATGAAGAATACATTACAGGAATAACAGTGGAGTAAATGAAGCAAAGGATCAAATCAGAGATGTGGAACATACAGAAGCAAAAAACAAACAAACAAACAAAATGCAATCAGAACAATAAAGAGAAAAAGAATTCGAAAAAGAAAGTATAGCATTAGGAGTCTCTGGGATAACTTCAAACATACCAACATTCACATCATGGGGGAGCCAGAAGGAAATGAAAGAGCAAGAAATTGAAACC
Organism: Corynorhinus townsendii; assembly: GCA_026230045.1. Classification (NCBI taxonomy): domain Eukaryota; kingdom Metazoa; phylum Chordata; class Mammalia; order Chiroptera; family Vespertilionidae; genus Corynorhinus; species Corynorhinus townsendii. The sequence goes on from JAPDVU010000005.1 coordinate 84,255,931, forward strand.
TATGTGAAAAAATAATGACAGAACACTTCCCTAACCTGGTGAAGGAACTAGACATATAAGTCCAGGAAGTGCAGAAATCCAAAACAAGATGAACCCAAAAAGACGCACACCAAGACACATAATTAAAAATGCCAAACATTAAAGACAAGGAAAGAATCTTACAAGCAGCAGGAGAAAAGCCATTAATTACCTACAAGCGAGCTCCAACTAGCTACCTAGTCACTTATCTTCAAGGGGAAAAAATCTGTCAGCTGATTTCTCAACAAAAACTTTGCAGGCCAGAAGGAAATGATCAGAAATATTCAAAGTGATGAAAAGCAAGGACCTGCAACCAAGTTTACTCTACCAAGCAAAACTATCATTTAGAATCAAAGGATTTATAAAATGGGCTTCCAAGACAAAAAAAAAGCTAAAGGAGTTCCTTACCATCGAAATAGTATTACATCAAATGTTAAAGGTTCTTTTTTAAAAAAAAAAGGAGATAAAAATATGAATAATATTTTTTTGGAAGTTCATTCTAGGTCTATAAAATAAAAATAAAATACTAAATCTAATCCATACTAGTGGTCACCATAACCTTAAGAGAAATTGTTTCATGTGACAAAGATTTTTAAATTCAACTCTCTGTAGACTGAAAATTATTTTGGAAGGAAACAAAGAGAAGTTTCCTCCAAAAGTCATAAGGATTGTAATTGAAAGTCAATCTATTTGGCCTCTTGAACTAAAGTAAGTAATTTGTTTTTGCCTCCCTGACAAAGTTTATTTAAAGCTACAAAAAGAAATTGACAGCCAGTTTGAAATGGAATTGCCATGGCCTAGAGCAAAGAATATCCTGACATGATATTATTCTACAATGCCATTATAATTTTAGATATTTTACAACAGCATATTGTACAATTATCCCAAACAAACTTACAAACTAATTCTTTGAATGTTTAGCAGCAATTAAAAAAAAAAAAAAAGGACATGAAAGGATTTAATCCCTTTCAGAAGGAATTAAGGCACTGGGAAGGCACTTGAGCATCCTATATTGGCCCCTCTTGCCTTTTGTGCCAAGAGGGACCCTCTTCTCACAATCCAATTGCCCTCAGCTGTTGCCTGAGCTTTCTGTTCATGCTGAGCTTGAAGCCTTGTGGTGGCTGGTACCATGGACCTGTCTCACACCCAATCGTGTGAGCTGGGCCCTCACTGGAGAAGAAACCTGAGTTCCCCGAGATATGTGATCAGTGCCTGGACCCCGCCAACAGGCCAGGGGATCCCAAGGCAGGTGCTGGGCATGGAGGCCATGGGGGCATAGGCTACCAAGGAGACAGAACTGAACCTCACATCACCCTGTTTGGCCCAGGAGGATGGCTGGTTAGCCAGAGACGGGTAAGATTCCTCAGGGAAGGAACAACCTAAGACAGGCACAGTCACAGAGGGGCCATCAGGAGAGAACTTGGGGGTCAACAGAGGTGGGGCACAGACCCGCACCCCCCCAACCCTAAAGGGGCCTCAACCCTCACCCCTTCTGAGGGAGGTCTCCTGCCCCCATGGCTGCTTTGCTTCCCACGCCCAGCTCAGATTGGGATACAGGTGACAGACAGAGACTTGGCCCAGCTCAGATCGGGACCCAGGTAACAGACAAGAGACTTGGCTGACAGCAGCTGCCCTATATCTAAATCCAACCTAGCATCAGGAATGCTCAGGGCCTACTCAAGAAGGCAAATAATTCTTTCCATTGATATTTACAGGGTAAACTAAGATTGTTGGTAGAGTATTAAATTTGATAGTAAAATAGTAATCAAGTTTTCAGATTAATTTAAATAAGCTAATTGAAATAAGTGAATATTCAAGTAAATTTAATTGTACTAGACAAAAAACTGTTCCTAACATAATAACTAAAATTTCTGTTGGTAGTTCATCTCATGCTAAAATTCCTGAACCTGCAATGAACCTAAAGCAGTCATATTTGGGGGCAAAAAAATTAAAATTTAAAGTTATCAAGACTGCATTATAAAATTTACAAAAGCTTCCATTAATAAAAAAAAGGGGGGGGATAGTAGGGTAATATCATGTAAGGAAAAATATCCTTTAAGTAAATTACATCTAGAACATCTTTCCTTTACAAAATAATTTTCATTTGTAATGCTAACAGCAAGACACCCATGAAAAACGCACATGGTGTCTAAACAAGACAAAGGAAAATCATTTGGGCAAAAATAAAAAGGATCTCAAATCAATTATATAGAAAAGATTCCTTTATTAACTTTTGGTTGAGAATATGTTTGTATATTTTCAGAAAACAACTCCAAGACCATGTGGATTCCTGCAACAGAGAAGAATTGACAGGTCTGCTCCAACCATGAAGACAAGAGGAGAAACAGCCCAGAGATGGAAGACGCTGACAACGCCTTGCCACGCTAGCAGTCAGCAGCTGTGCACCGCTGCAGGTTGCCTAGGACCAAACCAGAGAGGGTCGGACCTGCATTGCCAACATGTGCCCACCATCCAGATATCATTGCTGACATGTACACATAAGGAACTGTTAGACATTGAAACGGGGACTCAGAACTGTTGGACATTGAAATTGGGACTCAAACATTTTTTTTTTTGTTATTATATGTTTATTTCTAGTCTGCAGAAGCAAAATTTTTTAAAGGAAAGAAATGGGGGGAAAAATAGATACAGAGGCAAAGAAGCATTGAACAGACTGTCAAACTACAGCGGGAAGGCAGGTGGTTGGGCGGGGGGAGAAGGAGTGGGCTATAAGAGATCAACCGAAGGACTTGTACGCATGCCTATAAGCACAACCAATGGATACAAGACACTGGGGGGGCGGGCGCGGGCAGTTGAAGGCATGTACTGGGGGTAGGGGAGGCTGGGGGGAGGTCAATGGGGGAAAAAAAGGAGACATATATACTACTATGTGTAATACTTCAAACAATAAAAAAAATTAAAAGCAAAAAAATATGAATAATAAAATGGTTAAAAATACATATTTTATCAACAACTGATTCTAAAAAATAAAATTACAAACAAGCAGAACAGAAACAGACTCAGATCCAGAGGACATTTTGACAGTTGCCAGATGGGTGGGGTGTTGGGGGAATGGGTGAAAATGGTGAAGAGAATAAAAAGTACACATTGACTCTGGTTGGCTGCTCAGTGGTTAGAGCATCAACCTGAATAGTGGAGGGTTGTGGGTTTAATTCCCAGTCAAATGCTCATACCTGGGGTGCAGGTTGGAACCCCACTCTTGGTTGGGGAGTATGCAGGATGCAACCAATCAATGTGTCTCTCTCACATTGATGTCTCTCTCTCTCTCTCTCTCTCTCTCTCTCTCTCTCTCTCTCTCTCTCTCTCTCTCTTCTCTTTCTCCCTCACTCCTTGAGTGAGGATTGAAAAAAAGAAGTGCAAATTGGTAGTTTCAGAATAGTCATGGGGATATAAAGTACAGCATAGGGAATATAGTCAATAATATTGTAATAACTATGTAAGGTGTCAGATGGGAATGAGATTTATTGCGATGATCATTTAGTAAGTTATATAATGTCTAATCACTGGGTTTTACACCTGAAACTAAAATAATATTCTATATCAACTGTAACTGAAAAAAAATAATAAAAAATGTGGCTGCCCTAGCCAGTTTACTCAGTGGATAGAGAGTTGGCTTGGGGACCAAAGGATCCTGGGTTTCATTCTGGTCAAGGGCACGTACCTCAGTTGCAGGCTCCTCCCTGGCCCTGGCCCTGATTGGGGCTCGTGCAGGAGGCAACCAATCGATGTTTATCTCTCACATCGATATTTCTCTCTGTATTTCCCTCTCTCTTCCACTCTCTAAATATCAATGGAAAAATATCCCTGACTGAGGCTTAAAAATAATGTCGCCGACTACCTTAAATTAAAAGCAAAATTCTATATTCATTTATTGGCATCAATAGATGTCAGTAAAACATTTTGGAAAATTCAACACTACTCATGGCAATTTATTTACTAAATTGATTGTAGTGACATTGGTCAACATGAACATATCGGTTTCAGGTGTGGGCTTCTGTGTTATAAGATCTATATATTGCACTGTGTGCCCATTACCCAAAGTCAAATCTTCTCCCATTACATTATATTAGGACCCCTGTGCCCCCTTTTTTTCTTTGTTTGTTTGTCCTATTGACCCCCTCCACTTTGCACCTGCCCCTCCCAGGCCTTCATCACTCTATTGTCTATGTCTGTATATACATATGCATGTGTAATTTTTTAAAATATTTTTTATTGATTTTTTTACAGAGAGGAAGGGAGAGGGACAGAGAGCTAGAAACATCGATGAGAGAGAAACATTGATCAGCTGCCTCCTGCACACCCCCTACTGGGGATGTGCAACCAAGGTACATGCCCTTGACCGGAATCGAACCCAGGACCCTTCAGTCTGCAGGCTGACGCTCTATCCACTGAGCCAAACCAGTTTCGGCTGTGTATTTTTTTTAATGATTAAAAGCCATTATAGAAAGTCTTGTAAATAAAAATAGAGACTGTGTTCATTGACTGGAAAACAGAATCCTAATGTTTCAGTTTTCCTGAAATTGTTCTAAATATTATATGCAATATTTACTGAAATGTAATGGAGATTTATATTTAGAGTCTAAATATCTATAGATAAGCAAAGATCTAAGAATATATAAGAGAAATCCTGAAAAGAACTATGAGTATAAGTTTGTCAAAAGGATTTTTCATAAATCAATAGTAATGCACAAAGTGAGGTAGGTATTCAATATAACTAGAAAAACAGAAGAATATAAAACAACACATAATCTGAACAGAGAATGACAGATTTAATTAGAATCAGTAATTAAAGGATGGATTTTACAATAAAATTATTGGAATAATTATTATCTACACTAATAAAAGAGAAAGATGCAAATTGACTGTACCTCCGTTATGCCCACCAGCCAATCAGGAGTGAGTAGGCAAATTAACCTGAAAAGATGGAAGCAACCCCAGCTGCTCCGGGCCTGTGGGAGTCAGAGAAGTCAGGCACCAGTGGCAGAAGATGGCTGTGGTCAGGGAGACCAAGAAGCCACCTGCCTGGTGATCCCAGTCCAAAGCCAGCTGGAGAAGCTGCCTGCCCCACGTCCACTCACCCCATGTCCTGGGGGAGACAGAGAGAAACCAGACCCCAGCGCCTGAGGCTGGCTGCAGCCTGGTAGACAGAGATGCTACCCACCATGTGGTCCCAGGCACCAGTACTTGTGGCTGCAGTCCAGGCAAAGCCACCTGCCCACCATCCCCTGTGGCTGCAGCCAGCCTGGGCGCCTGTGGCTGACCAGAGGGAGGGAAGCCCAGATCCCAGGTGCCTGTGGTTAGCTGGAGGAGGGAATCCTGGGTCCCGGGTGTGGAGCCAAGGCAGAGGTGGTTAGGGGCAATCAAGCCAGCAGGGGAGCAGTTAGGGATGATCAGGCAGGCAGGCGAGCAGTTAGGAGCCAGCAGTTCTGGATTGTGAGTGGGATGTCCGACTGCCAGTTATCCCCCGAGGAGATATCTCCACAGATTGGAGAGGGTGCAGGCCAGGCTGCGGGACACCCTACCCCCCGTCCTGTGCATGAATTTCATGTACCGGGCCTCTAGTCCTATATAATAAAAGGCTAATCTGTAAATTGACTGAATGGAGAAATGACTGGTCACTATGACACGCACTGCGCCCTGGTGGTCAGCGTGCTCCCAGCCGCTCAGCCAGAAGCTGAGCTCATGGCTGGTGTGCGCAGTGGTGGTAGCAGGAGCCTCTCCCGCCTCCATGCTAAGGATGTTCAACTGATGGACATCCCCCGAGGGCTCCTGGACTGCAAGAGGGCGCAGGCCTGGCTGAGGGACACCCCCTCATATGCAGGAATTTCATTCACTGGGCCTCTAGTGTAGATATAAAAAAATAAAATAGGTCCCCATTCTGTACCACATACAAATATAAATTCTAGATGGACTAAAAGACATATATGTCAAAACAAAAATAAAATTTTATAATAGGTGAATATATATACATTGCATAGAGAAGTGATTCTTAAATAAGATAGTATAGATCCAACTAAAAGAGGGAAAAATGATAAATTAAACTATATAAAATATTAATTCTTCCAGCTTACCAAACCATACAAAAGAATAAAAAAAGTCAATTCACAATGGGAATAGGATTTAGGAACATGTATAACTGACAATGAATTAGTATTCAGAACATATAACAACTTCCATATATCAATAAAGGAAAAAATTCAAAATGATTAAAAGATTTGATAGGGTACCTTACAGAAATTCACAAGAAGCTAATTCATATGTAAATAGATACTAAACCTTGTCCTAGCCTGATGGCTCAGTTGGTTGGAACATCGTCCATACACCAAACAGGGTTTAATTCTTGGTCAGGGCATATACCTAGGTGGCAGGTCAGGGTGAATATGGGAAGCAACTAATCAATATTTCTCACATTGATGGTTCTCTCTTTCTCCTCTTCTCAAACCTCTCTCTCTAATAAATCAATATAACATAACTTCTGGTGAAGATTACAAAAAAATTATTAATTACTTAAAAAATTAAAAGATACTCAACTTCAACATAATCAGGGATTTTCAAATTAAGCCCACAAAGAAATAGCATTGTACAGTCAACAGATTGGCAAAAACTAAGTCTGGCAATATATAGTGTAGTTTAGGATTGAGAAGAATACTATCATATGGCTAGTGTGAGTACAACTTGAAAAACAAAAAGAAAAAGAAACAAACAAAAACATGTCAGGGGAAAAATTCCATTAAGTTGGAAAAATTAAAATATTTATACCATAATATCTAGGGATTTCCCTTTTATTTTCATACCATTGAGATACTTTTGTGTATCTCATAATATAGGTACAGGATCTCCATTACAGCATTATGAATAGTAGTAAAAAAATTGAAACACCTTAAAGTTCACCAATAATAGGCTAAATAAATAACATATATTCATAGCATGCAAAACTACATAACAGTGAAAATAAATTAATTAAACTAATACCCAATAACATGGATGGTTCCCAAGAACATGATATTGAGTAAAGAAAAGTATAGAAAACTATATCTGCATAACTCTCAAAAATGTATAAAATTAAATACATATTATATTGAAATATAAAAATGTACCATGAAACTTAAAAAAAAAAAAATCAAGGGGACCCAGACTGGTATGCTCAGTGGTTGAGCATCGACCTATGAACCAGGAGGTCACGGTTCAATTCCTGGTCAGGGGCACATGCCTGGGTTGTGGGCTCAATCCCCAATTGGGGGCATGCAGGAGGCAGCTGGTCAATGATCTCTCATCATTGATGTTTCTATCTCTCTCTCCTTCTCCTTTCTTCTCTGAAATCAATAAAAATATATTTTTAAAAAATCAAGAGGAAAAACATTTAAGGAGTAAAAATGAGAAATAAAAATTTTATAATAAAATGCAATAGAGAGGAGCCTTGGAGGGAGTAGTGACTCTGTGTGCCATGAACTGAAGAGAGTGATTATCTCAATCCCACACAACTGATGACCCAGATAATCACAGGCTCCTGTGGGAGCACAGAAGAAAGCATCAACCCAGCCACAGAGGAGGAGATGCCTTGTATTTTCATTCTTCTCAGTCACTTCATTCCCTTTTCCACCTACAAACCTTGGACAATCCTATAAGATGGAAGATCTTGGGTATGGAGTAACCTCCATTTATAACATTTTAAAATTCATAAAATGATGAGTTCAGATAACTATAAAAAATAGAAAGTATAGAGATGAAGTAACACCAATATTCATTGTATTCCATGTGTACAGCAAGTTCTCAAATTGTATTAAGGCCTGGAAAATATGAGGGACATGATTTATGATATTTAGTTTTGATCAGGAAAAGTTGGGTCTAATACTTATATTCAGTTAATCAGGGGTGCTTAGAGAAAAAATTGCCCTCACCCATCTCACCAATCCTGTTGCTTTTTCTTTGGATCGGGCATATTTACCTTGGGGCTGCTGTGCTGTGGCTTTTGTTTGGGTTAAGGTCAGGGTTAGTGACCTCTTCTTCTTGCAGCTTCTAAATGTAGACGGTCCCAGACTTACTATGATTCAACTAACAATTTCTTTACTTTATGATGGTGTGAAAGTGATACGCATTCATTAGAAATCATGCTTTAGATTTTGAATTTGTCTTTTCCCAGGTTAGTGATATGCAGTATAACACTTGCTGTGATGCTGGGCAGCTCCCAGTCAGCCACTTATCAGGAGGGTAAAAGCTGCTATTCTATAATGTACTGTGTTGACATCACTTTGTGTGTGTGTGTGTGTGTGTGTGTGTTGTGCTTTGTGTTTCGCATCCAATCATACCTACAAAATGCCCATCCGTGTCTCCTGCTTTTGGTGAGAACAGGAAGGCAATTATTCTTAAGCTGAAACTCAAGATTGTATTGCCCCACCTTAGGCTAATGCAATGAACACATTTAAGATAAGTTAGGCTAAGCTACTTGTATGATATTCAGTAGGTTTGGTGTATTGGATCCATTTTCAACTTACAATGAGTTTACTGAGATGTAATCTCTTCATAAATCGAGGAACATCTGGTGAGTGGATGGTGGTAAACTGAGGGAAAGACATTTTCATCCTCAAAGTTTACCTACCTTTCACTGTTCCTGACTCTGAGTTGTCAGGTTCAAAGAGCCGCCATCAGTAACCCTTCAATCTAAGGACAAGATGCCCCTGAGTTGCATGCTTACTGCTGTGCCTGCCGTAGCTCCTAGGCTATGAGTCAGTGTCTCCAGTTCTGAAATCAGTTGTTGAGACTGTATGTGACAGGTGTGTGACATCAGCCATCTGCTCTCCCTGCATTTTCCCCTGTGTAATCTTTGATCATTTTATCTTTCATTCTTTTTCTATCGACAATTCTTTACCACTCCCAAACCCTAGTGGAGAAAGAAGGGCAAGGAAAGAATGTTTCTGTATATACCGTCAGTCTCTAAATCTCTTGAAGATTTTAAGTTTTATAAACCTGCTAGAGGCCCGAAGCACAAAATTCATGCAAGGGGCTCAGCCCTCACAGCCACAGGTCATTTGGTTGTCTGGTCTAATTAGCATATTATGCTTTTATTATTAAAGATGTCAGGAACAAATTTCTGCTTTTGAAATCCTTTTGTAGATGGGAGAGGTTAATTTGACCCTTCCTTTTAAATCCTTCCTCCCTCCCTCCCTCCCTCCCTCCCTCCCTCCCTCCCTCCCTCCCTTTCTCTCTTTCTTTCTCCCTTTCTTTCTTTCTTTCTTTCTTTCTTTCTTTCTTTCTTTCTTTCTTTCTTTCTTTCTTTCTTTCTTTCTTTCTCTCTCACTCTGTTATCAGTGGGGTTGCCCTCTGTGACCCCACCTGTTCCTGGTGGAAGTAGAGTTCTTGGGGTGCCACAGGCAAAGGAACTTCCTGAAGCCCCCTGGGACAATGAGGTATGGTGGAAAGCTCTATTTCTATGGAATTAAACCCCTGGGTTCCCATTGTTCCATTTCCCTCTGTTCTGCTATAGAAAAAGTCCCATGTGGTCTTCAGCAGGGCTCATATCAAAGCCACTTCCCAGTACTCTGCTCCATATTAAAGTCCATCTCAGTCCAGTATCTGGGTAGCATAGCTTGTGTCCCCAGCTGCAGTCCATTACGTGTGGGATGGCATGGCCATGGGCCATGTGGCTGCTAAGGGCCCATGGCTATGGAGGCACCTGGGCAAGTGCTGGTCACAGAGCCATCAAGTAACAGGAGTGCAAGAGCAAGCATGAGAGCAAGAACTCTTTGTCTCAGGGTTACAACTAGGAGCGTAATCAATAACCCTTCCGGATCCTTGTGCTTGCAGTAGCTCCACTCCCCTCCCCTCCCACTAGGCAATTATCTTCCTCCCAGTTTAGAGTGACAGACAAGCACCTTCCCTACATTACCCCAACTTCACTGCACATGTGCCCACCTCCCCCTTTGTTTGATCCCTTTCCCTAGTGACCTGCAGGTAATGGACTGCAGATTCCCTGGGGAGTGTAAAGTTGCGCTTCCTGGTGAAGCTGCGCAGATGACCATGCTTATAATGTCTGGCCTTCCCTCTGCTCTCTTCCTATTATTAATATTAACTAGGTAGTTCCCACAGTAACAACTCTGTCTAGCTTCATAGAACAAAGACAGGAAGCAAGATTATACAAAGGTCAGTTGGAACCCTCCAAAAGGCTAACTAAGGTGGAAACCAGCAGGTGGTCAATCTCCTGCCACTCAGTGGTGTCCTGAACTCCCAGGAAGTTTTGCAATGGCATCTATTTCTCCAAACAACAGTTTTTTGAGTTGAAGATAACCTTAAGGAAACCTTATTCACTCAGCAAGGAAATAATACAAGTAGTAAACATTCTGAGACACTAAAGCACACCCTTTGAACTATCCTTTTTATTTTTATTTTTTTGTATTTCCTTATTGATTAAGGTATCACATATTTGTCCTCATCCCCCCATTCCCATCCCAAACCCTCCCCACGCATGCCCCCACCCCCCTGTTGTCCATGACCACTGGTTAGGCTTATATGTATGCACACAAGTCCTTTGGTTGATCTTTCCCCCTTACCCCCACCCTCCCCTACCTTCCCTCTGAGGTTTGACAGTCTGATTGATGCTTCCCTGTCTCCTGGTCTGTTTTTTTTCATCAGTTTATGTTGCTCATCATTTCCCCTAGATGAGCGAGATCATGTGATACTAGAAATACACTTATAAGAACCGAAAATGAGACAAGCAATAATGGTTATGCTGGGAGGCAAATGAATCAGTCTGTAGTGAGTTTCTTTCTGGGCCAACAGTTCTTTGAGTCCCAATTTCAATGTCAAACAGTTCCTTATGTGTACATGTCAGCAATGACATTTCAGTTTTGGATGGTGGACAAATGGTGGTAATGCAGGTCCAACCCTTTCTGGTTTGGTCCTGGGCAACCTGCCGCGATGCTCAGCTGCTGACTGCTAGTATGGCAAGGCGTCGTCAGTGTCTTCCATCTCTTCTGTCTTCATGGCTGGAGCAGTCCTGTCAATTCCTCTCTGTTGCAGGAATCCACATGGTCTTGGAGTTGTTTTCTGAAAATATACACAAACATATTCTTGACCAAAAGTTAATAAAGGAATCTTTTCTATAAATTTGACTTGGGATCCTTTTTCATTTTTTGCCCAAATGATTTTCCTTTGGTTGTTTTGACACCATGTGTGTTTTTCATGGGTGTCTTGCTGTTAGCATTACAAATGAAAGTTAATTTTCTAAAGTAAAAATTTTCTAGATGTAATTTACTTACAGGATTTTTTCCTTACATGATATTCTTCTACTATCCCCCCTTTTTTTATTTAAATATTAGGAGGCTTTTGGAAATTTTATAATGCAGCTCAAATCGGGACCCAGATAACAGACAGAGACTTGGCCAACAGCAGCTGCCCTCTCACTGCAACAAGACTTGTTTGAGTTGTCTTGTACTCATGGTGTGGGGAAGTGGGTTTTCAGAATGCTCAGGGCCTACTCAAGAAGGCAAATAATCCTTTCCATTAATACTTACAGGGTAAAATAAGATTGTTGTTAGAGTATTAAATTTGGCAGTAAAATAGTAGTCAAGTTCTCAGACTAATTTAAATTGGCTAATTGAAATAAGCGAATATTCTAGAAAAATTAATGGTACTGGACAAAAAGCTGTTCCTAAAGTGTTAACTAAAATTTTTATTGGTAGTTCATCTCATGGTAAAATTGCATAACATGTAATCAACCTAAAGCAGTCATAATTTAGTGCAAAAAATTAAAATATCCTTTTTTTAATGAAAATATTTGTGAAATGTACTATATAATTTCTTACCTTCTTAATTTGAGCATTTAAAAAGTGAATGTCCTAAAGGGTTGGAGGAGGGGAGGAGAGATGGAAGATATCTGTAATACTATCAATAATAAAAAATATATTTAAAACAATAAATAAAAAATGAATGTCCTTGAGACAGAGTTGTCACTACAAGCATATTTCCTGCTACACACAATCATAGCATGATATGCTCCAGAATTGGAGCAATGTAGAACTTCTTTCTACCATACTATATTTCCACATTGTAAAATTTTTGCACGTAGGAATTTACGATTTTCTATAATTTAAAATTAATCTTTCACAATTACTAAAAATTTAAATTGAGGTAAGAAAAATTGCTATAATAAAAACTTTGTAAGTTATTTGATTGAATGAAAATGGCACTTTTTCTGTGTTTAGTTTCTAGGTATAGCATTATTCATTAAAAACTTTTTAAAATGTGTAAAACACATACAATACAATTTTTAGAATTAACAAATCTTATCTGTAATGTAAGCCATGTAACCACATTGTATAGCAAAATAACTACAAGCCAGATGCAGAAACTACACTGCTACACTAGAATGTTCCCTTGGGCTTATTTATCATGACTGATATCTCCAAGAGGTAATCATTATCCTAACTTACACTATCAATTGATTTCTACCTGTTCTTGAACCTCATATAAATTAGAGGATATGGTATGTATTTTTTTGCAATGATATATTTGCTTTGCATAATAAAAATGTCTGTGAGGTCCACCCATGTCATTGCATGAATCAGTAATTATTATATTTTTATTGCTATGTATCAGTCTAGTATATAAAATATCCCATTTTATCTATTCTTTTATTTATAGAGATTTTTATTGTTTCCAATTTTTTGATAAAACTGCTATGCACGTATGTTTGGTAGACATATGTACTCTATTTTCTTGAGCATGTACCATAAGAATAGGTAGTATTTAATAAATTCTGCCAAGTAGTATTACAAAATATTTGTAATGATTTTTATTTCAAACTGCAATGTGTGAGTCCCAGCATTCCCATATCCTTACTAATAACTTTGCATTGACAAACTTTAGTTCTTTTATAAATATTTTAGCCATTTGATGAATATGCAGTGGTATCTTATTGTGCTTTTATCACATATTTTTTAATTGTAATCTTTATATTTTTTTAAATGTATTTTTATTGATTTCAGAGGAAGAGAGAGGGTGAGAGAGATAGAGACATCAATGATGAGAATCATTGATTGGCTGCCACCTTCATGTCGCACATTAGGGATTGAGCCCCAACCAGGGCGTATGCCCTGATTGGGAATTGAACAGTGATCTCCTGGTTCATAGGTCAATGCTCAACCACTGAGTCACACCAACTGTGCTGGTTTTGTTTTCATTGATTTGCTTCCTTATTTGTTAACTCCTTTATTAAATAATTTTAATTAACTTTAGATTCATATGCAGTTTAAGCAGATATTTGATATTACTGTTTCTTTCTCTAATGTATCTATAGCTTTATATCTTATAATTGTAATGTAATTTTGTTGAGGTTAACACAAAACAGGCCTGTCAGTATTTCATGTAAAGCAAAAGTACATTGGCTTTGGGAGAGTTTGAGAATTACAGGAAAATGAATGAGATTTTAGGCATGGACTTTGTGATGCTGAGGGGAGGTACTCTAAGAGCTCCTGACCTAGTTTGCAGGTAGGAATAACTAGTATCCAAATAATGCATTAAAATATTATTTAGTTCTGTGCAGAATATCTTGAAACTAGTTAATATAATATAGTTTACAAGTGTTTGCATAGGCAAGAGTTCCAAATAGCTTAGAGTTAAGTTGTCTAAAACGGCAGTACTACTGTGACCTTTGAATTAATTTTATTCTAGACCACATCTTTCTTTCCTTAGACAAAACATTATTTATATTTTTTATTGTGGTAGTTGATAATTAAAATATTTGAAAAGCATTGCTCTAGTAAACCACAAAAATCTTCTGAAGAATATCTTTTAAATGATTTTCTACATTGTCTCTGCCCAGGACCCCTGGTTCAAGAGCAGCAAAGTAGCATATGTCACAAATGGAGTAGAGTTAGTCCCTTCAATACAGATGAACAATTGTGCATCTATATTTATTCTTTGACAAAATTAATATTTTCAATATTTCAGACAATGACTATAAATGATAAAAAGTGTGTTACACTAAATAAACAAAATTAAACCCCAATTCTAAATTACCTTTAACTATTTAGATAAATACTTGCCTGCGAGAGATTAGCTTTATCCTAAGGATAGTATCTCATTTCCTTAGAAAATATGCTAAGTTTCTAATAATCCTATATATAATATTCTTGGTAAAAATGCATACAGACATACACACATATTTCATAAAATAAAATACTGAGAACACTGATGCCCAGTGCATGGATTCGTGCACGTGTGGGGGTACCTCAGCCTGGCCCTCTCACAATTCAGGATCCCTCGAGGGATGTTGGACTGCTGGTTTTGGCCAGGCCTATGGGGATCATGCCAAAACTGGCAGTCCGACATCCCCTGAGGAATGTAGTAGTGTGTGAAGTGGCAGGCAGCCGGGGAGGAACCCAAGCCTGGGCCGGGCACCACGCTGCTCCTGATCACACCAGCCCCGCTGTGCCTGCCTCTGCCACCACTTGGTAGCGCTGCTGCGGAGGCGGGAGAGGTTCATGCCACTGCAGCTGCCCTTACCAACTGTGAGCCTGGCATCTGTCACTTGTTGGTCAGCTGAGTGGCACTACCACTGTGGTAGCACACTGACCACCAGGGGGCAGCTCCTGTGTTGAGCGCCTGCCTCCTGGTGGTCGGTGTGCATGATAGCAACCAGTTGTTTGATGTTTGGTCATTCAGTCATTTGGTCGCTTAGACTTTTATATATATACTAGTGACCCTGTGCACGAAATTCATGCACATTAAAAGTGAATTAATTAGAGGAAATATTTTAATATTGCTATTTGCCCTTTCTCTATAAAAGAAGAGTTAGAGATGAAATAAAATTAGTAAAATGTATATGAAAATCTTCCTCCTGTCAGAGTCTGGGGTGTGCCACGGGACCCAGAGTCAAGTCCCCGCCCATCCACATGCACCTTGAAATCACATGAGACCCAGACCTGGCTGGCCCCACTCCTGTCAAGCCCCGCAAGAGGGAGCACAGCCTCAGGTCCCCCATCAAGCCCTGCCAGGGCAGGGGGCATGGCCTCAGGTCCCTTGGCTCAGCCTCAGGTCCACCTACCTGGTCTCAGGTCCCCTCCGGCCCAGCCTCGGGTCCCCCATCCCTGGCGTGAGGCCGTGAGGCCATGAGGGCACGAGGGCACAAGGGTGCAACAACTATTTGCATATTAGCTCTTTATTATATGGGACTAGAGGCCTGGTGCACAAAATTTCATGCATTGGGGTGGGGGTCCCTCAGCCCAGCCTGCCCCCTCTCACAGTCCGGGAGCCCTCAGGTGATGTCCTACTGAAGACTTAGGCCTGTCACTGCTGGCTGCTGTGACTGCCAGACCTCCTTGGCCCTCGCACCTGCTGCGGCTTTGTCCGGAAGGACATCTGGAAGACATCTGGTCTATTTGGTCTAATTAGTGTATTACCTTTTATTAGTATAGATAGATATAATCCTGGATGCTTTACTGGGAAATCATATCTGTAATAGCCACAGAAACAAAAAATAGTCATATTGTAATGATTTATGTATTAGGAAACATAGTTAAAATAGCCTACACACTTGGCTGTCAAAACACCTTCCCAAGTTGCTTCTATATGTGTCTCAAATCCATTCTTTTTTCTCCTCCAGCCTCTTCATTTTTAAATCATGTCTTCTCAGCATTTTTAATGTATCCTCTCTGCTTCCATTTACAATTGTTTATTTCCCCTATCCTGAAAGAAAAAAAGTATCATACAAAAAATTCCATGACTCTTCCAGTTCCACTAGATGTCTGATTTATATTTGTCCTTTTAAAAATGCAGAACCAGAGTATCCTTCAACATTTCAAATGATGCTAATCACCCATTAATGCTAATTTATTTAACTGATACAACTGCCTAGGCTCGGGGATAGCTTGTTTCCTCTCCAAGGTTGGATGGAGATTTCTCCTGAGATTGTGTGCACATGCCAGGGTGCATGCAGACCACCTAGGGGATAACGTGAGATATAAAATGTTGCACTCTAATCTTCACACAAGCCTTCAAATTTCATTTGGAAGAAAAATTATAAAATGAGCCTCCTTGTGTCAATGTTTTTGCTACTTAATTACCCCTAATTAAATACAATCTGGATACTGTATTGTGTAAGAAACAAAGCATCCCATTGAAGTTTTGCATTAGAAACTGTCAGAAATATTTGTATTTGGTATAAGCTTATTGCAAACAACTTATCAGGAAGTCAAGAGAGAAATTTTTGGCCATTTCAAAAAGATAGTGAGGTTTTTAATAGTATGTGTAAAGTAAAATGTGATTGCAGGCCACAAATTCTACAGTACTAACACTAGATTTAAAACTAGAATGGACACATGTAAGATATATTTATTTCCAAGATATTGGCTATAAATTCCACTTTAAACAACATTGATTTATTTTTGAAGAATAACTCTATGGTTTTATAATTCATCTTTCCAAAGGGTGGCTAATATAGTCATTTTCTCTCTACTTGCTACTCCATTAAAAAGGATTTTACACTAGTATGCCATCATCTCCAATCTCTCCTGTGTTTTATATACAGTTAGTTATTAACTTCTCTAACCTCAAACTTTCTCCATACCTTCTGTCTATAATTTGCATTCAATTCACTCCACTGTACATTATTAATCTTTATGGAGATATATATTAAAACCACAATTAAATCAATGAAATGTACTTTATACACATGGTTAAAATTCAAATTACTGATGAATATTCATGAGGATTCGCAGCAAACAGTACTTTCATACCTTATTAGTAGCATTGTAAATGGTACAACCATTTTTGAAAAACTATTTAACAGTTTCCGAAAAGTTAAAACTATAACTATCTTATCATTTAGCAATTCCAGATGTAAGTGTTTCTTCAAGAGAAGTGAAAAAAACAGGTGTGTATTAAAACAGATGCACAAGAATGTACTAGAAATAATACAAATGAGCATCAACAAAAGAATGGATAAATTTTCATGTATTCAATGGAACAAAGGGATAGTCTCCTGAAATATACAGCAAGAAGAATGCATCTCATTAATATGTTCAGTGAAAGAAGGAACACAAAATAGAGTGCACCATCTGACATCATTTATACAAATTCCAAGAAAAAGTGAAACTAATTTATGGCACTATAAATAGGGTGGTGGCTTCTTCTTGTGAGCAGGATGCTCACTGGAAAGGGCCATGCAGAAATTTTTTTCTAAGATGGTTGTGGTGGGGGTTATTCAGATGGATACACTGAACTGTACTATTAAGACTGTGCATTTTGCTGTTTATAAAAGATATCACCATGAAGTATTTTGAACTATGACATTAGGTTCCAAACTTGTCTTTCAATATTAATTTGTATCAACATGCTGGAAGGGAAGTCTCCTTCTCCTTTTGGTTTCTACCTAATAGAACTGTCCAAATAATCATTTCTTAATAAAGATCCAAATATTACCTTTAGTAATGTTTGGGGGGAAACAACCACTTACCACTGCCTCAAAATGCAGTACACTCACATTATGACTAGACTGGAGAACTTCACTTCTAGTCAATCTGATCTTGAGAACAAGCTGTGGGAGCAATCCCTAAGTTACCTCAGAGTTGTAGACAAAAAAATGCTGACATAGCCAGCTGTCCATCCCCCAGGAGGGATTGGCCTTTTTTCCCCTCAGAAAAGTGCTACGAGCAAGAAGCAGGAAGGAAAAGCGTGTGCCAGTGGGCCCTGAGAAATCAAAATAAATAAGAAACAATTCCTCCCAGGATCCATAACCTATAATACCATGACTCCACTTACTGCAAATGGGATCCAATAATTAGCCTTTGTGAGACAGACTGAAAGTTTTCATATCAGTGTTCCTCCTCCATTGAGGGTGAATAGGAGAAATGTCCTCACTAGTGAAGGGAGAAGACTGTGGTTCCTCCATCCATGCTGAATAGAAGAATTCAGTTCATTATGGTTCATTCATATAATAAAATAGACAATTGTTGGAAGCTGCCCATTGCCTTCACTAGCAGAGAGGTGTGGGTGGACAAGGAACCCAGAAGGCTGGTCAACCTTGAGGCTCTGGCAAGGGTCAGAGCCATACACCCACTGTCTGGTGGAGACAAAAGGAGCTGAAGCAACTTCCACCTTTTAGTCTTATATAAATCCTTGCTAATGGGCTATCATCCAGCTATTACTAGAATTGCCTGCCTAAGGGCTATGGGTGTATCCCAAAACCTGAATGAAAGGGATCTCAAGGCCAGAGCAAAGCAGAGTCCTCTCTTGGGCTTCCGCCTGGCCCCCAATTCCCAAATTAGTATTTTCTTGTCTTGTCTCTTTCATTTGTGTGTGGCGTCCTCCAGAACCCAAACCCTGAACCATGTGGGATGTGGGGGATACACTCACAGACAATCGCTAAAATTTGTGTTTCTAAAAAATGAATAATAAATTAAGGAAGTACTAATATTGTGTTATTGCCAGTATTTTTAAAACAACTGTAATACCAGTTACAGTGTAAAAAACACCATTTTATACACACACACACACACACACACACACACACACACACACACACGTCTACTAAAAAATGTATACACACTTTGAATAATTTTAAAAGCAGTGTTTATTAAAATACATTTAATTTTCAAAATGTAATAGAATCAGCCCAACTGTAGTGGCTCAGTAGATTGAGTGTTATCCCATGGACCAACAGTTTCCAGGTTTGCTTCCCAGTCAGGGCACATGCCCGGGTTGTGGGCTTGATCCCCAGGAGGGGGTATGGAGGAGGCAGCCAATCAATGATTCTCTCTCATCATTGCTATTTCTCTCTCTCTCCCTCTTCTTACCTCTCTGAAATCAATAAAAATATATTTAAAACATGTAATAGAATAAACAAAGTGGGTATACATTTTTGGGATATCCTATATAATAAAAACCTAATATGCAAATTGTCCCCTTGGGCGGTCATTGGACAAGTTCAACCGCTTGCTATGACATGTACTGACCACTGGGGGGAAGCACGGAACATGGTGGGTGTCAGCTACATGGTTCTGGCAGTGGGCAGCAGTGGAGATACTGCCATCCCTGATGAGCCCCAATGAGAGGGGGACCATGGCAGGATGGTGGAGTAGGTGAGTGGGTGGTGCCAGGTCAAGGCGGCTGTGAGTGGGGGCTCAATCGCCCAGCCTATCACCTTGCAGTGGCGGCGGTGGGGAGTGGGGCCACTGCCTGGCTCCTAGGTGCTGAGGGAGCCAGGTGGAGTGCCCTGCCCTGATGGATTGTCCCATAGGCAGGATGGTGGAGCAGGTGAGAGGGTGGCGCCAGGCCAAGGCAGGGTGTCAGGTGGGGCTGTGAGGCTGGGGGCATGAGTTTGGGCCCGATATCCGCAGGCCATCTCGAGGGACCCATCGTGCATGAATTTGTGCACCGGGCCTCTAGTCTATACTAATAAAAGGGTAATATGGTAATTAGATTGGACATCTTCCAGACAAGCTACAGTGGCAGGGGCTGAGGCAGAGGCAGTTAGGGGTGATTAGGCCGACAGCATAGGGCAGTTAGGGGCGACCAGGCCGGCAGGAGGGGCAGTTAGGGGCCAATCAGGCCAGCAGGCAGAAGTTGTTACGGGCGACCGGGCAGGCAGGCAGGC
The DNA here is from genome assembly GCA_026230045.1 of Corynorhinus townsendii. Lineage (NCBI taxonomy): Eukaryota > Metazoa > Chordata > Mammalia > Chiroptera > Vespertilionidae > Corynorhinus > Corynorhinus townsendii. The sequence goes on from JAPDVU010000005.1 coordinate 84,275,558, forward strand.
AAGTGCTAAGGAGCCAGTGGTCCCAGATTATAAGAGGGATAGCCGACTCCTGGTTTAAACTGGCAGTCAGACATCCCCTGAAGGGTCCCAGATTGCAAGAGGGTGCAGGCCAGGCTGATGGGACCCCCTCCCATGCATGAATTTTGTGCGCCAGGCCTCTAGTATATCTCTAGTATATATATAAATTTGCTTTATATATATATATATATATATATATATATATACTAGAGGCCTGGCGCACAAAATTTTTGCACAGGGGGCAGGTCCCTCAACCCGGCCTGTACCCTTTTCAATCCAGGACCCCTCAGGGATCAGGCCTAAACCAACAGTCAGACATCCCTCTCACAATCTGGGACCACTGGCTCCTAACTGCTTACCTGCCTGCCTACCTGATAGACCCTAACTGCTCACCTGTCTGCCTGATTGCCCCTAACTGCCTCTGCCTCAGCCCCTGCTGTCAGGGCTTTTTCAGGAAGGATGTCCGGAATGATGTCTGATAGGTCGTTTGGCTGTCTGGTCTAATTAACATACACACACACACACACACACACACGTATATATGGTACACTGTTTTATATACTCATGTAAATGTTAGGATTAGTCATCTATGGGTCCTATGTATTATTTTTATATTCCTAATAGTTCTGTATATTTCAACTTGTTTATTATAGTTAATTTGCTTTATATAAATCTAAAGAATAAATTAAACATACACACAAAAGCTTAATCATACATTCAAGAGTAATACAAGATAGATTTCTAAGACCTCTGGGAAAAGATTAAATTTTGTAGAATAATCCAACAATATAATCATCTTCATCATTATCATCAACAAGCAGTAGCATCTGGTAGTTAGTCACTGAGAACTCAAAGACATACCTGCCTAGAGGACTCAGCAGCACATGAGGGAAAAACTGAGCACAAAATGAAACACTACTTTGTCACACACAGTAAGTGTTGTGCAAGAAGTGCAGACAAAAATGGTAGAAATAAAGAAAATATTATGTTCGTTCTGCAGTAAAAAAATTTCCAAAGAAAATTTCATTGTGAACATGCTTCACAAATGGTTAGAAAGCTCTCCAAGGAGAAGGGAAAGCTTAAACCTTCCAAGAGGCAAACTGGCATTATAGACCCTTACCACCAAAGCCTGGTTAGTTATGTGCTACTTTAATGTGAACATTGCCCAAGTAAAGAAATGGCATGGGAATGGCCATCTGGAATCCCATTTTACATGTGGAAATAGGCGAGACACATTAATGGCCTCAGAATTCCCTTCAACAAGTTAGAACTCATCACTAACACACATTAATAATTTAAATCACTATTGTTTCTTTGTAAATTGCTTTGAATTGCTATTGTCTAGTGGTTATTTAATACGAAAGGTTGAAGAAGTAATGATAATATCTAGGGTCCTTAATAAAGACTACCAACGTGGTACAATAAGAGAAAAGATTTAGGTTTTGGCTGAGAGAAAAAAGAAAATAAGAATAAAATTGAGGGATAAATCACATGTTCCCTGATCAGTTTAGAAGTAAATGACATAACATAAGTAAGTCTGAAAAATAACCAAAATTTGTGTTCTGCCATTTTCAGTTTAGCAAGAAAAAAAAAAGTGCATTAAGTTAGGGACTTGCAATTCTTAGTGCAATGTTTAAAAAGTCTTATTTTCTTAGGATAATGAAAATGGTTATATTAGTAGCTACTACTTTTCAAGTGTCAAGTTCCATTTTCTATGTTTGAATTGCTGCAAATTCTATCTTTAATTTTTACAACAGTTCTGAAAAGTAGGGGTCATTTTGTTCATTTTGCAACTGAAAATCAGTGGCTCAAGGAAAAAACTATTTGTTGTGCATGGAACCAGGGATTGAGCCTAGACCTATCTAATTCCAGAGCCTTTTCTCTAATATATTGTCTTTATTACAGAAGAGGAAAAAAGTGTCACCTTCTCTAAGGAAGTACTTTTATCCAGGTACAATGCATGCAGATAATAATACAATGAAAAAAGCTGAAATAATTTGCATCTACTTTATCCCCTGTTTTCCTTTTGATAATGTTCTTTTACTTCTTTCAAGAAATACTATATATTTAGATAGTGTGCTTTAATTTATATGTTCTCTGCATTTGTATCCTGCAGGCATTTGGCTATCTGCATATGTCAGGCCCCAGGCTGTAAAATTCAGAGCAAATTGCTTTGAAATGGTCTCCCTGCAAAGGTCCCTTGTTTAACTTCTGTAAATCTGCTCCGAGTCGCTTTCCTGACGTGACTTATGTGGTTTATGAGTTTTTACACACCAATATTGTTCAGTGAGTGAGCAAAAATAGTTTTCTAGAATCCCCAAACTCACTTCTTTCCTCGCTCTGCACATGTTTTATCTTTGTCTGGTTTGCGGACATGAATAACCAACAGTGTTGACAATCTGTGTATTCCCACTTGAGGGCCAGCATATTGGCAGCATAACAGAGAGAGATTGCGTTTTTCATGCTAAATGAGAGAATTGTTGAGTCGTAATAGATATTTTATGCACTGCAAACCTCTGAAAATTTCTGCATATTATTAAAATACGTGCACACACAATTCTTTGTGGACCTTTTTTCTTCTGTCTCTTACTTATTATCATTATCTCTATTTTACATTTTGACCCAAAGATAGAAGCCGTGAGGATAGAAAAGCTCTATTTTGCTTTACAATATCTCTCCAACATAAACCAGTCTGTGATCCATAGCTTTTTTCTCCAAATCTCCCATAGCAATTTTGCTCTGAGTCTTACTCAATAAGACATCTGCCCTCTGTTAATAATCATTACATAAGTTAGATTTTAACTCATTATTGGTAAAGCAAATAATGCATCTATTCATTCTATGAGCATTTAGTGAGCACCTACTATATGCTATCATTCCTCTGTGTGACATAAGCACAAATGAATAAGATGATATCTATTTTCAAGGAATAAACTGTCTGATGGTAGAGATGGCCAAAGAAGGATTAGAGTATCACAAAGCAGGAAGCTCTCAACTCTTCTCTTGTTTGGGTGAGGATGAGGAAAGTATTTTATAAATCACACATCTTAATTGGTCTTGGTGGAGTTAGCAAAGCATGTGAAGAAAAGTAGGGCATTGTATGTGAACAAGCAGCATGTGCAAAGATATGAAGTCTTGCAATAACTCACATGTGCAGAGAAATGCAAGCAGTTTAGTGTTAGTAGAGAATAAGGCCAGTTGTAGAATTCCATTCATAGAGTCCAGTTTGGAGTCTTCATATGTCATTCTAGGAAGTTTGAATTTTTATATAGACAAGAGTTTATCTAGCTAACATGTTATCATATTTTTGTATGTTCATTTTAACAATAATTTTGAAAACAATATGAGTACTTTACTCTTTTTCATACACAAATCATGATCATGTATATGCACACATGCAAATACTGAATCACTTGCACAAGGACGATATAAATAAGTACAGGCATAGAAAGACATTACACTTTGGGAGGAATGAGACTGTTAACTTGCAGTCAAGACAGAAGTAAATTATCACTTAAAGTGACATTAACTATATTGTCAGGATATTTAACTCTTATTAGTTTAATGTATCCTAATAGGAAAAACTATCCCATTCACCCTCATATGCATATCTTAGTGATAAAGATTTTTTTTTCTTTTCTACTAAAAATGTGTGATTGATCTTTTCACATACTTCAGACTTCAGTTCCTAAACTTAATAAATTGAGATTTTTCATTTGGGATCATAAAACTGTATAAACTGTATAATGTTTTGGAATACTTTTCTTATTACTTCAGGTTATGACAAAAAAAATCAGAGGCTGAATGGTACCTGAATGATCATTTGTTACACCATGCCAAGGACAGATGATGACAAATAGAGATGCCACCTGAATACAGGCCCTCTGTAGTCGGTGTGGCGATCATGGTGGGGAGTGGAGAATCTGATGGCCAGATGAGATGTGGTGGATCACAACAACCTGTCTCTTGCACAAAGTTTTATATTTATATTCATGCCTTCTTTTGGCTTATGATAGATAACATCAACAAAGACAATAAATTAAAACAGTTAAAATTGAATCTTATGTTTTTTTAGCTATCTGTATTTATTATATTATTTTGTTTTTAAACATCACTAGTTTATACTTTATTTTTACACATATTTAAGTAACACTGTAAGTAAATTCTTTAAATCTAACTGGTATATTTGTGGTAATTATTATTTAACTAAAGGCCCAGTGCACTCATGCACTAGGGTGGGGGGTTCCGCAGCCCAGCCTGCACGCTCTTGCAATCCAGGACCCCTCAAGGGATGTCCAACTGCCGGTTTAGGCCCGATCATTCAGGGCCTAAACCAGCAGTTGGACATCCCTCTGTAAATCCAGGACCACTGGCTCTTAACTGCTCACCTGCCTGCCTGCCTGATCACCCGTAACCACTCTGCCTGCCTGCCTGATTGGCCCTAACTGCTCACCTGCATGCCTGATCGCCCTAAGCGCCTCTGCCTTGGCCCCCACCACTGCGTTTTGAATAATGTTTTGAATGATGTCTGGAAGGTCGTTTGGCTGTCTGTTCTAATTAGCATATTACGCTTTTATTATTATACTAATAGCCCTGTGCACGAATCCATGCACCAGTAGCTCTCTGCAGGGCCTGGCTGCTCCATGCCTGCTGCCCAGAGGCTCTCCATGGCTCAGAGGCCCATCCGCAGCTAGGTGCAGAATGCTTGCCTCATAGCCGTGGCAACAAAGCAAGTGTTCCACCAGGCTGCTCACACTGCCTTCTCTCAGCGGCCGCCCACCACCACCCCTCCCACCCTCCAGACTGGGGGACTCTGACGGGGCTGAGAGGACTGGGCGCCACCACTTTGTAGCTATGGGCCCTGCCATATTTGTGATGGAGTGATGGATAATTTGCATATTATCCTTTTATTAGATAGGAAAACTAGTAGATTGTCCATTCAGTACTCAAGTTTGAAAAACTTTAATAGGCAATGGGAAACCACTGTGACTACTTCATTAGAGAGGTACCAAAGTATAGTGAAATCTGGCATTTATCATGTCCAAAGATCTTGGTTCACAGCTTTGCTCTCTAAATTTTTATGTGACCCTCAGTTTTTAATCTGTTTCCAGATTATTGAAAATGGAGACAATGATATCTGCCTTTTAAATTTCAGTGCAATTATGTGTGTAAAGTGTCCAGCATACTACTTGTACCCGATAATGTTAACTTCCCCTTTGATAGATGTGAACTCTAATTTTCTCATCTATAAAATGAAAACGTTGAAAAGCAACTCTCAAAGATGTGTGTGATGAAGTATGTAGAATCATGTTCTTTATAAGGAGAAACATAAAATTTGTTCCAGCTGTTGTTCCTTTTATAGAAGTAGAGACAGATTATGTTTTCCATTATGAAACACAAATCATTTGAGTGACTTCTCAGCAACATTCCTTCAAGAAAATAGGCACACATTTTCCAAAGGATAAGTATGTAAATAAGCACTTTTTGTTATGAAGGCTTTGGTATTTATATGGAAGAGACTTTAAAATGTTCTTCATCCTCACACATGTTGGGAAGCAGAGCTTTGGAAAGAGGAGAGGGGGTGAACCAATTACCTTAAGGACCCCAGCAACCTAATAAAAGGAAAGGATGTAGACACTAAAACCTTCCTCAGAAGTGTTAAACTCAAGGACACTGGGAAAAGTGGACTAAGATAACCCTTGATCAACACTGATGAGGAATGGTGAAATTACCATGAGTAAAGAAAAAGATTGTTATGTTGACAATATTAGCTACCATTTATTGGAAAATTCTGTGTGCCCGAAATGGTTCTAAAGGCTTTAAAATCTGTGATGCATTCTGTTTATATTTATTTCATAGATAAGAGTATTGAGGCACACAGAAAGTTAGGTGACTCTTTCAAAGGCACACAGCTCATAATAGCTGGATGGTCAACATTTGAACCCAGACAAATTGAATCCAGAGCCTATCTTTTTTAGTATTACATGAGTCTCCGTTTTCTCCCATTGACCTTTCCCCAGCTGCTCCCTCCCAGCACATGCCCTCACCCCACTACTGTCTGTGTCCATTGGTCATGTTCCTATGCTTGGATATGAGTCTTTTAGTTAATCTCTTACCTCCTCATCCCCCACATTCCCTCATAGGTTGGGCAGTCTGTTCAATGCGTCCATGTCTCTGGTTCTATTTTTGTTCATCAGTTTATGTTTTCATTACATTGTTATCTACTGTGTAGATCTGTCTCTGGTGCATCATACCAGAGAGTGAGCTTTTGTACTGAATAGACAAGGAGATAAAGTGATCCTTGCTCTTCAAAGGGATGAATTATAGATAGTGCCCTAATATGGCAGATGAACTCTGGAAACTATGTTATTTACAAGAGCACTTTCCTATGTTAAAGCTAGCCCCTCAGTCCATAAGGCAGAGCCTGAGCTTGTTTTTAAATTGATGAAGTAGGAGTGAGAATGAGAACCTGTGGACATCCCAGACACTGATAGGTGCAAAGGCTTCTTAAGCATATTGGATGGGAACCATCCAGATGAAAAGGTAGGGTGAATCCTTACAAATTAAGGCATGTGAAGGCTCAAGTATGGGACCTTGATTAACTACTGGAATGAGTCTACTGGTCTCACCATGGAAAAGTAAAGTATCACACTTAATTCATACATATAACATCATTTTACAAAAGGAATATTATTCCATAAATGTTAGTATTCCTTCACTTCCACTTGCCTGTATGTGTGGACATATATGTATGTAATAAAAATGATTACATAATGAGTAAAATGTGGGAGAGGTAGTAAGAGGAACATTAATATAATCAATCCTAATATCAGGCAGAGGGAGTTCCAATATGCCGTTGGTCTACATGTTGTTCTTTCCATCCTTGCTCACCTCCTAGAACATGTTCCTCTACCTGTTTGGTCAGTGTGAGACCTACTGTGATGTTTCCTGACTTGTGTGTCCTGAGACTCCAGCTGAATTTGCAAATTATACTGCATACACCTCTGAAGTTCATGTTCTCCACCATATTCTCTAGTCCCCAGGCCCATGTCTTCTGCATCCTTTTTCCCCCTTGACAATGGACTCATGGTATAGGCTAAGATGGATGCTCAGAGTCCTAGAACTCTGCTGCTTTCTGGCTGGATCCTGGGTTGCAGTTCTCTGGGAAGCTTGTTACAATCTTACAGATGAATGTACTGGAGGGCACTGCTTCATTTTTCTCAGTCTCATTTTCTTCATCTGGTAATAGGGTTAATAACATCCACCTTTCAAGATTGGTATGAGGAGGGAATGTATATGTGTATATATATATAAGTGTTTTTACGTACATATGAATATACTAGCGGCCCAGTGCATGAATTAATGCACTGGTGAGGTCCCTCGGCTTGGCCTGTAGGGATCAGGCTGAAACTGGCTCTCTGACATCCCCTGAGGGGTCCCAGATTGCAAGAGGGCTCAGGCCAGGCCAAGGGACCCCATTGGTGCACAGGGCCAGGGAGGGACCGTGCAAGGGTTCCAGGGCATGTTTGGCCCATCTCGCCCAGTCCTGATTGGCTGGACCCCAGCAGCAAGCTAACCTACCTGTCAGAGCATCTGCCCCTTGGTGGTCAGTGCACATCATAGCGACTGGTCAAACAGTTAAACAGTCGGAGGAACAATTAGCATTTTAGGCTTTTTTATATATATACTAGAGGTCCAATCCACACAATTCATGCAAGGGGCTTGGCCCTCACAGCCATGGTGGCTTGCCTTGGCTCTGGCAGCCCCAACTTTGTCCAAAAGGTCATCAGGAAGGACGTCTGGAAGGTCATTCAGCTTTCAATTCTAATTAGCATATTACACTTTTATTATTATAGACTAGTGACCCAGTGCATGAAATTCGTGCATGGAGGGGGGATTCCTTCAGCCCAGGCAGCACCCTCTCCAATTGGGGACCCCTTGGAGGATGTCTGACTGCCGGTTTAGGCCCGATCCCTAAACTGGCAATTGGATACCCCTCTCTCAATCTGGGACTGCTGGCTCCTAACCGCTCACCTGCCTGCCTGCCTGATTGCCCCTAACTGTCTCTGCCTGCCTGCCTGATCGCCCCTAACTGCCCTCCCCTGTGGCCTTGTCTTGCCTCCAACTGCCCTTCCCTGCTGGCCTGGTTGCCCTCAACTGCCCACCCCTGCTGGCCTGTTCTCATCCCCAACTGCCCTCCCCTGATGGTCTGGTTGTCCCCAACTGCCCTCCCTTGTCAACCTGATCTTGCCCAAATGGCTCTCTCCTGTCAGCCTGGTCTTGCCCCAACTGCCCTCCCCTACTGGCTTACTCTACCCTCCAACAGCCCTCCCATGCCGTCCTGATCTCATCCCCAACTGCTCTCCCTTGCTGACCTGATCACCCCCAACTGCCCTTCCCTGCCAGCCTGATCTCCCCTAACTGCCTCTGCCTGCCTGATCGCCCCTGCCTTCCCCTGCCAGCCTGATCTTTCCCCCAACTGCCCTTTTCTGCTGGCCAATTTGGTTCTGATTGGTCAGTTTCTATGCCAGTCAGCATCAAAATCTCTGCCTCCTAGGCAGCCATTGGCTCCTCACGTTAACCCAGATTTGGTTCTGATTGGTCAGCTTCTATGCCAGTCAGTATCTCTGGATCTATCAACGTGGGCAGATCAGAAAGGTGGAGCTGATCAGCAGCCCTGGTGGAGGCCTGGAGAGAAATGGAGGCACAGCTGCTGGCCCGGCCTGGAGAGAAAGAGAGAGGCAAGTGCTGATCAACAGCTGCCACACAGGCTATGGATCAGACCCTGCTTCTCTCTTCAGGCCTCTCTCTGGACTTGATTCCCAGACACCTCAGCAGTCAGTGCTGAATCACCACACCTGCAACCACAGCAGTCAGTGCTGGGTTGCCAGAGCAACCCAGCGCTGACTTCAGGACTGACTTGCAGTTGGTCAAGCCTCTGGTCATGACGGACCCAGGGTTTTAATATATATTAGGATTAGAGGCCCAGTGCATGAATTCATACACCTTGAAAGGAACTGTGGGCTGTGAGGCTGTGGTGGGTACAGGGGAGGGTTTCAGCCCATCATCCATGCCCCTGCCCAGCCCCTCCCACTGTGACACCCTGTTTGCCAACAACCCCACTCTCATTGCCACCACTCCCATGTGCTGACAGCATTGGCCCTGCTCACACCCATTGATGGCACCGAGTGATCAGAACTGGCACCAAGAACCAGCTGTGGGTGTGAATTGGGTTGATGCTGGCAGTGGGTGTGAGTGGTGGCTGCTAGCCTCAATTGCCCCTCAGGAGCAGGGGGAGATGGAAAAATCCTGAGGGGCAATTGGGGCTGGCAGCCGCTGCTTGCACTCACTGATGGTGCCTAGCGATTGGGACCAGCGTTGGGAGCCAGCAACAGGTGTGAATGGCTGTTCTGGCACCAGCAGCAGATCCAAGGGGCTGGCACTGGCAGCAGGTACGAGTGCCCCGTGGGACTGCAGTGCATGGGAGCAAAGAATTTTCAGTGACTACCAAAGGCTCACCCCAAATGACAGTGACCAGTGCCCCGCCTTGGTGTGGCACCCCTGCTCACCTGCTCCACCATTCTGCAGCAGCAGATGCCCACCCTGTTTAGCGCTCTCCCACCTTGCTGCCAACACCTGCCATGTTCCAGATGTGCCCCCTTGTGGTCAGCGCACGTCATAGCAACCAGTTGTTCAGTTGTTCAGTTGTTCCCTCATTCAGTCTAGTTGCATATTAGGGTTTTATATAGATAGATATATATATACTGACATACAGACATACGCATATATAAAATATATATAGTAAGTGCCCAGTTAATGGGAGCTTCTATAAAGTTTCTTTTTTATAATGATTTCTAAAGTCATTTGTTACAAACAGCATAGTTTTTTATTTGTCATTTTGTAAGTAAGTATAGTTCCATTTGGTACCAACAAAGCAAAGGACTGACAAAGGGAACATTGTAATATGTGAGATGTCCCATGGTCATGCTACATGCAATGTCACTCCCTTCTTTCCTCTAATATTAAATCAGACTGAGAGTGAGTAAAGTTCACAGATAAGTTTCAGAATTAATTGATTTTTATCTTCTTAGTTGAATGAAAAATCATTTAGTATAATCAAATAAGACTTGTATAGTCATCAGAATCAACCTTAGCTTTGGTTATGCTCTTAAAACAGGTCACATACTTTCAGGGGGACAGAGCCATAGGGGACCCTTTTGCACAGTCTTTCTAATAAGTTTCTCCCAAGCATATTTCAAAATACTGGTAGTCCCTCTCCACTGCTTCAGCAAAGGCTCAGAGGCAAGATTCCTTTCATCTTCAAAACACTTCAAAGTTTATTTTTGAAGTGGAAGTTTATTTTCCTATTATATTCAAAGAGCTTTATGGGCTTCTGTGAGGGAAGGAGCTTCTGGAACTCAGGAATGCATTTAAAATGCCCCTGATGTCTCAGTGCCTCCCTGATAGGCTGCTGACATCCCAACATATTATTATTTTTTGTTGGTTTTAACCTTTCTTTTTTGACTGGCTTTATCAGAAGTTGAGGGAGGTGCTTGGGGCCAAAGGGGGACTGGTTTGTCTAAAATTTTTTTAAAAATGCTGCCTTTTATTCTCTACCCGTGGATTATTGAGATATTTTTAAATTAATAAAGGAAGGATGGGAGAAGAGGAGAAAGAAAAAAATAAGAGATAGAGAGAAACAAAAGAAAGAGGAGAGAAGGAAGAAAGGGAGGAAGGAAGGGAGGAATAAAAGTTTTCCACCTGCATACCTTCCTTTTTTGTTCCCTAGACTGACAGCAATCAAAAGTTTTAGATTTGGGAGCCTAGCTTTTTGCCCTTCTTTCTTTTGGTTTGAATCCTCTGAGACAAGAATTTGCCTGTCAGGAGACCATCAGAAGCTTTGGCCACGCCCTCAGCTGTAATTAAGGCAGATACTGGGCCTGGGAGGGCAGCTTTAGTCCTGATCCCTGGGCTAAGCCAGTCACAGCATGGGCCTCAAGGTAAAACTCTGCCACTTCTATAACAACGAACTGTTGAAGCTTTGGACAGATGTGATTCATTTTCAGCATTGTATCGAAGGTGGTGAAGACAGGAGGTTAGAAATTTCTTCTTGGAGATTTTTTAAAACTGGTGCAGAATAATCTGAACTTGCTGAAAGCTTTGTACCAGGGACAATAGGATCCTGGGTTCCCCATCCCCCATCTTCATGTGTCTTGTTTCTATGTGCTTGTATGGGGCTATTATCTCTCCTCAGTCGATGTATTGTTTGCTGTTTTTCATGAACATATGTTCTCTTTCTCCAAATGGATCTTGGGCACTTTCAAGGTTAGGGTGTCTTTTAAAACCCCTTGTATTCCTTACATTTTACTTCACAATGATTTACAATAAGTTCTTGACAATAATTAATGATGTGGGTTTTGTTTTGCTTAAGTCAAGATGAATAGTAAATTTGTCATGAAAATCTGCTTCCAGAGGAAATCTATGAAAAACTATGTCCCTTTTTTGGGGTGTGGGTGGTGTGTGTGAAATAACTTTTCAATTTTAGTTTTTGTTTGGGGCCTATTGTTTGGTATGGAAAAATATAAGAAGTCATTGAAACTGTTTCAAATACAACATACTGCAAAATATAGAGATGGATTCCTCAATCTTTTCCCTTTATTTTTATTAAAATAGCTAAAATCTTATAATATCTAATATGAGAACTTCTGAAATTAAACTGAGCACAATCAGTCTTTCAATTCTTTAGCTTTTCTCTATTCAGATTTGAGTTATTGGAAAAATGAACCAATCCCTAACTATTGTATGTAAGAACAGTATTTTAGAACTGAAAAGAGCTTTTAAAGTCCCATGGCTAAATTCCACCATTTTTACAAATGGAGAAATTCAAAAAGGTTGAGAGAGTTGCCCATAATCATATAATCACACAGTTTATGTGGGGTAAATCAGAAAGATAAAGGGAGAAACAAAGGGAGGGATAGAGTGAAGGGGAGAGAGGCAATTTAAGTGAACAGAATTGGCCTCGATCACCATTTTCATAAAGCTGACTTCTTTGGCCAACACCATGCCTTTGCCATTAGAATTTTGATGTTGTATTTTGCTCTCCTTGTATAGTCACTGTGTTTGATGGATATACATTTGGTTTAGTAGCTGTAGGCCAGCTTTTGCAGAAGGATACAATTACTTGAGAAATAATCAGTATACTTCCCCGGCCCTCCTTAAAACTGAACTGAAAATATCCCATTCTACCTGAAATCAGTACCCCACCCAAACTCATGAACTCAAAGCTGTATCTACACTCAAATGCCCACTGTCTGCTGGCTTTCATGAATGTGTACATAGCCGCCCTTATCCACAAAGGATACTATCCAAGATCCCCTGATACAGCAGATGGTAGAGAACCCTATGGATACTATGTTTTCTTCCTATACATACATAAATATATACATACCCATGATAACATTTAATTTATAAATTAAGAACAATAAGAGATTAACAACAGTGACTCATAGGAGCCCTTAGGGGTGGGAGGCAACCCGGTGATCAGGAGAAGGTGACTCCTCAACACACCTCTGCTGCTGCCACTGCTGGCAGTGCAAGCCTCAGTCGGCCTTGGTTACCTGAGCCTTGGGTGGCCCTGGGTGGCTGGGCAGCTGCCATCCAAGGCTTGCTTGAACCTCAGGCCAGCCCTGGGCAGCTGGGCAACCAATATCCGAGGCTTGCCTGCGCCTTGGGCTGGCCTTGGGTGGCTGGGTGGCTGAGGGGACTCCAGAGGCAGGCACCCCAGTGGGACTGAGGGAACTGGGCTCCACTGTCTTGTGGGTGTCTTTGAGCGTGGGGCAGTCAATTAGCATATTCCCTCCTTATTGGCTGTAGGCATCACCATCTTGGCATCTTTGCAACTGTGTGAGGGTCAATTAGCTTATTCCCTCATTATTAGATAGGATAATGAAATTGACCTCTCTCAAAATATTGTACTCTACTCACCCTTCTTCTTGTGATGATGTCTATGTGAGGAGATGAAGTAAGGTGAATGACGTAGGCATTGTGATGTAACATTAGGCCATTATAAGGTTACTTGACTACAAGCACTGCAATACTACAACAAGCAATCTGATAACCAGAACATCTACTAAGTGACTAGTGGGTGGATAGTGTATACAGCCTGAATATGCTGGACAAAAGGATTTACTCCCAATGTGAGATGGAATAGGATGGTGTGAAATTTCATCACATTACTCAGAATGACATTCAATTTAAAACTTATGAACTATTATTCTATAATTTTCCATTTAATATTTTCAGAGCACAGCTGACCACTGGTAACTGAAGCTGCAGAAAGCATAACTGCAGATTAAGGGGATACTACTGTGTACAGTTATATTGTGACTTGCTCTTTTAAAACATTTAGTTACTTATACTTAAGCTCTTACATACTGTTTGTTATAGTGATAGGTATAAGGCTCTGTGCTTAAAGTTTGGAGTAAATGAACTGATCCACCTTGATAATTTTCAGCTGTAATGGTTATTTCAACTTAGCAGCAGTCAAGGAAGAAGACTGTATGAAAGCCTTACAGACAACTGAAGGGCCTTCAGAAAACTAGCCCTCTCTCTTGGGTCTATATCCGCTGGGAAAAAAGTCTATTTTGCCCAGCTCTAGCTCCCTTCTCTCCCTGATATTCTATAACCTATGGTTCAGAATCACCTGAGAGTCTCACCATTTCTTCTGGCCAACCCGTGAAGCTGGTAGGTCCTCTGAGTGCACTAGGAGAAGATGCCCCCCGGGATGACTTCATCTACATCTACACCTTTCTCCTCACCCCCTGGATGAAACCACAGAGACCACACTGACAAAGACTCAGGAAGAAAGGAGGCAGGCGATGAGAACAACTTTCCCAGAAGCTTATTTCAGATTACTGTCATTCCAAAGTGGCAGAATCTCTGACTTAGGGATAAAATCTATAAGAATCCAAAGGAGTTGAGAGTTTCTCTATAGAAAAAGACCTAAAGAGATACCAGACCAAAATTTCCAAAGTTATCCATGCCAGATTTTCAGATTTAAATATTTCAATATTAGCATCTGAGTCCAAAGAAACTTTTTAAATTATTTCTGAATAAGGAGACAATTAAGTTTAATGTGAATGAAATGAATTATTATGGTTCTCAAAAGAAGCGATACCTGAGGCTCACTTCGAGAAACTGAAGTGTGTTGGGGTGTTTCAATTTTGAGTAAAACTGTTCCATGTCTAAGGAGAAATATGTTTTTGGACAATTCACTAGATATAAATCACAGCCTAGTCACAAATGCCATTATGAGAGACAGAGTTGAAATAATCTTTATCCATCTTCATTTTGCTGATTACATTCAATTGAGTTATTGGCCAATTATTGTTGAGTTTTAAGAGTTCTTTACATATTCTGGATAATAGACCATTTTTTTATGATTTACAAATATGTGTTACTGTTTTTTCCTTTCTCAGGGTTATCTCCTCACTTTTTAAAAGTGCCCTTTGAAGCCCAAAAGTTTTTAATTTTAATAAAAAGTCAAATTTATGTATTTTTCTTCAGTTACTTGTGCTTTAGTTACTGTATTAAACAAACCACTGGCTGACTAATCCAATGTCTCATGAATTTATATTGATTTTTCTAATAATTTTATAGTATTAGCTCTTACACTTAAACATTTCATTCATTTTGAGTTAAATTCTATATATGGTATGAAGTATGAGGTCCAATGTCATCCTCTACCATCAGGATATCTAATTGCCTTAACACAGTGGTCGGCAAACCGTGACTCACGAGCCACATGCGTCTCTTTGGCCCCTTGAGTGTGGCTCTTCCACAAAATACCGCGTACGGGCGCAGACGTACAGTGCGATTGAAACTTCGTGGCCCATGCGCAGAAGTCAATTTTCGGCCTGGGCGAGTCTATTTTGAAGAAGTGGCGTTAGAAGAAGTGGCGGTGTCGGTAGCATGTGGCTCGCAAGCAGCGGTTTGTTGACCACCGCTATTGGTTGAAAAGACTATATTTTCCCCATTAAGTTATCTTAGCACTTTTGTTAAATATCTATTGACCATAATAAGTGTATTTATTTCTGGACTTTAAATTTTATTTTATTGATTTATATATCTCTTCTTATGCCATTACCATGCAGTCTTAATTATTGTACCTCTTTATTGTTTTTAATTCAAGAAGTATGAATCCTAAAATTTGGTCTTCTTATTTAAGATTGTTATGGCTATCTGGATTCCTTAAATTCCACATGAGTTTTAGGATTGGATGGTCAGTTTCTAAATAAAGATAGTTGAGATTTTCATAATAATTGTAAAGGAGATTGCATTGAAGCTGGACCTCAATTTGAAGAGTTCTAACATTATTTCTAACAATATTTTTTCCCAACTCATGAACATAGGATATCTTTCCATTTATTTAGTTTTTTTAATTAATATTTTATAGTATTAATATAAAATATTAATAGTGTATGCCAGGCAGTTCTTTTGTTAAATCTATCTTAAGTATTTTATTTCTTTTTATTGTACTATAAATGGAAATATTTTTGGAATTTAATGTTTGTATAGTTCATCGATAGGATATAGTAATATATTTGATTTTTATATCTGGATGTGTATCATATTACCTTGATGAACTCATTTATTACTTTTCTTTTTTAATTCTAACCCCAGGATATTTTCCAATTGATTTTTAGAGAGAGTGGAAGAGAGAGGGAAAGACAGAGAGAAATATCAATGTGAGAGAAACTCATCGATTGGTTGCCTCCTGCACATGCTCTGAACAGTGCCCAGGCCAGGGAGGAACCTGCAACTGAGGTAGGTACCCTTGACCAGAATTGAACCCAGGATCCTTCGGTCCACAGGCCAACACTCTATCTGAGCAAAACTGGCTAGGGCCTCATTTATTACCTTTAATTGTGTATGTGTGTATATTCCTTAGAATATCCCCTTATATGCAAATTAAAGTAGCTTTCTTTATTCCTTTTCAGTTTGGATACCATTTATTTTTTTTCCTTGACTAATTGCCTTAGCTAGAACTTCACACATTATACTCAATGAAAAAAAAACTATAAGCATTTCCCTTAAGATCAGGAACAAGACAGGTATGTCCACATTCATTACTCTTGTTCAATATAGTACTATAAATCCAAGCCACAGAAATCAGACAAAAAAGAAGAAATATAAGGCATTCAGTTGAAAAATGAATAATTAAAATTATTAATATTTGCAGATAACATGATATTGTATATACAGAACCCTAAAGATTCCACAAAAAGTGCTAGAACTGATCATTTAATTTAGTAAAATAACAGGATACAAAATAAATATCCAGAAATCATTTGCAGTTTTTATATACCAATAATGAACTATCAGAAAAGGAAACTAAGAAAACAATCCCATTCACAATTGTTTCCAAAATAATAAAATTATCTAGGAATACATTTAATCAAAGATATAAAATAACTGTACTCTGAAAATTATAAGATGCTGAAAAAATTAAAGAAGATACAAATAATGAAAGCATATACTATGTTCTTAGATAGGAACAATTTGCATAATTAAAATGCCCATACTATTCAAAGCAATCTATAGGTTCATGCAATTCCTACCAAGTTACCAATGGTGTATTTCACAGAACAGAAAAAATATTCAAAAAATGTATTGGAACCACAAAAGATCCCAAATAACAGTGATCTTGAAAAACAAGATAAAATTGGAGGAATAATGCTACCTGATATCAAACTATACTACAAAGACATAATAATCAAAACAGCATGATACAGGCATATAAAAAGACATATAGATCAATAGAACAGAAAGGAAATCCCTCAGATAAACCCATGGCATTATAATCAATTAATATGTGATAAAGGATGAAAAAACATGCAAGCTTGTAAACATTGTATATTCAGTAAATAGTGATTGAAATATTGGACAGAGAGGAGAAAAAATGAAACTAGATCACCTTCTTACACCATACACAAGAGTAAACTCAAAATAAATTAAAACCTTAAACGTAAGATTTGACCATAAAAATCCTAAAAGAAAACATAGGTAGTAAAATCTCTCACATGCCTAGTAGAAACATTTTTTTTTCTGATCAATCTCCTAGGGCAAAGGAAACAAATGAAAAAATAAACAAATTAGACTATTTCAAACTAAAAAGTTTTGCACAGCAAATGAAACCATCAACAAAAATGAAAAAGCAACCCAGTGAATGTAAGAACATATTCCCTGATACATCTGATAAGGACTTAATATCCAAAATTTATAAAGAACCTATAAAACCCAACACCAAAAATACAATCTACACTAATAAAAGAGAAACATGCAAATTGACCATCCCTTCGCTACGCCCACTAGCCAATCAGGAGCGAGCATGCAAATTAACCCAACAAAAAACGGTGGCAGCCATGGAGCTGGAGTGAGCAGGAGGCTTGGGTTGCCCCTGGCAACAGAGGAAGCCAAGCTTCCTGCCATCCTGGTGTCCTCTCAAGGAAGGGCTGGGAAAAAAATAAAGTAGGGGCTGGGAGTGACTCAGGCTTCCAGCCGGTCCTGGCCTCTGCTGAAGGAGTGACTGAAAAAAAAAAAGAAGGGGCTGGGAGCCTGGGTCACCAGGGGCCTGGCCAGCCTGAAAACAGCCTTCAGCCCCTCACCCAAGCTGGCCACACACCCATGGGGTGAGGGTCCCCGCTAGGGGGCTTGGTCAGCCTGCAAACAGCCATCAGCCCCTCACCCAGGCTGGCCACGCCTCCCCCCAGTGGGGACTCTCACCCCATGGGGGTGTGGCCAGCCTGCAAATCACCACAGGCCACTTGCCCAGGCTGCCCCATACCCCAAGGGAACCCCCTCCCTGATCTGGGACACCCTTCAGGGCAAACCAGCCAGTCCCCACCTGTGCACTAGGCCTTTATCTAGACTAATAAAAGGGTAATATGCTAATTAGACTGGGAGACCTTCCAGACGTTCTTCTGGACAAAGGCTTGGTGGCAGATCTGAGGTAGAGGCGGTTAGAGACCAAGAGGGGAGGCAGTTGTGGGTGAGCAGACCAGCAAGGCAGCCAGTTAGTGGGGGGAGCAGGCCATCAGTGGGGGTCAGTTGAGGTTGATCAGGACAGCAGGGGGGCAGTTTGGAGTGAGCAGGCCAACAGGTGGGTAGTTGTGGGTGAGCAAACCAGCAGGGGGCCAGTTGGGGGCAAGCCGGCCATCAGTGGGGGTCAGTTGAGGGTGATCAGGACAGCAGGGGGGCAGTTTGGAGTGAGCAGGCCAACAGGGGGGCAGTTGGGAGCAAGCAGGCCATTGGGGAGGGAAGGTAGGGGCGAGCAGGCCAGCAGGGGGGCCAGTTGGGGGTGAGCACACTAGCACGGGGGGCAGTTGGAGGTGAGCAGGCCTGCAGGCAGAGAGGTTAGGGGCAATCAGGCAGGCAGTCAGGTGAGCAGTTAGGAGCCAGCAGTCCCAGATTGCAAGAGGGATGTCCGACTGCCAGTTTAGGCCCTATACCTGTAAACCAGCAGTAGGACATCCTTCGAGGGGCCCCATATTGGAGAGTGTGCAGGCCAGGTTGAGGGACAACCCCACCATGCACAAATTTTGTGCACTGGACCACTAGTCTAATTAAATAAAGGACTTTAATAGACACTTCTTCAAAGAGGATATACAGATGGCCAATCAACTTATGAAAAGATGCTCAATGTCATTAATCCTCATATAAATGTAAATTAAAACCACAATGAGGCATCACCTCAGACCTGTCTGAATGGCTATTATCAATTAATCAACAAACATCAAGTGTTGGCAAGCATGTGGAGAAAAGGAAAACTTGTGCACAGTTAGTAGGACTGCAGATTGGTGTTGATGCTATGGAATGCAGTATGGAGTTACCTCAAAAAATTAAAAATTAAACTGCCTTATTACCCACCTCAGGGAATTTATCCAAAGAAACCTAAAACCCTAATTTGAAAGAATATATGCACCACTGTGTTCATTGCAGCATTATTTAACATAGCCAAGATCTGGAAGCAGCCCACGTGTCCATCAGCAGATGAATATATAAAAAACTAGTGGTACATTTATACAAAGGAATACTACTTGGCCATAAAAAATAAGGAAATTTTACCCCTTGCAACAGCATGAATGGACCTGATGAACATTATGCTATGTGAAATAAACCAGTTAGAGAAAGACAAGCACCATATGATTTACTTATATGTGGAATCTAATAAACAAAATAAACTAATAAATAAAATAAAAGCAGACTCATAAACACAGAGATCAGGCTGATAGCTCTCAGGGTTTGGAGGCTGGGTGTGGAAGGCTTGAGTAAAAAAAAGAAAAAAAAGTAAGAGAAAATACGTGGGTACAGCAGTATGGTGATTGCTGGGGGTAAAGGGAAAGGAGGAAAAGGAGTGTATAGGGAGAATAAATGGTAATGGACAGAGACGTGATTTAGGGTGGTGAACACACAACAGTTTGCAATTGATGTGTTATAGAATTGTGCATTCAAAATCTGTATAATTTTGTTAACCAGTGTCATCCCAATAAATTTAATCAAAAGGAAATAAAAATGTTTCTGTCTTTAGCTTTAAACAGTTTGATTATGTTGTTTTTAGTATGGATCTTTTTGAGTTTACCTACTCAGATTTCACAGATATTCTTGCCTGTTACAGATTAAGGTTTTTATCAATGTGGTAAGGTTTCAGCCATTATTAAAAAATACACATTGTTTGTACCATATTCTCTCATTCCTCTTTTTCTGAGATTTCCATTATGCGTATATTGGTATGCTTGATATTGTCCCACTTGTATCTGAGGTTCTGTTCATTTGTTTTCTTTTCCTCAGACTGAACAATAATAATTGATATATTTTCCAGTTCAATGGTGCTTTCTTCTGCCAGAACCAATTTGTTATCTATCCTCTCTAGCAAATTTTTCATTTCAGGTATTTCAAATTCAGAATTTCTCTTCTGTTATCACTTACGTTTTCTATCACTTTATTGATGCCATCGTTTGATAGGATATTATTCTCTTCTTTATTTTACTTAGTTAAATATAGATTCCTTAGTTCTTAGTTATTTAAAACAGCAGATTGAGTGTCTTTGCCTGGTAAGTCTAACATTCAGTTTCTTTAGGCTTGGTTTCTACTGGTTGTTAATTTTTTCTTGTATGTAAGCCATACTTCCTTGTTTCTTTACATGTATTATAATTTTTATTGAATAATATACATTTAAGCCCTAGCCTGTTTGGCTCAGTGGATAGAGTGTTGGCCTTTGGACTGAAGGGTCCCAGGTTCAATTCCAGTCAAGGGCATATACCTTAGTTGCAGGTTTCCTGGCCCTGGTTCGGGTGTATGCAGGAGGCAACTAATCAAAGTGTCTCTCTCACATGGATGTTTCTCTTTATCTCTCCCTCTCCCTTCTACCCTCTCAAAAAATCAATGGAAAAAAATATCCTCAGGTGAGAATTAACAAAAAGAAAAAATATATATATATACACATTTAAGTAACATAAAGTGAAAATTCTGGAAATCATAGTCTCCCTTCTTCCCAACATCTGTTGTTGTTTCTGTTTGTTGCTGTTGTTTTTTAGTGACTCTACTGAACTGATTGTTTACAAACTTTATATTATTTGTTGTGTGTGGCCACTGAAGTTTCCACTCAGCTTATTAACCAGCTAATGCTTGGAGAGATTTTCTTTATTTCCTGGAATCAATACATTTCCTAACCTCTTCTAAGGGCCTGTCTTTATATGTCAGGATACATCTTCAACACTCAAAACAGCAGTTTACAACTCAACTTAGCCTCAACATTCTGCTTGCACAGAGTTTCGAGGATAGACAGAGTTAAGATTTAGGACTTTCTTCTGGTCTTTCTCCATCATGTGCATGATGTTTGGCCAGCTATGTATGCACACAGCTTTACACATGCTTGTGGTCTTCTAGATTTTCAGGAACATCTTTGAGTTTTTAAAGTCTTCATGAATATCGCATTGTTCAGCTTTTCCTTTTAAGCTTTTTGGTTAGCTTATTGTTTGCTCTAACTATTAACCACTGTGTCAGACTATTACAAAGTTAAACAATTACTGTAAATTTCTTTTTTTTTAAATCAGCCCTAAAGAAAATATTTTCACACTTACTGAGGTCAAACACAGCTAAAATAAAAAGAGCCATGTAAATATTAACTTCCAGGGAAGTACCAGGTGAGTCTAATAATGACAGTTCTCTTGGAATGAGGTTTTGAAAGAATTGCAACCCTGCTCTCCCCTATCCGCCTCAGTGGCTTCCAGGCTCCTGATTTTTACTGTTTGTGAGCCTTTGTTTATCAGGGTTATCATGGATACAGGAGAGACAAGAGAAGTTATAACACTATGAAGAACACTTTTTTTTAAAGCGTGCCTCAGCCAATTTTCTTGAATAAACGCTTGCTTTATTGCTTTCCTCCTGAGATATTCTTTTGAAGCCTCTGGTTAATTTCTAGAACTCTGTAAACTTGACTTTGACAGTTTATCCAGTTTTCTCTTTGCTTTTATTGAAGAGAGAGTTTTCAGAAGTTTTTACTCTACTATTTTTGTTGATGACTGCCTGAAGTCAAGGTTTGATTCATAGTAGATTCTGCTCTTAGTGTGTGACTATATGTAAGAAATATATCTAATGTCAAATGTGGAAAATAGGCTTTATCCATTCCACAACCAGTGATTGAGGACCTATTTTATTTGAGTCTCTCAGCTAGATACTGGTAATAAAAATAAAATACTTTCCTTGACCTAAAAAGAGCTCACAATTTGGGGTAGAGAAGGCAAGCATATAAACAATTGAATTCCAATATGTTCATTAACAAAAACAGCAGGTGAAGCAATCATAGTATGAAAAGGAAGATTCATGTGGGTTGGAAAAAGAAATGTTGTGAAAGTTGTGTGTGTGTGTGTGTGTGTGTGTGTGTGTGTGTGTGTTTGTATGTGTGTGTAGCTAGGAGGGTTAGATGATCTTGAAAGGAAATTGAAATTACCAGACTTTATTGGAAGGAAACATGTATAATTTTATAATAAGCAACATAGTATAATACATAGAACCATAAACTCTGGGGATAATCTCCCTGGGTTCTAATCCTGGCTTTGATACTTTTAAGTCACTGAATTTGAGCTAATCACATAACATCTTTGAGTCACAGTCTTTTCTTTAATAAATGGAATTCCTATAAGTACCCACTTCTAGAGTTTTTTTCTGAGGATTAAATAAATGAACAAATCTTACATATTACTGTGCCTGCTAATAGTGAGTTTTATGTAAATGTTATCTATTATTATTATTTACTTATAAAGTATAGAAGTTTAGAAAGTATAAAAAAGAGATAAGTACACATTTAATAATATGAACTGTACTAAAATTAACAACAAAATCTTGTCATTTGTTGGGGATTCCCAAAAGAAACAATGATTCTCAATGTTGGAGGTGAGGCAGATACTTCTAGGGTGCATTGAAATCTTGGGTTGAAAGCACAAGTTTGTGTTCCTTGAGTGTATGAAGGTGGAGAAAAAAGTTCTATAAATTGTGCCATTTTCAATAAACTCTACCAGCCTCTCTAAACTTTGAACCACCTGTAGCTTATGGTGCCTTTTTTTAAACAAACCTTCCATGTCACATCAGGAGCCAAATGTTTAGACTTCATTGTACACATAGATTACCAACAGGTTAACTAACAGGGTGTCTTAGTGAGTCAGGAAACTCCAAGCTTCTCATTGCTGATAAGCATCAACTCCACACCATTCCTAAAACTTGTTTTTGGACTAAAATCTTTTCAGTCCTACAAGGAAAGGCAGATCCTTCAGTTGTGGTGGTTCTAGGTTGTTGACTTGGCAAAGAACTCATATTAGACTCTGAGACAGTGGACACAGGAGTTTGTGACCGGAAAAAAAGTCTGATATTTCTCTCCCATTTTTTCCCTCTCCCAGTGTTAGTTTTTAGGCAGTAAATAAGAATTCAGGAGAAAGATGAATTCCATCATATAAACAAGTGGCAGTACTGAAACCTTAAGTTTGTTTTGTAACTTGGGGCAGCCTCAGGATTTTTCTTTCCAGTTAGCTAACAGTTTGATGGGGTGAAATGGAAAGAGGCAATGCATGATTGGAGTGGATTTTTTTATAGACAAATATACTTTTTACTTTAAATTTCTGTGATGAAAGAACATAGGTCCAGAATATATGGGATCACTTGGGCCAGTTGTAAATGATGTATGAAATGAAAAATCCTCAAAGCCATGGTTTGCAAACACTGTCATGCAAGGCCATTCACAGCTGTATTAAGCTTAAACAAAGCAGAAAGATCAAGGATTTTCAGGCCAAAAAATACATACCTGCAAGGGTTTGCAGGTATGCATATGGATATGCATGTGCACACATGAAAACACACAAAATAAAAACCGCTTAGAATGTATTATTTTTTTAAATTTTCACTCACAGAAGCAATTATAGAAGCATTTTTTTCTTCCAGGGCATTTTCTTTCATATTTGTCTTATACTCAGTTGCAAAAAATCCTGTGAAAAATAATTGAATTCCTAAAATGTACTTTTGATATATTGAATGAACAAAAATAAAATTAACCAAACATTAAACAGAAAGATGCAACTGGGTAATTGTTTATCTAAATTAGTTGAATAGAACATAGTGTTAATGAGGTCAATTACAAGATTTAGTCCCTTGAAAGTCTTTGAAAGTTTATAGTTTTCTTACCATACGGCCTAGTTGGCTTTATATGTAGGGATGGTTCCAACACATGCAATATCAAAATAAAAATAAGTCAACCAAAGCCTGACTGGTCCAAAGGGCTGAGCTCTACCTACCCCTAACACTAAAGTTCCTTGCACTCATCCCTCACTTCTAAGAGCTGATTCTCCCAGTGAACTGGGCCTCAGTTGCAGATTGTGTTACTGGTCCAAAGCCCATGTGCTCAATGCTTCGAAAGGCCTAAACTCAAAACATCAGAGTTTGGAGTAAGGAAAGTTTTATTGATCAAGAAGGTAACAACTCAGAAGATGAGAGCACTAATCCTCAAATTCACCTTAAGAAAGTACAGAGTATAGGCTTTTTTATGTCATGAGAATGAAAAATGGGCAGGGCTCTTTTTGTAAAAAAAATGCAAGCCCAAAGCCAAATTCCTCTAATGATGAACATGTCTAAAACAGGAGCTATTAGCTTGAAGGCATAGGTAATGTTAACCAAAAAAAACCCATTGAAACCTGTAAAGAATTTTTGTGAGTTTATTTGAGCCAAACTGTCGACATATGCCGGGAAGCAGAACCTCACTGAATTGAGATAATGCTCCAGAGAATGGAGGGTTACATCTATATTTATACATTGCAAATCAAAGGAAATTCATTGGTGATAGATTAGGGAGGTGGGATAAAGCAAAGCGGGGAAACCTCTGGGATAGGGTAAAAAGTTAAATGATGGACATATGCTTTTACAGAGATGGACACAGGATACTTTAATGTAATTAACAGTTGACAATAAACTTGATAACAATAACAATGAGGGAATGTCCCCGTGCCATTTGTTGTGCCCAGAGGGGTCCGGGGTAAAAAGGAAGTTACAAGTTACCCAGACATCTCACAGATATGTTATCTTAGAGGCAAAAAGGCAAATGGCTCAGTAAAGATCTAAGTTGATCTTTGTCAAGGAAAATATCGGCCTAGGATATGACTACCCACTATAACCTATTTGTAGTTAAATATTTAATTTTCAAACCATCTTTTGTGGTTATTTTAGGTCTCTGAGTTTGCAAGACTGCCATGTAGGCATTCCCTGAGCTTGTCAGGTTAGCATGTGGCTCCTTTCGTCCACAGAACAAACCGAGCTTAAACAAGATGGAGTTAGACCAGCATTTCACTCTATTACATGTGTACTTAGTCAGCCCTCTTTAGGGCAAAATTTTGCCGTATTTGAAAAAGTGCTAAGGAGTTTTAGGGATAAAATAGGGAGTTTTAGGAATAAAGAGGGTCCACTGGGGAGGAATCCACAGGTGAGGGCTTGGAGCTGCCAGAAGGCATATATTCACAGAGGAAAAAAAAAAGTGCCATGGGATAAGGGGAGAGGAAGACATCCATTCACAGAAGGTAAGGAAAAGCCACAGGGTATGGGGAGAAAGAGGAAACAAACTTTCACAGAGGATAGAGAAATGGTGATAAATGGGAAAAAGAGGAAAACATATGTTCACAGGAGATAAAGAAATATTACAAGATAAGGGGGAGAAAAATAGGGGGGCACCACATGGGGTCTTGCATTTCTCAGAGGATCTGCTCCTTTTTGTTCATTCATTTTACTCTCTGTTCTTTGGATTGCAAAAGTCGTTTCTTTCAATTTTCAAGTATACTAATTGTTTCTTCTGAAAGTTCAATTCTAATGTTAAGGCCCTCTAGTGAGTTATTTATTTCAGCTATTATACTTTTTATTTCCATTTGATTTTGTTTAAATTAATGTTTGTATCTATTTATTGCTGTTCTCTATTTTATAAGATC
The DNA here is from genome assembly GCA_026230045.1 of Corynorhinus townsendii. Classification (NCBI taxonomy): domain Eukaryota; kingdom Metazoa; phylum Chordata; class Mammalia; order Chiroptera; family Vespertilionidae; genus Corynorhinus; species Corynorhinus townsendii. The sequence goes on from JAPDVU010000005.1 coordinate 84,301,090, forward strand.
GTATCATCATGTTTTCCTTTATTTCCTTAAGTACATTTTTTTTTGTTGTTCTTGGAACATATTTATAATGGCTATTTTGAATTTTTTATTACTAAATCAGATATCTAGTCATTCATGTAGACAGTTTCTATTGTCTGTTTTTTTCCCCAAGGTATGGGTCAAAATTTCTCCTTTTATTGCATGTCTCATTTTTGTTGTTTGGTTGGAATCTAGACATTTTAGATAATATTGCAGCACAATGTTTTTGCTCCCATATGTGTATGTGTGTGGCACAAACATTTTTTTATTTACCTGTTTATTTGTTTATTGACTGAATTAATATCTTTAGGGCAGCTTACTTCCCCTTCCCCCCCCAGTAATATGAAGCATGATTACTGTGATAACAGGGTCCTCTTTGACTCTCTTTTTTCATGACCACTAATTGCTGGTTGATCTGTTTATTGTATTTAACAATTCTCTGGGCATAGATTCTTTACAGACTAATCCAACTAAATTTGAGCTTTTTGACAAGGATAGTTTTGGAGGTCAGTATTTGACATTTGTTCTGACTTCAGGAGGACTCTTCTTAGCTATCTTTTTCCTGATGCTTTCTGATAAGCTCACTGGCCTTTGGTTTAATTTCTTAAAGGAATCTACCAGCCTCTCCTTAATCGTTTTTCACCACAACTTCCACTGTTTTTGAGAGTGCTTTAGGCTTTTTCTTGATACTCTATAGGAAATAAAGTCAATTTATTTTGTAAGCACTTTGGATCTCTGTTTGTTAAGGTTTGTCAGTGACAGGAGCTATGAAAGAATTCACAACTAAAAGAAGAGATGCAGAGAGGAAGTTTATTTCACTTTCCAAGAAAGGAAATAGCCCAGTATTGCTAGTCAGTACAAGGCAAGGAACAGAGTGGCTTCCACTTTTATAGAGTAATCATTTGCTATTGCTAGGTGACAGGGAAAGGAGGAGGTTTCTCTTGAAGTTGAGTGCACACAGGCCACACAAAGGCCCACCTGTTCTTTTTGTAAAAATGCCTACTTCAGGTGACTGGGGAGGCTGCACCACTAGACCATATAGGACATTTACTACACTAAGCCACTCTACCAAGTCCAGGAGACATAGAAGCTCAACCTAATACATAGAAACAAATAGGGAAGGAACCAAAAATGCAAAGATGCAGAAATAGGTCCCAAGTAAAAAACAAACAAACAAACAAAAAGTAAGAAATCTCTAGGAAAACAACTATATGGAAAGAAGGCAAGCAAAGGCCAGATACAGCATTCAAAACAATGATTAAATGTTCAAAGAACTTGCATAAAAAAAGCGCACTGAACCCATACAAAAGAACCAGTCAAAAATAAAATATACACTAACTGAAATGAAGAATAATTTATAGGGAATCAAATGTAAATTAGATGAAGCCAAGAATCAAATCAGTGATTTGGAATATAAGGAAGCAAAAAATAAACAATCATAACATGAAAAAGAAAAAAGTAAACAAGAAAAACAAAGATAGTAAAAGGAAGTCCTGGGAAAACTTCAAGGAATACCAACATTTGCATCTTGGGGGTGCTGGATTGGGAAGAGAGAGAAAGAAATTGAAGCCTATTTGAAAAAAATAAATATAGAAAACTTCCCTAACCTGGTGAAGGAATAGACATACCAGTCAGGAAAGGCAGAGAGTCCTAAACAAGATGAATCCAAAGAGGTCCATACCAAGACACATCATAATAAAAATGCTGATGGTTACAGACAAAGAGAGAATCTTAAAATTGGCAAAAAAAAAAAAAAAGGCAGTTAGTTAGCAACACGGGAGCTCCCATAAGACTATCAGCTGATATCTTAACAAACTTTGCAAGCCAGAAGGAAGTGGTAAGAAATATTCACAGTGATGAAAGCACTAAAACCAAGATTACACTACCCAGCGAAGTTATCATTTAGAATCAAAAGACAGAAAAAGAGCTTCTCAGATAAGAAAAAAATAAAGGACTTCATTCCCAAACCAGTATGACATAAAATATTAAGTGGTTTTCTTGAAGAAGAAGAAAAAGAAAGATTAAAAATATGAACAACAAAATGGCAATAAATGCATATTTATCAACAATTGAAACTAAAAAATATAAAATAAAGGAACAATCAGAACAGAAACTGGTTCATAGTTACAGTTTCCTGTGTTGATGGTTGTAAGATGGGAGAAGGATTAGGGGGATGGGTGAAAAAGGTGAAGTAATTAAGAAATACAAATTGGTTGTTACAGAATAGTCGTGGGGATATAAAGTCTAGCATAGGAAATACAGTTATTAATATTCTAATAATTCTGTGGTGTCAGATGGATGCAAGCTTTATATTGGGATGACCACTTAGTCAATTATATATGTCTAATCACTGGGATATACAACTATAACTAATATAATATTGTATGCCAACTGTAATTGAAAAATGATTAAATGGCAATATTCCATTGCATGGATATGCCATTTTGTTAATCCATTCAAAAGTAAATAAATAAACAAGTCACAGAAGAATTTTTAAAATATCTCCCAAAAAGACAAAGATTTTGAATGGCCAAAGCTAGCTTTGTGCAGTTTACAACACAAATCAATAATGGCTTACATGCTGTGGTTGGTGTGGCTCAGTTGATTTGTCAGAGTCCCGTAAAACTGAAGTTGCTGGTTCAATTTCCAGTCAGGGCACATGCCCGGGTTGCAATCTCGGTCTCTGGTAGGGTGCATGTAGAAGGCAGCCAATCTATGTGTCACTCTCACATTGATGTTCCTTTCTCTCTCCCTCTCCCTTTTTCTCTCTAAAAATCAATAAAAATATTTCTAATTAAAATAATAAAAATAAATAAAGTCTTATGAATAAACATGATATTACATTACTCTACTCTTGTGCACATATGTTCTGTCTGCCATTCCTGTCTCCTTTGCCATTGGGAACACCTTTCCTATTTTACCTACTGACACTCCAGCCTCTTCTATCTGCTTCCATATCACTGTACTTGCTTGGACCATTGGACTCTACCTCCTTCTATTAAAATTTCTAATTTCTTTTTTTAAATCACCCACTAACTTTATTTAAAGGAAAGAGCTGTGTCATGTTTATAACTCAACCACAAGACCTCACACAGTAAAACAGTGGGTATTCTGCAAATATTCATTGAAAATTATTTAATGCAAATTTTCTTCAAAATAAAAAAATATATATGATAATAAAGATCATTTCAAATAGTGTACCTTCTCTAAATACATTATTTCTCATGGCTTTTATCCTCCAATGTGTATAACTGGCTTGCTTGCTAAAATAATTTTTCAGTCCAATCTCTTGAAAGTTATACATTGTGTTTGGAAAATAATTGGCTTCGATTTTATCATTTTACCTGATATAATTAAAGTGGAAAGGTTTCACTTCAGTGACACTAATTTGCTGGTCCTGCTTTGTCCATTGATAAGAATCAGTTTAAGAAAAAAAACAACAACATTGCTATAGGAAGCAGTAATTTGCCACATCCATCATTTTCTGTCTGCTGTGGAGCATAGTTGCCAAGGTTTCTAAGTTAATATGATGAAATTGGAGGCAACTGTAATTACAATCTTTTTATATCTTCCTCCATCATTCTTCATCTATATTATTCCATTGAACTATATGAGAAAAGGAAAGCCTACTATTCCTAGTGTGTTATTATTTGCTAGCAAATTGATTCATTATATTTCTCTTTCCTGCCTAATTATAGTTACCCACCTTTCCCATCAGTAAAAGTAGAAACAATATGTCTTTGGTTCTTGACATCTTTTATTTCCATGCAATGTAAAGCTTTTATAGCCTGTAGGTTATCAATCAACAGATAATGAGTGAACACCTATCAAATCCAAACATAATAGAAAATCTGAGAGCTATAAAATGAGCTACTTGAGATAAGGGAGGTTAGAGTCCAGGTAGGATAATTAAGCATGCATTAAAAGCCGATCCCATCTAATAAAAGAGTAATATGCAAATTGACTGTATCTCTGCTACACCCACAAGCCACACCATCCAGCCAATTAAGAGCTAGTATGCAAATTAACCCAACCAAGATGGCTGCAGCCACAGAGTGAGCAGGAGGCTTGGGATTCCCTGGCAATGGAGGAAGCTAAGCTTTCCGCCCACTCTGGCCAGCCCTGAGCTCCACTCAAGGTGACAAAGTTTCAATTATAGAAGATAAATAAATCCCAACAAAAATGGCGGCAGCCACAGAGCTGGAGAGAGCAGGAGGCTTGAGCTGCCCCCAGCGATGGAAGAAGCCTAGCTTCCGCAGCCCTGGCCTGACTTGGCCTCTGCTCAAGGCTACAAAGTTTCAATTATAGAAGATAAATAAATCCTGACAAAAATGGCTGTGGCCACGGAGCAAGCAGGAGGCTTGGCTCTGCTCAAGGCTACAAAGTTTTAATTATAGAAGATAAATAAATCCCAAATACCAGGGCCTTCACTTGGGTCCCTGGGGGGCCTGAAAACCACCACAGGCCCCTCGCCCAGGCTGCCTCACACCCCAAGGGAACCCCCACACTGATCCAGTACACCCTTCAGGGAAAACCAACTGGCCCCTACCTGTGCACCAGGCCTCTAGCCTATTTAATAAAAGAGTAATATGCAAATTGACCATCACTCCAACAGCAAGATGGCTGCCCCCATGTGGTCAAAGATGGCTGCCCCCATGTAGACACAAGATGGCCAGCATGGAAGGGCAGTTGGGAGGGACCAGGCCTGCAAGGGAGGCAGTTGGGGGTGATCAAGCCTGGAGGGGAGGGAAGTTAAGGGTGACCAGGCCAGCAGAGGAGGGAAGTTGGGGGCAACCGGGCCTTCAGGGAAGAGCAGTTGTGGGGTTCCCAAGCCTGCCAGGGAGAGCAGTTAAGGGGGACAAGGCCTGCAGCTGAGGGCAGTTAGGGGTGACCAGGCCTGCAAGGGAGGGCAGTTAGGGGCAATCAGGCTAGCAGAGGATCAGTTAGGCATCAATCAGGCTTACAGGGGAGTTGTTAGGGGGTGATCAGGCTGGAAGGCAAAAGCAGTTAGGGGCAATCAGGAAGGCAGGCAGGCAAGCAGTTGGGAGCCAGCAGTCCTGGATTGTGAGAGTGCAGTCGGATATCCCTCAAGGGGTCCCAGATCAGAGAGGGTGCAGGATGGGCTGAAGGACACACACCCCTGTGCACGAATTTCATGCACCAGGCCTCTAGTGATAACATAAAATTCCAGTTAAATTTGTTTATGTCATTTTTATTTGGCTATTAATAAAATCAATATTGCTTATTTCTTTGTGCATTCATAAAAATAATAATGTCGAAGTCTGGCTAGTAAATAAATAAAAGAGTTTTAAGTTGAAACACTGTTAGGTTTTGTAGACATTTAATTAACCATTCATTTCTAATTAACATTTTTTCATATTTTTGTACTAAGATGTTTATTTTGAGATTCAAATATTGCCAAAAGCCATTTAAAAGCTTACCCACCTTTCCCATCTGCAAAAGTAGAAACTTTTGCAGTGCATGTGCTAAGCTTACATATCTAGCATTCTTACATTTTCTAGCCATTTGAGAACATTCTTAGCAGATAATTCCTTTAAGTTTTCTAAATATAGTTAATACTCTTATTATACATACATGACAATTCTCTCTACTCATAAGATTTATGAACATGTCAATTTTGAGGAAACAAATTTTTTCATATCTAGCATCAGAAAAAAATGGAGCAGTATTTTTACAGTACAATGAAATCTCCATTATTAGTGACTAGAGGAATAAGAAGACTAAGATACTGCCATAGTAATGGAAATTGATTTTTAAAGCATAGTATCTTGGGTTGAGTTTATAAATTGTGATAAGAGACAAATATAGACTGCAAAATATTAATTGAACTAATATAGATTAAAAATAAATTGATTCAAGAAAATTTTGGCTAAGTCTTGGATCATTAGTATGATTTTAAAATTGATCTTTATAGGGCTATGAGTCAAAATTCACATTGCCTGTTAATAGAACCTTTAATATACATAGGAGTGAGGATGATGCATTAAATTAAAAATGACACTCCATTTCGAGTTTTTAAAAAGTCATCAGCTGAATGTCAATATTGAGTTAGTCTTACTCCACCCCAACTGAAATATTCTCTATTGTTTTTATTCTTTCTTTGTCTTCCTTTCTTTTCTTATTTCCCTTTTCCTTTTTCTCACACTTATTCTTTCTCTAATTCTCTGTCTCCCTTCAACCCCCACCTCTCAGTGTTTTAAGATTCTTAGAATTTATGGTAAGCCATAGACCATGAATTCATAATTATAGAAATAGAACATTGTTTATAATAACTTATAAATATGCACTTTCACTTCCTGAATTGAGATCTGACTAATTAATAATCTTTCTATAGGAAACAATTAAAAGTTGTATCTTACATAGGGAGGTCTAGATCAACAAGGGAAAGAACCACTGGGATGTGTTTCTATTTAAAAATCATTGTGAGAACAATTTAAATGGATCTTCTAACATATGGTTATAACAATTGCTACTGAGTACATTATAATTTTGTAATGCATTGTTATTCCTAAAAATTCGTAACTCAATAACTGGTTTTTGTTGTTGCTGTTTTTTCTGTTTGTTTTTATTTACTCTGCCTTTATACTGATCATTTGGGCTAGTTTCCAAATTTAGAAAAATATAACAGTATCTGTTATTCATAGTTTTTTCTAAGTATTAGAAACTCAAACCTGACAAAAATATTTATTTACATGTAATAAATTAAATTTATAAAACACCTGAGATATATTATTTCAGTTAATGTCCTAGAAAAAAAATTAAGATATAAAACAACCAAATTATTAATCTACAGAAATTAAGAACACAGATTTATTATTTGTTTTTTCTCTTAACTACATAATTTATGGATTCTGATTATGTTGGGAATCATTCCAAAGCTGCAGAAACTTCTATTTTGCAACTACATGTATCAATATCAACATATTGCCCAGATCTCCTTCCTCTCAAAATAAAGAAAATATTTGCACTGGCTATAGAAATAAGTCAAAATCGCTTTCATTTATAGTGGATTCCAGGTCCCTCTTATCTATGGGGATATGTTCCTAGACCCCCAGGAATGCCCAAAACCATGGGTAGTACCAAAGTCTACATATATGATTTTTTTCCTATACACACTTTTATAAAATTTAATTTATATATTAGGCACACTAAATATTAACAATAATAGCTAATAATACAATTAGACAAGAGAACAATAAAACAATATACAATAGTAAATTACATAGGTGTAGTCTTTCTCTTTCTCAGAATATCTTATTATACCCTACTCTCCTTTCCTTGTGATGATGCGAGATGATAAACTGCCTCTGTTGAAATGAAGTGAGGTGAATAATACAGACATGTGACATAGTGTTTGGCTATTATTGACCTTTTGACCATACATAAGAAAGACGATCATCTACTTTGGGTGATCCTGGATTATTGAGCCATGACTTTGGCATATCTAACTTGTCAATATCACTACTCTTGTGCTTTGGGGCCATTAAGTAAAATAAGGATTGCTTAAACACAAACACTTAATACATGGCAGCTGATAAGATAACTGAGATGGCTACTAAGAGACTAGTGGGGGTGGGTAGGATCTAAAATGTGGGTATTCTGACAAAAGGGATGATTCACATGCTGCACAGGATGGAAAGGGACATCTACAAGGTTTGATCATGCTACTCAGAACACAGTACAATTTAAAACTTACTAATTGTTTATTTCTGGAAATTTTCATTAATATTTTCTGACCATAAAAAGTGAAACTGCAAATAAGGGTGGACTGCTATACTAAGTTTAGTTCCATTCAATGTATGTGTTATTAACACACATTGATATCCACTGTAAGTAGAAATATTGCTTATTTTATGGCCCTTAACCTTCAAATTAGAAATGAACATTAATACTCTTCTTTAGAACTTTGTTGTTTGCTTCTATGAAACTAAATGTAAGTGTTATATTTCCATGTTGGATGCCTGCAATAGAAGGAACTTTATAATGGCCTAAAATGGCTACTGTAATATTCCACATTCACACATTCCTATATCTTAACAATGAGATGATGTTTCAAATTTGTGAGGTATCTGGACATTTGTACTTTTGTGATACTGAGAATATCAAATTAATAACAGTGATATGCCCATAGTAAATTTGATACAAATTTAATGTACCTTCGTGATGCCCACCAGCCAATCAGGAGTGAGTATGCAAATTAACCCAACAAAGATTGTGGGTTAATTTGCATATGCAGGCACCAAGTGGCCAGGGACGGGGTGGGATGCTTACATCATTGCCATGGCGATGACACAGGCATTCTGAACCACCTCAGCCACTCCAGGCCTCTGGACAGTGTGGGAAAGCAGAAAGGCAGCTCCGGGCCAGAGCGAAAAGGTGGCTCTGGCCAGAGCAAAAGAGGAGCCGGGAGCCAGGGTAAGGCAGGCCCATTCTTTCACAAATCTTTGTGCATCAGACCTCCAGTCAAATTAATAAAAGTGATATGCCCATAGTAAATTTGGTCAAGAGAGAGAACATTAATTACCAATAAAAAATATGTAAGAAAATATAAAATCAAGTATCAGTAAAAATTCTGCAAACTAAAAAAAATAAGATGATGGTATGAATAACAGTACCAATAAGTTTATCAACCTAGATAAAGTGAATGAATTTCTTTCAAAACACACTTTTGTCTATCAAAACTGACCTAAACAGAAACAAAAAAAAAATGAATAATATACTGAATAAATGTAGTCAATAATTTAAAATCTCCCCACAAGGAAAACCTTGGCATAGATGGCTGCACAGTTGAATACTTTCAAATATTTAAGTTTGAAATAATACAAATCTTCAAAAAATTTAAGAAAGTAGAAAGAGAACATCTCCCAACATATTTTTGAAGTAAACATAATCCTGCCACTAAAGCCTGCAGAGTGTATTCCAAGTAAAGCAAATTACAAGTCCACATCTCTCATGAACATAAATGCAAAATTCTTAGACAAAATAAAATAAAGTAAAATTCAATACAATGATTTTTGAGAAGGATAATGTATTGGACCAAATGAAGTGTATTCCATCTATCTATCTATCTATCTATCTATCTATCTATCTATCTATCTATCTATCTATCTTATCTATCTATCATCTATCTTCCTAGCTATCTTTCTATTTTTATCTATCCTTTTACATAGATACAGAGAGAGCATATAACACTTTACCCATACTTGATTAAAAATCTCATTCTTAATTTTATGAAGATAACGGAAAACTATGGCTTCTATATTTTTAATGTTGAAATGTTTAAATCTGTGCTTAAAATAAGGATATCTATTATGATCTTTTTTTTTCTTACACTGGAAATGTTACCTATATAATAGAGCAAGAAGAATAAATATTAGGTACAAAAAGTTAGAAAGAAGTAAAGCTATTTTTATTTGCATATGACATAATGTGTTAATGAAACACTCCAAAATGATTAAACCATCTATTCAAACTAATCCATGAATTTAAAAAAAAATCACTTGATAAAAGATCAATATGTAGAAATTAATTACTTTTATATATATTAGCAAAATTTTATTTGAAAGTAAAATTGAAACAAAGATGTCATATATAAAAATTAGAGGTTCAGTGCATAAATTTGTGCACCTTGAAAGGAACTATGGGCTGTGAGGCTGAAGTGGGCACAGGGGCACGTCTTGACCCATCTTCTGCACCTCCACCCAGCCCCTCCTGCCATGGCCCCAGTCCCCTGTCTGCTGGCAGCCCCGCTCCTGTTGCCGCCACCACTCCCACTTGCACCCTCTGATGGTGCAGAGTGATTGGGGCCAGTGCCAGCAGCGGATGTGAGCAGGGCCAGCGTCGTCAACAGGTGCAAGTGGCAGCTGTTGCCCTGATTGCTCCTCAGGAGCAGGGAAATGTTGAGAAGCTCTCAGAGGAGATCAGGCCGGCAGCTGCCCACTGATGGCGCCAAGTGATTGGGACTGGCGCCAGGCACTGGCAATGGGTGGGAGCAGCGGCTCCAGCTCCGGCTGAGGGTGTGATTAGGGCTGGTGCTGGCAGTGGGTGCAAGCAGTGGCTCCGGTGCCGGCAGTGGGTATGAGTGGGGCTGGCTCTAGCAGCAGGTGCGAGCATCAAGAGGGACCATGGTGCATGGGAACAAATAATTTTCAGTAACCACCAGAGGCTCACCCTGATGACAGCAACCAGTGCTCCCCCTTGTTCTGGAGCCTCCGCTCACCTGCTCCATCATACCGCTGTGGCCAGCGCCCACCATATTCCACACATGCCCCCGGTGGTCACCACACATCATAGCAACTGGTTGTTTGGGTCTGGTTGTTCCGCCGTCCGCTCTATTTGCATATTAGTTTTTTATTATATAAGATGATTACAAGAATCAATTGTGTATACATAAATATTTACATAAGTACCAAAGTGAACATTCTAAATTATTATTGAATAAGTAGGAAAAAAGCAGTGCAATATGCATATTTTGAAAGATTCATTACTTGTTGTTGATAATCTTTCTCTCTCTTCTCTATCACTCTCTTCTCTCTCTCTCCATTTCCCTCTCTCTCTCTCCTGTCATATTTCTGGAACTCTTATTTGGTTTTTGGATCTCCTAGAACTGGCTTATACTTTTCTATTTTCTGTGTTTTTGTTCTTTTAACCTAGTTTCTGTATTTCTTCAGTCTTTATATTAAGACTTTTATTTCTGCTTTTACATTTGCACATGTTCAGCACTTTCTTTTGTATTCTATATCTTAGAAAAAACAAGCACATAAAAAACATATATATATTCCTAAGCATGATTCATGAATGTAAAAAATTACACTATATCTGAGAACATCAACATATTTTTTAAAATTTTTTGTTTGTTTTTTAGTTTTTTTGATGTCTCATGTTTCCTCTAAGTTTGTTGTTTTATTGAGTTTCTTTTTATTTTTACCTCCATCTTTTTGTTTTAAGGTCCTTTTTCTGGTGTATGGTAATCCTTGGTTGTCTACTCATATTTAAGAACTAGAGGCCTGATGCACGATATCTGTGCATGGGAGGGGGGTGTCCTTCAGCCTGGCCTGCACCCTCTCACAAGCTGGGTCTTCTGGATCCTAACCACTCACCTGCCTGCCTGCCTAATTGCCCCTAACCACTCTGCCTGCTTGCCTGATCGCCCCTAACTGCTCGCCTGGCTGCCTGCCTGCCTGGTTGCCCCTAGCCACTCTGCCTTTCTGCCTGATCACCCCTAACCACTCTGCCTGCCTGCCTATCACCCCTAACCACTTGCCTGCCTGCCTGATTGCCCCAAACCACCTCTGCCTTGGCCCCCACCACCAGGGCTTTGTCAGGAAGGATGTCCCGGAATGATGTCTGGAAGGTTGTTCAGCTGTCCAGTCTAATTAGCATATTATGCTTTTATTATTATAGATGGAAGCTCTGAGCCTATGAATTTTGCTTTTTACTGTGGAATCTCATTCTGGAGAGGGGGGCATGGGAGATCTAGATTTGAACAGTTTTTGAGAAAAATCCTGATATTTGTGTCTTTAGGAAAAATCTTGATAAAATTTCTTATAAAATATTCTTCCAACATCTTCTAGCATTTGAGAGCAGAATAAGAAAAGGGAACTACAGATATAAATAGTAATTTGTGTATTTTGTTTTTCAGAATTGTATCACCACAATAAAATGCTCCCAGTGTATCTATGTCCAGAAGCCACACATACAACAATGAATTCTTAATATTCTGAGAAGCATTTTACAAGAGTAAAGAAGGGGAATCTGCAGATCTTTCTCCCATGCTGACCAGGGAAGTCCTTGCTGTCGGGCTTCCTCTGAGAGGTTCTACTCCTGTCCTTTTCTGACAGTACCATGTCATACAGAGTAAGGCGTTTGCAGGGTGACTTGATGTGTTTGTCTGGAGTGTATAACTCCTCTTCTAGCTCAGGGCTTGCATACTTAGGACCCTGAGTTTCATGCTCAAATGGCCCTAGTGTCTATCTGGGCCTCACATTGGGCCTCAGCCTCACTTCCATCTTCATGGGTGGTCATGCTCCTAGGTGTCAGGGTGGACTAAGTGCTGGTTCTTTGTGTGTCACGTACTCAAAGCCTGCACATAAAGTGTGAGATGAAGATAGGTGATGGAAGAGAAAGAGATAGCCTAGGTTTGGCCTAGGCAAGGGCTTTATCTTCCCTTATAGCCACATTCCAAGGCAGAACTCCGAGGAATCCAGTAATGCTAAATTCATATCCAGTCTAGTTCGTTATGAAAACGTATGTGTCAAGGTAGGAAGATGGGATATTATTCTTTAACAGGTCTTTTTGTTTAATATTTAAAATATTTAAATATAGGCTTCAAGGCCTGTGTTAGTTTACTAGGGCTGACATAAGAAAATAACACAGACTGGGTAGCTTAAATAACAGATATTTATCACAGTTTTGGAGTCTCAAAGTCCAAAATCAAAGTGTCAGAAGACTTGGTTTCTTCTGAAGACTCTCTCCTTGACTTGTAGATGTGCACATCATTCCCGGTGTCTCTTGTATATTGATATTCATTCTTCTTAAAGGACACCAGTGTCAAAGATAAATAAAACCAGACATTAAATGAGTGAAACCAGATTTTATTCAGTAACTACTGAGAGTGGGGGAAAGAACTGAGATCCATTCTGGTTTTCCCAGAGGTTACTGGGTTTTTAAAGGGAGACTAAGGATGTAGGAGGAGAGAGAGTAGGGACTCAAGTAAATAATTACAAAGTCTTGGTCAATGTAAATTAAAATGAGACAGCTGGACCTACTATGGCAAATATGGAAGTTAGGATTGTATCCTGCCCTCCCACATAAACTGGGAGACTGCGGCCCTATCATTTCTGATGATCACATTTCAAGGAATGGGGTTCAGGCTCCTGAGAAAGGCACTCCTGAGTTGTCAGAGTTACACATAAACTCTAAGGGACAGAATAGGAAAGGGTTCTTAGAGCATTTACTATTGTGAATTCAGGATTAGCCTCAGGTGTTGACTGGAACAAACAGTAAATAAGTTCTCCTGGCAACTTTGAGTTAGTTTCTCAGGCATCTTTTTAAATGGGGTCTGGTGTTATTCAAGGGATGTAGCCTTGTGCTGCTAGAAAAGCCAGGTTAGAGTCTGGTGGAATCTCACTCAGTGCAGAGGTTCTGGCAGAATCATTCTATGCCCAGAGTTCTGAAGTTCTCACCAGTCAGATTGAATTAAGGCCATGCTAAGGGCCTTGTTTTAACTTAATAACTCTGAAGGCCTAAGTATGAATGCACTCCTTGAGTACATGGCACCAAGCAATGACTATCAGTCACAGTTAAGCACTTTGTCACCTACCAGAGGGGTATCTAAAATGAAAATATCAATGTGAAGTGAGGAGTGATTCCTGACCTAGGAATAAGTTTTACACATGAAAATTAAGTAACAACACCATCCTATATAATAAAAGGGTAATATGCAAATTGACCCTAAAGGTGAAACAACTGGGAATGACTGGTGGCTATGATGTGCACTGACCACCAGGGAGCAGATACTCAACACAGGAGCTGCCCCCTGGTGGTCAGTGCACTCCCACAGGGGGAGCTCCACTCAGCCACAAGCTGGGCTGATGGCTGCAAGCACAGCGGTGGTGGCGGGAGCCTCTCCTGCCTCCTCGGCAACTCTAAGGATGTCCAACTGACATCCCCCAAGGGCTCCCAGGCTTCCAGAGGGATGTCTGAGTGCCAGCTTAGGCCCAATCCCCCAGGAAGTGGGCCTAAGCTGGCAGGTGGACATCCCTCAAGGGGTCCCAGACTGGGAGAGGGCACAGGCCAGGCTGAGGGACCTCCCACCCCCAAGTGCATGGATTTTCGTGCACTGAGCCTCTAGTTCTCTATATAATTATTCCTCAAAATTAGTAGTAGAGGTCATGAATATGTAGAGAAAGACAGAGAAATAATATTATGGTAGTGTTTTTGTTTTATTTTTATATAGAAGAGTTTGAGAACTTAATCTGAACCCATGTAGAGGGGATATCATGGTGGCAATACTCTTCCCATTCCTCAGTGAGAACAAGCCAGGAGCAGTGTCAAGATTTGAGCAGACTGATGTAGATTGATGTATGCAGGAGAGCTGGATTCAGGTTGTACATGGAGAGTATTTGTTAAGCTCGGCCTAGGTTATAATTTGGGAACTGAAACCACCAAAACAGGTAAGGGCAAAAAAATAGTTTCACCCAAAATTGCTAAAAAATATTTTTCAAAATTGAAGCAAAAGTGGTTATTAAATCCCCAGCTGTCTCAAAAATGGCTAGACTTGAATGATATAACAATTTTGAGCAGGTGGACGGACAAACAGAACTTCTAATCACTGCCAACCCCCACAAACATAATTTTATATTCACTGGAATTTTCATCTAATGTTCCTCTATTATTTTCATCTGTATTAAAAATAAATTAGGCAATTTGCTCTGTTGCCCTTCCTCATTTTCTTCAGCATTTAATTTCCTAAAACAAATGAAAATATGCTGTGATCACAATGCATGACAACCTAAATGAAAAACAGAAAGTGAGCATATTAACTGACATTTAAAGTCCTTTGATATTTCATTTACAAGAGGAATGTTTCTTATTTTCCCTTGAATGTGTTTCTGTGAAACCTAAATAAATAAATGGCCCTTCCATCATTAGTTCTTTATTACCTCCAAACCCTTTAGATGTTGAGAACCGAAAATAAGCTATCCCTTTATATCTCACAAAAACCTGGCAAAGCTTATGTGCTTCAGCAAGTAATGTTCTGCATAAATTTAATTTACCAACTTGTTTTTCTCATTTATAAAGATAAAGCAAGTAACATTACCTAGATAACTTAAAAAATTATGCCAAATGAAATACATTATAAATAGACATCTTTTACATATATAAGAAAAAGAGGAAAAGAGTAAGTCCCCCACGCTAATTACAAATACCAAATATTCAGTTCATTCATTGCCACTTGATGCCACCTGTGCTGTACAGGCAAGCCGGGGAAGCAGAAGCTAACCTCAAGTCAGGACTCTAGAAGGGCAGTGGGCACAGGACTCGAGAGTCCAGAGAGGCTCTGTCCTAACCTGAGGAATTGGTTTTCCTCATTTTCTCCCTATAATGTGGACAAATATGCACTGTTTAAACTTTTTAAATTAATGGCACCATTGAAAGCAGTTACGTGTAACCTCAGCATAGAAACAAAAGTGAAATAGGAACTGCTTTAGCTGAATCCAGGAAACGACTCAGAGTTGATCTATTTGTCCTCTCATTTCCCTTCCATTACAGAACTTGCCAGGTTCTGAAAAGTCTCTTGGAATTTACTATTTCTTTGACCATTTACATTTAAAAAAACATATGAACAAAATTCAAGTGCATGCTGACTAAAATCACCTGTTCCCATGATCTGTCTCTTTTCACCTAGTTTCTACTTCAGTGTACCTAAAATGCAACTGCCCTCGCTTCCATTTATTCCAATTCTTATATTTTTTTATTTTTCTTGGCACTTCTTTTCGGATAATCTTAATATGGCAGCTCAACTAAAATTCTGGCCCCTTCTCTACAAGTATCAGGAAATTTAATTGTGCTATTCACCTGGCTCAGAGCTCTTAGAAGACACATCTACTTTGTGGGAATCCAATACAAACACCTAATTTGCATACAAAGATATTAATCTGTCTCCAAAAGCTACTTATAAGCTTATTATCAAAAACTGCCCCATAGAATCATTGCCAAGCTTTGCAGACTCCGCCGCCTTGGAACCCCCCGCCAAGATCAACCATCGTGAACCCCACTGTGTACGTCACATTGCTGTCCACAGCGAGCCCCCTTGGGCCTCCTCTCCTTCAAGCTGTTTGCAGACAAAGTTCCAAAAGACAGCAGAAAACTTTCTGCTCTGAGCACTGTGGGGGAAAGGATTTGGTTATAAAGGTTCCTGCTTTCACATAATTATTCCGGGATTTATGTGCCAGGGTGGTGACTTCACATGCCATGATGGCACAGGTGGCAAGTCCTTCAATGGAGAGAAATTTGAGGATGAGAACTTCATCCTGAAACATATAGGCCCTGGCGTCTTGTCCATGGCAAATGCTGGACCCAGCACAAACGGTCCCTAGGTTTTCACCTGCACTGCCAAGGCTGAGTGGTTGGATGGCACGTGGAGACAGAAGGCATGCATATTGTGGCAGCCATGGATCACTGAGGCCCTGGAATGGCAAGACCAACAAGAAGATTACCAATGCTGACTGTGGAGAACTCTAATAAATTTGACTTTTGTTTTATCTTAATTCCAGACTATTCCTTCTGTCACTCAGGAGAGCACTCCTGCACCCCCATCTGCTTGGAATGTTCTATAATCTTTGTGCTCTGGCTGCAGTTCATTGGGTTCCATAATTTCCTTACCCCTTCCCAGTACAGCTGGATTGCAGAGTTAAATTTATGATCCTATATAATAAAAGGCTAATATTCAAATTGTCCCCTTGGGAGTTAGAGTGACCGGGAGTTCCACCGCTCAGTATGACATGCTCTGACCACAAGGGGGCAGTGAGGAATGAAGGAAGGCCCTGGCTGGTAGCCTGCAGCCAGGGAAGGAAGGCCCCAATCGGCCCTGATCACTGGCCAGGCCTAGGGACCCTACCCGTGCATGAATTTCATGCACCGGGCTTCTAGTCATGAAATAAAAACAACGACAAAAGAAATATCTCCATTATAGATACATGCCCCTCATATTCATAAACATGCTTTACAAATTTCCATATCCCTGGATCTGTCTTTTATTTATGTCTCCCCACATGAAGTATCTTAATGCAATTTTCTCACTTATCCAAATATAAAGTCTTTTTCTAGTCAAGATGCTTTTTCTTTATGCTTTGAACATAAGCCCACTCAAACTAACTGAAATAATAAATGACAGGTTTATTGTTAGTATAAAGTGATTTCACAATAGCAAAGAACCAAGAATAAACTGCAATCAAACAAGTGCTTGTGAACATGTGCCACACTCCTCTTTTCTCTCTTCTCTGCTTCTCTTTAAGCTCCTACTCAAATCACATGGCCCAACATGCCATCAGAGTCAACTCTATGCGGTGACTTTTTGCCTTTAAGCCAGCATCAGTTCTGACTTGGTTCAGATGTTTTCTTTATAAGGACCATTAAAATCCCCGGGGTTCCACAAAGTCACCCATCTATCCCTGAAAAGGCCAGCCATGGTCTCTAAGCCATCATTGCAGACACTAATAAATTTCAAATAACTCTTAGAATTACTTGAGTCTGAACTATTTGTATTGGGAATAGCAACCTGATTCATGAACCATAGCTTAGATGCAACCCCAAGATTGCTCTATTCTATAATTTAACTGAAAGTGTTTACTAGTAGATACAAGAGAGAAATTTTGTAATAGATAAAATGTATGTCTTTTAAAATGTATTCCACTAATCTTAGGACAAGCTATCACCCATAATCTTTCTTCTTACTATATAATCTGTTCAAATAATTTCTCATGAGATAGTTGGACTTAAATTCATTAGTAGTAACTTTAGAATTTGGTATAGGCAGACGGGTTTATTTTGGATCCTAAAATTATGTTTAATAAAACTGGTTTCATCATTTCAAATATGGCTATTTACTGTTGGGTTCCAGGACAGGCTGCTCCCAAATGGCATACCAATTTCTTTGAATTAAAGTTATTTGACCTTGACAATCAATCAGTGCAAGAAGGCACATGGACCTCCCTTGTCTCCTTGCACGCCGGAACTAAATATCCCTCAGTGAAAGGTGCCCTCCTTGCTGCAAGGGCCTGAGAGAGACTTTACCACCAGAACTGAGGAAACCAAGGCCAAAATCTATATATATAAACAGGGAATATGCTAATTAGCCAGGCATCACGACTGCTCAGGAGGAGGCTGCATCATGACCGCTCAGGAGGAGCTGCGCAAGCAGATGAGCAGGAGGGTACTGCATGCCGCCCCCAGCCCCAGCAGCTTTGGGGAGGCTGGGCTGGGGGTGGGCCAGAGTGGAGACACAACACACAGGAGCACCTGCCCCACCCCAGTGGACACAACGCAGAGGCCAGCGCTACACAGGTCAGGCACGGGTCCCGGCCTCCTGTGGGGCACCTCCTCACATGATTTTAATCACATGCTGGGCCTCTAGTGTTATAAAAAAAAATAAACCTTGTTGCTTCTTGACTAATTTACTACCCAAGTCCAAATTCCTAATGCATACCCAAACCTAAGTGTCTTTGCCCTGCTTTTTCTTCATAGTTTTCTTTTCTTTAAAGAAACAATGTTATGTTTTATGTTAAAAAGTATAAAAACTGGCTGGTGTTGTTATGCTTTATGTTAAAAAAATATAAAAAGCTGGCTGTTTCATCATTTCGGAGAACAGAATCTCCTGTGTGCCTGTATTAATTGGTTATTTTCCTGCTGATCTAGTCTTGTGTCCATTTTATTATTATTAGTCCAGCCATAAAAACCTAAGAAGGATGGGGGGGGTGGATTTCTCCCCTGCCTGCATCATTACCTAAAGATTGTGTAGCATAAGTTGGTGAAAAATTTCAAAGGTATGGAAATTAATTGGAAAAACTCCAGTGTGTAGGCAATATTATAAACTCTATCCCATGCTGGATAACTCTGAAATGCAGAGATCTTTTCTAATCCCTGTACTAACATATGACATTGTCTTCATAGATTTTCAATAATTGACATTAAGCAATAGAGATGATTAAATATATTGTCTTTTTCATGTACAGGCTGCAATTAATTTTGCTTCTTGTATGTGTGTATCTGCACAGCAATAGCATCTGCTGTTACTCATTTTTCTACCACATTTCTAGTATGCACCAAATATGGATTATCCAACTTGAGATTTAGATGCTTTTGAAGAGAATACATTTATAGTTCATGGAGTGGAGAAATGCCTTGGGCTATATTTAGAAAGGGGAATTTCTAACAAAAGAATAACTGATATCTCTTACACAAATGTTAATATCAGTTTACCCTCACAAGACCTGTAAATGGATACCTGAGGCATTCCTTGAACTTATTTGTGTATTTCCTTACAGAAAACAAGAGGAAGAATGGTCCTGCCAAGCAACAAGTACATTGCATTAAAATGTGCACTTTCTCAATATTTTCTTTTTCTTAGATTAAAAACAAAAATCACCCAGAAGTTGTGCATTGACCAATTGATGGGGACATGATTGCCCTGTACAATGGCACAGATGTTTGTGTCCCCTCAAAATTCATATGTTGAATTGCTAACCCTACAGATAATGATATTAAGAGCTGGGGGTCTTTGGGAAATGATTCGATCATGAGGATATATCCTCATAATTGGGATTAATGTTCTTATAAAAGAGACCCTGGAGAGCCAACTTGTCCCCTTCTGCCATGTGTGTTCACAGTGAAAAGGCAGCCGTCTCTGGGGAAACAGACTCTCACCAGACACTGTATCTGCCAGCACCATGATCTTGAACTTTCTTGCCTCCAGAATAGGGAGAAATAAATATGTGTTGCTTGTAAGCCACTCAGTTTGTAGTATTTTTGCTATAGACAGCCCCAGTGGCTGAAAGAAACCTGGCATTTTTATTATTATTTGCATTTAATGAGCTAAATATTTCTTTAGAACTGTTTATGAAAATTTTAAGTAGTGAAGTATTATAAATTGTTTTTATGTTTTCTCAGCACCTTAGTAGTCATCATTAAATAATTATTTCTTAATTGATTAAATGAGTGAAGGCAAAAGGAAAGTAAGAAGCCATTTACTTTATATAAGTATTTTCAAACTCTGCTTCACAAGTACAATAGAAAGAGGCAGCCTCTGAACAATGCATATTATCTTTATAACTGGCCTTTATCTAAGTGCAGCACATCTCTACAGCTCAGTCTCCTTGCTCTGATGAAGAACAGGGGTTATTCCTTTTCTTAAAGTTCATTTTGAATTTCAGAAAATTGTGATGAATGTGGTCGCTAATAATAACCCACAGGCAATCAGTCCCTTTATCTCTTACCAGGCTCAGCAATTGCCTAAATCAAATTGGAAAGGAGGTAGGAATTCAGAGAAGTAACCACTTCTTTTGAACCTCCCTATAATAGATTCTTATGTGCAGCTTTTTTATTCTGCTAGGAAAGTCTTTGTAAGTCTGTCCTTTGTCTTCAGAGTGGAACAGTAGTAGTTAAGGAGGCACAAACAAATTTTGTTCACAACTATTTCAATAATGGAAAGAGAGTTCAGCATAGAACCAGGCTCAATTACAAATGCTGCAGCATGGACAAATGGGAATTTATAGCCAAGGAGCAGAATGAGGATCAAAGGATCAAAATCACTAAGACAAAACATCAAGGATGATGGGAGATTCCAGCCAAACCAGCCTAACAGTACTTTTGCTAAAGGCAGGCCTGGGTGATCAGACATCACCAAGGGTGTGGTAGGAGATGAGGAACCCAATTGGATATCCAGAGTGAGAAGATATGGAGTATGGGGATTCTAGGTAAAGTGAGTTAGCAGGATTTTTACTAATATTAGAAAATGCAGAGGTGAACACGCAAGTCCAAAAGTAGAGCCCAGCTGAAAGAGTTTAAGGAAGACTGAGTAGAGTTTGATCAAGGAGAGAATCTTCTTTATCAGAGATTGGACTAATGGCCTTGGGCTTCCCTTGAAATGCTAGTAAACAGGGATGAGCTTGTAGGTTGACTAAAGAAAAAGGAAACAATCACCAGCAATGCACAATAAAGGTAGTCATTGCTGGTAATAAATTCCAAGAGGTATTATTTTCAGGTCTTCTTTTTATCACAGTTCTAATTATGTATGCAAAAAAATAAATGAAATGCCTTAAAAATGTGTTGTTAAAATATATCTGGATTAGGAACACAAAAGGCCTAAGAGAACATATTGTTGAAAATATCTTTGAGACAATAAGATAAAAAAAGGACTAAAGCTGTATTAATTTTTTAAGAAATATTTTGAAAATACAAATCCAATCTTAATTATATTATTTTGTTTTCAAAATAAGTGAAATGTATCTCTCAGTTTTTATTCCACCACTGCCAAAATAATTCCTTTACTACTAAAGTTCTTTAATTCTAAATCATGTTTTTGGTGGTTTTATTGTTTTACTTTTCACATCTTTGCAGCTCTGGAATTAGCATGCAGTTTACAATCACTTTTTATCCAGGTGAAGTCATGATATAGTTGTCATATTTTTGTACAAGTAATGCACAGTCAAATCTTCAGGGTGTGTATTGGAGGAATTTGAGAGCATACTGTGAGGACAGACTTCTCCTCAAATACTCTCGATGGAACAAAACAGGAGGACACTCTGTGGTGAAACATGGACATAACAACTCAGGTGCAAAACAGTATTCAGAAGAGTTGGTTTTGGTGAAAAGTTTTAGGAAAACCTTAATCAATTTATTTTGTATATATTTTCCCAAAACACTTAATTTCGTCTTTTCACACCTGTGGCTTCTTACTATTCAATAAATTGGCTTCTCTTGGCTCCAAGAAAATTACCATACTTTAAAAGAGTAGCCCCACTGAGAACTGAGGCAGATATTTATGTATTTTTTATTTTCCATAATAATAAAATATATATATCACTAAATACATTTTATAGATGCCATGAGACATAGAGAAGATAAATTGTCCACAGCTAATAGCTAATGAATGGTGGTTATAGAGCTTAGAGCCTAGGTCTTTCAAGCTCCATCTTTCAGGGAGAAGCAACCATCCATTAATCTTCTATGTAATTAGTTACTGGTTAGCACCCTCAAATTAATCAAACACATAATGTATTTACTTATTCATATTTGATGACTTTTCATTGAGCGGCTACTATCTTCCAGCATAACTCTGGATGCGAGGTATATAACAATAAGTAAACAGAACAAACATTGTACATGATGGAGCACATCCCAATAAAAAAGAGGCAAAATTTAAACAAAGCAAATTAGTGTAGCATGATCTTATAGATGGAGATAGATTCTAAAGAAAGAAATGAAAAAGAGAGGGTGCAACAATATTCGACAAGATTGTCAACTAAGCGTTCACTGAAAAAGCAGCATTTGAATAAAGACTTAATGAAAACAAGAGAAAAAGGATTGGACTTATCTAGGGAAGTGTGTTTCAGGAAGGGAGAAAAGCAAGAGTAAGGTCTTAAAATAGGGCAACTGACATATTTGCAGAACTATAAGATAGAAGTCTGACTAGATAAGGTGAGTTAAAACTAGAGTTGTAGAAATAATTAGAGAACAACAATGGAGTAAGACAATTCTTAAGGACGTTCTTTGGCTTTTACTCTAAGATTGGAAAGTATTGGAAGGTTTTTAATAGATTTGTGTCATGAATTGACTTATGTTTTACAAATGTGACAACAGCTCCTACTGTGTTGAGAATCAGAATTGATTGAAAAAGGACAGGGAAAGAATCACAGAGACTGTGAAGATTATCACAGTAAACCAGGTGAGAGATTGATAGTGGTTTGCAGTGGAGTGATAACAAGTGAAGATAATAATAAGGGATTGGATTATAGATATAGTTTGAGGATAGAATCTAAATTATTTGCTTATGGATTAGATGCTGAGAGATGGGTGTGAGAGACATAGAGGGGTCAAAAATTGCACTAAATATTTTGACCTGCAGAAGCGGATGGTGAGCGGTACCACTTACTGAGATTACTGAGATGAACAAGATTATAGGAACAGCAGATTTTGGGAGTGGATAATCAGAATGTCAGTTTTTAACATGTTAACTTTAAATGCCTATTTGATATTCAGTAGGGATGTAAAGTAGTTGATAGAATAAAAGAAAACTGTAATTCATGGGAAACATCTAGGTAGGCATGTAAATTTAGAAGTCACCAGAATATAGATGATTTGTAAGGATTTAAAATGAGAGGAGATCTTCAAGGAATCAACGTGGAAAGGTGTTGAGGCCCTACTTATTTAATAATGAAGAGAAATGAGCAGGTAAATGTTAAGGAGACTAAGAAAGATGCCAAAACCTGGAGAGATGCCAAAAGAATATGGTATCCTTGAAGCTAATTGGAAAATGGATTCAAGCAAGAGAAAATTAACAGCTATACCATATAGAACTGATAGGTTAAGTAGGAGGAGGATTTAGTATTGAACTTTGGATTTAGCAATGTGCAAGTTATTGGTGATCTTAATAAGGTAATTTTGTAAATGGTGGCAGCCAAAGCCTGATGGGACATGGCCCAGTGGCGAATAGGAGGGGAAAAATTGGAAATAGTTTGTTGAAAAGTCTTTTTAAAATTTGTGTTGTTTTTCTTTTTAAATAAAAAAAGAAAAATGAGACAGTGTCTGGAAGCAAAGTGGTATTAGAAGGCCAGGGATTGTGTGAAGTTGGAGCTATAAAGATGTGTAGGACTATTATCAGTGAGTATAGAGATCTAACACCTAACTACAGCCCAGGAGAAAGCTGTGTCTTTGTGAAGATAATAATATAATCTATCAAACAAATAAATGTATTCAATAGCTGGTACCCAGAATGAAGGAACACTTGATATGGGGAACTGGAGAAAGGTGGCCCAAGTTAGTTCAGAAACTTTATGGGAGAGGTAAACCAGTTGCGAAGCACTGCATTTCAGCCAGCATGCACAAAGGGAAACAAGTAGTTGTACTGGTAATTTTTTCTAAAGTTATTATAAGGCATTCAAATGTATATTCCTTACTCTCACTAAAAGACAATAATCATTCCTCTTGCTCTCAACGTTTTCTGTAAATTGCCCGATGAGATTCACCCGAGCCCAGCATATGCCACTCCACTAGGCAGACTGTGGACATGGCAGCTGCAGGCGCTGAGCATCTTGCACGAAGCCAATTCCCAGTGAAAAGATGCCAACTCTCTCCAACAAGCCGGGCCTCACATAACAAGCTGAAACCAGCCCTTGAAGTTAATCTCAGAATCATTAACTTACTTACCCCAACTTGAGTTAAAGGATTTCTGTTAGCTGACTTCACAGACATTTTCTTAATTCATTTGACCAGTTTAAGAGGTATCTTCTACATGACTCAATTCCTACTCCAGGGGAAGAGATGCTTTCAGACATTGACAGGGGGAATTAACTTGTTGTCACAGACATGCCACCAATTGGGAAACACACTGCTGTTTGGATTTGCTGGCTGAAAGGGTAGTTTATTTTTGGATAAACTGAGATTAGCATATAAATTATCACATGTGATGATTATAAAAAGGCTTGACAGCTGGCATTTGGATAGGCAGAATAGGTGCCTGTGTGAATTGTATCATTTGAGTGGCACTGGTTAGATTACTTACCCAAATCCTCATTTGCCCTCTCCCAGTGATATTGTCTGAAGCCTGAAGTGACCACCATACACACTGTTCCCTAGGACACCCATTATTTACTTGGTGCATGGCCTCATGTCTTTGCCGTAGTTGGGCATGGACAGGTTAACTACATTAGCATGAAAATAAAAAAGGACTCAAACCCAATAGAGTTTATTGAGTAGCAATTATGTGATCAACATGTAAAACAAGAAATTTGGAGGACAGAGTTATTGCCCTCAGTTAATGATCTACTTGGAAAAAGTACTAACATAAAATTGTCATATACTCTATAGGAGTTTATAAGGTGAAAAGAGGTATTGCTTACCAATTTTGTGTGTTGACACAATGGGCCAGCAGTTAGAACTTCTGGGATGATCTCAGCTGCCAAACTAGTGACGAGGATCAAATTATCTATAAAGAGATCTTTATACTGGAGATGTAGCTGCCTTTATCAAATTATCTACTTTATAACGAATGTTTATAAGACTATTTTCTTACTCATTTATGTTACAATATTCAATTTCAAAACAATAGCAGGGCAAAACAAATAATTTCGGAAACATGCTTCTAAGACAAAGGAAGGCCAACATGCCTTCACTACATCTAAAGTTCCCAAGTGGAATTACTCTCTAAAATAGACATTCTAGGCTTCTGGGGCAGGTGCTAAATACTTGGTCAGGTTATTTTGGTTTTTACTAAGCCTGCATTGATGTACCATAGATCCCTTCTAGAGTGCTGTGGTCACCTGTGTAAGAAAGCTTTCCTAGTCTTTTGGGCATTTCCATGAGTCTGTTAAGACAGTGATCCCACAAAAGGGAAATGGAGAGACTAATGTTGTGAATTTTCAATGCAACTTAATTCCTTTTTACTACTAATTAGGGAAAGTCTGAAAATAATGTCATTGCATAAAACTTAGCTGGCTTAATTTTTGGTTATAATTGTAACCTAATTACTCTTTTTCAGAAGTTGTAAATATGACATTGTTATCCTCATTTTATGAAAGAAAAAATGGTAGCTGATGGATTAAGCAATATTTCTGATGTCCACAGAAACAATTAACTTCCAAGTGACAATGAATTTACTGGTCTAGTTACAGTCTTTAATGAACAAGAAAAATAAAATGACTATTAAATAATATTGGTTACTCTGGGTACCTTCTGTGCTTTTTGTTTTTTTTTGTGTGTCATTAATGATCAACAAACTTTGTTGTTTTTTTGGGGACAATGGTGAGCACTCCAGTGGATTACCTCTAGGCCTCCACAACTATTAAATAGTATTTTTTATTTCCTATTTCTTAAATGGAGGTACTTTTAGTCAATAGCAAAAACAAAAGTTATGTTAAGGTATAAAGCAGAAGTATCTGAAGTTTTCCTATAAACAACACATTTTTATTCTCTAGTATCTTTTCCTTGTCATATAATTCAGGTGAAAGAAAATTCTTCTCTTTTTGACTCCTGCATCTTAGGACTTGTTTCTCTGACATTGCTAATGTACACATGAGGATAGGGTCTCATTTGATGACTTAAAAAAAAAGGAAATATTGTTTCTGAGCACTAACCCAGATAGTACTGGTGTACTAGCAAAGATAAGAGACAGATAGAGATAGAGAGAGAAAGAAGAGAGAGAAAAACAAAGGGAAGAAAAGAAGGGAGGGAGGAAGAGGTTAAAAAAAATGAAGGAAAGAGAAAATGTTAAAAAGGAAGGAATTGAGAAAGAATTGTCAAGTTCACAAGACTGACTTGACTTTGTTAGAGAGTGGGAATTTTTGAGCACTCCGGAGAGGCCGTGGACTATGCCCCAGATAGGGTTGTCAGTGCTGACACCAGGCCAGGCCTTGAGATATGGTCTCATGGCCCCTTTTCCCTTTGCACCTCACAAAATAGCCTTGCAAGATAGAACACTGTCAGCTTTCTAAAGAACAGGATAACCCTGTAAATAACATGGTCGTCAATAGGATGGCCTTGACATTATTTGGGAAAAACTGTTTTGTCTTGGGTTACTTACTCTGCAAAAGCAGGATGTGGTTAATGTGCTCAAAAGTGGTCTTGCACGAAGGGCCCGGGCTGTTCTCTGACCTCCCTGCGTGGAGAGAGAGCAGTCTCCAGCTGGCAATAAAGACTCCCTAAAATTTAATTTGGTCTGGACTCCAGTAGTCTTTACTTGCGTTCGCTCCACAACAACTTCACCTATAAAGGTAACAGTTACTTTCAAATGTGGATGGACAATGGACAACATACTACTTGCATCGACATTGAAAAGAATAAGCCAAACATGCTTTTTGTGGTCCTTGTCCCACACCCCAAAAAGGATCACATGAAGCAAACGTTTACTGCCACACAAATTATGGGATATGTCCATTAACTGGAGTCAAATCTAGATGGTAGCTAAATGTATCGTTTGTTTTTGCTTTAATTCTGTCGCTCTATTTTAATGGGAGTGAAGTAGAAAAAAACCCAGAGACAATGAGAAACTATCTCATAACAGCCTCCAACACAAGTTAGGAGGGCAAGTGGGAGATGGCCTCTTAGCAGCTCCTTGCAGCCCACCCTCCTCTCCTGTTCAGGGAGGGTCCCAGTGTTCTACTTATATTTAGATGAGCTGTGGTTTGAGATTGTGACTACAGGGGACATGCAAAGTCTCCGGGATGCACTCAGGGCCAGTTTTTCACAACAAAGATCAGGGCTGTGATCAAGCTTATTTTAGTTCTTGAGCCTGAAAGTAGAGATCTATTACCTTCTTCATATTTATCAACTTTTAGTCAGTCAATGCAAAATTTTTGATTAATTTACTGACCATACACTGTGCTAATCATGGTGCTTGATATTTGAAAAAACAAAGATATGCAAGATACATTACTTTTTCATCATGAAGATAGAAGAGTGATGAGGAAGGTGGTCTGATAGTGAGTGCTGTGACAGAATTGCATATTGGGAGCAGAGGGGCCACACTGCAAGTCAATTTCTCCATGGAAAGATTCATGGTCAAAGCAACACACACTGTTTAAATCTTGAGATATGGTACATTATGTTCTATTTAAAAAGGTAAACAAGGACAAAATCCAAGACAAAGGCTACCAGTGCAGGGGGTGGGGGGGAGGGGAACCACAATGGCCTAAATCAAAGAATTTTGAGTAGCTCAATGTGTCTTAAATTTAGAATGTTTGGTGGAGAGGGAGGGACAGAGTAGACAGAGACATGAGATGGGGATGAGGGAGCAGCCCGTTGGTGCACAATCACATAGTCTTTGTATGCCCTAGATTTTTATAGTACTTTGTGAAGGTTTTAAATAGTCATCAAAGATACTGAATAGGGGGCTGATATATTTTGACATAAGTGGCATGTTTGCACATCACTAGTCATGATGAGCAGAATGGTTTAGAGACGGTTACCCTGGGGGTCCAAAGGCAAATTAGAAATTTTAAATGAAGACAAAATGGAAGGTATGGGAAATCAGGTTTTAAAAGGGAGAGACTGCAGACTAAATGTGAACCTCATTAGGAGGCAAGTTGGGGAATATTGTAATTCACATGAAAAAAAATTCTTCTCTTTTGGACTCCTACAGCTTAGGACTTGTTTTTCTAATATTGATATTGAAATTAACAGTTTAATTCACTTTTCTACCCATGAGATAAATGCTCATGTACTATAGTGCCATAGTGACACTCATTTGCCTTTGGGTTTAATTTACATTGACGGCCTATTTGACTGTTTTTAGAGGAATTGAATTAGGTTGTACATGTATAACACACAGTAAGTTTAATGAGGTTCAGACCTGTCTCCCAAAGCTACCACAGTGTAAACAGTGTTTCACTTGGGAAATTAGAATCTCTAAGCCACCTTCATTAATCTGCAAGGGGGATTGGCTCTCCTTTGTATTACATATCCACAACAAGTGGAAACAGGATGATAAACAGAAATCTATCAGTTTCCAAAACAATTTACACTAAATCACTTATGAATTTCTAGTTTCATTTCTAGTTCCTCCACATGGAAGTGCATAGCACACAGTCACCCACATTCGAATCCACAAGACTTTTCACAAGCACAAAAGCTTTTGGGTAACTATTTCACATTAACAGATGTGGAAAGGTAACAGCTATAAGGCCAAAGAAAACAATCCTGGACACTTAATTATGGGGTTAGAAAAAGCAAACATGACCTGCAAATCTAATGAAGAGGGGTTACTTATTAGTGCTCTCTCCTTCTATCACCTGATATATTTTAAGACACTCTCATAGGCTTTATCCTGTGAGAATCTAATAAAGATATATAAGATAGCTCAGGCAAACCATCTATCTGAAAGATTAGAAAATTTCCTAAGTGTACTGCCTGAAGGGAGGTACTCTTTTAAAGGGTCTGTGTTTATGTATAATTGAAGTAACTACACTATGCAAGGGACTGAAGTGACTATTCTCTTACACAGAAATGGAAAATCTACTTCTCAAAAGTTTACTCTACTAAAAAAGAAAGATTCATGGCATCTAGATATAGGAACCCAGGCATATACTATGAGCAAATTTTCTTACCCACAAACACTAGCAAGAGGCAGGTAATTAATAATGGTTGTGTAAGTCTATCTACACAAAGAATCTAGAGACAACTAAGAAAGCTGGAAGCCGTAGTCTGCAGGCAATTGGCAGAATTAAATTTGTTTGCATTTCTTTAGCCCTACTTGCATTCCTCCCCTGGGATATAGAAGGGAAAGTTTCTTCTTTGGCTAGTCTCCCTACTTATGTCTTTTCAAAGCAGAACCAGGCTAATGGCCATTTCAGGCAAAATGCTTGTTTGGATTGGAATGAGTCAATCCTACATGCCCCCAAACAAGGTGCTAACTATTTTGCATTACCTGATTTATGATTTCTCTAAAATATGTTTTATGTTGCTATTTTTAGGTAATAAAATGGAGGTTCAACTAGTGAGAGCTTCATGTCTGAATTCATGTGGTATAAGCTTCTCAAGGAAGAAAAATGAGATTCACCTTCAATCACAGAACCACCAAATCTGGTTCTTTTGCCAAAACATGTGTTCCCCAATTCCAATTAAAATCAAAGAAGGTGGGCATGTTCGTAATGGTGAAATGGAAGTAATTTATGATATGGGCTAGTTTTAGGAAACATGCCACTATTAATGATTAAAATCTATTTGTGCAGGTTTGGCTAAAAAGGCTAAATTGAGTGTTGGTGGCTGTGGTGTTGATATCTGCTAACATTATTTCAGACTATGGCACTTTCACCAATATTTTTCACATTGGAAGAAAGGCTTTCTGAACTGTTGTAGTAAAATATAGAAATACTTTTAAATGCTGAAAGAATGGCTAAAAACGTTAAGAAGGTTATGAAATGTTTCCTTGATACTTAAAGTATGATATTGAGGACACATTCCCCACTGCCCTGAAGCATGTGTACACCATAGATAAGGATTTGAACTTCAGTTACTGACTCAGAGTGACTTGCTAAGATAACCATTTGTGTGAGTGATATACTCTCCCTAGAGAACCATGTGTAGCCCCTCGCCCCTTTTGAGATTAACATGTGTGTATTGACGTAATTCATTGATAGCTACCTGAACTGCTGCAGGTACGGAACAGGCTTTAAAAATGGATCTCGGCCAGCTAACGGTGCTCGCCTGTCGAGACAGCCACAAAGGCAAGTCCTTTTGTCAGTCCGGCAAGCGATGCAGCTCCATGCTCCTCTTCCTCCCAGACGACAGAAGAACGGCTAGTACCTCCCAATCCACGCGACCGAACTCTAGGGTGAGGAACACTGGCCCCCTGCATCGGGACCAGACCAGCCCAGCTGCCGGACCCCAGAGGACAGCACCACCAGGATCCCCATTAAGCCTGTACCCGCAGCATCAGGAACTTGTGTGAGTAATAAAGTGCTGTGTGATTTGCAACTGCATATATTTCACGTGGTGTAATTCCTCCAGCAGTTATTTGAATTATTTTGCGTATGCTTAAAATTTAAATTAAAGCTTCTGGTCTTTTTGGTCCTAGGCCTGCCCTTGGTCTTGCTTGCGTAGAGTAGTCTCTATGCTAGCAACTACTTGGATGTCCCAACACCAGCAAGGTTAAAGTTTATCAAAAGGGACGCCTTAGGTAAACACCCCAGATCCTTTCCCAGGATCTACTTGGGACATGAACCAACAGAAATGACATTTACTTTCTTTAGATAGTAGGTAAGAGCTTGAATATTCAATAGTTTATGCCTGACAGCCACCTCTCCTAATGAAAACATCAAAAATAGGTACCAAAATGTACTTCTTACATTCACACTCTTCTCTGAGAGTACTGGTCTCTTCTATGTAGCTACTTTTTGGATGCAGATGATAAACAGAAATTCCCAAGTATGTCACATTGCTTTATACTTACCTCAATATACTTTCAAAGCGTTTATTGCTCCATTCTTACTGGAGTTTTTCATAAAAAATTGCCCAAGTGTCTGGGTACATTCATTCTTTACGAGCATGCCCTATAGGCATGCCTCTCTCCCAGGTGTTCCTGAGTCTCTTTTAGTTTAAAAACACCCCAGCAATCTCTCCCTCTTCTGCTGATGTGACATGTGGTCTATGCTGAACGCTGCTTCTCTTATGATACTAAAAACAGGCCCTCACATTTCAGCTTTTCAGCTTAAGTAAATGAGGACTTGAGGATTCATTAGCTGCTCTTGGAACGCTTGCTTAGGGTTTGTGCTATTGACATCATCTTCTTGTCTGCTCTGGCCAACATTAAGATGCCACTGCTAGCAACTTTATTGTCAAAACGTTATTGTATTTTCAGCTAAATTCTTTCTGTAGATCAAATCCACAGAGAGCCCTGCCTCTGTTTAATTTCTGCTCAGCTCCAACTTTTTACTGCAGCACCAAGAGACAGGAAGCCACAGGCTTTCAAAACACTACAGATGTATATGGTTACCAATCTCTGACATGCAAAACTGTTAAAAATCTCAGCACTTACACCCCGGGAAGTGCGGCTAGACTGGAAGGCAGGAAGTCACTGAGAATTCACAATTCATTTTTCTGAAATGCCAAGAACAAAGCTGTTAACTCTCACAAAGCACAGAGGTAGGCCCTCCGAGGAGAAGGGGGTGGGAAGCATTCAAAACAGAGCCTCCAAGAGCTGAAACAACAGCATTGTTCTAGCTCCAACCAAGGCAGAAAGACATGCACCCTTGGTTTTGTTCTACCTCATTGCCAACCAGTCCATCACTATACTGTATTGACTAAACAGTTGCAGATTGATTTTGGGTATTTAAATGTAAATCTTTTTAACTTTTGCTTTCCTAACACAGGGAGAAAAGGATACATGTTTATCATAAAAGATATAAAAAACATTAACAAGTACAAAGAAACAAACCAAAAAGCATAACCCAAAGTCCTTCTTGTCAGATAAGCATGCGCTGGAGGTCTTCATGATAAAATTTTTCCTTTTTGTTATTGTCACACCACTATTTCTCCAGCCAGTCCTGAAAACCTGTGGCTAGTCTATCCAAACACCAATATTTTATGCTGCTCTCCCATATACACTCTTAACATTTTTTTCTGTTTTGTAGGGATAATGTCTATACTCCATTTAAACATTTTCTACCTTTCCAACTGCTGCTTACATTTAATAGAATCATTTAAAATTAGATCTATTGTTTTCTAATTCCTTTATATATTTGATTCATGCCTTACCATTTCTTCTCTCATCTTAGTTTAGTCCCTTCCAGAATTGTTTCACTTTTCTCTAATTCCATTAAGAAAGAAAAAAAAACCTTTTAAAAATGAAAGCTAACTTAAAACCACAATGATTTATCAGTACATTACCACCAGAGAGCTAAAACTGAAGAAACTGAACAAAATGTTTCAGTGCATGTTGAACTCCTATACACTGCTGGTAGATATAAAATAATACAACCACTTTGCAAAATAAGTAAGATGTTTCTTTAAAAATTAAACGTACATCAACTTTAAAACTTAGCCATTTTACCTGCATGGATTTACCCAATAAAAATAAAAATAAAATATATGCCTATACCAAGACTTCTACAAGAATGTTCAAGACAGCTTTCATTGTAATAGCCAAATACTAGAAATTACCCAAAAAATCCATCAAAGGATCAACAAATGTTGGTATATGCAAGATGATCTGGAAAATAATCAGCAATATAAAGGAATATTGATATATACAGCAACATAGATGAATTTCAAATAATGTAGGAAATGGACCTCTGTGATCCATCTCCAGCATGGTCAGCTTTTGATGGAATTTGCTGAATTTCCCCAGGGCAAACAGAATGTAGGGAGGAGGGAAGAGGATGTAAGAACAAAGAACTGTGCACTTGGGCCAGCATCATGGTGGAAACCCCCAAGGCACCTGCCTTGGCTAGACAAGGGGAGGTGGAGGCAGCTAGAGAAGTCCTCAGTCCAAATTATTTTTTTAAATGGCCCAATGGGAGACAGCGAGACCTACACATATGAAGAAACAGGTGACCCCACGGTGCTCAGCCGATGAGAACCGGAGGAGGGATTGAATGGGCTGTGTTTGCTGCCCCAGGTGTACCTGTACAGTGGGATGGATGCCTGCTCTTGAGATCATATTAAAAGTCTCATTTTTGCCATACTTCTGTCTCTGAGTCTGTTATTTGAGTTCATACAAGTGAGCATTTATCACAATGTGAAAGAAGACAAATCCCACCAAAAAACAACGTACTTATAGGATTCCATTTATATAAATCACTAGAAAATTAAAACTAATCTCTGGTGAGAGAAAGCAGATCAATGTTGCCTGGAGAATGGGGGATGGAGATTGATGGGGTGGCGTTGGAGGTAGAAATTCCAAAAGAACATAAGGACACTTAAAGGGTAAATAAATATGTTTATTATTTTTATTGAAATGATGGTTTTATGAATAGTATCTATGTATGTTAAAACTCATTGAAATGTATATTTTAAATGAACGCAATTTATTTTAAGTTATTATACCTTAGCAAAGCCAAAAAATCAGTTGAAAATTAAAACAAAGAGCAATCACCTTCTTATTTATAACTCTGCAAATTTTACTGATCCAATAAACAGAACACCACAGAGAAAGTAAGGCACAAAGGCAGGACATCCCTTCAAATAGTTTAAATATTTTGGGCTCGTGAACTTATGAAGGCTGTGGGTCCATACATAAGGAATTTTCAAATGATCGAGATCTAGGACCTATGCTACATGAAACAGCATGCTGCTGGAACTAGGGACCAAATGTCCTTGGTTTTAGTAGATGCCAGAAAAGAGATTAGTCCTGACAGCAGGGACAGAGAGCAATTCCTGAGATTCTTAGCTCACACAACCAGACTCAGGGCCAAGTGGTGCTGGACCAATAGCCAGCCAGTCTTTTAGCACCATGACAGCACATCTGGGCCAGCACAAGCTTCATGTAGACTGCTTTATCCAAAACCACAGAACCTTAGTTATTGGATGACGGTGCTTGTCCTTATCACCATGGAGAGAAGGCTCGTTGGCAGACATTACACTTAGAGGATGGACTCTTAGAACCCCATCCGACTTCTGAGGGGCTGCCTCCTGTCATTTATACATGGTTACCCTGATAAATGTATAGTCTCACAACTAAGATATCAGACAGCAAGGCTGGAAAAGTCATGAATGTGTATGGAGTTGTAGGCAAACTTGAGACCCTGTGGGGACTTCCCTTCTAGATACCCTATAAATCTACTTTATACAAACCCTACACACTTAAATTTCTACCTTAATTACGAAGCTTTTCCAGATCAATATTCTGTGGCATTTCCCATATATTTTTGCAAAATGTTTTGAGCCTTTTAATTTCAATCACAACTCTCAAAAGCTATATCTTTCTCTTTTAACTCCCCGATACTATGTTATCTGTATTATTCTTATGTTATTTTGTTATATATGTCTTACTGTGCTATTTAGATGGGGAAACTGTGTCTTTGTAGACAATGAGACAAGTGGGCTATAATTTTAAAAAAGACACAGATTATAATCTTACAGCATATGTGACCTCAAATTCATTTTACAGAGTAGAGTCACATGTTATGTTTTGTTCCTAGATTAAGATATAAAAATATTAGGAAAGACCTGACCTGTGTGGCTCAGTTGGTAGAGTATTATCATCCTAGGCACTGTGAGGTTGCTGCTTTGATTACTGGTCAGGCATATTCCTCAGGTTGTGGGCTCGATACTCAGGGGGTGGGAGCATGCAGGAGGCAATGATGAATAATTCTCTCTCATGCTCTCATTGATGTTTTTCTCTCTCTTTCTCCCTCTTCTACTCTCTAAAATCAATAAAAATATATTTTAAAAAAAGATTAGGAGAGAGAGATAGACAGAGACAAAGAGAGCAAGGAAAATAAAAAGAGAGAAAGTTTCTGGGATTGATAACTATCAATCTACATACCATTTTAAAGTTCTATTTTTTCTTCCAAAATTTTTAAAATATATTTTTATACTGTCTGGGCTCTGTATTCCAACCATAAATCATTAAGTCAATAAGTAGTCAATGGATAAACACAAATTTATTAATTCTGTGAAATGTATGATATTTTTAATATGTTCCTGAACTACTATTTTGACTCATTTTTCTAATGTCTTAACCAAGTAATATCATATGTGTTTTTTATTGTCTGAAATAATTCCTTCTGGAACACTTCAACCCACACAGGGAAGAAAAAACTTCTGATCTGTTTTGATGATTCTTTTCTTATTTTCTTTTTTCCTTTCTTCCTTCCTATTGTCTGCTTGTCTGACTTACATTCCTTTACTTCCTTCCCTCCTACTTCTCTCTCTTTCTATTTCCCCCCTTTATTCCTTGCATTTGTTTTTCCCTTCCATTCATGTTATGAATTAACTAATTTCTCTCCAAAATATATAACTTAAAATCCTAAATCCCAGTAACACAGAATGGAAACTTAGAAATAAGGTCATCATATATGTAATTAGTTAAGATGTGGTCATTTGAAGTAGAATAGGGCTATAATCCAATATGCCTGGTGTTTTTATAAGTTGAGGAGAAGACAGAGATGCAGAGGAAAGACAGTTAAAGACTTTAACCTGTGGGAAAGCAAAAGAGAGGTTGTCAGCACATGACCTGAGTGTTGCAGGACTGAGAGAAGACATGCAAGCCTGAGAATTCTGTGACAAGAGGAGGAAGGAAGGAACTGTGAAGGAAGCATATCCATAGAAGGTCTGATAAAGCCTCAGAATTCCTAGTAGGATTAAAAAAGAGGTAATTCTGTCCTGATTTCAGTTAGTAAAAACTAAAGAAGGTGACTGCTACTTCAAAAGTGAAGACAGCAATGCAGGTCTTTAAGTAGCATGAAAAATCAAGGAAAACTGATAACACTATAGAATCAAAATAATCTTCCAGAGACCAATCCCAAGGACATGG
The DNA here is from genome assembly GCA_026230045.1 of Corynorhinus townsendii. Lineage (NCBI taxonomy): Eukaryota > Metazoa > Chordata > Mammalia > Chiroptera > Vespertilionidae > Corynorhinus > Corynorhinus townsendii. The sequence continues at coordinate 84,336,815 of JAPDVU010000005.1, forward strand.
AGTTTGTGATGCACTCAATAAAGAATTCAAAATAGCTGTTTTAAGGAAGCTCAATGGGCTACAAGAAAACAGAAAGGCAATTCAATGAAATCAGGAAAATAATACAGAGACAAAATAAGAGGACTAACAAAGGAAAAGGAAAAAAAGAGAGAGAGAAACCAAACAGAAATTCTGGAACTAAAATATACAGAGAGTGAGATGAAAAAATGTGATAGAGACAAATGAGGAAAAAAGTCTTTAATTGAAGACAGGAACTTTATAATTATCCAACCAGAGAACAAACTAAAAAGAATTTAGAAGAGAGAAGAAAGCCTACATGAGCTGTTGGGTACCATCAAAAGAAAAAACAAAAACAAAACAAAAAGCAACCTGTGAATCATTGGTGTTCCAGAAGAAGATGGGGAGGGAGGAGCAGAAAACTCATTTAAAGAAATCATGGTGAGGAACTTCCTTAATCTGGGGAGAGAGTAGATGTCAAAGTTCATGTAACTTATATTTAAGAAATTCAACTAAAGGTGTCTTCTCCAAGACACATTACGTAAAACTGAAAAAATAAAGACAAAGAATCTTAAAAGCAGCAAGAGGAAAGAAGCTTATAACTTACAAGGGAACCTCCATAAGGTAATCTGCAGATTTCTCACCAGAAAATTTATTGGCCAGGAGAGGGTGGTATGCTATATTCAAAGTGCTGAAAGAAAAACAAAACAAAACAAAACAAACAAATAAAAACTGCCAACTAGGAATACTCTATCTGGCAAAGTTTTCCTTTAGAATAACTTCATGGTCAGATGGTCTCTCTTTTTGGACTCTCATTTTCCCACATAATGGCCAACGCTGACCCTGTTGTAACCTATATTGGATTTACATTAGATATCCAGGACACAGTTTTCATCCTTTGAATTATCTCTGGGTTCATTTCCTTTGCAAAGATAAGGCATGGTCTAGGACAGAAACTAGATGGAGGCAGAGAGATAAAGCAATCTTTATTTTCTGCTTTGAACTAAGTCAATTTGGCTGAATGAGGCTTGGACAAAGGAGCCCTCCATATTGCCCTGACCAACTTACTAGCATTCTTCATTAGCATTTGGGCATTGTTCAGTTAATGAGCTAACATAACTTTCACTGTAATTTGCCTTATATGACTGTTTTTTTCATATAACTATCATGGGGACTCTACCAAAATGTAATTGATTGTGGGGATTCTTGACCCATGGCTAATAAATAATTATAACTATACCTCAATCTCACCTACATTTTGATGGGAGGGGTTTGTCTGAAGCTTTGGTATACTCTACATCAAATGCCAATATCATAACTGTTTTAATATATACGCATCAGGACTATCCTTCTATAATTGATGTATTTTTCTTGACAGTATTGTCTAGTTCTCAATATAAATCTGAATAACAGGGCATGACTGTGCTAGCTATATCAACAATATGGTTCTGATAGATATTTTTCATTTTTAATGGGGAAAAACAAAACTGACTTCTGTCTTTGACTTGGTATATGATGCAACTTGATGACAGGCAGGTAGAAAATGCAATGACTGGGGTTTGCAAGAATTCTAGTTCAGGGCTAGCCTCCAGCATCCTTGGATTTAAAGGACACTTGTCTATCTCCAACCAGGAAGTGTAATTATTCTTTTTTGTAAAGAGCACATGAGTTGGAAGATTCTGAACAATGTGAGAATGTTTAAAATAAAAGCACTAATGCTTTCTGTAATTCTTTATTTTCAACAATCTGATTAAGATAGAGAAAACAGAAGCATAAGAAAAACTCCCTATAATTTAAGAATGTGTTATTTCTTCAAACTGTAAGAGAGAAAACAGAAGCATGAGTAATACTCTGATTAAAGGAGAGAAAACAAGCATAAGTAATACTCCCAATAATTTAATAATATGTTATTTCTTCTTCATATTGATGTAGTTTTGCAATTGAGATTTTATTTTTTATTAAATAAAAGAATCAATATCACAAAACAGATAGTATTTAATAGAGTGAATTATTTTTAAAAATATTTTGTGCCATTTAATAAAAATCATTTTGTTATTGAGAACACTATGCTACCAATGTAATGGCCATTTTCTAAACAATTTTTAGGAAGGAAAGCAGTCATAGGAATTTATTTTGACTAAGTTATTCAAGTAAATTTGTAAGCAAGAAAGAAGGAAACATATGTAGTTATATATTTCTAAATGACTAATCCAATATGACCTTGTTTTTCTAGAATTTTGTAGTTAGAAAGCAGATACAAACTGTTGTGGTTGCACAAATATCCTAAATACTTTCTAATAATCAAAAAATTATATGTTACACTTGCAATAATTGCTTAACAGGATTACTGCCAAAGAAATTCCTTAAAATCTTTTCAAATTGGCTCCTGTATCTAGAAATCAGGGCTCCATTAGCATATTAGAAATCAGAAAATAATTGCAAGCATTGACTAAAGTTTTACCCCCTACAGTTGTTAAGTGAATAAAAGCAACAAGTGATGGGTAGCAATGTGCCAAGAAAAGGCTAAAATTTAACTGTCAGCATTCCCAACAAGAAAACCATGTCAAAAAGGAGGTAATCTGACTTTCTTTCAGAGCTGACACAATGAGGGAAGTGCTAAAGCAGCTTCATTTACAAATAAAAATTCCTTAGTTTCTATTCAGAAACGAAGGATGAAAGGTAACATTTTTTTTGCCTTCTTTAAATCAGTCACAATTATATTTCAAGGTAAAATGCTTAAACCAGATTTTGTCATTGGACACAAATAATGTAGTATCTACACATTAAATGGAAGGTTAATTTATTTACATAGCACACTTCTGTGTTTTGTTTTTGTTTTTTCATTATGGCAATTATGCTAGAATTGTTAGTAATATTTGCCTAGAATACCCCCCCTTTATTCCTTTAAAAATTGTTTCTTGTCACTTATTAATAGGGGGAAAAAACAGGATGTAAGGCAATGTGTTCCTACCATAAATCAAGTTATAATGAATGGGGCTTCTTTTCAAAAGATATTTCTATAAGTAGAAACCATGGGGACCTGTCATAAAATATCCAAAGGTTTTGGAACCCAATAAACAGATATAGAGATCTGTCCTCCAAAATACCACTACAGCCTTTGAAGATGTTAAATTTTCCCTGTCAGCATTTCCTACAATATCTACATGCAAAATAATTCCCAGAGAGTTAAGTATGGAAGAAAAATAAATATTAAGCATCCATACCTGATTTTGAAATTTTCTATATGATTTTGCACAAATTGCTATTTAGTCCATAAACATTTTTTTAATGTTTTCTTCCAAATTGTTTCAGAGGCCTGCTACAGCAAGAATCTCTGGTCTGGGTTTTAAAGTTCCTAGTTATATAAAAGTTGTTTATTACAGTGTCTATAACAGATCAATTAAAGAACTCTTCAAACATAATTGAGGTTTACTGGGCCCTAAATGATTCTCCTGTTCTGTAAATCACTTCCTTCCATTCCTGAAGTCACAATGTGAAGAGTCTTGAGGAGTATATTAAAGTTTTAGAGATGCAAGATAATGGCTGAGTAGGTGGATGTTACACTCACCACCTCCGAGGAACAAACTGCAATTACAACTAAAATATAGACAAATCAACCTGAATAGCTAACTGACAACTAGCTGAAAGAACTCTTAAAACCAAGAATTTACAGAGAAAGCCACATAGAGACTGGCAGGAAGGACAGAGATGCATAAAGGGCTGACCCACTTCCACTGGTGGTGGCTGAGATATCTCAGCTGCAAAGGTTCCCCCTGAGAAGTGTGGGGTCTCAACTGCAAGCCAGGCTCCCCAGTCCAGAGCACCAGAGCCAAAAAGCAGCACCCACATAGCACCTGGTTGTCAAAATCAGTGGGATTATGACAACCAGGGAAAGACAAGGTGATGCTACAGATATACACACACTCTAAAAGGGCCAATGAGAAAAATATCATTTGCAGCCACTCACCCTGGGTTCCTGAAGAAGAAAGACAAAGGGGACTAGAGTCAATGAAGACAGACTTGGGTTTTTGGCTCTGGGAGAGAGCTGAAGGGACAGCTGTCAAAATACCTAGACTGAGTCACTCTCCCCTATTGTAGAAGCCAACTTTCTTGGGTAGGCCACTCCCCTAGATATGGCATCAACCTAGGGGAAAGGAATAGCATCATCCTCTGGACTCCCTATAGCTCTCACTTTGCAAAGTCTGTGCCTTACTGAGCAGTCAGCTGCCTTGGCTAGCTGTAAAGGTTTAGGCAGACTTGGCATGTCAGTGACTGAGTTGTGTGGCTTTGGGCAGGGACCACTACTCTCACCTCTTCCCAAGCCTGACCAGCACCTCCCCCTCATAGGAGATCCACTAGCTAGCCCCATTCTCCCAACTCTCAGCAGCCCTTCCCTGCTGAGATCGGCTCCTGGAAGAATCTGAGACAGACTGGCTTTTGTGACCCTCAGATGGAAGACACTATTCCTGCACATACCTGAACAGTGCAGAGACATGCCTTCAAACAGACAAATCTTGGTCTCTTTGGGTCTGGTCAGTTCTGCTGGTCTCACCCTGATGGCTCGCTGAGACCCTGACTCACAACAAAGCTGTGCAATTACCCAGCAATTGGCAGCTAGACTTGGTATAGCTTGGGACATTTGGTGAGTGGCCTCAGACCCAGCAGCGGCACCAAGTTTGAACCAGTATCAATCAGGTGAACACCACCTGCCTCTCCTGGTGACTCACTGAGAAACTACTTCATGCAACTTGAATGCCGGCAGAGGCTCTGTTCAGTGACTGAGCTTAGGCAGCTAGCAGGCAGAGGCAGATGGAGGTAGATCTTGAGGTGCCCTGGATCCTTGCTGACCTGCCACTGAGCTCAGTGCTGGTAAAAGATGGTCTTGGTGTTCAGCTGGGTCCTTCCCATGCACATTCAGGTCCAGCAGAGGAAGCCACAAACTTTATAGCTCCCAACAGGTTGCCTAGGGCCAGTCACGAGCGGTGTCTGACTTTGATATACAACGCAATCACTGTCAAGAGGCTCCAGCACCAACACACCCAGTGCCCAGCATCAGATAACATCAAAGTGGTATTCAATAAGCTTCACAAACAGTACGACCCTGCAGAAACAAATTCCATTTCATGTGGTCAGCACTTAAACAGCAACTCATATACTAAAGTACAGGTTGATACTTACAGTAAGCCAGTCTGAGAGTTGACCCCACATACAAACAGTGCAATAGAAATCTATTTTGAATTACAACAGGAGGGCCCAAATAACACACAAGGGACATATGGCAGCATCAGGATCAGGTGCACAAGAGGAGGGTTTCGCTGGGTCCCACAGGACACCTATTATATAAGGCCACCCTACAATTCTAGAAGTCATAGAAGATCTACCTGATGCATAGGAAGAAAACACACACACAAGGAGGCAGTCAAAATGGGGAGATGAAGAAACATGCCCCAACTGAGAAATAGGGGAAATTTCCAAAAAAAAGAGCTAAATGAAATTGAGGCAAGCAATTTACCAGATACAGAGTTTTTAAAAATATGGTAATAAGTATGTTTAAGAAACTTAGTGAGAACTTAAACAAAGAGAGAACAAGCATTAAAAAACATACAAATCTTAATAAAGAACCAGTAAGAAATAAAGAATACAATAGCTAAAATGAAGAATACACTAGAAGAAATAAAGTCACTGAAAACACGAAATCAGAGCAGCAAAAAGAAAACAGTTTTAAATGAGGAGAATAGTTAAAGGGACTTTTGGCACAACATAAAGTGTAACAACATCCACATCACAAGGATACCAGAAAAAGATAAGAGAGAGCAAGGGATTGAGAATTTATTTGGAAAAAATGATTACTGAAAACTTTCCTAATCTGGTGAAGGAAAAAGACACACAAGTCCAGGAAGCGCAGAGTCCCAAACAAGATAAACCCAAAGAGGCCCATACCAAGACACATAATAATTAAAATGGCAAATAGGGAATCTTAAAAGTAGTAAGAGAAAGACAGTTACCTACAATGGAGCTCCCATGACTGTCAGTTGAATTCTAAACAGAAACATTTCAGGCCAGAAGTGATTGGAATGAAATATTCAAAGTGATAAAAAGCAAGGACCAATGATTAAGACTATTTTACCCAACAAGGCTCTCATTATAAAACTGAAAGTGAGATAAAGAGCTTCCCAGACAGGAAAAAAAGCTAAAATAGTTTGTAACCACCAAATAAAATGCCAATAACTATGTACCTATCCATAGTCATTTAAAATGTAAAGGCTTCATGTTCCAATAAAAAGACATGGGGTAGTTAAAAGGATAAGAAAACAAGACCCACATATTTGCTGTCTGCAGAAGAGCAACCTCAGAATGAAAGATACACACAGACTAAAAATAAAGTTGTGGAAAAAATATTTAATACAAATGGAAATGGAAGAACAAAAGCTGGGGTAGAAAAAAACTTATAACTGACAAAATAGACTTTAAAACAAAAGCTATAGTAAGAGATAAAGAAGGAAAGTAATAATGGTAATAAGAGCAACTCATTAAGAAGACATAAACCTTTTAAACATTTATGCACCCAATATAGAGCCACCTAAGTGAACCTTGATGCAAAGTGAACCTTGATGAACATAAAAGGAAAGATTGACAGTAATATAGTCATAGTAGGGGATTTTAACACCCCAGTAAAAACAATAAATAGATTTTTCAAACAGAAAATTAAAAAAACACACAGCAGCTTTAAATGACAGACTAGTTTAAATGAATTTAATTGCTATTTTCAGAGCATTTCACCCCAAAGGAGAAGACTATACATTGTTTTCAAGTGCATATGGAATATTTTCTAGGATAAACCATATGTTATGCCATAAAACAAATCTCAATACATTTAAAAGTTTGAAATCATATCAAGCATCACTTCTGAAAACAACGGTACGAAACTGGAAATCAATCACAAAAAATAAAACTGAAAAACAGACAAAGTCTTGGAGGCTAAATAACATGTTCCTAAACAATGAATGGGTTAACAATGAGATGTTAACCCATTCATTGTTTCATTTGTTCAAGATGTCTTGAAACAAATGAAAATCAGAATAAAAGGATGTCTTGAAACAAATGAAAATCAGAATACAACATGCACCCAAAAATCTATGGGATGCAGTTTAAGTGGAAAATTCATAGCATTACAGACCTATGTAAAAAAAAAACAAAAAGACAAAACAAGAAAAATCTTAAATAAATAACAATCTAAATTTACATTTAAGGAACTAGAAAAAGAACAACAACAAAAGGAACTCACAAAGTAAGTAGAAGAAAGAAAATATTAAAATCAGAGCTGAAAAAATGAAATGTAGTCTAAAAAAACAATACAAAAGATCAATGAAACCAAGAGTTGGTTCTTTAAACAGATAAACAAGATTAACAAAACTTTAACCAGACTCATCAAGAAAAAAAGGTAGAGGACCAAATAAATAAGATCAGTAATAAAAGAGAAGAAGTCCAAGAAACAAAGGATGTAAGAAACTATTCCAAACAACTATATGCCAACAATTGAACAGTCTGGATGAAGTGGATAAATTCCTAGAAACATACAATCCTCCAAAATCGATTCAGGAAGAATCAGAATATCTGAATAGACAGATTACAACTAATGAAATTGAAGCTGTAATTTAAAAAAAAAAGTCCCAACAAAGGTCCTGGACCAGCTGGCTTTACAGGTGAATTTCACCAAACATTTAAAGAAGAATTAAAACCTATACTTCTCAAAATAGTCCAAAAACTTAAGAGGAAGGAAAGACTCCCAAGCTCATTTTATGAAGCCACCATTATGCTAATTGCAAAGCCAGATAAAGACACTAAAAAGAAAAGAAATACAGGTCAATATCCCTGAAGAACATATACAATAAAAATCTCAACAAAATATTAGCAAACCAAACCGAGCAATAAATTGAAAGGATCATACAGCATGATCAAGTGAGATTTATTCCAGGAATGCAAGGTTGGTACATTATGTACTAATCAATAAACATGATACACCACATAAACAAAAAGAAGGATAAAAATCACAGTCATATCAGTAGATGCAGAAAAAGCATTTGATAAAACCAGCACCATTTATGATGAAAACTATCAGCAAAGTGGGAATAGAAGAAGCATACCTCAACATAATAAAGGCCAAATATGACAAACCCACAGGCAACACCATACTCAATGGGCTAAATTACAAGCATTTCCCTTAAAATTGAGAACAAAACAAGAATGTCTGCTTTCAACTCTCTTACTCTACTTAGTGTTGGAAATCCTAGCCACAGCTGTGAGGCAAAAACAGAGAAAGAAATAAAAGGCATCCAAATTGAAAAGGAAGAAGTAAAACTGTCATTATTTGCAGATGACATGAAACTGTATATAGAGAAACCTAGATGTCACACCAGAAAGATACTATAACTGATAAATGAATTCAGTAAAATAGAGACAAAATAAATATTCATAAATCAGTTGCAATTTTATACACCAACTAGGGGCCCAGTACACGAATTCGTGTACCTTGTAAGGAACTGTGGGCAGCGAGGCTGCGGTAGACACAGGGGTGGGTTTCTGCCCACCCTCTGTGCCCCTGCCCAGCCCCTCCCGCCACAGTCCCTGGTCCCATGTATGCCTGCAGCTGCCGCTCCTGCAGCTCCCGCTCCCATGCACTGACTGTGCCAGCCCTGCTCCTACCCACTGACAGCTCAGAGAGATTGGGGCCAGTGCCATCAGTGGATGCCAGTGGAGGTGACTGCTGCCCCAATCACCCCTCAAGAGCAGGGGGAGATGGAGAAGCCCCTGGGGGGTATCACGGCTGGAAGCTACTGCTTGAATCTGCTGACAGTGCTGAGAGATTGAAACCGATGCTGGGAGCTGGCAGGGGATGGGAACAGCAGCTCTGGCGTTGGCTGTGGGTGAGAGTGGGGCCGGTGCCGCCAGTGAGTGCAAGCAGCTGCTCTGGTGCCAGCAGCAGGTGCAAGCAGTGACTATCAGCCCCAATTGCCTCTCAGGAGCAGGGGGAGGTGGAGAAGCCCTGAGGGGTGATTGGGGCCCGCAGCTGCCACTCACATCTGCTGACAGTGCCAAGCATTTGGGGCCAGTGCTGGCAGCAGGTGCAAGCGCCAGGCAGGACCACAGTGCATGGGAGCAAAGAATTTTCAGTAACCACCAGAGGCTTGCCTCAATGACTGTGACCTACACCCCACATTGGTCTGGTGCCCCCACTCACCTGTTCTACCATCCCACCACAGCTGATGCCCATCATGTTCCTTGCTCTGCCACCTGCTGCCAATGCCCACCATTTTCGGTGGAAAGACTCCCCTTTTGGTCAGCACACGTCATAGCGACCAGTTGTTTGGTTGTTCTTCCATTCAGTCTATTTGCATGTTAGGGTCTTATAAACATATAGATAATAAAATATAAGAAAGGGAAACTAAAAAAATAATTCCATTCACAATTGCTATAAAAAAAACACAAAATACCTAGGAATAAATTTAATCAAAGAAGTTAAAGATCAACCTGCACTCAGAAGTTATAAAGTGCTAAGAAAAAAAATTTATGGAAGATACAAATAAGAGGAATTATATGCCATGTTCATGGATAGGAAGAATTAACATCATTAAAATACCCATACTATCCAAAGCAATGTATAGATTCAATGCAATTGCTATCAGAATACCAATGGCATATTAAACAGAGCTAAAACAAATATTCCAAAAATTTATGAGGAACCAAAAAAGACCCCAAAATAGTCATAGCAATGTTGAGAAAGAAGAACAAAGTTGGAGTTATTGTGGTAACTAATATCAAATTAGACTATAAGGCCATAGTAATAAAACAGCATGTTAGTGGTGTAAAAATAGACATGTAGATCAATAGGACAGAATATAGAGCTCAGAAACAAACCCACACCTCTGTAGTCAATTAATATTTGATAAAGGAGTCAAAACATAATGGGGTAAAAATAGTTTATTCAGTAAATGGTGTTGAGAAAATTGGACAGATACGTGCAAAAATATGAAGGTAGACAACCTTCATAACTATACACAAGAGTAAACAAAAAATGGGTTACTTAAATGTTAGACTTGAAACCATAAAGATCTTAGAAGAAAACATTAGGCAGTATAATTCTGGGCCTTTCTCGTAGCTATATAGATTTTTTCTGATATATCTCATTGGGTAAGGGAAATATAAGAAAAAATAAACAAATGGGACTAATCAAACTAAAAAGGCTTTGCATAGCAAAGGAAACTATCAACATAATGAAAAGACAATCCACTGAGTGGGAGAATATATTCGCCAATGATACATCTAATAATTGGTTAATATCCAATTCAGTGCCGAGCATTTGGGACCAATCCACACACACACACACACACACACACACACACACACACACACTCACACATCCAATTAAGAAATGGCCAAAAGACCTGAATAGACACTTCTCCAAATAGGTCATATAGATGGCCAATAGACATATGAAAAGATTCTCAATGTCTCTAATCATTAAAGAAATGCTAATTAAAATCGCAACAAGATATCACTTCACACCTGTCAGAAGAGCTATCATCAATAAATCAACAAACAAGCGTTGTCCACAATATGGAGAAAAGGGAATCCTTGTGCATGCACTGTTGGTGAAAATACATATTGGTGTAGCCACAGGAACTACCTTATTGACCCAGAGTTTCCATTTGTGGGAATATATCTGAAGAAATCCAAAACAGTAATTCTGAAGAATATACGCACCCCTATGTTCATTGCAGCATTACTTACAATAGCCAAGGTTTGGAAGCTGACCAAGTGCCCAGCAATAGATGGGTGGATAAAATAGCCATGATACATATCACAATGGAATAATATTCAACCATAAAAAAGATAGAAATCTTAACTTTTGCCAACAGCATGGATAGACTGAAGAGTATTATGCTAAGTGTAATAAGCCATTCAGAGAAAGACAAATACCATATGATTTCACTTATATGTGCAATCTAATAAACAACACAAACAAACAAACAAAATAGAAACAGATTATTAGATACAGAGAACAGACAGGTGTCAGAGGGAAGGGAGGTTGGGGGCCTGAGTGAAAAAGTTGAAGAGATCACACACAAAAAATAACTCACACACAGCAATATGGTGATTTCCACAGGGAAACGGATGTAGAGGGAAGTAGAAGAGCATAAAGGGGGAATAGATAAATGGTGATGGAAGGAAACTTGACTTTGGGTGGTGAACACACAACATAATATACAGGTGATGTATTATAGCATTGTTCACCTGAAAAGTATATAATTTTATTAATGAACTAGAGTCTCAGTGCACAAAATTCCAGATCCTTAGCCCAGCCTGTACCCTCTCGCAATCTGGGACATACCTCTTGCAATCTGGGACTGCTGGCTCCTAACTGCTCGCCTGCCTGCCTGCCTGATCGCCCCTAACCACCTCTGCCTCGGTCCCCACAACAACGGCTTCATCTGAAAGGACATCCAAAATGACATCCAGAAGGTTGTTTGGCAGTCTGGACTAATTAGCATATTACATTTTTTATTATTATAGACTAGTGGCCCAGTGCATGAAATTTGTGCATGAGGGGAGAGTGTCCCTCAGCCCGGCCTGCACCCTTTTCAATCTGGGATCCCTGGAAGGATGTCCTACTGCTGGTTTACAGGGATCAGGCCTAAACCGGCAGTCGGACATCCCTCTCGCAATCTGGGACTGCTGGGTCCTAACCGCTCACCTGCCTGCCTGCCTGATTGCCCCTAACCACTCTGCCTGCCAGCCTGCTTATCCCCAAATGCCCCCTCTGCCAGCCTACTCGGCCCCAATTGTCCCCCCCACTAGCCTGCTTGCCTCCACCTGCCCTCCCCATTGGCCTGCTCACCCCAAACTGGCCTCCCACTGTCCTGATAACCCCCAACTGACCCCTACTGATGGCCTGCTTGCCCCCAACTGGCCCCCCTGCAGGTCTGCTCACTCCCAACTGCCTCCCCCCCACTGGCCTGATCATCCACAATTGCTGTCCCATCCTGGCCTGATCACCCACAACTGCCTTCCCTTCTTGGCATCTAACCACCTCTACCTTGGCCCCACCACCATGGCTTTGTCTAGAAGAACGTTCAGAAGGTCTCCTGGAAGGCGTCCCAGTCTAATTAGCACATTACCCCTTTTTTAGTATAGATTATTAGTACAGATAGAGGCCTGGTGCATGGGTGGGGGCCAGCTAGTTTTCCCTGAAGGGTGTCCCGGACCAGGGTGGAGGTTCCCTTGGGGTGTGGGGCAGCTTGGGTGAGGGGCTGATGGCTGTTTGCAGGCTGGTCACACCCCCTAGCTGGGACTCTTACTCCATGGGGGCATGGCCAGCCTGAGTAAGGGGCTGAGGGCCATTTTCAGGCTGGCCACACCCCCTTCAGGGTGAAGGGTCCTGCTGGGGTGCCTGGCCAGCCTGGGTAAGGGTCTGAGGGCTGTTTTCAGGCTGGCCATGCCCCCAGTGACCCAGGCCCCCAGCCACTCCTTCAGCAGCGGCCAGGGCGGGCAGGAAGCTTGGCTTCCTCCATATCCGGGGGCAACCCAAGCCTCCTGTTCACTCCAACTCCATGCCCACCACCAGCTTTGTTGGGTTAATTTGCATACTCACTCCTGATTGGCTGGTGGGCATAGGGGAGGGATGGTCAATTTGCATGTTTCTCTTTTATTAGTGTAGATTTCTCCCCAATAAATTCAATAAATTTTTTTAAAAATAAGGGTTTTAAAGTGAAGCAGATCTAAATTGAAATTTAGTCTACTACATACAAATTGTGTGATCTTGGGCAGTCAGTTTATTTTCTCCTTTCATTTATTTCATGAGCAAAATTGAAATTATGTATATGTACATATATATCATTGTCATTGAAAAGATTAAATAAAACTTTGTGTATATATTGTCTTACAGTATATATTTGTTATTTGGTATTTTCTTGTTTCTTGAATAAATGTGTATGTGTGTAGGTATGCTTATAGTAAGCCTTTGAAATAATTTCACAATGAGAACTAGCTGACTGGCTTTAAGAGAGACATCACCTTCCCAAATTTATGAGCCTACTTGAACTTTGAGAGACCAGAGGCAAGAGCTTCTCAATGATCCAAGGGTGGAGCATGTCATTTCAGAGCACAGATGCTAACAAGAGGGCAGTATATAATTGCAATAAGAATAGATCCTCTGTCCAGTGAAATCTTTCCACTGGGAATTCTGTGTGAGACAATAATGTATACTTATGGGGATTATTGGATTATGATTGCATAATTATAGTTGGACAGGGATATCTGATTTTACTACTTTAATATTATTCCCTGTTAGCTGTTGTGGGCATCTCCACACAAATGAGGTACCTGTGGTTCTTGAGATGGGCACGCCCCATGTACTGATCCCTGGACCAGGCACTCTTTTTCCTAAAGTGTATGTAAATGGCTGTACGATTTTCCTTTTCCAGACACATTTCAGACATTTCTTGTTGGATAAATCTTTCTTAGATATACTTTTAAGCATTATTATCCTGGGACACCTCTTATGTCTTTATAAAGAATTTGTCTATATCATCATATCTTTTTCTTTTCTAGGCTTGCTATTTTGATGATATTGTGATTCCTCATTGTAATATAATTTGATTTTCCCTGATGATTAGTGAGTTAAGCACCTTCTCATATATTTATTGACTACTTAAATACTCTGCTATTTTATCATCATTAATTTTATTGACATATACAGAATCAACCCTTATCCCAAAAATATTTAAAGAAGCTTTAAAATATAAAGCCCAGTAGGTGAAGAAATTAAAGGAAATTATTATATGAAACTGTAGGTAAGTTTAACAAATTGAATAGATATGTTGTTTTAATGTATCATGTAGAGGCAGACCATACATTTACATCTGTATTCTAGCAACCAGAGCAAAATAGAAAACTCTATCATAACCCAATTCAGTATCAATAACATAAAAGACAGCCACCTATTGTTTAGAAACACAGTGACTTGTCGACTGGGATTTGGAAATGTTTTTGTATTAGAACAAGAGGATAGAAACAGGCTGCGTCTCACACTCAGATTTGTTTGGCTTGATTTTGTTACACGGGTTTTTACAAAATTTTGAATTAATTATTAATATTTAAACATCAAGATACTTATATACTAAATTCTTGGTTCCAAATTGCTCTTCACAATTCAGAACATTTGGACATATCGTGCCTTTTGTGCCTTTGCATGAAGCTGAGTGGCGATCCCTTAGAGAGACTACGTGTTCTCCATTTTACAATGGTTCCCATCAATGCCTTGTGTGAGATGTCATTCATCATCATTCTTGCAATGGTTCTATTTATTTTGTATTTAGTGATTTTCTGCCATTTTACACAGCCCATTTACCTCATTTCTGTTTCCGGCTGGTCCCTGTAGGCATCTGTGTTTATAGACCTCGAGGAGTGTATTGAAGGTAGATACATCAGATAAGCCTTCAGAAATGTTATTTCTCAAGGAAACAATATGCTATGATATTGTCAAGTTCTGGTTTTGTTGCTAAACATAAGATGAAAACCCCAAAAGTTTAGTAATAATCTGAAATTAATTTATATTTATTTTAACATATAATATCTGAGTATTTTCTGAGAATGCTATGCCTTATAAATTATATTCTGAGTTTGTTAGTTGTAAAATTCAAATGGAAAAAAAAACACACACAAAATTATGCAGAGACAAAGAAGTGTGGCATTAGTAATGTAGATAAATTATATGAAATTATTTTTTTAAGTTGTTTGAAAAACCACATACTGCTCGCGTGGATAACTGAAACCTAATCATATGGTCTGAAGTATTTTATATTATACTAAAGGCCCAGTGCACAAATTTTTGCAAGGGTGGGGTCCCTCCGGGTGGCCAGTAGAGATCAGGCTCCAACTCGTGCCCCAGCCTCTAGCCCTAGCTCCCACCCCCAGCCTCGCAGCCTTGCAGCCCCACTTGGCGCCCCTCCTGGCACCCCATCTTGGCCTGGTGCCAGCCCCTCACCTGCTCCACCATCCCACCTGCCTGTCCCACAGCGCTGCTGCTGGTCACTGTCTGGGGGGCCATCGGCAGGGTGATCAGGTCCCAGCTTGCACCCGCTGTCCCTATCCCGCTCTTGGTGAGGCCCATCTGGGCTGGCAGTGCCTCCACTGCTGCCCTCCGCAAGCACTGCGTCACCAATGCCCACCATATTCTACACCACCCCTTGGTGGTCAGCACATGACATAGCGAGCAGTCAAATTCTGATGTCCCAGTTGAACTCTTTGTCAAACAACCGCCCGAGGGGACAATTTGCATATTAGGCTTCTATTATATAGGATTTTCATATAATACTAAAATTTTAGATCAATAGGAATTATGTAATTAAATTTTGTTATTATATTTTAAGTAAATATTTTTTTATTGATTTCAGAGAGGAAAAGAGAGAGAGAGAGAGAGCTAGAAACATTGATGATGAGAAAGAATCATTGATCAGCTGCTTTCTGCACTCCCCATTCTGGGGATCGAGCCCACAACCTGGGCATGTGCCCTCACCAGGAATCAAACCTTGACCTCCTGGTATTAGGTCAACATTCAACCACTGAGCCATGCACTCATAAAAAGTAAATATTTTATTTAAAGTACATACACTTAAAAATATACAGCTCAGTGAAATTTTGCAAGTAAACCCATTGATGAAACTTTCATCACTGAGCTCAAGAATAGATTATCAGCATTGCCAAAATCCTCCATCATTTTTTTCAGCTAATCACCAGTCTACCCACTTCATACCCACACAAAAAATTACCACTCTTTTGACTTTTATTGCTATGGGTTAGTTTTGCCTCTTTCTTAATTTTGTATAAATAAAATCATACAGGGTATAACTTTGAGACTTCACCAGTATAACATGATGTTTGGAGGATTAAATCATGCTTTTATATTAGCAATAGTTTATTTCCTTATCATTATATAATACTAGAGGCCTGGTGCACAAAATTCATGAACTGGGGTGGGGATGGTCCCTCAGCCTGGCCTGTACTCTCTCACAGTCTGGGACCTCTTGGGGGATGTCCAACTGCTGGCTTTGGCCCGGTCCCCAAGCAGTCGGACATCCCTCTCACGCTTACCGACCACCTGCTCGCTCCTTACCACTTGGCTTGCTACTCCTTAGTGGCAGGCTCCTTACCATTCAGTTTGCCACACCGTAGCACTGCCAAGGAGGCAGGAGAGGCTCCCGCCACCACCATTGCACTTGCCAGCCCTGAGCCTGTCTTCTGACTGAGCAGCGTTCCCCCTGTGGGAGCACACTGACCACCAGGGGAAGCTCCTGCATTGAGCATCTGCCCCCTAGTAGTCAGTGCACATCATAACGACCGGTTGTTCTGGTCATTCCACCATAATGGTCGCTTAGGCTATTATTATATAGATTGCATTGAATATACTAAAATTTATTTTTAAATTTTACTATAGATGAACATTTGGGTTATTAATAATATTTTCAATATTATTAATTGTGCTTCTATGAATAAATTTGTGTATGACTTCAACTGTACATATTTTCATATTTCTTTTAACTGGGAGGAAATACTGGGTAAACAGGGTTTGTTTGTAGGCAACTTTAATACTGGTGGATACTGACACACAATTATCCAAAATGGTTTAATTCACTCAAACTTCCACCAGCAATGTAGAAAAGTCCCAATCACTCCACATCCTCACAAGTACTTGCTATTACCCATCCTTATCTCCTACAAAATGGGTTTTACTAGGACCACATTGAATCTAAGAATTAACTTGGGGAGAATTGACAGCTTTATAATATTATGTCTTCTGAGAAGTAAATATGATCTATTTTTACATTCATTCAAGTCTTCTTTAATTTTTAAATAATTTTTAGGTTTTATTTTTCAATATAGATATTTATTCTTGGCTATTTTATATTTTAAGTATAATACTCAATATTATATTTAATTAGATTTTATTTTGTATATGTTTCATACTGATATGTACATAAATATATATTTTAAATTAAATTTACCTGTATTCAACCACTTTGCCAAACTTATTTATTAATTCCAGTGATGTTCGATAAGAGTGGTTATAATGGGCCTCATTGTATAGCTTTTGATTACAGAGGAAAAACTCTCAAAATTACTAATCACTAATGATAATCTTTGCTATAAGTTTTTTTTTATCATAATCTTTATCAGGATAAGGAAGTTATTTTCTACTAATGGATTGTCAATATGATGAATGTCAAATTTTACTTAATTTTTTTTGGCTCTGGAAATGAAGTTTTTATTTTATTTTTTTAATTTCAACTAATACAATAAAATTGATTCATTTAATTTTCATTATTAACCCACCCTTACTTATGTCATATTACTAGTACTTTTCTCACTTTTATAGAAATCCATATTATTTTACATATTTTGAAGCCATCTATTAGATGCATACAAATTTAGAATACCAGTAGTTATGTCTTTCTGGTGGATTGACTTTTTAGCATTATAAAATATCTATTTTTATAAATCAAATTAAACTCTAGTTTAATGGTTTTGAATAGCCTGATATATAATTCTTTATCCTTATTCTTCCAAACTTCATGGATTCCTCTTTATCTACTGTCTTTGAACTTAATAAATTAATTATGATGTACTTAGGTGTGGTGTTTTACTTTGGCATTGTAGAACACCTTGAGTGTATATTTTTATGTTTATTGTTTATTTTTAAAAGTTCTCAGCATTATTTTTAAAAATAATGCTTTTGCCCTATTCTCTTGAGCTTTTCTTTCAGGGATGCTAATTATACATATGTAAAATGTCTTATCATTTTCTTATTATGTTTCTTTATTTAAAAAAATTAAACTTAATGGGGTGACAGTGGTTAATGTGATCATATTGGTTTCAGGTGGGGGTTTCTATGTTTCAAGATCTGTATATTGCACTGTGTACCCACCACCCAAAGTCAAATCTTCTCCAGTCATCATATGTTAGGAGTTCTTTCACATCCTACCACCCTCTTTCCTCTGGCAATCACCACACTGCTGTTTGTGTTCATGAGTTTCAATTCTATATCCCACATATGAGTGAAATCACATGGTTCTTAGCTTTTTCTGACTCATTTAAAAATGGCAAAAATGAGAAGAAGGAGAAGGATGGGGAGGAATAAGAAAGCATAAATGATGGTTCATCCATGTTGTTGAGAAATTTTTATTCCCTTTGAACTCTAACAACATAATTTGCACTAAACTTTCTTCTACTTTGCAAATCCTCTATTTGATTCTTTCTTATTTGTTGTAAATCTAGATATGAAGTTTTTAATTTGTTAGTTGTGTATTTTAAATTGTAGATTCCTACATGATTATTTTATAACTAATTTAATTATCTTATTTGTCATATATTTGCTTATATATTTTAAACAAAACTATATCTTTTTTATGTGTACTGTTTTGTTTAATTTTTAAGCAGCTTTATTGAAGTATAAGTGACATAATTAACTGGGAATATTAAAAGTAATAGTTTGATACAATTTGATTGAAGTATACAAAAGTATGAAGTTTGTCATACACACACTTATGAAGCCAAGATCATAATCAACATATTAATAATTCCAAGTGTTCAAAGCTTTGATGTTGTGGAAATACCACTGATTTGTTTTCTGTAACTGTTAACTGGTTTCCATATTCTAAATTTTATAAATATGGATTCATGAATTATACTTTCGTTTTACATGTCTTTTAAAACTCTGCATTATTATTTTGAAATTTATCCAAATTGTTCCAGATTTCAATAGTTTAATACTTTTTTTTCTGATGAGCAATATTCCACAGTATGGCCAGGTTGCTTATCCATTTACCATTTGATGATTGTTTGGTTGGCTTCCCATACTAGATTATTGCAAATAAAGCTGATACAAACATTTGCATACAATTTGCTTTTTATGGACATTTTGCCTCTTTCCTCTTGGGTTAATAAATACCTAGGAGTGAAATGGCTTGGTGATATGGTAAATGTATGTAGAACATTTTTTAAAACATACAAATGATTTAAAAAGTGAGTGTGCTATTTCACATTGTCATCAGCATATGAGAGCTCCAGTGGTTCCACGTCTTTGTGGACCCTTGCTATGGTTAGTCTTTTTAATCTTAGTCAATTATAAGTCTGTGGTTTTTATTTTCAATTACCTAAATGTGAAAAATATTAATATATTTTTATGTGGTTATTTGTCATCCATGCATCTTTTTTGTTATGAAGTGTGTGTCCCAGTATTTTGCTGATCTTTTATTTTAAAACTGTTAAATAAGTGAGTTTAAGAAGGTTGTATACTATAAAATGAATATACAACATTCAATTTTATTTCCATAGGCCATTAATGAAAAATTCAAATTGAAAATTTTAAAAACTGTATACTATAGCATTAGGAATGTGAAAAGTATAAAAACTGACAAAATTGCATAAGACCTGTATAAGATAGTAATATTAGAAAATGAAACCAAATAAATAAAGAGCTATACCATGTTCAAGATTTTGAAGTACTAATACTGTCAAAATGTCAATTCTCCTCCAAATATAGAGTTTTTCAATCTTAATCAAAATGCTAGCAAGTTTCTATTTAAGTTTTTATTAAAGATTGACAAATAGACCAATGGAACAAAATAAAATTCAGATTAGACCCACGGATATAAGGACAACAATTTCCCACAAAGGTGCAAAGGCAATTAAAGAGAGACATGACAGTCTTTTCAACAAGTAGTGCTGGAACACATGTAAAACAAATAAGACTGAATCCATAATATCTGCCATATACAAAAATAAATTCAAATGGATTTTATACATAATTATCAAACCTAAAACCGTAATACTTCTGAAAATGAACATATTTGTGATTTAGAGTTAAGCAAAAATTTCTTAAACAATATACAAAAAATACAAGCCATAAAGTAATTAATTTGACTTAATAAAACAAAATATTTTGTTCTTTGAAAGATACTGTTAAGAAAATAAAAAGACAAGCCACTGTTTAGTAGAAAATATTTGCAAATCATGTATCTAATAAAAGACATATCGAGAATATATTAAAATCTATCAACATCTGATGGGTCTTTATCTTCTTGTAATCCCAATAACTGAATTATCTGTGAGTTTTATTTTGGTCAACTGGTTTTGTCGACTGGCATTTTTAGTAATTTTCATGGAGTGCAAGAAATTGTGTCTATAAATTTGCAGTGACTCTGCATGATATTATATTCATTGAGGAGAATTTATTTTTGTTTGACAGACAATTATAGTAGAAACAGGCAACCCCAAATCCAAATGAATTGTGATAGCTTTAGGAAAGCTTTAAACCTTTTTTTGAGACTTTTCTGTTTTAGTTTGCCCTCTTTCCTGTTGTGTAGACTTTTAGTAATCACAATTCAAAGTCTGAAATGTTAATCAGGTCCTCTCATTCTTGCTTATATCTAAACTCTAATTAGTTTTCATTCTAGTGACATGAAACTACCAAAAACCTTACCTATATTTTTAGCTTTTAATCTGACCTTTGGCTTCTAACCATATCATCATTCACAGGTTAACAATCAACACACTTCTCAAATGCAAAAGTGGTAGAGAAAGTTGGGCTCACCTCAATACATTTCTATCTGGGGTATTAGTCCTTCAAATTATGAACGTGTTGGCTTCTACTATTATTCCTTCTAACAGTTATTCTGTAAAATTAATTTTATATAGCTTTCGTAGTTGTTGACAGCCACAATGCTGGTCTGATAGAAGCCACTTTGTCATTGACAGAAGTGTATGTCTCTCTCCTCGGTTATTTAATGATATAAAGTTATTAAATATGAGAAAGAAAATGACATATAATTTTCTCCAAAGAGTTCTGAGCAATTCACAGAATCCATATCATCAATCGTTACCATACCCTTGTCAACACTGGCAACTCATTAACTATCCAAAGGTCACCCAACAAACCATCAGAGGTCCAGAAATAGAAGTTGAACCTTCAGTTCAATCCCCAGAGCCACATAGACTATTGATGCCTGATATAAAAATTACACCTTCATTCAGGAAGTACTAAGTAATTTCATCAGTGACCAATCTGTCATTTTCTCTGCTCCATATCCTCCATAAAAGAAGGAAAGAAAGAAATAAGGAACATTTTGGTTTTAGATTTCAGTGAGATGGCTGACTAGTATTGTTTTTTAAATTCTTTTTAATTCTTTAAAATACTTTTCTATCCTTGAGAGTAAATGTAAAAGGGCAAAGACTCCTCCACTTTCTGACTGTTCTTAACAGAAACTTGGATAAAGTGGAAACCTGATCCTATAGTTGTTAGGTCCTAGGTTAAAATTAAGGAAGGAATCAGTACAAAATTCCAACATGTCACAGAGGTAATCATTCAACTATTCATTCTAAAAGTATTTATTTAACATATAAGGGTAGATGGAAGTAGGTTTAAGTTGTTCTTATGGAAAAGACATGCTGGTTATAATTATTACAGTAGCCTTATTAACTCTGTGTTTTGTGTACTCACAACTGTAAATCTACTTTTGCCAACCCTGTATAACATGTAAATCACTGTTTCTAGGATGATGGAAATAGCAATGTGCATAAGACAGAAATCCCTAAACACAACAAATATATATTCTTTAGGAAAATTGTGATAATAAACAAATCAGGTGTGCAGGAGGAAATCATGACCATTTTTATCGCAGATTCTTAACTGGCTTGGAGCTCATTAACATAAATGACAGCTGATAACACTATACTGCCTATTAATTTACTTGCCCATACTGTGATTTTTCTTCTCTAAGAATGTAAGTAATCTGTGATATCAATTAGAGATTTAACAGGATATATCTGAATCAAAAGGAAAGTGGAGCCCTGGCTAATGTGTGGCTCAGTTGGAGCATCCTCCCATATACTGAAAGGTCATGAGTTCAATTCCCAGTCAGAGCACATACCTAGGTTGTGGGTTCAGAACCTGGTTGGATGCATACCAGAAGCAACCAACGATGTTTTGCTCTCCTCTCTTTCCCTCTCTCTCTCTCCTCATCCATGTTTCCCTCTCTCCCTCTCTCTAAAATCAATAAGAATTGAAAAAGCAAAAAATAAAATAAAAGCAAACAGGAAACTTAGAACTCCAGAGAATTCTTAGGGGGAGGGAAAAAGGAAAGTGGAAAAGGCATGAAAAAGGCAAGGATATCCTGAGCAAAAAGAAAATATAAGCTTAATTAAAATCAAAGATGCACTTTCCTGGCTTATGTACTATATCAACAGATAAATACAGGGTGAAGAAAATTAGGTTTACAGTTTATTGTATGGAGAACAATAATGATTATTAAGTAACTAGTAGCCCTGCACATGAATTTGTGCACCAGTAGCTTGCCAGTAGCTTGCTGCCACTCTCCAGTAACTCTCTGCCCACTGCCCCTCCCTCCTGTAGCTCCCCCTGCTTCCTCTCTCCACAACCCCCCATAGCTTACTGCCTTGCCCCCTCCTGTAGCTTTCTGCTGCCTACTTGTAGCTCGCTGCCCCACTCTCCTGTTAATCTGTGATCTGGTCATTACACTGTCGGTCATTACACTTCACAGCATAACAATCATTTGCATATTACATCTTTATTATATAGGATAATACAAAAATAAATTGTGTTTTGCATACTCACAATTGTAGATCTACTTTTGCCAACCCTTTATTTCAAATTGATTGCTCAATCAATGTCCAGTTTTCTTCTATATGCTCTAGATCTGCTTTTTAATAAATACAGATAATTATCATTCTCATGTATTTTTCTTACCCTCCCATCTAACCTAATCTTAGAGGATAAGATGACAAAAAAAGGGACCACAGTAAGTATAAGAATACTATGATTTAATTTCCACTTACTAATCCTTTTGAGACCTGACACCAAAGATTTGAATGGCCAAAACATGTGATCATTAAAATCTATTTACTGTAATTTATTATTCCCATCACTATTACTAGTATCTGCCATTATTACACTGACAGTTAGTCATGGTCATATCAGCAAAGATGCCAAGTCTCTTGGGGGTATGACCAATCCCACAAGATTCTGTTCATCATAAATGCTCTCTTACTGTTATCTCCTTTTCCTCGGCAATTCCTTCAGTCAATATAGCTACAGGGAATTCTAAGGGGGAGGGAAGAAACTATTGAAAAAGTGTGTAGTTGATAATAGTTGCCATATTACATCTTCATGAAATGTACTATAATTTCATCTTCCTGGTGGTTAATTGCGAAGATGTTCTCTAATATATTGAATCTCATGTGTACTTTGTAGGCTGAAATATTAAGATATTAATAGTTTGCCATGCATTCTCAAATATGAGCATGTTATACACTTATATTTTCTATGTAAGAGATTGCAATGTCTGAGCAATAATCTGCCATCTAATTTACATTTTTAAATATGTCTCAGATAGGAAAATATTCTCCCTCAAGCCTATATATCTTTCTCTTCTAGTTTTTTTTTTTTTTAATACTGCATAGGACTACAATTTTCATAAAATACTTGGAGGCAAAAAGAATACTCTACCACTTTTACAAAACACCTGACTTCACCAACTGAGAATTTTGAAGCATATTGCTATCAAAAATTTACTACATTGGGTCAGAAGTACTCCTTAACTTTGTTTATTCATTATGATAACCTAATGAACAGAAAAGTAGTTTTAAACTTCTATGTTCATATTGACCACTTTTTCTATACATATACTGTTTTTATAGGTACTAAATACAACATAAGAGTCCTTAAAACCACACACACTAATCTCTGTTTGCCCTTAAAAATTAGCAAAACTCTTCATTCTTTTTTCACTAAATATTTACCATTCTTTTTAATGTTTTCTCTAGAATATATGTAGAAGCTGGTCAGCCACTTTTATTTGGTGATAGGCCACTTTTCAGAGAGACAGCTGCCAGGTATGCTCAGATATTTGAAATTTATAAAAAAAGAAGAGGCTATTTACCATGATGTTTGAATGATGATACACCTCATTATTTAATGACTAGGAAATAAAGTGTCTTTTAAATCCTCTACCAACTGATACCTACTTTACATTTCTTAATCTTTAATTTATTGCTTTATAAAAATATTTTATGAAAATTATTTATAAAAAATTCCCTATTCACTGACCAACATATATTACTGCCTTTGTGGTTTTTTTGTTTTGTTTTACTCTTACAAAGGATTACTATTAGTAACAGCTCACTTGAGAAAGAAATTAGTATGGCACAAGAGCCAGAAAGAACTATTAACTTACATAGATAGACCAATTAAAAAGTGTAAGTTCAAAGATGAAAGCTAAGGCACTAATTTTATTTCATGGTGATTTTGTACCAAATAGTTCAGCTTTAGTGGAAATACATGTTTAAAAAAAAATTAGGCAAATTATAGAGAATATCACTGCCAGTTCATGATAGGCTTATCATATTCATATTTATTTTATTTTCTATTAGCATTGACAAATTAAATCTGCATATCATAATTACATGGATTCTTCTTCCCCCCTCCTCCCAAAAATTCTCAGTGCTCTGCTCTGGTCATTGGTACAATGTAGGTATTCTTAGTGTAGTCATTAACTACATTGAAAAGGGTCTTATGAAATGACCAAAAAAGCACCACATTTACCACAGCAGTATTGATAATGAGATCATGTTTTCCCTTTTGAGGGAGGGAGCTCCTGCGAGATCTAGATTCTTGTGGTGGGTGCACATGGAATGCAGAATGGCTTCCATACAAATTCATGGTTTTGAGGTCTGGCCCTTAAAATATAACTATTTTACCATATAAACAGAAAGTCAGCTCCTTTCATGCTTTCCTTCCTAGATCTGAAGGGAATGTGAGTGGCACTAGTTTCCTCCCATTTGCAGTTCATCCCCAATGTTGCTACTGTCCAGTGGCTTCTTTCCATCTTCAAAATTGCTTTGTAGACCAACTTTATCTGAATGTGTACTCTGTCCAATGATTCGTCAGCCCTTTTGTATGGGCTCCTCCATGGATTTGATGATGATGTGGACTCAGAACAAGGTCTAAGTATGAGCCCCAAGAGGTCTGCCCTCATTCTCATGAAAGCCCTATTTGTCCTTTTATTTCCAAAAGAACAGACAGTTTAGGTAACATGAAATAGAAACTTGCTCTCCCAGAAAGACAGTTGACACTCACTCTCACCTACAGTTTTAACAGATCCCTTTCTGTGAACAATGTTGATTAATTCGTCTTCTTCCGAGATGCAGTGCCTTTGCAGTGACCCAGTTAATCTCTCAGAGAATGATGGGTGTTCTCTTGTTTTATGGCATTGCTTTATCTCTTTGACAGTTTTACTGTTCACAAGCATTTTAGTTTGTTTTCACCTTTGTCAGTTTGCCCCATTTTTGGCTTTTTCTCTGAGATCCTCTTTTCTTCAGTTGTATGAAGTCATCACTTTATAGATATTTGACCAGAGTGCTTTCCTACAGCTGCCTATAAAACTGTCTTTATCTTTAGAAGGAGTAGAGGATGGGAAGCATGTAAAGAATTATGAAATTCCCCATGTTGTCAAGAATTTCCTACCCTCACAAACTGCAAAGAAGGAGATTCCCCTTTTGTAAAGCTGAACATTCAGAGGTGTTACATAGTTTGCTCAAATGACATCCAAAGGGTAAGTAGGTGTCTTAACTATAGTTTGAAGCTGAGTTTGAACCCTAAGCTTGTGGCTTATCACATTGGCTCTTAATATTAAGTTCTGTATGAATTCTAGATCATCTCATTAAAGGCTGGTAATCGGGATTGAGTGCAAAAGTAATAAAGGTTTTACTTTTTAACGCCCCAGCTTTAACCAGGACCGAGTCTACACTTGAATATATCAGCCCACAAGCTTTTATTTGAGAGTTAGCAAAAGCATCATGCTGTACCTTGGTGTAGTATCTTTCTCACCTGTACCCCCACTTATTTGGAAACAATGGCTGCCTCTATTGCATCCATTTATGTGGTCTGTACCCAGGCTAAGCTGAGTCAATCATAACACCCCCTCTCCCTGGACATGATGATTGGTCTCCAGATGGGCTCTTGAGATATGTCAGGTTAACTAGAATCCTACTCTGGGATATTTTTGCTAGAGTGTCATGGAAATAACTCTCTTGTCTCTTGGGTCATGGAATTCCAATTGGCCATAGTCCATGGTTTATGCCAAAAGTCCATCAGCTTTAATAGTAATGTATACCGTTTTAAAAACAATTAAGGCAGCATAAAGGAAAATATAGCTGCCATTTCATCATGGGAATGAGGTAGAGGTAAACAAAACAAAAAAAAAATCTGGAGAAAGGAAGACACAAAGAGAACAATAGAAGGAAATAAAGAAAAAGAGAAAATGAGCTTCTACTTTTATTCCTTGGATTTAGTCATCTTTGGAGCTCCATCCTTGTACATTTTTGGTAATATGAGCCAAAAAATTTTTTTTTCTAAAGTAATTTTATTGAGTTTCTGCTATGCTTTTCTTGGCACCCAAGATCCCTAATTTACACACCACCCCAATTAATTATGCCACCATTAATTTTATTTCTATCAAATATCAACTCTGGTTAAGGATCTAGAAGCTAAGATAAAGTGCAAGAATGTATTACATCACCTGAAAGGGTCAGACATTAATTCATCATCACATGACAGCCTGTCTCTGTAGCATAATGAAAAAAAAAAAAACAAAACAAAGTATTTGTCTTGGCATATGGAACCTAGGCCAGTGGTTGGCAAACACATTAGTCAACAGAGCCAAATATCAACAGTACAACGACTGAAATTTCTTTTGAGAGCCAGATTTTTTTAACTTAAAACTTCTAACACCACTTCTTCAAAATAGACTTGCTCAGGCCGTGGTATTTTGTGGAAGAGCCAGACTCAAGGGGCCAAAGAGCCGCATGTGGCTCACTAGCCATGGTTTGCCGACCACTGACTTAGGCTATGATAGAAACTCTGCTGGTAATCTGTGTCACCTTTGTTACTTTGTCCTTTAATTTCCCCTTGTATAAAATGACAATAATTGTCCTAAATCAATCTAGGATCCTTTCTGTCCTAAAATTCTATTACTCTCTAACATGGAATACTACTTAGATTAGCTTCAGTCACTTAACAAAGGTTCAGATATCTTCTAAAAGGGGAGGCATGAGGAATAAGAGAAAGACTTACAGGAATTGTACTAATCCATAGCTTGTTATCAACCTAGTGAGCATAGACAGTCCAGTTTTCATGTTGCAGTGAAGATAACAGTGTACCACAGAAAGGGGGTTGGGCTCCGAAAAGGAGATGGAGGAACTCCTGGGGGATGACATGTGCCCTGTGGATGCTTTAGTATGTATATCTCCAAAGCTCTGACATTCTGAAGTTGATTGTAGTATAAGGGCTATGTGCTTCATATGTTTCAGCTTGCTTATGTGAGGTAGATAATGACTGTAATTTTCATTGAAACTTATCTATTAGGATAACTAGTTTTCATCTAGTGATAGATCACAAGCTGTTTCTCAAATGCAAAAGTGCACATAGCATAATCCTCCTTTGCATAATAAATGCATTGAAATATATTCTCACCCCTTGGGCTATTCATATGTTAAGAAAATGTCATACACACTTCAGTGTGGGACGGTTTTGACAGTACATTATAATGGATCAAACATTCCCTCTGTTACAACAGCATCTGCCCTAAAATTAGTCAAGGTATCACCTTCAGGCATGAGCCAGGTGTTTTTCAAATTTCTGCCTCTGTGCTGGGAATCAGAATGAGTGCAGCTTTGGTTTCCTACAGCCCTTTTGCTCTCCCAGATATAAGTCCTGCTGGTTTTCAAAGCCAGATGTTATGCCGACTCTTCTTCCTGGTGCAGGTTCCCTATGCTAGGGGTTGGGACCCCCTCGCTCTTCATGGGGAACCTCTGAGGTTGTGGCATCCCTCCCACTTGTGAGTCACCACATGGAGAGTGGAAGGTAGGTGGGTGACTAGACTTAGTCTCTACCCCTCCTACCCATCTCAATGGGTTTTTTCTTCCTATTCTTAGTTGTAGAAACTGTTCTCCTAGTCTTCAGGTTGTTGTCAAAGATAGCTGTTCTATTTGTAGTTGTAGTTTTAATGTGTATGAGAGGAGGTGAGCTCAGGATCACCCTACTCTGCCATTGTGAACCAAAGCCAGGAACTTTGCTTTTGAAAGATGATTTAGCTTGTTCGTAAAATGTCGATCCTTGCAGTTGTTCCACTGTAACCACAACAAATAGGTCTCAGACTGCCAAGTCACTGTCCCTGCTCCTGTCAAAATCTATTCTTTTAGCAACTTTCAAATATGCAATGCAATATGATCAACTACAGCTACCATACTACCAAACATCCTCTGATTTTTTACGTAACTGGAAGTTGTATTTTTGACCCCTTCTCACATTTCATCTACTCCCTGTCACAGTTTTGGGCAACCACAACAGAATGTCCTATGAAAAGTCACAGAAGTTGCTCATCCTGTGAGATGCTTGACCCTGGAGATTCTTGAGATGGGAGAGGCTGGCCTTCAAGATGCTAAAGAGAAGGTAAAAGTTGAACTGATTTTTATTTTTCTTAAGTTTCAAAAGCTTGAAATGACGTGATTAAGACATACTCCTGGTTTGGGGCAGAGTACTTATACCTTGGCTGTTGCCTTCAGCTGACCCACAAACTCAGACATTGTGGTGTCATCTAGCACTTGTGAAACTGCCTCTACCTATGATACTCCAACAGCTGGGCATGAGCCCCAGGGAGGAACAATAGAAAATAATATGCCTGAGAGTCCTTCCACCCCCGACTGAGCAGACTCAAAACAGAATGAAATAGAAATGTGTGCATCAGGGACCATGTGAGGTATATTAGGAAGAAAATGACAACTTGAACCAAAAACATTTTTAAAAGCACCCTAGAGTATAGGGCCCCTATCTAGAGTGCTCCAGATGTTCAAGACCACTCTGAGTGTGGGAATCCTAATCAGAATGTTCAAGGCCAAGTTGCCATAGGCAGGTGCAAGGACACAGCAATTTCACTGAATACACTGTGTAAGCATGCTCTTCTATAACCCAGAAAACTGAGGTCACTATTTGGCAAGAAGCCTCTTTTATCTAAGCTAGTATAAATTATGTTACTAACCAGCCACTGAGAAGCTACTATTATGTGAGGCTGCACTGTGGGGAAAATGTATTACTGACTAGCTGGTGTGCCTGTTTTACTAGGATGGCTCCTGTGTTTGCTACTGTATTAGCAAGGACTGCTTTACTGGACTGATGGCTCCTTAGTAGCAATGGCTACTTGGGCTACAATAAAGACTCTCTTATTTATCTACAACTTCTCATGTCTTCTCCATTGAATATCCGGTGTCCAAGAAGGTCCAGTCCTTGTCAGAGTGGCTCAGACCCAACAATTGGCGTAGTGGGGCAGGATAAAGGACCTGTACTCCCACAAATGACACAGCAAGAACTCTGTGAATACTCTCTGACACTAGAGCTTAAAACAATGACAACACAATATCATGCTACCGTTTAAATGTGAAATATAAATATCTTGAATGCATTCATAATTTTGTTAACTAGTTTCTACAGAAACCAAAAATTTTGATAAGAATCAAAAGTCTGACATCTCTGTCATTAAAAATGAATCAGCTCCTCTTACCACTTTGTCTCATGCACTGGTATTTTTTATATCAAAACTAGAGGCCTGGTACACGAAATTCATGCACTGGGGCGGGAGGGTGTCCCTCAGCCCAGCCTGCACCCTCTCCAATCTGGGACCCCTCAGGGGATGTCTGACTGCTGGTCTCACAATCTGGGACTGCTGGCTCCCAACCGCTCACCTGCCTGCCTGCCTGATTGCCCCTAACAGCTTCTGCCTGCCAGCCTGATCACCCTCTAACCACTCCCCTGCCAGCCTGATTGATGCCTAACTGCTCCCCTGCTGGCCCAATTGCCCCCAACTACCCTCCCCTGCTGGCCCAGACACCCCTAACTGCCTTCCCCTGCTGGCCTGGTCTTCCCCAACTGCCCTCCCTTGCTGGCCTGTTAGCCCCTAACTGTCCTCCCCTGCTGGCCATCTTGTGGTGGCCATCTTGTGACCACATGGGGGTGGCCATGTTGTGGCCACATGAGGGTGGCCATCTTGTGCAAGGGCATGAGAGTCAATTTGCATATTACCTCTTTATTATATAGGATTATCTTGTTTGTAATTTTAGTTCTTTGTGTAAAAGAATCCCTGAATATTCCTGTTGTTAAATGTGTCATCCATTTGCCATTCAATCATTCCCACTCTACATTATGTGCCAATCTAGTGAAATCTTTTCACATTGACATATGTCAATTTTAAAAAGGACATACTTTGGAGATTCCAACATGTCACTTTCTTTAATCTTTCTATTCTTCCCCATGTGATTTTTGGGGAACTTTCTTATGAGGATCAGAAGAGCATCCCAGCCTGCAAAATGTTCTCTATCTACCCCTATTTGATCTTTACTAAAGGCAAAATCTGATAATCATAATTAAAATAAATGAGTGACCAACCCTGACTTAATGTATTCCCTTTCGTTTGAAGTAAATCCATTTTAACAGATGTTAGTGATTTAACCCAAAACTATTGTTGAGAATTCAGCATTATTTAGGATCAGTGGAAGAAATATTTTAGGTCATTGAATCTTTCCTTCTATAGACTGTGGGGGTGATTTCTTTGGCATGTAGAGCCAACTCTGACAAGCAAGCTGTTTTGTTTTCTTACTTTGTGTAAAACTTGTATTAAGTGACTCTGTGCTTAATGAATGTGATACATTCCTGATTAAAAAATTATGTTAATTGGAAAATTGACAAACTGGGAGAAAAGCAATCATCTCACAATATTTAAAAGTTTTATAATAATGTTTTGATATTTTTTGCTAACCATCTGATAACTGGAGAAAACCACAGTTAAACTTAAGTTTTAGAATTACATGATTAAACCTAATGTTATTTAAAAAAAGAACCAGTTATGTATCAATGTCTCTGATAAAAGATGGAAATATATTTAACATTCCAATTTTCTATAATTTTGAAATGTTTTTTCTTTTTTTCTTGTTAGCTATGAAACTCACATTTCTCTATATTTATATTGAGAACCTCAATATAAATCTTAATATACAAGAATGTTATCTATTATTTCACTTCAATGATTCCTTCTGAAGCTTCAGTTGCTGTCTATTACCACAAGGTCATTTATATCAACTTCTTAGTTCATAAAACCATGAGGCATTATAGGTTTAAGTCAGTTTCCAATACAATCTGTTGCCCCAGGCATTCTCCATGATCTCTGCAATATTGCATCTGCAACGCCCTGTCATATCACACAGAAAGGAGGAGGGTGGGGGAATGTAAAAGGTGCCTCCTGAATACCATCTCTTGGTGATGGGATTTTTCTCTGTGAATTACCACTATTCCAATCAAATGGAGAGAAGCTAGAGGCTCAAGCCCTCTTCACCATCTATCTGACTAAACTTCTCCACCAACTTCTGAAAGCATGAAGAACTTTGAGAAGATATAAAGAGCCACCAGAAGGAGACAGAATACAAGTGGAATTCAACCACATTATACTAAGAAAGTCAATTCTGGACATTATATGAGTAACCTGAATACTTGTAAATTTAAAGACATTTGAGCTGTGAAAAGAGTAAAAATCTCCCACAAGAAGCGAAATGGAGTTAGAATAAATATATTATTTTTCCTACAATTTTTTTCCTACCTTATGAAAGCAAACTACCTTCCCTCTGGGGTTAACTTCTGGAGAAACCTCACAAGAGAAGCAATAATTCATTTAAAAAGTTATTTATATTAAGTATTCAGAGTTGTTTAATATCCTTTAAGAACACAGTATTTGTAGTTAACATTTATAAAAAGTTAGAACTATTGCTAACTTTGTAACTGCTATTTTTTCTTGTTCATTCTTTTGTGTACACTGCCCTTATCTCTAGGCTTTTGAGAAAAGAAGCACAAGAAGTTACATGAATCTGTTACTCCAAAGCCACGAGATAATATGTTAGGGTTTTCTATGTCTCCCAGACCCTAAACCTCAGGGTCTCCATTCTTCCTACAGGTCCCTCATCGAACCATCCATGCACAGGCTGGTAAACTGGGGGATGCTGAGCATCTGCTGTTTAGATGGAGAGGGAAGAGCTGCTGGTGCACCTGGACACACAGGTCCAGGAATTAGAGCAGAAAAAGAAAACATAAACCTCTGAGAGGCACCAGGAGCGTTCTACTCTATTTACTAAAGTAAAATCATTCCAGCAGAAAGGGCTTCTAGACTAGGGAGGTGAAGGGAGGTGAGGTTTGCATCACTCAGCATTTCCCCAAACTTGATTGTGGATCAGAATTGCCTGCAGGTGAGGCTTTAATTCAAGTGGCCAGTACTCTCCCTAGAAATTCTGCTTTAGAAAAGTTGGGTGGAGAGTGAGACATTTTTTATTTACACATTTTTTAAAAAATTTATTGTGTGACTAATACACCAGGTAATTGTTATATCCAGGCAAGATTTTTAGTCAGTACTCCATTGATGAAAGGGAAAGCCCCACCAGTGACAATAGAATGGGAGCAAGCACCTCTTCAGTCCCATTTTGTGCAAGATTGTGTTCAGTTCTTTATTTTTCTTTAGTAAATTATATCCTCATTTTACAGATGAAGCAACCGAGCCACAGAGAAAGTAAATCAGCTCACGGTGTCACAGCAAGGAATTAGCAGACCAGAAACTTACATCCTCTCCCTTTGTCTACCTTTTTCTGTTTCCTACCCAGAATAGATTATGCCATCATTAATTGCTTTCATCAATTAAATAAGGATACTATTGGGTATAAGTGATTTTCTTTTTAGTTTAGCAACTTTTAATGTTTTAGCTTGGTGAACACATCTAGAATGTAAATTGAAAACCCCTGTAGCCTTAAAATGACACTCAGCAATATTGAATATCAGCGGAAAGGTCTCATTGTGTATATTGAAAATCCCATCATCCATTTCCATGCTGAGCTGAAGCAGTGTGATTTTCTCGCTGGCAGGCCATTTATCACTCCCCACCAGCCATCAATAATTGATTAGGGAGATTGGATTCAGCACAATGCAGATCAGCTAGTTTTAACAACAAAGAGTTCAGTTTGTGTCAAAATGTGGTAACCCTTGAATCTATCTGCTTTCTCATCTCTGGGGAGTGCCACTTATTCCCTTCACACCAGAGAGAAAGAAAGAAATGGGCAGAAGGGGAAATAACTAGCTAGTTTGGTTTATGTCAATGGCCCTAAAGTAACTTGCTCCCCACCATTTGTGATTCTCTCCCTTACCCAAAGACAAAGAACAAAAGGATGCTTGAGGAGTCAACCCCATAGGCTTTTTAGTGCAGAGTCTCCAAGCCATCTTCTGTATTGCCTGGAAGGAGATGCAGATTCTCACTCAGCCTGATTCCTTCTCTCCTCAGGAACTGTCAGCATCTTCTCTCTCCCCTCCTTTCTATTTCCAAAGAACACCGGTTGCCGAGCAGCACTCTCGCCAGCTTTCGTGTTGACCCTAAAGATAAGTGCAGAGGCCATTTGGTTTAAAGCATCACAGCAGAGAAACAGGAAGTAAAAGCAATAAACTTGAGTAGGCTACAGTTATTATGAAGTCTTAAGGATTCCTTTCTATGATGCTTCAGGGTTTTCTTGTCTTGATTTCTTGCTAAAGGAAAAAAAGAAAAAAAAAAAATATTTCTGATCCCTGCTCTTAGCTGTGCACTGAGAGAAAGCTCTTTCCTTTTTATGGAGCTTCTTTGGCACAAAACTCTGAAGATTCAGTTAACACAGAACAATTTGGACTTCCTCTTAGTCTCAGGGGGCATTTGCTGTTCTGAGGCATCCCCATTCGGGTAAGTTGGAGAAGAAATGAGAATCGCTAACACTGAGGGTCTGATGTGCCACACTAAGCTTTTTTAAATGGAATAACTGATTAATTCCTCAGGGTAGTTCTACTTTTAAAAAATATTTTCCAACTTAAAAATTATTCAACTAAAGCAATTCAATAAAATCCAGAGTGTGAACAAGGTGGGTGTAGACCTAGAACCTGCACCCTCTTGTTGGCCTGGGCGTTTCCTCTACTGCTTCTCCGATCACCACTTCACCCATGCCGTGGACTGTTCTCCATACTGAAAGATTATCACTGAATTCTTCTCGCTTGGCCAATATTCCTATGATTACAATAAGTCTTTGACATTGGTTAAAAAGTAAAGCAATTTTCTTTTCCCCAGAAACTTAAATTCACCCTATATATCTGTGTGTGTGATGGTAGGAATCAGTTGGTATTGGACTGGGGCTGGTGGCTTCTTGAAAATAAAATTTTCAGACATATGTCTATTCCCTACCCCTTCCTTGTCCCTCCAGCTTCCCTTTTTTCATGACAAGAGCAGAGAAAATCACTGCTTGCACCAACATCAACCAGCTCAGATCACAGCTAGCTGTCTGCCTACAGTTACATTTTCTCCCTATCTCAGCAAAAAATGAGCTGAGTGTATAAATAATGATAAAAGAAGGGCTTAGCTTCTTTCAAAATATGCACCTTTAGAGAAATGAACAAACTTTTAAGCGCAAAGATCGCCTAAGGCATTTTAAATAATTTATTTCACTCACCTAGGAAGGAAGAGACATTATATGATTACTTCCATTTTTGTTCATTTTTGCTTTTATATGACCAAAGGCCTAAGCTCCCCCTTGATGCCCTCCTGTAACTCTCATAACATTAATAGAACATATAAGCACTTTTCAAAGAAGTCAGGGCAGTGCTTAGCCCTGAACAATTTCATAGGTGCATATATTTCCTACTCTTCTTCCCTGACCTCTGATAGATATATAATATGTAACGCTGATGACTAAGTGATTAATACTGTGCTCTGAAGGAGTAGGACCTTACTCCTAACCTTCCTCTATCATAAATCTCAAGAAAGATATGTTTCCTATACTTTTAAGGAAAGGAGAAAGCATTCAGTGTTAGAAAGAAATCTTTGTGCATCTGAAAACATAAACAGCAAAAAAGAAATTAAATCTGGCTGTATCTCTTCACTTAAAAGGATATCTAAAATCTCTTGTAAAATATAAAGTGAAATAAGTCAGAATAATACCAGGTATAGTTTAACTTATGAGCAAAATATCAATGTTGAAAAAAATTGTACCAGTAACAAACACTAGTGATCCTGAGAAAATCAAATGGGAAAGTAGATGAAAATTATTTGTGATATTATTCAAGACACATGATTTAACACTCAATTAACAGGCTCCCAATATGTACTGAAGCTAGTACTAAAAACTAAGGTTATAAAAATAAAAAATTTGTCACTTCCACTAAAAGGGTCGGTAAACATGTAAAGGAGGAAGACAAAGTGTAAACAATTACAATGTTGTATGACGGATGAAATGCAGAATATACATAACAATCTCTAACTTAGTCCAAAGAGATAAGGAAAACTTTGCAAGAGGAGGCACTTGAGTTGTTTTATGAAAAGGAAGTGTACAAATAAAAAGATGGGTAGAGAGCATGTGCATGAGGCCAAGGCATGTGACAATAGAGTGGATTTGAAAAGAACTTTAAATTTTTACTTTTACTTTTTTTAAACATGCGCTTACCATACAATCTAGCAATCACACACTTAGCTATTGGTTCAACTTGTTTTTAAACTTGCACATGAATATTTATGATATCTTTATTGATAATTACCAAAAATTAGAAAAAAACAAGATGCCTTTCAATAGGCAACCAGATGGACTATATCTGCCCACCCTGCACTGGGTTACCACTTACAGATCAAATGAAACAAGCTATTAATTCACACCAGGACACGGGTATATGAAAGAAGTCAGATCATCAAAGATACATATAGTATGCTTCAATTGATGTGGTACTCTAAAACCTAAAAAATAAAAATAAAAAAAATAAGAATAGAAATATGTCAATGGTTGTCAGTGGTTTGAAGAAGAGAGTATAGAGGATTCTTAGAGTGATGAAAACTTTTGGATAGTACCATAGGGGTGGATATATCACACAAGGCATTTGTTGAAACCATAGAACTTTACAGTACAAAAAAATGAGCCCTTAATGTATGCAAATTTACAAAATCAGCCAGGTGGTAGAGAACCAACCAGGATGGATTGTAGACTGTGACAAAAGTCTACATGACATAATCTCATTGAAGGTGGAGGTAGAAAAAGTTTCTGACCTAAGTAACTTTGGAAATCAGATTCTTTAACTGGAAACTATAAGGCTAAAAAGACAATGATGGATGTGTTCATAAACACTGCACTCTACTTTGGAAAGTTGCATATCATGCGTGTATAAATTAAAAATTCTGAAACTGCTTTGCAAATATACTGAAGTTGGATAAATAAGTAAATGGATGGTAGTGATGTTTCTCACTATTGGAGACTGCAGTTGCAGATACTGAAGGGACAAAGGAATAGGTTGAGACTCAGTAATATCATTATGGACTCATGTTTAGATACATACTATAGGTACAGAATGAAAGATATAATTATAGACATAATGTGTGTGGACAGGTTAGTATACATACATATATTGCCTCGCCCTATCCATTGAAATATCCTAGAAGCAATGACACCTAGGTAGCAATGATCTGAATTTCTAATACCATTTTCCAGTAAAAGAAACCAGGGTTTAGGATTGGGGCAGAAATATAAAAAGTGTTCCTGGGCATCTTCTAGTCCAGAAAATAAAGAAGTGATCAAAAATAAATGGACATGGTAGCAAACCTGGAAGAGTTTCCAATGGCCAAAGCTGGAACAATTTTAGGATAAAAATAAATGACAAAGTATTGGATTGTAAACCTATATTAAATAAATATATAGTTTATACTCATATAAATAAATGATTTAATGAAATAAATAAATGGGGGTAGGAGACAGACATCTCACATGTAAAAAAATTTCAAATAGAGTACTGTTTCAAATGTATTTAACTTTAAACAATACAAAACAATCAGATGAAAACCAGAAGGAAACTGGAATGAGTGGGGCTGGAACTGCTGGGGTGGGCTGGACACCTCGGCAGCATAGACTTCCTGCCTGAGGTTGCCGTGAGGGGTCCTCTTGGAGGAGGATCTCAGCGCTGAAGTGGCAGTCTAACTGGGAGAGGGTCCAGGAAATTCAGTCAACAGGAGTAGCAGAGTGGGCAAAGGGAGAGGGTCTTAAACAGGTCTGAGGAGGAAAACCACAGATAAAGAAAATAGGTAAACCCTAAATAGGTTCTTATAAAGGCTTTGCTATGGCAGCCTTAGCAAACAAGTCCACTACTTAGGATGGCCACACAGAAACTAAAACCCCACTTTCTGTGATTTTAATTACTATTGTGTACAACACCTCCCCAGAAGATATTTCTGAACTTGTTTTAGGAAGCCACAAAGAGAATGCACGTTCTTCCAAGATTATGTCAGAGGCAAATGAAGGACAGTCATGGGGGACGACATATTCAGGAAATACAGCTCCAACGTCAGGGAGGTCTGCATGACTCCATCTCAGTAACAAGTGTGATTGGTAGAACGCTGAGGGTGCGAAATAAGCACAGCCATTGAGCACTAGTCTCTGGAGTCAGATTTCTTGGGTTTAATTCAGGTTCCCTTACTTACTATTTGTATTATTTTGGGCAGTCTGTCCCTAAATTTTCTTATTTTCTCATCCTTAAAATATAAAGTGCAATAAGTCAGAATAATGCCATGTGTTAAGTAATACCATGTATAAAATAGTTCCAGTTCATGAGGTGGGTGTGAGATTTATGAACAAGTGCAATTTAATTAGAATAGTACCTGATTCTTTGTATGCACTCAGTAAGCATTAGCTGATATTGTTTATAAAGCAACAGCCTCACCTATTGATAGAATCAGGAATGGGGGTGCGGATTATTGTCTTGTTTTGTTCACTTCTATCTATTCAATACCTAGTAAGTCCTGAAGAAATGGTTGTTGAACAAATCTTACCTAAATTTCATGAGATACCAATTGGAAAGCACATTTTCAAAACAAGGGTTAAAAATTATAAGAGACTAAGGAAGAGGATTATTCATCCTAGCTTGTTTGGCTCAGTGAATAGAGGCAGCCTGCAGACCAAAGGGTCCTGGGTTCGATTCCAGTCAAGTGCATGTACCTTGGTTGCTGGTTCCTCCCAGCCCAGGCCCTGGTTGGGGCATGTGCAGGAGACAAACCAATTGATGTGAGAGATGTTTCTTTCTGTCTTTCCCTCTCTCTTCCACTCTCTCTAAAAATCAATGTAAAAATATCCTCAGGTGAGGATTAACAAAGGAAGAGAAGAAAAGAAAAGAAAGATTAGTCAGTACTTTCCCACATAATGTCACTACTATATTCTTCCTCCCTCACTTTGTCCAAAATGTTACCTGAAGCTACCAAATGGAAGGACACTGTCTGTGGCTGGCTTGTCTTTGGGTCATAGGAGAGAGTTGTGTGCATGGAGGTATCTGAAAATGTCCCTCATTGTGTCCCAAGCAGCAAATCCTTCTCTTGTGACCTGCCTTTCCAGGGACATGAAAAAGAAACAAAAAAGTGCAGTCATGCTACCAACTTCCCTATATTTCCCTATATATTCAGTTCAGGCAACGAACACCATTCTCTCCAGCACGGTCAGCCTCTGCAAGTTCAAAAAGCTCTCAAAGAACAGGCTGAGAACCCCTTGGGGGTGGATACAACTCCACCTCTTAGGTGGTGGAACTACCTAAAGGGACACAAAAATAGTTTTCTTGAGACCAAAGGGGCACCTGCTAATTGCTAGAAGCCTGAGAGCAGGCATGTGGCTGAACCGTTTGAGGTCTGACAAGTGTTTCATAAAGGTGAGTTGGCTCTGTGTCTGAAGAAGACGTGATCACCTTGAGAAAGTGTGGCTGCCAAAAATGCTCCTTTGCTCTGATGATTAACAGGGTTATTTTTTATTCTTTCTGTGATTACCCTTGAATATGTGACACAGATCCTTTGTCATCTAAAGAAACACTGTTTTTACATTCCAGGGAAAACACGAGAAGGGTTTTTAATTACTCTCCACGGCATCTGTTTATTTGAGTCTCCTTATGAATAATCATGTAGACCAACATATCCAGATGGCCAGGGTCTCTTGCTACTCCTGCCTTTTCTTCCTCTCTCATGATTAAAGACATTTTATTTTACATCCAGAAAAGTCACCTATTGAAAGACGCTTGAGGATATGGCTCCAAATGCCTGAGAGAATATGGAAAAGTAAATCCTAATACCAGGAGATCACACCCACGCTGACCAGCGGTGTCCATGCTGACCATTGGTGTTCATTTGCCTCACGCCAGTAGTTTGTTACTGGATAATTAATCTATGCCTATGGGCACAATCAGACCTTTGCCACAAACTGAAAACTGTTTACCCATGCATCAGGGGCAGGAGGCTCTGACTTAGATGATGTCAATGATATCTGATGAGACGTAATCTGCAGACCGTTTGCTCTGTTAAGACCCACATAGCCACAAAAGTATAAAATAACTAGAGTCCCAATGCATGAAATTTGTGCCAGGGGTTCGGCCCCCACCGCCGTGACTTAGTCCAGAAGATTGTCCGGAAGGATGTTGGGTCTAATTAGCATTATGCTTTTTTTTTTTATTGTTTTAAGTATTACAAATAGTAGTACATATGTCTCCTTTTTTTCCCCCCATTGACCTCCCCCCGACCTCCCCTACCCCCCAGTACATGCCTTCACCTGCCCACCCTCCCCCCTGCCCCAGTGTCTTGTATCCATTGGTTGTGCTTATATGCATGCGTACAAGTTCTTCCGTTGATCTCTTACAGCCCCCCTCGCCCAACCTTCCCCTGTCTTCCCAATGTAGTTTCACAGTCTGTTCAATGCTTCTTTGCCTCTGTATCTTTTTCCCACCATTTCTTTCCTTTAAAATGTTTTGCCTTTGCAGACTGGAAATAAAC
This sequence comes from Corynorhinus townsendii, assembly GCA_026230045.1. NCBI lineage: Eukaryota > Metazoa > Chordata > Mammalia > Chiroptera > Vespertilionidae > Corynorhinus > Corynorhinus townsendii. The sequence continues at coordinate 84,376,804 of JAPDVU010000005.1, forward strand.
ATATAATAACAAAACAAGACAAAACAAAAAAATGTTTGCGTCCCAATTTCAATGTCCAACAGTTCCTTATGTGTACATGTCAGCAATGATATCTGGATGGTGGGCACATGGTGGCAATGCAGGTCCGACCCTCTCTGGTTTGGTCCTAGGTAACCTGCAGCGGTGCACAGCTGCTGACTGCTCCCATGGCAAGGCGTTGTCAGCGTCTTCCATCTCTGGACTGTTTTTTCCTCTTGTCTTCGTGGTTGGAGCACTCCTGTCAATTCCTCTCTGTTGCAGGAATCTATCTGGTCTTGGGGTTGTTTTCCGAAAATATACAAATATATTCTCGACCACAAGTTAATAAAGGAATCTTTTCTATATAATTGATTTGGGATACTTTTTATTTTTGTTCAAACGATTTTCCTTTGTCTTATTTAGACACCATGTGTGTTTTTAATGGCCGTCTTGCTGTTAGCATTGCAAATGAAACTTAATTTGGTAAAGTAAAATTTTTCTAGATGCAATTTACTTATAGGATATTTTTCCTTACATGATATTTCCCTACTATCCCCCCCTTTTTTTTTTTATTAATGGAGGTTTTTGTAAATTTTATAATGCAGTCTTGATAACTTTAAATTTAATTTTTTTTCCCCCACACATATGACTGCTTTAGGTTCATTGCATATTCAGGAATTTTACCATGAGATGAACTACCAATAGAAATTTTAGTTATTACTTTAAGAACAGCTTTTTGTCCAGTACAATTAACTTTACTTGAATATTCACTTATTTCAATTAGCCTATTTAAATTAATCTGAAAACTCAATTACTATTTTACTGTCAAATTTAATACTCTACCAACAATCATAGTTTACCCTGTAAATATTAGTGGGAAGGATTATTTGCATTCTTGAGTGGGCCCTGAGCATTCCAAATGCTCGGCTGAATTTAGATATAGGGCAACTGCTGTCGGCCAAGTCTCTTGTCTGTTACCTGGGTCCCGATCTAAGCTGGGACAAGTCTCTGTCTGTCACCTTTATCTCTATGTGAACTGGGCCAGGTCTCTTTCTGTTGCCTGGGTCCCGATCTGAGCTGGGTGTGGGAAGCGCGAAGCAGCCATGGGGGCAGGAGACCTCCTTTAGAAGGGGTGAGGGTTCAAGCCCCTGCAATGTTGGGGGGGGTGAAGGTCTGTGCCCCACTTCTGTTGCCCCCCCAAGTTCTCTCCTGATGGCCCCTCTGCGACTGTGCCTGTCTTAGGTTGTTCCTTCCTTGAGGAATCTTACCCGTCTCTGGCTAACCAGCCATCCTCCGGGGCCAAGCAGGGTGCTCTGAGGTTCAGTTCTGTCTCCTTGGTAGCCTATGACCCCATGGCCTCCACACCCAGCACCTGTCTTGGGAACCCCTGGCCTGCTGGCAGGGTCCCGGTGCTGATCACATATCTCAGGGAACTCAGGTTTCTTCTCCAGTGAGGGCCCAGCTCACACAATTGGATGTGAGACAGATCCATAGTACCAGCCCCCACGAGGCTTTAAGCTCAGCATGAACAGAAAGCTCAGGTAACAGCTGAGGGCAATTGGATTGTGAGAAGAGGGTCCCTCTTGGCACAAAGGGCAAGAGGGGCCAATATAGGATGCTCAAGTGCCTTCCCAGTGCCTTAATTCCTTCTGCAAGGGATTAAATCCTTTCATGTCCTTTTTTTTTTTTTAAATTGCTGCCAACCATTCAAAGAATTAGTTTGTAAGTTTGTTTGGGATAATTGTAAAATATGCTATTGTAAAATATCTAAAATTATAATGACATTGTAGAATAATATCATGTAAGGATATTCTTTGCCCTAGGCCCTGGCAATTCCATTTCAAACTGGCTGTCAATTTCTTTTTGTAGCTTTATATAAACTTTGTCAGAGAGGCAAAAACACAAATTACTTACTTTAGTTCAAGAGGCCAAATATATTGACTTTCAATTACAATCCTTATGACTTTTGAAAGAAACTTCTCTTTGATTCCTTCCAAAATAATTTTCAGTCTACAGAGAGTTTCATTTAAAAATTTTTGTCACATGAGACAATTTCTCTTAATGCCCCGCCCCCTTGTTGTCTGTGTCCATTGATTAGGTTCATATGCATGCATACAAGTCCCTTGGTTGATCTCTCCACCTTACCCCCACCCTCCCCTACCTTACCTGAGGTATGATGTTCTGATCAACATCTCTCAGCCTCTGGATCAGTTCTTGTTCATCAGTCTATGTTGTTCATTATATTCCACAAATGAGCGAGATCATGTGATATTTATCTTTCTCTGCCTGGCTTATTTCACTCAACATAATATTCTCCATCTCCATCCATATTGTTGCAAATGGTAGGAACTCCTTTTTTACCACAGCGTAGTAATCCATTGTATAGATATACCACAGTTTTTTAATCCATTCATCTGCTGATGGGCATTTAGGTTGTTTCCAAATCTTGGCTATGGTGAATTGTGCTGCTATGAACATAGGGTTGCATATTTCCTTTCTGATGTGTGTTTTTAGATTCTTGGGATATATTCCTAGAAGTGGGATCACTGGGTCAAATGGGAGTTCCATTTTTATTTTTTTGAGGAAGCTCCATACTGTTCTCCACAGTGGCTGCACCAGTCTGCATTCCCCCCAGCAGTGCAAAAGAGTTCCTTTTTCTCCGCATCCTCGCCAACACTTGTTGTTTGTTGATTTGTTGATAAAAGCCATTCTGACAGGTGTGAGATGGTACCTCATTGTTGTTTTGATTTGCATCTTTCTGATGATTAGTGACTGTGAGCAGGTTTTCATATGTCTTTTGGCCTGCCTTCTGTCTTCTTTCGAAATGTGTCAACTTAGATCAGTTGCCCATTTTTTGATGGGGTTGTTTATCTTCTTTTTGTTAAGTTGTATGAGTTCTCTGTATATGTTATAGATTAAACCCTTATCATTGATATCATTGGCAAATATGTTCTCCCATGCAGTGGGCTTTCTTGTTGTTTTATTGATGGTTTTCTTTGCTGTGCAAAAGCTTTTTATTTTGATATAGTCCCATTTGTTTATTTTCTCTTTAGCTTCCATTGCCCTAGGAGTAGTATCAGTGAAGAAGTTCTTTAGGCATATGTCCGAGATTTTGCTGCCTGTGAATTCCTCTAGTATTTTCATGGATTCCCGTCTTATGTTTAAGTCCTTTATCCATTTTGAGTTTATTTTTGTCTATGGTGTAAGTTGGTGATCTAGCTTTATTCTTTTGCATGTATCTGTCCAATTTTCCCAACACCATTTGTTGAAGAGACTGTCTTGACTCCATTGAATGTTCATGCCTCCTTTGTCAAATATTAATTGAGCATATTGATTTAGGTCAATTTCTGGGTTCTCTATTCGATTCCATTGATCTATATGTCTGTTCTTGTGCCAGTACCCGGCTGTTTTGAGAACAGTAGCTTTGTAATACAACTTGATATCTGGTATTGAGATCCCACCTACTTTGTTCTTCTTTACAGGATTGCTGTAGCTATTCGGGTTCTTTTTTTATTCCAAATAAATTTTTGGAAATTTCGTTCTAGGTCTGTGAAATATGTTGTTGGTATTTTAATGGGAAGTGCATTGAATTTATAGATTGCTTTGGGTAGTATGGACATATTTAATGATGTTGATTCTAGTAATCCATGAACATGGTATGTTCTTTCATCTGTTTATGTCTTCCTCTATCTCTTTTTTCAGTGTCGCGTAGTTTTCTACGTATAGGTTTTTTACCTCTTTAGTTAAGTTTATTCCTAAGTATCTTAATTTTTTTGTTGCGATGGTAAATGGGATTGCTTTTTTAGTCTCTCTTTCTGTAAGTTCATTATTGGTGTATAGAAATGCCATAGATTTCTTGGCATTAATTTTGTATCCTGCTACATTACCGAATTCAGTTATTAAGTCTAATAATTTTTTTATGGAGTCTTTAGGGTTTTCTATGTACAGTATCATGTCATCTGCGAATAAGGACAGTTTTACTTCTTCTTTTCCAATTTGGATGCCTTTTATTTCTTCTTCTTGTCTGATTGCAATGGCTAGTACTTCCAGCACTATATTAAACAGGAGTGGTGAGAGTGGGCATCCCTGTCTTGTTCCTGTTCTTAGGGGAAATGGTTTTAGTTTTTGCGCATTGAGTATGATGTTGGCTGTGGGTTTGTCGTATATGGCTTTTATTATGTTCAGGTATGATCCTTCTATTCCCACCTTGCTGAGAGTTTTTATCAAGAAAGGGTGTTGGATTTTATCAAATGCTTTTTCTGAATCAATTGATATGACTATGTGATTTTTATCTCTCAATTTGTTTATGTGATGTATCACGTTTATTGATTTGCGAATATTGTACCATCCTTGCATCCCTGGGATAAATCCTACTTGGTCATGGTGTATAATCTTTCTGATGTACTGCTGGATTCGATTTGCTAGAATTTTGTTGAGGATTTTGGCATCTATGTTCATGAGGGATATTGGCCTGTAATTCTCTTTCATTGTGTTGTCTTTGTCTGGTTTTGGTATTAGGGTGATGCTGGCCTCATAGAAGGAGCTTGGAAGTGTTCCTTCTTCTTGAATTTTCTGGAATAGTCTGAGGAGGATAGGTTTTAGTTCTTCCTTGAATGTTTGGTAAAACTCCCCTGTGAAGCCATCAGGCCCTGGGCTTTTGTTTGCTGGAAGCTTTTTGATGACTGCTTCAATTTCTTCCATAGTTATCAGCTTATTGAGATTCTTAGAATCTTCCTGAGTGAGTTTTGGAAGGTTGTATTTTTCTAGGAATGTTTCCATTTCCTCCAGATTGTGTAGTTTGTTAGAATAGAGTTGTTCATAGTATTTTTTAACAATCCTTTGTATTTCTGTGGGGTCTGTTGTTATTTCACCTCTTTCATTTCTGATTTTGTTTATTTGGGTCCTCTCTTTTTGCTTCTTGGTGAGCCTGGCTAGAGGTTCATCAATCTTGTTTATCCTTTCAAAGAACCAGCTCTTGGTTTTGTTGATCCTGTGTATTGTTTTTTTGGTCTCTATGTCATTCATTTCTGCTCTGATCTTTATTATGTCCTTCCTTCTGCTCACTGTGGGCTTTTCTTGTTGCTCTCTTTCTAATTCTTTGAGTTGTTGAGTTAGAAGATTTATTACCATTTTTTCTTGTTTTTTGAGGTAGGCCTGTAGAGCTATAAACTTCCCTCTCAAGACTGCTTTCATTGTGTCCCATAGCATTTGCATTGTTGTGTTTTTATTGTCATTATTCTCCAGGATGTTTTTAATTTCTTCTTTGATCTCGTTGATCACCCAATCATTGTTTAATAGCATGCTATTCAGTTTCCACGTGTTTGAGTTTTTTGGAGTGTTTTTATTATAGTTTATTTCTAATATTATGCCATTGTGGTCTGAGAAAATGCTTGATAAGATTTCAATCTTTTTGAATTTAGGGAGGCTTTGTTTGTGACCCAATATGTGGTCTATTTTTGTAAATGTTCCATGGGCACTTGAGAAGAACATATATTCCGAGGCTTTGGGGTGAAATGCTCTGAAGATGTCAATTAGGTCCATCTGATCTAGTGTGTCATTTAGAATTGCTGTTTCTTTGCTGATTTTTTGTCTGGAGGATTTATCCAGTGATGCCAGTGGTGTATTAAAGTCTCCTACTATGATTGTATTGTTGTCAATCTCTCCCTTGATCTCTTCCAGGAGTTTTTTTATGTATTTGGGTGCTCCTGCATTGGGTGCATATATGTTTACCAGAGTTATATCTTCTTGTTGAATTGCTCCCTTTAGTATTATGTAGTGGCCTTTCTTATCTCTTGTTATGGCCTTTACTTTGAGGTCTATTTTATCAGATATAAGTATTGCTACCCCAGCTTTTTTCTCATTTCCATTTGCTTGAAAAATATTTTTCCATCCCTTCACTCTCAGTCTGTGTGAATCCTTTGCTCTGAGGTGGGTCTCTTGTAGACAGCAAATATATGGGTCATGTTTTCTTATCCATTCAGCTACCGTATGTCTTTTGATTGGTGCATTTAATCCATTTACATTTAATGTTATTATTGACAAGTACATGTTTGTTGTCATATTTTCCCCCTTAGTGTTGGTGTTTTTTTTTGCCTTTCTCTTTCTTCTTTTTACAGCAGTCCCTTTAGCATTTCTTGCATTGCTGGCTTGGTAGTGATAAACTCTCTTAGGCCTTTTTTGTCTGTGAAGCTCCTGATTCCACCTTCAATTTTGAATGATAACCTTGCTGGGTATAGTATTCTTGGATTCAGACCCTTGCTTTGCATCACTTTGTATATTTCATTCCATTCCCTTCTGGCCTGGTGTGTTTCTGTTGAGAAATCAGTTGCTATTCTAATAGGAGATCCCTTGTAGGTAACTTTCTGTCTCTCTCTGGCAGCCTTTAAGATTCTTACTTTGTCATTGGTATTCGCCAATTTAATTATGATGTGTCTTGGTGTTGGTCTTTTGGGGTTCAACTTGTTTGGGACTCTATGTACTTCTTGGACTTGCATAGTTTTTTTCTTGCCAATATCAGGGAAGTTTTCTGTCATTATTTCTTTAAACAGGTTTTCTATTCCTTGCTTCTCTTCCTCACCTTCTGGTATCCCTATTATTCTCATATTGTTTCGTTTTGTGTTGTCCCAAAGCTCCCTTAGGCTCTCCTCTTGCTTTTTAAGTCTTCTTTCCATTTGCTGCTGTGTTTGTGTGTGTTTTCCTACTTTGTCTTCTAATTCACTGATGCGGTCCTCAGCCTCTTCTAGTCTACTGTTTAAGCCTTCCAATGTGTTCTTTATTGCAGCTATGTCGTTCTTCATCTCCTCTTGGTTTCTTTTCATGTTGGTGACATTTTCATTCAGCTCCTTATAGTTCTCATTGAGTTGTGTGTATTTGTCACCCATCAGTTTAAACATCCTTAGAACCATTACTCTGAATTCTCTCTCTGTTAAGCTGCTAGCCTCAATTTCATTTAACTCCCTTCCTGGTGATTCCTCTTTTTCTTTCCTTTGGGTATTGCTTTTTTGTCTCCCCATGTTTTCCTGAAATGTTTTAATTGTAGATCCAATTGCTTTGCTACCCAGGTTCTTTTGGTGATGGTGCTACTGGTGAAATCTTTCTGTTCTCCTGGGCTTGGTTATCTAGTGTAATTGAGGTGCTTAGCTTCTAAAGATTTCTCTTTAGAGTAGATCCTATGGCCTCAGGGAGTATTCAGATTCCATGGTGTTAATCAGGGTGGAATCTGGGTGTGGCTATATTGGTTGCCTGGAGACTGGGGGGAGGGGCTATCTCTCAGGAGAAAATGGATTCTGTGGACTTAGATATGACTCAGCACCAGACTTGCTACCACTTCTCCTGGACTGTCCGTTGCCCACTCTGCCCAGGTTCCACAATTCTACCCCTTCTCCCGTACTTCTGTCACAGGTAAGCACCTGTCTCCAAAAGGTCCCACGAACCAGGTTCAGTGGGGAAAGGTGCAGGCCCCAGCGTGAGGAAGGACCGCGTCTCTGCCAGTTCCTCTCTTGCAGGCTCTCCGTGGTCAGGCAGCTCTTAAAGGCTGCCTTTGAGCTCAGATCCCAAATCCAGACTCTATGGTCTAAAATCCTTCAGACCTTGCCTGTCCTCAGGGACGCAGCTTGGCACTGTGTAGTTTCTCCCTGACCTTCTGGGCACAGAGGTCCAGGAGATTCTACTGCCTAGATCTTTGATTTTACCTTTATCCGGGGGATCCCCGCTCTTCCCAGCTGCAAACTGTCTCACCAGCTGTGCCTCCTTCGCCAATTCGGTCTGGATTCCACTCGTCTCAGCTGCCTCCTCTATTTGCTCCAGGAGAAGGCTCAGGACACATCCTTCTATTCCGCCGCCATTTTGTCTCCAGTCCAGCATTATGCTTTTATTATAAACATTATAAATGGCTGATTCATATTGGTACAGAAAACATACCTCAACCTGTTTTCTAAATAGCACACAAGCCAAGGTACATTATTTGTCCTTTGTAAGGGAAACATAGGGTTTATTCATGATCAAACACATTCGGAAAATACAGTCTGTCATGTATGTCTTAGAGATTCACCAAAAAATCCAGTAATTTTATAGTAATTGGCTTAAACCTGGTCAATATAGATTCCTAAACTCTGACCTTAGAATAATTGTTGTGGTTTTCACTTTTATAAAAGTCCTGCAAGACGTCGGCTCTGTGGGTCTCGTTTGGGAAAGACCGCCTGCCGTACATCAACTCTCTGCTGTAGAGCCTAAGTCATATTTTATGAGGGTGCATTTGAAGCGCCAATCATTTAGAACTGAACGTGCTCCTTTGGATGACCATTCTGCTTTCTGAACCAGTCATAGGGCGGAGGGCATCCATCCAAGTGTATCCATCCAATGGTCTTGGAGAATTAGCCTCACTTCTATCTAGAGAGGTTATTTTATGGCTTCCAAAGTAATAGAGTGCCCTATTCTTAATGCAGCATCAATAACAGTAGCTGCTTCCTACATAGGCTAAAGATTAACAACAGGGCTTGGGCAGATTTATAGGGCAGGTTATTACACCCTGGAAATAAGAGAGTGTTACTAATTCTCTTCCCTTGCTTTAATAGACTGACAGCTTCCTGGGCACCAGGGAGTTTCATGACACAAATAACTCCTCAAACAAACCACCTGGGAGTAGGAAGCTCAGAGGTGACTCTGCTCTCTCTGTGGCCTACAGTCTTCACTGCTGCAGAGGGACAGCTGCGAAAACATCAGTGATCACACAGTGCTCCTGAAAGTATGCAATAAACCAGTGCCAACCTCACAAGAACTGGTGTTTGGGTAGGCAAGTGCCCCCACACTCATTACACTCTTCTGGGTCCACATATATAGTCACGATCTGTTTCCATCGCAGGTCCAGTCCATCATGACCAAATCCACTTGGAGCTCTTCATCTCTTCCTTTTCACCCTAAGAGTGATGGCAGTTGATATTAATTCCCAGAGACACAAAAGATAACGCTGAACTCTCCAGGTGGAAGCAGAAGGACCCCATTTCTCCCTCCACTGTGTCAGTTCCTGGGGCACCAATTTATGCTTTAGGGTCTGAAATTCCCACTCATTCAGTGAGGAGTTTGAATCCAGGCCAAGGGACCCCACCTGTGCATGAATTCATGCACCGAGCCTCTAGTCTAATAATTATTTTCAATCTTTGTTACAGACTAGCATATGATTCTTGGAGTTTGAAGATTGGAACATTATGTTGATCTAGTGCAAGGTTCTAAGCATTCTGGGGGAAAACATACATGCTAAAACAGGCTCCTCCTCTGGAGACATCTATCACATCCTCTTCATCCCATCCTGAGGTCAGGATCAGGCTGTGATGTGGACATTAGGGTATGTCATTGGACCAAATGTATCAGTGAGGCGGGGCAGTGTGAATAGTGGTTAGAGGGAGGGATGGGGGCAAACTGCCTACATTTAATTCTAGCTCTGCCACTAATAAGAATTAGCACCAACTTCTCTGAGTCTCGATTTGCTTACCTGTTAAATGTTTTAAAATATTAAAAACTATTGTTTTAAATGTAACAATGTAAAACTATTGTTAACAAGAACAACAACTATCCTATCCCATATGTTTGGTCGGAAGATTAATAAGTTAATAAATGTAAAGGGTCTGGCATAAACCAATCTGTCAATAAATGTTAATTTCTTGCCATTTACCTCTAATTTAATTTTTAAAAGCCCTATTGAAGTAGGTATCATCATGCCCTAATTGTAAAGACACAGAAATTCAGGCAGGTTATCATTTTCCCAGAGTCACATAGTCAAATAGAAGAGCTAGGATTCCAATCCATTTTCTCTATCACTATTCACAACACTGAACTACATCCATTTAAATTCTGTGAGACTTAGTGGCTGAAATACTACCTATTTCTAACTCTACTTCAGTGACATTAATAACAATTTCATAAATTAATATGTGTGTTGCACATAATCCAGAAACCACATATAGTGAAATACTGTATCATCAATTAAAAGAGTTACTTAAGAACTGAGGAGTTTGACTATGTTCAGTTGACCCTTGAACAACATGGGTTTAAACTACACAGGTCCACTTATATGCAGATATTTTTTCAATAAATACAGTATGTAAATGTATTTTCTTTTTCTAAACACTTTCTTTTCTGTAACTTATTTTATTGTAATACTTCAGTATATAATATACATAACATACAAAATGTGCATTAATATACTGTATGTATTGGTAAGTCTTCCAATCAACAGTAGGCTATTAGTATAATCAGCCCTCCACATCCTTGGTTTTCCAACCATAGAATAAAAACGCTGCTTTCCATATGCAGTTGGCTGAATTGCAAATAAAAAGTCTGAAGGTGCAAAACGCTGACTACTGTTGAGTTCGGGGAATTCAAAACTTATATGAGGATTTTAAAAAATATATTTTTTTTATTTATTTCAGAGAGGAAAGGAGAAGGAGAGAGAGATAGAAACATCAAGGATGGGAAAGAAGGATTGATTGGCTGCCTCCTGCACACCCCCTACCGGGAATCAAACCCACAAATCAGGCATATGCCTGGGCTGGAATTGAACCAGGAACCCTTCAGTTAACAGGCCAACTCTCTATTCACTAAGCCAGACCAGCTAGGGTTTATATGAGGGTTTTCGACTGCATGGAGGGTCAGAGTCCCTAACCTTCACATTGTTCAAGGGTCAACTGTATATCAAAGTGCTTTCATAATGATAGCTGCACACCTATTGTTTCTTTCTCACCTACCTGGGCCACATGAGAATTTTGTTTTTATCAGATTCTCTATTGCAGGAAACCAGCTTCTGTGCTTTAAAATCCATCCCTGTGCCCTGCTTAGTGTGGCCCAGTTGGTTGAGCATCATCTCATGCACCTCCTAGAGGTTACCAGTTGGATTCCTAATCAGGGCACATGCCCAGGTTGCTGGCTGGATCCCCAGTAGGGAGTGTGCAGGAGGCAGCCAATTCATGGTTCTCCTTCTCTCTTCATCTCTGTCTCTAAACTCAATAAAAACATATTTTAAAATAATAATTAGAATAAATAAAACATATCTTAAAATAATCATTAAAAATTCATCACTGCATTTGCATTGAGGCTGTTCTTCCCATTGTTCCTGAAAGTTGCTGGATTCCTTTGATGGCAGCTTGGGCTCAAGAATATTTCCGTTTCCTTGCCTAGCTTTCCCTAGAACTGCACATTGGTCTAAGTTACTTCTGCTCAGCTTTCTTTCCTTCCACTCAGTGTATTTCCTCTTTTCTTCCTTCCTTGTGTCTCCTTCAGTAAGGGTCAGACTTGCATCATGATTCACAAGTTCTCTCAGGCTCTCCCCAATATCACATCCATTTTATTTCAAAAACATTTTCCCTAATTCCTTTCTCATCTATTTAATTCCAACTTGGCATCTGCTTTTCAGAGGAGTTGGATGAACACATGGATAAACTTCATAATTAGTTGCAGGACAGCTATTTGCTGTCTCAATTCTAACCTTTTCCCCTTAACATCTAGATAGCCATTAGTGTTTATAAAAAATGTTACATCTGTCCAAAAGGGCAATTGCCACATTGTTTATACATTTTCAATGCCAAGGGTACAACTTACAGTTAAAATGACTTCTCCTAAAAGAAGAAGCAAGGAAGGAAGGAAAGAAGGGAAAAAAGATATTTATTGAGTGTCTGCTATGCTCTAGGCATACTGTTCTGATAGGCCATTTTCTTTCAATTCCAAAGGAATCTTGTAATTCAGATTTGCAAAAGAGATTGAAAAAGTATAGGTATAATATGAGCAACCTAAAACTCAGGGAGGTGGAAGAGCTCAAAATTTTAACTCTTTTTTTTTTTAAATTTTGTGCTCATTTTTGTATATTATAAAGAAACAAAAATACAGTATTTTCTACTGCATTTTAGATATACTTTTCAGGCATAACTGAATATAATTATGTAAAAACACACAAATGTGTATACTCACAAACAGTGAGATATACATATATATGTATATGTATATGTACACACACAAACATACAGCTGAGGGTAATATGATTATATACATATACACACACACATATATATGTGTGTGTGTGTATATATATATATATGTAATATGATTATATACATATATATATACACAGGCATATATATATGTGTGTGTATATATGTATATGTATATAAACATATGAGTAGATATAGACATGGATATATAAGCCCAGACACAGATTCTGCACACAGAGTTTTTTTGTGTGTCATACAGGTTTGAGTTATCCAAACCCATGACCCATATTACCATTAGGATCCTTTGTTACAATGAAGTAATCTGTTCTTACTAAATTAGGATTTAACATGTAGAAGCCTGAAGATGTCAATGAAGACAAAATATCAAAACGGCTGGTGGGGTTCTGATCTATATGTGAGCTCCATTCAGTTCTGCTAATGCCATTAGATGTGTGAGGTAGGAGTGTACCAGGTCCCCATGAGGAAACCAATAGCTCAGCCTAGGAAACTGGCATCCTTCTACTGGGTCCTGTTGGAAGCTATGCTGGCATCTGCCAATGCAACCAGGCTTATTAGTAGCAAGTAGATTATATCCTCCAAAAATTCTAGAAAAAAACACATATCTGTTTTCATAAATGCCTCAATTTATGAACTCCTCTATGGACAATAGTAAAGTAGGTAGAATTGGTCTGAATAACAAGCTCCCATGTACTGAAAGCCCACTATATATCTGAAATAGTACTAAGAGCTTTGAATGCATTATCTCTCATTTCATTGCATGTCCAAATCACATCCTATGTAATAAAAGGCTAATATACAAATAGACCGAAAGGTAGAACAACCAGAACAACCAGAACCAAACAACCTAACAACCGGTTGCTATGACATGTGCTGACCACCAGGGGGCATGTGCAGAACATGGTGGGTGTTGGCTGCAGTGGGATGGTAGAGCAGGTGAGCAGGGGCGCCAGTCACTGTCATCGGGGTGAGCCTCTGGTGGCTAAAGAAAATTCTTTGCTCCTGCACGCGCCGTGGTCCCACCCAGCGCTCACACCCACAGTTGGCGCCAGAGCCACTGCTCACACTCACAGCTGGTGCCCAGCATTCGGTGCCATCAGCAGGTGCAAGAGGTGGCTGCCAGCCTTGATCACCCCTAAGGGCTTCTCCACCTCCCCCTGCTTCTGAGGGGCAATCGGGGCAGTAGCTGCGGCTCACACCTGCTGATGGTGTCAGCCCCACTTGCACCCCCTGCTGGCACTGACCCTAATCGCTCTGTGCCATCAGTAGGTGCGAGCAGGGCAGGTGCCTTCAGCACATGGGAATGGCAGCGGCAGGAGCGGGGACCATGGGCCATGGCAGGGGCATGGGTTGACACCTGCTCCTGTGCCCTACAGTTCCTTTCAAGGTGCACAAATCTGTGCACTGGGCCCCTGGTTGTTAATAAGTAGCTGCTCCTGGAACTATCCTTCTCCACAGATACCTGCTTCTGAAGTACTGACACCCGTCACTGACATCTCTTTTTTCACAACTCACTTTGATCCCCTCTCCATTCTCAGTTATTATCAGTGACTCACCCTTTACCCCACAAACATACACACTCAGTCCCATCCTATATAATAAAGCGATAATATGCAAATTAACCCTCACACCCTCACAAGATGGCTGCCTACAACCAGGCCAGCAGGGGGGTTAGTGAGGGACAACCAAACGACTGAACAAGCAGGCTGCTTGGGGTGACCAGGCCATCAGGAGGATTTAGTGAGGGATGACCAAACAACTGAATAAGCAGGCTGTGTGGGGCGACCAGGCCGGCAGGGGGATTTAGTGAGGGATGACCAAACAACTGAATAAGCAGGCTGTGTGGGGCGACCAGGCCGGCAGGGGGATTAGTGAGGGATGACCAAACGACTGAACAAGCAGGCTGTGTGGGGTGACCAGGCTGGTGGGGGGGGCTGTAAGGAGCAACCAGGGTGGCGGAGGGGGTGCAATTGGGAGCTACCAGGCCAGCAAGGGGGGAAGTTGGGGGCAACCAGGCTGGCAGGGGGTCAGCTAGGGGTGACCAGGCCAGTTTTGGGGGGCCAGTTAGGAGTGACCAGGCTGGCAGGGAGGGGGCAGTTGGGGGTGACCTGGCCAGCAGCAGGGGGCAGTTAGGGCAACCAAGCTGGTGGGGGGGGCAGTTAGGGGCGACCAGGCAGGCAAGCAGGTGAGCAATTAGGAGCCAGCAGTCCAGGATTGTGAGAGGGATGTCCGACTAGAAGTCAGACATCCTCCGAGGGGTCCTGGATTAAAGAGGGTGCAGGATGGACTGAGGGGACCTTCCTCCCATGCACAAATTTCGTACACTGGGCCTCTAGTTATTTTTATATTATTCTCAGCATGCATAAATGTCCTGGACCCCTAAGGGGATCATACAACTTCACCTCTGAATGAAGAACCAGACTCATTGCATTTTATGTGCTCTACAAAGCAGTGCCCATAACAGCAGTGATGGCAAGGGGTTCATGCTGGCTCCTAGGAAAGTAACTGGCAGGCTGGGTCTGAGCCCCCAGTGGATGTCTGAGCTCTCCTTCATCAGCCTGCATGAAAATAGTCATGCTTCCCTCCTTTGATCAGGGATCACTGGCTGTAAATGTGACCAAGCTTCTGGGACTCAGATTAAAACAATAGTTACATCCAGGCAAGTCACTTTGAATTACACAGATGCCAAACTCTTTCCTAATCAATCATGAAAATGAATAATGTGTGGTAGGCTCAAGTTTGGGTTGACAAGTGGGTGACTAAAGAGGGTGACTTCCATGTACAACAGAGAAGGAAAGCATGAGATAGACTTATATTCTATATATGGGGCAGCAGGTATAGATGCAAGACCTTTGTATGAGGAGGATTTGAGATAGGAAAGAAAAGAAATTATTAATTGAGTGCTGCTACTTAGCCAAGCATTGCATGCCAAATTTACTCAATCTTTATCAAACTTCATTCATTCATTCATCAACTCTCTTCTTGGTTCTGTAACATACACTGTTCTAGGTATTGGAGACTGAACCGAGAAAGAAACAGAAAAGGTTTCAGTATTATGGAGCTTATAGGTGGGAGTTAGGGGGAAGGAAATAAATACCTAAATAAATAAGATGATTTCAAAGAGCAATAAATGCTACAAAACAGTAACATAGAGAACTGTGCTACAACATGGTTATGAGCAGAGTCACATTTTATGGAGTGGTTAGGGCAGGCAATTCTGAAGAGAGGATATGTTAACATACACTTGAGTGATGAGCATATACCAAGCCCTGTGTGAAGATCTGGAGGGAGAATGTTCCCAGCAGAAGAATTAGCACGAGCAAAGATGCTGGCATTGGAATGATGAAAGATGACTGAGGTAAGAGTCCTGAGATGAAGGGCAAGCTTTACTGGCTCAGCTAGTGCATTTATTGTCAAGGTCAAATATTTGTATTCGAATCTTCGTGTGCTAAAAACCCATTGGGGGATTTCAAAAATAGGGAGTGGCAATGACATGATTCACAAGACATTATGAGGTAATGAATTGTGGAAGACTAGCCCATTCACACATAATGAAACATTGCGGATAGAAGCCAGGGGCATTTCAAAAGTTGCACGGATATTAAAAAGCAGAGCTGGGATTTAAACTGAGGGAAACCTTGGCTCAACAAGTAAAGGAGATATTATCTCCTTTGAGGCTTTTTCTAGGGCACCAAGTGGACACAACCTTGAATTATCTAATAATGTAATGCTAGACATTGGTCAAAATTTATAAAAGTTTATTTTTTTCCTTCTTTTGATACAGGAAACAGAGTATTTTGAAACTGCTGTCAACACCTTTACCTTACTACAAAAATACTTATTTCTATTACTATTTAATTTCTAATGCCTTTTAGATTTCATTGCCCCCAATTTTACACACAACCAATCCCACTTTGCTGTGTTTTGTAACTTTACCATTGAGGTATTACAAGTGTCTCCCTTTTTCCCCCATTGGCCTCCCCACTCCACCACGCCCCCTCCCCAGGCCTTCCCCACACTATTGTTTGTCCATGGGCTATGCATATATGCATATGAAGTCTTTGTTTAATCTTACCGCCTTTATTGTATGGTTGAGAATTGGAGTAAAATTGAGAATGGAGCTCTGGTCATGTGCACAGTCTGAAAAAAAAATGAATTTTCATGAGTTGGCTCTAGGGGAAAAATTTTCAATCTTTTGAACAGGTTGTGTTAATGAAATATAAATGTATAAATAAGTGGCTTACTCATGCTTCTTGCTATAACAGGTTAGCTTGTAGTGCACCAATCTTCTACCCAAAACAAAAATAAATGCTGACTAAAAGACAAAGCACATCTGCTTGAAGACATCGTGGAGCTATGAAGATAGCCCAAACTTAAGACCCAAATTTTAGAAAAAAAGATGGAAATGTCATCCAATAGTCAGAGTCAGTCTTTCTCTTAAGAAGAAGTAACATCAATCTTAATCTCACTTCTTTAGAGAAGAAATGAAAAGACTTTTAGCTCATTTTGCAAACCAAAAATATCAATATGAAAATGTCATGGAAGTTATAACAAAGGAAAAAATTCAAATCAATCTCTCATGAATGTAGATACAAACACACTAAGCAAAGTATTAGAAAACCATACCCAATAATAAAAACTCCAATGCATACATCTATAATAAAAAAAACATAATATGCTAATTAGACTGGACATCCTTCCAGATGACCTTCGAGATGAAGCCAGGGCTGTGAGGGAAGCCGGGTTCCCGGGTGCCAGAGGACAACTGGGGGAAGGAAGGCCTACTCTTGCACGAATTTCATGCATCGGGCCTCTAGTATAACAATAAAACATTAAAACTTAGGCACAGTAATCCCCCTTGTTCCCAGTATCACTTTCCACAGTTTCAGTTAAAAGATATATCCCCCATGGATAAGTGGTGACTATTGTAACTAAAATGTATACCAATAATGCAACACAGGTTTAAATTTCAAAGTAATCAAATTCTCTCATTTGTCCTAAATAAAGCAGAAAACCATTTGATTATCTCAATAAAGGAGGAAATCACACAGCATGCCATATACAGAATCCATTTTAGATAAAGTAAAGATCTAAATATGAATGACAAAACAATAAAGGTTCTAGAAGATTGAACATGATCATGACCATGGGTAGGTACAAAATAAGCAATAACTATGAAAAAATGGTGATGGACTAAACTGCTTAAAACTAAGAACTTTTGTTTATTGAAAATGATGTCTAGAGAGTAGAAAGGCAAGGCAAGCCACAGAGTAGAGGAATATATAAGCAATATATAACTTTCACAAAGCCCCTGACTCCATAATATATAATGAAGTCCTCTAGATTAATAAGGAAAGACATTAAGGAAAATTCAAATAAAATACAAACATAAGACTTGAACAGACATGTCAGAAAGGGTCATACACAAACAGTCATTAAAATGTGAGCAACCTTCTTATTCATCAGGGCACATAAATAAAATTCACAATATAATACTATCATACAATCATCCAAATGGTAAAGGGACAAAGAATAGGTAAATATTGGCCAGAATACGAAGCAGTAGCACCTCTTATACTTTGCTAGCTGAAGTAACACGAATATAATTACCTTGAAAAGCTGTTGCTTTGAAGTGGAACATAAGGATATACCCAGTAGAAAGGTGTACCTACATTTACCAAAGGATGTATACAAGTATGTTTACAGTAACCCTATTTTGGATAGATTAGCCCCACATTGCTAACAACCTCATTATTCCACAAAATTAGAATGGGCGAAAAACAGCTATACTCATGCACTGGAATATTGTACAGCAAAGGGAATGAACTACTACTGCTACTCACAAAAACACGGATAAATATCAAAAATACAATATTGAACAAAGCAAGTCAGACCTAAAAGAATACCTACTGTAAAAATGTACCTGTGGAAATAGAAGTAAGAAAAGTATGTATGTTTGGGGAGAAGTTGTGGCTGGAAAGAACCAAGAGTTGGGCTTTAGGGATGTTGGTAATAGTCTCTTCGTAGGCTCTGTGTATGTGCATTCCCTTTGTAAAAACCCATCAAGCTGTTCACCAATGATCAGTGCTCATGTTGCATGTCTGCTGGGATTGGCTGTCATGGTTGGCTGTCACTGCCTTCTCTGTCCTCTTCATTCCAGGACCAAGGCAGAAGGATATGCAGTTCTTTTAGTGGAAGGAAAAGAGACCAAGGCACAGTCACACGATGCATCCTGACACTGCTGCTCAGGGGTCTATGGGCCACTTCACTTACATCATGACCAGCGCAAGTCACAGGACACCGTTGATGTCCATGGGGCAGCAGGAGCAGTTGTCCCACTGGGCTGGAGAGGAAATACTTTGACAAATACTACAATTTTTCCCCAGTGATTTTCTTTTGGGCAGAGTAATTTCACACACTTAAATAGCAAACTGTTTCTTTCTTGATATATTTAAAGCATTCAATTGAAACAAGATAAAAAATGTTTTTTTAAGAATTCCCTAAAATCCTCAAAGAAATTATAGGAAATTGATTGCAAATAAAACTGCTAGTAAATCTGTTGGGTAAGATTTCTCTGGTAGCAAGGTTTACAAATGCCCAGACAATTCATGTCTCTCATCCATCTGCCAAAGCTGAGTTACTAATCACACTGAATTGCAACTTCAGAGCTGTTTTGGAATCTACTTTTATTCTGACCCCAGACGTGTTATTTATAAAACCACTGTTATAGAAAAATATAATTGGGTAAATAGAACATTTCCCTACTCCCACCCCCGAAATGATCAGAGTATATATGCAGGTATGTAACCAATTTAAATGCAAATGATTCAGATTAGATTAGTTGTAACTGAACTCCTTTAAATCATGTATAGTCTTAAAAAACATTTCATATTTCTCATAAATGAATAAGATCAACCTTTCTATCCCCTCAGTATAATTAAGAGGACTTTGCACTGTCACTATGAGAAAGACAAATTGTCTGTGTGGGAGTTTTGTCCCTGTGGGACTAGGAGGTGCTAATGTTCATGAGGACCTACTGTGTGTCAGGAAGCCTCTGAGGCTATTTTTACACACTAGCTCATGTTTTTCACAATTAGTGAAGCTACAGCTTCCTTTTACAGAGAAAACTCTTTTGGTGTATCACCTATAATGTCCCCAAAAGTCCTGCAAAGTATGGACCCCCAATTATCTGTGCAGTATAATATGTTCCAAGACCTGCAGTGGTTGTCTGTATCTGTGAATACTACCCACTCCATATATACTATATTTTGTGTTTTTTTCCTATATATACATACCTATGAGAAAGTTTAATTTATAAATTAGGCACAGTAATTAATTAACAACATTAAGTATTAATAAAATAGAACAAGTATGGCAATATACTATAAGTTATGTGCATACAGTCTCTTCTCTCTCAAAATCCCTTACTGTACTCTGCTCACTCTTCTCGTGATGATGTGAGATAGTTCAATGCTTATGTGATGAGATGAAATGAAGTGGATGATATGATGAGATGAAGTGAATGTGATGTAGCATTGTTACTATTTGAACTGATATGTCAGAAGGAGGATCAAATCTAACACACATTTCTTTTTCCTTCTTTACAATTTCATGGACAGAAGATTCATTCTTACCATAATCTTAGCAAACTCAGCATACCATTTTTTCCTTAGTAAGTTAAGAACTTGCACCTTTTTACTTAAAGGAAGCACTTCACAGTGTCTCTTCAGCATATCTGATTTGCCAGCATCACTACTCTTGCACTTTGGGGCCATTATTAAGTGACATAGGACAATTTGAATACTAGCACTCTGGGACTGCAAATGTCCACTGACAGTCAAGTTAGCGAGTCAGTGACTAATGGTTGGGATGCACGTACAGTGAGGAAAAATGTACAGTGAAGGGATGTGCTGGGGTTGGGGGAATTAGTGTCCTGGGCAGAATGGAGTGGAACTGTGTGAGATTATATCATGCTATTCAGAACAGAAAGCAATTTAAAACTTATGGGTAGTTTACTTCTGGAATGGTTCATTTAATATTTTCAGACCACCATTGACCCAGTAACTGAAACTACACAAAGCAAAATCATAAATAAGGGGATGCTACTATATTTACCTAAATAACTTACTCAAATCCATATAGCTATTAATCCAAAGTTCATGGTTCTCTGACAAATCACCCTCACCCTTCTTTGCTTCCTCTCTTTAGTAATAGTTGGAAACTATTCTAATTTAAACAGTTTTAATTTGATCATAACTTATTTTGTATACATTTCCTTCTGAACAGTGAAAGGAAACTTGTAAAAAAAAAAAAACCGTGATAGACATGGTTCATCACCTGGTACACTGTGAGTTACAATGCTTTGTAGTATCATTGATTTACAAGGCCTCCTCATCGACCATATCAAAGACTACAAAATGAAGGTGATAATAACCACAAAAGGTGTGTGTAAGTGTGTGTGTGTGTGTTTGTGTGAAAAAGAGAGAGAGAGAGAGAGAGAGAGAGAGAGAGAGAGAGAGAGAGAGAGAGAGAGAGAAGTGGGCACAGACTCACAAATGGGTTGGGGATAAAGATCTCTGAATGGACAGATGGAAGGATGAGTTGATAACCTAACCAGTTAGTGTAGTAATATGTGCCATCAAACGCATGATAGTTGGGCTTTCCTTACTCTAATTTACAGCAGAGATAGAATGGAAGGACTGATGATGGAATTTAGAACAGCCCAGACATCCCTTTAATTACACCTGAACTTGCAGAGTTTAAACTAGAAAAGAGATACTCCATGGACACTTGCTTCTGACTTCATGTCTTGGTCTGCATTCCTTAATGAATAATTATTAAAACCTCAGTTTTTTTATATCCGAACAAGATAAATATTAAAAAAATATTTTTAAAAAGAGCAATTTTAAATTACTTATGGCTTATGTTGCAATATTTATTTTTATGTATTAGAAAGATTTCTTGTAATGAAGAAAATGTATTTTGGGGTGGAGGGAAGGTGCAGAGGACCTAAATAAGCTTTTCCAAAGAGAACATGCAAATATGTCAAGAGATATATGAAAAAATGTTCAATGTCACTGATCATCAGAGGGATGGAAATTAAAATGACAATGCGGTATTACCTCACACCTGCAGAATGGCTACCATCAATTAAAAAAAAAACACATACTGGCAAGTATGTGGAGAAAAGGGAACGCTTGTGCACTGTGGTGGGAATGCAGACTGGTACAACCACTATGGAAAACAGTGTGGAATTTCCTCATAAATTTAAAATGGAACTGACATTTGATCCAATGATCCCACTTCTAGGACTATATCCTAAGAAGCCTGAAAAACCAATTAGAAAGAATATATGCACCCCTTTGTTCATAGTAGCATTATGTGCAATAGCTAAGATCTGGAAACAGCCCAAGTGCCCATCAGTAGATGAGTGGATAAAAAAGCAATGGTACCTTTATACCATGGAATACTATGCAGCAATAAAAAAGAAAGATATCTTACCCTTCGAGACAGCATAGTGGGACCTGAAAGGACCTGAAGGGTATTATGCTAAGTGAAATAAACCAGTCAGAGAAAGACAGGAATCACATAATCCCACTTATATGTGAACTCTATGAGCAAAATAAACTGATGAACAAAATAGATCCAGAGACATTGAAACATGCAACAGACTGACATATTTAGAGGGAAACAGGAGTGAGGGTTGGGGGGAGAAGAGCAGGGAGAGATCAACCAAAGAATGTATATGCATATATGCATAGCCCATGGTCAAATAATAGTGCAGGAAGGCCTGGGGAGAGTGTGGAAGAGAGGTGGAAGGGGCTCAACAGGGGAAAAAGGGGGCATCTGTAATACCTTCAACAATAAATGTTTTTAAAGTGCATTTTTCATTAATGCACAGACCCATTTCTCCTCCTTATGCATTGTTCATGTTCACTACTCTCAATGAGAATAGGTCATATGGCCACCTTGGTGTGGTCAGAGCCCACGCTGCCCTGCATGGGTATTGCCACTGCTGCATAGCTCCCTGTCCCATCCTGTCCTGCTCACTCATGGGGGTTCCCTGACCCCAGCCCCACCAGGGCCTGTGTCTCAAGGAGCCCTTTGCAATCCTCATGTGTTGGCAAATGCAATAAATAAAGTATGTTTTATGTGAAACAAACAAATTCCTTTTTAACATATCTTCCATTGATTTTCAAGGGTCTTGTCAGGAAGGAGGAGAAAAAGGGCAAGGAAGAGGAGAAGGAAAGAGAACTGATAATAATTATCATCTGCAGGAAAAATTCCAAGCTGTAGTTAGGTCTTTCATTTTGATCTTTCCCAATACCTGGGCCACCATATGTCTGTCTCTACAAAGTCTCATTATACATATTGATGTGCTTTTCTTATTACTTTAATGAACAACACAGCATCTATGTTTATGACATCAATCTTCCCATTCAATCTCTGAACAATATAAAAGTTCAGAGATAAGAGATCCAAACAGATCTATTATTTATTTTTCCAATGTCTGGGCGGATGGCACTTAAAAACATTCTGATGTTATACAGAAGAGTCAACCTTCACTTATATATGTGAAAATAATTACTCAACTAGGACCACACGGCTGTTGTTTCATCAGAAGAGGCCTATTTTTTCAAATAAGTATTCTAACTTTAATTCATGCAAAGGTTGTTCCCACTGTGGAGCACTCCTACAACCTCACAGCCACGCTCAGTGCTTCTGGAATGTTTGCCCCGCCCCCGAAGGTACAGATGATTCCAGCTGAATTAGCACATTGCTCTAAATGGCACCACTTCCTGGGAGTCCTAGATCCTGAAACACTCAACTTTTAAAACAATTCTGTTTAGGGCCCGATATATAGATAGATAGATAGATAGATAGATAGATAGATAGATAGATAGATAGATAGATAGATAGATGAAGACATATATAGTTTTTATATAAGATTCTTGGATTTTCATGTGTTGGCATGAAAAGTATTATACTGTTTTATTTTGTGTCTGTATTTCAGTTAATAATAACTAGTCACCAGTTAACTGTATTTTCATTTGCTGAGTGCCAGTCACAGAGGCAAGTGCTTTTTAAGGATTATCTCATGTAATCCTGATAGCACCCCTAGAGGTTAGTGCCAGTATATTATTATAGCAAGAACAATTATATTGTAGTAAGTGGATTTAAAAAGAAATTACATGAAATGTGGTGCCATGTTATTAACAAGGTAATGGAGTGAGCAGTGTGAGTCTGTGTGATTAACCCGGTGACAGTCTGGGGTCTTGGGGGCAGTGAGGAAGGTCACTGCAGCTATGCAATCCCAATCTCTACCGGTTTGGCCTGGAGTTTGGCACCACCTGTGGGTGATTTTAGTTACAGCTGTTGAATATTCTGGACAGTGGTCAATATAGCAACCTCAGTGAGTTGGTGCCCATTTCTTTTAGCTCTGTTCAGAGATATAGGGACTCCCTGATAGCCTAACCATCTCAGAAAGTAAGAAGTTTAGCCCATCCTTATTAGAGAAGGTAATTGAAAGAGAAGTTGATCCAATTTCTAACATGTAATAGGCAGCAGTTTGGGATATGTTATCACAAAGTTTTAACTTATTTGCAATTTGAAGAGCAAGTTTCCTATGTTAATGCAGTTATTAGGAGGTGGAGACTCATGGACCGAGACTACAGTGTGGTGACTGCCATAGGTGAGGGCGGCAGGGGCGTAAAAGAGGGTATAGGGGGATAAATGGTGATGAAAGGAGACTTGACTCAGGCTGTGAACACACAATACAACATACAGATGATGTGCTGTAGAATTGTATACCTGAAACCTGTATACTTTTTTAAACCAATGTCACCCAAATTAATTCAATTAAAAAGCACACACACACACACACACACACAAAAAAAAAAAAAACGAGGTGGAGATGCATGGGAACCCAAGCTGATCTTGTTGATAAAATAGGAAATTGTCCCAGGACACATAGGTATCCAGAGCCTACACTGAACCAAAGTTGGTTTAGCTACCAAGTCAACATTAAGTTATCCAGGAGGTGAGATGAGGAAGAAATAAAAAAATATATAACAGATATTTAAAAGTTAATAATTTATGTGCCATATTTCATTTGGGAAAATCTTGGTGGAAAATGTGACTATCTTTTGTAAAGGCTTACTACACTTTAGGACCAGTTGTGAGAATGCACAGAGGTAGAACATGTGAAGTCTGTCATCTAGTGTAAATGCTTCACTTAAGAAATGGAACACCTAGCAAGCTCCCAGAAAATGGACCTTTCTTTCCTCCCCTCCATTATCTCAGAAATTTTATATTAATTTATTTAAGCGGTATTTTTCATGAGCTGCACTTCAGCATTCCTCCTACAGATGCATGCTCTGGTCCTGGGCCATTACAGGAGCTGCCGGTCACAGTCAGTGAGCTCCAGGGCTAGGGTCTGGCTGCAAGTCTGTCTGCTGCTAAGACACAGGCTTCCCCATACAGTCCGTGTCCTCCACCCACCCGCCTCTGCTGCTAATTCAGGAATTCACTCTGAGACACTGAAATATCTGTCTTTAATGTCCCCTTTCAAAAGGCAGACAAGAACATGGGTAAGCTGGCAATTGTTATTCAGCGAGGTGCAAGGAGGAGCAACACTGTGAATCAATCACTCATATAAGACCAGGCCACCATCCATTCTGCCTCACAGGAAGCATGAAGCACTGTGAGGAGTCTCGTTTATTTTCTGTGAGGATGAGCAGAACAAATTAACCGCAAGAGGATCAATATCTGTGCATTGGGCTTTCAGGGCCAATAATCCACTGGTCGGCCCAGTAGTGTCCTTCAAGGACGACAGAGACAAGCATCATTCTATGTGGTGAAAGCATGAAGAGGATAAACCAGAAATGTCCCAATAAAGGCAGGAGTAAATGGGGTTCAGGTTCACTCCTTTTCTTATTTAGTGCTTAATGTTATCGGAGACTTGGCCAATCATGCAGGTTAGAGATTAAAAATAGCATTAAGCTAGAGAGACAGAACACCTGGAAATATAGCCAAGCTCTCCAGAACATCCTTGACAGATCTCGGGGCCCTGAGCCCACAGTGGCACCTGCAGCCTATTCAACCCAGCGGTAGTGCCCTCATAAAGTCAGTTTCCTTTCTCACGTGGAAGGAAACAAATACTTTTTAAAATAATACCAAGGAAATTTCATTAGAAAAGAAATAGGTGTGTTTCTATTAATGAAGATTGAAGTTTGCCTAACAAAATCAACAGTTAAATGGCCTCCGTAGCAAATAGCTTCAATTTTTATTTTCATAGTTTCATACCCAGATTTGCTTATTCTTGGCTAGAGTCCCTCAACTTTTCATGAGCATGTATTTTGTTTTTAACATCATCCTGGGCACATGGAAATACAACATCGAAGTAAAAATGGTTTCATAATTTGCATTTGATCACAGCTTTTAGGGAAGATAGATGAGAAAGCTAACAAGTTTAAAACAGTTAAATTCTAGTGAAGACTATGAATCTGATGCTATAAAAGCCCATTGAAGAGACATCTAAATAAAATCCAGGTTTCTCAGTGTGTTTGTGTATGTGTGTGTGTGTGTGTGTGTGTGTGTGTGTGTGTGTGTATCTAAGCAGGGTTATCATGCAATTAAATGTTGAAGATGAGTAGGAGAGAGCCATATATGTTGTATTTTGAGATTGGATGGAAGGCTTTGCAAACAAAGACAATAGCTGATTCAATGGCAGGGAGCACAGTGATATTTGGGAACCCACAAACCACTTTGCTCCATCTGCCAAAAGGGTATTGAGATTCACATCTCTGGTTAGGCAAATTATACATCTCATTAATTTTACAGCCTTGCTCCTCTCTTTGGATTTGCGGTAGCTTGATTCAATTTTCTTTGTTTCTTTTTGAGATTAAAGCTGATTGACCTTTGAGAAAGAGAAAGGGATATTTACGTGTATTGGCAATCGATTTGTTTGAAAGTCAAAGCTACACAGAGGTTATCTTACAGAGCTTCACAAATTTAGTAAGCACAGTGTTTACTCCAGTAACATTTCCACCTTCCCCGAAGCATTTTTACTCTGCCTGACCTTTATATAACACTTTAATATTCATATTTGCTGCTGAACTTTCACAACTTTGTACAGTTTCAAAGCTGCTAATCTGATCATGTCTCTCAGTTCCTCTCACCTTTCTCATTTTTGTCACTCTGCTGACAGCAAAAGAAGAAACAGATTTCATTTAAATTTTGTGTCATTCAGGACTGATGACCCAGGGGAATATTCAGGGCATATCTTCCCTTCAACAAGAATAGTGTGGGTAAGGAAATTCGAATGAATCCATGGTATGGACTCAGTTGCATCAATCAATAATCATTTGCTTGCTCTCAAACCAATGTCATGCAATGTTCTAGGAGCTGAGGCAAATAAATTCATGTGGTTCCATTAAGAATTACCCTCAATATGATTAAAAATATGAAACATATAAATTAACTCATTTTATTTATTCACCCAACACACATTTCTACAGTGCATATGCTATGTTATAGGGCTGAGATACAGCAGCGAACAGGACATAGACCTCACCTTCAAGGTGCGAGCTTGTATTCACATGGAGAATGCTGACAAGGGAAAAGAAAATTGCAATGCACTGTAACAATTATTAGTACAAAAATAAGCCCAGGGTCAACAAAACCAGTCTTGGAAACTATGGAAACACTCTCTAAAGCATGTGACCTCTTAGCTGAAATCTGAGGAATGAAACAGTTTCCTAGTTTAAGGAGAGAAAGAGTGCTCCAGTCTGGCATGGCTGAATTGTGTCCTCTAAAAATTCATTATTTGAAGCCCTAACTTCAGAATGTGACTGTATTGGGAAATAGAGCATTTAAAGCAATGATTGCATTTAAATGGTGCCCTCCAAGTAGGCCCTACCTAATCCAATATGACTGGTGTTGTTTTAATAAAAATAGGAAACCGAGGGACACTGGAAGCGCACTCACAGAGGAAAGGTCATGCAAGGACACAGTGACAGGGCAGCCATCTATCTACTAGCCACGGAGAGAGGCCTTGGGAGAAACCAAACTTGCTGACACCTTGATCTCAGGCTTCCAGTCTGCATAACTGTAAGAATGTAGTGTGTGTGTGTGTGTGTGTGTGTGTGTGTGTGTGTGTGTGTGTGTGTAAAATCATGAGGCCAAACCAACAACGAATACTGGTTGGAGAACTAATGATGGAGTCAGTGGATATAAAGAGACAGCAAGTATGGTCTTAGCAGTGGCAGGGGTGGGAGGACATTGGCACTGGAAGCAGTGGCATAAATGACCAGGTGCGAGGAAGCACAGAAGCAAGGGAACATCAAGCAAAGAGGTGCTGTGAAGCAGAGATGAAACATGCATTTTCATGGAACAGATGGATTCTCAGTGCAATGGTGACAGCCCCGTGCACCAAGGTATTTCAGGAAGATAAAACATAAAAAGCAATTATGTGAGGGCCTGGAGCTATCTGAGAGTATAAGGCAATGACAGTCTTTCAACCTCCCAGTGATCCCTCCCCAGCTCTCTGTAACCTCTTCACACCAGTGTCCCCCAGGGTTCAAATCCTGGTTCTCTTGTCTTCACTTTCCACATTCCTTTTATTGAGATCTTTAAATGGCCCCTTATACTCATGCCTCCCAAATATATTACTCAAGCCTAGATATTTCTTCATAACTCCAGACCCTCCTATCTTATATTTTTACCTAGGCATCTAAAAGGCATCTCATATTTAGCATATCCTAAACTTAATATTTGATTTCCACCCCATCCCCCAAATCCTACTGCAATCCCAGTTATCTTCATAACTATTGATGTCAATTCTTTATTTACAGAAGTTCAAACCAGAAACCTGTCCTTGAGTTTAACCTTTCTCTCATATTCCAAATCTAGACCATCAGTACACTGTATTGGCCCTTCCTTCCAAATATATCTGAAATCCAACCACTTAGAGTAGCCCACTCTTACCACTCCCATATAAACCAACAGTATTCCTCACTGGATTATTGCAAGTTTCTTATAAGTGGCATCTCTGTTTTTATCCTCGAACCCCTCCATGTTTATTCTCATCACAGTAGCCAGAATCATCCTCTTAATAGTTCAATCAAGTTTCTAAACTCTAGCACTATTGCCACTTTGAGCCAGATGATACTTTGTCCTGGGGGCTGTCCTGTCTATTATAGAATACTAGAAGCCTGGTGCACGACATTCGTGCACTGAGGGGGGAGGGTCCCTTCAGCCCAGCCTGCACCCTCTCACAGTCCAGAACCCCTCAGGGGATGTCCATCTGCTGGCTTAGCGAGGAGCGGGTCTAAGCCAGCAGGTGGACATCCCCCGAGGGGTCCTTAGCACTGCCGCAGAGGCAGGAGAGGCTCCCGCCACCACCACTGTGCTCGCCAGCTGTGAGCCTGGCTTCTTGCTGAGTGGCGCTCTCCCTGTGGGAACGCAGTGACCACCAGGGGGCAGCTCCTGCATTGAGCGTCTGCCCCCCGGTGGTCAGTGTACGTCATAGCGACTGGTCATTCCGTTGTTCCGTCAATTTGCATATTAGGGTTTTATTATATAGATTTATTTAGCAGCATCCCTGGTCTCTACTCACAAGGTACTAGCAGCACCTCTCCTCACAGGTGCAACAATGAAAAGTGTCTCCAGACATTACAAAATGTCCCCTTAGGGAGGCTGGAATATGATCATAAAATTAAAAATGAAAAATCAGGACAAAATCCTAAGTCTTTTTAAGGGATTATAAAGACTACCACTTCATGCCTCCCCAGCCCTTCTCCCCGCCTTTGCTCTGTCTCTCACTCTCTCCCTAATTCTCTCTGCTCCCAACCCACTGGGCCCCTCCTGTTCCACTGAACATCAGGAATGCTCCTGGGCCTTTCCCAGGAACAGCTCACTCATTACCACTTTCAAGTATTGGCTCAGTTGTCACCTTTCAAGTGAGGCCCACCTGATCACCCCACTGTAATTCACAACCCAGTATTACCATCTCTGTGGCACTGACATCAACTGTTTGCTCCTAATTTGGCTACTACTTACCTTCTAACATACACAACGTACTGATTCATTCAACAGATATTTACAGAAGGCCTCCTCTCAGGTAGATGCTGGTCTATGCCTCTGGAGTTGGGGAGTAAGCAAAGCAGAGGTCTAGAGTCTAGCTGGGGAAACTGACACTAAGCAATTCAACAAATGGAGGATGTAACATGCCAGATGGTGCTAAATGCTTTTGAAAAATGTAATGCAGCTAAGGAAGTGAGGAGTGCTGATAAGGATGTTGCACTTTTAAGTAGGATGGTCAGGGAGGCCTCATTTAGCCTGGGAGATTTGAAAGATTGGCCAATTTTATGTTTGTTTGTATGGTCTAACCTGCATAAGCTCAGTGAGGTCCATGAATTTGTTTTTCTTATTTCATCCCAAGACAGCTCTACCAACTTGAATAGAGCCTGAGATCTAGTAGGTGTTCAATGGCTTTTCTTGAATCAAAGAAAATTATTTGTATCATGAAAACTTTATTATTTTGTTCTGATGGTAAAGAGGGGAAGACGTTCAACTTAGACAGATGTCACTCATTTCTTGCAAGAGCCCATTATGAATGTATCACAGACATTTGACCTTGGGATTATCTGTAATAAGTTGCTGTGGGAAGTGTTAAGTGAATGGTGGGTGCATGCAGTGTTTTCAAGATATATCAATGAGAGAGCCCCTTTCACACAACCAGGGAAGATGTTTAAAATGCCTTGAAGAAAGGGTAGGTTTGCAAAAGAATGAAAACAAAGCAGGACCAGAGGGAAAAAAATGGTGGTGGAATAGACAGACATATCCCAAGCCTTGTCCCGGAGCAGATAGAAAGAACAGCTGAGGATCTCACACGGAGTGTCTGTTGGTGAGTTAAAGGACAACTATACTACAGGAGAAGGTGGGGACTGCTGGATGGGACTCCCCTGACTGGGCAGTCCCCACAACTGCTGGGTTCCCTCCCGGAGCCACCGGCTCAGATGCAGAG
The DNA here is from genome assembly GCA_026230045.1 of Corynorhinus townsendii. Lineage (NCBI taxonomy): Eukaryota > Metazoa > Chordata > Mammalia > Chiroptera > Vespertilionidae > Corynorhinus > Corynorhinus townsendii. Next base: position 84,406,822 of record JAPDVU010000005.1, read on the forward strand.
ACCGCGCTATCTTGAAGGGGAAAGTGAATGTTATCAGAAGCCTGAAAATCTACAACTGCAGCAACCACCAAACAGCTGAGAACCCCAGAGCACAGGTCCCCAATTGGCACAAACACGTGGATTCAGAGGAGCTCTATACTCCACCATGGAAAGGTCAGATTTCACCTGAGATTAGGAGAGAGAGAACTACATAACCAGAATCTGGAGAAGGGAGACCATGGGGAGACAAAGAAATAGCCAGCATATGAAAGAAAAGCAGGCATCACCAAAAAAGGAAGTAAATGACATGGAGGCAAGCAACCTGTGAGAGAAAGAATTTAGAGAAATGGTCATAAGGTAACTGAAAAGAATGGAAGACAAATTTGACAATATGAGTAAGAACCAAGAGGAAATGAAGAACAACCAAGAAGAAATGAAAAATGACATCGCTGCTGTAAAGAAGTCAATAGAAAGCATCAAGGGTAGACTAGAAGAAGCAGAGGTCTGCATCAGTGAGCTAGAAAACAAGGTAGGAAAAAAATACCCAAGTAGAGCAGCATCTAGAAAAAAAAAATTAAAAAGCAGGAGGAGAGCCTAAGGAAACTTTGAGACAACATGAAACAAAACAACATCCACATAATAGGGGTAACTGAAGGAGAGGAAACTGAGCAAAGAATAGAAAACTTGTTTGACGAAATAATGACAGAAAACTTCCCTGATATAGGGAAGAAAAAACCCACACAAATCCAAGAAGCTCACAGAGTCCCAAGCAAAATGAACGCCAAAAGACTGACACCAAGGCACATTATAATTAAATTGGCAAACACCAATGACAAAGTAAGAATGTTAAAAGTGGCCAGAGAGAGACAGAAAGTTACATAGAAAGGAACCCCCATCAGACTACCAACTGATTTCTCAACAGAAACTCATCAGGCCAGAAGGGAAGGGAATGAAATATACAAAGTCATGCAAAGGAAGGGTCTGAATCTAAGAACACTGTACCCAGCAAGGCTATCAATCAAAATTGAAGGTGAAATCAGGAGCTTCACAGACAAAAAAGGACTAAGGGAATTTATTACCACCAAACCAGCAATGCAAGAAATGCTAAAGGGTCTGCTATAAAAAAAAAAAAAAAGGAAATAGGAAGCAAAGAAGGAACACAGGAGTAGAGAATAAAAATGGCCACAAATAAGTACCTATCAACAAGAACTTTAAACATAAATAGATTAAATGCACCATACAAAAGGCACATGGCAATGAATTGGATAAGAAAACATGACCCATATATCTGCTGTCTACAAGAAACCCACCTCAGAAAAAAAGATGCACACAGACTGAGGGTGAAGGGATGGAAAAAGGTTTTTCAGGCGAATGGAAATGAAAGAAAAGCTGGAGTAGCAATATGTATATCTGACAAATTAGATCTCAGAGTGAGGGACATAATAAGAGATAAGGAAGACCACTTCATAATACTAAAGGAAGCAATCCAACAAGAAGAAATAACTCTGGTAAACATACACACCCAATGCAAGAGGACCCAAATACATAAAAAAACTCCTGGAGGATATCAAAGGAGAGATTGACAGCAGTACAATCATAGTAGGAGACTTTAATACAACACTATCACCATTGGACAAATCCTCTAAACAAAAAATCAGCAAAGAAACATCAATCCTAAATGACTCACTAGACCAGATGGAATTAATTGACATCTTCAGAACGTTTCACCCCAAAGCCACAGAATATACATTCTTCTCAAGTGCACATGGCTCATTTTCAAAGATAGACCATATGTTGGGTCATAGGCAAAGTCTCTTCAAATTCAAGAAGATAGAAATCATATCAAGCATCTTCTCAGATCACAGTGGCATAAAACTGGAAATCTACAACAATAAAAACAATCTAAAAAAAAATCAAACACATGGAGACTAAACAACATGCTATTAAACAATGACTGTGTTACCAGAGAGATCAAGGAAGAAATAAAAAACGTAATGGCAACAAATGACAATGAAAACACAACAATCTAAAATCTGTGGGACACAGCAAAAGCAGTCTTGAGAGGGAAGTTCATAGCTCTACAAGCCTACTGCAAAAAACAAGAAACAATGGTAATAAATTACCTAACCCTACAACTCAACGAGTTAGAAAGAGAGCAACAATAAAAGCCCGGTGTAAGCAGAAGGAAGGAAACAATAAAAATCAGAGCGGATATGAACAGCATACAGACAAAAAAAAAAAAAAAAAAATCCAAAAAATCAACAAAGCCAAGAGCTGATTCTTTGAAAGTATAAACAAGATTGATGAACCTCTAGCCAGGCTCACCAAGAAGCAAAGAGAGAGGACCAAATACACAAAATCAGAAATGAAAGAAGTAAAATAGCAACAGACCCCACTGAAATACAAAGGATTGTTAAAAAATACTATGTACTACTCTATTCCAACAAACTGGACAACCTGGAGGAAATGGACATATTCCTAGAAAAATATAACCTTCCAAAACTCAATCAGGAAGAATCTAAACATCTCAATAGGCCAATAACTATGGAAGAAATTGAAGCAGTCATCAAAAAGCTTCCAGCAAACAAAAGCCCAGGGCCAGATGGCTTCACAGGGGAGTTTTACCAAACATTCAAGGAAAAACTAAAACATATCCTCCTCAGAATATTCGAAAAAATTCAAGAGGAAGGAACACTTCCAAGTTCCTTCTATGAAACTAGCATCACCCTAATACCAAAACCAGATAAAGACAACACAATGAAAGAGAATTACAGGTCAATATCCCTCATGAACATAGATGCCAAAATCCTCAACAAAATTCTAGCAAATCAGATCAGGCAGTTCATCAGAAAGATCATACACCATGACTAAGTAGGATTTATCCCAGGGATGCAAGGATGGTACAATATCTGCAAATCAATAAACGTGATATATCACATAAACAAATTGAGAGATAAATATCATATCAATTGATGCAGAAAAAGCATTTGACAATATGCAACACCCTTTCTTGATAAAAACTCTCAGCAAGGTGGCAATAGAAGGATCACACCTCAACATAATAAAAGCTATATATGATAAACCCACAGCTAACATCATACTCAATGGGCAAAAACTAAAACCATTTCCCCTAAGAATAGGAACAAGACAGGGATGCCCATTCTCACCACTCCTGTTTGACATAGTACTGGAAGTACTAGCCATTGTGATCAGACAAGAAGAAGAAATAAAAGGCATCCAAATTGGAAAAGAAGAAGGAAACCTGTCCTTATTTGCAGATGACATGATATTGTACATAAAAAACCCGAAAGACTCCATCAAAAAACTTATAGACTTAATAAATGAATTTGGCAATGTAGCAGAATACAAAATTAACGCCAAGAAATCTATGGCATTTCTATACACCAATAGTGAACTTATAGAAAGAGATACTAAAAAAGCAATCCCAATTACCATCGCAATGGTAATAAGGACATAATAAAATTTAGATACCTAGGAATAAACTTAACTAAGGAGGTAAAAGACCTATATGCGGAAAACTACAGGACACTGAAAAAAAAGATAGAGGAAGACGTAAATAGAATGGAAGAACATACCATGTTCATGGATTGGGAGAATCAACATCATTAAAATGTCCATACAATCCAAAGCAATCTATAGATTCAATGCACTCCCCATTAAAATACCAATGGCATATTTCACAGACCTAGAAAGAACTCTCCAAAAATTCATCTGGAATAAAAAAAGACCCCGAATAGCCACAGAAATCCTGAGAAAGAAGAACAAAGTAGGTGGGATCTCAATACCAGATTTCAAGCTGTATTACAAAGCCGCTGTTCTCAAAATTGCCTGTTACTGGCATAAGAGCAGACATATAGACCATGGAATAGAATAAAGAACCCAGAAATCAACCCAAACCACTATGCTCAATTAATATTTGACAAAGGATGCACGAACATACAATGGAGTCAAGACAGTCTCTTCAATAAATGGTGTTGGGAAAATTGGACAGATACATGCAAAAAAATGAAACTAGACCACCAACTTACACCATACACAAAAATAAACTCAAAATGGATTCAGGACTTAAGCATACAATGAGGAACCATAAAAATACTAGAGGAATCCACAGCCAGAAAAATCTCTGACATATGCTGAAGCAATTTCTTCATGGATACTGCTCCTAGGGCAATGTAAACTAAAGACAAAATAAAGAAATGGGACTATATCAAAATAAAAAGCTTTTGCACAGCAAAGGAGACCATCAATAAAACAACTAGAAAGCCCACTGAATAGCAGAACATATTTGCCAATGATATCAATGATAAGGGTTTAATCTCCAACATTTTCAGGGGACTCATGCAGCTTAACAAAAAGAAGATAAACAACCCAATCAAAAAATGGGCAACTGATCTAAATAGACACTTTTTGAAAGAAGACAGAAGGAAGGCCAAGAGACATATGAAAACCTGCTCAAAGTCACTAATCATCAGAGAGATGCAAATCAAAACAACAATGAGGTACCATCTCACACCTGTCAGAATGGCATTATCAACACGTCAACAAATGACAAGTGCTGGGGAGAATGCGGAGAAAAAGGAACCCTCATGCACTGCTGGTGGGAATGCAGACTGGTGCAGCCACTGTGGAGAACAGTATGGAGTTTCCTCAAAAAACTAAAAATGAAACTCCCATTTGACCCAGGGATCCCACTTCCAGGAATATATCACAAGAAACTAGAAACACCAATCAGAAAGGATATATGCACCTCTATGTTCATAGCAGCACAATTCACCATAGCTAAGATTTGGAAACAGCCTAAGTGCCCATCAGCAGATGAGTGGACAAAAAAACTATGGTATATCTCCACAATGGAATACTATGCTGCAGTAAAAAAGAAGGAGTTCTTACCATTTGCAACAACATGGATGGAGATGGAGATCATTATGCTAAGTGAAATAAGCCAGGCAGAGAAAGGTAAATATCACATGATCTCACTCATTTGTGGAATATAATGAGCAACATAAACTAATGAACAAAAATAGATCCAGAGATAGAGAAACACAATCAGAACGTCAAACCTCAGGGAAGATAGGGTAGGGTGGGGGTAAGGGGCAGAGATCAACCAAAGGACTTATGTGCATACAAATAAGCCTAATCAATGGACACAGACAACAGGGTGGTGGGGTCATAAATGGGAGGTGGGGAGTAATGGGGGAATAAGGACACATATGTAATACTTTAATCAATAAAGAAATTTTTTAAAAAAGGAAATAAAACAAGGTAGAACTAGGCAAAAGATAAAGAACCTGGTGAACCAACCATCCCCAGAACCCTGCTCTGACCTTTGACCTTGTGCCCATGCCAGTAACCAGTCACTTTCCCCTTTCAGTTATGACTAGCATGCCCAGTGAGATCATGTATGTTATTGCCCAGCCCAGGACAACTTTTGTAAGTAAATGGGGACCTTATTCATAATTAAACCAGGAAAATGGATGTAATTTGGAACTGTTACAGGAAGGCCTTAGTTAACCTTATCATGTGCCCTCTTCTATTATTGTCTCTTCTTTGACACAGTCTCCATCATGCATGCATCCCTGCCTTCATTCCTAGCTCAGTGGCAGATGGGTGGGGTCTTGCCCCTTCTTATTCCTTCATTTAGTGAAGGGGAAGGGCAGAGAACTCCCCTGTGTTAGTTGTTTGCTGTTTCTTAATTACCTTCAGCTCAAAAGAATGCCAAAGTGACATATTTCGAGGTGACATATCCTGATCCCCTTCACAAGAATCGATGGGAAGAGATAAGCTATTTTCTGAGCAATAGGGAAAGCCCAGTAGTTTTAGTTTCCACAATGAAGCACAGGAGCAAGAGGAAAGGAGGTGAGTTTTAGGTTTTGAGCCAAACTAAGGACTGAAGATTGAGCAGAGCTTTGTTAAGACTACATTAAAAAGTGGCCTGCAGGGCTCAGCTTGCTGACTTCTCCTGTGACTCCTAGCACCCAGAGAAGGCAGGAGGAAGACTGGGTGCGAGGTTCCAGAGTGAATTCCAAGCAGAGCTTTCCAGTTGGCTAAGTCTGTATTTCCATCTTTCCAGGAATATGAAAAAGGGCCTTACTGTCTTCCAAATGCAGTGTGTTCTGTCTTTTTGCCTTTCTTTGGGGCCTGCAACATCCTCACCAACGGCCCATAACACATTTCATGATGAAGCTGAAATGTCCTTTCCTCCATGGAGGCCTTTTGACTCTTCCCAGTGAGTTTTTCTCACTCATTCCCATAACATGTTATATACACTCTATTATGACATAAGCACCCAATTACCAGAGTACTGATATGGTCTTGCACCTTGCAACAGAGTATTGATAATGTCTTACACTTGGCACATATCTCCATAAAATGTCTGACTGTTTCCAGAAATGTACCTTTTTCTTTCCCTCCCTGTCCCTTCCCTCATCCTCTAGTCTGGAGAGCATTTTAATTTCAATTTTGATTCTAAGTGTTAAAAAAGGCAGTAGTAATGTATTGACATATTTGTCAGGAACTTTGCCTCTGACAACTGTACATCTCTCCACCATCTCCTCCAACATGTATCAGGTGCAGAGCTCGGGCAACCTCTATGTATGTAGCACAGTGCATCAGCGTCATGTCTTCTTCCTGGCTCTTCATGCTCAAAAAGGCAAAAACGGGGACAAGCTATATGGTGGCCTCAGTGGAGACCCAGCAGCAAAGGAATGCCTTCCAAAGGAAGGGAAATCATTGAGCAGAAACATTTTATATCTTAACTTTTTATGATAAAGCTACAAAACTGTGGGAGTGAAGAAAATGAGATAAAATTTATCTTGGCTAGAGCCTCCCCAAATGGCTTTTGAAGGGATTCGGTGTATTTGGATAAAAGCTTTCAGGCTCTAACTGCCTTTCAGAGCATGGGCTGGTGAAGATGGTGCCGCCAATGTGCGCTTAGATAAGCTGATTTAAAATACATTAGAGAGAACTGAATGAGTTCTCTGGTTAAATGTGTCATTTTCTTCAAATGATGTTTGTATTGGTTTTGCCTCCATTTCAAATTCTGCAAGTAAAAATTATCTCAGTACATAACACAGATTGGTATCTTATATAACAAAACTCTAATATGCAAATCGACCAAACGGCGGAATGACTGGTCACTATGACGCACACTGACCACCAGGGGGCAGATGTTCAATGCAGGAGCTGCCCCCTGGTAGTCAGTGCATTCCCACAGGGGGAGTGCTGCTCAGCCAGAAGCTGGGCTCATTGCTGGTGAGCGCAGTGGTGGTGGAGAGAGCCTCTCCCACCTCTGCTGCAGGTGGGCGGTAAGAAGCAAGGGGTCCCGGACTGCGAGAGGGTGCAGGCCAGGTTGAGAGACACCTCCCCCCCCCCCCAGAGCATGAATTTCATGCACTGGTTCTCTAATTGTATAATAACCACTCTGAGTTGTGAATTTTTTTTTCATATTCCATTCTTAATGTTATGGAGTTAACATGCAAGAATCTGTGCATGAACATCCTTGTGTGATGTAGTCACTATCACTTTTTGTTAATAACCCAAAATAAAATTCTTTGGAGTTCACCCTCCAGCCCCACCTTCAAAGGAGAAATGATTTCAATACTATTAGTGATGACATTAATTTCATATTGAATAATCATTAATGAAAAACACTCAGATATTTATAGAAGTGTGTTTGGAGCATTTTTTGGTGCTAAACTGTAATTAAGCCTATTTATGGTTTGAGAATTTTTGAGGCTTTGTGTTAAAATTTTTAATACCTCTACTTGAAACAGTGTACAGCAAATAACTTTTTCTGTGACTCTCTTTTGCTTATTAAATTTTAAGGAACTGAGGACTAAGGGAATACCTATCTCAAGCTTCTCTCTTGCTGGGCACAGTGCTATGTGCAGAACTTAAGCTGAAAATACTTTATTATTGAAAAATAAGTAAGTAATTGTTAAAGAATTTGATAACTTCTATACTAATAGGAATACATCATGGGAGAAATGTTGGAACAGGCATGTCTGGAAGGAGGAGAACGGCTGGGTTAGGAAGGGAAGCAAAGGAATCATTTTTTTTTAGCAGAATTTTTAAGGAAGAAAAGAATTATCTAAGATGAAAAGGAGGTAGTATTCTTAGGTACCTGAATAGTACCCTCAAGGGCTTGGAGGTATAAATGATTTGGTACAATGAGGATTTAAAATGAAGGGGCAAAGAGTATGGGAGTGAGTGATGTATAGAAACATTATAGGCTTGAACCAACTTGTGAAACCTCTTTGAATAAGCCAAGGAGTTTGTTGCTTTTCTGCTGAAAGGAAAGTCTAGAGAATTCTGGTCAACAGAAGTTTCATAGTGTCTGGCTTGCCTTAAATAGTAACTATGTCCCACTTTACACTAGATCTCAGAATAAATAAAAGTTCATTGAATTATGCTAAGTGAAATAAGCCAGGCAGAGAAAGATAAATATCACATGATCTCACTCATTTGTGGAATATAATGAGCAAAAACAGATCCAGGGACAGAGAAACATCAATCAGACCGTCAAACCTCAGGGAAGGTAGGGGATGCTGGGGGTAAGGGGGAGACATCAACCAAAGGACTTGTATGCATGCGTATAAGCCTAACCAATGGACACAGACAACAGGGGGTAAATGCATGAGTCAGGGGGTGGAGGGGTTATGGGGGGATAAGGACACATATGTAATACTTTAATCAATAAAGAAATTTTTAAAAAAGTTCATTGCAGTGATAGAATAGGAAGTGAATGCCAAAATCAATGGGCTTTATTGCTGCAGTCTTTTATTTTATATCTTCAAATAGTTTTGTTGTTGCTGTTGTTTTTAATTAATCAATAATTCCTAAAAGATGTGTTCACTTGTGTGAATCAGCCATTGTATGAAAGATTCAGGTAAGAAAGGCAATGAGTAATTAAATTGACAAAATGAAACAAAACAAAATAAAACAATCCTAAGATACTGTACACTTGAAACTTAATTTAATATTATGTGTCATTTGTATCTTAATTGAAAAATTCCAATAATAACATGAACATTTTTAGAGATACTTTATTGAGGATAACAGCAACCATGACATAGGAATGGCAGGATTATTTAAAGCAAAGTATGGGACTTAAAAAGTATATCTATAATAATAAAAGCATAACACGCTAATTAGACCAGACAGCCGAACGACCTTCCAGACGTCCTTCTGGACAAAGCCACAGAGGCAGGGGCTGAGGTAGAGGTGGTTAGGGGTGATCAGGCAGGCAGGCAACCAAGCAGTTAGGAGCCAACGGTCCCAGATTGCAAGAGGGTCCAGGCCGGGCTGAGTGACCCCTCTCCTGCACACAAATTTTGTGTACTGGGCCTCTAGTATATATACAGTATATATTGTGGTGCTGGGGGCATCTGAGAATTTAACTGATACTTTTGGAGTAGTTGCCACACTTTTTTTTTAAATTTTTTGACTGTTAAATGATATCACAAATACTACAGCCAAACCAACAATCTAGATCAGTCTTTGGAAATTGTCTAGTTGTGATTGGGCCCTGTCATCTTTGAGCTAATGATACTATTTCTAGAAAATATTTACTTTAACAAAGATTTGTTACATATACAAAGTGATCATTTCAGTATTGCTGATATGATGGGGGGAAATTACATAATCCAAGTGTTTTACAGCATGAGAATAAGTTAAATAATAGTAAAACTATGAGCTATGTATTTATTAATATGGTAAAATTCTTGTGATAATGGCACACATAAAAATAAAGTATAATATACATACATGATAATCTTTTAATATGTGTTTTTGTGCAAAATTGTGCACCTGGAAAGTAATGCATCACCATATTAGCAGTGGCTATCTTTTGGGTCAGTGGTCGGCAAACTGTGGCTTGCAAGCTGCAGTTTGTCACTCTGTTGATTAATGAGTTTGCCAACCACTGCTGTAAGGCATTACCCTTACCCAGAAGTTTTGACTTCAGGTTAAAGACATTAGTACATTATTAAAATGTTTTTTAAATGTTTTTCCCTAAGGCAGTGGTCAGCAAACTCATTAGTCATCAGAGCGGCAAACCGCGGCTCCCAAGCCGCATGTGGCTTGCGAGTCGCAGTTTGCCGACCACTATTTCGGGTGGTAGGGTTATGCATAATCTTTTTTTACTTTTTAAATTATTTTATATTGTCCAAACATTTTACAATGACCATAGATTGCTTCAATCAGAAGGGGGAAATAGGCCATAAAAATTGTGGACTCTTAAAGATATCTTTATAGTCAGTTGCTGACTATTGCCCAAATATGAATACCTGGCTTGGTCAACACAAAGGAATTTGCTCACCCAAGAGTAATTATTTAGCAAGGCTTACAGGAGTTGGCACCTTGCATTGGTTTGTCACATAAACTGTGTAGTATGAAAGGCAAATATCTACTCAGACAGGCATCGTGGAGCATCCTTGGAGCCTTTTGTAAGTTCTTACATTTCAGGAATTTCACTCCTCTAGCATTCTAAAAATACTGATGTTCATGCGTCATTCACAGAGATTTAATAAGTTAGAGGTGGGTAACCTTTAAAGCTCCTCAGATATTTTTAATGTGCATTCATGTATTAATTTTGGATATCAACAGGGGTTGATCAAAGTGCAATGTTGGTCCTAGACTGCTCCTTACAATTTGCAGCAGATTTTTTCCCCATAAATTATGAGTGAAATGAGTTCTGAATTTGAGAGTGAGCATTTAGAAATGTTTATAGCAATTTGACACTCATCAAACAGGGTAAAGACTAGGCTCGGTCTTTTTAAGGTCACTTAAATCACAAGAGCTGCGTATTTGTCATATGCAAATGCCACCTATCAGTTTATGATGAAGTGGAAAAAATAAAAATGGATTCTTCAAGATACAAGGTTTACTGTGCCTAATTTCTCAACTATATTGTAAATTATTGAATAAGACCCATTGAATTTAGCATAAGCTATACCTACAGCAGGTATTCCAAAGGCTCCTTGAATTATAATAAATGATGTTTTAATGTTTCTTCCATTTAAGAAATTAATTGAATTTTAAGGGGGCCATTAGTGTCTTGATATCTTTACAATGAAATAATTTACTTAAGATATCAGAGGTTTCTAACACTGTGGTTAGACTATTTTACAGCAGAGCAAGCTTCCTAATGTCCTTTAAATGATCCCATGGCTCTTATTTTACCCAGTTGACCTACTTGTAACAGCCCTTCCTGGCCCAGACCTACTGTCTCACTGGCAGGGAGAAGCTGTGTTAAACGCACCAGTGGCCTCCTCAGACCATCACTCATTTGTCTCAACCTTGTAGAAATTATATACAGACCTATGTTTGGTGCTGCCTATCTAACACGCTCTTCCTTTCTCTCACTTGTTGGGCATTTGGGTTTGGAGATATTTACCAAGCAGTAAAAACTGGATTGTTGAAACTATACATTTTGCTAAAAACTGTCTTTTGTTCTAACCTCAGAAGGTTACTTAGAGCGAAGATAACATTGTCATAGATCTATGACTATGTTTTTATGAGCCAATATTGCGATTTACCAAGGCTATAATTGTCCTCAATTATCAAGCTAAGTCTGATAATACTTGGCTCCATAATTATGAATTGATGGATGTGGGCAAAGGTAGATGTCTTTGTCAACAAAGACAACAAAGATGTGTTTTATGAAATAGCTTGAGAAATTCAAAGAAAAGGGACAAGTTATATTTACTTATATGTGTATATATTTTTAAAATAGTGGTAATGAATAAAGAAGTAGAAGAAGATCCACATGGTTAAATAAGATTAGCAAAGACAGAGAGGTAGTTAAGGTGCACAATTTATTTGAAAAATTCTGGACAAATAAGTATGTCTGAAACAGGGTGTCTTAGGGTCCTTGAGAGAACTCAAAACATAGAGGTCCTCTGAAAACATTAAAAAAAACCCACTATCCTGGCATTTGTTAAAATGGTAAAAAAGAATTTCTGCAGGACTATTTCCACAGGTGTGAAGACTACTACAATAAGATATAGAGAGAGGAAGCCAACTCCAAACAAAACAAAGGCAAGTGAGGACTCACAGTTAAGCAGCAGAGTGAGAAACTCAGTGGATGGAAAATTTCTAAGAGAGGACACACAAGCAGGGGATTCTTGCTAGAACAGGTTAAAGATGGACTAGGGTAATCAGATAGCAAGAGTGTGGATGAGGATGGTGATCATATATCTAGAGTGATCAGATATCAAGTTGGGGAGGTTGTAAATTCTCACTAAACTGACTTAGCAGAATTTTTTTTTTTTTTCTAAAACTGGGCTGAGGAAAGTAGGTAGGAATGTAACTGTGTAAAAACATTTCTTTAATATGACTTTTTCTCCTTTTTATTCAAACTGGCCTCATCCAGCACCCTGACTCACCTGCCTCATTCTCCCTTGCCCAACCACTTCCTTAATCATTAAGCCCTCAGGTCAATGAGGTTCTGATCAGCATCAAATAATCTTAGGAACAAAGCCTTGGGTCTGTTGATCCCAGACACAGAGTTTTGGTCAAACTAGTGATAACATCTTGTGTTTTAGCTCTAGGCCCGGAAAAGCAGTTATACCAGATGAAGCAAGGCCATGGCTAACATCAAGACCAGATGCAATGACTAATGAACCTTACCTAGCATTGACCAATCAGTAGAGACCATGACCCTGACCACAACCCTACTCCCTTAGTTACCATGATTAATCATTTCCCCCTATGTAACCCATCCTCTGGAAGCCATGGGAGCCAGGTCTTTGAGCATTAGCTCACTTATCCCCGGACTTGGGCCACTTCCTGAGAATAAACCCTCATTTTCTTTGCTGCACACTCCTGTTCATATCTCATTGGGTTCTGATATTTGTAGGCAAATGAATCCCTTTAGTGTGATAACAGAAGACCAGATGCAAAGAGAAGGCCTAGTCAAAAAGAGGGCTCAGAGGAGCCTGTCTGAAGTTTGGTCAAGGAGAGAGTCTTTATAGAATACCATAAAATGTGCACATATGCTTGTATGTATATGTTTGCATATTAAATAAATTTTTAAAAATAAGTATGCTTTTTCTAGAAATTGTGGTAAATATAGGACATTTAGAGATGGAACAGTCATTATTTCTCTACCCAAAGACATTTTTTAAATATGCAGTTGCATTTTTTAAAAGTTTAGTATAGTTGTGTGGACAAAAAGGGAGCCACATACCAAACCTGACAAGCTCAGGGCATCCCTGCAATAGTGGGCCTTACAAACTTAGAGACCTAAAGTAACCACATGGGATGCTCTGAATTTAAAACATAACTAGAAGTTGTTAGGGTTGATGGAGCAATTGAGTTGATACCCTTCCCCTGGGAACTGGCTTTTCAGGACATTTCACTATGGACATTCCCTTTGCTGAAGACCACTTTTCACTTGTGGTGACCACATTCCATTCTCTCCCATCCGGGTATGCATAAAGAGGTCTCCACCCAGAAAAATCCCGCCAAAAGTCCTTTAAAAGCCGCTGACACCCCTCACTGGGTGCTGGAGCCATCCAGGCTCAGCCACCTGGTATTCGGATGATCAATAAATTCGTAATCCCTCATCACTCTGGCCTCATGCGTTCCTCCTTAGGCAACCTAACAAAAGTGATTCATAGTGGGTAGTCATATTTTGGGCTGGTATTTTCCTTCACAAAGATCAGTCTTTACCTTCACTAAGCCTGTCTGTTGTCCTGTTGCATCTATGATAACATACCTTTGGAATGTCAGAGTAATCCCCTCTTTCTAGACCCCTGGAGCACAATCTCCCACCAGAACAAAAGACCACAGAACTCACTTTTATCTTGTCTCCTGTATACCATCTCTATCTGCTATAAATGTTCATCATTAACTAATTAACTATTCTCAACCCACCAATATAAAAGAAGTATGTGTCTATCTGTTTTACTGTTTATCCAATCTCAGAGTTTCCCCTGCTTGGATTTCTCCCACCTCCTTAACTATCACCAATGAATTTCAGGTAACCTTCCTTATATCTTCTCCTTTAATTCTGATGTGGTAAAACTGCCGTTTTGGGGGCATTTTTCTCAGTCTGTGGAGATTTAGCTTCCCAGCAATTGTCATAAATTTAGCTCAAATAAACTCATAATAACAATTTTCTACAGATTTGGATGTTGTTTATATTGACAGAGAGGCTCAGTGAAGGTAAAGACTGATCTTTGTGAAGGAAAATACCAGCCCAAGACATGACTACCCACCATGACTCACTTCTAGTTACCTTATACAGTATTATATTTGTTATATTAATTTTGAGATAGGGTATGTGATAAAACAGTTATAACCAATAAGGGTTGTAAAGGTTATCACTAAGATGGTAGGACTAGCGCCCAAAGGATTTATGGCTTAGAACTGGTAGAAGACTAGCTTGATCCAATATGGCCACTAATTTCACCTTGTGGTAACAGCTATCCTTATCACATGCTTATTGTGGTACATTAGCATCCTAAACCACATACCCCATGCAGCCCTGATCAGAAACAAAAGGCCCATAAAAGGACACAAAATGGCCAATGGTCCTCTTCTGAGAAGTCCCCACCACTTTCCCAGATGAATTCTAAATGTTCTCCCGCCTTATTGAATGCCCTGCTCCTCGATTAAATGAACCTCAATAAAAGAAGTAAATTCCACGAGGGAGGGGCTGCCCTGCCTGTGGAGCAGCCTTCTCTCTGTCCCACTGATTCACTAATAAATGCTCTCTCACTGTAAACTCTGCTGGCTCAAGTTTGAATTCTTTCCTGCATGAAGCCAAGAGCCCACAGTGAGCCGCAGACCTTCGGATCCCCAGACCTTCAGAAATCCTGTATCCATTTCAGGTGTAAAATATAGCAGTTTAACATTTTTATATCTTACAATGTGATCACCCCATCAATTCTTGTAATCATGTCAACATGCAAATTTATCACAATATTATTAACTTCACCTTCTCAACCACCCTCATCCTATCTTCTCTTGGAACCATTCTTGTGGTCTGTTTCTATGAGTCTGTTTTTGTTTTGTTTGTTCATTCATTTTGTTATTTTTTAGAGACCACTCTATTACAAATTCAAAATCAATTAAAGACTTAACTGTAAGACCATGAGACTCCTAGCAGGAAACACAGTAAAACTACTTGACATAAGTCTGAGTAATATCTTTCTGAATATGATCCCTTGACCAAAGGAAACAAAAGCAAAAGTAAACAACATTTTAAAAATATTCATTGTTTTTCTTTTCAGCATTTTAATGTGAGTATTGGGTTAAGCATGAAATAATAATAAACCAATCCAAACAACAGAAAAGAACTTTTCAAAAAGCATACAAGCAAATGCAAGAGTGAGTTAAAATTCTCAATTCAATATACAGCATTAAGGACAGGATTCTTATCCTTTCCCAATCCTAACAGTATTTTATAGATGAAATTGTTAATTTGAGTGCAATTGACTCCTGTGAGTTTTACCAAAGTGTAACAATTACCCAAGTTCCTGGGCTGAGAAGCAGCCCTGCTGTGAAAATGTATAGTGCTTAATAGTGCTCAAGATTTTTCATTTGTTACCCAGGGTGCCATGGAGAGGTAGCATTGTGGGTGGGTAGAGAGGGACTTGAGTATGGAAAAGAGAGAAGGAGGATCTTGCATTCTAATTTGAAGCTTTCGAAAGAGAGAGGCATTAGTTTAGGGTTTTGGGTTTTGGCAAGGATGAGTCATCACTGTGATCTGTTTTTGTTGCTGTTTGTTTTTGTGGCAGCTATCCTGAGACACTTTAATTTGAGATCTATTACAACCGCTTCCTTGGCCATCAAATGAAAACAATAACATCTGCTTTCCTTATTTATAGGGGTTTTATACCAATAACATTACATAGATTTTCAAAGAGCTACAACCATTTAAAGTACTAAACATTCAATGAAGAATCTTTTTATTAAAATTTATAGAAAAGTTAGCAGACTTTTTCTATTAATGGTCAGATAGTAAATATTTTAGGCTTTGTAGGTCATACTGTCTCTGTTTCAGCTATTCCATTCTGGCCTTGTGTTATGAAATCAGCCATAAACTACAAGGAAACAAACCCATAGCTGGTCCCAATACAACTTTATTTACTGACACTGGAATTTGAGTTCATGTTCACATTCATTTTACATGTCATTATGTGCTTACTATGTCTCACTTCCCTTACCATGTTTGAAGCTGCCAGAGGCAGAGTCCAGGTGTTACAGTAGGTAGTTAGTTAGATATTAACTAAAAGGGAGCAAATGGAACCAGCCAGATTAAGCAGGAAGGGACAGTTTCACAGTCACACTAGGCATCCAAGCAGGCAGGAAAATTGCTTCACAGACGCTCTGGGGATTCCATCCCACGAATGGGGAGGGATGAAGATGGTGCAGAGGATGTTTTTTCAC
Source organism: Corynorhinus townsendii (assembly GCA_026230045.1). Taxonomy (NCBI): domain Eukaryota; kingdom Metazoa; phylum Chordata; class Mammalia; order Chiroptera; family Vespertilionidae; genus Corynorhinus; species Corynorhinus townsendii. The sequence continues at coordinate 84,423,220 of JAPDVU010000005.1, forward strand.
TGGGTACCTGCTCTGTGGAAGCAAAGATCGTGATCATAAAGGGAAGGAGACAAACCTGGGAAAATCTGGGGAAAAGATCTGTTAGGATAAGGACACAAACCCAGGAAAAGCCAGAAAAGAGGTTGGATACTTTGAAAGAAAACCTGCTCTCTTCCAAGCCCAAGGAAATATAGGGAAGCTTAACAAAGGCCCCAATCTTTCCTTGGCAATTGCGGGGGCCAGAGCACAGCACCAATAGCGGCCTGGGTGCCACCAAGTGTTGGCAACAGATGTGAAGATAGGGAATGAGGCACAGAGACATTAAATAACTTGCCCACGGTCAGCCTGGGTGGATGCCAGAGTGATTCAGTGCTGGGTCCTGGTGTGCCCAAGTGCCAGCTTGCAGCTTGGAAACTGGGCTTGTCCCACAGCCAGACAGATATTGCCATTGTAGTAAGCTGGTGATTATTCAATAGGAAATAAGGAAAGGGAAGACTAGATCTAGGCATGCCATTTATATAGCTTTGCCAAAAAGCTGCATTTAACATTCGCCAAGTCTGTTCTGCACTGAATGATGGTGGTAGGGACCGGACAAAGACAGTTAAACTCATGTCCAGTAAGGTCCGAGTGACGTGGAAAGGTGCCTACCTGTCTGCCAGTCTTGCCTGAGGGAAAGATTTGTGGCCCAGATGGGCATGGCCACTCCAAGCACCAAAAACCTGAGTGTTTAAAACTTTCAAACAAAGGAAGTTCCCCTTTCTCTCTTCTGTCCCTCTCAGGCGCCAGTTCCTGGCTCTCTTCTGGCAGGGGGATGCGCTGCTCTGTGCCCATGGGGTGCACAGCTGTGTTGAACTCCACACAACACACTAAGGGACTTTAATCTGGTCTGAATGCTGACCTTCCTCCGGATGGAACATGAAACAGAGACGCTCGGCATTGGCCTTGATTCTGGCTCTCCCGGAACCCCAGCTGCACCTTTTCCAGGACTGGCTTCTGGGGAAGGAGACTTTGGAACCTGAGAAAGGTAACTCCATGTCAATAAAGGCTTTTTCCACATCCCATCCTCCTGTGTGAATCTTTGAAAATTAATTTTCTGAAGATATTGCAAGAACCACACTCCCACAAATGACAAAGGAGTTTAATTCTCCAGTAACAAATGAGACATGGGGTGTGGTGTCCCTGGGGGAAGTGAACTCAATCTACAAACTGAGTGTGGCAGCCTTTTCAAGGTGCTCTAATGAATCCTGCCACTATTGCTTAACATTCCCCAACACGTGAGTCCCTGAAATTTCTTTCCTACAACACCATGGAAAAACCTGTTTCCAAACTGGTCTACCTCTGGTAACACAGGTCTTATACTTTTGTGCTAGGCAAAAGCTGCATAAGTGTTAAACAATAGATGAAAAGCACTTTGCCCTGTTTGGGCTAAACAACCATGGAAAATAAAGGTATCTGGTAGGAGTCTTCTTTGTTAATGCAAGGAATTCACACTAAGTCATTAATGAGGAACTTGGGATACCAACATCCATCTCTACATTTTTTTTAAACAAACAATTTCTCTTAAGATCAGAGTGATAACCAGTATGCTTTGAAGACCCAGAACAACCAGAAGAAATGACTTAGGTCTCCAGGGGAGCAAACAATTTCAAGAAAAATAGTTTTATTACAGAGACTGAACTGCTGAAGAGTTTCAACTCTCTGGTGTTCTCCGAGGCCAGCCACAGGGGCACAGGTCTCAGCAAATTCATGTTGGCCACATAATAAATGGTTTCCTCAGATGAAAAGTAGAATGGCTCCTCCGGGAATGAAAGAGGGCAAAGGAATCTTGAAAGAATCTCGTCTCTGAAGCACTGGAACTTGTGCCACTTAATTCACTGAAAAATGTAAGCAAATAAAAGCAGTACATGAGTGAGCAGCATTCTTGACTTCTGGTCAGTAAGCTGAGTTGATGGTTTACCATTAGGTCAATAAAGAGCATCTAGCCTCTTCACTGTGTCTCCTGCCTTATGGGAGCATAGCAGGTCAAGGGGTAGAACATCAGGCCAGTGGAAGCAGCTGAAACTTTAACAGCCCAAACTTTATTTCTTGGAGTAGGCACTGCCTTATATGCAGAGGAAGAGGACTCATTTTTGGTGACACTGAACTATGACTCTTCTTCCAACTTGACAAGTATTCTCTCTTTGGCAAAACTTTGGTCAGGTTCCTCTGAATCCTCTTCCTAAATAAGCATCAACTTTTATACTTCCATTATCTGTCTCAGTATTAGCAAATTTTTATAAGAACCCTGCTAGGTTGGTTGAGCCAGAAATTTCTACCCTCCATATCTGATCACCCTCCCTATCAGATAGGGTTCCTCATCTTCCATCATCTCCCACATGATATCTGATCATCCTAGCCTGCCTTCAGCAAGTGTCCTGTTAGGTCAGATTACAAGAACACCCCTTTACCTTTTTTTAAGTGATTTTCCATTCTCCAATTCCCCTTCACTCTGTTCCTTTGCTATGAATTCCCTTTTCTTCATTCTACTCAAGTTGAGCCCAATCACTCTCTTTTACTTCAAATCCCCATTGCAGTAGTCCCTGCACCTACCACCATAATCCTGAATAAAGTCTGCCTTACCATTTTAACAAGTGTCATATGTTTTTCTTTAACAAATCCCCCCTGTCAGGGATATTATCAGCCAGCATGGTTTAGGAATTGTTCCTCAGGGATGCTCAGAAAATCTTGCAACTGTGTGTATGTGGGGTGAAGAGCTCTTGTTCCCATTGTTTTCTGGTACCTTTTAAAGGGTATTCCTGATATTCTGGCTCTAGTAAATGCTAATCTTTACTGAAAGGTAGAGGAAAGTTATAGGACATTAAGCCAAATGCCTAAAATTGACCTTATGACATAGTCTATTGCATTCCTTATTTAATAGAGGCAATGTCATTGTTGCAGGAGGAATGGGCCAGATCACCCAGACATGAGTGTGTGTGGAGCTCTCGGGGTGCCACTGAAACAAGAATTTTTCAGAAGCCTCCTCTGGAGAATGAGATATAGTAAAAGGCTTTATTTGCATAGAATTACATTCCTTGGGTTACAAAGTCCCCTGCCCTTTAACCCAGTCCTGAAAAGGAGCAGCTGGGGTTCCAGTAGAGCCAAAAGCAAGGTTGGTGTCCAGAGCTTCTGTTCCATGTTACAGCCAGTTTGTAGTTCAGCATCCAAGCTAATTATTCAGTCCATTGCATAGTCTAACATGGCCATGATCCATGTGGGTACAGAGGAATGCATCCCCCTGCAACAGGAGTCCCAAGGGTCCAGTGTACCAGAAAGAGAGAGAGAGAGAGAGAGAGAGAGAGAGAGAGAGAGAGAGAGAGAGAGAGAGAGAGAGAGAAGAGCAAGAGCCAGCTTCTTTGTTCAGAAGTTTAAATATTCAGGTTTCTCACATTTGCAGTGGTCACGCCCATGAGGGCCACTAATTTGTTCCCAGGTGTGACTGGCAGACAGGTAATCATGCCTTCTCACATTGCTCAGACCTTACTGGGCATGCATCTAAACTGCCTTTGTCAAGTCCCCTCCCCATCGATCCATGGGGAAGGACTCGGAGGGTGTTAACTTACAGCTTTCTAGCAAAGCTGTGTAACTGGCATGACTACATTACCTGGTTTACCCTTTTACTCCTTTCATGTTAATATTACAACAGTATTATTATTACATAACTCGATTGAATTTTCACTAATCTTCATGACTTTGTGGACCACCAATCTTGACAATATTACAATGAGATTCTAATTCCAAATTAAATTAAACTTATAATGCACCTCTCTCCTCTCCCCCAAATTTTCCCGTATCTTCCTGCTCCTTTTCCAACTGATTTGTATTCAGGCAGTTTACTTACAGGTTTTCATATTTTAGCTACAACAAAATTTTCCTGAATAGCAACTGTCTTATTTTATGAACAAAAGTGTTAGCAGGAAGAATAATTTGAAATAGTGGGTCATTTGAAAGCCTTGTACTTGGAATTTGGAATGCAGTATTTGGCCTGAAAACAGCCTCAGTTACCTCCCCAGTACTGTGGTTGTCAGCCCAAATGGAAAACCCCTGAAAGTGGAACTGGAAAGATTTTGATGGGAAATGAAATTTTATTGCAAAAAAAAATTTTTCAAATGGATCATTTTCAGATAGAAAAGCAGTCATTGGAAGGATGAGTTTTGTCTCCTAAGTAGCTTATTTTTCACATCACAGGCTCAAGAATTTAATGAGCATTCTAGCTGCTCTGACTATGGAGAAACTCACTCACATGGTATTTTGCTGAAAGAGGTTTTGTTGGAATTGAAAGCTTTTGTATCCTAAAAAAAATCTATGAGAAAACGTTTTTATGTGCCAATGAATTTGTTGAAACCTGTGTGGGCTGGATAAAGGAACACCCTCAGAAGACAATATTAAATTCAACCTCAGATACTCTGAAGGTTTTCCTTGTTTTACTGATCCTGGCAAGACAGGGCTTGTTGAGGTTGAAATCATATCATATTGTCTTTTCCAACAGTTTTCTAAAAGTCCATGAAGGTCTTGGTTAGGACATTTCCCCACTGAACTATCTGGTATTAGTTCTTGGGGGTGGGGTAGTTGAGACCCTTACAGAGTTTCAAGAGAATACTTGTCATGAAACACTGTAAAATTGTGCCTAAAAATCTTATTGAAGTATTTTAAAAGTTGATCTAAAAGGGTTTCACTCTGGCAGAAATAAAAAAGCTTTTTTAAAAAAAAATTAGTTAAGAACTATATAACTTCTTCAACCAGGAAGTCTTGGTTAAGATGAGATTTAAAAATTAAGGTTGCTAGTGGGTAAATCAGATTTTAAGGACAGTGAGTGGCATTTAATTATCTAGAACAGCTAGGAGCCAATTAAGAGCAGAAAGTGTTCCATAATATTTGTGGATTTGACAGGGTCTAAATCACATTTCAAAAAGGAAAATGATTCCTTTCTTTAGTCATGGGTATTCTTATTTCTACCAAAGAGAAGATCATTCATCATCTTAGCACATCTCTGCCTCCATTTCTGGTTTGTTTTCTTTTGTTTGCTCTTTAAATGTGTCACTCAACTTTTCTTTTTTTCTTTTTGTAAGAACAACTTTTAAATTGAGATATCCAACCCTTTTCCTAAGAAAAATCAGGAAAGACTTCCCAGAAGTGACACAGAGTTGTGAACTTGTATAATGTCCCGATTACCATTGTTTTCCAGTCAAGGGAAGACAGCTCTAGTACCTCACCCTAGTGCCCAAATTAGTGATTGTTCACTATTTTACCAATCCCGGACTTTTTCCTGAATTCTTTTTCAACTGACATCACCACAAAGCATCTAATTGTCTTTGTTTGATATACCAAGTCATCATTGACTTTCTCTCACATATCCAATTATAAATTCTCCCATTAAAACTAAATTCAAAATTATTGATTGATTGATCTTTCTAAAGAAGAAATTAATAACCTCATTTTTATGCTCAAAACTGTCATTGGCTCAGTGTTGGTAAAGGAATAAGTTCAATGCATTACTATGGCATGTGAGGACTGACTCAGTGGCTCTGACATCAGCATGCCTCAAGTGGAAGTGCAATGCCATCTAAAAAGCTTCACCTCACTTTGCACCACTGCTTTGTTATTATTTTTTATGTCATTAATATTTGCAAGTATCACACTTGAGGTAATCATGCATGTGATTCCCACTTGTGTGTAAATTTTTCAAGGGCAAAGAATGACTGCCATTTTTGCATCTGTAGCATGTAGCAGAATCATGTACATGATAGCCAATTCTTTTTTAAATGAATAAATGTGTGTAATTCTGTTTTGTTTCCCTTATGTTTTTTTGTTGTTGTTGACAAGAATAAACATTTACATATTAGAGGCACACCTGCAAAAAATGTATTGATAGATATTTTAATTCCCAGAGAAGAGTTGGAGGGGAAAAGGAGAGCAATCATTCTATCATCTGTGTAATCAATGCTGTGCCTTGCTTCTTTTACAATTTATCATATTACTGATTATAGCTGTTAAGATAGTGTTAAACCTCTTGTATTTTTGTTTATTTTAAAAATATACTTTACACTTACTAATTTTATTTAAAGCATAAAAACAAAAATCATCCAAAATAACCCAGATAACAGAGAGCGATATAGAACTAGATAACATAGCTATAGATATAGATAGATATAGATATAGACATACACATAGACATAGATATATAGATATAGACAGGTATAGATATAACCAGGTGTTATTAGGGTTGCAACATCATTCACACACACACACACACACACACACACACACACACGCACAATACAGATAGTGCAATTACTCAATTCATTAACCCAATTTATCTCCCTAATGTAACCACTGATAATGAGATTTATTTTATTTCTTCCTAAAATTGTTTTATGCTTTTACTAGCATAAATATACATAACATATTAATATGCATAACTTATCTACATAATAAAAGAGCACCATGCTAATTGACCCTACCTTTGTGACACCCACCAGCCAATCAGGAGTGAGTATGCAAATTAACCCAACAAAGTTGACAGGTTAATTTGCATACACAGGTGCCCAGTGGCCAGGGGCAGAGCAGGACGCTTGTGTCATCGCCATGGAGATGACATAGGCATTCCGCACCACCCCAGCTGCTCTGGGCCTCTGGGCAGCGTGGGAAGGAAGAGAGGTGGCTCCAGGCTGGAGCAGAAAGGCGGCTCTGGGCCATAGTGAAAGCGGTGCCAGCAGCCAGGGGAAAGAAGGCCCATTCTTGCAAGAATCTTCGTGCATCAGGCCTCTAGTAATTATATACTAGTACTTTTTTTACTATAAAGGTGATTATTCTATACACAATGTTCTGCCCAAGGCTTTTTATGTTTAATAATAGAACTTTCAAACCTTTATTTTCTATCTGTTTTGAATGGCTACATATTATTTATTCATAGCAGTTTAAACATACTCTATACTTATTCATATTTAAAATTTTTAAAAAGTGGTCCCCAAATTTATTTATTTAATGGATCCTCTACCAATAATCTACAAAACATTATTTGTTTTCAGTTTTTGCTATTATCAACAAAATGATGTAATGAACATCTATATATATAAAAACCCTAATATGCAAATAGACCAAATGGTGGAACAACCGAACAACCAGTTGCTATGGCTGCACTGACCACCAGGAGGCACAAGCAGAACATGGCTGGTGTTGGCAGCAGGCAGCAAAGTGCAGAACATGGCAGGCATCGGCCTTGGCGGAATGATGGAACAGGTGAGCAGGGGCGCCAGACCAAGGCAAGGCACTTGTCACTGTCATCTGGGCAAGCCTCTGGTGGTTACTGAATATTCTTTGCTCCCATGCACTGCAGTCCCACTGGGCACTCACACCTGCTGCCTTTGCCAACCCTAATCACTCCACGCTGTCAGTAGGTACAAGGAGGCGGGGGTGGCGCTGTCAACACGTGGGAGCAGTGGCAGAGGGAGCGGGGCTTCTGACAAGACAGGGGACTGGGGACCATGGCAGGAGGGGTCGGGCAAGAGTGTGGAGGATGGGCCAAGACCCGCCGCTGTGCCCACCGCCACCTTGTGGCCCACAGTTCCTTTCATGGTGCACTGGGGCCCTACTTCTGATATAAAGACCTTTGTAACCCTTTGTCAGTACATCTTCAGGGGAAACTTCTTGTAATGGGATTGCTAAATTAAAAACCTCTTAAAATGTGATACAGGTTGACAAATTGCATTCTAAAAATGCACAGATGTATACTTCCCCATGACAGTGCCCTCTTATCTTCATCCTCATGACTAATGTTTCAGGACATAAATTCTGAAAGAAGAAGTAAATAAAGAAGCTAACATTGGAACTCATCCCTGTTTGGTTTCCAAAGCTGTGTTTAAGTCTCCATTGTCTAAGCATTATGATTAAAAGAAAGGCAAATGATGCTTAGATTTTATTGACATTTATAGCCTATTAAACTCTATTGAATCTGTGATCCCATCTGATTTCTGCAATAACCAGTGAAACTTAGAGTCTAACTGATTAATTGAATTGTCTAAGAATATGTAATCACACATTACCCTACACTCTATTATTTCCTTAGGCAGGGCTCGTCCTCTAATACTCCCATGATTTTAGGCATATAACCTTCTTATCCAGTTTCTGGTCTGTTCAATAAGGAGAGAAAAGAAAAAGATAGAATTAGATTATACCTATGGTAAATTATAGTTTCATGTGTGTGTTTTTTAAATTCCATTCCCTTCAGGCAGGAATTAAAAAGTAGAATCATATTCACTTTTATAGGTACTATCACCAAAGAGTATTATTTGACAATGGTGTGTGTGTGTGTGTGTGTGTGTGTGTGTGTGAGAGAGAGAGAGAGAGAGAGAGAAATCCTTACTAGTGTAGTGTTTGGAAAGAACTAGCCATGTACTACAGTTGCTTGCTAAATATCCAAACAGAAGTGTTAAAGAGCTCTAGTACAAACCAAGGAACTTCCTTCAATGATGCAGAAACAAACAATATTTCCCATCAAATTAAAAACTAATTAGATAGAAAAAAAATTAGAAATCTTAATAGCTAAAGATTAGTGAGTTACCAATTCGCCCGTGTATTTTTACTTCTTAAAAGTTTGCTCTCCATGTGTCATCATTACTTTGCCTTTTGCTAAAATTAGGTTTTTTACGTGTGTTTTTTCATTTTCTTTTATGTTTGTAAAATGAAATTGAGACCATGATTACACTGGACCAGAGTCTCCACTGAATTGCTATATCACTGAGTGACCTTAGGTTGGGCACCTAATATTTCAGTTTCCTTATATGTAAACTAAGGATGATGAAAATTATAAATACTGCACCCATTGTATCCTCTGTGTAGATAAAAATGACAATGTGATGAAAGTGTTTAATACTAAATACATCACTCTTGCTATTCATTGCTCTCTGTCACAGCATTTAGCTCTTAGAGAATTGGGAGATGTTACAATCAAGCAAAAAGGACTTGGTTTTGAAATAGTATTATTATTTTCCTAAATTCAAAGAAAATAAATAACTTATTTTTATAACCTCTTATTTCATTTCAAAGAGTCTAATATCCATATTGATGTTGGTTCTTATTTTTTAAAATATTTTTAAATACATTTTATTGATTTACAGAGAGGAAGGGAGAGAGAGAGTTAGAAACATCAATGAGAGAGAAGCATCGATCAGCTGCCTCCTGCACACTCCCCACTGGTTATGTGCCCACAACCAAGGTACATGCCCTTGACCGGAATCAAACTGGGAACCCTTCAGTCTGCAGGCTGATGCTCTATCCACTGAGCCAAACTGGTTAGGGCTGATTCTTATTTTTATAAATAACTCAACAGAGGTTTATTGAGTGCCTGCATCCTGTGGAACTGGGCTGGGTACTATGAGAGCACCAGCCAGCGCAGTTTTATAATTGAGATCTAATTTCTGCATCTCCTCTTTGCCCTGTTTGTTCCCCTTTCCTTCTTTGAAGGGCTTCTCTGAGGCTGGAGCCCTTCTACCTCTCATTTAGGCTTTCATCATCTTATCCACATCATAAACCACCTCATTCTTTAATGCAGCCAGAGCTAATTTGAAGGTACGTGTGCTTTTGTTTATACAATTCTCCTTGTCTGGTTTCATATAAACTTTTCTCCATTTTCTGCCATATAAAGCCATGGTCTTGATAGTGACTATCAACACTTTTCATCATCTCACTCCAAATTCACTTTCAGATCATTTTTCAAAGTTAACTCAGATTCAAAATGATCAGTACATTGCTTCCTATTTCTTATTATACACTGAGTGGCCAGACTATTATGATCTCTGAAAGCATAATAATCTGGCCACTCAGTGTATATCCTATATAGTAAAAGGCTAATATGCAAATTGTCCCCTTGACCAGGAGTTCGACCAGCAGGCAGGCCGGCCAACCGCTCACTCCCCTCCCCCTGGCCAGGTTGGCCAGACCCTACCCATGCACGAATTCATGCACCGGGCCTCTAATATATATATACACACTGAGTGGCCAGATTATTATGCATTCAGAGATCATAATAATCTGGCCACTCAGTGTAAAGAGGAAGAGAATGGGGGATAATTAAAAATCTAAATAGAAATTTCATCAGCAAAAATTCAACTTTCTTCCAAGCTAAAGTGTATGCCTAATTTTTTTGCAGGTGTAGAAGTTTTATACCTTCTTAAATTCTAATCTGTGCCAGCAAGGAAAGGGTACTTGTGTTTCTCCAGTGAATCCCTTCCAAACATTTGTTTTATCTGACCAAGATGTACTTGGTCCCATTGAAAGATGAAATAATCACATTATGGCCATGCATTTAAAGGTTGATTTTAAATAGGCTTGGCTAGACTTGGTGGCCTGTCTAGCTAGGGAATAACACACTGTTCATTTCTCCCACTAGTAGTTATCATTTCAAAAGCAATTCATTGTTTTAAATAATGAGGTAACTTGGTGAGAATTACAAAAGCTTGCCAGCTGGCATTTGTCAGTGAGTAATATATCAGCAAAGAGATTGTACACTTTTGATGGGTGAGACCAATACATCATCCAGATGAAATTCTGTGATGATATATAGAAGATCAGGATGTCCAAGAATGGAATTGGGTCTTTTTCTTTTTCAGATGGAGATAAAAAGATAAGGCTAGAGTAGAATTCTTTAATGTGTAAGAGTAACGAAGAACCCTGAGGATCTTTAAATTACAGCTGTGTCACTGGTGAAGTGTAATAAAGATAGGCAAAGAAATGAGGCAATACTTCTTTAGGAAAGAACAAAAGAAGTATCTTTCCAATTGCATGACATTATAAAATGGGTTTCCTTAATAAGCCAACTGTATGTTAAGTCTGACTTCCTGCAGTTTCCAAGCAATGCAGATGTTTGCCTTAACAAACAAAACTGTGTGGAAGTGTAGCTTCATCAACAGTGCACTGCTGTTCGGGAGGCTGGGGCCTTTCACCTCTGGAGGACACAGAGAGAGAGAGGATGCTCTTATAGGCCCCACTTCAGATCACCACAAAAAGTGCACACATGCTTGTACAAGTGTGTGTGTGTGCATGTGCAGGCACACACACTCCCAGAGCAACTCTAAATCACTTCGATTTCAAAGGTTCTTAGTTTCTTCAGAGTACCCCTCAGGACATCCCTCTTCACAAATATGTAGCTTTGATATTAAGTGCCCCATGCAATCATGCTATTCCTGGGAGCCTGTGCTACAGATGTCAGTGGCCCAAGACACGGAGGACTGATAAGCAGGCAAAATGTCACATTTCCAAATAGTGATTTTAGGTTTTCAGTGTTCTTATGTTGCAAACATTATATCTTATTATTAAAAATTGGAAGTAGTGTTTGGTAGGATGAAAGAGCACTGCTTGTCACAAGTCAGATACTATCCTGAGGGATCCAAATGCCAACAAGATAGGAAAACTAATGCAGAAATGGAATGAGCCCTGGAGACACTCAATAACATAATAGTGAGTTTCAAAAACAGGCAATTTTTTATGAGTATAGTCTTTGGATATTAAAAAAGTCAGAGAGAAAATTTAGTCTGAAGAAATATAGAAAATAATAAGGTATTTTCTTTGCCTTTACTCTGTATTTCATATCTGTCCTTTCTGAGAGTTCAATACCAACACAAATGAACATATTTATTGAGTAGTATTGCTTGTGTGACATTGTACTTGGTGATGTTAATAAAGCATGGGCCTTTCCATCAAGGAGTTTGCAATTGGAAAGTGGGTATTGGAAGCAGAAAGGACAAAAGAGACATACATAAAAACACAGACAGTGTGAGATAAGGGGAAAAATATTCAGTGGGTGCAGCAAAAGTTTCATAAAGGAAATGATTAGGACTCTGCTATTTAAAAGCTAGATTATGGTCTTAGCCAGTTTTGCTCACTGAATAGAGCATCAGTCTGTGGACTGAAGGGTCCCAGGTTCAATTTCGGCCATGGGCACATGCCCAGGTTGCAGGCTTGATCCCCAGGAGGGGGCATGCAGGAGGCAGCCGATCAATGATTCTCTCATCATTGATGTTTCTATGTCTCACTCTCCCTTCCTCTATAAAATCAACAAAATATATATTTTTTAAAAAGTATTTAAAATTAAAAAAAGCTAGAGTATGATCTTCTACAGCTCTGTAATACTGGTGCATAGCAAAGTAACATGCATGTGATGACACTAAATGTTTAAATAAAGTGAAAAAATGAATATGAAAATGAACAAATTAGAAATGTGTTTTTTGTAGATGTAATCTATTTTGCAATATGTAAGGCTCTCTCCTTGTATAAAAATATATTTTTTATTGGACAGGGGAAGGCAGTGCCAGAAGACCCTTATACAATCCTGCCTTTATGGGTCAAGTGAATTTTGACCATTTGCCATGGGACAGTGTTTGCTTTATTTATAAACATAGAATTTTCCATGTTCACTAGGGGAGCATACAATAATAAGGCTTAGGCCATCTTATGTTTGCATTAGGCTATTTACCAAACATATCAAAAGAGAAATATAATAAAACCTTATGAGGTCCTTAAATATCACTTTATGAGATCAACTGCATGGTTGTTTCTTTATAGAATCCCTGTAAGAGATGGAGGCAAGAGTGTACAATGGAGTAAAGACAGTCTCTTTAATAAAGTGTTGGGAAAAATGGACAGGGACATGCAAAAAAAAATGAAACTAGACCACCAAATTATTTCATACATAAGAATGAACTCAAAATGGGTAAAATATTTAAATATAAGTTGTAAAACCATAAAAATCCCAGAAGAAAATGTAGGCAGCAAAATATCAAATATCTTCAGGAAAAAATGGCAGCGGAATAGACAGACATGTTCCGAGCCTTGTCCTGGAGCAGAAAGAAAGAACAGCTGAGGGTCACACGAGGAGTGTTTGTTGGCAAGTTAAGGGACAGCTAAACTCCAGGAGAAGGTGGGGAACTGCTAGACGGGGTTCCCTTGACCAGGCACCCCCACTGCGGCTGGGTTCCCTCCCGGGGCTAAGCTCAGACATGGAGACCGCGCCATCTTGATAGGGAAAGTGGAGCTTATCAGAATCCTGAAAATCCACAACTGCAACAGTTGCGAGCCCCAGAACATTGGTCCCCAATTGGCGCAAACTCACGGATTCAAAGGAGCTCTTCATTCCACCACAGAAATATCAGATTTCGCCTGGGATAAGGTGAGGTCTCTGTTCCCAGCGGGAGAGAGAAATGCGCGTTTTGCGGGAACTGGAGGACCAGAGAAGTCTGTGCCTAGAAAAATCCATGGCTGTTGGGGCTGGTGTGATCTGTGAATGTGGAAGGGGGTCCTAAGAGCTGCTACCAGAAGGGATCCCTAAAAAGCAACCCATTTTGATCTGATGTGCAGGGACAGCCTAAGAATTTCAAATGTGTGCCAGCTGCTTAGACTTGCGCGCAGATCCATTGTTCGCGCCCTTGGGCTTTTTCCTCTTCAAATCCTTGCTTCTGATTACTAAGCCCAATACGTAGGATCACCCAGTTGGGGACACCCTGGGAGACTGCAGGGGAAAGTTGTTTTTCTCCAAGTTCATACACACCTCTCTCTTCGTTGTCTTAACTACACAAAAAATTGTTTTTTTCTCTGTCCTTTAGTTGTTGTTTACTTGATTGTTGATTATATTGAATTTTTATGCTTTTTTGTGAGATTGTTTTGCTTATTCTTTTCCGAACCTGGGCGTCGGAGCTGGGAGTAACCATTGGAGAGCCAGCTTTGAGGCAGCCCACTCCCACAAACTGGTATTGAGTGCCACAGGGATAAACACAGGCTAGAGAGGTCATATATAGACCCAGAAGTCAATCCAGAAACACTGCCACCCAGGGGCTGGATCACAAATTGACTCTTGTGTAATCAAAAATAAAGGAATACGAGGAATTAAGACACCACCTGCTTAAAAATCAGGACTGGCTTACAACACTGAGGAACAGTAGAGTGCAGGGAACTGCAATACTGTCCGGACTGAGAAACAGGCATGCCAAACAGAACCATAGAGGAAGTGAATGACCTTCACTATTGCACATTATATATTTTTTATTTTTTATTTTTTTATTTTCATTTTTTGCATCTTTTACATAAGAAACTATTTTTTCTTTTTTTCTCACTTGATTTTACCTTTTGAATTATTACATTTTTATTTTTAATCAGTATTATTACTACTACTATTTTACCATTTTTTTAAAGTGTCATTTTATTTTCTCTTTATTTTACTTTGGGACTAGTGTTGTACATTCTGTTTTCATCTTTCCTTTAGCATCATTTTACTCTACCTTTATGCCATCACTCTCTTCCTAACTTTTCCCCTTTTGGTGTCCTGTTTATCTTACCCCTTTCCTGCTTTAGATTTTCCCTATTCTTTCTGTTTACCTCCTGTTAAAATTTCACTCTTCATATATATCTAATTTCCAATCCCCTGCTCCAAGTCCATACACACCTCTCTCTTCATTGTCTTTAACTACACAAAAAATTGTTTTTCTCTCTGCCCTTAAGTTGTTGTTTGCTTTATTGTTGATTATATCAAATTTTTATGCTTTTTTGTGAGATTGTTTTGCTTATTCTTTTTTTTTGTTTCTTTGTTTTTGTTTTCTTCGTTTTTGTTTGATTTTTGCTTCTGTTTTCCCTTGCCTTGCTTGATATTAGTTGGTGTTGTAGTTTGTATTAATCCCCAGGTACTTGTGGCTGGGTTTGCTGGGATTAGTGGTTGTTCTATTGGACTTTTCTCCCCATAAATATAGTTTGTTCCCCTTTTCTCTCTTAGTCTCTTTATTGTCTCTCTTATTTTTTTTTCTTTCTTTTCCCAATTTCATTTTGACACTCCTTTTTTTTATTTCATTTTCCTCTTCTTTTTTCTCTCCTATCCCCTAATTTCCTTTCTCTGGTGTCACCTTTATTGGAGGTTATTAATATCGTGAATATATTTCTGTACAGTGCCTTGTGTGTTGTACCTGGTTGTGTTGTATTTTATGCTTTTAAGTCAACACAGGAAAGAGAGAACTACATAACCAGACATCTGGGGAAGAGAGAACATGGGGAGACGAAGAAACAGCCCGCATATGAAAGAAACGCAGGCATCACCAGAAAAGGAAGTAAACGAAATAGAGGCAAGCAAACTACCAGAGAAAGAATTCATAGAAATGGTCATAAGGCAGGTGAAAAGAATGGAAGACAAATTCGACAATATGAGTAAGAACCAAGAGGAAATGAAGAACAACCAAGAAGAAATTAAAAATGACATTGCTGCTGTAAAGAACTCAATAGAAAGCATCAAGAGAAGACTAGAAGAAGCAGTGGACCACATCAGTGAGCCAGAAGACAAGATGGAAAAAAATACCCAAGTAGAGCAGCTTCTAGAAAAAAAAAATAAAATAAAAGCAGGAAGAGAGCCTAAGGGAATTTTGGGACAACATGAAACAAAACAACATCCACATAATAGGGGTTTCAGAAGGAAAGGAAACTGAGCAAGGAATAGAAAACCTGTTAGAAGAAATAATGACAGAAGACTTCCCTGATATAGGGAAGAAAAACCCCACACAAATTCAAGAAGCTCACAGAGTTCCAAGCAAAATGAACGCCAAAAGACCAACACCAAGGCACATTATAATTAAATTGGCAAACACCAACGAAAAGAATCTTAAAAGCAGCCAGAGAGAGACAGAAAGTTACATACAAAGGAACCCCCATCAGACTACCAACTGATTTCTCAACAGAAACTCATCAGGCCAGAAGGGAATGGAATGGAATATACAAAGTCATGTAAAGGAAGGGTCTGAATCTAAGAATACTGTACCCAGCAAGGCTATCAATCAAAATTGAAGGTGAAATCAGGAGCTTCACAGACAAAAAAGGACTAAGGGAATTTATTACCACCAAACCAGCAATGAAGAAATGCTAAAGGGTGTGCTGTAAAAAAAAAAAAAAAAAAAAAGATAGTAAAGAAGGAACACAGGGTTAAAGAACAAAAATGGGGAAAAATAAGTACCTAACCATAATAACTTTAAATGTAAATGAATTAAATGCCCCAATCAAAAGACATAGGGTAACTGACTGGATAAGAAAACATGACCCATATATCTGCTGTCTACAAGAAACCCACCTCAGAAAAAAAGATGCACACAGACTGAGGGTGAAGGGATGGAAAAAGGTTTTCCAGGTGAATGGAAATGAAAAATATCTAGGGTAGCAATACTTATATCTGACAAATTAGATCTCAAAGTGAAGGACATAACAAGAGATAAGGAAGGTCACTTCATAATACTAAAAAGAGCAACCCAACAAGAAGAAATAACTCTGGTAAACATATATGCACCCAATACAGGAGCACCCAAATACATAAAAAGACTCCTGGATGATATCAAGGGAGAGATTAACAGCAATACAATCATAGTAGGAGACTTTAATACCCCACTATCAACATTGGACAAATCCTCTAAACAAAAAATCAGCAAGGAAACATCAATCCTAAATGACTCACTAGAACAGATGAAATTAATTGACATCTTCAGAACATTTCACCCCAAAGCCACAGAATATACATTCTTCTCAAGTGCACATGGCTCATTTTCAAAGATAGACCATATGTTTGGACATAGGCAAAGTCTCTTCAAATTCAAGAAGATAGAAATCATATGAAGCATCTTCTCAGATCACAGTGGCATAAAACTAGAAATCAACAACAATAAAAACAATCCAAAAAAATCAAACACATGGAGACTAAACAGCATGCTATTAAACAATGACTGGGTTACCAGAGAGATCAAGGAAGAAATAAAAAACATCATGGCAACAAATGACAATGAAAACACAACAATCCAAAATCTATGGGACACGGCAAAAGCAGTCTTGGCAGGGATGTTCATAGCTCTACAAGCATAATGCAAAAAACAAGAAACAATGGTAATAAATTACCTAACCCTACAACTCAAAGAGTTAGAAAAAGAGCAACAAGAAAAAGCCCAGTGTAAGCAGAAGGAAGGAAATAATAAAGATCAGAGCAGAGATAAACAACATTGAGACCAAAGAAACAATACAAAAGATCAACAAAACAAAGAGCTGGTTTTTTGAAAGGATAAACAAGATTGATGAACCTCTAGCCAGGCTCACCAAGAAGCAAAGTGAGAGGACCCAAATAAACAAAATCAGAAATGAAACAGGTGAAATAACAACGGATCCCGCTGAAATACAAAGGATTGTTAAAAAATACTACAAACAACTCTATTCCAACAAACTGGACAACCTGGAGGAAATGGACTTATTCCTAGAAAAATATAACCTTCCAAAACTCAATCAGGAAGAATCTAAACATCTCAATATGCCAGTAACTATGGAAGAAATTGAAGCAGTCATCAAAAAGCTTCCAGCAAACAAATCCTGGTACCAGACAGCTTCACAGGAAGTTTTACTAAACATTCAAGAAAGAACTAAAACCTATCCTCCTCAGACTATTCCAAAATATTCAAGAGAAAGGAACACTTCCAAGCTCCTTCTATGAAACCAGCATCACCCTAATACCAAAACCAGATAAAGACAACACAATGAAAGAGAATTACAGGCCAATATCCCTCATGAACATAGATGCCAAAATCCTCAAAAAATTCTCGCAAATCAGATCCAGCAGTTCATTAGAAAGATCATACACCATCAACCTAGTAGGATTTATCCCAGGGATGCAAGGATGATACAATATCCACAAATCAATAAAAGTGATATATCACATAAACAAATTGAGAGATAAAAACCACATAGTCATATAAATTGATACAGAAAAAGCATTTGACAAAATCCAACACCCTTTCTTGATAAAAACTCTCAACAAGGTGGGAATAGAAGGATCATACCTCAACATAATAAAAGCTATATATAATAAACCCAGAGCTAACATCACACTCAATGGGCAAAAACTAAAACCTTTTCCTCTAAGAATAGGAACAAGACAGGGATGCCCACTCTCACCACTCCTGTTCAACATAGTACTGGAAGTATTAGCCATTGCAATTAGACAAGAAGAAGAAATAAACGGCATCCAAATTGGGAAAAAAGAAGGAAACCTGTCCTTATTTGCAGATGACATGATATTGTACATAAAAAACCCGAAAGACTCCATCAAAAAACTTATAGACTTAATAAATGAATTTGGCAATGTAGCAGAATACAAAATTAACACCAAGAAATCTATGGCACTTCTATACACCAATAATGAACTTACAGAAAGAGAGACTAAAAAAGGAATCCCATTAACCATCGTACCAAAAAAATTGAGATACCTAGGAATAAACTTAACCAAGGAGGTAAAAAACCTATATGCAGAAAACTACAGGACACTGATAAAAGAGATAGAGGAAGACATAAACAGATAGAAAAAATACCATGTTCATGGATTGGTAGAATCAACATCATTAAAATGTCCATACTACCCCAAGCAATCTATAGATTCAATGCACTCCCCATTAAAATACCAATGGCATATTTCACAGACCTAGAAAGAACTCTTCAAAAATTCATCTGGAATAAAAAAAGACCCCGAATAGTCACAGCAATACTGAGAAAGAAGAATAAAGTAGGAGGAATCTCAATACCAGATTTCAAGCTGTATTACAAAGCCACTGTTCTCAAAACAGCCTGGTACTGGCATAAGAACAGACATATTGATCAATGGAATAGAATAGAGAACCCAGATATCGACCCAATCCACTATGCTCAATTAATATTTGACAAAGGAGGCATGAACATACAATGGAGTTAAGACAGTCTCTTCAATAAATTGTGTTGGGAAAATTGGACAGATACACGCAACAAAATGAAACTAGATCACCAACTTACACCATACACAAAAATAAACTCAAAATGGATTCAGGACTTAAACATAAGACGGGAAATCATAAAAATACTAGAGGAACCCACAGGCAGCAAAATCTCAGACATATGCCAAAAGAACTTCTTCAATGATACTACCCCTAGGGCAATGGAATCTAAAGAGAAAATAAACAAATGGGACTACGTCAAAATAAAAAGCTTTTGCACAGCAAAAGAAACCATCAACAAAACAACAAGAAAGCCCACTGCATGGGAGAACATATTTGCAAATGTTACCACTGATAAAGTTTTAATGTCCAACATCTACAGGCAGCTTATACAACTTAATAAAAGGAAGATAAATGATCCAATAAAAAAAATGGGCAGCGGACCTAAATAGAATCTTTTTGAAAGAAGACAGAAGGAAGGCCAAGAGACACATGAAAACATGCTCAAAGTCACTAATTATCAAAAAGATGCAAATCAAAACGACAATGCAGTACCATCTCACACCTGTCAGAATGGCTAACATCAACAAATCAACAAACGACAAGTGCTGGCAAGGATGTGGAGAAAAAGGAACCCTTGTGCACTGCTGGTGGGAATGCAGACTGGTGCAGCCACTGTGGAGAACAGTATGGAGTTTCCTCAAAAAACTGAAAATGGAACTCCCATTTGACCCAGTAATCCCACTCCTAGGAATATATCCTAAGAAACTAGAAACACCAATTAGAAAGGATATATGTGCCCCTATGTTAATAGCAGCACAATTTACAATAGCTAAGATTTGGAAATAACCTAGGTGCCCGTCAGCAGATGACTGGATCAGAAAATTATGGTACATCTACACAATGGAATACTATGCTGCGGTAAAAAAGGAGTTCTTACCATTTGCAACAACCTGGATGGAACATGAGAACATTATGCTAAGTGAAATAAGCCAGTCAATGAAAGAAAAATACCACATGATCTCACTCATTTGTGGATAATAAAAAACACATTATAAACTGATGAACAAAAAGATAGATACAGAGGTAGTAAAGCATCAAACAGACTGTCAAATTTCAGCGGGAAGGTTAGGGAGAGGTGGGGGAAATAATAGATCAACCAAAGGACAGATATGCATGCATATAGGAATAACCAATGGATGCAAAACATTGGGAGGTGAGGGCATGTATGGAGTGGGGTAGGGGGGGACAATGGTAAGATATGTACACATATAACACCTTAATAAAAAAAAAATTTGTAAAAAAATATAAATAAATAAATAAAAAGAAAGAAACACAATCTCTTTCCTTACAACATTCAGTCTAGCAGGGTTTATAACCTATCTGTATGAATCAGTATTTCAAAAAAGCACCTGTTGAAATGCTTTCTAAGTCCTGAATCAGCCAATTCTAAGTAACCACACTATGCCTCACATCAGCTACACTGGAGCAGCAATATGATGTTCTGATGAATGGTTCTTAGTGAAAACATCCAAACACACCCTACTGTTTGCCCAATGGTTACAGAAAATGTACAAGGATTTATTGAGCAAGGATAGTCTACTGAGCTCTACGCCTTTTTTTTTTTTTTTTTTTAAGAAATGCATTTAGTTTTGGCATTTCAAACTAAGACATGACACTGGAAAGCTAGATGCTGGGATTTAAAAAATGTAAATCATAACATTTCAGTATAAATTTTTAGTTTTCAGATAATTCATTTCTGAGTACCGGCACTCTCCTAGATGACTTTATATTACCAATTTCCAAACTGAAAAGACTCCAAGGAATGAAAGGCCCCTGGTTAAAGCAGGAGAAGCGAAAAACAAATTCATTTCCCAAGGACTAAGGCTGCAAATTCCTATGAATTAAATATTTGAGTTTGAAATGTAGATGAATATATGGAGAGCCATATAACCTTTTCTGTGATTTTACAAATTTTTATAATGAAAGAAAACTTATAGTGAAAGAAAACTTGAGGCTGTGATGTGCCCCTCAGGAAAGGTGACCATTCCACTGGACCTGTTCTCTCATCTTGTTGAGCCACAGTGTTATTCCACTAATGGAGCCCTGGGCAGAGAGACTTGCTTCTCAGATGCTGATTCTGAAGTGGATTCATAAGAAATTAATCCTGATAAACTAATCAGGAACCTTGCAAGATTTTCACTATTTGTCTAATTATTAAAGAATTATTTTTAAATGGTGCCCAGTGTTCTATTTCTAATTAAAAGTTAGGAGGAACATGCAGAAATGTGTGCAACTAAATGATGTCCAAGAAAGTGATATTGATCCCAATGACTATTAAGAGACTAGAACTCTTCCCTCCACATCTCTAGCAAAGAAATCATAAAATGTTGAAGCATAATCTTCATTTCATTCTGTCAACAAAACATGGGAGGAAAAAGCATTCAAGTAAGTGAATGGGGAGATTCCTGGGATCAACTGTGTTTGGGGTATAGAAATAATAGATGTGTTTTGAACTCTGCTGGCAACACAAAAGGTGGGGACAGCTTCAGCAAAGGAGATGATTTCATAGGTGAGAAGGGCAATGAAACCACTTCAGAGTAGGCTGTAGTGATGTGTGACATCTAACTATTTTGGCATAACTCACTATTATTTCTCTGCCCAGGTTGTCATTCTACACCTCTCCTTTTATGAGAAAGGTACAAATGCATAAAACTAAGTTGGCGTAAGATGTTTTGTCAAGAACACCACTACCAAGGTACCATCTATCCTAAATTTCCTTCTCTCCATATTAACAAGTGCAACTATACCTATAATTTTAGAGCACTACATTAAATGAAATGACTGAGTCTTCAACAAAATCTTATGTGTCTCTCTCACATCAAAGTTTCTCTCTCTCTCCCCCCTCCTCCCTTCCACTCTCTCTAAAAATCAATGGAAAAAATGTCCTCGGGTAAGGATTAACAACAAAAAATCCATCTATCATATCAATCTCATGTTGTTCTTTGAATCTTGTTATTTCTTTAAATTGGTTGGTACTTAACTTGTAAATCTGTTGGTTATATAGTTCTATAAAAACAATAAGCCTAAAGATGTTACAGAGAACTGTATGTTTATACAAATTTAAATACTTTTATAATAAAAAAGATTACATATGAAAAAAATCAAATATCTCACATAGCAGAATTTTCATAGGTATATTACCTAGGGCAAGAGAAACAAAGGAAAAACTAAACAAATGAGACTGCATCAAACTAAAGAGCTACTGCACAGTGAAAGAAACCAGAATAAAAATGAAAGAACATATTTGCCAATGTTACATCTGATAAGGGATTAATTCCCCAAAATATAAAGAACTCATACAATTCAACAAGAGGAAGACAACCCAATTAAAAAATGGGCAAAGGATCTGAATAGACACATCTCCAAAGAGGACATACAAATAGCCAAGAGACATCTACTTTTATATTTTAATGTAGGTTTTTTTTTAAATCCTAATTTGTTAGAAACAGAGTTTGTATGGCAGCAGCCACAATCTGACTTGCATATGTGGGTCCAACAGGAAGTACACACATGGGAAGCAAGCTGGATTTGTGACAATCTAATTGAAACCAAAGTTTGGCTGACTGGCACCACGAAAGCCAAATTTGTGGAACAGGTGATGGTGCAAAAGGAAAGAGGCTTATACAAGTGTTGGACACTTTGAGGTGGAACTCTTGTTGCATAACCCATCTCACATCTCAGTGCAGGCAGGGATTTTTATAAGGAGGAAGAAGAAAAGCAGAACAAAGAAATCAAGGGGCAGGGGTTGAAAAGTTATCTATGTACTGACCAGCACAGTCCATTCTTGAAACAGGTCAAGTGATGGTCTGTCATCCTTGGTTTTCATTATCCTGTTTTACATAATCCTGGTTTTACAACTGAAGTAAGCAATTATTCTAGAGCTGGGATGACTAAAGGTCAGAGTTTGCATCTTCTGAAGTTAGTTGCTATTCTTCTTATATAAACATGCTGTTTACCTATAAGCTACAAGAGTCAGGATTTACAGAAACAAGTCAAAAGAGTGGTGGAGTGGGTTATAATTCCCCACTGTTACAATAATGGAATGTGGGGAGGACAGTGAAAAGTTAGAAGCTTCAGATTCTGATTAACAAAGCAGCTATTTCTTTCAAAGCAGCTACATACTTCTAGCCAATTGGTGACATAGTTATGATTAATTTCCTCTTTAAACAATTGTGTGTGAGCCAAACTGACATGTGTGTGGGCTGGAGATAGTCCCTAGTCCCTCGTCCCTTGAAGGCTAAGAACATCCAAACTCAGAGAGAATGTTTATAAAATTTATTTGAGCCAAGCAGAGGATACTCCTTGAAGCAAGAACTGAACAGACTGAGAGAGAGAAAAAAGAAAAAAAAAAAGCTTTTCAGAATGGCAGTTTGCAGCTTCTTATTGTATTCAAAATTAAGTACCACAGAATGTAAGGAAGATTACAAGAAGGTAGGGAAAAGCATGGTGGGATTGGATTTACTGGGTAGTTAACAAGATTATGTGCTCTCTTGAGGGAAGTCATGCTTTAGAAGGAGGGGTCTGAAAAGAGGCACTTCAAAGGTGTGTTAACATAGATATACCGAAACAATGGACAGGGCTTGCCCAAGGCAAAAATAAACCTTTTACTAAAGAAGTTATATGCCTGGCTCATGACTACCTACAATGACCTTCCCAGTTAGGAATTTATGCTCAGATCACCTGTGAAGTTACTTTTTATAGAACCCCTTTGCTATACATATTTCCAACCTCTATCTAGAGTTTAGGTTTGAGTAGATTTGGAGGAAAGGGAAAAGAGGAGGCTGCAGAAATTGAGTGGCCTCATGAATTTATAGGACACAATCTGAATTCCTTAATTTGTGCAGTGGAGGCCATTAAAGACTTGTGAGTTAAGAAATGACATATGGAATAGTAGTTTTTAACTTGGCAATTGGATTTACAATTATGAAAGCAATTTGTTATAATGCAATGGGCACTGGGTTTAGTGACAAAACTTCTCCTTTTTATTCCAGTTTTACCATTTCTTTCTTGAATTAATGAAGGGATGCTACTTGACTCCTGTTAGCTTTATCTTCTCTGTAAAATGAGCAAATTAGGTTTATTATGAGGATTGAACAGTCTATTGCAAGGGCTCTATAGCTTGTTCAGTGATATTTAAATATATTTTTCTAGAGTTTTTAGGTCAAATGGAAGAGACACTGGAACCTCAGAAATGGCATTGGGAGCCTACTGTAATGATCCAAGAAAGAGAGGGTGGCATAAATATTGGTGTAATGATCATGCTGATGGCATAATTTCAGAGCTATCGAGGATGAGAAAACTTCCTATGGGAACACATCTGCTATGCCTTTTGTTGGTAACAGAGGAGAATACATAGAACCAAAATGAGAGCAAGAGATTAGCATCTGCTGTGTCATCTGGAGGGTGCTTCAGGGAGTTCTGTGGTAGAATTCAGGAGTGCTTGGGAGTCCACAATCACTAATGCCCACCTTTAGGCTACCATGGCTTCTTACTATCAAAGTCTTTTCAGCAGTATTGCTGGGAGGGTTGTCTACGGATTCTAATACAAGTGGAAGATAATCTTGGTTCTCCCACTTAATTAGCGTAGGTAAGTTAGAATCAGGGCACTCATAGTAAAATGGGAAGAATCATAAAACCTGTTTTTCAGCAGTGTTATGAAGATTAAATAAAATTATACACATAAAGCATTTATAAAAATGCCTATCATAAAAAGCACTGAAAAAAATAGTTGTTATCTATATTGGTGAAATTGCTCTTCCTGCACTCATTTGCATAAATTGAAGACAAAATTTCCACACACTGCACACACACACACACACACACACAGTAGTCTCATAATGCTAGTTTAAATAGTTTGGAGTATTGAAAAATAGGGAAATTGGGCTTCTTCATTTATAAGTTTAAAGCTCAATATTGCCATGAAGTTAAGCAAAAAATGTTGAACATATATTTTTTAAAACCTCCATTCCTCATAAAGACCTCAAAATTAAATACACACACACACACACACACACACACACACACACACTGAGTGGCCAGATTATTATGATCTCTGAATGCATAATAATCTGGCCACTCAGTGTATATCCTATATAATAAAAGACTAATATGCAAATTGTCCCCTCAACCAGGAGTTTGACGAGCAGGCAGGCCGGCCAACAGCTCATGTCCCCTCCCCCTGGCCAGGCTGACTGTACCCCACCCATGCACAAATTCATGCACCGGGCCAGATTGTTATGCTTTCAGAGATCATAATAATCTGTCCACTCAGTATATATATACATATGTATATATGTGTGTATATATATATATATATATATATATATATATATATATGCATACACATAGATGTACCAAAAAATGTATACACACTTTAACAGCTGGTAGCTCAATTTTGAAAATGAAATATATTTTAATAAACACTGTCTTTATAATTACTTAAAGTGAGTGCATACATTTTTGGGACCATATATATATGCATAAACCCATGTGGATAAAGAAAAGACAGAAGCAACAAAACATTGGAAACTAGGAAGCAGATGGACAAGTAGTAACTGACTCAGCAGACGCACCAACAACAAATAAAAATATGGAAAGATTCCATTAGTGATGTTGGGATATTGCATTTACAATCAAGCTGATTTTCCCATCATAATCCCATAAGAGTTCAGAGATTGGCAGCCTCAGTATTTCTGGAAGTGAGAAGTCAAATTAATTCTTACCTTTCACAGTCTGATAAACATTCAGTCTCAACATGTCCAAAACAGAAATTTTACACTCTTCCCCTTAAACCTCACCTTCTCTGTAGATTTCCTCATCTTGATTATTTACAATTATATCCTTCCAAAATGTTTGGAATGATACTTAACTTGACTGTTTCTCTCATATTTCACATCCAATCCAATGACAACTATTGTTGACTGTTTTAAAAATGTATCCAGAATCAGCAGCTGCTCACTGCTATCCCTGCTGTCTGAGCCACCATCATTTCTCACCTGGTATATCTCTGTTTCAGGTCTGCTGTAACAAAGAACTGAGCATAACAACAACAGAAATGCATTGGTTCATAATTCCAGAGGCTATCAGTCTGAGAGCAAGGTGTCAGCATGGTTGGTTCCTGCTGAAAGCTGTGAAGGCAAATCTGCCCATCCTCTCTCCTAGATTCTAAAGGCCTATAGGCATCCTTAAGCTTATAGAGACTTCATCCCAATCACTGTCTTCATCTTCAGGTGGTGTCCTCCCTGTGTGCAAGCCCATGTGCAAACTGCTCCTTTTTATAAGAACACTAGAGGCCCAGTGCATGAAATTTGTGCACTGGTAGGGTCCCTAATGGCTGCCGGCTGCTGGCTGCCAGACAGGTACACTTTCCCTTCCCCAGCCAGCTCTGCCCCCTGGTTGAACTCCCAGACAACCTGGTTGAGGGGACAATTTGCATACTACGCTTTTATTATATAGGACTAGTCATATTGAATTAGGCCCTACATTAATGACCTCATGGAAACTTGACTAGCTCTGTAAATACCCTATTTCCATGCTGAGGGACTGGGTGTTAGGATGTCAATATCTATTTGGGAGAAGCAATTCAACGCATAATACCCAGATTACTATAGTAACATGGTAATTGTTCTCTCTGTTTCCACCTTACTCCATACAACCTACTCTCCACTCAGCAGCCAGAGTAAAGCAGTAATGACACTCAGTATCTCTGTTCTCTCTGAGTAAAGTCTTTTAATGTCTCCCACACCTGACACTTCGTCTTTTACGGAGTAAAAGCCAAGTCCTTCTGATGCCCTCCCATGTCCTCTGATGAGGAATCCACAGTCTGTGATTTATGGTTCACCGAGTATAAAGGTTTAAAATCTTAACTAACAAAGGGATGACTGTTTTCCCCTTCTATGTAAACACTGTCATCACCCTGTGATTCTTTAATATAGATCCCGGAGTCATCAACCCCTGGCCTGCAGTTCGAACCCAGCCCATCACCTGTTTTTGTAAAGAAAGTTTTATTGGGACTTAGCCATGCCACTTGTTTACATGTCTATGGCTGCTTTCTGCTACAATGATAGTGTCAAATAGTTATAACAGATCATATGGCTCAAAAGCCTGATATAAATGGTCTTTTATAGAAAAAAGTTTGTTGATCCCTGACACATATCTTCAATGTGTTACTGCGCTGGACAAGTATAATAGTCTCTTTTTTTTAAATTGTAAGTCTTTTACCGAACAAATACCAGTGGCCTCTTTCCAATTTATACCCTTCAAATACTGATTTGAAGTGTGTCACCTTATTACTCCTCTGCACTGCTGAGCATTGTGAGGTCTCACTTTTCCTACCTAATTACTAGGTGTCTCTTGAACTTCTCTTCTGATGACCACCAGGCAAATCCTGAGGGGAGTCTTGTGTATATTTATACGCAATAAGGCCTATAATTCTGAAGTGTTGAGAAATTGATCTGTGATGATTCCTAGCTCTTGGTTGATGAATATTTTTCTTCTTTCCTTTTTCAATGTAGTTCATATAAAGAACAAAGTCTTACTTTTGAAATCTTGTATAAGTGGTCTCTCTCTCCTTTTTTTTTTCTCACAACAGAGTTGATCTCTCTTATTGATCCCCTCAGCCACAATGCTCCCCTCTCTGTTTGATGAGTTCACTAAACATGCTTCCATCTCATGACTTTTGTCTTTGCCACACTTTCTACCCAGACCCCCTAAATATGCATGTGGCTGGCTTCTCACCTACTTCAAGCATTTAGTCAAGTGTCAGCTTCTCAAAACAAAACAATACAAAACAAAAACCTTCTTTGACTGCACTTAAAGCTGTAACTCCCACACCTGACACTCCTAAACCTGTTTGATTTCACTTCATAGAACTGTATTATAGATTACACCATTTGCTTAATTATTTTGTTATGAGCTGTCTTTCTTCCTAGAACATGAGCTGCATATTGAACTATGCACTATTTCATAGCTAGAGCAGTGTGAGATATATAAAAAGCATTTAAATATAACTTGTAGAAAGTGAAAATGCAACCAATTCCACATACAATACAATTCCAAACCAATGGGATCAGGAGTTACAAATTTGTTGACATCAGTCATTCATAATGGGAACAATATTTACCGAGAGCCTATGATGTGCTCAGCAATGTGTTACTGTTCCATGGAATGGAAATGAACAGCCTGCTATATTTTTCTCCTCAGCACCTAGCTATCGTTCCCTGACTTCAGGTAACAGATATGCTCATTTTTTATCATCTACCTCCCCACCATCCCTCCAAGTGGTTAGCTGAAAACTGCCATTTCTCCCATTATTTTTTGTGTGACCTGTTCCCAGTTCTTGGAAGTGTTCCTGGCGCACAGCAGTAGGAGCTCAGAAGGGAACCGACTGCATGTGCCTTGTTCTGACCCCCTCCCACGAATGCCTCTCATTCTCCTCCACACTGCAAACACGACTCCCTTCAAGGCTCTTTCCTTCCCAACCTGAGGCTTTTGAGTTTAGTGTTTGTAGAATTCTTCGTGGCATTTTTTTATAACAGCAAATATAGTTTAAAGGTCATCTAGTATTCTTCATGAAATCTAGTATTCTTCTCAAACTTGATTATAGCATAACTGAGTTTCTTAGCTGAATTCAAACTGGCTCTAAGCATTAGGGAGAAGGCAAGGAAGCTCTCTTTATTGGGCACCCACTAAAAATCAGGCATATCACATAACTGAATCAGAAACTTGCATAACAACCCTTTGAGCTGAATTCTACCATGGGCACATCACACTTGAGAAACTAGGGTGCAGAGAGATGAAGTTCCTGATCCAAAATCATGCAGCTGGTGGCAGGCAGAGCTGCATCTGCTCCGAGAGATGCGCTCCTGCCCTTTCCATCAAACTACCTTCAACTCAAAGTTCCCAAAGCATTTCAAACCCCAGGAATGTGTCTGAATAAAGAGAGGCTTATTGTCTCTAATAAGAATCTCCACATGGCTTTTAAGAAATAAAATTGGAGTGTCAAAAGCAAAGAACAGTAAAAAAAAAAATCACAACAAAAATATATTATATGAAGCAACATGCACCCACTCTCCTACCTCAAGAATGATTGAGGAGAAGCTGTGGCCAAGAAACATTCAGCTTCCCTACTTTAGGTCAGCATTTCTCAGATGCAAATGATGCATAAAACCCCTTTAAAAGAAAAAAAAAATCACTCAGACCTCCAGTGTTTACTTGAATTTTTTCACTACAATCCTATCTAATGATGCTTAAAGTTTCATGCTTATTGACATTTCACAACTGAAAATATGTAAAATGTTAATCACAAAACTATAAAAGCAACATTTGATATCAGTATCTATTTAACATGGTCCATGATGCTGTTTGATAACAGCAAATGTTTTTCTCAATACGAGTATAACCCTGATGTTCAGAGTGCGGGATGCTTTTAGTTGGCCTTGAACACGGTAATAGTACCCAGTGCTCGGTAATTACTTGATTATATCTTGGTTTTCCATTTTTGAAACTCTTGCATAAGTTTTACATAGTGATTGATTTTAATTAGGAAAAAAAGCAATATTTACCATTATGTCTTCTTCCTCCTCTTCTCCTTCTTCTTCTTCTTCTTCTTCTTCTTCTTCTTCTTCTTCTTCTTCTTCTTCTACTGATATTTGGTTGGTTTTTAGTCTGCGACAATTAAAATAGTACCAAGTGGTCTCATTCTGCCAAAAATGTGTTTGACAATAGTCCTTGACTATACCAGCACTGGGTTATAGATTATCATGAAATGATCCTGATTATGCTTATATTTATTTTAAAAAATAATAAAATAAAAACTAAATCTTTAAAAATAATTTTTAAAAAACTAAAATATTCTCAAGACTATGAGTACATGCCCCCATTATCCCCCAGCCCATCCCGCATATGTCAAGCCAGTTTACTGGCTGCAGTGGGCCAGTCCCAGTTCAGTCTCCTGTGCGCTGGCTGCCCCCACTGTACAGAGCCTCTGACTCATTTGAAAGGAGAATGAGTGAATCTGAACACAGCTGGAAGAGAGTCTGCTAGTTCACTTCCAATGTCATTTGAGCAGGAAAGCACCCTAAAATATGAGCATTGACATTCACACAGATGCATCCAATCTATAATTATATTTTTGAGTTGTCTGGATAACCATTTCCCAGTCACATTAATGAATATCAATCACAGAGTAAAATGGGACCTTTACAGTTGCAGTGATTGGGACATATTGGTGCTTGGCCCTAAAAGAGGTTGAGACACTAGCCGGCTGTACACACTAGGGTCACAGGGAAAATGAAGTCTCCCTAAGGCTGCTTCATGGTCAATGGACAGTGTTCAGGTGAGTTCTGTGAGCAGTGGCGTTAGAAACTAAATGAGGTGTGATTGCTTAAGGATATTCTCAATAGTGTTCAGTCAAACCCCAGAAAGATGGGGAGTCAGAGGCAGTGCTCTCCTCTGTGTACATACAGAGAGGGGAAAGCAGGACAAAAAGAATGTAAGGGCTAGAGGGAGGGGGCAGAAAGCTAAGGAGAAAGGCATTGAAATGAAATGTAAAGTTGCTCACGTCCATAAGCCACCAAATCAAAAGTCTTGTTTCTTCACACATAAATGGTTAAGAGCTCAAATTGCAAAAATGGAGGGAATTATATTAAAATCAGGGGTTTTGTCTGAAAAAATAGTGCTTAATCTGAAAAATGGCAATAAGAATAATATTCCTTTCATAGAATTTTAGAAGGAAACTGTCCATTCCTGGGTTATTTCTCTTAAAGGTACCACCAATACACCTAGATGATGTATCAACTCACAAAGAATCTACACCAGCAATAAAAAATGCAGTCAAGGCAGCAAGAATAGAGAAGGTATTTCTAAAACGACCTCTCTTTCTTTCCCTCTGCCCTCCTGAAGGCAGAGAACACAGCCTGGAACCCTTGTGAAAATATCTTCAGAGAGGTAGGTCCTATCAGGGAAGGGCTAAAGGAGGCCGCTGGAAGGGGAACATGTGGGGTGAGGTTGTGCTCAGAAAACAAGATGAAGAGATGGAAAATGGGGATAGGCAGCAAGAGTAGTGATTCCCCTCCTTGATTCTTTTACATGAGACACTATCCACCTTCTGTACTTTTATTCTTAATGATAAAGCCTTCATTTCTCTTTCTATATGGTTTGAGAAAAAAGGAGTATGGAAACCCAGGATTCAGAAACACAAGAAGGTTACTTTTGGAAGCTTTTCAAACATTTGATGTCCTTGCTTGGTCCCCCCAGAAGCAAATGTTGATACAAGGACTCAAATACAAGCAATTGACATAAAAATAGAAGAAAATTCCAGTAGAAGTTCAAAAGAGAGGTGGGGGAGGTATGAGCAGGGTGCACTGTTAGCCAGCTGCTACTGTGGGTTATGATTGCTTGATATCCTAAGGGAACTCTGACAGCCAGTAAGGGACTGTTATTGGACTGAGGCCAACTGAGGCACGGGAGGTACTTATGCACTAACTCCTGTTCATCATTTGGTGAAGAAGTCACTCAGGAAGGGGCATGTGATTCCCTGGTACTGCTGACCTGCTCTACAAGATGAAGTGGTTTTGAAGGCAAGGTCAGTCATTAGGAAAGAAGGGCAGGTGCTCACAGGAGAAAGTTGGGCTCATGTGCAATGAAAATGGAAGGGAGAGGAAAGGAATAAGCACCAAAGAAAATCCGCTATAGTAATT
This sequence comes from Corynorhinus townsendii, assembly GCA_026230045.1. Lineage (NCBI taxonomy): Eukaryota > Metazoa > Chordata > Mammalia > Chiroptera > Vespertilionidae > Corynorhinus > Corynorhinus townsendii. The sequence goes on from JAPDVU010000005.1 coordinate 84,454,730, forward strand.
CAGATCCACTTACATTGCATGCTAAATTTATTTCATCCTGTCACTGATTCTTTAAGGCAGTGCTCATTCAAAATTATTTAAAGAATAAATAAACTTATAAAACTGAAGGGGAGATGGAGGGACAAGTTTTACACCCCTTTGCTGGACAACTGATATTTATTTTTCCTCTACCACCCATTCTAGATGCTCCTCAGCTTTATTTGGCTTTCACTGCAGGGCAACACAGATATTTAATCTCAAGAGGCCCTGCTTATTGCACCCTTGGTAGACCATGGCTGCTGAAAATCCACTTTTACCAATACTACTGGACATGGAAGCAGCAAGAGACTCTCCCCCTACACACACACACACACACACACACACACACACACACACACACACACACACACACCTGCAATTCTCCCAAATCCCAGAAATACTCCTCCTTGCCCCTCCTATTATGTGCAACATGATACTGAGAGGTAATCTCCCAATTATTGACTCTCTTCTTGGAATTATGGGTCAGTGGCACAAGGATCCCATCACCATTTGTAACTTTAAGTTTAGTGGAAATATTACTATGTCCCCCAGTAGAAGTGGCCTTTTCCCTGATAACTGGGATTGAGAATATATTTTGCAACAAAACCTGAAGTTGTAGGACCAGGAAAGGATAGTCACTGCTGGATCACTAAGATGGAGGACAAAGTCTATTTCCACCCCTTCATTCACCAACTAGTGGCTTCCAATTTTAGGTTCATAGCCCCATAAAATGGCCATTGTTTCAAAATATATTCCTCATTTTGAAGGACAGTGACCATCTTTAAAGTGTCATGCTCATCTGAGAAGCATTAGATGCACCTTTAAAAAGCTATTTCAGTGTAAAATTAAACTGACAACTGGGGAGTGATGTGCTATATGGTAGAATCAATGGATCCAATGGCAGTTGCCCATTGCCTCCACTCTTGTATATAAAGTGGACATCCTCATCCTGTGTGGTGTAAAAAAATTATAAACAGAAACCTCATTTAAAAGAAAGTAGAGAGGCCAGAAAGGCGGGGGGGGGGGGGGGGGGGGCTCTCCTGTCCTATGCCCATCACAAAGCACCACAGGAGGAACTGTTTGTTTGTAATAGCCCTTCCCTACTTCCTTTCCCTCTCTATAATAGCCTTCCCAACTTCTTTTCCGTCTCTATAATAGCCTTCCAACTTCCCTTACCTCTCTTTAATTGCCTTCCCAACTTCCTTTCTCTCTCTAGACTAGCCTTCCCAACTTCCTTTCTCACTCTGTAATAGCCCTTCCCAACTTCCCTTACCTCTCTATAATATCCCTTCCCAACTTCCTTTACCTCTCTATAAAACATTGTCCTCTCTTTTGTCTTATCAGACTGGCAGATGGCTCACCAGTAGCAATACTGAGCCAGATTTAATCACCAGACATCTGCTGTGAGAGTTAGACTCAGCCCTGGGGGGAGTAAGCTGCACTGCTCTGTCTCTTTCCTCAGGTCTTTGCTCTGTTCATGATGCTTTGGGCAAATCTATAATGGAAAAGGGCTGGTTGACCTCTACTGGACCAGCCATCCTATTCACTGGGCCATTCACTGCCTCTACTACAATGGGTGCTCTCTGACAGGCATTAATATAATAAAGATAGCCATATATTTTATATTCACTCCTATAAATTCATCCATATGCTTCTTCTCCATACAGCTTTGCCTCTGACTTCCCAGTATTATCCTTTGTAGAAACCGGGCCAAATGATCAAGTCATTTGCCACTGCCCAGTAATCTGTACACATTTTACCTCAGGCCACTTCTCCCTTGACATGAATTCAAAGCCTAACTGGAGGATTTCCCCCTAGACCATTATGTCTGAGGCTGTAAGGTGGCAGAGGTCTATTTTTGACTCACACTCTTATATTGAACTTATTAAGCCAAGTTAATACCCCGCCCCCTTATCTTCGGGTTGTCATAGGAACCATTCTACAGGGACACAGGTGCCAGGTGAGAGATAAGCATTGGTGAAACAGACACAGGCAGCATGAGAAACTAGATGATTTTGGCTCACCTTACTTGAGCCACTAGATCTGTTTGGGCCCTTTCCAAAGCACCCTTTATATCACCCAATAGATTACTGCTGTGACCACCTGACTTTATGCCTGATAATTCATAACCCATGATGGGAAACTCCAAGAGTATAGTCAATTGATGAGCCATGCTTAAATTCTCTACTAGGAGCTACTTTTTAATGTTGAATACCTGTATGCCTTGTTTTATTGCACTTCGCTTTATTGAGCTTCACAGATGTTACATGTTTTACAAGTTGAAGGCAAGACCCTCCACAGCAAAAATATTACGCCTTGCTTTATTGTGATGTGTACTTTTTTGCAGTGGTCTGGAACTGAACCTGCAATATCTTAGAAGATGTTTATAGTTATTTGTATAGATAGTATGCCCTTGCTTCAAAATGTTGTAGTATGCACTGCAACTCTCATATTATGAATTGGAAGAGACTCATATGGTGCCTGTATTTACAGTCGGTGCCTCTAGTACTGTGGGATCTGCTGGGTCATATGGCACAAGTAGCAGGGTCATTTAAATTTCAAACTTGCTGAAAAGTTATATTCTGCTTTGAGGCCCACTTAAAAACTGGTTACTACTTGACTCACTAAATTAATTAGTTGAAAGTATTCCAACAGGTGGCATGTGTTATCTTTAAAAGCTGAATAAGTTGACCAAATATCTATCTCTTAATAACCTTAGGGCTTATATCTTGGAATGCTCCAAATCACTAGACTCTTAAAATGTTCACCTTTTCTAGGTCTCTGAATCATTGGACCAGATAGGGCTTATCTTTTATCCTTTGATGAATATTCTTTCCATTGCATCCAGATTGTTTGCATTTTTTGCTTCCCAGTTTTGATTAATAAAGTATCATCATTATTTCTAATGAATCCAAAAGGTCAAATATCTACATAAGTAATACTGTGACAAAATCCTAGACTAACCTATACATTTAACTTACTTAGTGTTGTGATTGCTGAGAAAAAACAACAACAACAAAACACAACAAAAACACTTTAATTGCTTTGAATAACTGTAAAGCTGCCAATAACTCAATAAGAACTCTTTCTAATTACAATCTGTTTACTTGTGTTTTACAAAATGCACCAATTCATATAACTAGAGTTGCAGTATTACATTATAGAAACGTATCAGTAGCTACTCTTTAGCATTGTGTAATTTAGTCTCATGAATTTTATGAAGAAAGAAGTAACAATCTAATGATAAAAATACATCCTGTTAATCTTTGACAATTAGTTATCACATTATTTAATGTAACCTAAGACATTGACTTTCAGGGTAACCATTATTTTGCATATCCCTATAAAAGAAAAATTACAGCTAATATTGAAATTCTTCTATTAAATGTGGCACCCCAAGGTCAGACTGCTAAAATATTTTTAAATGCTCATTTTAAGATCCGTGAAATGTGGTAAATAAAATGCTTTCTCCATCCATCAGAAATACAGTTCAGTTTCTGACAATATATCTTTATGAAATTCTCTAGAGTATATTTCTAATGAATGTCAAATATACCTGCAGTACAAAGCATTTAAATGTGTATGAAAAAAATAATTTACCAAGAACATATTCTAAGTAAATAAGATTCAAACAACAGAAGAAAGGTTTCAAGCATTTTTCTGTCTGTTTCCTCCTTCAGTGAAATCCCAGCCCTAACTGGCCAACATAGACTCAGGGAGAATCTATTGGGCTTCCTAAAAATGTCTATTTCCAGAAAAGAGGCAATTCATCGAGGATATTTGCCAGTCTTATGTTTACAAAAGAGAATGTGTGTTTGTAGATAGCAGTATTACAAGATCTGCTCAAATTTCTACAAGGTGTCTTCATGAATAACAAGAAAAAATAAATTGACACTAGGGTAACTATTTTTGTTTTGAATTCTATATTCAACCATCACAATCTCTGGATCACAATAAAAATCTCTGTTCTAACAAGATTTAATAAAGAATGGCACCAGAGAACAATGTGTACACAGTATTACAAACAGAACCTCGATTGAATTTCATATAGTATAGAATATTGCCGTATCCTAAGTAATTCAACATAAATATTTGACAAGTGTTTCTGCACTTATCAGTTACTGAACAACTAGTTATTTTTCTTGCAACCCTTGTTTCTAAACCTTAGGAAGTATTAGTCAAAGAAAGAGCAAATGAGAAAGACGAATTCTGACCATGTCTAAGCTACTCCTAAAATTAATTAAGAGTACTGTCATAAAGAAAGTCATGGATGTTGTGCTATATAATTGCACATTATTAAAATCAGTAAACTACAGTGCTTGTTCAATTGTTTGCATTTTGAAAGTGCATACTTTAATAAAAAATATAGCTATTGTGTTTTTAAAATCTTTACTATAGAATTTATATGATGTGATAATCTGATTACTTGTGCATATATCTGAGTGTTCTGTTAAATAGTAAGAGTTTGTGGCAAGGAATTATATCTTTCTTATGTAATATTTAATACTTTCAAAAGCATGGTGATGAATATATAATTTGTCTTAAAATGAAAGGCTAAGAACATACCGGTGTACAATGATAGATCCTCCCTTCCCCCAACTGGTGGGCGGAGTATGACGTAACCTGTGTCTGCCGCCGGGACATCCCTAAGACATTGAACCACCAATCAGCACGTGCCGAGTACCCTGGGCCCCACCCCTTCCCATTCTTCCCCTCAAAAGGCGTGTTCACCTCTGAACGTGCTGCTGCTCTTCCCAGTCTGTGAGACATTCCAGTGGGTCCTTCTCCTCCTCCTTCTCCTCTAATACTGGTTTTTCTATCTCACTCGTCAGTGCAGAATAAACTTCCTCTCTTAACATGCCTTGGTCTCCGACTCTCGTTTCCTGTGCCTTAAACCTTACATTTGGTGCCAAAGACCCGGGAGGGTGCAAGCATCCCATTTGACCATTCACAGTCCAGGGTGTCCCCTCTTCTCTCCTTGTGGCTCAGGACCCTCAGATTCTCACCCCGGCTCGGCAGCGGCAGCTGTAAGTCCCAGCCCGTGCTAATTCCTGGCAGTTGTTTTTCCAGCCTCTCTGTCCGTAAACCATGGCCCGCGTCAGAGATTGCCTTCTGGGCATAGCCCTCCAGGCCCCTCTGGGAGGAGTTCTGGACCTGGGGAGGCAGCGGAGACGTTCCTGTCCCCCTGGGTTCTCCAGTCTTTTGGCCTCCGTCCGGACCCCAGGAGGTAGGGGAGACATCCCCTGCTGTCCCTCAGGTTCCCCGTCTGTAGCCTTGGCTCAACGACTGGGAGGCTGGTCCTTAGCCTCGGCTACCATCCCCAGGTTTTAGTATGGGTAATCAAAAATCTAAACCAGATCTTAGCACACCTCTAGGGTGTCTCCTCACCAATCTGGTTACTTCTCTAATGTGGCATGGCCTCAGTATGAATTGGGATGGGTCCAGATGGCCTGAAATCGGGACTTTTGATCTTAACATCCTCACTGACCTCAGTAATTTCTGCCGGCAAACTGGGAAGTGGCCCTTTGCTCCCACCCCTCGCTTTACTCCTCATGTTCCACTCATCAGATCCTCCTCGAAAAGTCTTCTTCACCCCCTCAAACAGGTCCTCAGTCCCCTGTCTCTGTCTTCTGACTCTTTCGACCCAGACTCTTTCATCTCCACCTCTCCCATTCCCGCCACCCTGCCTTCTTCTCCCTTTCTTCCTCCTCCTCCTTCTTCGCTGCGACTGCCCCTTTCCCAGCCAGTGGCCACTGCTGCAGGAGCCACCATCACCACCTTGGGACGCGAGCCAAGAAGAGGCCACCACGCAGCACAAGAGCCGCCTTCCCACCACCCTCCAGCCACACCAAACAGATAATGAGATTTCTGTTTGTCTGTAGAAATTTTGGTTTGCTCTTCCCTTGTGTATTGTGAGCAGCCACCATGTTGGCTGCATGGCTTGCCGTGCCCATGGGGGCTGCCATCATGAAACAGCAAGTCCCGTCCCTCTCTGGCCACATGGCCTGCCATTCTCATGGGGGCCACCATCTTGAAACAGCAAGTCCTGCCCCTCTCTGGCCACATGGCCTGCTGTTCCCATGGGGTGCCGCCATCTTGAAAAAGCAAGTACAACCCCTCTCTTTAAATAAAGTTACTGAGACCTCCCACAGCACTCCTGGGGTGGCTGCCTGCAGCCACACTCCTCCTCCTCCTCCAGACCACAGCCCACCACCTGCTCCACCACCCCCTCCCCTAATGCCTTCTCAGACCCCGGTCTGAGATCCAGTGAATATGGCGTTTAAGTTTTTAATGCCCATGAGGAGCAGGCAGAGTAAGCCCGCCTTCGGCAAAAGGTGAATCTGCAAACCCAAGCCTTGGTTGCAGCTCTGAGGCTTACAGCAGCCCCACAGGGTCCCAAGAGAACTGTGCATTGTGGGTGTGCAGCGAGAGGATGAATGCCACCTGGAGGATGTTTCAAGTGCAGAAATGAAGGCCACTGGGCAAAGCAGTGCCCCTAGCCCGTGGCTCCAACCAAGCCCTACCCAGTGTGCAGTAAAAGTGACTGCCCCTGGGAAAGTGATGGGCCCTCTATGTCTCAGCGTAGAGGGGCCGCTCTTCCAGGTCATGACCCACTGCTGGCCATGACTGAAGACTGGCTGAAGATGCCCAGACTCGATGACCCCCCATCACCCTCACCAAGCCCAGGGTAACGCTCAAAGTAGTGGATAATCTGGTCTCCTTACTGGTCAATACAGGGGCTACCTTCTCTGTCCTGCCCTCCTTTTTCAGGGCCTCTTTTTTCCTTCCATGATCTCAGTCATGGGTATTGATGGCAAATAACCCTTTAATGCTCTGAAAACTGCTCTGGCCTCAACACCTTCTCACCCCGCCCCCTCCTGAACTCCACCCTTCCTAGACACCCTGGCCTGCTCAACTTTCTAAGGGACAACGTTTTTGCTGGCACAGGCTTATCAGAAATTTAGATCTTTATCTTTAGGAAAAAGTGGCAGTTTTAAAATTCAAGTGGTTAGAGGCCTGGAAACAGGCTTAAGGGCCTGTTCCCTCCTCCCCCTGTGTTTTCTAAATATTTTCAATAGCATACAATACTGAAACATTAATTGCTAGACATGTTTAGAAATATTTAATGGAAGTTATAAAGAAAGAAAGAAAGAAAGAAAGAAAGAAAGAAAGAAAGAAAGAAAGAAAGAAAGAAAGAAAGAAAGAAAGAAAGAAAGAAAGAAAAGAAAGAAAGAAAGGAAGGAAGAAAGAAAGAAAGAAAGAAAGAAAGAAAGGAAGGAAGAAAGAAAGAAAGAAAGAAGTTCTAAAGTTAACTGTTGACAAGAATTGTAAAAGGACCCACTCACCTGGACGGTCCTGCCCCAGGGGTTCAGAGACAGTCCTCATCTGCTTGACCAGGCCTTACCCAGAGACCTCCGACAATGCTCGCTAGAACCCAGCACTCTTCTCCAGTATGTAGATGATCTCCTTCTCTGAAGCCCCTCCCTGGACTTGTCTCAGAGGCATACAGCTGGCCTGCTCAACTTTCTAGGGGACAAAGGATACCGTGTATCCCCTGCCAAGGTGCAACTGTCGGCTCCCACCATTACTTTCTTGGGGATCTGTCTGATGCCCAATTCCTGAGGACTGACAGTTGACCAAATGCAGGCAATATGAGACCTACACCCTCCCACTTCTGTGGAACAGATCTTGTCCTTTCTAAGGCTAGTAGGATTCTTCCGCCATTGGGTCCCAAACTTTGCTCTCTGGCTAAGACCCTATACCAGGCCGCTAAAGAAACACCAGTAGGCCCCCTCTCCTCACCCTCCCTCATTCACCGGGCTTTCTCTAAGCTCCGGGATACCCTTCTGGCATATCTCTCTCTCTCTCTCTGTCTCTCTCTCTCTCTCTCTCTCCTGGAAATCTCTAGGCCTTTCTAACTATTTACTAATGAAAGACAGGGAATAGCTATGAGGGTCCTCACCCAGCCCCTAGGGCCAGCCTTCACCCCCATAGCCTACCTGTCCAGACAGCTTGATCCCATGGTTCGGGGATGACAGCCCTGCCTCCAGGGTCTGGCTGCAGCCGCTGCTCTCACCAAGGATGCCACGAAGATCTGCCTCCAGCAACCCTTACAGGTCTTCTTCACCCGTAGGCTACAGGATCTTCTGTCCCACCAATCCATATCTCGCCTTGCCCCCTCTCGCATGCAGGAACTCCATCTCCTGTTCCTTGAGAGTCCTGACATCTCCCTAACTCAGTCCCCAGCCCTGAACCTGGCCACTCTCCTTCCCGCTGCCTCCACCCAACTTGCAGCAACAAACTCCAGCCCTGAGGACGTCGAGGCCCTCACTCAACCTTGGGCAGGACTCTCAGATTTTCCTCTCTCTAATCTTGACTTAACTAAACTGCACATACCCTACCACCCACAATCAGCCGGTAAGATCAAGAGGATCAACAACCTCCTTAAAGACCATCTAACTAAACTCTTTCTAGAAATTCATAGCTCCTGGCGGGACCTCCTGCCCATGGCCCTGACCAGAATCCAGGCTACACCAAGGAGCCCCACCTTCTTAAGCCCTTGTGAACTCCTATATGGGAGACCCTTCTTGCTCAACTATTGTCTCCCTACTGACCCTCCTCTCCTGGCTACTTATCTTCCATACCTGCCCTTACTCAGGCAACTGCTCTGGGAACACGCTGACAGGTTTCTGCCCAGGCCAGAACCAGCCGACCAAGACTGCCGAGGACCAGCCCTCCAGCCAGAGGATTCAGTCCTCCTCAAGAACCTTACCCCCAGGTTGTATTTCAGCTCCAGGCCCAGAAAAGCAGCAAAACCTGACAAGTGTCACTGTGGCAGCCTCAGGACCAGCTTTTACCTCTCAATTGACTCAACAGGATCGCTCTCAAGACTTCACCAACCAGTCCCTTCGGGAAATCATGCTGCTGCACCCCTCATCCAAAACAGAAAACACTCCCATGGATCCTCCCATCATTACGCCCATTGGTATCTATTCCTTTAATTTTGCTCTTTGGTCCCTGTCTCATGTGATGTTTCACTAGTTTTTTGCAGTACAGAATGCAGGCGTTCACCAACCAGAAGGTGGGAGAGATCTATCTGGCCTTGAATTCAGAACCTAGAGACACCTATGTCACCAAAATCCTTGAGACCCCAGGTAGACGCCCCTGACGATGCCCCCTCTCAGCAGGAAATAGCTACAGAACACAGACCTTCACCTCCTGACCTTGCTCAGACTCTCAATTTTTTTTAATATCACCAAAAGCCTGGAATGATAGATCCTCCCTTCCCCCAACTGGCGGGTGGAGTATGATGTAACCTGCGTCTGCTGCTGGGACATCCCTGAGACATTGAACCACCAATCAATGTGTGATGAGTGCCCTGAGCCCCACCCCTTCCCATTCCGCCCTGGGCCCCACCTCTTCCTGTTCCTCCCCTCAAAAGGCATGTTCACCTTTGCAGGTGCTGCTTCTCTCCCCAGTCTGCAAGACAGCCGGCGGGTCCTTCTCCTCCTTCTCCTCTAATCCTGGTTTTCCTATCTCACTCGTTAGTGTGGAATAAACTTCCTCTTTTAACATGCCTTGGTCTCAGACTCCCATTTCCTGCGCCTCTAACCTTACATACACAAGAGTATGTATATGTATATACATACGCTCCAAATGATTAATTCTTGATGCTCCAAGTGTCCCCCTGACTCCTATTCCTTCCACCACCAGTGGTGACAACTATGCTCAATTTTGTTTTTCATGCTTTTGCTGTCTTATGTTACAGTGTTATTCTCTCAGGGGTGAGTTCTCATGGGATATCTTTTTTTTAGCTTTATACATATGTTATTAACATCTATCTGTGCTGTTGTACATAACTGTAGCTCATTCATTCTTTCTGTTCTATAAAATCTCACTGTTTGTATCTCTTCAAATTTAATGATCCCAATTTCCTGAAGATTTTATTTGTGTCCAGGTTTTATACATTTGCTTTTGTTATTGTGAACAAGACACACTGTACATTCATTTACAAGTCTCCTGGAAAATCACTAAGAATTTCTCTAGTGAACACACAGACACACACACACACACAAATGGGATACTTTGATTGTGTAATATGTGTGTTCAACTTTATGAGTTAATGATTTTTAAAAGTCAATAATTTATACATATGCCAGCAGCATAAAAATATATCCATTTCCATACCTTTGCCAACATTCAGAATTGTCAGGATTCTTGTTTTATTTTATTTTGGTATTGTCTTTTTTGTATTAACCTATTTAAGGGTATAAAATACTATCATATTGTGGTATTAAATTCCAGATTTCTTATCTCTAATGTGATTGTGCACAATTTTCTTAAGCTCATTAACATTTTTTTTCTCTTCTGTGAAAAGTGTCTTCATTTATTTCACTTACAGTGAGGGTTGAATCATTCTATATATTAAAAGCATAATATGCTAAGTGTCTGGTCATCCAGTCAGCCATTCAACCCATCAAAGTATAATATGCTAATGATATTCTAAGGCTGCTCAACCACTCACTATGACGTGCACTGACCAGCAAGGGGCAGACAGTCAACCAATCGACCAGTCACTATGACCAGTCACTATGACATGCACCAAGGGGCAGAAGCTCTGACCAGTAGGTTAGCTTGTTGCTGGGGTCCAGCTGATCAGGACTGAGCGAGATGGGCTGGACACACCTTGGAGCCCCCTTGTGCTCCCTCTCCAGTTGGCCAACCTCCTACATCACTCCTTGGCCCTGATCGTGCACTGGTGAGGTTCCTCAGCCTGGCCTGCACCTTCTCGCAGTCTGGAACACCTCAGGGGATGCCTGAGAGCCAATTTTGGCCCAATGGTGGGACAACCGGTTGCTATGACACACACTGACCACCAGGGGGCAGACTGTCAATGAATGAGATGCCACTAGTGGTCAGTGTGCTCCCACAGGGGGAGTGTCACTCAGACACAAGCTGGGATCATGGCTGGAGAGTGCAGCAGTGGTGCTTGTATCTCCAGTTTGCATCAATGTCAGAGGGAGCTTGTATCTCCCTCTAGATTGGAAGTGCTAAGGATATCCGACTGATGCCTTAGGCCCACTGCCCAGGGAGCGGGCCTAAGGCATAAGTTAGACATCCCCCGAGGGCTTCCAGACTGTGAGAGGGCACAGCCAAGCTGAGGGATCCCCCCTTCTTGAGTGCATGAATTTCATGCACCAGGCCTCTAGTTTATTTATTTTAGTTGATTCTTTTTTTAAAAAAATCTTTATTGTTCAGATTATTACAGATGTTCCTCTTTTTTTCCCCTATAGCTCACCTCCACCCGGTTCCCACCCTACCCCATGCCCTCACCTCCTTCACTGTCCTTGTCCATAGGTGTAAGATTTTTGTCCAATCTCTTCCCGCACCCCCTACACCCTCTTCCCCTTGAGAACTGTCAGTCTGCTCCCTTTCTATGCTCCTGATTCTATTACATTCACCAGTTTATTCTGATCATCAGATTTTTTATTCATTTGATTTTTAGATTTACTTGTTGACAGATATGTATTTGTTGTCACGTTGTTGTTCATAATTTTTTATCTTTATCTTTTTCTTCTTCTTCCTTTTCTTAGAGAATGCCCTTCAGCATTTCCTATAATACTGGTTTGGTGGTGATGAACTTCTTTATCTTTTTCTTGTCTGTGAAACTCTTTATCTGACCTTCAATTATAAATGATAGCTTTGCTGGATAGAGTAATCTTGGTTGTAAGTTCTTGCTATTCATCACTTTGAATATTTCTTGCCACTCCCTTCTGACCTGCATAGTTTCTGTTGATAAATCAACTGACAGTCATATGGGTACTCCCTTGTAGGTAATTAACTGTTTTTCTCTTGCTGGTTTTAAGATTTCCTCTTTGTCTTTTGCCCTTGGCATTTTAATTATGAGGTGTCTTGGTGAGGTCCTCTTTATATTCCTCTTGTTTGGGGTTCTCTGTGCTTCCTGGATTTATAAGTCTATTTCTTTCACCAGGTAGGGGAAGTTTTCTGTCATTATTTCTTCAAAAAGATTTTCATAATCTTGCTCTCTCTCTCCTTCTGGCACCCCCATAATTCGGATGTTGGTACGCTTGCAGTTATCCCAGAGGCTCCTTACATTATCTTCATATTTTTGGATTCTTTTTTTCTTTTTGCTCTTCTGGTTGGGTGTTTTTTGCTTCCTTGTATTTCAAATCATTGACTTCATTCTTGGGATCCTCTAGTCTACTGTTGAATCCCTGTATATTATTCTTTATTTCAGTCAGTGTATGCTTAATTTCTGACTGGTCCTTTTCTTTATTTTTCTTTTTTTTTTTTTTTTTTTTGGCATTCTCACTAAGATCCTTGGAGGTTTCTAGAAGATTCTTGAGTAACCTTATAACTGTGGTTTTGAACTCTATATCCAGTCGTTTGCTTTCCTCCATTTCTTTCATTTGTGACATGTTTCTTTGTCTCCACATTTTGGCTGCTTCCCTGTGTTGATAGAGTGGCTTCGTGTGGTAGGTGTCCTATAGGGCCCAGTGGCTCAGCCTCCCCAATCACCTGAGGTGGACACTTTTGGTGCACCCCTTTGTGGGCTGTGTGCATGGTCTTGTTGTAGTTAAGCCTTAATTGCTATTGGTATCACTGGGAGGAATTGACCTCCAAGCCAATTGGCTGTGAAGACCAGCTGTGTCTACAATGGAAGAACTGCTATGCAGGAGATACCCTTATGGAGCAGAACTTGCTTCAGTGGGGCTTTGGTGCTCACTGAGTCTGCCCCTTGAGTGTGTTGCTTATGGATGTGAAGAGCTGTAATCTCGTATGGTCTGACACTGACCACTGGAAACACTGGTTCTTGGATCTCCAAGGAGGTGTCAAGTCAGCCACTGCCTGAGGCCACCCAGCAGTAACTACAGAGAGATCTTCAGATTCCTCCTCTTTGTATGGGGTTTGGAAGTGCCCAGATGAGGCCCAGCTGTGAAGCAAGGCAGGCTGCCGCTGCTGGGCCTTAGGCCTTCTTTTGGCAGCTTTGGGGCTCTCTAACCCAGCTGCAGTTTGACAGGTTTTAGGCTGAGAAAGGATGGGCCATTCATATGCAAAAGCCGCTGCACACAGCTTGGGTGGGTCGGTAAATTGGGTGGGGCAGGGTCTTAGGGAATCACCAGGGTAGAGTAAACAGCAATCAGCCAGTCAGCCCTGCACCAGAGAGGTCCCTGCATCTCTGAGTCCTGTGTCCCACGCAGGAACAATGATCGCTGCAAGCACCTTTGAGAGAAAGCTACCCTGAGTTCCGGCTCAATTCCAGACAGTCCAGTTTCTCCCTGTATGAGTCTGGGTCCCCAGAGTCTTGCCCAGAACTGGAGTTCAGAGTAATCGAGAGCTTGTATCTCCCTCTAGATTGAAAACAAACAAACAAAAAATAACAGTGCACCCGGTTTCCAGCCCATTCCATGCGTGCCTCTGCACCTCTGCACCTCCACACCTCCTACCAGTCTCAATGAGCTTTTTTCTTTCCTTCTAGTTGTAGAACTTCCACTCAGCCAGATTTCCCATGGTTCTGGGTGATAGTTGTTTTGTCTTTTAGTTGTAGTTTTGATGTGGCTGTGAGAGGCAGCAAGTACAGGTGTTTACCTATGCGGCCATCTTGGTTCTCAGGTCTCTAGTTTACTATACATGTTTTTGTGCATAGTTTCTTTTTCTAAGGATATTTTTTGAAATGGTATTATGTGGATGCTGTAAATTTGAGACTGTTTTCAAGTGGGCACTATGGTGAATATTAATATGAGGAGAAAAGGTTTAGGGAGAAAGTTAATGTTTAATAAATAGTTAATTAATGGTCCTATAATATTCATTGAGAATCTAGTATCTGCAGGAAACTGGTGTTAAACATTAATAAAACAAAAGTGAATAAGACAGCAGTGATAGGAATTAAAATATAATGGGAGAGAACTCGTTTATATCAAAAAATGATCTGTACATATTTTTATATAATCTTGTCATGAACTTTATAAGATGCATATAATTACCCCATCTAATTAATAAACAAACGGAGGCTTACAAGAATGTGATTTTTCGTGCCCAGATACATGGAAAAAAGAATCATGTTCTAATTCATGTTTTCTAACTAAAACATCAATTTATTTCCAATCCACCCCATGCACCAGTCAATATATTCAAAAGGAAGATTCAGAGAAAAGTTTACATATTTAAAGAAATAACCAAATATAAGTCACAATTAGAATTTGTTTTCACATACTTTTCTTACCCAACCTGCATCCCAGAGAGGAATGCGCATTATAAGGACAGCTGTCCATGTTACCATGAAATATCCAAAAAAAAGGGATCCCAATTCATTGGCACACACATGGTTTCTCAACCAGATATCAACATCTAGGTGGAGATACTCCAAGTCACCTGTTGAGTTAGACTGCAGAAGGCACTTAATCTCTAGAATACCTGTGCAACTCTCGTTATCTTACAAATTGAGATTTCTGTGGCAATAACTTGTTTTTATCTCTATTCTATTTTGTTTGTTATGAGTAACTAAAAATAAATATCCTCAGATTCAACTGTTTTTAATTATTTCTATACAGAAATATGGCCAAGAAACAAAGCTGTAGCACCTATTGGATTTTTCAACACATAAGCATAAAGATATGTTTCAGCTTTGAAAAGTCCAGAGAAAAAAATAAAGTAACTACATCAGAGAAGGGAAAATTTTGGAACTGAGGTTATCCAAAACTAATGTAAGTACTGGATGAACATGTTAAAACTGTTCTGTATCAATAGTGACTAAAAAATTGTAGGAAACAAGCTCTGGCAGGGGGCTCATTTGGTTGGAGTGTTGCACATACACCAAAAAGTTGCAGACTCCATTACAGCAAGGACACATATCTAGGTTGCAGATTTGGCTGGAGGCAACCAATCCATGTTTTTCTCTCACATCAATGTTTTGTTCTCCCTCTCTCTCTACCGCTTCCTCTCTCTAAAATCAATAAAAACATATCCTCAGGTGAGAATTAAAAAAATAGTAGGCAATGATATATATGTATAGTTTTTAAAACATAATAAAGAATACTTATAATTAGAGTGAAGAATTAATTTTTAAAAATAAGCAATTATGTTAAAGAGATAACATAGGTTTACCTTTTCCCAAATACAAAAATTTTGCTATTTAAAATTAAATTGGAAGTAATCTATATGATCATATTCCTTAAAAGGTAATATTTTCTGGATGTATTTCTAGTGGTTGTCTGACACTACAGCAGTTCTTTGGCCCATCACCAATTCCCATATGCAAGGTTAGAGTGCAGATTTTGATTTATGCCAGTACTGTTTGCTAAAAGGAAGCTAGAGTGTTTGGAGATTAGTGGTTTCTGCATCTTGAGAAAAAATTAGAAATAGGCTTGGATCACTTATTCTACCATAAAGCAACAATATTTTCAAGAATATAAGGGAATGGGGGGAAGCAAAGCAACCAGCCTTTTCAGTGTTTTTCAAAGGCTGTAAATACCAAATGATACCATGGTTAGTCTTGTTACATGCATATCAAACAATTTGAAATCTTAGTGACTTAAATCTTGGGACTTACAAGAACAAACATTTATTTCTCATTCATATGACATGGGTGCTGCTGTAGTTCTGCTCAGCCTGGTTTACCTGTGTTCTTCTTGAGGGACTCAGGGTAAAGAGACAGTTCAGGGTGAGATCTGGGCAATCTAAGGACAGAGAGTAGGGGTAAGAGAGACCAGACTACACCACAAAATCTTAAGTTTCTTGCTAAGGCATGGCCTATGTTAGGTTCACTTATATCCCATTAGGCTAAGTAAGTTGCAAGACTAAGTCCAACATTCCTGAGGCAAGAAAGGCTGTCCCTCTTACAGGGTAGGGGAGTTAGTAAATATTTATGTATGGTTGTGCATTCTACACAATATTCAGAAGAAAACAATTATGCAGTATATGACAAGTGAAAACAGTAGAAAATGTTGAGTAAGCATTTTAATTAAATATACTTAATTAAGTGCTAATAAGCATAACTATTTGTTTTTCAAAAAATATATGTTAGTTTTTGAACTATAGTTGGTGTTATGTTTTGTTTTGAATTGTGGAGATGGGTGTGGAAGTACCAATTAGTGTCAGTGATTCTTTATACTACACAGAAAGACAGGGATTTACCATTTATTCACCACAATGAAGGTGGTTATATCCTACAATGAAGCAGAAAGAAGTTTCAACCATACATTTCAAAAGACAAATTAGCTAGCATCCTAAGAGAAGCGTTAGTTGTGCTAGTTAAATTCCTGAGGGATGCCTCAAAATTTAAAACTTCTGTATAACACTATTAATTACAACATGATACTATTAAGATATAAATATACTATTAAATAAGTCATGTGGTCAGGTCAGTGTATAGTAATTACAAGACAATGGGTCATATAACACTGTCTGAATAAATCTAAGAGTCCTTATATAGAACAACAACAAAAGCATGATAAAAGTAAAGTAAATGGAAAAAGAGTGGGTATAAAAAGTCACCATAAGGACTATTACTTTGAGGAAGATGGAGGAGACATACTTGTCCCTGTTTCTCCTGAGAAGTACAACTAAAACCTTGGACTGTACATGTGAACCAGGTATAAGAAGACTCTGAAAGGTTACAGGAAGGAAGGACATGAGCTAGGGACCTTGGTACCCAAGGAATGACGTGGTAGTGAGTTCCCTGAGTTTTCTTTGCCTCTTCTATGTCAGATTTAGAGCTGAAGAAGCCATCAACCTGTAAGTGCCAACAGGTGCAGGCACAGTAAAAGGCCCAATGAAGTCTCTTTTCTCTAGCCAAAGACCAAGAAAGGCTCAGCCTAGTAAGACAGAAAACTTTAGACCAGTGGTCGGCAAACTGCGGCTTGTGAGCCACATGCGGCTCTTTGGCCCCTTGAGTGTGGCTCTTCCACAAAATATCATGGCCTGGGTAAGTCTATTTTGAAGAAGTGGTGTTAGAAGAAGTTTAAATTTAAAAAATTTGACTCTCAAAAGAAATTTCAATTGTTGTACTATTGATATTTGGCTCTATTGACTAATGAGTTTGCCGACCACTGCTTTAGACAATAGCTGCTCTGCGCCAGCCAAACACGAGAAGAAGAGGAATAAGCAAAAAAGAACACACACAACCTCATGCAGGTCAACAAAAGCTAGGTGGGCTAAGTGGAGAACTTAGTTAAGAGTTAGGATTAAGGATGGAAATCTAAGTTCACTGTCTCACAGACACTCTCCCACCTGTCATCAGTGGAGACTCCAGGGAAGCAGTAACGAGGCAGTGCTATCCCTCCTAGTCAGGGAGGCATTAGTAGAGGCCTGGTGGGGTTGGAACTCCCACCCCACCCAGTAGTAATGAAGAGCTCTCTTCCATTAGGTGTCAATAAAGGCCAAATGGGGGACTGAGAATTTTACTTACACCTGGCAGTAACGGGAGGTCGATACCCCTTCTCCTGCCACAGTGGTGCAGAACAAGCAGCTCAAAGAAGATTTAAACAGCACCCAGAGACTCATAAAGTAACCCCCCCCCTCAAAAAAAAGAAAGAAAGAAAATCACCAGTCATACCAAGGACAGGAAGATCTCAAAATAAATGAAAAAGACAATCCATAGATGATAATACTGAGATGCCAGAGCATTTAGAGTTTTCAAACATGTCATCTGCTGGGTGGGGTGGGAGTTCCAACCCCACCAGGCCTCTACTAATGCCTCCCTGACTAGCAGGGATAGCACTGCCTCGTTACTGCTTCCCTGGAGTCTCCACTAATGACAGGTGGGAAAGTGTCTGTGAGACAGTGAACTGTAGCAAAAATCCTAACTCTTAACTAGACCACCTCTGACAGCACAGGGTGGAGTGATGGAAAGACCCCTCCTTACTGACAGGTACGATGCATTCTCTGCTTCCATGAGGTGTCCATGGACACAGCCAGGCATGGGGACTTTATTGCTACCAAGCTGGGATTAATATCTCTACTTGGCCTTCCCTGACCCTACACAGGATGCAACGAGTGGTATCACCTGTCAAGGATGGAAATCTAAGTTCTCCATAAAAACACTTCAGCAGTAATTACAAATATGCTTGGAACCAAAAAAGAAAAAAGAAAAATTTCAGCAAAGAGATAAATAATATAAAAATAACCAAATGGAAACTTTGGAACTGAAGAATACAGTGACTAAAATTAAAACCTCGCCCAATGATATCAATAGGACAATTTATAAGAAACAGTAAAGCATCAGTGGTCCTTAATATAGAACAGTAGAAATTACACAATCTAAACAACAGAGAGAAATAGTCCAAACGAACAAATAAAAACAGACTCTCAGGGACTTAGGGGACTATAACAAAGATCTGATTAGTGAACCCCAAACAGAATAAGCCCCATCTCCTGGTCTCCTGGTTATTTAGTCCTTAATGCCCCAGGCAATACCAGTTAGAGCTCAGCTTCTGATGACCTCAGTTCCACCCTATAGCTGAATGACTGCTTCTCGGCATCTTAGTTTCCTTTATTGTAAAACAAGAGAGTAGTATCAGATGATTTCTAAAGAGGCCTTTATTTATACTATGTACTCAATATATTTTTTTTTCTTTCATGGCAAGCAAATGCTGCTAATTCAGGTTATTTTCCAATGGCTAATTCCCATTTAAATCTGTGACAGAACACTCCTAATTTATAAGCAACAAATTTAAAAAGCATCCCTCCTCACTGCACTTTGTTTTATCCCAGTGATTTATTGGATAGTCTACCTTTATACTCTAAATTTCAGAAAATGATAAAATAATCAGGTGGATTTCCCCTCATTGCCTTTATATTATAAAAGAGGCTTGGTGCACAAATTCGTGCATGGATGGGGTTTGGCTGGCCTGCCCCTATCAGGGCCCATTGGGCCAGAACAGGCCAGGCTGGGCAGGACCAGCTGGGGGAAGGGGTCATGTGTGGTTGGCGGGCCCTCCCTGCCCCCTGGTCAAATTTCAGGTGGAACTCCTGGTGGAGAGGACAATTTGCATATTAGCCTTTTATTATATAGGATGAGTTTCTTAGAGGCAAGCAGTTTATTTCCCTCTCATTTGGCACATTCATGAAGTGGCATAAGTAGGAAGAAGAATAAACTCTTAGAAAACCCAGATTTTATATTTGACAACTGGTTGTTAGTGTATCACAGGATTTGTTCTATTTAATCCTAAAATCACTATGTCAGGAAAGAAAAAGTGAAGTAGTAATTATTCTGCCCTAAGTAAACCCTACTTGCTAATATTGGGGGGAGAGGGGGGAGTAATTGTATGTGGTTGCTGATCTCTTCCATAAGCATATATTATGGTGTCTTATCTATTAGCAATAACCATTCATCAATCTTAATGTTTATAACTATTTTCATGTACAGTTGACTCTCCAGGTGCCATTCCTAATTACAGGTGGAGTGAGCTGATACTTAAAAAGTATCCCTCCCAGACACTTAAAAAGCCTCAACTCTAAAAACACATTTTGTTTGGACAACTGGTAAGTATAGATGACAGGAGCACCTGCTGGGTAACAATTGCAAAAGCAAGGCAATGAGAAGAGCATTAAATCCACCAAAATAGAAGAAAGGCATGTGCTTTAGTTAGTTCAAACTGAAACCTGCTCCACCTGGGCCTCTGCTTTTCACCTCACCGCTATTCCATCTCTCCTGTTGCCCAATCCAGCAACCTCTGCCTTTTCTTCCTCTCACACTGGGAGGTCAAACAACCAGGGCCAAAAAAGGGCAAACAGGTGAAGACAAATTGTACTCAGGTCTACTACAAAGAGGGAAAGGAGACCCCAGGGTAGAACTGGACTCTTTCAAATACAACAGGGCCAAGGAGAGATTTATAACCAAAGAGGAGGGGAGTTGGCAGATGAAGAATTACTAAGAAGAGATTTCAAGTGCAGGGAGGCATTCTAGCTGAACCAACCAACAGAATGTCTGCTGAGGGCAGGCCCAGGTGATCAGATGCCAAGGGTTGGGAGTGAGGAATATGGATCAGACATTGAGGCTGATTAGTTATCAAGAGTGGGAGCTTCTTGCTAAACAGACTTAGCAGGGTTTTCCTTAAAAGTGGCTTTTATAAGGAAGTGCACAATGGGCCTAGGAGATGGTTTCAAGGGCTGGCTAAAGTTTGTTCAAGCAAAGAGTATTTGCCAGGAAATCCTGTTAGCTCTACCTTTAAAATCCATCTACAATTTCATCCTCACTGTGACTACCTTGTCTGACTCACCTTAGTGCTCACTGAAATTACTACTGCAATCCCTGCTTCTTTTCTTGCTCCCCCCTCCTCATGCTTCAGATATAAATTAGGTCCTTTAAAATGTGGAATGTCTTTTTTCTGTAAATGCTTCCTTTACACTTGTATTAAACCTACCCCAGTTGCCAAGGAGCTCCGGTGCGACCCACACTTTGACCTCCGCCTTGCTCCTTCCACTGCAGGAGCACCAGCCTCTTTGCTCTTTTGTGATGGCAGTAGTCCAGCCCTGCTCCCACCCCTCCTAGAGGCCCCTTTCCTCCCTCTTCTGATCCTTCATTAAGTCTCACCTCTCATTAAGATACACATTAAACAGTGCAATCTGCATTGTCACTCACCTTAACATTGCTTTTCTTTTTCTTTTTTCACAAAATAACCAATTTTCATTATACTATAAAATTCATGCAGGTTTATATTTATGAATCATTATCCATCTCCTTCTTACTAACAGTGTAAGCTCCACCGGACAGGGCTATGGAATATAGGATATCCTATATAATAAAAGGCTAATATGCAAATTGTCCCCTCAACCAGGAGTTTGACCAGCAGGCAGGCCGGCCAACCGCCCATGTCCCCTACCCCTGGCCAGGCTGACCAGACCCCCACCTATGCACGAATTCATGCACCAGGCCATATATATATATATTTTGAGTGGCCGGATTATTATGCCTTCAGAGATCATAATAATCTGGCCACTCAGTACATACATATACATTGAAAACAGTATCTAGCGCTTAATAAATATGTGTTCAATGAATGAATTAACATTCATGGTGGAAAAAACAAAATGAAACGACAACAAAAACATGAAACTGGAAACAAAGTGAATACCCCTCAATCAGATAATAAGTGAATAAATTGTGATACACCGTCACTACTGAATACAAGGCTAATTAAAAAATGTAATATAACAAATATGAAAAAGCCAGTTTGTGAATTCAGTTATCTTCCATTAATTCAGACATTAAAGAGACTTGCAAAATGTACAATGCCACTCTTTACATTGATTTTTGTATTTGAAAATATAAACATTTATCATTAAATATTTTACTTGTGCTAGCATTTATGGGTTTATCATTATTACTTTAAATTAATTAATACACAACAATTTTCACTGAACAAGAATTATAAGGAAACTACAAATTTAATTGGAAGAAAAATTAGACAACCCAATAGAAAATTAGCTAATGGCCAGAGCCAGACCTCATAAAAAGAATAACCAAATGATCAATAATTATATAAAGTAGACTTAACTTTTTATATTAAAAATATATTGTAATGTTAGCAGTATGGTACCAATGTTCATTTCCTAGTTTTGATCATTGTCCTGTGATTATACAAAATGCTAACATTAAGGGATGTTGAATGATCTGCATAAATTCAGAATACTAATTTTTTGTTTTATTGAGGTATAATTGACAAATAAAATTGTATATATTTAAGAAATACAGCCCAGCCAGCCCTGGAGCTGAATGGTTCAATTCCTGGTCAGGGCATAGGCCTAGATTGTGGGATCAATCCCCAGTGTGGACCTTTGCAGGAGGCAGCTGATCAATGATATCTCTCATAATTCATGTTTCTACCTCTCTGTCTCCATTTCTCTCTGAAATCAATAAAAATAACTTGATGTTTTGGTATATGTGTACATTGTGAAGTGAACACCACAATCAAGCTAATTAACATATCTATCTCTCCATATAATTACTTTTGTGTGTGTGTGGTGAGAACACAAAATCTATCCTTTTAGCAAATTTCAAGTATACAAGATAATAATGTTAATGCTAGTTACAATGCTGTATATTAAATCTCTGGAATGCATTAAACCTTGTGTAACTGAAACATGAAAACTTATGATAAAACATTGGACAAATAGCTACCCATTTTCCCTCCCCCAATTTCTGGACCCTACCATTCTGATGGGTTGAACAGCTTTTCATATATCTGTTGGCCTTTTGTAAATCTTTTTCTGAGAAATGTCTGTTCAGGTCTTTATGGCCATTTTTTTAAATATGTTTTTATTGATTTCAGAGAGGAAGGAAGAAGGAGAGAGAGATAGAAACAGATGAGAGAGAATCATTGATTGGCTGCCTCCTGCATGCTCTACACTGGGGATCAAGCCTGCAACCCAGGCATGTGCCCTTGACCAGAATCGAACCCAAGACCCTTCAGTCTGCAGGCTGATGCTCTATCCACTGAACCAAACCGGCTGGGGCATTATGGCTATTTTTAATTGACTTTAGAGACAAAGTGAAAGAGAAGAAGAGAAAGAGAGTAACATTGATATGAGAGCAAAACATTGATCTGCAGGCTACTTTCTGCATGCCCCCTATGGGGAATGGAAACCCAGCTGTGCCCTGACAGGGAATTTAACCAGAGACCTTTTGGTGCAAGGACAATGCCCAGACAACTGAAGCACAAGGGCAGGGTCTTTATCTTCTCTTATAATCAATTATTTTTGCCATTGAGGTTTTTTTAATTTCTTATATATTTTGGATATTAACTCCTTATCAAATGTATGATTTGCTAATACTTTTTTTTTTCATTCTGTATGTGGCTTTTCCACTTTGTTGATCATTTCTTTTGCTGTGTAGAAGCTTTTTAGTTTAATGCAATCTCACTTGTCTAGCTCTGCGTTTGTTTCTTGTGTTTTTGGTGTCATATCCAAAAGAATTATTAGTCAAAGTGTATTGATCAAGAAGCTTTTTCCCTAGCCCTAGATGGTTTGACTCAGTGGATAGAGCGTCAGCCTGTGGACTGAAAGGTCCCAGGTTTGATTCTGGTCAAGGGCATGTACCTTGGTTGCAGGCACAACTCCAGTAGGTGGTGTGCAGGAGGCAGCTGATCGATGTTTTTCTCTCATCGATGTTTCTAACTCTCTATCCCTCTCCCTTCCTCTCTGTAAAAAAATCAATAAAATATTAAAAACTAAGTTTTTCCCTATTTTAAAAAATGTTTTTAGTAGTTTTCTTCTTTTAGGTCTTACTTTTGAGTGTTTAATCAATTTTGAGTTGTGTTTTTGTGTATGATATGAAATAAGGGTCCAACTTCATTCTTTTGCTGTGTATACTCAGATTTCCCAGCACTAGCCTCGGCCTTCTTCCATTTTTCCTGGTGATTCCAGAAAGACCACAGCTATGGGGGGAAAGCTGAAGTTATGCAGAAGACACTCAGAGATCTGCACAGAAAAGGAAAAAAAAAAACTATTCTGGAACTCCAGGGAGAAATGGCTAACTCAACTGCAGAAAGATATTTATGGAAGAGCTCCTGCAGGAGGGATAAAAGATAAGGTTAATAGAAGTCAAAGGAAGAAGGAAAATCACATTCTAGAAAAAGGAGACTGCTTGAGAAAAGGAACAACACGCAAGAAATCACACATAACATGTGGAAGGACCACTCAGAGGTTTAATGTTGCTGGGACTCATATTCCAGCAGGAGGCATGATGTATACGATTCTAGAGTTTGTGTGTCCCTCACATTACCCTCCTCTTGCCTTTCTCTCCAGTCTTCTCTCCTATGTATACTTTCTCTGGTTGACTTCATCTGCACCTACTTTATGTCTTTATTTTCTTTATAATCCCAGGTTTCTAGAAGCACCTCTCACATCTTTTAGACTCAATAATTCGAAAAAATTCTCCAGGCAGTACAACAGTATTCTAATTCCCAGTTATAACAAATAATTTTTTCTAACTTGTAATTCAGTTTCCTGTCTCCACTGAAAGGGTACACTAAATTCAATGATATTTCCTTGGACATTTTCCTACATACTACTTCCTAAAGTATTCAATTTTTTTTAGTAAGTACAGTCTCGTTTTGGACTCAACTGTTCAACACTGTTTTAATACTGTTCTTGTTTATTTTTCCCATCTCTCTGACAATTCTTTGCATGCCTCACTTTGTGGGTTCCCTGCCTTCTTCCTTAAACATTGGTGTTGCTAGTACTCTTCAGATTGTCCTAGGTTAGTGCATTGAGACTCACAGATTTCACCAAAACGTTTCCAATGATGTCCAAATTGTTGTCTGCCTGTCTGATCTCTTTTTGCTTCATATTCTACATTCTCAAATGCATAATGGGCATTGACTCCTGAATATGCTGTCACCACATCACACTCACTATATTTAAAATCATTTTGATCATCTTCCTTCCACAATATATTTTTTTGTGTCACCTCAATTCTTAATTTTGTTGACTCTCAGTGCCCTTGGCCAAATTTTAGCATCATCCATGAGAGTTTTCTTCTCATCTATACTAATTACATTCAACCAATTACCAAAACTCCAATGCCTTCACCTCTAAATTATATCTAAAATGTGTCCCTAACTATCCACCTATCCACATTATCAATACTGATATTTCCATTCTGAGTCACTTCTCTCTATGGAGCATGCCCATGCCTTTCCTCACCCTCTTCTCTCCCCAGGTCTCTCTTTCCCTCCCTCCCTCCCTTCCTCTCTCTCTGGCTCCAACTTTTGCCCTAACCTGATTCCTAAGCCCATTTTTTTCTATGGCTCACTTCTTCTACCTCTGTGACTTTCCTCTCTCTCTGGCTCCAACTTTTGCCCTAACCTGATTCCTGAGCCCATTTCTTCTATGGCTCACTTCTTCTACCTCTGTAACTTTCCAAATAAACTTTCTCTTACAGTTTGAGTCTTGGCTCTGAATTCTTCTCTCAGCCAAAACTCAAGGATTGAGGCTGCTGAACTGAGGTTAACACCTGGTGTCGTTTCCACCACTAACATATGGTGCATGACTAGGATCTCTTTCCTTGCAGTTTTGGGTAAGTTGCCCTCTAAAACACACCTGTGCCTTCCTCCTCCAGGCATGTGTCCTTCCATCCTTCTCGTAAAGTTCTAAGGGTCCCCACAAAATTTGCAACGAGGGGAGCAGTAGCAGGTTCCCCAGGTTAACCCTCCTAGGGCCCCTTCCTTTGCTTCTGTAACTTGCTTCCTGAGTCCATCGAACATGCTTCATTCTGGCCTCCTTTTTCTCCCAATCTGCTTTGTCTGGACCCACCATCAAGGAAGTGGTGAACCCTGGCAGTTTGTTAATTGCCTTCTGAGAGCCTGAACTCACTGGGCTGTGAAGATAAAGGGCACTTTAAAAAAAAGAGAAATACTATTTGAAAAGGCATATTGAAGATAGAGTACACTGTATTTTCTTCTCACAAACTTTCCCTGGCTCTCCTGACCTGCACAATTAATCATATACTGTAGCCTAAACCCATAGCAAAGTGACTCTATTTTACCACCCAAACTCAATTTCACAGCACTTCCCAATACATGGCCTAAGCTCCAGCCAAACTGAGCCTCGTGGGCTCTTCACGTGACGAGCATTTCCCACTCCAGCTGCCCATGCTGTGCCTCCTTTGCAGTGTTGTTTCTGGGAGCTCCTTGCTTCTAAATTGGACCCATGTTTTAAAGCTCACTATAAGTAAGGACTTTTCTGATTCTTTCACCAAAGTAATTTTCTATCTAATCTATGTAAGCTTAGAACTGATGCATAGTTTCTTAAATGTACTTATCACAAATCATTTTATATTATAACTAGAGGCCTGGTGCACTGGGGGTGGGGGGTCCCCCAGTCTGGCCTGTGCCCTCTCACAGTGGAGGATCCCCGTGATTAATCACCCCAGAGAGATAGGCCCCACCCACCTATCCCGGGCTCCTGGATGGATTTCCCCAAAGAGGTAGGCCAGAGCCGGGGGTCCCATCTCCATGGTGGGCAAAGGGCATGGGAACCCCAGCAGAAACGGCACGAAGCAGCCACCAGGACCCACTTCTGCTGTGTGCGCAACCATCTTGTGATGGCATGAGGACCACTAAGCTTTTATTAGTAAGACTAGAGGCCTGGTGCATGAAATTCGTGCACGGGAGTGTGTGTGTGTCCCTCAGCCCAGCCTGCACCCTCTCCAATCTGGGACCCTTCAAGGGATGTCCAACTGATCGGGCCTAAACGGGCAGTCAGACATCCCTCTCCCAATCCAGGACAGCTGGCTCCCAACTGCTTGCCTGCCTGCCTGACTGATTACCCCTAACCACTTCTTCCTCCCAGCCTGATCACCCCTAACTACTCCCCTGCCAACCTGATTGCCCCTAACTATCCTCCCCTGCAGGCCTGGTTGCCCCCAACTACCCTCCCTTGCAGGCCTGGTCCCCCCCAACTGCCCTCCCCTGCAGGCCTGGTCCCCCCCAACTGCCCTCCCCTGCAGGCCTGGTCCCCCCCAACTGCCCTCCCCTGCAGGCCTGGTCCCCCCCAACTGTCCTCCCCTGAAGGCTTGGTCCCCCCCCAACTGTCCTCCCTTGCAGGCCTGGTCCCCCCCAACTGCCCTCCCCTGCAGGTCTGGTTCCCCCCAACTTCCCTCTCCTGCAAGCCTGGTCCCTCCCAAATGCCCCCCCTGTTGGCCATCTTGTGGCGGCCATCTTGTGTCCACATGGGGGCAGCCATCTTTGACCACATGGTGGCGACCATCTTGTGTTTTGGAGTGATGATCAATTTGCGTATTACCTCTTTATTATATAGAATTCTTATAACAAGATGTATCTTCTTCCATGGAGTGTCTGTAAGCCTCAAACACTTAGTACATGGCATAATTTTTTAAAAACTTGATTGAATACACACATGAATATGCAATGATGAACATCATCCTCTGAGATCTGTGGCTTAATTACTGTGTGCATGTGTGGAAATATCCAGTTTCCCCAAAACAGCTCAGCAGTACATGTGTACTTGCAGGCTTTCAGCCATGTTCAGAGCAATTAAGTTACTTGGGGAAATATCACATGCAAATGAAATGTTACTTAATGTACACATCAGTATTTATATATAAGGATTTCTCAACCCTGGCATGATTGACATTTTGGGCCAAATAATTCTTTGCTGTGGGGGCTGGCCTGTGCACTTTAGAATGTTTAGCAGCATCTGTGGCTCTGTCAGTAGATGCCTGGCTCACCCCTCTTCAACTGGAGGATCAAAAATGTCTTTCAATGTTGCCAAATGTCCAGTAGGGGTCAAATTCACCCTCATCCTTGTTGAGAAACACAGTGTCATAACAGTGGGTGTCCACCCATATATCCACATGTATCAGTTAAAGTATGTTGTTATATGCATCACTGACAAAACCTAACCTAGTTGCAATAAGCATCTGTATTTCATTCATTTGCAGTCCAATAATCATATTCCCTTCTGTGCCTCTTTCCTAAGTGACCTTTCTACAAGCAGGAGTTCTATTGGTGGTTCCTTCTACTATGTGATTCGACAACCCCAGAGACCTCTGCTTCCAGCTGCATGTATGTGTGAAGGGGAGAGAGTAGTGTGTTGTGAAAGATAAACCCAAGCCAGACCTGGAAATGACTTCCATTTCTTCTGCTCAATTTACTGACCAAAACTAGCCATGGGGTGCCACCTGTATGCTAGAGTGTTTGGGGAATTCAGCCTTCTTATGGAAGGAACATGAGGAACATGAAACAGTTTGACAAACACATAGGAATAACTGAAATTTAATAGTAAGAATTTTTGAACAGTACTTGCTGCACAATAAAAAAATGTATTCAATGTATATTTTTAAAACTTTATGTGTAACTCCCACTTCAGGCTAAGATGTAGTAACACAGCCTGGATTTACCACACATCACCTCTTTCCCACACACCTGAAACACCAAAGAATAAAAATATAAAGAAAAATATATGAAATAGTGGTATCAAGAAGTGATCTCTAACAGAAAAAAAGCAGAAAATGCTTCATTTAAAAGCATAATGTCCATTAACAGGTGATTTGATAGGTGATGGTATAGCCACATAATGGAAAATAACTCAGCAACAAAAAGGAATGAACTAACTATTCTTTTATCTTTATTGTTGAAAGTGTTATGTAAGCCCCCCCTCCCGCCCCCATTTCCCTCATTGATCTCTTCCAGGCTACTCCTGCCCTCACCCCCTCAGGTCTTCACCACCCCATTGTCTATGTCCATGGGTTATGCATATATGCATAGAAGTTCATTGATTGATATCTTCCCACCCACACTCTCCTGCCTTCTCTCTGAGGTTCAACAGTCTGTCCATGGTTCTATGACTCTGGGCCTATTTTTGTTCATTGGTTCATTTTGTTCATTAGAGTCCACATATGAGTGAGATCATGTGATACTTATCTTTCTCTGACTGGCTTATTTCACTTAGCATAATGCTCTCCAGGTCCATCCATGCTGTTGCAAATGGTAAGAGTTCTTTCTTTTTTATTGCCACATAGTATTCCATTAAGCAATTGTACCACAGTTTTTTTCATCCACTCATCTACTGATGGACAC
Source organism: Corynorhinus townsendii (assembly GCA_026230045.1). Lineage (NCBI taxonomy): Eukaryota > Metazoa > Chordata > Mammalia > Chiroptera > Vespertilionidae > Corynorhinus > Corynorhinus townsendii. The sequence continues at coordinate 84,483,310 of JAPDVU010000005.1, forward strand.
TTAGGCTATTTCCAAATCTTAGCTATTGTTGATTGCACCGCTATGAACATATATTCTTTCTGATGAGTGTTTCAGAATTCTTAGGATATATTCCTAGAAGTGGGATCACTGGGTCAAATAGGAGTTTCATTTTTTATTTTTGGGGGCAATGCCATACTGTTTTCCATATGGCTGCACAAGTCTGCATTCCCACTAGCAGTGTACTAGGGTTCCTTTTCTACATGACCTATCTAACAATTGTCATTTGTTGATTTTAGCCATTTTGACAGGTGTGAAGTGATATCTCATTGTTGTTTTGATTTGCATCTCTCAGATGTTTAGTGACTTTGAGCATCTTTTCATATGTCATTTGGCTTTCTGTATGTTGACTTTGGAGAAGTGTCTATTTTGGTCCTTTGCCCATTTTTAAATTGGATTATTTGTTTTCCTTTTGATAAGTTATAATGAGCTCCCTATATATTTTGGAGATTACCTCTTATCAGATGTATCATTGGCAAACATGTTCTCCCATGTAGTGGGGTCTCTTGTTATTTTGTTGATGGTTATTTTGCAGTGCAGAAGCTTTTTATTTTCATGTAGTCCCATTTGTTTATTTTCTTAGTTTCCATTGTATGGGTAAACATATTGTATGAGAGATGTCTGAGATTTTGGTGCCTATAGTTTTTTCTAGGACTTTTATGGTTTCATGTCTTACATTTAAGCTCTTTATCCATTTTCAGTTTATTCTTCTTGTGTATGGTAGAAGCTGGTGGTCTAATTTCAGTTTTTTGCATGTACCTGTCTAATTTTCCCAACACCAATTATTGACAAGACTGTCTCTGCTCTATTGTCTGATCTTGCCTCCTTTGTCAAACATAAATTGAGCATAGTGGCTTGGGTCAATTTCTGGGGTCTTTGTTCTGTTCCATTGATCTATATGCCTGTACTTAAGCCATTACCAAGTGAACTAACTATTGATAAACCCAACAATCTCACAATAATAATGCTGAGTTAAAATCTCTCGACAAAATAGAACATTTACCACATGATTCCATTTACTGAAACCCTGGAATATGCAGACCAATCTTCAGTGAGATAAAGACCCTTAGTGGTTTCTGGGAGATGGGGAGGGAAGAGGTGAGAGGGAGAAATTGTAAAGAGGCACGAGGAAATTATTGATGGTGATGTAAATGCTCACAATCTTGATTGTGTCATTTATTTTATGGATGTAAACATATATCAATACTTTACTTAAACTGTTAAAGTTGATTTCATTTTAATTAATGTAATTTTAAGGTAATTTAATCTTAATGTGTTTTTGTCTGTCCAAAGTCTCCAGAACACTCTCTCCAAGGCCAACATCACTGCACACAGACAAAGCATTAGCTCCTACTCAAGCCCTCCTTCCTCACATTACATGGACCTGCTTTTCTTTCTCCGTAGGAACCGATGTTCACAGGGAGGAGTAGCAGAAAATAAATAATAAAACTTTAGGCAAGAAAAGAGGAATTCAAAGGAAATCATCTGAATTCAGGCTTCTTGTGAGGAACCAACATGCCTGTTCTTTGCTTCAAACCTTCTGGAATTTCATCAAGGCTACAATTTGCTCAAGATTCCAAGGTCAAATAAATGATTCGTATGTTTAAGGGATGTGCTGTTAGGATCTGCTTTAACCTGAGCCCTTGGAAATGGATCGGTGGTCTGACCTTCAGACAATGGCACTGAGATACTTCTCTGCTAAGTTTCAGAGGTTCAGCAGCACTTTACACCTTGTGTAAGGTCACTGGCTTCCAAAGGTCCTGGGCCTTATTCTATTGAAGCCTCATTTCTACTTTCTCAGATCCTAAGGGAGATTTTGATCAAAAGCAGAGTCCATGCTAAGCCAGAGACACCTGTCAATGAAAAAAGTTAATTTTTCAAGCCCTTTGCACCATTGGCTTCTGAAGGAGGACATCATTGATCTGTCTGTGTGCAGTGGGGAGGATTTTTTTTAGGAAAAGAGCAATATATGGCTTGAGTGTGAAAATCAATGCAGTTGAGAGGAAAAATGGACTAACAGAGGCTGCAGATGTCTCACAAAGGAGAGAGAAATGACAATTGAGTTTCAGTGAAATACACATATGGTGAGAAAATTAAATCACTCTGTTCATGCAGTTTAATTTCTAAGAAGAAGGTCTTGAGGGAAAAGACCCTGCAATTTTAATTCTAATCCTGAAACAGAGAAATATTCTAAGATTAAAAAAAAAAAAAAGATTCCCAACTTAAAATAAATGAAAGAACAATTTTTTTCACTTACATGAGATAAAATAGTCTTATCCTCAATAGTCTGTCCTATTTTCATGCATAGTGACTTGCTAGCTTCTAATGATTTCTTTTTCAATTGGCAAAATGATAATTAATATTCCCCAATGAATGGTAATACAATAGCCTTTTATTCCACTTTGAATTCTCTGAGAGTCTAGCATGGAACTTGATGTATTTTCTTATAAGTACTGAGCATAGAGACAGGATTCAAAATTATTTCATCTATAGTAGAAAATACATTGTAGCATTGCATTTTCTATAACTATAGTCAACACAATCATCAGTGTATCAAGAAAGAAACACTTATGGAAATCTTTACCACATGGAAAAGAGTTTTAAACTCATAAGTATGGTTTAGGGCAAAAAGGAAATTTTCAGAGGTAGAAAAACTTGATTTCAAGACCTATCTCCATCTCTCATAAGATCCAGATAGCAGAGTGTTACAAATATTTGTTGAGATCTTAATGTCACAAACATTAAATGCCGATGTGAATTGTGAAGCAGACCCACCACAAGTGACCCTGCAAGCCCCCATCGCCATTGAGAGTCTGAGAAGGTCAGGAAGACAGACTGGTGAGTTAGGAGGAGTGGGTTTGCCTGGATGAGCCTTTACTGTGAGTTCCAGGCCACACAGTTAGACATTTGTGGGCCATAGGTCCCTCCACTCAAACCTGTGAGGCAATCCTCAAAAAGAGATTAATCAGTGAGTTTCATAAGTTAGACATCTACTCTGCAGTTGAGAGATAAGAGTGGCCTGGCCAGTGTGGCTCAGTGATTGAGTGTTGATCTATGAACCCAGGAAGTCATGGTTTGAGTCTCGGTCAGGACACATGCCTGGATTGTGGGTTAAATCCGCATTGGGAGGCATGCAAGAGGCAGCCCATCAATGATTCTTTCTCATAATTGATGTTTCTATCTCTCTCTCTCCCTCTCTGAAATCAATAAAAAGATATTCTTTAAAAAGACAGCTTGCACGAACCAAATTTAGGACCTACCCAGAAGGGCTGCTTAGGGCAATGGGACCCCAGTAGTAGGAAGAAATAGAGGTAAACCACTGAATTATCTGTCTCCACAGAAGTCTTTGCAAGCCATCTGTAAAACTGCAGACAATACTATGCTGCCTTAAATAAAAATATTCAGGAGACATCACTAGCAACTGGGATGGCAGGAAAAGATGTCCAAGAACCCACAACCCAATCTCAAAAGCACCCAAATGAGGATGGGTCGGCTTTAAAGATCTGCCAGACACAAGGAATACAAAATGAATAGCAGTTCCGCCTGCTATCCAAAAGTAGAGCATGCCTATGAAACTTGGCCTATGTCAAAATGGTATAAAACGAAGAAGCAATTACCATTAATTTAAATGCTTTTTTTTTTTTTTTTTGCTTTTTTTTTTTTGCTTTTTTTTTCCCCCACACATATGACTGCTTTAGGTTCATTGCATATTCAGGAATTTTACCATGAGATGAACTACCAATAAAAATTTTAGTTATTACTTTAAGAATAGCTTTTTGTCCAGTACTTGAATATTCACTTATTTCAATGAGCCTATTTAAATTAATCTGAAAACTCGATTACTATTTTACTGTCAAATTTAATACTCTACCAACAATCTTAGTTTACCCTGTAAATATTAGTGGGAAGGATTATTTGCATTTTTGAGTGGGCCCTGAGCATTCCAAATGCTCAGCTGAATTTAGATATAGGGCAACTGCTGTCGGCCAAGTCTCTTGTCTGTTACCTGGGTCCCGATCTGAGCTGGGCCAAGTCTCTGTCTGTCACCTGTATCTCGATGTGAGCTGGGCCGGGTCTCTTTCTGTTGCCTGGGTCCCAATCTGAGCTGGGTGTGGGAAGCGCGAAGCAGCCATGGGGGTAGGAGACCTCCTTTAGAAGGGGGTGAGGGTTCAAGCCCCTGCAATGTTGGGGGGGTGAGGGTCTGTGCCCCACTTCTAATTTTTTTTAAATTTAAAGTTATCAAGACTGTATTATAAAATTTACAAAAACCTCCATTAAAAAAAAAGGGGGGGGGGGATAGTAGGGCAATATCATGTAAGGAAAAATATCCTATAAGTAAATTACATCTAGAAAATTTTTACTTTACCAAATTAAGGTTCATTTGCAATGCTAACAGCAAGACGGCCATTAAAAACACACATGGTGTCTAAATAAGACAAATGAAAATCGTTTGAACAAAAATAAAAAGGATCCCAAATCAATTATATAGAAAAGATTCCTTTATTAACTTGTGGTCGAGAATATATTTGTATATTTTCAGAAAACAACCCCAAGACCAGATGGATTCCTGCAACAGAGAGGAATTGACAGGAGTGCTCCAACCACGAAGACAAGAGGAAAAAACAGTCCAGAGATGGAAGACGCTGACAACGCCTTGCCATGGGAGCAGTCAGCAGCTGTGCACCGCTGCAGGTTACCTAGGACCAAACCAGAGAGGGTTGGACCTGCATTGCCACCATGTGCCCACCATCCAGATATCACTGCTGACATGTACACATAAGGAACTGTTGGACATTGAAATTGGGACTCAAACATTTTTTTGTTTTGTCTTGTTTTGTTATTATATGTTTATTTCCAGTCTGCAAAGGCAAAACTTTTTAAAGGAAAGAAATGGTGGGAAAAAGATACAGAGGCAAAGAAGCATTGAACAGACTGTCAAACTACATTGGGAAGACAGGGGTGGTTGGGCGAGGAGGGCTGTAAGAGACCAACCGAAGGACTTGTACACATGCATATAAGCACAACCAATGGATATAAGACACTGGGGTAGGGGGGAAGGGTGGGCAGGTGAAGGCATGTCCTGGGGGGTAGGGGAGGTCGGGGGGAGATCAAAGAGGAAAAAAAAAAGAGACATATGTACTACTATTTGTAATACTTAAAACAATAAAAATAAAATAAAATTAAAAAAAATAATAAAAATAAATGCTTTTATTCTGTTCTGGATCTGAATGCTTAGTTGCATCTAGTAACACTTTTAATGTAGACTAACAGTCACTCCCTTAGGAGCTCCCAGGCTTTTCTGATCCCTTAGGACACATCTTGGTACCGATAGACAAATTCAATGGAGACAAAGCCCAGCTGCTGGCAGACACAGTTCAGAGTTCTGTGGTCTTGATGCTGAGATGAGGAATGTGGGTCCCAAGGAAGGAACGTGGCCTGACCAATCTCGCTGCTGGGCATATGCCTTGCCCTGTGGGAAACAGATGCTGAATGCTATTTTCTTTTTTTTTTTTTTTCTTTGCCTTTTTGTAAAAGTGAAAATCCTCTTTGGATATCTTTTGGTTAGTGAAAGCAGATACTCATGTAGGCCTTTTCTAAACGCAACTTTTCAGAAAGTGGGGGTTCCTGCAGTTCAGTAATTGGTAGGGGAGGAAAGGAGCTAAAATAGGGAAGGTAGACTGTCTTTCTATGGATGCTTATCCCCACCTGTCGGAGGCCCTGCCAGGGAAGGGGAGTGATAATAATGATATGGAATGGGACATTTTAATTTTTAATCTGAAATTCTGTTTTATGACTTAAAGTGACCCTAGGATCTCATAGTCCTGAAAGTAACCAAAAAACTCAGGAGCTGCCTGAATGATCATCTACTGGTGTAGGGTAACAGTAGCCCCATTGAGCTCTTTAAACGAGAGTGGGCAGCAAAAATTACTCTATTTTCTGTTCACATTCCACTGGTAAAAATTGTTTAAGATAAATGCTACCTGGACAATTTTAGACAATTCATTCATCTACATTAAACTTCTCTTTTCTTACTATTATGGTGGATTAACTAAGATAATATGTGTAACAGACTGAACATGATAAAAATAAATTCATCTACCATGCTTCTGATAGTGTTCTCCAGTCCTTTGTTACCTTTGCTAGCTTCCTCCATAGCTCCTTCCCTTCAGCTTTCTTCTGCCTTTTCCTTTGTTCAAATTTTTTTTTTTTTGAGTCAGTAGAATTACTGTCACAAAACTCTTGCAGTTTTGTTTGTGTAATAGAACAGAAAAACTTTTAGGTCTACATCAGAAAAATTTCTTGTTAAAAGTTCAGAAAAAACTATCAGGGAGACACAAACAATTTATTGCAGATAAAAGAATTCTAAAAGTAAAATAATACTGGATACATTCTGACAGGATCAATCACATGTAGATAACAGCAGTGGAAGTTTCTAATGAAGACCCTGAATTACTGAAAATAAAAATAAACTATGTTCACCAGATTAATGAATAAAGTAGCAACTAAGAAATCTAGAATAGCTTTTAATAAATATCACATTAACAGATAATTGGTGGATGTGGAATTCAATAAAATTTCATTATTTATCAATGACAAACAACTTAACTAAATAAATTAATGATTGAAGAATTAATTAAAATTAGTAGTTTTAACTAATGTAAACAGTGGATTTAATAATGCAACCCTCATCAGACCTAACAATAAGAGAAATATGGCTATTATTTGTATTATTATTTACTATTGACACAGAAATAATAGTCATTGAAATAAAATATGAAAAATAAATCATTTGTATAATCTTTTTGAAAAAAACAAAAACAATTTTAGTTAGAAATAAACAATGCAAAACTGTAATCTTAAGAATTATTATGATTAATAATCTATCTCAGCAAAGTGAATTATTTAAGGTAAATATACAAATGTTAATAATTTTATATCTATAGAAATAACTAATTTGAAGATAGAACAAACATTTCCCATGATTATTTTTAAATTAGAATACCATAACTTTAATTTAAACTAGTTAACAAGGTTATTATAAGGGGGAAATATTAATTACATATACATATCAAGAGCCAAATGAATAAACTTGTGTAATGGAAACTCATACCATGCTTCTTAAGCAAAATAAAATGTAATTACCATGAATTGTCATAAGTCCACTTATACTTTTAAACCAATCTCAATCAAATTTTAAAAACTTAATATTTATATGGAAGATTAAAGGTTAAGACAATTAAACAATTAAAATAATATTTTTAAAGCAAGGTTGATGTGATGGGGCTTGAGGACTCACTTGCGACTTTAAATGATATTAAAACATGCTACAAAGCTATAGTAATTTTTAGCACAGTAAAATGATGACACAGTAAAGAAACAGGGCCATGAACTACAATAGGAATCTAAAAAGAAAGAAGAATATACCAAATCTAAAATAATATAAACGTAATATGCTAATTAGACTGAACATCCTTCCAGATGACTTTCTAGATGAAGTCGGGGCTATGAGGGAAGCCCGGATCCTGGGTGCCCGCTGGCAGCTAGAGGGAAGCCTGGGTCCCAGGTGCCAGAGGGAAGCTGGCGCTGGCAGCTGGGGGTAGGAAGACCTACTCTTGCATGAATTTCATGCATCGGGCCTCTAGTGTAATTATATTTCTGTAAGATTGATGAAATATAAATTGGTACTGTTCTGCAGGTTTTTCATTTATTCATCATTTTATCTTTCCATTAAGCAAGTATTTGCTCAATATTTACTAAGATTAAGGTTCATAACTGCATCTTATATCTCCAGACTTCCTGTTCACTCTTGCTTCTCAATAGACCTACCATTTTCTTTTACATGAATTTCCCTATTACCTTCTATTGTATTCCTATGCACATGATGGCTTTCTCTCAGGAAAAAAAAAAATGATGTCTCTTGTATTATTGGGGAAGCAACATGACTGTATTAGTTTGTTTTGCTGCTATAATAAATTACAATAAACTTACTTGATTAAAAGAATACAACTTTTATATCTTGCTGTTCTGAAGGTCAGATGTAAAAAAAATGGGTCTCACCAGACTACTAGTAAAATCAAGATGTTGGATGGCAGGCCTCTGTTTCTCTTGGGATGCTCTAAGAAGGATCTATTTCCCTTCTTTTCCAGCATTTAGAAGCTGGCCACATTCCTTGGCTCATGGCCCTCCTCCATAGTCAAAGCCAGTAACCACCAGTTGAGTCTTTCCCATGATGCCCTCTAACTGGCTCTGTTCTGCTTTCTTTTTCCCCACTTAAGGACTTATGTGATTACATTGGGACCACCCAGATACTCCAGTGTAATCTCTTTATTTTAATGTCAGGAGATTAGGAATTAGTTCCTTCTGGCCATGTAACATATTCATGGGTTGAAGTGATCAGAAGTAAACAACTCTTGGGGCAATTATTTTGCCTATCACAGGATGTAATGGGAAAAAAACACATAGATTTTTTTTTATCAGATATTTCTGGTTTTGGATTTTTACTCTTGTTTCTTAAGTTATAGTAGAGTCCTGGTGCACAAATTCATGCATGAGGGGGGTCCCTTGGGGTGGCCTGCGGGGATCAGGCCCCAGCTCACGTCCCAGCCTCTCAGCCCTGCAACCCTGCCTGGTACCCTGCCTGGGCCTGGCTCTGCCCCCTCACTTGCTCCACCATTCTGCCTGTGGGGAGATTGGTTGGGACCGGAGCCGGGGCCGGGGCCCCCACCTGGCTCCCTCAGTGCCTGGGAGCCGGGTGGCAGCCCTACCCCCTGTTGCCACCACTGGTCACCATCTATGGGGTGATCGGCAGGGTGATTGGGCCCCCGCTCACACCCGCCTTGGCCTGGCACCGCTCACTCACCTGCTCCAACATCCCACCATGGTCCCGCTCTCATTGGGACCACTGGGGCAGGCAGTACCTACACTGCTGCCTGCTGCCAGTGCCATGTTGCCAACATACACCATGTTCTGCGCCGCCCACTGGTGGTCAGTGCATGTCATAGTGGGGGGTTGAACTCCTGGTTGAATGACCACAAGAGGGGAAAATTTGCATATTAGGCTTTTATTATATAGAATATTTGTGACATGCAACATTCATAATTTCTCATAGACTCTGAGTCTTCATGTGTACAAGTAAAAAAACTGTTATAAATATTACATATATATCTAGCACACAGAAAACATTTAATAAATGATCTCTATTATAATTATTTAAAATCTCACCAATATTTTAGTTTTAACATCAGTCACATAGCCATAGGGGTCATTTATATGCACTCAAAGAAGCAAATATTTGTGACATCCATCAGACCATTTATCAGTCAATTTAAAATCAATTGCATGCCAAGCATTGTGCTAAGGCCACCCAAAAGAATCCCAACATTGTAGATACCACATATATTGTAAACCTTAAAGATCCAATCAAATAATTATTTTTAAATCATTCAAAATGTTATATATCATTTTTTTGCACAGGGATTTAAATCTAAAATAATCTAATTTGTGAAACCAGAGAGATTATTAAAGCACTTAATTGAAGTTGAGAAAGGATTTTTTTTTAAATGATTGTGAGCGGGAAAGAAACACTCTGCTTCCTGTGTGACTAGTTGAAATAGCATAGAGAGTGATATTGTTGGAGTTTTTTGTTACCACAGATTAAGTATGCATTTTCTGATAATTTCTTATAACTTTTTATGGAATTGCTCATTATTGCTCCCACTTCTTATTTTGGGTTAAAGGAAAAAGTTTGTATTTGGGGAATATTAGTTCATTCTTTGCTAACATATTTCACATAGCATTATCTCTAGTTTGTGATTTAAAAAGTGAAAGTAATTATACACTATATTAGTGACTGTGATAAAAGAATTTAAGGAAAGAGCCACATATCTGGTGAGAGGTAAGGCATAATACATCTGATGGTTCTAAATATCATTCAAGCAGAAAACAAATGACTGTGCCTTATAATGGCCCTTTCTCTTCTCTCTCTACCAATAAAATCCTGTATATCCTCAATTCATCTGGCATTAGTCTTTGCTTATTCTACATTTTCATAGCCTTTATTGAACTACTTTACAGCACAATATTATTTAAACTCACTTCAGTTAGCTATTCCAATCCTTCCATATGGGTCATATCTTGATTACCTGTGATGTTCCACCATGCAACATAGCAGCTAGTACTAATTCCCAAACATACCAGCACTCAGTAAATTCTAGCTGAATCAAAGTACTGTATCACTGAGTCAGATAGAGATGAAAGAAATGCAATAATAAAGCTGTGAAACACAGATAAATAAAAACAGGCAATAACTGAAAAGCCTTGGCATTTTATTTTATTTGGTTTTGAAATTGGGCTTTATAAAATGTGATAATACTGTAAGTCCCCTAATCCTTGAGCAGCCACCTAGACTTCAGATGCTGGGGAAGTGTATTAGAGAACTCTCCAGGCCCATTGCCATATACTATTACCTAGTCAGGTCTTCGGCCCCAAGCCTCGTGTGGACACCTACTCGAAATGGATTGGAACATTTGTGGTCCCATCTATCTGTGTGAGGACTGCTCTGGTCCCTTCAGCTTCAATCTGAAGCATCTTGTTGCATTTGTTGGACCCGCATAATTTTCTTCCAGGGACACACTTTCCATCTGACCAAAGAGAGATTGCACATTCAAAGTCTCAAAGTTTACTGACATAATCTGTGCAGATATGTGTTTTGTAAAGTCAGTATTCAGAAGGAAAAGGGAGGAAGGGGAGCATAGGAGGAAGAGGAAGAGAGGAGAAGGAAAATCAGGATGTATCTAGGCAGAGCATTTGCTCTCCATTGGATACAGGCATTGTCATTCCCTGTTTTTACTGTTCACACTCAGAATCTTTTTGGCGTCTGCATTCATATAGCATTTAAGTTTCTGGAACTGGAAAAAAGTTATCCTAAACTACTCACCTTAGATGCTTCTTTCGGTGCTCACACAGACAGTCCTCTCCTGAGTCAAGGTGTGGCAGTATGTGTTGTGTGTAGATCTCATTGAAGCAGCTGCTTGAGAGGGAAGAGAAAGAAGAGGTTTTTATTTATGACAGTTCCCCATCCAGCCCCCCCCCCAAAAAAAAAAGAAAAGAAAAGAAAACTATCAACTGGTAAGAGATATTCTTGGCTTTGCTCATAGAAAAGCTCTCCCTTGCAGCAGGAAGGCCATGTTTGTCTTCCTGATCAATGTCATTCTCTCCCCTTACACTCTCCTCTGCCCAAGATTATGAAGTTAACACATTTACTTTGGAAAGAAGATGAGAAGTAAGTAAATAACATTTTGAAGTAAAAAATTATTTTCTTTCAAATATAGATTTGAATTAAGGAATGATAATGGTATTAATTATAAATGATGCATTTTATTAAGTGCATGAACCATTATATTTGGCTACCCAAATAACTATTTGAAGAAAGAATTGCTAGCTCCACATTGAAGATTATATTAAAAATGTTTAATATTAAAATTATATTATATATCGTATTATATTTTAATATTAAAATATTCAATTATTTATATCAGCTTGGTGCTATTCTAATACTGAGTAATTGCAGAAAACAGGACAGACAAAAATCTCTGAGACGGGAGTTTCCATTCTAATTGGATGAGGCAAATAATATAAATAAATAAATAAGTCCTATATAATAAAAGCCTAATATGCTAAGTGTACGGTAGTACGGTCGTCCATTCAACCAATCAAAGCATAATATGCTAATGATATGCTAAGGCTGCTCAACCAATTGCTATGACATGCACTGACCCCCAGGGGGCAGATGCTCTGACCGGTAGGTTAGCTTGCTGTTGGGGTCTAGCCAATCAGAACTGAGCAAAACAGGCCAGACATGCCCTGGAGCCCTCCCACAGGGCCTCCCCAGCTGGCTAACTTCCCACACCCTCCCCAGCCTGGATCATGCACCAGTGGGATCCCTCAGCCTGGCCTGCACCCTTTTGCAGTCTGGGACCCCTCAGGGGATGTCAGAGAGCCTGTTATGACCTGATCCTGCTCAACACAGGAGCTGCTTCCTGGTGGTCAGTGCACTCCTACATGGGAAGCGCTGCTCAGCCAGAAGCCAAGCTCGCAGCTGGCGAGTGCAGCAGTGGTGGCAGGAGCCTCTCCTGCCTCTGCGGCAGTGCTAAAGATGTCCGACTGATGGCTTAGGCTCGCTCCCTGTGAGGAGCGGGCCTAAGCCATCAGTTGCACATCCTCTGAGAGCTCCTGTGAGAGGACACAGGCTGGGCTGAGGGACACCTTCCCCCTGAATGCATGAATGTTGTGCACCAGGTCTCTAGTAGGTAAATAAATAATAGAATAGAATAGAATAGAATAGAATAGAATAGAATAGAATAGAATAGAATAGAATAGAATAGAATAGAATAGAATAGAATGAAAATCATTTCTCCAGATGGTGCTAGGGTCATGGATTAAAATCAAGCAGAATAAAATTATATAAAATATTAAAGTCAGGGCAGAAATTTGAGACCTTAAATAGGCCTCTTCAGTATAGATCTTACTGAAAAAGTGATACATGAGCAAAAACCTAGGTAAAATAATAAAAATGTGAGTACCAGTAAAGTGCCAGAATGAAGAACATTACCAAGCACTGTAATAATAATGGAAGATATAATACTACTATTACTAATAATAATGAATTTCTCAGAGAACCCAGGTCTATGTTAACCTAGAGCTATTCCCTGAACCACTTATTTATTAATAAACTCAGTACCTTTTTTTTTTTTTTTTAGGGCACTGAACTTACTCCGATGTTAACTGCTATTCTGAATACTCATCCATGATTGGCATTTAAGACTGATTTCTTAAAGAGTGTTTGGTCCTAGTACTTGTCATACACAAAGTGTCGACTCTGATTTCTAACAAACAGATGAGTCTGCGTATCTGATTTCTAACTAACATACCAGCTGGTATGAGTCAGTTCTAAGGCTATTGCACAAAGCCTGTTTCCTTTGCTTCAAATGTACTCTACTAGTTCTTCATCTGTTTTTACTAAAAACTGATCCATTCAATTTATACATAAAATCTGTAACAGCAACATCACAAAATATTGGTTCTATAGTGCTTTCATAGATTTTAAAACTGTCTTCAGAATATTTTGCTTTGGTGTTTCCATGTAACATTACTCTCTATTTAAATTAATTGAGAGACAATTAATGGTCACAAAGGTGTTAAGATAGTTTCCAACTCTTGATCTTTCTAGGGCCATGAAATCTCCAGTACCAGTCACTTTTAAATGAATATTAAAAAAATCATCAGACACTAAAATGTCAACAGGTAAAAGGAAAAAGAGAGAGGTATCATTTATTGAACACATATTTAATGACAAGACCTTTACATGTATTGCTTCACTCTAATTCCCACTAGGAAGACAAAAACCTTCCTATATAATAAAAGGCTAATATGCAAATTGTCCCCTTGTTCGATTGGTAGTCCAACCAGGGAGTGGGGCAGGCTGGGCAACCACCTGCAGTCCCTCGCCCGGCCAGCCCAGCCCAATCAGTCTGATTGTGGCTGGCTGGCTGGACCCCATCCATGCACAAATTCGTGTACCAGGCCTCTAGTTGTTATATATTATGTTTGTCATTTTATAGCTAAGAAAAAATGAGATTCAAGGAATTGAAAATTATGCATGCACATTCACAGAGCTAAAAGTCTGTCATATTTACATAATCTCTGTTGTGTAGCTAAACACACTATGATTGGGGCTTAAAATAACAACCATAGTTGCACAGCTAATAAGTGACAGAGCTACACAACATCAAGCCTCAGACTGTGTGTATCCCCCAGGTCATCAAGCTGTCTCTAATGGAAGTAATAGGAAGAAGATCATTTCTATTGTGATTACAGAAGAGCAAGGATTCAAGGCATATGATGCTGTTAGATGGGCTGGACCCTGGAGGCAGTATGCAGAGTGCACCTCGGGGCAAAGGAAGTCGACCTCCATGTGAGTGGTGCTGTTAGCACAATGAAACGCAGGTCATTGGGAGATGGAATATGCTGAGATGTTTTCTTGGTGAAAATGTTTCATGGAGTCTGGAACCAGGGGAGGAGTTTCATGCTAATGAAGGCTGGGATATTAGAGAGAAAAAAGTGATGGCAATGGGGCAAGGGCTGGTGCAGAACAGGCATTGCATAATGGTGCATGGACCCTGAAAAAGAGTGTGTCTGCCTTGCATTTCGTCCCAGTGCCAGCCCTACTTAACGTTGATGGAATAATTATTGGGGCCCAATTATACAACAAGCCACAGTGATTTATGATGCTCTACAACCCGCACTGAATCAACCTGTCTCGGTAGCCGTAAGTCTGCATAAAGTTTTAATTACGAACATCATAAGTTGGTCAGAGCATATGGAGAAAAATGGATTATGAATTTATGATGTAGTAAATTTTCCTACTGAGTGGCTCTTCTGATGAGGGCCTGGCGACAGGATGACAAAAGACATGTAGAAGAAGCCAGCTGCCTGACAAGGAGTCGGCTCCCTTTTAAAAGTGAGACTAGGACCAGGGCTGTGCAAGTGTACCAGGGGGAATGCCAAGGTGTCAGTCAGCTGGATCCATGCCATTCCAATGCTGGCCTCAGGTGAGACATAGCTACCCGGGCTGTGACAATGATATGTCACCCAAGATTCGCATATGACAGGGTAGAACTGAGCAAGGGAATAGTCTTGGCTTGCTTAACAATTCTGTCAGCACCCCTCCTGTAAGAGGACTTCCCAAACAGATGAACTATTCACTATATGTTCTCTTTAGGATTTTATGGTTCAGTAAGCACTTACTGAGAGTGTAGGTGCCAGGCCCCTAATGGCTGCTCTGTGGGTGTGCGGAGGCCAGAATGCATGGGCCAACTGGGGACACTGTGCAGAGTCATCACCGATGAAGAAGAAGGTGGCTGAGTTCTGTGACTGCAACACAAACCACCTTCTCCCTCTGCTCTTCCCTCCTTCCTTCACTTCCCCAGGGGTGTTGATTTGGAGAATACCCCCCTATAAAATGTCTACATATTAATCTCCATTTTAGTGTCAGCTTCCCAGACAGCCTGACCTTCTCAACTCATCATGCCATGTGAAGAGACCTCAGTTTCTCTGGTCTGTACCTGGAGGCTTTCCTAAGATTTGGTAAAATGAAAAGGTATATTCACTTGTTTTTATAACCATTAATCATTTCTTTATTCAAGCATATTTTATTACAGTGCTTACTGTGTAGCCAGCACTGCACTAGGTGTTATGGGTACACAGATTTTAAAAACAGTTCCGTATTGAAATAGTTCACAGCCCAGTCAAAAAAGAGAGACATCAGTAACCACTTATGGTGGTAAACAGTATGATATGATCAGGCCCAGGGACACCTACCTAAAAGAAGTCTCTGGAAACAATAGCGGTTGAATCAAGTAGGAGCATAGGCTGTATGCTCTTCTGGCTGGACACAGACTGTGGGAGCTGGTCAGCGAGGAAGGAGGACAGGCCTGCTAGCTGGTACTACACCGAGCCAGGCAGATGCTCACCAGGGCACAGAAGGCAGACTGCAGGGACAGTCCAGGGAATCCTGCCCACTCCTCAGGCTGCAGTCTGTGACTCACTTCTCAGCTTATTTCCTGGTTTCACCTGGATCAAAATGACAACACCACAGTGTGGAATTGATACCCCTCACCCTGACTTTGCAAAAGGATTGTCCTGTCCATACCTAATAAGCTGGCAATCTGCAGCAAAGTCACTAAAGTCACGTGAGTGAGTAGTGCAAACACTTCAAATATACAGGACAAGAGCAGCTTATGGCAGTCCACATGCAGCTCTGTCTAGGGGGCTCAGCAGGTGGGATTAGAATGCCATGTCACATTCCCTAATCAAGATTCTAAAGCAACCAATTCTTCACACCCCTAATTTAAACTGCCCATGTGTTAATAACAGAAGGAAGTTTGAAACTGGTACACAAAGCTTCAGCCTCCCTGTTAGCTCTGGCAGCTTGAAAGATATCCATCTAATTGCTTCACTTTTTAAATATTTAAAATTCTTCTGTAATGAAGCCAGCCTGTCTTCACCTATCCCCTGCTCGCTCTCTCTCTCTATAGATAGATAGATAGATAGATAGATAGATAGATAGATAGATAGATAGATAGATATAGATATAGATATATAGATATATAGATATATATATCCTATATAATAAAAAGCTAATATGCAAATTGTCCCCTTGACCAGGAGTTCGACCAGGGGGCGAGACCAGCCAGCCAACCACCCACAGCCCCTCCCATGGCCAGCCTCATGCCCTGATCACCCCCCCACCCTGATTGGGGGAGGAGTCAGCTGGCTAGCTACCAGCGGCCCCTCCCGCTGGCCAGCCCTGCCCACAATTGGCCCAATTGGAGAGGGCCAGCTGGACCCCACCTGTGCATGAATTTGTGCATCGGGCCTCTAGTGTGTGTGTGTGTGTGTGTGTGTATTAGATAGACGAATAGATAGATAAATAGACAGATATTCAAAAGATTTCAGCATTCACACCCCAGCTCAAATGTAGCTCATTTGAGGCAAAAGAGAAGAGCTAAAGAACATGAACAACCTAATGAGCCATATGATATTCTGAAATCATACTGCCCTGGGAATCTGGAGATCAAATCTTCTAGTTCCACCCTATGTGTCTCTTCATCTCTGTTGGTTCATATCATTTAATATCCATTTTCATAAACGAGTAATCTATTAGGTAAACTGGTTTCCTGGGTCCTGGTAGCCACTCTAGAAGAGTACTCAAACCCAAGGAGGAGTTTTGGAACCTCTGATTTCTGCCAGTCAGTCAGGAGCATGGGTAACATACAGATTCATGGTTGGCATCTGAAGCGGAGGGCAGTCTTGTTGGACTCAGTGCCTAACCTGCAGAAGCTGATGCTGTGTCCAGGTAGATAGTGTCAGAATTGAGTTGAATTGTAGGGCACTCAGCTGTTATCCAAGATTTTCTTAGTGGTGTGGGACACCCCCAGACACATTAGAAGTGGTTCTAACACATTTACAATGATATGAGTTAACTTAAAGGCTCGATGAAAGATGGGCCCTGGCCGGGTAGCTCAGTTGGTTAGGGCATTGTCCTGATACACCAAGGATGCGAGTTTAATCCCTAATCAGTTCACATACAAGAATCAACCAATGAATGCATAATAGCAACTCTCTCTCTCTCTCTCTCTCTCTCTCTCTCTCTCTCTCTCTCTCTCTCTCCCCCCCCCACCTTCCTCCCTCTCTCTCTCTCTCTCTCTCTCTCTCTCTCTCTCTCACACACACACACACACACTTTAAAATCAGTAAATAAAAACTTAAAAAAAGAAAGATGCAGAAAAATGTATAATTTTCTAAAATTATGTAAGAGATATGACTGCACTGTATACATACGTAACCGTATAAGGTATTAAAGCCTGGGTTTGTATACCTATGTCTATGTGAGTGTGTATATGCATAAGAGTGACAACAAATATAAAATAACTTGCCAAGGTGGTTCATATGAATTATCCAAATAAGAGTGGGCATGGGAAGCAAGCACAGAAAAAGAAAGATTGCAAGTAAATACTAAAGGCAGCATATGATATTATTTATTCATGCATTTGCGCAAAGTTGTATGTATGCACATGACAATGTATTTTAAAGGGGAAAATATTGTTTACAAGCCTCAGTTGGGGAACTTAGTAAAGTGCATCACATCTTCCTAGCGTTCCTTCCCTGCCATTTGGACTGAGATACCCAGGAGCTGTGGGTTTACAAAGAAGCTCGGATAATTGCAGTGCAGCCCCTCCACTCACAACATATATTCACAATTTTATTCTTCATGACTTCAGGCAGAATGCACTGTCTGCCTCTCTTCTTCAAAGGTGATGCCCCTAAGAGCCCGGGAGGCCTGGTTAGCAAGCATGGGAAGCCCAGAGTCAGCACTTGCTATGCATGTGGCTGTGTTTGCTATTCAGGTCCTCATTCCACTCTCCCTCTTCCTCCACCCATGTGGCTGGTGTGTCTAGCAAGACCGTACTGTCACATGCTCTAATCCTATTACAAAGCACCAGACATTTAGGTAATTATGTTTTATGACATTTAATAATCAGTCCCAGAACTTCATAGCTACACTATACATTTTTGTACCTATGTGCACGCAAGTTTTAATGTCATTTTCCCTAGGAGAGAGGAACATGTGGCACCATTTTCCTTACCATCTGTATGCCTCTGTTATATCTATTTTAAATGTAAATTCCTTGATGTAAGGAACAATACATTATGTTAAATCTTAGCATATTGTAGTCTTTGATGGATGATTATTATGGTTAGTAACAAAAATTACATATTAGCAAAAATGTATCTACACTTCTGTGCAAATTAGCAGGAGAGTTACTCTTACAGTTTAATATGAAAGAGTGATGGTAGGACTGTCAAAGCAAACAGGGCTCATGTCTATAAACTTCAAGGCCATTTTTATAAAAGAAAACGGACTTGCTTGAAGGCATAATAAGCTAGATGGGGACAATGTTATAGTCAGCAGTTACCAAAGAGTGTCTCCCTAACACAGTGGCAGTCCGGAGTGGCAGTGAGGGCAAGACAGTAAGAGCAGTAATATACCAAGTGTACTTCACATTTAAGGTAGATAAAATTTTAGCATCTCTGTCCTCTATATGACCATGCTTCTATCAGTATTCGTTATAAAAATAATTATAGTAATCAGTAAAATTTTTATCAGATTTGTTTATATGGCCATGGCAGTAAATGATAATAATAATTACCAAAAATAGGTTAATTATTTTAATAACATTTTTATATAAAGAGAAAAAATAAATGCAAATTTTTCCAAAAAAGTGAATAAATTCCTCAAAATTCACAGAATGATTTGCACTTAGAATGATAGAATTGAAGCAACTCAAGTTCCATTTCCTCTTTTTTGCAATTAGTGCTATCATTGCCCATTGCTATTTGCTGTCTCAGTCCAGAAATATGTGGTACAACAGGGGTGGGAGGCAAGGACTGCACCTGAGATAGGCGTGCTCCATGCTGAACTGTTTACTTACTTTACCGCTTATTATGCAAATGATTGTGTGTAGCTGAGCTCACAGATGTCTGTAGCCAATTTTAAAACTGGAGGTTTTCCAAATTAACTTCCAGTAGAATAAAATGTTTATCAAAGGATATATATTAAAAGTGTGTTAATTTGGGACTTAGGTATATATTATTAAAAACTTCACAGTAGCCTGGCTGGCATGGCTCAGTGGTTGAGTGTCGATCTATGAACCAGGAGGTCATGGTTCGATTCCTGGTCAGGGCACATGCCCAGGTTGCAGGCTTGATCCCCACTGTGGGGTGTGCAGGAGAAAGCCAATCAATGATTCTCTCTCATCATTGATATTTCTATCTCTCCCTCCCTCTCCCTTCATCTCTGAAATCAATAAAAATATTTTTTAAAAAATCAAACTTCACAGTAATTGTAGTACTTGTTTAGCATTTATGTCAATAGAATGTTTTTTTAGGGAGACAGTGTTTTACACTGACATTATTTAAAATTGCCAGAGCATGGTGACAATAAAAATTAGACCAAATTTTACATTATTTTATTTTATTATTTTAGGCAATGCAGCTGTGTGGACTGCCCCTTGTTCCTGCCTCTACACGCCTGCCCTTGGAATCCCATGAAAGGCTAAGTTGGGTTCAAAAGAGTAGCAAACACGCCCCCCAACATAGCAGGGGCTTGAACCCTCACCCCTTCTGAAGGAGGTCTCCTGCCCCCATGGCTGCTTCCCGCTTCCCACACCCAGCTCAGATTGGGACCCAGGCAACAGAAAGAGACCCGGCCCAGCTCACATCGAGATACAGGTGACAGACAGAGACTTGGCCCAGCTCAGATCGGGACCCAGGTAACAGACAAGAGACTTAGCCGACAGCAGTTGCCCTATATCTAAATTCAGCCGAGCATCTGGAATGCTCAGGGCCCACTCAAGAATGCAAATAATCCTTCCCACTAATATTTACAGGGTAAACTAAGATTGTTGGTAGAGTATTAAATTTGACAGTAAAATAGTAATTGAGTTTTCAGATTAATTTAAATAGGCTAATTGAAATAAGTGAATATTCAAGTAAAGTTAATTGTACTGGACAAAAAGCTGTTCTTAAAGTAATAACTAAAATTTCTATTGGTAGTTCATCTCATGGTAAAATTCCTGAATATGCAATGAACCTAAAGCAGTCATATGTGTGGGCAAAAAAAAAAAAAAAATTAAATTTAAAGTTATCAAGACTGCATTATAAAATTTACAAAAACCTCCATTAATAAAAAAAAAAGGGGGGGATAGTAGGGCAATATCATGTAAGGAAAAATATCCTATAAGTAAATTACATCTAGAAAAATTTTACTTTACCAAATTAAGTTTCATTTGCAATGCTAACAGCAAGACGGCCATTAAAAACACACATGGTGTCTAAATAAGACAAAGGAAAATTGTTTGAACAAAAATAAAAAGGATCCCAAATCAATTATATAGAAAAGATTCCTTTATTAACTTGTGGTCGAGAATATATTTGTATATTTTCAGAAAACAACCCCAAGACCAGATGGATTCCTGCAACAGAGAGGAATTGACAGGTGTGCTCCAACCACTAAGACAAGAGGAAAAAACAGTCCAGAGATGGAAGACGCTGACAACGCCTTGCCACACAAACAGTCAGCAGCTGTGCACCGCTGCAGGTTACCTAGGACCAAACCAGAGAGGTTCGGACCTGCATTGCCAACATGTGCCCACCATCCAGATATCATTGCTAACATGTACACATAAGGAACTGTTAGACATTGAAACGGGGACTCAGAACTGTTGGACTTTGAAATTGGGACTCAAACATTTTTTTGTTTTGTCTTGTTTTGTTATTATATGTTTATTTCTAGTCTCCAAAGGCAAAACTTTTTAAAGGAAAGAAATGGTGGGAAAAAGATACAGAGGCAAAGAAGCATTGAACAGACTGTCAAACTACATTGGGAAGACAGGGGAGGTTGGGTGAGGAGGGCTGTAAGAGACCAACCAAAGGACTTGTACGCATGCATATAAGCACAACCAATGAATATAAGACACTGGGGCGGGGGGGAGGGCAGGCAGGTGAAGGCATGTACTGGGGGGTAGGGGAGGTCGGGGGGAGATCAATGAGGGGAAAAAAAGGAGACATATGTACTACTATTTGTAATACTTAAAACAATAAAAAAAATGGTAAAAAAAAAAATAAGTGTAGCAAAGTACTCGTCTCTGACCACACACGAAGGCCCACGGATAAATTCAGAGATGGAATTACTTATTCCTTACTTCCTTCACTTCTCATGGCAGACACTCTCCATTCATCACAGGACTTTCTCAATGAACCAGGGCATGTCTTTGGAAGGCTTATAAAACTGCAGGATGGCATTGGCATAAAAGTTGAAAACTACTTATGTTCCTGAATTAAATCTCTAGCCTGACACTCAAGGGAAATCTAACCAGACTCCATGAGGAGCGGCCTGGAGCCCTCTAGGTGCTCAGGCCACAGGCTCAGAGGGGGAGTGTGTTGCATGTAAGTGCGTGTGCAAGGTGGGTGCAAGGAAGATGACTGAGAAAGCCAACTCTTCCCTCCCATTAGAAATGGAAAAATAGTGTGCCCTTAGTATTCCCAAATGATGAGAGTGAGTATTTATAGAGTACTTATGATAGCCCAGTCACTATCAAAGGACTGCAAGTGCATTATCTCTCTTTATCCTTTCAAACGCCCAGTGAAGAAGGTGCTGCTACTATCCCACCTTTTTTACAGGTGAGACCCTGAATCAGAGGTTGGCTGAGCAGCTAGCCCAGGTCTCACAGCTAATGGTGGAGCTGGGAGTCAACCCCAGTGGTAAGTCTGCAAAGTCCCACAGAGCAACACTCTTGATGGCATTCGGATGAGCTGCTGTCCATTTCAGCTCTTCTGAGCCACTCCAAACTTCATGAAATATATTGCAGAGGCATCATTTTGATTTGGCTTGCTATAAGGCCAGTGTGGGAGAGTAATTAGTAAATGTGACATGCCAAGGAAAATAAAATATTAAAATTATCTCAAAATAGCTTTAATGTTTTATTTCCATTATGATACAAGCAAAATGAATTAGCTAGTTTAATTGCTTTATTTATTGGGGGGGGGTGTTAAAAGAAAATCAACTACTAAAGAGAGTATGAAGATATTAAGGACATGCTAATTACTTTATATGAACTAATTTACCTACGCTTTGCACCATTATTGAAAGTTAAAAGCTTCCTCATTTTGTAGGAGAAGAAACTAAACTTAGAAAGGTTAAGCAATTTGCCCAGTAAATCATGAACCTGTCATTTGAATCCCCATCTGGAATTTCAGGGTTCAGTTTTCACCATTTATAGGTGTTTCTCTGCAGAACCATCTTGCTAATTAAGACCCAGACTTTTCCAGATGTTTGCTCATCAAACTGCTCTCTCAGGCTGTCATGCATGTGAGAATGCTTTTACTTGCCCCAGGGTGATACTCTCACCTGTGAGTCAATAGTCAATTTTAGCCAAACTTCACAATGGCATTTTTAAGAAAGAAAAAGTAGGAAGAGGAGGGACAACACCTAATTGCAAGTGTCCCGTGTGGCTACTGACAATGCCAAGAGGAGCTGACACAGGCCAGCTTAAATTCATTTAGTAAACATTTGTCAGTCTCCTACTCACTGCCACGTCCTGTGCTGGGCACTGGGATGACAGAGAGACAGTGTCATATAGCTGCCAATGAACTACATCTCAAGTTTCTGGCATGTAAGTAAATTCAGAAAATGTTCTTTAAAAGAATTAGAGCATTGGTTTAAACCATCTATTTTTGTTACTGAAGACATACCAAGTGTGCATGAATCAGGGGCATGCCAATTTCCTCTTACGTCTGGGAAATGGAGTGTCTCTTGATTCACCAGCAATTCTTGAGTCTCATGAAATCAAGCAGGTTGATATTCTAAGGGCTCCCTACCTAAACTCTGCCCTCTCTTTTCATCTAAGACAGTCGGATATGATCCTGACAGGAATGGCCAGGTGCTCAAAAATGTTTGAGCTTGGCGAATTTACTCTTGTGGCTCTTTCTCTTAGTCTGCACATCATCTAATGTTGCCTGAAGGTCACCTGGTCTGGAATAGACAGTGCATGAATAATGAGACTGTCTTGTCCATTGGTAGGGGAGATTGGGATTGAAGCCAGGCTTGCTTACAACTTCTTGTTCCGTTATTGAAGACCTCTTTGATCGTTGGCAAAAAAAAAAAAAATGTTTAGCCTGAAAATGAGAAATGTAATAGGTATATAATTTTAAACCCCTCACTTTAAGTTACCCTTATCTCTAAACCAGTGGTTTTCAAATGGGGGCAATATAACACCTCAGAAACATCTGGCCAGGTATGGATATATATTTAGTTTTTACAACTGGGAGGGAAGGGCTTTGCTCTTGGTGTCTGGTGGGTAGAGGCCAGGGATGCTGCTAAGTATCCTACAATGCATAAGCCAGCCCCACAAGAAAGAAATATCCATCCCCAAATACCAACAATGCAGAAAATAAGAAACCTGCTCTGATCTCTCTCACATCCAGACCCCCAGACCCTACAACAGCCTGAGGAAAGTGGGGTACGATGGAGAGAAAGTGTAACACGCTCTTCCCAGCGGGTGTACCAGGAGGCTGATACCTCAAACAGAGAGAAAGGGCAAGTAAAAGAAAGACTGCCTCCTTTCAGACTCAGGTTGACTGTGGGGAAAGGAGAAAAACAGGACACAAGAAAGCAGGCAGTCCAGTGTTTGCCTCAATCTCCCTCTTTGGACAGATATTCCCAAAGCAGTGTGTGTATGGGGGGGGCGGTGCATGGGGGGGGTGGTACAGTTGATCAGCTAAGGGAAACTGCTACACAAATCAGAATATGCTGCAATATTAACAAAGACTAGGTAGGGCTGGTGCAGGTGTGCACTGTGCAGAATTCAGTTTACTGAGCAAAAAGAAGAGAGAGGTGAGAAAGGGGCAAAGAGGAACAGGAAAGAAGGAAGAGAGGAAGGAGGGAAAAAGAGGAGAGTGGACAGAGAGAGGAGAATGAAGTGGGAGAGTCACAACAGGAGGATAATATTAATAATAATAAACTATTAATAACAATATTAATCATAAAAATTTTTGATCTACATATTAAGACTACTTGACTTACCTTTCTATTGTTTCTAACAGATATTACATAATTATATTTTACATGAATATGTAGATAGAATTATCCACAAAAATAAATAAATAAAAATGTGTTGATTTGTGACAACATGGATGGGGCCTAGAGAATGTTATGCTAAGCAAAATAAGTGAATCATAGAAAGCTAAGAAACATATGATTTCACTCATCCTATATAATAAAAGCCTAATATGCAAATCAACCAAACCAAGGAATGACCAGTCACTATGATGTGCACTGACTACCAGGAGGCAGATGCTCAACATAGGAGCTTCCCCCAGCCCATAGGCCCCAGGCTAGCCAAGGCAGGTGTCAGCAGGGGCCCCCTGATCGCCCCACCGATCACCCCACAGATCAGCCCTGATTGCCAAGGGACCCTACCAGTGCAAGAATTTCATGCACTGGGCATCTAGTACTAGTATCCTATATAATAAAAGGGTAATATGCAAATTGTCTCCTTGACCGGGAGTTTGACAGGAGTCTGACCAGGGGGCAGGGCTGGCCAGTCAACCTCCCGCATCCCCTCCCTCCGGCTGGCCCAGCTCAATTGGCCCCAATCCAGGTGAGTTGGCCAGACCCCACCCATGCAAATTCATGCACAGGGCCTCTAGTGTAGAATATAAAACTGAAACTCAGAGACACAGACAACAGTATAGTGGTTATCAGAGAGAAGGGAATGGAGAGGACAGATAGTAAAGGGTAAAGTGGGCCAAACATATGGTGATAGAGATTATTTGACTGTGGATAGTGGGCTCACAATGCAACATACAGATCATATATGATACACTTGAAAGCTGTATGACCTTTTAACCAATGTCACCATGATAAATATAATAGAAAAATATGTGGAGGTATGTCAGAGAGTTCACTAATAGAAAATACTTTGCTATTCTTTATAATTTTAAGATTATGTGGTACTGTCAATATCTTTTATTTATAATTTATCTTGATTTCTTGATCATTCTAAAGAAATATTCACTTTCATACTTAACTTTGTATATGTATAATGTATTGTTTCTCTTAAAGACAGCTCCCCAAATTGCATAAACTTGATATCCCACGTCTACCTGCCACAGTCAGTGTGGATTTGGCTCTGCCTAAGGTCCTTGCTGCAGACTGGCCAGGGCAGGCTGCACACAAGGGCTCAGATGCTCCTTCACCAAAGACTTAGAATAAGGTTGCTTCCCTTCTGCCCTTCCTGAGACTGACTTTGAGACTCCATGGGCAAAAAGGATCCCCTGGACGCTCATGCAGCCACCTGAATCAGAACAGGACTTAGATTCAGCTCAGTCCCACCACCCTCCACATCAGACCAAGAGTCCTGACCAAGGGCTGTTCTGAAGGGTCCATGACCAGAAGCCCTCTGAGGGTTGTGACTGAGACCTGCTGACTGCACTCCCATAAGACCCACATTTGCTCCTGGGTAAGAGTCCCCAGTGCTCACTCTTCCCACAGAAAACGCATTCATCCTCTCCTGGCCCCTCCCCTGTGCCATGTATTTACCCAGAGTGTGTAGACTCCATGTTAAGGCCATCCTCCAGCACACCACCTACCAGGAAGTCAGCAGGGATTCTGCCATCAGTCAAATGTTAGGGACAGCAGAGACTCAAAACCAATGCGAAGTTTAGAAGCTAGTCACTGACTTATTTGAGTGAGTGAATGAGATCTGTTTCCTTACAAGATTTTGAAACAGTGGTAAAGTAGAAAAAGGTGAAAAAGTAGTGCATTAAAGTTTGAGATAAGACTATCAAAGTTCTAATTATCTCCTTATCTGTACAGTCAACCTACAATTATTTCTCCTCTGATTATTCAATAAGCATTTATTGAACATCTGATATGTGTAAAATGCAGTCTGAGATACTATAACCCTATTTATTTATTAGTATCCATGACTTTAGCCTCAAGGAGGCAGGGATTTGTTCATATTGATTCTGCACTATTTATCACAGTGTCTACATGGAGTCAGTGCTCAAAAATATTGGTTGACTGAATGGTTGAAATGTTGGTTGACTGAATAATTTAGTTCTACTTCGATTAAATAGTAAATACTTCACTTGTTAAGTGAATTGTGCTTTTCTGATAACAAAAGCTAAATGCAGAGGAGTATAAAGAAAAAACTGATTGATACGACTTGGGCATATATTTCTCCTAATTTCCTAATAAAATGTGTTCAAATATCTACTTATCATCTACCTGTGTATTTATATTAACATTAAGTGTTACTACATGTACATTTTGCTTTTTGTTTTTATTGTCATTGAATAGTATAAGTATTTTAAAGTATTTAAACATTATTAAAAACAATTTAATAATTTTATACTGAAATCTATCACATGGCTGTCTCATAATTTATTTAACCACTCTGGTCTCAAATGATATTAAATTATTCCCCAATTTTGTTTTGTCTTTACTAATAGTACTTTGATGAGAACCCCTGTGTGTGAGTGTGTGTGTGCAGCTGAAAGTTGAGTTACTGGATATGATTAGATGAGTATAAACCTTGGTCTTAGGTGACCCTGCTAGCGGTTCTCAACCTGTGGGTCACGACTCACAGATTGAGAACCGCTGCTGTAGAGCCTAAGACCATCGGAAAACACAGATAGTTACATTACGATTCATAACAGTAGCAAAATACAGTTATGAAGTAGCAACGAAAATAATTTTATGGTTGGGGGTCACAACATGAGGAACTGTATTAAAGGGTCGCGTCATTAGAAAGGTTGAGAACCACTGAATTCTAAGCAAATACCTACCGAACTAACCATGCTGAAGTGAGGGAAGGGATATGATGGATCTGGAGCAAGCATGTCAACTCACATCCCGCAGGCTGCAAGAGGCCCACAAGGAATATTTTTGAGGCCCAGCCAATAAAATGGTATGTAAGAAAGGTTTTAATAAAAATTTCGTAACTTAATTTTTACAATATCCTGTTATACATAATTATTAATAACGAACTACAATGTTCGCTAATGCCTGGTTACTATGATCGTGTTGCATTCATTTCCCTCACGTGCCTTACACGCAGGCACACCATTTCTCTCCACTAATACCAGCAGCGAATATTTTAGCAGCCGGTTGCCACGTCATTAGTCTTGGACTGACTTGTTTGGTGTGCGCAACAGGAAATGTTTCGCTTTCAGAGAACAAGAAAAATAGGTTTACTTACATTACGCTTATTAATTTGTGCAGTTATTCAGTGTCTGGTAAGTTAATGTTCAAGAAAAAATATTCATTTTTATTAAAAGGTTCTACTATTTTATGTTAACAATTACTCATTTATTTCAGCCCTTTGTATTCAGCATGTCTCTATCGAAATAAACCTCTGTTTCTATGAAAATGGAAGCTTCTGTTTTTTTGTGGCCCACATCAATCAACTTAAACCTTGTTATTTGGCCCATGTCAGCCTTTGAGTTTGACATGCTTGATCTAGTGTGATGGAATCGCATGGGAATGATTTAATTTACATTAATGCTTCCTCCCAAGGCTTTCCTATCCTGCTCTTCTGATGCCCACCTCTTGTCCCTTTTCCCAGAAGCCCCTTCAGTCCAGTGTGCCCAGAAGCAGGGAGAGGGGGTGGAAACCGGCTCAGCAACCATTCCCGCCTGCCCATCCTGTGCCTCACTGCAGCAGCTTTATTAAAGAAAGGAGTTGAAAGTAATCATTAAAAGGCATTTCAGGAATTACCTTTGGATTTCATCTACTCCCACTCTCTCCTCTCCCCATAGGCAGAAATAATGAGTTGTTTGCATTTTTATCCTCAGAAAGTCAATGAAATTCTGAATTCTAAGAAAAGTATATTCCCTCAGAATTAGAAAAATATATCAGATAAATTGTTCAAAGAAGAATCTGAACAAAGTTAAATCTTTGAGGCAAGTTTGATTTATCTTAATAAGATGGAATATTATACTTACATAAAATATTCATATGATTAGGGAGAAATTGTCTTGAAGTTGGAGCAGTATAGACTCTAAGGAGAAAGTCTTGAAAATTTACATTCTGAAAATGTTTCTCTCTTAGGGATTTGAAAGCCATATAAAATTTAAAAATAGATACACTTTTTTTAAACTTCCCAAAGGATATTTTCATTTACATAGACATTTTTAAACCACAAAATAAATAATCTAAGGAGCAAGGGGTAAACTTATTTTCCATCAAAGGTAAATAGCCAACATTATAGTTACCATAATATTTCAATATAAAGTTAGTACTGAGAGATAGTTTTTTTCCCCTCTGCAGTTTCATGTATATGTTTATATAGCAATACTTCTAATAAAGGCATACAATTAAATTACAGTTATGAATTACCTTTATATTTCAAACAGAAAGATCATGGAAAAAAACACTGTCCCATAAAGTCTGCTTCATCCAGTGCACCTAACACAAAGTAGGTATTCAATAAACACTAATTGAATTAATGGAAAAATAGATAAATTAATATTTGTTCAAAAGCCATATGTTTAATACTCTAGAATTTGTTTAGAAAGATTATGTTTACAGGTCTCTAATTACTGAAAATTAGGCAATACTTATTCTCATATCATGTCACTTATTTACCACAAATACTGTTTCTTTAATCTTATTTCTGAAATAAGGTAATCTTTGAGGAGGTTTATTTAGTACTTAATTAATGAGATGAGTTACTGTTGAGTCTCAGACGACAATCCTTTAAGTTAAATAGAGATAACGGTGCTCAGTTTTGTCATTTGCTGTATGTACAGTGCTATGGAGAAGTACAGAAGCAAGAAGATGAATGAGTATGGTCTGGAAAAGTCTGTAATAAAATAATGTTAATTACTTAATCAACAAGATTGAAATATTGACCATCCAGCACCAAATGATTAAGACGAAAGAATGCCTCCTTTATATGCTGCATTATTTCTAAGTATTAAATTGGAGTTGCTTTCTTATACTAACTGATAATGTCAAGTAATCCTAATAGTGAAAGAAAAGGAAGACAAAACAGCAAGACTGTCTCACTGTGTTTACTAGGGGGATTGAATCATGAGGCAACTTCTGTGATGTTTACATGAGATTAGGACAACAGTAGCCACTCCTACCTTATCCTGTTACTCAGTAGCTCTTTGTTCCTAAAATTGGCTCAAGATTTCTCTCTTCATTGATAAGTAAGTGACAGATAAAAAGAAACTAATAGTGCTGGGTTGGTATTGGGAACAGTAAGGTAAGTTCATATTTTGACTAAAAAAAGGCAAGTAGCCAATAGAAGAAAATCAACTGAAATGTCTAAAAAGAGATGGTCCCAAAAGAAAAAGATACTTTTTCTTTGGAAATAGCAATACACAGTTATAAAGCTTAAACTCTAGTTTCTTTTCCTTTTTATTTTTTTTCTATTTTAATTCTGCAAAAAAGCTTTATTGTTTCCTTTGGTCAAATGCATGGGAAAGGACTCCAGAGTGGTTAAAAGAACACCTAGTGGTTTCAGGGAGAAGCTCAGGTAAAAGCCAGATACCAGGTAGAGCAGAGGGGCCTCTCAAAGGCCTCTGGGCTCCAAAAGTTCCATCTTAGTCATGCCTAAGGGTGAGCCTTTTGAAGATACTCACCCAGCCCAGCCTGGAGCCAGCAGCCTGTGGTGAGTCAGGTAGTTGCCCATCTTTCTGATGAGTTTCACCTGCTCATACAGGAAGTCACAGAATTGAGAGTTTGTACAGATAGAACCAGGGCATGCAGAGCCAAAGGGCCTGGTTCAGGTTCTTCTCTGAGGCCATGTTGGCTTCCAATATGTTCTGAGTTTTGCCCCACTCATCTTGGGAAGGCTTCAGCACGTCCTGAAAGAGAATGCGGCCACCATGCTGGTTTTGCATCTTTAAGAGATGCTCAGTGCCCTAGAGCTTCTTCTCTGCCAACTCTTGGAGAAAGTGGTCCATGCCCTGTGGAGGCACATTGTCTTGGTGGAAATAGAAGCCGGGGAAAGATAAGTGTGGGAGGCCCACTGATGCAGGTTGATCAGGCAGTTAACAGCAGTCTCCACCGCAGTGGAATAATTCTGACCAATCTGAGAACTCATGGTTGTTTGACAATAAGGAGTTAAGGTAAAAAACAAAACAAACAAACAAAAAAAACCTCCATTGGCTGGTCTCGGAAGCTGAGAATGGCTGAGGTGGTTCTTTGGTGGTGACTGGAAAACAGGTTGGAGGTTGGTCAGAGGCCGGAAGAAGGGACATCCCCGGGTCTGTTCCATCCAAACAGTGTTGAAGCAAGATACAGATCAGATGGACAACTCAGGGCACTGCTAAACTATGGTTTCTTATTCCCATCAATTATTAACTGTAGGACTTTAATATATGCCTCTGTGTGTAACTAACTGAGTATCCAAGCTATGTGGATAATGATTCAGGCACATCATTGCTTTATTAATTTCTTTATCATTCCCTGTTTCATTATTTTAATAAATGAATTGAGTATCTAATAGGTACTCATACTTGCTAATGAATTATTTAAGTTTGCATGGTAATATATGCATGCATACGTGTGTGTGTGTGTGTGTGTGTGTGTGTGTGTGTGTGTAAACTTTTCTATTCTATATGTACTTAATTCACACTTCTGGACCACATTGAGTAATCTAGTATTCAGAACCAAGCATGGATTTTGGGACATGAATTTGAATATATAACAACATCTTACATTTGTAGAGCCTTCTTAGAAAATTGCTGCCAGAGTTGAAATGGATGATGAGCTATTTAGGATGCCTCCTAACAGCAAGAAAACACCCTCAAATCTCTCAAAACCTAAGTTGCATTCTGGTTCCTTACAAACCCAATATAACAAATGCTTTCCCTTCTTACCTCCTTGTCCTCTCTTCCTTCCCTCACTGCTCTTTATTGCTCTGTCAGCAGCAGTACATATTCCTACTCCATGACACATTTTCCAACAATGGAAATGCTCTTTGGAGACTTTCTTTGAACTTTATTTTCCCCTTTGACTTCTCTGTTGCATTTCCTCTGAGACCAAAGTCCCATTGTTTCCTCTTGGTCATCCTTCTCATGGTTCTCCATGGGAACCCTCTATTCTGTGGGTGGGGAATGCAGTAGTTCTCCCTCTTTGTCTCTCCTCCCTCCCCTCTGCCCTGGTTTTCACACAAGCCCATTCTTATGAAAACAGGTCTTGCTTGTCTGCTTCCAGTAGGGACTAGTTTCTCTCCTGTCCTGACCAGACTTCCCTTGTTCTGTGTATTGTTCACCTTAGTTGCTTCATGTTGTCATTTAGAACACTATTCCATCTGTAACCTGAAATCAATCTTTTTTCCCCCCAGGTCTTCTGGCAAAATCTTTCAAAGTCTCACTCTCCCCTTGTAGCTGCATTCACGGGACTAGAGTGACCAGCTCAACTGTTATATCTCCTTTCATTCTGGGTCTCTGCAGCCAGCTGGTGGGGCTGCCTTCCTTCTCAGCTGACATGCTTTCATATATGTTGCATACACACAGCCTTTCTCACCACAGATGTTACATACCACTCATTTTCTGCAGAAGGACCAGCAACATCCTTATTCTCCACACCTGGGGCACATTTTCTGACTGCATGCTATAGTCAAAAGTTTTCTGGAGATCTCCTATAGAGGGCTTTAACTCTGTCTTGTAAAAGCTATAGAATTAGGAACCTTAAATGAAAAGTCACACTTGATGGATAGTTAGCCCTATCCTCCCCATTTCAAATGTGTATATTCCAGAGAAATCTTGAACACTCATACTGTTTTCATAAGAATTAATATAAAGGGATTTGCTTGCCTCCTGATGGAAACAGTTCCAGAAATTCACAATCACTTTCATTCATTAGATGGAGGAAGGGATAGGAGAGAACTTTGAGAAGGCTTTACTTAACTTTCTAAAATAAATCAGGTAGAATTAAACTATAGAACAACCATCATTCATAACCACCTGAAATCTGGCTAAATAGAAGTCCTACAACTAAGGATACAAAGAGGTCTCACAGACTGGTAGGAGGGGAGGAGATGAGGAACAGGCTGGTCCCACACCCATGTGTGGTGGATAAATCAGGAGGTATCTCCCACTCCTGAGGAACAAGGGATGCTAACCCCACACCAGGCCTCCCAGCCAAGAGTTCTAGTGCCAGGAAGAGAAATCTCCATAACTCATGGCTGTAAAAAAAAAATAGCTCAGATTGTAGCTGAGGGAGGAGGGCTGCTGGAGCTAGAGCCAGTAGGCAGTGCCATATCTGAGTCTCCTTCATCTTAGCTAACACTGCTTGCCCCACCCAGGTGATTCCCTGAGACTGCACTCCAACCAACTTACAGGCCCACCCAAACCATTTCAAAGTGGCTTTTCCATACAAATAATCTGTCTTGGCTCAGACTTAAAACTTTCCTAAAATCTTTCAAATGAGCAGCATTTGGCCTCAGCATGCCATGTCGCTCTTACTAAGTAGCCTTGGGCCTTTCACTAGAAGCAGCTGGCCTTAGTTTGCAGCTTGACCTCTCCTGGGCACCTCTAAGAACAGCACAAGAATCATTCATCTGCATATCACTTTGTAGCTCATGCCAGGTGGCCCCAGGCAAAGCACAGGGAGCAGCTGACCTTGGCCTGCACCTCCGGGAAGGCCCTACAACCAGTGAACCTAGTGGAGAGCTTCAAACCAAGTCAAAGCACTACTCACTCTCCTCCACAAGTGACACATTCAAGGGATAGACTTAGAGGGCACCAAAGCCCCGCTGAAGTAAGTGCTGCTCTGTGGGGTGGTCCCTGCACAGCTGATCCTCCATGGTGGCCACAGTTACTCCTCACAGCCAATCAGCTTAGGTGAAATTTCCTCATCATGCTTCCCATTGAGGTGCCAACTGCAATCAAGTTACAACTACAGCACGAGGGTGTACAGGGCCCACTTAGGTGATCTGGGAGCTGTGCCACTGGGCCCTACAGGACACCTACTACATTAAGCCACTCTACCAAGCTTATAAGATGTAGCAGCTCTGCCTAATACATAACAACAACCATAGGGAGACAGCCAAAATGAGGAGACAAAGAAATGTGTCCCAAATGAAAGAACAGAACAAAACTCCAGAAAAAGAACTAAACAAAATGTAGACAAGCACCCTATAAGATGCAGAGTTCAAAACACTGCTTACAGGATGCTCAGTGAACTTAGGGCAAAAATAGATGAACTTAGTGAGAACATTAACAAAGACATAGAAAATATAAATTCAAAGAGAGAAAACATAAAAAAGAACAGTAAGAAATAAAGAACACAGTAACTAAAATAAAGAATATGTTACAGGAAAACAACAGTAGCCTAGTTGAAACAGAGGATCAAACCAGTAATTTGAAATGTAATGAAGCAGAAAATACCTAATCAGAACAGCAAATAGAAAAAAGAATTTTTAAAAATGAGGGTAACATAAGGAATCTCTGGGATAACTTCAAACATAACAATATTCACATCATGGGGGTCCAGAAAGAGAGCAAGAAATTGAAAAACTATGGGAAAAAAAATAATGATAGAAAATTCTCTAACTTGGTGAAGTCCAGGAAGCACAGAGTCCCCAACAAGAAGAACCCAATGAGAAGCACACTAAGACACATCATAATTTAAATACCAAAGGATAAAAACAAAAAGAGAATCTTAAAAGAAGCAAGAGAAAAGCAGTTAGTTACCTACAAGGGAGCCTCCATAAGGCTGTCAACTGATTTCTCAACAGAAACTTTGCAGGCCAGAAAGGAGTGGCATAAAATATTAAAGTGATGAAAAGCAAGGTCCTACACCCAAGTTACTCTACCCAGCAAAACTATCATTTAGTATCAAAGTACAGACAACAAACTTCTCAGGCAAGGAAAAGCTAGAGAAGTTCATCACCACCAAACTAGTATTACAAGGAATGTTATAGCTTCTTCTTTAAGAAGAAAAATATTAAAAAACGAATACATTTAGTATACATACATATCTATCAACAATTCTTTTAAATGCAAATGGATTAAATGCTCCAATTAAAAGATATTTGGAGGCTGAATGAATAACAAAACAAGTTCCTCACATATGTTGTCTAGAAGGAAGTCATTTCAGATTACTAGTAAAAGATACACAGAGGCTAAAAGTAAAGGGAGAGAAAAGGATATTTTATGAAAATGGAAACAAACCAAAAAATCTGGGGTAGCAATATTTATACCAGACAAAATAGACTTTAAAACAAAGGCTATATAATGGGAGACAAAGAAGGACCCAGCAATTCCACTTTTAGATATTTATTCAAAGAAACCCAAAACACAAAATCGAATATATATATATATATATATATATATATATATATTCATGTATATATATATGTGTGTGTGTATATGTATGTGTGTGTGTGTGTATATATATATATATATATATATATATATATATATATCCATATGTTATTGCAGCATTATTCACATTCTGCCAAGATATTGGAGCAAACTAAGTATCCATCGATAGATGAATGGATAAAGAATATGTGGTACATATATACAAGGGAACATGATTCAGCCATTAAAAAGAATGAAATCTTGACATTTATAACAATATGGATGGACCTAGAGGATATTGTCCTGAGTGAAATAAGTCATATGGAGGAAGAAAAATACCAGGTTATTATACTTACTTGTGGAATCTAAAAATAAACAAATAAATAAATAAGCAGAACAGAAACAGACTCATAGATACAAAGAACAGTTTGACAGTTGCCAAATGGGAGGCAGTTTGAGGGATGGGTGAAAATGGTGAAGGGATTAAGAGGTATAAATTGGTAGTTACAGAATAGTTTTGAGGATGTAAAGTACAGCATAGAGAATATAGTCAATAATATTTTAATAATTATATATGGTATCAGATGGGTACTATATTTACTGGGATGATCACTTAGTAAGTTATGTAATGTCTAATCCCTGGGTTGTATACCGGAAACTAATATAATATTGCATGTCAATTGTAGTTAAAAAATAAAACATTAAAGTAAAATAAAATAAAATAAAATAAAATAAAAAAGGTAGAGTGTCACATGAAATGGGAGGTATTTCTTAAAATGTGCCATAACTACACAGCCCTATCTCTGTGTGTGATTTTTTCTGCCAGAATATTTCCTTTGTTCCTCTTTGAATGTAGTTCCAATCTTTATCCCCTCTCAGAGGTAGGAATATAGTGTGAGAGTCAGCAAACTAGGACCCAGGGACCAAATCTGGCCTGCCATCTGCTTTTATAAATAATGATGTTTGGAACTCATTCGCATTTTTGCATATGTAATGGTTATAGCTTTTTTTGTATTACAAGGTCAGAATAGAATTGTTGCAACAGAGACCATATGGCCTGATGTATCAGTTAGACCTCCAGAAAAACAGGACCAATTGGCTCATACAGCTATGGAGGCTGAGAAGTCCCACAGTCTGCTGTCTGTGAGCTGGAGAACCAGGTGGTATAATTTAGTCTGAGTTCAAAGGCCTGAAAACCAGGGGAGCCAATAGCATAAATCCTAGTCTCAGGTTGAAGGCCCAAAAACCCAGGGGGACTGCTGGCTGCTGGGGTAAATCCTGGAGTCCAATGGCTGGTGAACCAGGATCCCTGATGCCCAAGGGCAGGACAAGAACAATGTCCCAGCTCGAGAGAGAATTTGCCCTGTCTCCTTCTATTTGTTCTATTCAGACCCCCAATGGTTTGAATAGTGCCAGCCCCACACTGGTGAGAACAGTAGTCAAGACATTGGTGAGGGTCAAGGGTAGCTGAAAATGGGAAAAGTATGGTGGAATAGAAGGGCTATGAAAATAGTAAGATGGAGACTAAAAGGAAATAATAAGGTGCTCTTAATTTGCTATCTCCTACAGGTTCCATAGCCGTAGATATAAAAAAAAAAAACCACATGGAAATAGTGTGTGTGTGTGTGTGTGTGTGTGTGTGTGTGTGTGTGTGTGTATTAATTATCTCCCCCAAAATAGTTCCATTTTCTTTGTTCCTGTTGTCGCCTCTCACCATTATAGTCTACATGAGTTATTCCGCCTCCATATACTCTCCATCTCTTCTCCCCTGCTGTCCTGAAGTCCACCTGATTAACTGATATCATAACTTTCACAACTACTCCCCTCTTCTTACCCATCATGTTTACACTGGCTTATTTTAAGCGTGTGCCAGTCGTTCCTGAGTGAACTATAGATGCCATCACAACAATTTCAGATGACAAAAATGTTCCCATATTACAGGTACTGAAAAACTGAGAGAGTACTTCAGAAATCCTAGCTAACCCTTGATTTATCTCCTCTGTAAATTCCACTAGGAATTGTTGCCTAGAAAGAGAAGGGAGGAGGGAGGGCAATATGCTGACTCCCTCATGTGTGCTAAACTCTCTGGATGCTCACATGACCATTATTGAATTTATTCCCCATTACAATCCTATAAATAAAATATTATCACTTCTATCAAAGGTAGAGACAAGTAAGAAACTTCCCTCAGGCTAATAAGGTCACATTACAGGGGTTTGATAACATAGATACCTAATCTTTTTATACTTCAGCATACTCTTCTGTATCATTGCTTATCTTTGTATATAATCCGTCTTGTTTCCTGAGCAGGACAGAACAAAACACTACCCATTTTATTAGTTATCACAGAAGTTAGGGAAGAGTCCACCACATTGAAATGACACCTGGGTTATCTGTGGACTTCCTGTCTTACTGCTGGAACAAGTTAGGTGCTGGTGCTATTATGTTATATAGCTTCAAGAAAGACACAGACACAATAATCAACAGCATTAAAAACAACACTGAAAAGAAATGATACTCTTTCAGTCTGGACACCAGCCAGAGATCCATGGCACAGACTGGGTATTTGGTTATAGTTTAGTTAAGGAACTTTTAATAGGATTCAAAAAAGCTGGGCTGATGCAGAACTGGAACATTCCCATCAGGCTCACATTGTTCAGAGTCAGAGACTGTATCCAGGTTCAAGGATACAGGCAGTCACAGGACACAGAAAAGGCAGGGACACCCCAGGCATCGGTGCTGCTCTCCCACATCCTTACTTCCTAGACTGGGCATGCATTCCCTCATCCAGGTGAAAGTCAATGTTTTCCAGTGAGGTATCTGCTCAAACAACAAGGCAATTTGAGGTTATAAATCATCTCCATTGTGTTCTCAGATAAATTCCCTAATTTACACTGGCTTTCCAAGAAGCTATGTCCAACAAATCTGTAGATTCTAGTTTGTTTACCTGAAGTCATCCTAAGTTGTCATGCTTAAAGCAGGCTCTATAGCAGTCGTTCTCAACCTTTCTAATGCCGCGACCCTTTAATACAGTTCCTCATGTTGTGGTGACCCCAACCATAAAATTATTTTCGTTGCTACTTCATAACTGTAATTTTGCTACTGTAATGAATTGGAATGAACCGCTCCTGTAGAGCCTAAAACCATCGGAAAGCACAGATATTTACATTATGATTCATTAACAGTAGCAAAATTACAGTTATGAAGTAGCAACGAAAATAATTTTATGGTTGGGGGTCACAACATGAGGAACTGTATTAAAGGGTCACGGCATTATAAAGGTTGAGAACCACTGTTCTATGGGAGGAGGGGAATCTGTGGGGGAAGCAAGAGGGACATCTGCAATAAATTTAAGGAAAAAGATTGGTTGTTATCATGTTTACTGGAGGATTAGACCAGGTCTCCTATGGCCACTGTGTGTCCAAGGAACAAGCCATCATTAAAAGAGAGAAATAGGTCAGAAGTCAGCTGCTGGATCCTTTCAGTTTCCCACACCAGCAAGGAAGCCATTGACTATCCCTGGGATGAAGGAACTGAGAGGAAAGAATAGCCTTGCAGGGAGGCACTTGGCCAATAAACATGCATCACTTCCTTCTACTCTCCAATCCCCAGAGAGTGCCTCCCTTTCACCCAAACCAACTAGACAGCAGAGCTCAAAGAAGCCCTGGTTACTGACCACACATGCTTCAGGGCATGAAACAGAATGGAAAGGTAGAGAGTACATCTGGAGGCTAAAGAGAAATTGTCCTTGAATAGGTATATCGTGAAAGAATCTAAAGTATATAAGTGGAAAATTCTAGAACTATTCTAACTTTTCCTCACAAGTTATCCAAAAATTATATACTTTTAATTTTCTATTGGAATTTTTACTGTATCCCAATAAAAGGTTAACTTTCTGCCATGGCCAAGGAACTCTTGGAGTGTCTTCAGCCCACCAAAAAGGTTGCAGGTTGATACCTAGGTTTTGGGTTTGATCCTGGTCTGGTCAGTCAAATGTCAGAGGCAACTGATCATTGTTTCTCTCACATGGATGTTTCTCTCTCTCTCCCTGTCCCTTTCTCTAGAATCAATTTTTTAAAAAAAGTGGTTAAGTTTCTTAGTTAGATCTCCTTAATCCACCATGTTGCTATTTAAGTACTTTAATTATTAAAGATTTAGAACAGCTAGTCCCCTCCAAAACACATTGACATGTGACACATTTACTATTCAGTAATCTATGCAGAACAAGGGACATAGTTTCCTGACACATATCATTTCACATGCTACACATAACATTGGTCTTACATTTTAATAAGTTAAAAACCAATTAGCAGCCTGCCCTCCTTGTAGCTCCTGTTCACCACTCAATATCCACAGAGTGATTTTTTTTTTTTTTTTTTTTTTTTTGCGAAAGATGGCGACTGGCAGGAAGGTAGGGAGGGAGAGAGTGTGAGAGAGTGAAGAACCCATAGAGGAGAGTGTAGACGTGTGCAGTGTGTGTGTGTGTATGAGCTAGGGACAGTTAGATTCTGCAGTTCCTCCAAGGGGCTGCCAAACCAGGAAGTCTTAGATGGCGGAGCCCTGGGCACAAAGCAGACATTTCTGGGTGGCCAGTGCTGGCACGGAGACCACGCCATCTTGAGAAACAGAGCTGCTTGAGACTAGGATCATGGTCTCAGACACAAACCAGGACCCTGCATCCACTGGGGACAGAGAATTGCGACCACAGCTTCAGACTAACAGACAACAAGAATCCAGACTTCCCAGCAGCAGATTTCTGTGAGTCAAAGAGCCTATCCCCCTCCCCACAGGCTAGCAAATAGTGCCATAGTAACTGATAGACCCGCCCCTCACTCAAGCTGCAGCGCCCCTACAGGAAACTGAGATTGAGAGCACTTGTGGGACACAGGTCCCCTACAGGGAACTTGAACTTTGCTGGCGCAGCTCCCCTACAGGGAATTTGAGCTTGAGAGTGCGAGCAGATGGCAGCGCTGCTACTGGAATTTGAGAGACTGGAATCTGCTCCCTACAATGCAATCGGGCGAACAAACCCGAAGCCCACGCAGGGCGGCAGTGCCACCTGACTTTGATTCTGGGCAAGCAAACATGGAAGTCAGTTTTCCGCAGCACAGGCACACCACAGAGCTATTGTGCAATCCAGTCCCCCATGGTGACCTGGACCCAAATTCTCCCTGCAAGAGGCAGCACTGAGCACCACCGACCTGACTCTGTTTCTTACCGTGTGAGCCTGGGATCCCTGACTCACAGCGCATTCACACTAAGAGCCAGTGGCTCTAATTCTTGGTGCATGTGCACACGGGGACCCTGATTCTCAGCAAGAAGCCACACAAGGCAACAGAGACTCTGATACTCGATTCTTGGTGCAGACACAGGGAAACTCTGACTCCTGGTATGCGCTAGGGGACTCATTTTTGGCACACACCAACAGTGTGGTGCAGGCAGGGTCCCTGATTCTAGATGTGTACATGAGACCACACTGAACGCTGGGAACACTGATCCTGGGCAAGCCTGGTTCCCACCAACCCATGGCAGCCGCACGTCCTTGTGTTGGAGCACTTCAATGACACTCAGGTGATGTGAAGCTCCCATGGCACACAGCCCAGGTCCATGCAACTCGAAGTTTGAACCTTCTGGTGATAGTCAGAATGGGGAGATGACACAATCCCCAGAGGAAAGAAAATGAGAAGTCATCAAGAAAGGAAATTAATGAAATTGAAGCACGCAACATGACTGAAAAAGAATTCAGAGTAATGGTTGTGGAATTTATACATCAGATGGATGAGAAAATCAACAACTTATACAAGAATCAGGAAGAAATGAAAAGTGATATAGCTACAATCAAAAACACCATGGAAAGTTCGACAGTACACTAGAAGCAGAGGATCAAATTAGTGAGTTAGAAGATCAGGTACAGAAACAAGCTCAATATGAACAGCAATTGGAGAAAAAGATTAAAAAGCAGGAGGAAAGCCTAAGGGAGCTTTGGGACAACATGAAATGAAGTAACATACATATAATAGGGCTTCCAGGAGGACAAAAAGAGCAGCAAGGATTAGAAAATCTATTTGAAGAAATAATGACAGAAAACTTCCCTGATATGGGGAAGAAAAAATTATACAAGTACAGAGAGTCCCCAACAAGATCAACCCCAAAAGACCCACAGCAAGACATGTCATAATTTCAATGACAAATATCATTGACAAAGAGAAACTTAAAGGCAGCAAGAGAGAGACAGAGAGTTACCTACAAAGGATCCCCCATCAGATTATCAAATGATTTCTCAACAGAAACACATCAAGCTAGAAGGGAATGGAAGGAGATATACAAAGTGATGCAAAGCAAGGGACTCAATCCAAGAATACTCTATCCAGCAAGACTATCAATCAAAATTGAAGGGGGGATCAGGAGCTTCACAGACAAAAAAAGGCTAAGGGAGTTTATCATTACCAAACCAGCAATGCAAGAAATGCTAAAGGGAATGCTGTAAAAAGAAGAAACAAAAAAGTAAGAAGGAACACAGCCTCAAAATATAAAAATGGCTACAAACAAGTACCTTACAATAATAACTTTAAACGTAAATGGACTAAATGCTCCAATCAAAAGACATCGAGTGGCTGAATAGATAACAAAACATGACCCATACATATGCTGTCTACAAGAGACCCACTTCAGAAAAAGGGACTCACACAGACTAAAAGAGAAGGGATGGAAAAATATTTTTCAGGCAAATGGAAATGAAAACAAAGCTGGGGTAGCAATACTTATATCAGACAAAATAGACCTCAAAGAGAAGGCCATAACAAGAGATAAGGAAAGCCACTTCATAATACTAAAGGGATCCATAAAACAAGAGGATATAACCCTGGTAAACATATATGCACCCAATGTAGGAGCACCCAAATACATAAAAAGTCTCCTGGAAGATATCAAGAGAGAGAAAGACAACAATACAATCATAGTAGGGGACTTTAATACACCACTGACATCACTGGATAAATCCTGTAGACAAAAAATCAGCAAAGACACAGCAATCCTAAATGACTCACTAGATCAGATGGACTTAACTGACATCTTCAGAACATTTCATCCCAAAGCCACGGAATATACATTCTTCTCAAGTGCACATGGGACATTTTCAAAAATAGACCACATATTGGGTCACAAGCAAAATCTCCCGAAATTCAAGAAGATTGAAATCATACCAAGCATCTTCTCAGACCACAATGCCATACAATTAGAAATAAACTACAATAAAAACAATCCAAAAATCTCAAACATTTGGAAGCTGAATAGCATGCTATTAAATAATGTCTGGGTTACCAATGAGATAAAAGAAGAAATTAAAAGCATCCTGGAAACTAATGACAACAAAAACACAGCAATCCAAAATCTATGGGACACAATGAAAGCAGTCCTGAGAGGGAAGTTTATAGCTCTACAGGCCTACCTCAAAAAAATAAGAAAAAATGGTAGTAAATCATCTAACTGTACAACTCAAAGAAATAGAAAAAGATAAACAAGAAAAACCCAGAGTGAGCAGAAGGAAGGAGATAATAAAGATCAGAGCAGAAATAAATGACATAGAGACCAAAAAAAAAAAAAAATACAAAAGATCAATGAAACCAAGAGCTGGTTCTTTGAAAGGATAAACAAGATTGATGAACCTCTAGCCAGGCTCACCAAGAAGCAAAGAGATAGGACTCAATTAAACAAAATCAGAAATGAGAGAGGCGAAATAACAACAGACCCCACAGAAATACAAAGGATTGTTAAAAAATACTATGAACAACTCTACTCCAACAAACTAGACAACCTAGAGGAAATGGAGATATTCCTAGAAAAATACAACCTTCCAAAACTCAGTCAGGAGGATTCAAATATCAATAGGCCAATAACTATGGAAGAAATTGAAACAGTCATCAAAAAGCTCCCAGCAAACAAAAGCCTGGGGCCAGATTGCTTCACAGGGGAGTTATACCAAGCATTCAAGGAAGAACTAAAACATATCTTACTCAGACTATTCCAAAAAATTCAAGAGGAAGGAACACTTCCAAGCTCCTTCCATGAAGCCAGCATCACCCTAATACCAAAACCAGATAAAAACAACATGATGAAAGAGAATTATAGGCCAATATCCCTCATGAACATAGATGACAAAATCCTCAACAAAATTCTAGCAAATAGGATCCAGCACTACATCAGAAAAATAATACAACAGGACCAAGTAGGATTTATCCCAGGGATACAAGGAAGGATGGTACAATATCCACAAATCAATAAATGTGATACATCACATAAACAAATTGAGAGATAAAAATCACATAATCATATCAATTGATGCAGAAAAAGCATTTGACAAAATCCAACACCTCTTCTTGATCAAAATACTCAGCAAGGCGGCAATAGAAGGATCAAACCTCAACATAATAAAAGCCATATATGAAAAACCCACAACCAACATCATACTCAATGGACTAAAACTAAAACCATTTCCCCTAAGAACAGGAACAAAACAGGGATGCCCACTCTCACCACTCGTGTTCAACATAGTACTGGAAGTACTAGCCATTGTGATCAGACAAGAAGAAGAAATAGAAGGCATCCAAATTGGGAAAGAAGAAGTAAAACTGTCCTTATTTGCAGATGACATGATATTGTACATAGAAAACCCAAAAGACTCCATCAAAAAATTATTAGACTTAATAAATGAATTTGGCAATGTAGCAGGATACAAAATTAATGCCAAGAAATCTATGGCATTTCTATACACCAATAGTGAACTTATAGAAAGAGAGACTAAAAAAGCAATCCCATTTACCATCGCACCAAAAAAATTAAGATACCTACGAATAAACTTAATTAAGGAGGTAAAAGATCTATATGCGAAAAACTACAGGACACTGAAAAAAGAGATAGAGGAAGACATAAATAGATGGAAGAACATACTGTGTTCATGGATTGGTGGAATCAACATCATCAAAATAGCCATACTACCCAAAGCAATCTACAGATTCAATGCAATCTCCATTGAAATACCAACGGCATATTTCACAGACCTAGAACTAACTCTCAAAAAATTCATCTAGAATAAAAAAAAGACCCTGAATAGCTGCAGCAATCCTGAGAAAGAAGAACAAAGTAGGTGGGATCTCAATACCAGATATAAAGCTGTATTACAAAGCCACTGTTCTTAAAACAGCCTGGTACTGGCACAAGAATAGACATATAGATCAATGGAATAGAATAGAGAACCCAGATATCGACCCAAACCACTATGCACAATTAATATTTGACAAAGGAGGCATGAACATAAAACATGGAGTCAAGCTAGTCTCTTCAACAAATGGTGTTGGGAAAATTGGACAGATACATGCAAAAAAATGAAACTAGACCACCAACTTACACCATACACAAAAATAAACTCAAAATGAATAAAGGACTTAAACATAAGACAGGAAACCATAAAAATACTAGAGGAATCCACAGGCAGCAAAATCTCAGACATAAGCCAAAGGAACTTCTTCACTGGTACTGCTCCTAGGGCAATGGAAAGTAAAGAGAAAATAAACAAATGGGACTACATCAAAATAAAAAGCTTTTTTACAGCAAAAGAAGCCATCAACAAAACAACAAGAAAGCCCACTGCATGGGAGAACATATTTGCCAGTGTCATTATCGATAAGGGTTTAATCTCCAATATTTACAGGTAACTCATACAACTTAACAAAATGAAGATAAACAATCCAATAAAAAAATGGGCAACTGATCTAAATAGACACTTTTCGAAAGAAGACAGAAGGAAGGCAAAGAGACATGAAAACCTGTTCACAGTCACTAATCATCAGAGAGATGCAAATCAAAACAACAATGCGGTATCACCTCACATCTATCAGAATGGCTATCATCAACAAATGAACAAATGACAAGTACTGGGGAGGATGCGGAGAAAAAGGAGCTCTTTTGCACTGCTGGTGGGAATGCAGACTGGTGCAGCCACTGTGGAGAAC
Organism: Corynorhinus townsendii; assembly: GCA_026230045.1. Taxonomy (NCBI): domain Eukaryota; kingdom Metazoa; phylum Chordata; class Mammalia; order Chiroptera; family Vespertilionidae; genus Corynorhinus; species Corynorhinus townsendii. The sequence continues at coordinate 84,527,784 of JAPDVU010000005.1, forward strand.
AGTATGGAGTTTCCTCAAAAAACTAAAAATGAAACTCCCACTTGACCCAGTGATCCCACTTCCAGGAATATATCCCAAGAAACTAGAAACATCAGTCAGAAAGGATATATGCATCCCTATGTTCATAGTAGCACAATTCACCATAGCTAAGATTTAGAAACAGCCTAAGTGCCCATCAGCAGATGAGTGTATTAAAAAACCGTGGTATATCTACACAAAGAGTTCTTACCATTTGCAACAGCATGGATGGAACTGGAGAGCATTATGCTAAGTGAAATAAGCCAGTCAGAGAAAGATAAATACCACATGATCTCACTCATTTGTGGAATATAATGAACAACATAAACTGGTGAACAGAGACAGATCCAGAGGCAGAGAAGCATTGATCAGACTGCCAGACCTCAGAAGGAAGGTAGGGGAGGGTTGGGGAAAGGAGAAGAGATCAACCAAAAGACTTGTATGCATGAATATAAGCCTAACCAATGGACATGAATACCAGGGGGTGAGGGCATGAGTGGGGGGAGGGTTGGGGGATTAGTGGAGGGATGAGGACACATATGTAATACCTTAATCAATAAAGGAATAAAAAAAATTAGCAAGTATGTGTTTAGTAATTATTTCATGTCCAAGTCTGTCTTTGGTACAATGGGTTAACAAATTTGTGTGTCGAGGGGAGGGGGAGAGAACATCATTCCCATTTTCAAGCGTTTTCAGAAATGTCCAAATATCTTTATTGAAAATGGCACAAAGTAGGTTTATTCAATACGTTATGACAAGTTCTGTTGTTCTGTTGTAATTGACATTAAACATTTTAGCACTTTAAAGGAAACATATTATAGACAGACTTCTCTATTCTTAAAACTAAGTCAATTAATAATTAACAACAATGCTTACATCAAAATATATTTTTTAATTCATCCTCAAAGTTAGAAGTTACTTTTGGTATAAATTCCTTTTTCCAACTAGTCTTTTACTGTTTATAAATGTCATGAGAGGATTACAAGTCATGGAAGGAATTGATGATATTCATACAACTAACATTTATTGAGGACCCATAAACATGGCACTTTCCTAGGCATCATGTGTCTACTTTCTCCCCTTATTAATACTGAGACTGTATTACTAGTATTTAACTTCTGAGCTTTCGTGACTTTATTAATAAAGCTAATTTGTTTTTATTTCTAACCTCTATAGATGTGAAAGTGTTTTGTAAGTTATGATGTTAGACAAATTTAGTTTTGGGCTTTATAAACATGAAAATTTATGATCTTTCTATCTCAAGAAAATTAAGATTTCATAGCTTTTTATTCCATTTGGAGCTGGTTTGCTTTTGTTCTTCCCTTGATGGCTCTGGTGGTTGGGGGAGTGGGGGGGGGTCATACAGGGGGGGATGGGAGAAGTCAGCAATCGCCCATGAGGTCATCATTCTCTCCAAAAGGGCTCATGTGAAGAGTCCCTTGAATCAAGACACACCCAGCCCACCGCCTCTGGAGACCAGCTACCATGATAATGAAGGAACTTGACCACCCTCTGAGTTAAATCCTAACCCCTTTACACTTACTCCCTGAAAGATTGGGATATAAAAGCTTGAACTAAACTTTCCCTTGGGGACCGAGCTCTGCATAGATCAGAAAAAATATATAAAAAATAAAACTAGAAAAAACATAAAGTAAGAGTTTAAAAGCCATTTTACCAGAAATAAATCACTTTTGAACTATCCAGGGTGGACGAATTATCTGAACCAATTTCATCTCTCAGGCTCCCATCCTTTTATCCCCTCCAAGTCTGTAATTTTTTTTCCAGCCATCATTAACCCAACAAAGTCACAGCTGCCATTCTGAGACCTCAGTTTAATGAGAAAATACATTGAAGGCATTTGGGGAAGCATTTTAAATGGAATCTCATTAATTTGTTGTTTCTGAAAGCAGTCACCATTAGCAATCCATCCATTGCTTCAAATGGCTGAGTTTTATGAAATCCAATTTATTATGCCCTCTCTTTGGGAAGGGGCCCAGGCTAATGTCATAACTTGGCCTTGTCATTCTGACTGTGCTACCACATTTCCTGGAAAGCCAGAGGCATTCATTTTATTTCAGTTGCTAATCTGCTTAGGAGTTATTTCAGACTTTATTTAAGCTAGAAATTTGCCTGTAGCCCCTACAAGCTGAACCGTTGCCTCCAGTGGCTAGATTCTTCATCACAGCATCCATGTTACCCAGCATCCATTCATAAGTCCGCATTTTAAGATCTAGTTTTACATTTCTGGTTTTGATTCACTGATCCCAGGACCACCTAACCTATAGAGACTAAAAGTTATTTTAATTTCAGTTCCTCTGAAGCCAGGATTGGACTGCTAGTAGTTTATTTGAGAGGTGGTCTTAGGAGGTGAAAGGTGGGCAGCTGAGTCCTGTTTAGCAGAGCGTTGTCCCCACCATGCTAACCTGACCCCCAACCCTTCTTTGCTGTAGTGCACTTGGGCCGATCTGTCTCTCTTGGCCTCAGGGCAAGCAGAAACATGCAGCTACGTGAACACAGCAGATCAATGATTCTCTCTCATCATTGATGTTTCTCTCTCCCTCTCCTTTCCTCTCTGAAATCAATAAAAATATATTTTAAAAAGAAATGAAACAAAAGCCTCATTTTTAAAAGAACATTATGAGAATCCTGGCAGTATATGGCAAAACAGGAAAAAATCATCTCGATGCCATTGGCCTGTCCCCTCTTCCACTCTTTTTTTTTTTTTTTTAAATATATTTTACTGATTTTTTTACAGAGAGGAAGGGAGAGGGATAGAGAGTTAGAGACATCGATGAGAGAGAAATATCGATCAGCTGCCTCCTGCATGCTCCCTACTGGGGATGTGCCCGCAACCAAGATACATGCCTTTGACCGGAATTGAACCTGGGACCTTTCAGTCCACAGGCCGACATTGTATCCACTGAGCCAAACCGGTTAGGGCCCCTCTTTTTCTCTTTTTGAAGTTTCTTACAGAAAATTTATCCTTTCATTTTAGAAGCCTCGTGATTCAACTTTTCAGTCCTTTCCCTCCTCTCATCATCTTTCTTTCTTTTCTGTTTCTTTACCAACAAGAATGATTTGATATAAGCAATAGAAGAGAAAGGCAAATTTTCCAGTTCTGAAATGAAATGTCATCTATTATTAACAATTCTTGATTTTGCATATTATAATGAAAAAAAACAAAGCATTTTGGAGTTAGACAAGGCTCTTTGGGCCAGTTATTAATAATTTTTCCCTGGAAAATTTAACCTCTTTTTACTTTTTTCTTAAATTTCTCTATTTTATTTTCTTCAGCTTTACTGAGGTATAATTGACAAATAAAATTCTATATTTTTAAAGTTTACAACCTGATGATTTAGTGTGGTTAGAACACTTAAGATCTACTCTCATTGTATGTCAACTGTAATTGTAAACTAAAGAAGAAAGATTTAAAAACCTAATCTTTTAGCAAATTTCAAATACTCAACACAGTATTAATTCTGTAGTCATCTAATGTTGGATAGTTGATCCCCAGAACTTATTTGTCTTATAACTGAGAGTTTGTACCATTTTCAGGATCACCCCATTACCCCGCTCTCCCTTCAGCTTCTGGTAAACCGTCCATCTACTCTCTGTTTTTATGAGTTCAATGTTTTCCTTTTTTAGATTCCACGTACAGATGAGATTATATGGTATTAGTTTTTTTCTGTCTGACTTATTTCACTTGGCATGCTATCCTCTAAGTACACCCATATTATTGCAAAAGGCAGGATTTGTTTCATTCTAATGGCTGAATAATATGTATATATAGCACATCTTCCTCACCTATTCATCTATAGACATTCACCAGATATTTAGGTTGTTTCCATATCTTGACAATTGTGAATTTTCTTAGCAAGTGATTTATTATATTCATTTCAATTTAGGTATGTGACTTATTTAGTAGATCTTTGCATCTAAATAGGACGTAAAAAGCCTCAATACAAATGGGTCAAATTCTGCTTGTGAAACTTCAGAGTTTAATAAGCTTGAGGGAGCTATAAGAGGAGACTTATAGTCATAGGAAAAATGAGCATTGATATAAACTGAACATAATCTAATCTTGCTCTGGTCAAAAATTAATAGAAACTACATTCCCTAACATTATGCATGTTTGAAATTATTTCTAAGCTACTTCTATTTAAAAATTGGATAGATACAATATCATGAAATTGTGTTCTTTTTCTGTTAGCTTTTGGCTTCTTTTTGTTAGTACTTAATGTTGCTTTGAAGAAATCTCAGGTTTCTATACTCTCAGTTATGTCACTTAATTTTATTTTTTAATTCATTCCCATAGAATTTAACTTTTTATATTTCATGGAAATATATTTATTTGGTTATGTCTTGGTGTTTTCATTTATTATTATTTTTCCCCAACATAAAGAGTTTACTCTTTCAATATGTCTTTGAACATTTCTTCTACTTTCTTGTGCTGAACTCTTCTATAATGGCACCAATTAGGCTTTTGTCGATTTTCTCTGTCTGTCTCCTTACTTTGACCCTGTGCCCTACACTCTATCATTCTTTGATGTTGTCTATGTCATTTTGTTCAGTTTTCACAAGTCTGTCTTCAATTACTCTAATCAAGTTTCAGATGTGTATTTGGACTGGTATTATATTTCTTTTGTATTTTTATCCTAAACTCATTCAGTTCACCCTTCCTCTTTTTCCTATAGTATCATTTTTTTCTTTGAGATATTGTACCTTTTCTTTGTGTTTTAGTTAAAAGAGGCCAATTTTGTAAAGCTTTGTTTTGTGGAAATCTATTATTTGTCTACTGGCAAAATAAAACTGGAATGCATATATTATAAAGTTCTTATTTTAATTTTTTAGTGTACATATTCTGGTATATCATATATATATGTATATATATATATATATATATATATACACACACACATTTATATGTGTGTGTGTGTGTATATATATATTAGATTTTTTTAGGTAGTGGTTTTTTTTTTCCTTTTTTAAAAAATGTTTTGCTCTAAAACCATTTTGGTTTCTGTTTTTAACATTTTAAACTGAGATATAATATGCATACTGTAAGTTTGTAGATCTGAAATTCCTGACTGCTCCTTCATAGTCATTCTCTAACTCCTTCTTATGGGCAACCATAGTTTTGATTTATTTCACTGTAGATTAAACTGTTCTTGAGCTTCATAAAATGGAATCATATAGCATATTCTCTTGTGAATCTGGTTTCTCAGCATATTTTTTAAAAAATCATCTTTATTGCATGCATTAATAGTTTATTCTTTTATTAGTGAGTTGTATTTTAATATATGGATACACAATGAGTTGTTTATTAATTTTATTGTTGATTGACATCGGGGTTGCTTACAGTTTGGGGGTATTATTTAAAAACTGGCATGATCTGGTTACTTTTCATTATTAATTAAATGGAGGTATTTGCTAAGCCTGATCGTTACAAAAACAGTATTGAGTAAAGCATTACTCTCAGAAGCTTATACTCTGGTCTCTGGCATGGTGATTTTCTCATTAACACTTGACTCAAGAGGCATGGTCCTGCTTTGGCTTAGCACAGTCTCCAATGCTCCGGGGAAGCCCTCTCTTTTTGTCAAAGTACTTTACGTGGTGCATTAGTCTTTATTTTTCTTCAGATCAAGAACAGCCAGGCTTATAACTCACAAGAGGTTGCCTCTATTTTGTCATTCCAACAGCTTTCTGCTTACAGTCATGAGGTGCCTGCCGATTTCCTCATTTGCTCTGACTCCCTGACACTACCACGTTTCACAGCACTCACTCTGCGGTGTCTTTCTTCCCCTCACCATGCTTGCTATTCTAAACTAGATGCGTTTATTGGCTTTGGCCCTCAAATTACTGGTGTATGACTTCTCTATGGGAGAAAATAATAAACATAATTAAGTTTTGAGGCCTTACTATGTGACACACATGGTTCTGAGCACTCTGCATATGCTTCATTTAATCTTGAAACACCCATATGAGATACCTAATAATTATACCTAGTTTACACATGAGAAAACCGAGGCACAGAAAGTGACCAAGTAACTTTCCCAAAGCCGCGTGGCAATTAAGAGACGAAACAAGAATTTACCTAGGCACGTCAGTCCTTTTAATCATGCACTGCCACTCTACTGAGATTTATGGTACAATTTGGGTAGTATTTGAAACTTTAAAATGGATTGTATTTCTGAAATACAGATATGTACCTTTCCTTCAATGATAGAGTTTTATTTTGTTTCTTTTTATTCTTTTTTTTTTTTTAGATAGTATAAAAAAAGAGAAGTAACTGTAGTCTGTCATGCTAATGACAGTCTTCAGAATTTATTTTTAATGACATAGTGAGTCCAACAGCAGTGTTTTTTTGAGTTGCTCAAAGGGGCAGTCATTTTGCAAACTCTTTAATTGTGATCCATGTACACTGTGTGCACATGTTGATAGGTTACAGCCCAGGGCAGAAAGGCGAGTGCATGGCAACTATTATCTGGTGCTTATACTTGTCTCTACAACAGTGAAGCATTGCTGCCCAGAACACAGCACAGGCCACAGTGCAGCAAAAAGTCAGAAGAGCCCAAGCATTAGATTTACTTCTGACCCATCCTGGTTGAGTATATTCTCCAAAACTGGCGGACCTTCAGCTGAACTCAGTAAAGAATGAAGAGGTCAAAAAGTGAGGGATCTGAATTCTCTAACTAAAAATTAAACTTAAATTTCTACATGAAAAAAAAAAGAAGAAGATTTGAGAATGGAAATAACTCAAAGGCCACAGTTAAAATTCTGGATTGTACTCCTAAACTGACCATTATCTTGTACTGTAAATTTTTAGAAGTCTCTGCTCTCTATGGGATGAGGATAATTATTTGTTCTACTTAGCTCACAGAAATCATAAAAGTTAAGTAAAAATCAGATATAAAAATGCTGTCAGAAAAATAAGGGTTCCCATATCTTCAGAAGGCAAGCTTTACTTTCCAGAGCATTTGCAGATGCATTAGGGCTCCACAAAACACCCAGGAGTTAGGGAGAAACAAAATAGAGAACACCTGATCTATATGGGATCACAGATGTAAAGATGTTGCATGTGAATGGTTAACTAAATCTTACCTATTTTCATTATGTGACCTGCACCACAGAGGAAAAGCTTCTAATGCATGTTAAAAGTCTCCAATTATAGCAAGGAATGAAAGTGAAGCAGTAATAAGAAAAATTCCCAACAAACAAATGTCCTGGACCTGGTGGCTTCACAGGCAAGTTTTCCAAACACTCAAAGAAGAACTAACATTATCCTTACCAATTTAGGAGGACAACCCAGAATTTAACTGTTCAAAACAATTCAAGAGGAAGGAAAACTTCCAAGCTCTTTTTAGGAGGCCAGTGTTATGCTAATTCCAAACCAGATAAAGACACTACAAAGAAATAAAATTATATGCCAGTATCCCTAATGACCACAGATGCCAAAATCCTCAAAAAAAAAAAAAAATAGTAGCAACTTGATCCTGCAGTATAATAAAAGGAATATGCACCATGACCAAGTGAGATTTATTCCAGAGATGCAAGTCTGGTACAATATTCAAAAATCAATAAATGTGATACAACACATAAACAAATTAAGGATAAAAATCACATCATTATATCAAGAGGTCCAGAAAAAGCAGTTGACAAATTCAAGCATTCATTTATGATTAAAAACTCTCAGCAAGGTGATAATAGAGGGATCGCATCTCAATATAATAAAGGCCATATGTGAAAAACCTTTAGTCAACATCAAACTCAATGAACAAAAACTAAAAGTGTTTCCCTTAAGATAAGGCACAAGACAAGAATGTCTGCTTTCCTCACTCTTATTCAACATAGTACTGGAAGTCCTAGCCATAGCAATCAGACAAGAAGGAAAAATAAAAGGCATCAACATTGGAAAGGAGGAAGTAAAACTGCCATTATTCGCAAATGACATGATATTGGATATTGAACGCCCTAAAGGCTCCACCAAAAAACTGCTAGATTTCATAAATTAATTCAGCAAAATATCAGGATACAAAATTAACCTCCAGAAATCGGTGGCATTTTTATATACCAATAATGAACTTGCAGAAAGAAAAACTAAAGAGACAATCCTATTTACTATTACAATAAAAAAATGATGTACATCAGAATAAATTTAACTAAGGAGGTAAAAGACTGTAATTGGAAAACTATAGGACATTGAAAAAAGAAATAGAGAAAGATATAAACAAGTGGAAGCACATACCATGTTCAAGGATTGCTATAATTAGTATCATTAAATATCCATACTACCCAAAGTAATCTATAGATTCAATATAATCCCTATTAAAATATCAATGGCATATTTCACAGGTATAAAACCAATATTTCAAAATTTTATATAGAAACAGCCCAAGTGCCCATAAGTAGATGAGTAGATAAAAGGAAGATGTGATAGATGTACACAATGGAATACTATGCAGCTGTAAAAAAGGATACTTTACCCTTTGAGACAGCATGAATGGACCTGAAGAGTATTTTGCTAAGCAAAACAAGCCAGTCAGAGGAAGTAAAATAGCGCATGGATCTCACTTCTATGGGGAACTAATGAACAAAATAAACTGACAAAAAAAATATGTCCAGAAGCATGGATACATGGAACAGATTGACAGGTCTCAGAGTAGAGGGGGATGTAAGGATGGAAAGAGATTAACCAAAGAACATATATGGATATATGGGATATATGCATAACCCATAGAAGTCAGTTACAAATGCATTGAGTGAGCAAGTGGTAGAGCCAGGATGTGAACTTAGTTCTCTCTGACTACAAGTTAGTCATATTTCCACTACGTCTTGATTAGGATTTATTTTTTTCTTGTAATAATGGAATTCAGTGTAGTCAGCTACTCTGATATTCAGACACCAGAAAATTTATCTTTTCTTTCTAAGCTGATCATTGAACTTTACTTCTAGTGTCATTTGTCACTGTTTATTTTTTGGAGAAAATGGACCAAAGAAGTAAACTTTCTCCATGTTATTTTAGCAAGAGAAAAGCCAGAATGAAAAAGAATTCAAGATAACACAACACTTAGCAAAAGAGGTTTTATGATTCTATTTGTAGTTTAATTAATAGCATGATTTCCATTTAACTGGCAAGCTCCTCTCAGACAATGCAGAAAATATCTAATGCTTCCCTGCCTGATAACTGAAGGGCCTTTTTCATATTCTAATATGTTATGTACTGATGATAAAATTACTTTAACAGGATAAATATAATTTTCTTGATGTGGGGTTTGATTCTCATGTCTCTTACGAAAATGAATGCTATTTTCACAAACTATGTTTGCTTAACAAGTGATGTAGATAACCGGATACTCTACAGTTGAGTATCCAAAAAAACAGAGTTGAGTGTCTAGATTATCCTTGGTTCACAGATTCTTAGCATCAGTGACACAGAGGAAGAAACCCCAAAGAGTGTCAGACTGAAAACTAACTTTGCTCCAGTTTTCCAAAATGCCAGAAGGAGCCAAGAGGGACATCAGTTTCTGTTTGGAGGGGTGGAACTTCTCAAAGAGCTGGGGGATGGAGTCTACTGAGAAACTTGGGTAGGGAACTAATATGCAGGCTGGGGAAGCCTGGAAGGGCTGGAGGGGGAAGGGGAGCATGGTCATTAAATATACTTCTGTGGTATGAACACAGAAATGGAATCGTGTCACACCTCATTCATACTTTATAAATGAAGATTGTAGTGCATTTTACAATTAAAATAGCATACTGCAAGCACTTACTGAATATTTAAAATTTCTGCAAAGCCATGCCAAAGAGGCTCATAAAAGAAATGCTGACTATTCCCCAATTAGAGCAGAGCTGTAATACCACTAAAAACATTACTTCTGTTTTTCCCAAGTCTCGACCAAGAGCATGGAGAAAAATTATTTTCTTAATAGCCTTTTCATTTGCTATATCGAGTACAACACAATGGTGCCATTTTCAGAGTGGAAGCTGCTCAAGAAATTATTAGCATTCAACTAAATGTCCTCTTTTCCAGAATATGAGTTATTCTGAGCGAAATAAGCCAGTCAGAGAAAGACAAGTATCACATGATCTCACTTATATGTGGAATCTAATGAACAAACTAAATTGATGAACAAAATATTTTCTACTAGTGATCACATCTCTATGAGGTCAATATTACCATTACACCATTTCAAAGATGAGGATATTTTCCTCAAGCCTGGAGAGTTTGGCTAATTCAAATAATTAATAAATAACAGAGGTAGGATCATACTCTAGTTCATTGTAGGTTCATCATCTGAAGGTTATATTATCTCTTTGTATGTGTACTGTGACATGATAGCTCTAGTTAATCTCTAGGTGATCAGAAACTGAACTAGAAGGTAGAAATTTTCCATAAAATAGACAAAAGCACAGTTTTTTTACTCCTTAGTTGCTTAAACTGTTTGAGTCAAAGACAATTATAGAAGAAAAGCAGATTTAGGTGCAATGAGAATACAAAGAAAGCATCCCAAATATTGCCAGATGAGTGAATGTCTCCATGAGAAATACATAAATAGAAACCTGAGATTGAGGTAGCTGGGGAGCAAGCAAGAGTTGTTGAACCCCGGAAGTGAAGTCCTGGAGATCTGGAAAACCAGATATGGCCATAGCGCCCATTCATGGAAATGAGAAAGGACAGAGGGTGAACAATATGAACTCCTGAAGCAAGCCAGGCAAAAGTCTCTGTCCATGCATTCCTGGCCTGTGTTGGCCATCCCTGGCACCTGCAGCTGGCCTGGGAAAGAGAGTTAAATGAAGCAAATGGCATCAAGCATTTTCAGCTTTTTTAAAACAAATTGTCAGGAAGTGAAGACAAATCTGAGCCAGTTGGTAATCCTCGGAAACACACACACATGACCACAAGGTTTCTGGGGCTTCATTTCCCCGCACAAGAATGGGATCTCAGATTCTACAGCCTCAAGATCTAGAACCTACGCTTTTTTCAAAAAGCCTTGACCTTTCATGATTTCCCTTAGCTGCAGATAAGCCAGTATTCAATGAAGCACACAGACTTCCTACACTGCAGTGCCTAGTTCCTATTCTGTGGCTGTGCAGTAGTGTAAGTATAGCTACTTAGATATTCCACACATGTGTATACCACTTACATTCATTGGAAATTATGCCTTTTATTTAATCAGTTTTGTAACTGATTTTTTTATTAATATATTTCAGGGAAGTTTGGTTAACATACAGGAAAAAAAAGTGTATTTGGTCTTGCTAAAAATGTGCTCAGAATATTATAATTTATGTTTTATTCCCCTAAATATTTTTTAAATCTGAATATATTCTTTTCTTAAGAAAAAAAAATGTCTGGGTCAGTAAAGAAAAAAGTTAACTTCCCAGATTTAGTCCTGGGGAAAAAAATATTAAAATACATGCTTATATTTACTACTAGAGGACCAGTGCACAAAATTCATGCATTGGGGGGGGGAGGGGTCCGTCAGCCCGGGACCGCTGGCTCCTAACCTGCCTGCCTTCCTGATCTCCCCTAACACTCTGCCTGCCTGATCATCCCTAACTGCTCACCTGCCTGCATGCCTGATCGCCCCTAACCACTCTGTCTGCCTGCCTGATTGCTCCTAACCTCCTCTGCCTCGGCCCCCACCACAGCAGCTTCATCTGGAAGGACATCTGGAAGGTCATTCAGTTGTCCGGTCTAAATAGCATATTACATGTTTATTATTATAGATACTAGAGGCCCTGTGCACAAAATTCATGCACAAGGGGGTGTGTGTGTCCCTCAGCCCAGCCTGCACCCTCTCCAATCTGGGATCCCTATCACAATCCAGGACTGCAGGCACCCAACTGCTCGCCTGCCTGCCTGCCTGCCTGATTGCCCTTAACCACTTTTGCCTGCCAGCCTGATCATCCCCTAACTACTCCCCTGCAAGCCTGATCGACGCCTCACTGCTTCCCTGCTGGCCATATTGCCCCTAACTGCCCTACCCTGCTGGCCTGATCGCCCACAACTGCTCTCCCCTACAGGCCCGGTTCCCCCCAACTGTCCTCCCCTGCAGGCCTGGCTGCCCCCAACTGCTCTCCCCTGCAGGCCTCGTCCCTCCCAACTGCCCTCCCCTGCTGGCCTGATCGCCCACAACTGCCCTCCCCTGCTGGCCATCTTGTGGCAGCCATCTTGTGTCCACATGTAGGTGGCCATCTTGTGTGTTAGAGTGATGGTCAATTTGCATATTACCGCTTTATTATATAGGATAGTAAAAATAATTGTTATTAGAAAAAAATTAAAAATATAAAAACATGTCTTTCTGATGTTCATGTTAAATATCATGTTTGTTCAATTTTTTTTGTTAGGGCTAGAGATCATTTGCAGCAAAAATAGTTAAATGAAGTATTTGGAGGCAGATGTTCATTATCTACAAATGTGCACATGTATTGCAGTTTTGGTACAGAAAGAATGTGCTCCTATTTCTCTGGGAATTGTCTTTATTATATAACTAGAGGCCTAATGCATGTATTCATGCATGGGTGGGGTCCCTCAGCCTGGCCTGCACCCTCTCACAATCCGGACCCCTCGGGGAGATGTTGGACTGTGGGGATCAAGCCAAAACTGGCAGTCCAACATCCCCCTGAGGGATGTAGCAGTGCTAAAGTAGAAGGCAGCCAGGGAAGGAGCCTCAGCGGGGCCGGGAGCAACTCTGCTACCACTCATCCTGGCCTTGCTGTGTCTGCCACCACCACTGCCACTGCCACTGCCACCGCCAGCTTGGAAGTGCTGCTGCAAAGGTGGAAGAGGCTCCTGCCTCTGCAGCTGCGCTCGCCAGCTATGAACCTGGCTTCTGGCTGAGTGGCGCTCCCGCTGTGGGAGTGCACTGACCACCAGAGGGCAACTCCTGCATTGAGCATCTGGCCCCTGGTGGTCAGTGCCCATCATAGTGACTGGTTGACCAGTTCTTCCAGTCATTCCAGTTGTTTGGTGGTAATGGTCACTTAGGCTTTTATATATATAGATGATAATGATGATTATAAGAATTATTATTATTATTGTCACTATAATTTATTGAGTGTCTGCTATGATTCTTAATACATGTAACCTCTACTCCTCATCAGAATCCACTGCATATGATTAAGGCCCTTATCTCCACTTCCTCAAACAAGGAGAGGGATACTGAGAGCCACTAAAGATACTGGGAAATGGTAGGACAGCACCAGGATTGAAACCCAAGTATGAAGACACCCACACCTCCACCTTTTGCTCTCATGCAGAGGAGTATGGCTGTCAAATTTCAGAGCTTGGGTACCACAGATCTCTTTGAATGTAATTCATGACACAATTGAATAAAAATAATAAATATAATAATTTTGTATAAGTAATGCAATATTAACTCAAGCAACACATTCAAACACTACTCTCTAGGATTAGCAACAAGAAAAATAAATATTTTGTTTCTTCATTTCCCTAAGAATTGTGTTCAGAAAAAAAGTGGAATTATCAGTGTGCCTTAACCAAATAGCATGCTTACACTCACTGTTTCTTTGGGGTCATTTGTATTATTTGAGTTCATTTTGTTTGTTGCATATGTTCTCAGGGTGTGATATCAGTCAAGTGCAAGGTGAAGGAAGAATAGTGAAGCTCATTCATTAGTTTACACAGCAGTTGGTACTCTGCTGGCATTTAAATTTAACTTAAGGAGAAGTTTACAAGATTTAGTTTTATTTCAAATCGCATAATGCATTATGATTTTATAGAAATTCTGAAAACAGATCAAACTAAATTTGTGTAAATTAATCACCCTGTAAAAGAGAGAAATATTAAACACTGTATATCTCAGCCAGTTTCAAAGGCCCTCCCTTTCAGTGTTTAAATGTCATGTGAAACTCCATTCATGTCACAGGATAACACACAAGCCAGAATAATAATGATAAATAAAAGATACCTCATACTGTGGAATAATTCCTAGGACTAATTTTGCTAAACTATATTTATAAAGGAGTCTTGGAAAATTTAAATGTATTTCATTTACCATCCTCAAAAAACCAATTAAACAAAAAGTGAGAAAATATTTTGTTCCATGACCAGGCCAGGAGGACTTAGTGAACAGACATGCTGAAAGAATATATTTATTTGTGAACAAACCAATAGTGGCTTTAAGATTTTTTTTAGATTCTTCTATTTTTCAGAGTAACTGGGAGCCTTTTCATGCTGCATGATAAGTCAAAATAAATAGTTCATTTTCCTCTGGCTGATTTAAATTCAGGGACATAACAGACTTGATTTATTTGACAGAACACTTGGTTATCAAAAGAACCTTGAAATTATTTATTACTCCAAATGTTATAAAAATTTAAATAATGTTTATTTCACTGATACAGTCCATCTGAATCAGTTAATTAAAATGTTTGCAACTTTTCACACTGGTGATAAATTGGTGATAATTCTTTACGCCATTTCCATGCCATTTCCAACTTTTCTGTCTAACGCTCAATTTAAGCTGTATATTTTAAACATTTGACTCTATTTTTCTCTTATCTTGGATTTTAAAATAAGTTTCCTAGGTAGGAAGGTGTCATTGAGAGAGGAGAATGAATTAAAACTTTAGTAAAAATCTGAGTGAACACTGAATATCACTGAACATTTCTGTTAAGAGCCACAGAACACCTTTCACTACCTTTTTGTTTGTTTGTTTGAAGTATTACAAATAGTAGTACATATTTCTCCTTTTATTTTTCTTCATTGACCTTCCCCCGGCCTCCCCTACCCCCCAGTACATGCCTTCACCTGCCTGCCCTCCCCCAGTGTCTTGTATCCATTGGTTATGCTTATATACATGCATACAAGTCCTTCGGTTGATCTCTTACAGCCCCTCCCCGCAACCTCCCCTGCCTTCCCGCTGTAGTTTGACAGTCTGTTCAATGCTTCTTTGCCTCTGTATCCATTTCCCCCACCCCCCCATTTCTTTCCTTTAAAAAACCTTGCCTCTGCAGACTAGAAATAAACATATAATAACAAAAAATGTTTGAGTCCCCATTTCAATGTCAAACAGTTCCTTATGTGTACATATCAGCAATGATATCTGGATGGTGAGCACATGGTGACAATGCAGGTCCGACCCTCTCTGGTTTGGTCTTAGACAACCTGCAGTGGTGCACAGCTTCTGACTGCTAGAGTGGCAAAGAGTCATCAGCGTCTTCCGTCTTTGGACTATTGTGCACCAGGACTCTAGTATAAATATAAGTTTGAACAACTCAATCCTTGTAAAACTAATTAATCTAAATCATGTTTTTCAAGCAAGTATTTCATTTTTGAAGGTGCTTTAATGTAACAGGTACTTTATTTTTTATTTTTTTAATTTAATTTTATTTTTATTGTTTTAAGTATTACAAATAGTAGTACATATGTCTCCTTTTTTTTTTCCCCTTTGATCTCCCCCCGACCTCCCCTACCCCCCAGGACATGCCTTCACCTGCCCACCCTCCCCGCCCCGCCCCAGTGTCTTATATCCATTGGTTGTGCTTATATGCATGCGTACAAGTCCTTCGGTTGGTCTCTTACAGCCCTCCTCGCCCAACCACCCCTGTCTTCCCAATGTAGTTTGACAATCTGTTCAATGCTTCTTTGCCTCTGTATCTTTTTCCCACCATTTCTTTCCATTAAAAAGTTTTGCCTTTGCAGACTGGAAATAAACATATAATAACAAAACAAGACAAAACAAAAAAATGTTTGAGTCCCAATTTCAATGTCCAACAGTTCCTTATGTGTACATGTCAGCAGTGATATCTGGATGGTGGGCACATGGTGGCAATGCAGGTCCAACCCTCTCTGGTTTGGTCCTAGGTAACCTGCAGCGGTGCACAGCTGCTGACTGCTCCCATGGCAAGGCGTTGTCAGCGTCTTCCATCTCTGGACTGTTTTTTCCTCTTGTCTTCGTGGTTGGAGCACTCCTGTCAATTCCTCTCTGTTGCAGGAATCCATCTGGTCTTGGGGTTGTTTTCTGAAAATATACAAATATATTCTCGACCACAAGTTAATAAAGGAATCTTTTCTATATAATTGATTTGGGATCCTTTTTATTTTTGTTCAAGCGATTTTCCTTTGTCTTATTTACACACCATGTGTGTTTTTAATGGCCGTCTTGCTGTTAGCATTGCAAATGAACCTTAATTTGGTAAAGTAAAAATTTTCTAGATGTAATTTACTTATAGGATATTTTTCCTTACATGATATTGCCCTACCACCCCCCCCCTTTTTTTTTAATGGAGGTTTTTGTAAATTTTATAATGCAGTCTTGATAACTTTAAATTAAAAAAAATTTTTTTTTCCCCCACACATATGACTGCTTTAGGTTCATTGCATATTCAGGAATTTTACCATGAGATGAACTACCAATAGAAATTTTAGTTATTACTTTAAGAATAGCTTTTTGTCCAGTACTTGAATATTCACTTATTTCAATTAGCCTATTTAAATTAATCTAAAAACTCGATTACTATTTTACTGTCAAATTTAATACTCTACCAACAATCTTAGTTTACCCTATAAATATTAGTGGGAAGGATTATTTGCATTCTTGAGTGGGCCCTGAGCATTCCAAATGCTCGGCTGAATTTAGATATAGGGCAACTGCTGTCGGCCAAGTCTCTTGTCTGTTACCTGGGTCCCGATCTGAGCTGGGCCAAGTCTCTGTCTGTCACCTGTATCTCGATGTGAGCTGGGCCGGGTCTCTTTCTGTTGCCTGGGTCCCAATCTGAGCTGGGTGTGGGAAGCGCGAAGCAGCCATGGGGGTAGGAGACCTCCTTTAGAAGGGGGTGAGGGTTCAAGCCCCTGCAATGTTGGGGGGGTAAGGGTCTGTGCCACACTTCTGTTGCCCCCCCAAGTTCTCTCCTGATGGCCCCTCTGCGACTGTGCCTGTCTTAGGTTGTTCCTTCCTTGAGGAATCTTACCCGTCTCTGACTAACCACCCATCCTCCGGGGCCAAGCAGGGTGCTGTGAGGTTCAGTTCTGTCTCCTTGGTAGCCTATGACCCCGTGGCCTCCACACCCAGCACCTGCCTTGGGAACCCCTGGCCTGCTGGCAGGGTCCCAGTGCTGATCACATATCTCGGGGAACTCAGGTTTCTTCTCCAGTGAGGGCCCAGCTCACACAATTGGATGTGAGACAGATCCCTGGTACCAGCCCCCACGAGGCTTCAAGCTCAGGATGAACAGAAAGCTCAGGTAACAGCTGAGGGCCATTGGATTGTGAGAAGAGGGTCCCTCTTGGCACAAAGGGCAAGAGGGGCCAATATAGGATGCTCAAGTGCCTTCCCAGTGCCTTAATTCCTTCTGCAAGGGATGAAATCCTTTCATGTCCTTTTTTTTTTTTTTTTTAAATTGCTGCCCACCATTCAAAGAATTAGTTTGTAAGTTTGTTTGGGATAATTGTAAAGTATGCTGTTGTAAAATATCTAAGATTATAATGAGATTGTAGAATAATATCATGTAAGGATATTCTTTGCCCTAGGCCCTGGCAATTCCATTTCAAACTGGCTGTCAATTTCTTTTTGTAGCTTTATATAAACTTTGTCAGGGAGGCAAAAACACAAATTACTTACTTTAGTTCAAGCGGCCAAATATATTGACTTTCAATTACAATCCTTATGACTTTTGAAGGAAACTTATCTTTGTTTCCTTCCGAAATAATTTTCAGTCTACAGAGAGTTTCATTTAAAAATTTTTGTCACATGAAACAATTTCTCTTAATGCCCCGCCCCCTTGTTGTCTGTGTCCATTGATTAGGTTCATATGCATGCATACAAGTCCCTTGGTTGATCTCTCCACCTTATCCCCACCCTCCCCTACCTTACCTGAGGTATGATGTTCTGATCGACGTTTCTCAGTCTCTGGATCGTAACAGGTACTTTAATAACTTTAGCATAGTCTGTGTTTTCCACTAACGATAAGCTAATAGTACTTATGGAGGCTATTTATGCTTATTTGTATTTGTTTGCTTGAATTTTGGAGAATGTGGAAGGAAGAAAAAAATTAGTGAATAGACAAAAAAGCTGATGTAGTAGTGGAGAATAAGAATAGCTTAGGACTTACTATGGGCCAGGGTTTTCAAAATTTCTCATGGCAAGGCCTCACTCCAAAACCAGTAACGTGACTCTCTGTGGGAGAGACAGACACAGGCAGCAGAGTTTTAAAAGCCCTGTGAAGAATTCTAATGTGCCACCTGGACGCTGTGGAGCCCTGACCCTTGGGAGCACAGGGTATGTGTCAGAAGACACTTTTCCTCTGAGAGTAGCATGTGGAAAGGTCAGGCCCCAGGTGAACGGTGCGATCTGGCTGTCATGCTCTGCTAACTGAGATACAGGGAGGGGCAAAAGTTGGTTTACAGTTGTTCATATGTAATATAATACAATAACTTATTAAATAATAAAACAAGAATAAATCCTATGTTTCAGGTACTCACAACTGTAAAACCTACTTTTACTCAGCCTTTATTTTAGAGATTGCTGATGATGGCTTTCTAACAAGGATGTCCATTAGAGATAAAGTATCAGAACCCAGATCCATTCGAGTAAGTGCAGACAGATAAGGGTAGGTTCTGCCATCCATCTTCTGTCTCAACTAGCTCCACTCCTAAGGTCCCTGATTGATGGTAGAGGAAGAGTTTTGTGTTCTCTCCCCCTCCTGGAGATATTCTAGTTGGATGGTAAATTTGAGATTTCACTGGGTCGCTGGCATGGCATACATTTTAGTTCTTACAAGACTTCTTGTGTCAGAGGGAGCCCAGCAAAGCAAGCTAGTGACAATGGCCAGTGGTCATGGCCATGGTCTCAGAAATTCCCAGCTGGAAATGTTGACTAAAGGCTTCTACTCAGGTTGTAATCACCCCAGTGGCATCATTTATCCCAGTATCAGAGAGCAGAGGCCTCCACACATCATCCAAAACCCCCTGGACTACCACTCAGAAAAAGTATGGAAATTGCATGCTTCTGAGGGAGTCAAATGCAAACCAGAAAGGCTAGACACCCATTATGGGACATCTAGAAAGGGAGTGTGATTATGACTCAAATAAGAATATGTGTAAAATGATTTAAAATATTAAATACATGTTGGTGGTATCTATGCTTATACTAACAAGAGAAGAGAAGTTTTTAAAGAATGTATTTCCTTTATTTGCTGTTGCAGTTCTGCCCTTCTGAGTACTGATGCTGAGAATAAAAGGAATTCCTATCTATTGCTGCTACAGACATTAATTAAAGGTTACTGTTCTGAAGTGAAATTTTCCAGTGTGGGAAAGACAATTGTTTATACCTCTTAAAAGTCATGATAATATAAATTCCAAAAGAGCAATTATACTTACTGAACACCATCTGCTCAAGTTTAAGAGCATGTCATGCAAAGAAAATTTAACTATCTCAGGGATGTGGGAACTCCCAAACTTATAAAAGATCACCACCATGAAAAAGGATATAGGGATGTCCAGAGACCAGTATTAATACCCAAACACAACATCCAAACTGTAATTTAATTTAAAAATAGATGTAAATATTTGGATCCATTTTTGTAATAGTCAATTTAGCAGCACATAAACTCATTCTAATATTTTACTTATTTAATTATTTTTATTTATTTCAGAGAGCAAGGAAGAGGGAGAGAGAAATAGGAACATCTATGATGAGAGAAAATCATTGATTGGCTGCCTCCTGCATGCCCCACACTGGGGATCAAGCCACAACTTATGCATATGACCTGACCAGGAATCAAACCATGACCCCTTGGTTGATAGGTTCATGGTCTGGCCTCATTCTAATATTTTAAAACTCGAACTAACTGGCATTATTTTCACCAATCTAATTTTAATGCAAAAAATGATTTATGTGTAATTACATTATTTGTCAACATCTAGTATTGATGTAGTGTTGTTACTAGGGCCAGCACGATACAGATATTGGAGAGAAAACGATCCTGTATATAAAGAATGTATAATATAATGATAATGTATGAATTGAAAATTAAAAATACAGGCTCCAAACCACAAAAGCATCATTAAAGGAAAATGGAAATGTGCTTAAATATCAGTAGTAATAATAAGAAGTAAGTTTCTGACTTTCCATAAAGCAAAAATTAAGAATGAGCACAAAAAACATTTATCAGCAATGAATTTAAAAGTGAGAAGATGTAATGGAAAGGAAATAACATTAAAGAGGTGAAGGAAATTGGACTTTATCAATTAACAAACTAACTAAATAGGTAACTAACTATCCATATTTATATTTGGAATCAAGAACTTAAATAGGTTTTTAATCAGAAGTCATCAACTATTTATATCGATTTAAATACAATAAAAGGCTGTCTAGCTCTTAAAAGATTTGGTTTGATAAAAATGTACTGTATATGCCTTACATGATTAATAACTTTCAAGGAATCCTACCACCACAAATATAATCAAGAATTTTTTTTTTAATCTGAGCATATGTTGACTGTCCTTTGGTAAGCTCAGTTCCTTAAAGTCATTATTATAAACACCAGCTGTTGTCAGTCTTTCTCAGCACTTTCACATGAAAATACTCATTGTGGAGCACATACAAGAAGATATGCATTATTGTTACAACTTTTTACTTTGCCTAATTTAAAAAATCCAAAGGCTTGCCAAAATAAGCATATAATTAAATGAGTTTTTTTGTTAAGGTCAAACACATTCTTCATCTTTTTCAAATAAAATGTATTTTTAGAACAGTTTTAGATTTACATAAACATTGTAACATTAACACAGTTACCATATATCCCACACCAGTTTCCTCTATCATTAACATCTTACTTTAGTGTGAACATTTGTTATAATTAATGAACCAATGTTGATATACTATTATTAACGAAGGTCCATACTTTCTCACATTTCCTTGGTTCTTATCTAATGTCCTTTTTTCCGTTCCAGGATCCCATGCAGGATCCCACATGGCATTTACATTCAAGCCTCTTTAGGTTCCTAATAGTTGTGACAATGTCTCAGGATGTAATTATTTTGGATGACCTGCATGGTTTTGAGAATTCCTGGCCAGGTATTTTGTAGAATGAACTTGTATTGGATTCCATTCTCTTTTTTAATAATTTAACTAGGCTTAGGTGTTTTAGGGAGAAAGACCACAAAGCTAAAATGCTATTTTACTTATATCATATCAAGGGAACATAGTATGAACAGGACTAGTTTCTGTTGATAATCCCTTTTAGATAATAAATGCTCTATTCATACCAAATACCACAGAAAAAACTGTGGCCTGACCCCAACCACAAGAGCACATGCTGAGTGGTGAGCCTAACCTCCAGGGTGTAAGGAAATACCTCAGTACCCCCATTGATGTGGTGTCCAAGAAGGCAAAGTAGGTAGTCAATACTCCCTACCACAGGCCAATAACAACCCCAGCCCCTAGCAGTGTCAGTGGAGATCACATGGGGACACCTGAAGTTCACAGCCAATCAGCAGTAGCAGGAATGCACCCCTTATGGCTAGGGTGATGTGAGAGAGACCTGCTGTAGAGATAGGACTGTCTCCATCATCAAGCAATACTAAGAATTCCTGCTTTTGGTGGGACACCTGGGTTTTCACTCCCACATGGCAGTACAGTGCCACTCCCTTCTGCTGAAGTAGTATCAAAAAACCCAACTAAAACCAAAAGCTTAAATAAGACCCAGAGTGTTATATTAATAAGTAAGATATCCACAGTTCACCCCAAACAGAAACATCTCACACTGATTAAAAAGACTATTGATAGATATCAATACTCAGCAGATATTTTAGAACTATCTAACACAGCTTTGAAAGCCACTTCATCAAATTCTTTTGACAAACCATTATAAACATGTTTGAAAAAAAATTTTAAATAGAAAGTCACAGCAAAGGAAATAATGTCTCAGTAAAGAAATAAAAGAAGAATCAAGTTGAAATTTTAGAAATAAAAAAATGCAACAAATAAAATGAAAACAGGAAAGAATCAGTAAACTGGAAGAAGAAACAATAGAAACCACCCAGTCTAATAGGCTAAAACAAAACAAACAAAAAAACACCACCACAAAGACTCAAGAACATATGGCACTATTAAAACAAAATATCTACCATTTATCATATCAGAATCCCACAGGGAGAAGAAAAAGAGGAAGAGCTGTAAAAAGTACTGACTGAAAACTATCTGAATTTGGCAACAGATACAAACCAACAGATTTAAGAAACTAATCAAACCCCAAACAGGATAAACCAAATTAGATTATTGCCAAGATACAGCATAATGCAATTCACATGATTGTCTACATGGAAATGAAGAACATACAGTGCTTGCTATGGGTGAAGAAAGGGTGATCACAGGAAGATGTATCTGCAATGTTAGAAATCCTTGTGGTGATAGAAATGTTCCAGTTCTTGACTACAACAATTTGAATATCCTTATGGTATTACTGCATTATAGTTTTTCAAGGTGTTACCATTGGGGAAAAATGAATAAAAGTGACATGGAAATTCTGTATTATTTTACAACTATATGAATAGTTGTAAAATGAATAAAAGTGACATGGAAATTCTGTATTATTTTACAACTATAGTTTTTCAAGGTGTTACCATTGGGGAAAAATGAATAAAAGTGACATGGAAATTCTGTATTATTTTACAACTATATGCCAATCCATGATTATTTCAAAATAAAAGGTTAAGATATTTATCCTTATTAGTATTTAGTTCTATCTGTGTTTACAAATGCATACAGTTCTATAACCTCCACCAGGATATAGTGTTAACCTCCCTCCTAAAACTTGCTCATATCACTTTGTTATCAACTCATTTCTTCACCTGCGGCTCCTGACAAACAACCACTGGTTTTCTTGTCTATATTTTTTCTACTCCAAAATATCTTAACATCCTAAAAATGGAATTATATAATATATATTGCAATCTAATTCTGGATTTTAAAAATATTTTTATTGATTTTTAGAGACAGAGGAAGGGAGAGAGAAACATGAATTGCCATTGCCTGCCTCTTGTATGCCTCCTTTCAGGGATCAAGACTGCAACCTGAATATGTGCTGGGAATCAAACCAGCAACCCTTCAGTGCAGGAGACAATGCCCAATCAACTGAGCAACACCAGCCAAGGCTAATTCTGGCTTTCCAGCTTTTTTTTTTACAAATTAGTGTCTCTCTCTCTCTCTCTCTCTCTCTCTCTCTCTCTCTCTCTCTCTCTCTCTCTCTCTCTCTCTCTCTCTCTCTCTCTCCCTCTCTCCTCTCTCCTTGTCGCACCATTCAAATATCTAATTTAGCTTTCCATTCCATTGCTTAGATCCGATGGCAACAAGCAGCTTCAGTTTATTTGAGGTCACCACATAACATTTTGATTTGAAATAGTGAATGAGCATATTCACTGGAAGGTAGGCTTTACTGATGTGCGTGATTTAAAAATCCCCAAAAGGACTTAAAAAGATGGCTTACCATCAACACTAAATATACTGCTGACTCTCTCATTTCTGCAAATTCAGCCATAAAGCATCAGGCTTGACGTTCACAAGTAGCTAAATGACATTATTTTACATTAAACAGATTCTAAATCATATTTGATGAGAGTTAGATTTCTGAGAAATTATCCTTCTGTGTCTATATTTTTTTAAGACAGGTATGTAAAAGTGGCTTAGAAAGCATTTTGTTACTTTATACACCCAGTGTGTTTTTCTACTCCATGTGTCCTGTTTGTTTGGAGATATAGAACTTTATAATCAAAGTTCTTAGCAAGTTTGTTACAAAACGTAATCCTCAAGTTGTGATTTTAATAAAGAGCAAAGCAGAAATTGACCCACAAGTATATCTACTGACTTTATCTGAATTTCATAAGATTTAGTTTCTAATTCAGTATCACAGGCATTCAACACTGCCTTTAACAAAATGCTAGAATCCCACTCCGCCAGTGTAGCTCAGCATTTGAGCATCGACACATGATCCAAGTCAGGTCAATTGATTCGATTTAATTCCTGGTCAGGTCACATGCCCAGGTTGCATGGGGGGCATGCGGAAGGCAGCCTATTGATGATGTTTCTCTCTCATCAATGTTTCTATCTATCTATTCCTCTCACTTCGTCTCTCTCTAAAGATTAATTAAAAAAAATAGTAAAATGCTAAGGCCCTAGCAGATGAAGTCTTCAACTCTTTAGTATACAAAATATTTTGCTTGTCATTGAGCTAAAAGTCTTTTTAGGTCATCTTCCAAATATTTGAAGGCATTCAATTTACCTTAAATAAATTTATCAAACATCAAGGTTTTTCCTCAATATGAAAAGTGGCTAGAGAAATTAAGATAAAGGACTCAGTGTCTGTCTTCAAGTTCAAAATCTAGCAGAGAAGAGATACAATTTACTTTATTTTCTAAAAATTGGCAGCCATTTGCAGGGGACTCTCACATGGTACAAAGAAGTGGATCTGTGTCTCTGCACTGAAACTTGACTCATAATAAATAGAAGGAGAAATTATTTCATGAAATTAAGGAAAACATGAGCACAACTGGGATTTGACATGGCTGGAATATTAAGTATTAAGAGGATAGAAGGAAATTGAAAAATAGGAGTAATGATTTGAAAGATGCATTGAGAGCCTGAATGAGCAGGGTGAATATTATTTTGATTTGACTACAAATTTATAGCCATGTGAATTTTTTTAAAATCAGAACTCAAAAGCCTAGGCCTAGGCACACAGAAGAAAGATGAAAGAAGAAAGTAGTGATATAGTTTTTATAGTAATTAGCTGGCTATAGTGTTAATTAGGTAAATTTTAAATTTCACTGCATGAGGTGGGAGCAACACAATCCATCGAATTTGGAGATTTGTCATCTTTTTATGAAAAATAGTAGAGGCTCTGGCACAATCAGGGCCAATCAGGTTTCCCACCTCCCTGCCTCCCCACCTCCTCCTTCCCTTGCTCCCTCTGGGCCCTGCAGCTGCCGCTGGTCACCCATCATGTTCTGTGCCACCCCCTGGTGGTCAGCGCACATCATAGCGAGTGATCGAACTCCCATTCTCCCGGATGAACTCCAGAGGGGATGCTTTGCATATTAGCCTTTTATATATATAGATTCTTTTAGCACTATCAAATCTTATATTTTTAAGAAACAGGCTGTCTGCAATTGAATCACAAGTGATAATGCAAAGATATCTGGTTAGCTGTGGAAAAAGTCACCTTTCATCAATTCCTAGATATGGTAACAGCTCAATAATCTGGAATACAAACAGAGATAAAGCAGAACTAACCCAGGCTTCCTTTTAGGAACTGAAAGTGGACAACAAGAAAATGCGGATATAGAAAACAGTAAACCTAACTTCAGAAACAGGAAAAAAAAAAAAGGAAAGTGAACAACATTATCTGGTGTAAATATCAGAACTGACAATAGAGAGAATCCTATTTGAAAACCCAGTTTTAGCAATATTTTATATAGTTTATTTTGTTTTCTTTTGCTGTAATTTGAGGAATATAAAGAAGCAAAATATATGGGTAGACGAAAATTTGGATAGGTTAGAATCCGTATACCAAAACATGACAGAATCAAGTATACATTACTGCTACCTACAAAATATTCTCTTCTCTCTGATTAAGTTCAATCCAGAAAATACAAGCATACTGGAGTTTAAAGGCTAGTGAATAATTTCCATTAGATGATCATTATTTCATATATTCTTACCAGACATGAGAAACTATAAAGGTTTTGATTTCTAGCATAATTAGAGAACTATTTCCTCCTTAACAATCTGGCTGTGTAAAAAGTGATATGAGATAGGCAAATTCAATTTTTAGAGGATCAGAATATAATAAATAATAAATGATAATAAAAAAATAACCCAGTGCTTAATTAAGCCGCTTAATGATTCAAAGTCACTCTCAATCTTAGAATGCTTTATGTTCATTATCACAGATGCCAATTAATATTGTACTGGAAAACAGCAGAAAAAAGTAACCCACAGAACGTTCCAATTGGGAGGATATCAGCCAAACCACATTTTATTGTGAAATTTGTTAGCTAGCATATTAAAGGTAAAAAAACAGTTTGGCAGGAGGATGGGGGGGATGTGGAGGACTGGGTGAAAGAAAGAGAAGGGATAGCTAAAGAGCATATATGCATAACCCATAGACACAGAAGAGTGTGGTGATGGCCAGAAGGAGGGGGAATGGGGGCCGGGTGAGGTGGGCAAAGGTGGGGCGGGGGGGGGGGGGAGGAGATGAGGACATCTGTAATAGTGTCAACAATAAAAATAAAGTGAAACCAAATTATCTGCATCTCTCCTATAGCCACTTAAACTACTGCTTGTATCCTGCCATATTGCAAAGGATTAATTACACATTAGTTCCTTCTTCTTGACCCTGTGCCCCTTAATGAGAAGGGTTGCTTTTTATTTATCCTTGTGCCAACAGTGAACTTCAAATATACATTCTTAATTAGTCTGTTGACCTAAACTGATTAGCAAAAATCAAATAAACTGTGCATTTGAAAGTGATATTGGCCTATTAAAATGGAAGCGGATGAAGGAATTTTTTTAGGAGATAAAACAATGCAAAATACCCCATTAATTTGTTTTGTCTGCAGTGATATTGCTAAGAAACAAAAACCAGCATGGAACAACAGCATGGAACAAAGCTGATGATACTTCTTATGCAGCTGAAAGTTAGTTAGCGTGTTAAGAATCTGAACCACCAAATGCCTGATCAAGCTTGGACCTAGTGGAGGACTCAAAGCAAGTTGAACCTGTGGGGTCGCATTTTATGTGTAAGTGCCACAACTAACATCTACACCTAGAAAGCTCATGGTAAAATACTCAACCCAGAAGGATAATGAAATCTAAAGCTATCTTATAATAAGTGTCCCTGTTTGCATCTACACTTTTACTATTAATTCATGAGCCTAGATGTTCCCAGGAGATCTAATTAAAACATAAAGAGCACAATAAAATTGTAATGTTTCTATGGGAGTGCACTTGTTTCCTAAAACAAAAAACTCTATAGGATAATAAGTTATATTAGGCATAGGTTCTTAGCATTTATTAGGCCAGGGCAGGAAGGAGCTTGTCATTATTTTGTCAGTTACATGATGGGTTTCAAATTCAAGTGTAAATGCACATTAACAATTACTAATTTAGTAATTATTTAAGAAAAATGTAAAAGGATCGCAACTATTATGACTCTAGAAAATATCTGAGTATAATTCTTGGCAATATGAATTTTGGAGCCACTTCTGCACTTGTTATTAATAATAATTATAATTGTGGCAATAATAGTAAGCGCCCCATGGCTGTGGAAACCTTACTGCTTTAAAGTGCAACCCACAAACTTAGATTCTCATAATATGTCACCCATGTGGTAAGGCTGTGAAACCACCACCTGACCTTTCACACAGCTCAGAAGGACTGGTGTAGGGGCTGCAGACCAAGAGCCTTGCATCAAAGATCAACTTGTCTGCACTTGACATGAAAGTCATTTGAGACTTCACTATACTCTCAAGGGAAGAGAGTAAAGCAGTAACATTGTATCTGTACTTAGAAGGGAGAGAAAACATTTTTGAAGCAAGTTCCCATCTCTACTGAAAGCCTCTGGCTCCACTGCTTTACTCCCATCACTTGAAATCTTCATGTTTTCTTTTTTCCTCTTTCTTTTATCAGATTCCCATTCTTTTGTTATCTAATCAATCTTGGGTACCCAGAATGTGCTAGGTACAGGTCTTAGTATCAGCATAATAGCACTAAAACTATATTCTAAAACACTTAAAGCTCACATTACAAATTTCTATCTTCTTTTTTCTCCATATCAAAGCTCTAAACATGCTATATTTTCATAAACCTAGAAATAAAAAGGTTTTTTATTTTATATATATTTTATATGAAAAGTTTGAAATAGCAGTTTATAATTCATGTGTCCACTTGTTTCCATATCTAAATGTGGAAATAAATTAAGTGAATTGGCCATTACTTTTCTCTAGTATCTTCCTTGATGATAGTTTTATCGAATAAGGAAAAAATAAAATTTTTAACCTTATTATTTTTAAAATTTTATTATCACAATAATAGTGTACTGTTAACATTATTTAGTATTAAAATAATTATGTTTTGTTAATAAAAGTAAAGGTATAACAATTATATCTTTAAAAAACATATGTCACATATCAGCAAAATGTATGCCATATATTGAACATGAAATCATATAGGAAGTAGATATATAGCAAATCATTCTCTAAGGAGAAAGGAATGTTCTTTTATTTTTTGTTATAAAATATTTTTAAATTTAATTATCTGTTTTTCTGTCTCTTTGCCTCTCTGTGTGTATATTATTTAGATAGATGTGTGTATAAATTTGTATTTATTTATACACATACCTAATAGATGTATACATACATATTATATATAGAAGTAAAATGAATAAGTCTTTATTTCAGTATCAGTACAGCTAACTTTTGACTATGTAGAAGATGGATATTCTTATTTTTGGACCATTTTTATTACTCATTTTCTTATGATCAGGCATTGTATTTCTTCCCCAAGAAGTAACATTTAGCACAGAGACTAAGAAGAGAAAGAGGGGGGAAAAAAGATGACTTTACTATAAATCTATTTTTCTACTTTTGACCAAAGTTTTGAGGGTTGAGAAGTTGGTGACTGGAGATTGGGAGATTGAGTTGGGTTGTCATCTGTGGATGACACTTACCTAGTCCCTAGTAGTCTCTCCCTTCTATAGATCACAAAAAGGAACAGTCTCCCTGAAGTTTTCTGGATATCTCTCATCTCACTACTATCCATTTGTCTAAACCTTTAGCTTTAGGAACTAGCAAGTACATTCTAAGATTATCCAGTAACAGTTTGAAATTTAGGACTTTTTTTTTTCATTTGATACATTAAAGAAACCACAGCAAGCATATCTATCCTTGAGGGGAGACTTATAAGTAAAGTAGGCAGTTGTGATTATGTTAACTTATTGCCATCAAGACCCAGAGACATATAAAAAGTTTGCCTAAGGAATGATAACAACTTTAACATTCTTATAAATATTTCCATGAAATTGCTAAAAAATTAGGTTACAGACTTTTGGATTTATTTTTCAGAATTTCAACTTCCCTGAAAATATTTTGGTCTTTAGTAACCTGTCTTTACATACACTGATCTACAAATCCTATGTCTTTTTAAGTGTATCCACATAATTCTGTTTTTTATTACATTTATTGGAGTGATATTGATTAGTAACATTATATGAGTTTCAAGTGTATATTTCTATACTCCATCATCTGTAAGTTGCATACATAATGATATTTTAAATATATGTATGAAAAGTCAATTAGTAAATACAGAAGTATGAATCCTTTTAGTTGGATCTCCTCAAGTGGGCTTTATTATTTTCTGGAAAATATAAGGTATTAAATTGAATAGGATTATCCTCTAAGAGTATTTCATTTGTTTTATTTTTACTATTGATTATTTTTATTAGAATTCAAATAAGACCCACACATTATATTTATTTATAATATTTCTTATACCTACTTTTATCTTTTATTTCCTTGCAATTTGTTGAGGAAAAAAGGTGGAGTGGGGAGCTGTTTGTTGACCAGGGTTTTCTATTCTATATTTCACTGGTTATATAGATGTGGGGTGATGTGACATGTTTCTCTGTCCTCTGTACTTACTGTAATCAGAACTGAAGGCTTATTTTGATTTTTTTTTACAATATTCTTTGGTAGTGAAGGTGTACATAGATCAAAAGGCAGATACTTGGGGAATCCAAAATGGTGACAGAGTAAGTGGAAGCTACACTGACATTCTCCCAGAACCAAACTGGAATTACAACTAAAATACAGAAAAACCATCCTGAAAAATCAACTGAAGACTAGCTGGAAAGAACCCTGATAACTAAAGACAGAAAGTGGAGACCACATAGAGACAGATAGAAGTGCAGAGGCACAAAAGGGCTGGCCAGGCTTTCAAAGACAGCAGCTGAAGTTCTGGAGAAATATATGAGCTGTGGAGGGTTCCCAGTGAGAACTCTTGGGTCTAAGCCCCAAGCTGAGCTCCCCAGCCCAGAGAATGAGAACTTAGAGAGGTGCCTACATAACATCAGGTTGTGAAAAGCAGCAGGGTTGCTGTCTGCCAGAAGAGAGGGCTGGAAATGGAGGCACCCCTTTAAAGGGCCAATGCACAAAATTTTATGCATAGCTACTTACCTTGGGCTCCATCAGAAGGAGGGCACAGTAGACTGCAACTGTGTAATAGAGTCCAGTGTTGGAAGCTCTGGGATTGGAACTTGAAAGGCAGCCACCCTGGTTTCCTGTGCTGAGTCATTCCCTCACACTGTGGATGTCATCTTTCTCTGGTGGACCTTTGCCATTCAGGTGGTTTTTGTCTGGGGGGGAAGGCAGTTGCCCCACCCTGTTGGAAGACTTTTTGCCCAACCCTGTGGTTGATAGCGTGAGGCTAATCAAGTCTGAGTGTCAATTGAACTGCAGGCAGAGATGCATCTCTGGAGGCTTTATCTTTGCCTGACCTCCTTCTAGGCCCAGGGCTAAGAAAAGCAGACCCTGGTTCACATCTTGGTCCTTTCCAAAGACACCCAGCTCCAGAAGAGAGAGCCACAAGCTGTGGATTGCTGATAGCTCAAAACAGTGTACTCAGGACCAGTCACAAACAGGATCTGACATTGTCCTTCACTAGAGATTGGGAGACATAACACATCTACCTAATACATAGGTGCAAACTCAAAAGGTCAGCCAAAATGGAGAGATATATAATAAGCCCCCAAATGAAAGAACCAGAGAATTCTCCAGAAGAGCTAAATGAAATGAAGATAAGAAATTTAGCAGATATAGAGTACAGAATGATGTTGGCAAGGATGGTCAATAGCATGAGAAAATATATACTAACTATGAAAAAAGACCAGATGGAGATGAAGGATGACATAGCACTAATAAAGAACAAATTGGAAAGAATAAATGGCACATGAGGGGAAGCTGAAGATGGACTCAGTGAATTAGAAGACAGGGTAGAAAAAAATCACTCAATCAGAGAACCAAAAAGAAAAAACAATTAAAAAACAGGAGGACAGCTTATAGGAGCTATGGGACAACATGAAATATAACATTTGCATCATAGGAATGCCAGAAGGGGAAGAAAGTGAAAAAGGGATAGAGAATGTCCTTGAAGAGATAATGGGAGAAAACTTAGAAAACTTCCCTAACCTGGTGAAGGCAAAGGTCACACTAGTTCAAAAGACACAGAAAGGCCCAAGCAAGAAGAACCCAAATAGGCCCAGTCCCACATCATAATTAAAATGCCAAAAATTAAAAACAAAGAGAATCATAAAGGCAGTAAGAGAAAAGCAATTTGTTACTGACAAAGGTGCTCCCATAAGGCTGTCAGCTGACTTTTCATCAGAAACTCTGCAGGCTAGAAGGGAATGGCATGAAGTATTCAAGGTAATGCAAAGCAAGGATCTGAAACCAAAATTACTATATCCAGCAAGGCTAACATTCAAAATAGATGGTGAAATAAAGAGCTTCGCCCCCCCCCACCCCCCGCAAAAAAAAAAAAAAAAAAAAAAAAAAACTAGAGGAGTTTATTACCACCAAACCAACACTGCAAGAAATGCTAAAAAGACTGCTCTAATGAGAAGAAGAAATAGAGAGAGAGAAATATCAGTATAAATAATTAAAATGGCAATAAATAAGTACCTACCAATAATAACCTTAAATGTAAATGGATTAACTGCTCCAATCAAAAGAAATAGGGTAGCTGAATGGACATGAAAGCATGATCCAGTTATATGCTATCTACATAAGACCCACCTCAGAACAAAGGACTGACACAGACTTAAAGGAAAAGGATGAAAAAAACTTTTCTATGCAAATTAAAATTTAAAAAGCTGGAGTAGCAATACTCATATCTGACAAAATAGACTTCAAAATGAAGGCCATCACAAGAGACAGTAAGATCCTACAAATACTAAAGAGATCAACCCAACAAGAGGACATAACCCTGATAAACATATGTAGAAACAATGGAGGAGCACCTAAAATATAAAAAAAAAAAAAAAAAAAAAAAAACCACAAACTTCTAGAACACTTTAAGGGAGAGATCAATAGCAATATGTCATAGTAGGGGACTTTAACACCCTACTAGGAAACAGTGATTACCTAAGAAACAGTGATTCTAAATGACACACGGGGATCAGATGGATTTAATTGATATTTATAGAGTCCTGGTACACAAAATTTGTGCACTGGAGGGAGGGGGTCTCTCAGCCCGGCCTCCACCTTCTTACAGTCTGGGACTCCTAGCTCCTTACCACCCGCCTGCTCACTGCTCCTTACTGCTTGCCTCACTGCTCATTAGCACTGCCCTAGAGGCGGGAGAGGCTCCCGCCACTGCCATTGTGCTCACCAGCCATGAGCCCGGCTTCTGTCTGAGTACACTGACCACCAGGGGGTTCCTAAACTCCTCTAGTTTTTTGTTTTTTTTTCCCCTGGGAAGCTCTTTATTTCACCATCTATTTTGAATGTTAGCCTTGCTGGATATAGTAATTTTGGTTTCAGATCATTGCTTTGCATTACCTTGAATACTTCATGACATTCCCCTCTAGCCTGCAGAGTTTCTGATGAAAAGTCAGTTGAGTGTCTGTACCCTGGTAGTCAGTGCGCATCATAGCAACCTGTCATTCTGGTAGTTCCACTGTAACAGTCGCTTAGGCTTTTATTATATAGATTTCATCACATTGTTGTTACTGCGTTATTTCTAATTAATAAAGCATATGTTGGTCACAGAATATTTGTATTTAAAAATGCATAATTAAATAATCAATCCTGGCAATGATTATAATGGTCATTGACATAAAATAAGAGACAAGAAAGTATCTGCCTTTTATTCTTTCAGGTTTTCTCATGTTATTTTATTTTTGTTATTGTTTGGATTTTTTTTCCCTCTTAAGTCTTTATTTTTGAAAGTATTACATATATCCCCTTTCTTCCCCCATTGACCTCTTCTAGCCAAACACCAGGGGGATGTCCAACTGGCAGTTGGACATCTCTCTTGCAATCTGGGACCACTGACTCCTAACTGCTCACCTGCCTGCTGCCTGGTTGCCCTGATTGCCTCTGCCTACCTGCCTGATTGCCCCCAACTGCCCTTCCCTGCTGGCCTGATTGCCGCATCTGCCTCTGCCTTGGCCCCCACCACCATGGCTTTGTCTCTGGAAGGAAGTTGGAAGTCCAGAAGATGGCCAGTTGACCTGGTCTAATTAGCATAATACCCTTTTAGCAGTATAGAAAGATTATATAGGATAGGATTGCTTAAATAGGGGGAGGGAAAGCTTTTTCATCAGGAGGAGTTGCTCTTGGCAGACAAAAATACATAATCTCTATATCTGGACTGATAGCCAGCCATATGTACTATACTGCCAAATCAATCATTAAAAAATTGAACCTTACACCTTACACCAAACAGCTATTGCCCTTAAAACCCTTCTTCACCCCCCACCTTAGGTTCTGCCTTCGAAGTTCACCCAGATTAGGTTCTGATTGGTCAGTTTCTATGGCAGTCAGCCTCAAAAGCTCCACCTCCTAGGCAACCATTGGGTCCTCGCACTTCACCCAGATGTGGTTCTGATTGGTCAGTTTCTATGCCAATCAGTGTGTCTGGACCTATCAACAGGCCTGATCAGAAAGGTGGGGCTGGTTGGCAGCCCCAGTGGAGGCACGCAGATGCTGGCCAGGCCCTGAAAGAAAGAGAGAGTCAAGGGCTGATCAACAGCTGCCACGGAGACTATGGACCAGACCCTGCTTCTCTCTCCAGGCCTCTCTTTGGGCCTGATCTGCAGCCCCCTCAACAGTCAGTACTGGGCCGCGGTGCCCGCAGCGGTGGGCAGTCAGTTCTGGGTTGCCTCGGCAATCCAGCACTGACTTCCGGTTGGTCGAGCCTTCAGTCATTTTGGATGTTACAGACCCTGAGTTTTAATATATTAGGATGCAATAATGCACCATCGCAATGTAAGCTGAATGCCTGCATCTTAAACTCAGCCCCCAAAGCAAAGGAAGGAGATTAGGGAGGAGAGTATTAGAGGTAAGAAGCAGAACCAAATACCAATGAGAATAGGAGAAGAGGTTAAAGAGCAGTCAGTCAAAGAGTTGTATACAAATTTCAGGGACAAGAAAGAAAGACAGAAAGGCTATATCTTCTATAGAAACTATTTTTTGTAAGTTGTTTAGGAATGGTACTGTGAGCATCCCCAATAAAAACTATACATTCTTTATTTCTCTCCCTATATATCACCTATTTAGGGTTTTCCTTACTCAGAACTTCATTTCCTGGTAGGGCACCTGTTATATTTTGAGTTAATTTTTTGCCAAGTGATATGCTAGACTCTCCTGTTGCCAACAGCCAAGCTATGTTTGTGTTTCTTTAAATGTGTCCTGTGAGAGGTCAGTACTGGGAGATGCTCCAGGAAAGAATTCTGTGATTCAATTTGTTCAACAATCACTGTTTACATTATCACTAGTTGGAGCATCTCAATAGATATTGGAATATCTCAGAATCAACTTAAGTTTTGTCTAAAAAACTACTTTTTACAGAAAACTACCAGTGGGAATGGTACCTGAGGAGCTGTCCTAGGGAATACTGTCATAGATGGAGCTGCCAGAATAGTCCTTTCCCACACCCATAGCTGGATCAGTCAGCCTAACAGCCATGTATCTCAATCTATATGCTGGTTCCTCCCAGCCTGGTGCTTTAATTGACTGGCTGGTGCTCATTGATTGTGTGATGTATAATAAGAATACTGTTAACATTAGACCCATAATGCTGAGGGCATCTGAAATAATCATGTCTGATCCATGAAGCCTTCACTGTCATCATTTGTTTTCCTCTTTTCTAAACTTCCATAATACTCATACTTTCATTAAATGGCTCACGGTTCAATATTTAATTATACACAAGCTTGTATTTTTGGCTTATTGCTTCTACCCTTATAGTGAATCATTCTCTGCTTCTACATGCAATTCAGTCACAAGCTCTCAGAGTCCCCAAGCATGTCTGGTGTCCGTTCAGTTCTGTGCTTTTACATAAGCTGTTTGAGACATCCTTCTGCCTCCTCTTGTCCTCTCCAATTACTACTGGCTCTTCAAGACCTTGGTCAAATGTCACCTCAGCTGCAGAACTTCCCTGACACTGAAAGTCACTCTGTCCTCTGTTCTCATGACATTTTGTATAAATCACTTTGTCATACCTATTGTGTCATGTGTGCTATAAATGGGAGCTTCTTTTACTATCCCCCAACTCTTGCTGGGGAAGTCATGACACTGTCTTATTTGATTGTATATCTGTTTTGAAAGACGACTTCTGGGCGATTCATTTCCTCAGGGAGGGAGGGAGAGAGAAAGAGAGACCATAAAAAACAGCTTTGGGGGGGGGGGCGGGCGGGAATGAGGAAGAAGATGGTCTATCAATATTTGTTGCTTTTCAGTGGTAATTATCATTTTAAAATTAAAATTGTATGAATTTTAGCTCTCAATGTCACTTGGTCATACAAAATAAAAGGTAATTTCTTATTCTTGACTAAACTGAATATGTTCTTTTATATAAGGCATCACATCCAATTAGCTGGAAAAATTTACTAAATATATAATCTGGAATAAACTGTACTCCAACTTAATCATCAAACTTCCTGGAGGGGGAGTTCACAGTGTCTCTTGCATGAAAGTGCTCAGTCTCTGGAGTAACCGCCCTGTCTTCTAGACTCTTTCCCTTGGCATCTAAATTCACTGCAAAACAGGCTCCAGGTGCTCCGGGAAGAGGAAGGTAGAGTTTCTCTGACTTTTTGCAAATATTTGGATCTTCCTTTTGCTATGACATTCCTTTGCATCTCTCTGTTGTTGCATGCCTTACTAGCATAGGTAGAGAGATCTGCAGCCAGAGTGACTCATTGTCTGATCTCTCTCGGCTTCAGCAATAGTTTGGGCATAATCTCTATAGACTGCTCTTCAACTAGCTTCAACCGGTACTAGTTCCTGGTCCATCCTGTAACTTGTCCCCTACTGTGGATTTCTGCTCTCATCCTCCAATGAGGGGTCACCTTGTTCTCCCACCAGTATCTCTCACAGCAGATGACTGGCTGGTAAATCAGCATTTATACTACTTGGAAACTGAGAGCAGTCAGGATATCTGAGCTCCTGCATCTCCTTCTGCTTGACCATATTGCCCAACAAAATTGATGGGACAGGAAAGCTTATGAGATGATTATCTTTCCGTAAAACAGCAAATCATTTCTCAGCGCTCCTCTTATGATATGTATTTAGTTCTTCTTCACGGAGGTAGACATTTAGCTGTGTTTTTTTGTTTGTTTGTTTTCATTCTCTTCTTTTTTCTCTTAATAACTTAGTTCAAGAAAGGGTCTAACTTTCACCCTTCTTCTTTCTAATTAGCTTTCTTTATGTCAACTCTAATCTGACATCCTTGCCAGTTAATATATTTAAAGAGGTAAAGCCAAAATGGAAGTTAGGCAATTCATTCTCAAGAAAGTAGTTTAAGTTGAACATAATTATCTTGCTGTAAAATCACATTTTTAATGTAAGAAGATGAATATTAAATTCTGAATTTTCTCTTTCCTGCTCACAAGTCCAGGGATATGAGTACTATGGGTCAACTGGGGTGAAAATAATATACTCAAGAAATCAAACAGGGAAAAATCACATTAATAGCTGTTGAAACATTTTTTATATTAAAAAGGTGAATTTTCTCTCTAAGGAAAAATAGTTTCTAGACAAAATAATAATGTTACTGTGTATTCATTTAATAAATACCAATGATATATTTAAACTGTGTTAGGGTTCACTTTGGGTAAATTCATTCTATATGTGTTATTCTAAATATAGGCACATTTCTTCTCTCCTACATTTTAATCTTTGGGTAGGATTCCAACAAGAGAATGGGTAGCACAGATACAATATTGTCCTATCAACAAGTTTTACACATTATAGATACTAGATATATTTTTGTGAAAATAATTTGAAATAAATACATAAAACAATGATCATGTTTTCAAGATTAAATATTGACTCAGCTCCAGCAATCCATGAATTTCTTCTCTGGTCTTTTACAGCTCAGACTTCTAAGGTTTACACTAACTTCCCCAGTGTCATTTCTGTAGTGGCATCTCATGGTCCCATCAAAGGTGAAGTTGCTCTTACTTCTTATTTATCTCACATAATTGTCCATTCATTGATTCACAGAACATAACTTAAAAGGAACTTCTCAGAGTATGCCACAAAACTACAAGGAAGAACTGGTCTGTTATTAAACTCTAGGGCCCAGTACATGAATTCGTGCACCTTGAAAGGAACTGTTGGCTGCGAAGCTGCAGTGGGCACAGGGGCGGGTCTCGGTCCATCCACTGTGCCCCTGCCCAGTCCCCTGTCTGCCAGCAGCCCCGCTCCTGCCACCACCACTCCCACACACTGACTGCACCAGCCCGGCTTGCACCCACTGACAGCGTGGAGCGATTGGGACTGGCGCCAGCAGTGGGTGTACGCAGAGCCAACACCATCAGCAGGTGCGAGTGGTGACTGCTGTCCAATTGCCCCTCAGGAGCAGGGGGAGGTGGAGAAGTCCTCAGGGGCGAGCAGGGCCAGCACCGGGTACCAGCAGCATGTGCGAGCAGCAGCTCTGGTGCCAGGAGCGGGTGCAAGCGGGGCCAGCACTGGCAGCAGGTGTAAGCAGGGCTGGAGTCAGCAGCAGGTGCGAGTACCCAGTGGGACCGTGGCAAGTGGGAGCAAAGAATTTTCAGTAACCACCAGAGGCTTGCCCCAATGACAGTGACCAGTGCTCCACCTCAGTCTGGTGCCCCCCGCTCCCCTGTTCGACCACCCTGCTGCAGCCAATGCCTACCATGTTCCACGCTCTCCCATGTGCTGCCAAAGCCCGCCATGTTCCATGCACTCCCCTTGGTGGACAGCACACGTCATAGTGACTGGTTGTTTGGTTGTTCGCCCCAACCCCATTCAGTCTATTTGCATATTAAGGTTTTATATATATAGATTTCTCATAAAGAAGTTTCTATAGACTGAGAATTAGGGTCCAGAAGAAAACTCAACCATATTAGCTTCCACACATTAGCAAACACTTGTTTCATTGTAATTTATAGATTTTTGCATACATACACCTACATTTATGTTTGCATTATAATTCATGTCTAGCACTGATAAAGAAAACCACTAGCTTCCCTCTCATTTCTATTTAAAAGAGAGTTGATATGTGACAAACACACCATTCAGAAATGTGCTAGGAACTGATTAAATCTTAAAAGCACTTGATGTTGTCTAAAAAAAAATTATATTTATGTAGAATTTTCTCATTTCTATTTGATTTGCACTGCTTCCAAAATCCCATCTTACTTTTATGTTCTCTTTGCTCTGTTACCACTTAGAAATCATGAATGTATGTTTGCAAGTTATGAAGAAAGTTGTTATTACACAAATTCAGTAGAAGTTATGTTTAGCTATTTTGAACTGGGTTAAAGGGTAACAGAGTTCACTCATAAAACAGCAGCATCCCCTCACCTCGATAGGACTCACTTATGGCTGAGCCAGGTATCATAAGTCTGCTAAAGCTCATTACCAGTTCAAGGAAATTTTGATTTTTATCGCTATCCCAACCAAGCAAACTTCTTTATGGAATAATCATGAGTTTACTCTCCATCTCCTGTTCCCTCTTTGCCTAGGCAGCATTCTCATGCCAATTCCATTTGTTCTTTCAAATATGTTTAATTCTGTTTACAGAAATATGTTTAATTCTGTTTACACTTTCACCTTTAAAAGGAGTACATTCATACCATAAAAAAGGAACACATTTTTGGCATTATTCAAGTTAGGAGGTTTTGGAATGAGGGCCAAGCTCATTCCAAAACCTCCTAACTTCCCTATAATTGATATTACATGACATATTTGACCATCTACT
Source organism: Corynorhinus townsendii (assembly GCA_026230045.1). NCBI lineage: Eukaryota > Metazoa > Chordata > Mammalia > Chiroptera > Vespertilionidae > Corynorhinus > Corynorhinus townsendii. Next base: position 84,566,765 of record JAPDVU010000005.1, read on the forward strand.
TTGCTGTTATGCACCATAAGTCTGCATAGCCATTAAATAGTTCAAATAAACATTCTTAGGTAGCTGTGCTAAAAAGACTCTTCCCTCAAAATTAGAGGTGGTCTTTTAGAGTGGAACTACTTAAAATGTGTTCCATGCACTGCTATCATTCCCTCAATTGTTTGTGTCCAGAGTGTGTATATTAGGCAGGGTTCTCTAAAGAAATAGAACAAATAGGAAATAAGTTACAAAGATATATAGATGATAGGTAGGTAGATGATAGATAGATATAGATAGATAGATAGATAGATAGATAGATAGATAGATAGATAGATAGATAGATAGATAATATAATAGTAGATTTACTATAGGAATTGTTTCATGCTATTATGGAAGCTGAGAAGTCCCACAATATGCTATCTACAAGTTAAAGAATCAAGAAAGCTGGTGGTGTAATTCAATCTGAATCCAAAGCTTAAGAACAAGGGAGCCAATGGGGTAAGTATGAGTCCAAAAGTCTGAGAATTAAGGGCCTATGGTATAAATTCTAGTATGGGTCCAAGGGCCCAAGAACCAAGAGCATCTGTGTTAGAGAATAGAAGTCCTAGCTCAGCTCAGACAGAGAGATGGAATTTGCACTTCCTTCACCTTTTTGTTGCACTCAGGCTGTCATCCAATAGGGTGACACCTACCTGCATTAGGGAAGGTGGATCTTTACTCAGTCTACTTCACAGACACTCACATATAAATAATGTCTTACCAGCCACCTGTGCATCCCTTAGCCCAGTCAAGTTGACACATCATATTAACAGTCACACTGTAAGCATAGACACTGAACGTGTTTAGAAACTTTCATAGCAAATTGATAAAATCTATTGATTCTTACAATAATTCTTTTTAAAATTGCCTTGCCTTTTTGTCCTTTTTGAAATTTCATTTTCATAGTAATGTGTTCTACTGTATTTTATCAAAGCATTAGTTAGCAACAGGTTTAAACATAAAAGTAAAGCTGATTCTTACCATGGAGAATACTAAAAATATTTTTTTATTCCTTTGTGTGCTAAGAATAACTATTTTAGGATACATTTAATGTAATATACCATTGACAATATTTTACTTAAGAGAAAAATAGATACTTAAGAGAAGAACCAACTTCCATAATCAGTCTCAGAAGGACAAGGACAGCAGCAAACTAGGCATGTGGTTATGAAGATGACTGTCTTACATTATTCAATCCTATCTAATAAAAGAGTAATATGCAAATTAACCATCACTCTGCTACACCCACCAGCCATGCCCACCAGCCAATCAGGAGCGAGTATGCAAATTAACCCAACCAAGATGGCTGCAGCCACTGAAAGAGCAAAAGGGAGGCTTGGGTTTCCCTGGTGATGGAGGAAGCCAAGCTTTCCACACACCCTGGCTGGACCAGGCCTGCACTCCAGGCTACAAAGTTTCAATTATAGAAGATAAATAAATCCCAACAAAAATGGCGGCAGCCACAGAGCTGGAGAGAGCAAGAGGCTAGGGTTGCCCCCCAGCGATGGAGGAAGCCAAGCTTCTGAAGCCCTGGCCTGCCTTGGCCTCCGCTTAAGACTACAAAGTTTCAATTATAGAAGATAAATAAATCCCAACAGAAATGGCTGCCACCAAGAAGCGAGCAGAAGGCTTGGTTCCTCTCCAGGCTACAAAGTTTCAATTGTAGAAGGTAAATAAATCCCAGATACCAGGGCCTCTGCTTGGGTTGCCGCAGGGGAGTGGCTGGCCTGCAAACTACCACAGGCCTCTCGCCCAGGCCGCCCCACACCCCAAGGGAACCCCCACCCTGATCCAGGACAGCCTTCAGGGCAAACCAGCTGGCCCCCACCCATGCACCAGGCCTCTATCCTATCTAATAAAAGAGTAATATGCATATTGACTATCACTCCAACACCAAGATTGGTGCCCCCATGTGGTCAAAGATGGCTGCCCCATGTGGACACAAGATGGCCATCACAAGATGGCCATCACAAGATGGCCAGCAGGGGAGGGCAGTTGAGAGGGACCAGGCCTGCAAGGGAGGGTAGTTGGGGGTGATCAAGCCTGCAGGAGAGGGCAGTTAGGGGCAAACAGGCTGGCAGGAAGCAGTTAAGCATCAATCAGGCTGGCAGGAGAGTGGTTAGGGAGTGATCAGGCTGGCAGGCAGAAGCAGTTAGGGGCAATAGGAAGGCAGGCAGGCAAGCAGTTGGGAGCCAGCAGTCCCGGATTGTGAGAGGGATGTCCGACTGCCCATTTAGACCCGATCCCACCAGGATCGGGCTTAAACGGGCAGTCGGACATCCCTCAAGGGGTCCCAGATTGGAGAGGCTTCAGGCTGGGCTGAGGGACAGCCACCCCCAATGCACGAATTTCATGCACTGGGCTTCTAATGACATGATAAAAGAGAGTAAAAAGATATAAAGGTAACTTACTGATACTAATTTTATTTCTAACTAGGTGACTTTCATTTTTCTTTATTAAGACACATCAACATTTTTTGGAGTATCAAATATATTTGGAGTATCATTTTCATTTCACTCTTTCTTCTTTAACTATATATTTTTTGTTATTTTATTGATTTGTTCTAATGATTAGAATGTAGTTCTTAATTTATCACAAGCTAATTCAAGCTAGTAATTGTGTAGTTTCAAAAATATATAGTACTACTTTTCTAATAAAGATCCATTTCCTCCCACTTCCTTTGTATTATTGCTGACATATAATCTTTATGTTATAAATCCAACAGTTGAATGGTATGTTTATTGCTTCACAAAAATCTTGTATTTTAAAAACAAATTCATTAGAGAAATAAATTTTTAAAGTGCTGTTTTATATTTATACACATATTTCCATTTCTGAGTGTCTTTCTATTCCTCTATTCAAGTTATTGTCTGGTATTTTTCCCCCCAGACAAAAAGGCATTTCTTGTAGAGCATGACTACTTCAACAGACTTTTTTTTTTTTTTTTTTTTTGCTTCAGATTGCTTTTATTTAGGAAAGATAATTTTCTTGTAGATAGAATTATTGGTTAATAGTTTTTTGTTTATTTTCTAAAGCCTTTGAATATATTCTTCTTCTTCTTTCTAATGTCCATTATTTCCTATGAGAAGCCAGGCATAAATTGTATTGTCATTTCTCTTACATGTGATGTCATTTTTCTCTTACGCTTTGAAGATTTTCTCATTGTCTTAACTTTCAGCAGTTTGACTATAATATGTCTAGATGTAAATGCTTTTGTGTTTATCTGACTACATGTTTATTATGCTTCTTTAATCTATAAAGTTTCTAATAAAATTTGAAAAGACTTTTGTCATTATTTCTTCAACTATTTTTTTGTACCACTTACTCTTCTCTCCATTTGGGATTCCCATTGCATGAGTATTGGCATATCTGACATTGTACCACAGGTCTCTGAAGTTCTGTTTATTTGTCTTCAATATTTTTTCTTTGTAGTACAAAGTAGTAAATAATATTTATACATTTATCATCAAGTTCATGGATTCTTCCACCATTTGAATATTTTTGTGCTCATTTAGTAAAATTTTCATTTCAGTTATTATAATTTTCAACTCTAGAGTTTTCATTCCATCTAAAAATAATATGTACTCCTACTTTCCTACTGGTGTTCCTTATTTGTTATCATCATCATGTTATTTAAAAAATTATTTGAATAGGGCTTAATTTATTTTCATTTATTCCCTTTAATTCTTTGAACATAATTATATTTTTGCTGATTACAACCTCTTAGTTTCCAGTAACTTTTTAATTCCTGAATATAATTTACATTTTTTATCAAATGTCATAATTTTTCTTATAAACCAGACATTTAAGATAATATATTATAATTACCCAACTCTGATTTTCATCTTAGAGTGTGTGTGCTTTTGTTGCTGTTTTCTTTGTAACTTGCTTGTATTTAAACCCCATGATGTTTTTGTTCAGTTTTTTGTCCTTATTTTTGTTTTTAAACATAGTTGTCTAAGGGTCATCCCTGTGTCTTTTTTTTAAATATATTTTTATTGATTACAGAGAGGAAGGGAGAGGGAGAGAGCAATAGAAACATCACCAATGACAGAGAATCATTGATCATCTGCCTCCTGCACGCCCCACACTGGGGATTGAGCCCACAACCCAGGCATGTGCCCTTGACTGGAATCGAACTGGAGACCTTTCAGTCTACAGGGTTATGGTCTTTCCACTGAGCAAAACCAACTAGGGCCACCCCTGTGTCTTATGGCTTAGTGGCCAGTCAATATTTGGGGCAGAGGCTCACTTGAACACATCAGTCCCATAAGGCTGAAAGACTTTGCAGCATGCATTCAAAATTCACCCAATTTTCAAATGTGCCTGGACCTTTGCTTTCTGCTGGCCTCACTTTGATTGTCCTTGTACCTGTTCTTTTCCCCTAAGACAGGGAGCTCTGATGAGCTTCTCAGGTTCATCTTTGGCTCTCTAATTTATAGGTTCTCTCCATTAAATTCATGGCTTGTTGATGTCCTCTCAACCTTGAATTAACAAATGGCATCTCTGTGCATTTCATCCCATACTGCTGCTTTTACTAATAATGTGGACATGGTCTTTGGCCTTGACACTACTAGTAAATTAAGTCAGCCCCTTCGGACTGCATGACTACTGGTTTTCAGAGCCAGCTGCACCCTGGAAAAGCTAGCACTTCACCTGGACTGGACTAAGGAGGTCAGCACAGCCCAGGGAAGAAGGCTGTAAACCCCACTGTGCTGACCAGGGTTCCAGTAGCTGTTAATGAATAAGTGCTTTTCAATAGTTGTCTTTTATCATGTTTCCCAGTTTTATATTTTCTGGAGAAATTATATTTTGATCTTTTCATGCCACCATGCCAGAATCCTCAGCTCTAGATACTGAATTTAGATTTTAAATATTTCTATCTGAGTATGTTAATTTGATAGTAGGAGGAGGATAATGTTTATAGCATTCATCAGATTCTATGATAATAAATATTTAAAACTATGTAGTATTTACATATACCATAAGTAACATCTAATAAACAGCTTCTGATGAGAGTGATACCAGAAGAGTTTTGGTTATCCTGCAGGTAGGCGTGCACACAATACAGAGAATAACCAGTAAAGGATGAAAGGAATGAAGAATCTGAAAGGGACCCCAAACAAACTAATGCTTTTGGTTAATATCATTTGGCAGCTTAAGATAGTCACACCTGTCTACTTCAGGCTACTTCGGGTGACAGGGCCAAAGTCTTCATAGTTGGTGAAAATGCTTCCCCCATACCATTGGTATACAAAGCCTCTTCTCTCTTTGCTTACTGTGCAGCCAACTTCAAATTTTAAATGGTGGAACACAAGTACAGGATGCACAAAAGGAACCTCATGAAAGCATTCTTCATTGCTGGAGATGGGTATATGGATCATAGCTCGGAGGCTGAAAAAGAAGAAGTTAAAATAATGGACTTATGGCTTTAAGGACCTATGTTTAAATTTGCTGCTTTGAATCTATGTCATATTGAGCAATTTAGTTATTTAACCTCCTCAAGCTCCCTTTTTTAAAAATAGAACTTCTGACAATAATATCTGTTTTATAAGGTCTTTTCAAAGATTAAATGAGTGAATCTGTATAAAGAGCTCACTTGGTACCATGTTAAGACCTGGGTGCATTGTAATGGTCTGTAGTACATGTTTCATTTTAGTGGTCTGTATGTCTTTCTTTGTTAGCTTATTAGAATCTTGGAGAGGAAGTACTGTGGAATTCAGGAAAAGCTATAATATCAATGCATACACATAGGGCACAGAAAAAGTTCAGGCAGTTAACAGAATGTCTAGATTTTTTATTACAACATTTCTCTCTAGAAATTCACAAGCTGGAAATGCTCGTAACCTTTGGCATGTAGTCAAATCCTCTGAGAGGATGAGAATAGCATTCTGTGTTCTGTGAGCATAGAGTAATCTTGAGACCACCTTGTCAAAGTGCATTTTGCTGCTGGTAGTGATAGAGGATCCAGAATAAGGAGAAATTGAGATGCACAAATAATGCAACCCTTATTCCAGACAATTATTACAAAATATTTTCTTATAAATACAGGTGTCTGTGTGTAATAACAAACTGTTACTATTGTTCCCCATGTTTAGAACGGTTATTCTGCCCAAACACATAATATGAACAAAGCGTTAGTGTTTTGTAAGAAAGAAATAACTGGCCCTGGCTGGTGTGGCTCAGTTGGTTGGAGGGGTCTCAGGTTTGATCCCTGGTCAGGGCATGTGTGGAATACAATCAATCAATGTTTTTCTCCCTCTCTCCCCCTTTCTCTTCCTCTCTCTCTCCCTAAAAAAATCAGTCAATCAATAAAATAAAAACTTATTTTATCTATCTGTGTGTTGTTTTGTTTTGCTGAAGATGTAATGGACAATTTTATTATTCATTCCCACAACATAAAAAAATTAATCTGAGTGCTTTTTAGTGATCTTTACTGTATTTACTGTACAGCTATAATTCTCAAAAAGTATATATACATATAGTAAGGTTTTAGTTTTTATTACCAGTATTTTCTTTATCGCTACATGTCTATACTCTCATGTAATAGGTCAGTGGTTGAATACTAAAACTACCATATTTCAAGAAAAATGGATTTGCATATTTAAGTCTTTGGTTGCATTTTTAATAGAGCTTTCAGATCACAAACTTACTGACATTGATTTCTCTTTTCTCTTGCTTTTGGCTAATTGTTTAGAATCAATCTTTTCCTTTCTTGTAATGCAGAATACTTTTTTAAAGCAAATTTAAATGATTAGTTGACTTAAACTTATCTTTTACTATATTTCCTATTTTTATCAGTGTTCAGAAAAAAATGCTATATTGGAATATATTATTATTTTGTTGTTGTCAAGCATCCAATCTTCATACATTACAGAAACTCCCCACTACTTATATCGGTGAGACATAGTGTCTTAACCTCCTCAACAAAAAAGAAGGTCTTTCTTTTGTTTTGTTTTTGTCTCTCACTCTCTGGCAGAGGAATTTGACCCTCACTTCGACACTCAGACATTTCCACTAGGGTCTTTGAATCTAGAGCAAGCACCACTGAAATGAATTAATGGCTGAATGTGTTCTCTATTGCCATGTAGGCTACAATGAAGACTGCCAAACTCTGGAATTCTTAGTTTCCAAGCTTCCCACCTTTTCCAGGTCTTACAATAAAACTATTTTTTATCTCATATAACCAGAATTGGATTATCTTTTTAAAAATTCTGAATAATAAAACTGTTCTTCTGAATGCAATTATTTTTGCTTAATCAAACACTGCCTAATTCATGTTATTGTATATATAATTTTGTAAATTCATTCAGTCATTCACTTATATATTTTAGTTCATTCATTTATTGAGCATCACTATAGCTGATATAAAGCACATGAGTTTTACTAAACTGGGCAGATCTAAATTCAAATTTTAACTCCAACAGTTAGTATGTAATCTGGAGTAAGATGTGTTAGAAATAAATAATTTATTTTGTAACTCAATGTATAAGAAAAAGAGCAATAAATTTAGGGCCAGGAAACAACCTTTCTTTTTTCTTTTATGTCAGTTCTAGAAAGGTATTACTGTTATGGCATCTCTGAAAGAGGTCATTTATACCCAGAAAGATAAGCAGCTTGCATGGCCCACAGCCCCTGCATGTTCTGAGTGTGTCGACCATGTCTGCCCGAACAACTCCGCATGTGGTACTCTCAGCACTTCTTTGCGTATTGTCCTTACCTGACTTGTCTTTAACTAACTCTATAAAGTGTCAGTTTAAATTTTATTTCCTCATGGAAACCTTCCCAAACCTCTCCCAGCCACTATTCCTAACCTAGGTTAGACTTTCTCATGATAGGGACTTTCAGCGTGCTCTTCTTCTTTGTGGTGCTCTTTACAATTATAACTCAATTATTATTTTTATCATCATTCAATTAAGCTCTATGAAAGCAGAGTCATTATCTTAATTGTATCTCTAGTACCTTACACTGTGCCAAATGTATAGTGGGTACCCAAAAGATATTTGTTGGATTAGATGAATGAAAATTACTATCAAAATGAAAGCCTGGTTTTCTGATTCCAACTTCCAGATCGCTCTACTCACCTGTGATAACCAGAGAAAAGAACTTAAACTTCAGAAATATATCATGTTTACAACAAAACCATACCAATGTTTGCCATGATTTTGGATCACAGTCTATTTCTTTCCCTGATGTCCTGGGAATTGCATATTATATATCTTGGCCAGCATCTCAACCTGCAGCCGCCTTCACTGTTCTCTCTGTGGTAAGCTCATTCATCTTTCCATGATTTGGATAGGCTATAGTGCTTCTGTTTTAGATAATTGATTACAACATAACCCTTAAGGACACCCTCAGGTTATGAGCCAAAGGCATGGGAGCAATTCCAGACTCTATCACTCTAATGATAGAGAAGAATTCTCTCTAAGAGTAGAATTCTCAATTCCAAGGCTGAGGGGTGACACTGGCATTTTGATGAGGGTCCATGGACAATGTAAAAATGAAAGCCAACAGAAGTCTTCCCTTTATTTGAAAAAGAGTAGTATTTCCAAGCAAATAAAAAGTGGACTTGCAAATGATTTGAAGTGCCAAATATTTTCTAAGCTTCTCAAATTTTTGTGAACAACTAAAAGCCTGATATTTTGTAGGGATTCCACTCTTACTGAATTTAGATTGAAGCAGTTAGACTTAAGAGAGCTATTTCTCTATTGTATATTCCTTATTGATACTCAATGTTTATAGAAAAAAAGTATTCATTTAATTCAAAATATTGAATGAGAAAGATAAATGAGGTGATAAAAGAAACAAAATCCAAATTAAAAGGTAGTTGAAGAGTATTAAATATTTCCAATCTCCAAGAATAAAATTAAGTATATCAAGTGACTAAAATGATGATTGGTGAAGTCCCTGGCACACAGTGTATCTGTGCTCATTCACTCATGAAACTCTAAGTTGTCTTATACTCGTGATAACGTGAAAGATCACTCTCAGGGCTCCATCTTTCTTCCACCTAAATTTAAAACAATAATAGCTAAACTGGAGACAAACAGCAGTAAAAGTACAGCTCCATTCAAACACATGATGAACTTAGGTGATGAATAAATGCCTAAGTGAGAGACCTGTTTGGCTCCAGGTCCAAAAACTAGCAGAGGCAACTGGGTATTGGCCCAAACTGGATAATGGGATTACAGGTTTTCCCCAGCAGGGGAGAAGACATATCAAATATTCCTTCTTAAGGGAGACCTGAGTTTAGTCAGGAGAGGAACCTGAATCAGGCCACCAGTTATGATATTGCCAATCTGATTGTTCTGTCTCTGTGGTGTGTGGTGACACTATACCCTTCTTCTCTATATTGAGATCTCTCTAAGTGGCTCCTTTTGTTCTTATGTCCTCATTATTTTCTATCTCTCTCCTTTTCACCACTCTTTCTCTTACTTTCTCACTCTTCTTTCCATATTTATTTCTCTTTTTCTTTGTCTCAGAAAAATTCTCACACTATTGTGACACAATATTAGGATTAGTGGAAATAAATAATGGCACAAAAATATCAGAATTGATAAATAAAAACCATTGATTTTAATTTAAAAATTTATTAAATCAAATTTTCATTAGTAATTTAACTGAGAAATATTTGCACTTAATGAAACTAATTTCAACAAAATAAAAATAAATAGTAATTCTTAAATAGAACATATAAAATGAATCTGGAATAAAATGGACTAAAGGAATCTTTCTGGAAAAAAAATCCTAGGTGACACTTATTTGGGTTTATACTATTTATATCAAAAATAGAGGCCTGGTGCACAAAATTCCTGCACTCAGGGGGAGGGGGTCCCTCAGCCCGCCTGTGCCCTCTCGCTGTCTGGGAGCCCTCAGAGGATGTCTGACTGCCTACTTAGGCCCGCTCCCCTAAGCAGGCAGTCGGACATCCTTAGCATTGCCACGGAGGTGGAGAGGCTCCCGCCACAGCTGCTGCACTCACCAGCGGTGAGCACGGCCTCTGGCTGAGCAGCGCTCCCCTGAGGGAATGCACTGACCACCAAGGGTCAGCTCCTGCATTGAGCTTCTGCCCCCTGGTAGGCAGTGCGTATTATAGTGCCTTGTTATTCTGCCATTGGGCTAAAACCAGCTCTTCAACATCTCTGAAGGGGTCTCAGATTGTGAGAGGGCACAAGCCAGGCCAAGAGACCCCATCAGTGCACAATCAGGACAGGACAGGGATGCAGGAGATTGGCCAGCTGGGTAGGGACTGCGGGAGGGCTCCAGGGCATTCCAGCCCATCTCACTCAGTCCCAATCAGCTGGACCCCAGCGGCAAGCTAACCTATCAGTTAGAGCATCTGCCCCCGGTGGTCAGTGCATGTCATAGCAACTGGTTGACAGGTTGACTGCCCCTTGTTGATCAGTGCTCATCGTAGCGAGCGGTTGAATGGCCTTAACATATCATTAGCATATTATACTTTGTTTGGTTGAATAGCCAACTGGACAACTGGACACTTAGCATATTAGGCTTTTATTATAAGGATGTTTTTGTTCAAAGCACACTCAGGGTTAAAACATTCTTAGGTCAAGAACACCAGAAGGGCTCCCCTCACATTGATTGCAGATGATTTAAAACTGCCAGAATTTGGATGTGAAGCATTCCCAGACCCTCCAACCAACTCAGCGTCAGCTACTTCTCGGATGGGGTCCTGATTCAGGTCCTCCCCAAGAAATACTTCATTGAATTCATGCTCAAGAGGACTTTCCCAGGTTTTCCTGACCTCCCTACATCACTGTAAAGTGCCAAGACCTTAAGACTTGAGTATGTGTATCACAATGGCAAGAGTGCCAGCACCCACAAAGACCCATTGGATCTGTCAGCTCCTCTCTTTGACCAAGCAGACACAATAGCTAACCAGCAAAGCAGAGTAAGCCTCTGCATGAGACCATCAGCTGATTAACAAACACACACAAATAACTAATTTAGACCAGAGGTCTAGCTTTTCTTGAGAAGCTGTAATTTGAAGGAGCTATTCTGAGATCTGTGCTCCTAGCAAGTGACTGATAACATTATGAACTGGATTGTTCACTGAGTTGAGAGACTGAGTTGTAATTGAGTGAAAAATAGACAATGAAATCTTGAAGAATTGCATGTAAGTGCAAGTCAGATTTAACTCTCTCTCTAAGTAGTATTGGTTGGGCTGAGAAATTGCTAATCCAAACCTGTGATAGGACTGGTTATTTGGATATCTCTCTTTGTCATTATTGCCTCTTACTGTTACATTGCTTTCTGTGTTATATCTGGAGGCCCATTGTTCTCAGATAATTCACATTGCCCTGACTGTGGACAACAGTGGTGTCCTAGTTTAGAACTAGGCCACTGGTTGTACCAAACTGAAATTATTGAAAATGAATGTTACCAACTATTCTTAGACCATGTTAACAGAGCTGATTATTACACTGAGTATTATCCTGATAATACTGCTAATAGAAGCCTTGTCCTTCCTTGGTCTTTCCCACTTGAATGTGCTCCCAAAATCTTACCAGGTGGACCTTTGTAAAAGCTTGCCACACATTTCTTCTGGGTCCTCTATTGGTTAGAAAAAGGATACATGCATCTAGAATAGCTAGCTGATTTGAACTCAGCATTACAATTAATCTTGGCCAGAACAGACACAACCTTAAGCAAAAAACTTGGCCAAATCAAATAACTTCTTAAAGAGTCACAATCATGGAGACTCTAGAGGGTTTTATGCTAGTAACCCAAGGAAGATGAAAAAATGACACTTTTTAAAATCTGATCCAGACTGTTACTGCTTTAGGGAAATGCTTCAATTGTTGGGTCTGCTCCCATGGTCTATACCTATTCCGTTAGGCACAAATTTAATCAGTATTCCAGCCAGACTCTTCATATAGAACCAGAGTATTTCATGTTCCCTATGTCTTAGAATTAGCTTACCCCTCCTAAAAAGCTCAACAGTCTAATTATTGACATAGGACAAGGTAGTCCTAGAGGAGATGCCCCATACTGTGTGTACCATGATGGCATTTCTAGTGATAACTTCTGTGGGAAAGCATCTTCATGATAGCTGGTTTCTAGATGATTTTGGTAAAAGAACTAGATATTCTAAAAGAAGCTACATTGTTTGAAATTGCACCTCTTGTGATTTTATTTATAATTTATCCATATATGATCATTTATTCATAATTGGCTCTATTTGGCCTCAGTGTGGCTTTAATATTATAGATAACTGGTCATCTCCTGAGAAACCACATTCTATTGGGTAACACCTACATAGGTTACACAAAAACATGCAGAAATGCCACTGTCTATACTTACCTGGCTCTGCATAAATGAAGACTGTCCTGTCTTTGTGGTGACTGAACTTAGACTGTCCTACCAGGAAATGGAAAAATGCCTGTGTATGAGTCAGGCTGCAAAAGGAGTCATCCAGTTTGACTCCATAATAGTATGAGCAGTCTAAGAGAAGCATCTTAAAACCAAGAAGGTCTGTGCTGGGTGTTAGCCACATTCTGGCCTTCACAGTTCAGAAGAAATTTAGAAAAAGCTGTTGGAACATCTCAGAGGCCATGGGATAAATTTAAAATTCCACTTAAGATGCTAGATAATTCAGTGCTTGTGTAGCAATTCAACAATGTTCTCAGGGTCCCGGGTTCTTTTTGTTTTCCCCTCTGGGATCCTTAGCTTTTGTCTTCTTAGTGTCCTCGGTGATTACAGTGTGGCTTGTTGCTACTCTAGGCATTTCAGTCCCATTTGGAAGTAGAGAGCGAAAGCTTCCCCCTTTCAAGACTCTGTCTTATTTGGAAAGAAAATCTTTCCCAAAAGTCCCTCACCAATTTCTCCTTACATCTCATTAGAAGATACTGGTTCAAATGGGAGCCTGGGAAGCCAGGCAAAGGAGAATGGGGCTGGCAGTGCCTGGGTAGGGCACATTGTCTCCCCTAATGAAATGAGGGCTTTTTTAGTAAGGAAGAAGTGGGGAATGAATGGCTGTTTTTATGCGAGAACTCATACCTGCCACATCTTGTGAAACCTGAGCTGTTTGTTAGTCTGTATAAATAATGTACCCCAGAGACCTACCCTGTATCTGCCTTATGTTTATCTTGGTGGAAGTTCTCTCCTGTTATATTGCTGAATAAACTGTGTGGACTGCTAAACTGAATATAAAACAAAAAACACATTCTTAGGTCAAAAATGATGAAAAAAATCATTATTCAGGAATCCATAGGAATTATTCAAGCCTTATTTTCACTTCTGAAAATTTGTTTTTCCTATTTCTCATTATTCCAATAAAATTTTTCTCATGAGATATAAAAGCAATATTCCCCATTAATTTTGTACATTTATAAGCTAAAACTATTTTTTTAGACTTTCACCTGACACACCTGATCTTTAAGGAAATGAAAAACATATAAGATTTTACAGTAAGATTTTTAAAACTTAGATGGTGATAGAGTCAACAAAAAATGCTTATAAAAGGTAAAGTAATTTAAAAGGTTACCTTGCAACTTAATTTCCATTTGGAAAAATTGTAGTTTTTAATCAGATCACAGTTATCTCTTATATTGTCTAAACATGTTCATTCCTAGTAAAGAAAATGAGAATGTTTCAACCACATAAAGATGCCCCATTGCTCATGGCAGCACTAGTTTTCCCTGCTGGGGATACCCAAGATGAATGATGCAAAAAGCCAGCACCATGGCCCAGCTGTGATCATGTAGAAGAAACGCAGGCCCAGAAGTCTGATTTCTTCTCAGATTTGTTACAGAAAGCAAAAAATGTTCCTTCCAACTGAGGAATAACATTTCTAACTATTACTTGTACTCAGGAAGTCACTGAGAAGATTCTCTGCTGGTTCTTGGGTGAAGAAAAAACAGATTGACCTGGAAAGAAATGCCAGCCATTTTTTTCTACTTCATGTTCAAGGTTAATGGATATGCAAGAACCTGCCTACATTAACTTCTTTTATACTTTAGAGAAATAGAATAACCTCACTGAAAATGAATATGTCCTTAGGTCTTACTTTTTTGGAATGCCTTTCTAGACTTTTCAATCCACCCTTTAACATGTGAGGCTCTTCTATCACACCCGTAGCCAATAAGCATCATATATGTGATCTGCATCCTTTTTCCAATACACAGAGTAGAATGAAACTCCCAGCTGAACATACTGTATTTAAGGTCCTTCATATAGAAGTTGTTACTTAGGTAAGGGTTAGATTCACAGTAGTGCTGCGGGTGCACAAGATCACTGATCAGGATGGCTAGGACATCTCTATGTCCAGAAACTCCCCTAAAGCAAAGAGTGGTTATAAAGAATATTAAATCAACTGGATACCATGTGTAGAGATGATTCTCTATAAATAAACCTTTCCTGGAAGATTAGTGCATATCTTCAGGTAATTGGACAACTGGCTCACAGGCACCAGTAACTATTTAGTTAAGAAGCAAAAGGTTCTGTCACTTAAAATACTTTTAAAGAATATCAAAGACCACATTCTGATTATCTTTGCATCTCCTACAAATAGAAATTACCACAATTCTAAGCATAGAAAGATAACCAATATTTGTTATATGACTAGATGGTTCATCAGAATACTGCATCTAGTTGCAAGAAGTGGAAAACCTGACAAAATACAGCCTAAGTAAGTAGCAGGTTAATTTTTACCTCTCAAAGAAAAGGGTCCAAAAAGAGCTAGTTCAGGCTGATCTGTTCGTTCATGATGCCATAGTGAGACTGGACATCTTCTATTTTGTTTTCCCATTCCACCTCTCTTAGCATCTGGTTTTCAGTTTCATGATGTCAAGATGACAGCAGCAATAGTAGGTAGAACATCCATGTTCCAGGGTGGAGGGAGAGTAAAGGCAAAGCATACAGAAGGAGACATGTGTCAGCTAAGTCTGTTCCTCTTTATCTTTAATGTAACAGCTTTCCTAGAGTCCCTAACAAATGCTTCCACTTTACATTTCACCTCCTAGAAGGGAGAGTCACATGACCAAACAAGTTGTCATCTAGGGAAATCAAGACTTTATTCACACATATGGCCTCTTCTCAAAGAAAATTGAATAAGAAGTACAGGCAACATAGATAAAAGATAGGCAATTAACAGTCGCTATTAGAAACATTACTTTCCAGGTACAGATGACTGAGGTGGGTGGGCAGTAGGCTGGCGAACCATACTTCTGCATCGCACAGAAGGCTCTCCATCATATAGTCTCAGGACTTCAAATGTACCTGCCTTTCACTGAAGCAAACATGTACGTGATTGCTGTCACATATGCCTCCCTGTTCCTGTAGTACCCATTTACTCAGAAAGCTATTTGCTATCAGGACTTAGTTCATGTATCATCACATCCACATGGAAACCTTGTCCTGCTCTATCAGACATAGTTTGTCAATTAACTACTGGAAAGTGAGCTTAATGAGGAAAATCACTGTCTTATTTACGTTTGTATTTTTAACTTTCAGAACAATGCCTTCATGATTTATTTGACTTATATTCTACATCTCCAGTAAAGATAAGATATTACATGCTTTTTGGCTAAGGTGCATGAATGAATGCCCATGTCATATACAGTATTAGGGCTAGAGAATCAACAAAGACTCAAATCTGTCTCACTAGTTTTGGAACAATTCAAACACATAGGTGAATGGTAATCAGTGTTCCAGTGTTACAATCATAAAGCAAAGTTCACAAAACCAGATACTTCGGGGGCATGAAAAGTAACTAAATGTACAGAGATATAGAGTCCTTGGAACAGGCGTAATAAGTGCTGTGGTGAACCAGTAGATACACACCACCTCTAAGAATATTCAAATGCAAGAATGTTTGCCATGTTCTGGCCAAACAAATTTCACCTGTGACTGAAACTGAGCAGTAGGAAAACAGTTGGGACAAAGGACACAAAAATTATAGGCCAAATTCTTTAAAAAGAGGTCTTCCTATTCTCATCTGCCACATTTTAGATACTCAGAAATCATATATTAAAAATGCTTACTTTCACTTAATGTCAAATCCTGGTGAACTCTGCAAATAATCAGTTGCAAATCATGTATCTAGGTCACTGAATTTATTTTATTCACTACTAGAGGTCCGGTGCACGAAATTCATGCAAGAGGGGCGGGGGCATTCTTCAGCTCGGCCTGCACCTTCTCCAATCCGGGATCCCTCTCACAATCAGGAACCACAGGCTCCTAACCTGCCTGCCTGATGCTCCTAACTGCTCCCCTGCCAGTCTGATGGCCCTAACTGCTCTCCCCTGCAGGCCTAATCCTCCTAACTGTGCTCCCCTCCTGGCCTGTTCCTCCTAACTGCCTATCTGTGCTCCCCTCCTGGCCTGATCACCCTGCCTATTTGCACTCCCTTCCTTGCCTGATTGCCCTAACTGCCTATCTGCTCTCCCTCCTCTCCACGCCCTTCAGACTCCAGGCACAGGCATGCTGAGAGTTCTCTGCCGCAACCCCGCCCCCATCCTGATTGGTTGTTGTGTAACAGCATCCCGGCCAATTTGCATATTCCTCTATTATTAGTATAGATAGGCAATGTTCGGTATGAGACAACTAATTTTTGAAAGGCATTTGCCAAATAAAATGACATAAAGTAGAGGCACAAGAACAATTTTTATTGAATCCATGAATAACTGATACGATTCTAATGTGTTTTAAACCAAGGTTGTTCATATACTAACTTCACAGAAATACAAGATATCTCTTAAATACTGATTTAGTTGTTGACTGCATTAATGAGTAAATGAATGAATCAATGACTTTTTGTTTAAGCCCATGGTTGTCATACATTAACTAACCTAACATAAATTCATGGTACCTGTTTCATTTTTTCTCCTCTCCCTGTAGCCACTCATGCCCTCAATGTGGCTGAAAATGCTTTTCTGATCCCTTAACTTTGGACTCAGCTTTTGGATTTCTTTGTTTGGTCAATAACATAAAGTAAAAAAAATGATAATGAGTATGTTCTGACTCTAGCGCTTAGAAGCTGTGTCTGTTTCCACACCCTTTTTGCATCTCTGATATTTACAGTGGAAAAACTGATACATAGAGATTTGTTCAGTTTAAGAAAAGCATCCTTTTTCTTCTTTTAAATTATATCTTAATAAAACTTCAACCACATTTTTAAAATGCCTTTTATAAATATTAAAACTGGAGTTTCATTAAAGAGCTAAAAATATTTTAATTAATGAGTTTTGTTTCCTATTGACATTTCTTGTGAAGCTTTTTACATTAATTATATTATTTGACAAGAAAGATATGAAAAATAATTTTACAGAATATATGAAAAATTAATGCACCTAATTAATTCTGCATTTTTATCCTAAAAATACCAATGTCCTTTAGTCTATATTCTTGTAAAGAAAAAAGACATTAATTTTCTATTACATAAAGGATATCTTTCCATTGACCATTTTGATTCAAAAATAATTTATGAGGGTAATGGAATTAGTATTCTGTGAGACAAATTCAATAAAAGCATTGCTCATGATTATTTTATTCTATTCTTTACTGTAAATTACTGAGTAATCATTGGTATTTTTATTTTGAAATGAGGAAATTGAGGCTCAGTGAGTTTAAGTAAGTTGCTCTAAATCATGCAATTAAAAAATACACAAGTGAGCCTGGCCAGTGTAGTTCAGCAATTGAGTATAAACAGAAGAACCAAGAGTTTGCTTCCTGGTCAGGGCACATGACAGAATTGTGGGCTCCATCCCCGGTAGGGGGCGTGCAGGAGGAACTCTCAACTTAGGAAGAGAAGAAGGCATTGATATTTGGGCCGAAACTAGAAAAAGAAAGATGTCAGCCCCAGGTTATTATGATGGGACACACATTCTGTATGCCCAGAAGGCGACAAGGAGAGACTTTCAGCTGGCATGCCATGTCCCATGATGTAGGAGACAGGATGATTCTGGGTGAGGCAAAGATGGAGCCTTAATAACATCAAATCATTGAGTTGAAGAAGATATGCCCTTCTATAATTGTTTATAAAACTAGAATCTACTGAAGAGAAAATGAAAAACAAATAGGAGTACAACTCCATGAATATTCACAAAGTGAATCTTCCAGTGTGACCAGGAACTGAGTCAGGAGTAAGGACATCACCACCACCTGAAAAGCACCAGTTTGTGTACTCTCACAATCTTTTACTCTTCCTCCTTTTCAAAATCAGCTACTGAACCCACACATTAACATTTCTTGTTTCTGAGCTTCATTTAAATATATAGGCCTTTTTGGAGTTTTTAATGTACAATGTAATTGTCTGGAAAAAGTAATTTATTTTTTTGCTTCCAATCTTTATGCTTTTATATTTTATTTTTGTATATTTTTCTAGCTTTATTAAATTGGCTGGGAGATTAAGTAAAATATTAAGTACAAGTGGTCATTGTGAGCTATAGGTTTTCTAGAGTTTAAGGACAGCCCTTTATGAATACTTACCTAAGTTTTGTTTTTTTGTTTTTGTTTTTAAATTCTTGAGTGGATGTTGAGTTCTCTCAAATGTTTGCCTAACTTTTTGAGATATAATCACATAATTCTGACTTTTTTCTGTTTTCAATTATTGTAATGTACTACACTGATTGACTTAGTATTTTCTTTACCTAAAGCAAGACTTTGTATAATAACCTTGTTCTTTATACTCTTTAGGAAAAATTCACCATAGAAACCATCTGTGCCTAGTATTCTCTTTTATTTTATTTTGTTTTTGCTTTCAATTATAATGTCTTTAAATTACAGATTCCAGTTATTCACTAAATATTAAATAATTGAGATTGTTATGATAATTTAATAAGTTGTTTCCTTTTCTAAGAAATTGCATATTATACCTACATTTTTCTATTCATTGACATAAAAAATTGTCATATTGTAATATTTCGCAAACCTGTTACTCTCCATTCCTGATATTTGCTGTTTATATCTTTCCCTTCATGTTCTTTTACTCTTTTTGTCTTGACTGAAGTTACCAGTCATTTGTTAACCTTTTTTTTAGAGAGTAAGCTTTGGGCTTTGTAGATTGTCTCTATTATAGGTTTCTATTTCATTAATAGTTTCCCTAATTAATATTTTTATTTTCTTTTAATTTAGCTTGATTTAATTGTCTTCCCATTTTAAAATAATTTTTAGAGGGATATTTAGATTATGATTGTCCAGCCATTCTGCTTTTCTAACATCTAAATATGGAAACTTCTCTACAAGTCCTGATTTAGCTATATTCTACAATTTTTGATATGTCACAGCTCCATAATCATTTACTTCAAAATATTTTTCTTGTTTTCTTGGGATTATCCTATAATCCATGTGTTATATTTAAATATTTTACCTAATTTTGAAATACATGGGCATTTCTAGTTATTTTTTTAATAGATTTATAGTTTAATTTCAATGGGTTAAGAGAACATAATCTAAATTCTTTCAGTAATTTTAAATTTGCAGTGGCTCACTTAATGGATTAGCCAATTATCAATTTTGTAACGATTCCATATGTACTTCAAACATCTGGGATATTTTTCCAGTTGTCTGTATCATTTAAAGTAAATTAATTAGATCAAACATTAGTTATTGTGTTACCTTTATGTTCTATGCCCTGAACAATTTTTGTCAGCAAGTTCTATGGGTTTTTGTGAGGGTATATAAAATCTCCCACTATGGTGAAAGATTTGTCCACTTCCCCTTTAATTTCTATCCTCTCCCTTTTTTATATAATTTAGAGGCATATTTGTGGAAACCTGCCAATTTATTATCATTATGTCTTTCTTTTGGATTGACATATATCATTGAAAAACATAGCTGTTTATTTCTAGTAATGTGACATTAGTTCCTTAACTTACAAAAAAAGCATGCAAGAATCTCCACCCCAGATGATCTGGCCTTATCTCAAAATTCCTTAACAACCTTAATAATTCCCCAGTACTCCTGGACCCTTCCCTCTTCCATTATACACTGTCAAAGGTTATTCACCCTGACCTTCTTCAAGTCTCCTAAAGGATTATATGGATGGAAAGGGAGGTGTTGCACTAAATAGAAAAGCAAGAACATGAATAATAGCCTCCAACTAGGATCTTCTATACAGATCAGGCCTTTTGCTGCTGTAGTAGTTCTATTTTAAGAAGCATTTATCATCCAAGTCCATCGGCCTTTTTATTTGGAATTCTTACTCATATATCACTCCACTTTCTTTCAAATTACATCATGCATTCAGAATGAAGTGAACTTGAATTGATTGGATAATGTCTCAGTGTTCCTGATAAATTTCCCAACCTTTCCTTTTCTTAGAAGACATTTTCAGGATTGTAAGCTACAGAGTTTGTATGGTACTATGGTCTCTAAATTGACCCTACTAACATTTTTTAATTTTTATTTTTGCAAGCTGCTAGAGATGCCCTCCCCTTTGGAAATGATGATATCATATACTCCACTTAATTTATGTTACAACATCCTGCCAATATTTGTTATGGCAGCAGTGAACACAATCTCTCTTTATCTGAAATTTTCTTTTTTAAAAAATATTTTTTTTATTGATTTCAGAGAGGAAAGAAGAGGGAGATAGAAACATCAAGGATGAGAGAGAATCTGATCAGCTGCCTCCTGCACAACTCACACTGAGGACCGAGCCTGCAACCTGGGCATGTGCCCTCAGCAGAATTGAATCGTGACCTCTTGGTTCATAGGTCAATGCTCAACCACTGAGCCATACCAGCTGGGTCTTTATCTGAAATTTTCCACTTATTTTGGCTTAGTCCCTTTATACATATTCCATCATAAATATTTGTAGCAAGGCTCCCAGCTTGAGGTTAAGCTTTGTCAATTTTAGGATTTAGCTATGTCTGTATATGTTTGGTAGACTTTTAGGGTAAGTCTTTTAAGACTCTAGTTACATGGTGGATCATGAAACTCCTTGGGGAGGGGAGACCCACTGTGAGGGAAGAAGAAATAAAGTTCACAAGCGTGGTCCAAAGACCATGTGTCCTCATCAGAGCAGAGTAGTAATTGTGAACATAAGTCTCAGTCACTTCAATTATCTTCTGACCCAGCCCCCAGGACACATGTCTGAAATCAATAGTATTACATGAAGGTTAATGAAATATAAAAGAAACGTTTCATAAAGAATTTGGGCCAAAATCTTCTGCAGGGATGAATGTCTGCACCAGCAGAGTCGGCAGGACTTATTGCACACATCTGTGCATTTGATGTTGGGCATGCAGAACTTTGTTCTTGAAATGGGTGAGCACCAACAGCTGTGGTGGCACCTGGAAGGCAACAGCAATGGTGGCACCTTTGGAGGTGCTAACTCCATACTTGCTGCATCAGCTAGTGTAGCTATGGTAGATGGTGTCAGAGTAAGCCAGAAGGAGAGATGGAGAAAACAGTGCATGTGTGAAATCTCCATAAACGCTGGTCTGTGGAGCACATTGGAGACATGTCTTTGGGAATCCTCAAAATACTCTGAAGGAATTAAAGGGAATGAAGTTTCTTTAGAGCTGACACAGAAAATTGTAATACTATATTTATTATACCATATATTTGTATTGTATTATATTTTTATTATATACTACATTATATGTCTATATTATATTATTATACACTTACTAGGGGCCTGGTGCAAGAAATTCATGCACTGGGGGGATGGCCCTCAGCCCAGCCTGCCCCCTTTCAGAATGGGAGCCCTCAGGGGATGTCCTACTGATGGCTTAGGCCCGCTCCCTATTGGCCTATAGTCTGGCCTCCCTCTGTGGGAGGTGACTGGGCTGATCAGGGGAAGGCACCAGCCCCGTCACCCCGTTGCTGCAGCCACTGCCAGTCACCACAGCCACCAAGGTGTTTTCATCAACACAGACTCCAGTCCCTTCACCATGAAAAAATGACAACTTTCTTTAGGCATTTTTAAGATGTCTCTTTCATAGGATATGACATTTCTTTCTCTCTCTTTTTTTTTTTTTTAATCCTTACCTGAGGATATGTTTCCATTGTTTTTTAGAGAGTGTGGAAGAGAGAGGGAGAGACAGAGAGGAACATCAATGTGAGAGGGACACTTTGATTGCTTGCCTCCTGCATGAGCCCTGACCTGGGCCCCAGCCAAGGAGGAGCCTGCAACCTAGGTATATTCCCTTGATCAGAATCGAACCCAGACCCTGTGGTTGGCAGGCTAATGCTCTATCCACTGAGCCAAACTGGCTAGGGCAGGATATGACATTTCTTAGCCCCTCCAGCAGCGGACCTTCGTTTTTTTCCTCCAGGAGGGTGGTAGAAAAACCCTAGATCACCTTCTTGGATTCTTATTAATCAAGTTACCAAGGACACTGCAAGTGTCGGCGTACAAGGAGCTTAGCCAATGAGCGGTCAGAAAAGGTGTTTATGTTTTAACTGGTTTGGCTCAGTGGATAGAGCATCAGCCTGCAGACTGAAGGGTCCCAGGTTTGATTCCTGTTAAGGGCATGTACCTTGGTTGGGGACACATCCCCAGTGGGGAGTGTACAGGAGGCAGCTGATTGATGTTTCTCTCTCATCAATGTTTCTGACTGTCTAGCCCTCTCCCCTCTTCTCTGTAAAAAATCAATAAAATATATTTAAAAAGAAAAGAAAACAAAAAGTGTGTCCTCTGCAGCTCATGAGCAGAGGACCACCTGTGTTGTGTCCACAGGGCTAGGGGCATGTCCCACAGCCCGGGGGCATGCCTCCAAGGCCAGCAGCCCCGCGTTGTGGGTGCCGGGCTGGGGGCGTGGACCTGAGCTGTCTCTTGGTGTTGGTGCACATGCGCAGATGTTCCCGCCTGCCCCCAGCCACTTGGCACTTGAGCCCATAGGCCCAGAGTGGCCTGGGGTGTTCTGGGACCCCAGCCATTCAGGGCCTGCACACGGGCCTACAGGCTAGGAGCGGCCTGGGTCCCAAGGATGTTCCCAGGACCCAGGCCGTTCAGTGCCTATGTATGAAAATTACCCACCCCCATCCTTGTCAGGTTAATTTGCATACTCACTCCTGATTGGCTGGTGGTTTTCATAGACGTACAGTCAGTTTGCATCTTTCTCTTTTATTATTGTAGATTATAAAATATACTAGAGGCCTGGTGCACGAAATTCGTGCATGGAGGAGGGGTTCCTTCAGCCCAGCCTGCACCCACTCCAACTGGGGACCCCTCAGGGGATGTCCAACCACTGGTTTAGGCTCAATCCACATATCAGGCCTAAACCAGCAATCAGACACCCTTCTCACAATCTGGGACTGCTGGCTCCTAACCACTCATCTGCCTGACTGCCTGATTTCCCCTAACCCCTCTGCCTGTTGGCCTGATTGCCCCTAACCTCTCTGCCCGCCTGCCTGATTGCCCCTAACCGCCTCTGCCAGCCTGCCTGATCTCCCCTAACTGCCTCTGTCTGTCTGATCATCCTTAATTTCCCTCCCCTGCTGGCCTGATCAAGCCCTCAACTGCTCTCTCCTGCCAGCTTGATCTCATCCCCAACTGCCTCTGCCTCCCTGATCACCCCTAACTGCCCTCTCCTGCCAGCCTGGTTACCCCCAATGGCCCTCCTCTGCAGGCCTGATCTCACCCCTAACTGCTCTCCCCTGCTGGTCTGATTGCCCCCAACTGCCTCTGCCTGCCTGATTGCCCCTAACTGCCCTACCCTGCCTGTCTGATCTTGCCCCTAAATGCCCTCTCCTGCTGGACTGATCTCTCCCCTAACTGCCCTCCCCTGCAGCCAATTTGGTTCTGATTGGTCAGTTTCTTTGCCAGTCAGTGTCAAAAGCTCCACCTCCTAAGCAGCCATTTACTCCTCACAGTTGACCTATATTTGGTTCTGATTGGTCAGCTTCTATGCCAGTCAGCTTCAAAAGCTCCACCTCCTAGGCACCCAATGGCTCCTTACTTCACCCAGATTTGGTTCTGATTGGTCAGTTTCTATGCCAGTCAGCATCTCTGGGCCTATCAACAGTGCCTGATCAGAAAGGTGGAGGCCTGGAGAGAAATGGAGGCAGGCTGTTGGCCAGGCCAGGCGACAAAGAGAGGCAAGTTCTGATCAACACCTACCACAGAGGCTATGGATCAGACCTTGCCTCTCTCTCTGCAGGCCTCTCTCTGGGCCTTATCTGCAGCCCCCTAGGCAGTCAGTGCTGGGTTGGGGCACCTGTAGTGCCCCAGTCAGTACTGGATCGCCATGGCAACGCAGCACTGACTTCCAGTCTGGTCAAGCCTTCAGTAGTCGTTTTGACCTTGTCTCTTTATTATATAGACTAGAAGCCCAGCTTGCAAAATCACATGGCCCCGCACACCCCTCCCTGAGCCGATCCCGTTCATGTTTGTTTTGCTGCCCAGCTGCTACCACCACTGCAGTGAGCCTCACCAGCTCATTTGTGTCTGGCTGGTCCCCATTTCTCTCTCCTCAATGTTGAGTGTCTGAGCTGTTGGCTGCTCCAAACCATTTGGCTCTTTCCCTTAGTAACAGCTTTTACCTTCTGCTCAATTCCTCTCTCAGCTTGCACCCTTCCTCCACATGCTGCCTTGCCCTGCTGCAGGCCATGTGCACCCCATCCCCTCCCCCCACGACAGGAGTACCTCCACTCACCACCTGGGGACCCATGCCATGCTCCCCGCCCCTTCCCACTTGGTGCCCATTCCCTGCACTCTCTTCACTGAGCAGCCCCTGGAGAGCTGGTGTCGTGGGACTCCTCCAAGTCCTGGAGTCCCACCCAACGGGGCCTGAGCCGCAGGACTCCCCCAGTGGTCAAGTTCCTGTCAGTGCCCACAGAGACACAGTGTCAAGTCCCCACCTACCTGCATGCCTGACAGTGCTTACAGCCCCACCCGCCCCCGACACAGGAGCCGCTGCTTGTTTGGCCTTTTATGATATAGATGGTATACATGTATAGTATATATTATATTCACATATATAATATATATGGTATGCATATGATATTATACACACCCACACTGTAGATAACTTCCCCAACACCCACATATACTTATATACATACTAGGCTGGAGCCATTAAGTAAGTAGTTATGAATGTTTTAAATATTAGCAGATCCAGGATAAGGGTGAATAAAAGTATAATAAAATAAACATATCTTTCTATTATTTGTCACAATATCTTTGAATCTGAAACTATTAGAATTATAAATACCACCCATCTACTGATAGAATACTACCTACTGATGGATTAATACTGAGGATGAAAATTATTATATCAGTCAAACACTATCTGGTTATCAGAAAGATACAGGTGTTGGGGAGACCCTGGGTATTTAATTTTTTTTTTTTCATTGCAAATGCTTTAGCATTCAAGATGTGTTTTTCACATATAGAGAAATATCATGGAATAAGGGAAACAGTTCATCAGAAGGAAGGATTATCCAATTTACCATAGCCTACATTTCCTTGTATCTTTATTGCTTTCTAAACTGGTCATTACTAAAACAATTAAACTACAGACTAGGTACTAGTAACCAAAAACTTGGTTCTTCATTTGTGGTGATTAGGTTTCACAGCTTTAAGTCTTTTTTTTCCTCAAAACATTTTTCTTTAATTTATCCAAGGACCAAAAGAATTATATTATTATACTAGAGGCCTGGTGCATGAAATTTATGCATGGGTGTGGTCCCTAGGTCTGGCCAGTAATCAAAGCACAAGCGTCTGGTATGGAAGGGCGGATCCCAGCTTACCTCTAGGCTGCCCAGCAGCACTGCACAGAAGCCAGGCTGGCAGTTCACTCACTCCCAGCCAGCCTTGCAGACTGGCTCCTGGGTGAATCCCCATGGTCCTGGTGGCTTCCCCAGCAAGCGAGCCCTGGTGTCCTGGGGGAGGGTAGCAGGGGGAGTGAGAGCAAGCTCAGTAGACACCCCACATTTTCACCACACCTCCATTCACATCACCCTTGCCTCCAGGTCACCAATAAGAGGTCTCAGCCCCTGCCCAGGCATCGCGGGAGGTTGATCACCACCACCCACCCCCAGTTCCCCATCCCAGCCTGGGGCCTGGACCAGATTGGGAGATGAAGGCCAGCCTGCCACTGGTCACCATCAGTGGAGTGATTGGTTGGGGCTGGGCCCCTTGCTGGGCTCCCTCAGAGCCTGGGAGCCAGGCGGTGGCCCCATCCCCACACCACTGCTGCTGGTCGCCATCTGTGGGGCTATTGATGGAGTGATCGGGCCCCCACTCGTACCTGCCTTGGCCTGGTGCCACCTGCTCACTTGCTCCTCCATCCCACCACGGTCCATCTCTCATCAGGTCCCATCAGGGCTGGCAGTGCCTCCATTGCTGCCTGCTGCCAGAGCCCTGTCACTGACACCTGCCATGTTCCCCACCACCCCCTGGTGGTCAGCACACACCATTGCGATTAGTTGAATTCCCGGTGGAACTCATGGTCGGGGAGACAATTTTCATATTAGGCTTTTATTATATAGGATAATGAAAAATGAAAATCATTTGTGCTGCTCAAAAAATTGGAAAGAGGTAAAAATTAATTTCACAAAAAAACAGCATGGAAGCACTAAAACAATCACAAATGCTATGCAATATTATATTTGATTTTTGAGATATTGCATGTCAAAACATCTGCCCAAATATGTACCAACCACAGACAATCAAACTCACATGGCTCTCTTAAAGCACCAACATCCATCACTGTCCCAGACATGCTCCCCAGATTACTACAAAACAAAAGATGCAAAATTGTGTAGGAGGGCCAAAATTTCAAAAGGATATCTGGGGAAAAGTAACAGACTCTCACTTGTACTTGGCTGACTTGAGATATGATTTTAAATTATGAATAGCCCATGAACTTGTGCTAGGATTTGTCACTGTAGATATACCAGGAACTCAGCACAGCCCTTGTGGCTCTCTGGGGAAGCCTAGGGAACCCTCCCACTCATGATGGCAAGAAAGCAAATGGGTTGACTCACAATCACTTTAACACACTATGGAAGGAACCTTTGCCTCAGCATCATTTTGGCAGATCATAACATTTTCAAACAGTGGCTAAAAAATATTAAGTTAAATAAATTAACATGATTGACTTTTCTCATATAATTCTCCAAATGTTTGTTATCTGTTAATCATATTTGTCTAGGATTAAAGACTCTTGGAAAGCAGAAAACACGAACTAAATTGTTCAGCTTTCTAATTACATCTGAGAAGATACAGAGAATGTACCAAATCCTTTCTTTATTTTCTCCTTTGTTTTATAACTTTTCATAATCTGATTATAATATTGTGGATTATAGAGGATTAAAAAAATCATAGAGAAACATGAAAAAAATTAATAGTATCTGTAATCCCACTACTAGAAAAAGTCTCTGTTAATATACTGGTGCATTTCTTTGAAATTCTGTACCCACCCCTCCAATCACTTTGGAAAAACTTGTCCATGTTTTTGTTTGTTTGTTGTGCTTTTGTATAACTGCAATCATACTAATTTTGCACACATCTCATTAAATATTCTTTGGTTCCACATGTCTATGGTTGTACAATTATCCATTTGTGGCCCAAACAGCTAGCTCCTTGATGAAGACACACACTTCTCCTTTATAGTGCAGAGTCCCCAAATAAGGACATTCTTTCTTAGATCGAAAGTGGGTCATGTGGCTGCATATTGGCTGGTTATGAATGTACATTAATGATGTATGCCATTTCTGTACATAAATGATGTATGTTCTTCTGCTCTAGCACACAAGAACCTCCTCCAAAAACTTCCACTTTTTTTCCTTCCCCCACCTGCCAGTTGGAAATGAATACCCAGAAACACCTGAGAAATCACATGTCCTAAGTGGCAGACCTTCCATCAACCTGAGTCCCTAAGTGACTGTATGGAGTAGATTCGTTAGCACCTCCCTCACTGGGAGTTGTGAGAAATACCTCCCACTCTGTTAAGCCACTGAGATTTGAGGTTTATTGTTAGAGCAGCAAGCATGATCTTAAAGAATACATAAATAGGACCTAATTCAATTATTCTGCTATTGTTAAATATTCACTGGTTTTCAAGTTTTTATTCTGCATAGAACTGTAATTATTATATTTAGCAATAAATATTTGTGTATACATGTATCTTCAAGACACATTTCTAGAAATCATATTATTTGAATAAATGAACATTTTAGGATACTGGTACCTATAGCCAACTGACCTCAAAAAAAGTTGAAATAATGTACACTTCAATAAGTTATGTGTAAGAATGTTTGTTTCTTGAACACTCAATCTTTCCCAATCTTTTCAAAATTCATAAAAGAAAAACAATGTTTTTACTTCTTGGATTACTTCTGAGGTTATTATTTTTCCTATGTATTTTTTTCCATTATAACTATATGTTTGTATGTTCCCCTAGTTATGTTCAGAAATAAGATCATTACCTGCATGTTCTGAGCCACACTAGACCAAGGTTGCCAACAGATCAATATAGTCAGACACATACACTTCTGTGTTAGAGTTGTTCTTGCTGCTGTAGAAAACTTAGCTTGCCAGTTTGAGCCTTAGCACTATTTTCGCTGTAGCCTATCCTTACTATTTCTGGGGGAATCTATTAGTCTGGACTTGGGCCAAAGTTCCTGATCTCTAGTCTAGATCAACTTCTAGGATAGAAGAGTTCACCTGAACTCCAGTCCTCCAGGGAAATTCCATAACAACCTGCCTTGTTCTCACAGCCCCCTTTCCAGAGGCCAGATGCTGTTCCACACACTCCTGGCCACTGACTTCAGTGATACTGCCTCCTGCATTTTGCAAGTCTTGTCACTATCTGGAGACACCTGAGGCTTTTATGTGCATTCATTTATTCATTTATGTTTATGAAGTGTCTCCTGTGGTCAGGTTCATGAGGTGTTGGTATTACTGGTATAAACACAAATGCATGGTCTCTTCCCTCACAAAGTTGGACTCGAGTTCATGTGAAAGAAGGGGCAAAGAGATGTCGGTAGGAACATACATTAAACAAGAAAACATATTAGTTGCTCTGGCTGCGTGGCTCAGTTAGTTGGAGAGTTATCACATACACCAAAATGTTGTGGGTTCAATTCCCAGTCAGGGTACATATCTAGGTTGTAGTTTTAGTCTTCTGGGCATATACAGAAAGCAGCTGATCTACTAGTATATTTCTCTCTCACATTGATGTCTCTCTCTCTCTTTCTCTCTCTCTCTCTCTCTCTCTCTCTCTCTCTCTCTCTCTCTCTCTCTTTCTTTCTCTCTCTCTCTCCCCCCCCCTTTCCCTCTCTCTCTAAAAAAAGTCAATAAAAACATGTCCTCAGGTGAGGATTTAAAAAAACATTAAAGAAAGAAAACACATTAATAAATATATAATTTTCAAAGACAAAAACCAGAACTGCAAGGAGGTTGATTTTATTCAGGTATTTTAACAGAGCATCTCCAAAGATCAGCAAGGTAGCTGGGTAGTTTTGCCTTAGATTTATATCAGGAGGTGTAAACAAGTTGCCCATGGGGAGGTTTATAGGTGGGGTTATTCTGTAGGCAAGGGAAATTGCAGTCAGTTATCTAACAGGAAATGTTTTTCTCTGTGGATAGCTACCTCAGCATAATTACTTTATAATGAACAGTTCTAATTTTAGCTAATCAATTATGACAAGCAGTTCTGATCTTAGTTAGTCAATCAAGAGACAAAGAATGGGAAGTTAAGCTCTGTCTTTCCTTATCAGCAGATTCAGGCAAGGGGCAAATAAAAGTCCTATATTTAGTCTTGTCATAGTTCAAAACTGTAAAACAAAACAAAACAAAAACCTATGAAAGAAAAAGAAAAGGTTTTAAGAGGAATTAGCAGAGTTTAGTGAAAGTTACAAAAGGCCTCTTAGGGTTGGGCATTTGAAGCCTTTTGAAAAAGCTTTCCAACAACACAAACAGCAAGGTCAAATTCCCAGAGTAGAGAAAAGCATTTAATAACCAAGACAATTTTAAGAAGCCATTTCAGCTGAAGTGAGTATGAAGAGGAAAAATATACATCAGCAGGAGCCAGATTAGGCAAGACCACGCAACATATAATGATATGTTATTTTATTCTCAGTGCCATGAGAAGACACTAAACAAAGCTGAAGAGGGGAGAATTGTGGTTCAACTGGTGTTTGGAAAGATGTCTTTAGCTGCCATGTGGAAAATTAATCATATCTGCAAGGAGTGCATAGGCAAGGAGAAGGAAGTATTGCAGTAATCTAGATTAAAAAAAAGATGATAGCTTGGACTATGCTGCTATCTATGAACTGATCAGATTCCTTACAGTTTTAATCTGATTGATAATTCTCTAGTATCTCCACACCTTTTTGAAGTAAGGGATTTAGAATGTTGTCAATAACCTTGAAGTCCCAGTCACGTTATTGGCCAGTTCTTAAAGTAAGATGACCCAACCTCAGCTTCTTTCTTTCCAATCAACCAATTGTAGAGGTGTAATGAGGCTCATAATCATACTGGATTTGGTTTCTCCCATCTCCAAAGTTCCACCTCACATTATGTATTCATGTCACACCTGTATTATTGTGCTGTTTTCATGAAGCCGTGCACACTATCCCTGAAATAATCATTGTGTGAAAGTTTATTTTCACATCACTATTGTTTTACCTCAATAGCTTAACTATCTTTCTGTTAGCTATAGAGTCAGACTTAAAGTCTTTAAAATCCCCTTCAAGAGACTCAACCTATCTTCTTATCATTAATCTTTTTCATAAACTTTCTAGAGCAACAAGATTAATATACTCATTTACCTGAATATTTCCTTTTCAATGTTGTTATTGACTAAATGTCCTCCACCCCCTAGATTCAAAGTTTGAAATTTTAACATTCAATGCAATGGTATTAGGAAGTGGGGGCTTGGAAGGTACATAGGTTATGAGGGTGGAACTAGTAACTTATAAGAAGAGACATTGAGAGCTGGCTGCCTCTCTCTGTTCTTTACCAGGTGAGGGATACAACAACAAGAGAGTCACTCATCTATAGGCCAGATGTGAGCCCTCACACACTAGATTGTAGAACTGGCACCTTAACTGTAGAACTGTGAAAAACACATGTCTGCTGTTTATAAGCCTTTCAATCTACAATATTCTATTATAGCAGCCCAAACCAACTAAAACAAGTGTGTGTGTATAATAACCTTTAAAATATTTTCTAATGATAAATTTCCTCTTTTTTACCTTATTTTAAAGAAAGGCTTAGAGAATCTTTTTAAGGATGAAATTACATCTTGTTAGGTGAGTACAAAGTTACATTTGACATTGTAGGGAAATTCACATATGTGTAGAAGGACCGGAAAGACTGTCAAGTAGTTGAAAGAATGGAATGTGCTAGGGATGAAGCATTTGTTTCTCAGCTTCAAACTCAGCTTTGCAATGTTGAGGCTGAAACTCTGCGTACCTCATTTCTGCTTTGTCACCTGGGTCCCTGTTAGTCTCTGTGAATAGGGGCTCTTGAGGGTGACAGAAATACTGGAGAAGGGAGAAAATAGTTGTACCTTCTGATTGTTCCTTATTACTATCAATCTCACTGCAGCAATTACTCTTCAACTCTTCCTCAGTGAGGACAGCAGTGGGTTCCTACTTGCAGTTTTTTCCATACCCTAAAACCAGCCTTGCTGTGCCCGGGAGACAGCAGTGTTTGCCAGCTGGCACCCCTCCTCAGGGTATGGACCCCAGTTCTCTGCTCTCCTTCTCCAAGACCCTAACATCCATAGTTTCTTCTTGCAGCTTCTTTTTCTATGTTCCCTTTGAGTGTTTCAGTTCTCTAATAGTGGATTAACAAATCCTTGTGTTAAATTATCTTTGTTAAAGTAACTTGTGCAGTTTCTTTCCTAAGCGGACACTAAGTTGATACAGTAAGGAAGTTTTATGACAAGAAGTGAGTTTAAATTTTAATTCTGCCCATTGAAACTGGGTTACAGAATTCATTTACGGATTTCATAAATAAGACTAACTAATGACCCTACACTGGAATTTTAAGCAGCTTTACTTCTCTTGTTTATTGGGCAACTCACTTAATTTTTAGTCTGTATTTTTTGGAGGAGTGGTGGTGGTGGAGGTGATCACATCACTACTGTTCACTAGTTGGTGACATGGACAAGTCAACAAAGAAGCACTTGGTCTCAAACCTAGACTACCTGGCTTGAAAACATACCTCTTCCACTTACGTACTCTGTTAATCTGGGGTGAGTGCCTCAACCTCTCCTCACCTTGTAAAATGGAGATAACGAATGATTTGTAATATTGTACTGAGGATAAGATGACATAGTTTGTTTTTTTAAATTAGAAATGTACTTGGTCCAAATAAAAGTTCAGCACATTTTCTGTTCTTATTGTCATTTGCCATAAAATTCACAATATTTTCTTATTGCTAATACATATCAAGTAAAAGTGAATGCATTTCTCATTAAAGTCTGAAAAAGTTCATCTAACCTCTGAGCTGCAATCTGACAAATCACCTTCCTCATTGACCCAAGTCCCTGTGTCCTTAGGGTAGGAGTGTGAGTTTAATTAGAGGCAAGCAGTTCGTCCGTGGTCTGTGACAAAGGCAGTGCTCTTATTCTGTGGAGATAATCTCACTGTATTGATTGCTCTCACATATGAAACATTAGTAAATCAACAGGGATAGCATATGAAATACATGAAGTAATTTTATTTTCTTAAGTACCACACTTGGGTTTGTGACCCAAAGTTCACAACATGACCCCAGTCATAATGTCAAGTTACTTGGGAAATTAAGTTTGAATGGCTGACTGATCTGCTATCAGAAATGCAAGACCAAAAGTATGGGCCCAGGTGTGACTCTGTCTAATGTTGCCAACTGAGCTTATCTTCTGGAATATCCCCTTTCTCTAAAAAAGAAAAAAAAAAAGAAAAAGAACAAAAAAAGCTAAACATGATTTCTTCCTAACAGTTCTAACTTATAGAGCACCTCTATGTGACCTTTCTGTGAAGAATCATTACAGTCCTAAATCCAACCTAGCACCAGAAATGCTCAGGGCCCACTCAAGAAGGCAAATAATCCTTTCCACTAATATTTATAGGGTAAAATAAGATTGTTGTTAGAGTATTAAATTTGGCAGTAAAATAGTAGTCAAGTTCTCAGACTAATTTAAATTGGCTAAGTGAAATAAGCAAATATTCTAGAAAAATTAGTGGTTCTGGACAAAAACCTGTTCCTAAAGTGGTAACTAAAATTTTTTTTTAAATATATTTTATTGACTTTTTACAGAGAGGAAAGGAGAGGGATAGAGAGTCAGAAACATCAATGAGAGAGAAACATCGATCAGCTGCCTCCTGCATGCCCCCCACTGGGGATGTGGCCGCAACCCAGGTATATGCCCTTGACCTGAATTGAACCCGGGACCCTTCAGTCCGCAGGCTGATGCTCTATCCACTGAGCCAAACCAGTTTCGGCTAAAAATTTTATTGGTAGTTCATCTCATGGTAAAATTGTGTAACATGTAATGAACCTAAAGTAGTCATATTTTAGTGAAAAAAATTAAAATTTAAAAGCTATCAAGACTACATTATAAAATTTCCAAAAGCCTCCTAATATTTAAATAAAAAAAGGGGGGATAGTAGAAGAATATCATGTAAGAAAAAATATCCTGTAAGTATATTACATCTAGAAAATTTTTACTTTAGAAAATTAACTTTCATTTGTAATGCTGACAGCAAGACACCCATGAAAAACACACATGGTGTCAAAACAAGCCAAAGGAAAATCATTTGGGCAAAAAATGAAAAAGGATCCCAAGTCAAATTTATAGAAAAGATTCCTTTATTAACTTTTGGTTGAGAATATGTTTGTATATTTTCAGAAAACACCTCCAAGACCATGTGGATTCCTGCAACAGAGAGGAATTGACAGGACTGCTCCACCCATGAAGACAGAAGAGAAACAGTCCAGAGATGGAAGACACTGAGGACACCTTGCCATACTAGCAGTCAGCAGCTGTGTGTCACTGCAGGTTGTCCAGGACCAAACCAGAGAAGGTCGGACCTGCATTACCACCATTTGTCCACCATCTGGAACTGAAATACCATTGCTGACCTGTACACATAAGGAACTGTTTGACATTGAAATTGGGACTCAAAAGAACTGTTGGCCCAGAAAGAAACTCACTACAGACTGATTCATTTGCCTCTCAGCATAGCCATTATTGCTTGTCTCATTTTCGGTTCTTATAAGTGTATTTGTAGTATCACATGATCTTACTCATCTAGGGGAAATAATGAACAACATAAACTGATGAACAAAAACAGACTGGGAGACAGGAAAGCATCGATCAGACTGTCAAACCTCAGAGAGAAGGTAGGGGAGGGTGGGGGTAAGGGGGAGAAATCAACCAAAGGACTTGTATGCATGCATAAAGCCTAACCAGTGGTCACAGACAACAGGGGGGTGGGGGTATGCGTGGGGAGGGGTTTGAGATGGGAATGGGGGAATGAGGACAAATCAATAAAGAAATTAATAATAAAAAAAGAATCATTACATATTTTAGATTTTTGGAAGAGCAAATTCAAATTTAAAAAAAAAAGATGCCATCTTCAACCATAAAACTGGCAAAAATTAGAAAGAGTGAAACAGCAGGAGTTTCCAAGCATGTGGAAGAACAGATTTGTTACCGGGAAATCCCCGGTTGGGCTCGGGCTACTGGTCACTGTCTCTAATAGCAAAGGCAGGGTTGAATCATTTTAGGCGTTTATTGAGAAGGCTGGCCAACCATGAAGACAGGGCGCTTACAAGCATCAAATCCTGCCTCCCAGCAAGGTGTGGGGGGACAGGATTATAAAGGAGAAGGGGCTGGGGTGAACAATGCAGCTATGTGCAGGCCTGCAGGTCCATAGACTTTAGCTATTGTAATTAGTCATCAGGCGATGAAATTATGTTGATGAGATGATGTTTTGACTCCTGGTGGGTCAGTCTGACCCTGCTTATCAGTTCTGCTTGCTGAATTCACAGCTGAGTCACCTCCTCAATCACTTTGCACGGGCCTTGAAAAGGAAACTCTAAGAAAAACATAACCCCTATTCACATATAAGACACTTAAACCCCCTGTTCACATAAGTATATGTGCTCTAAGATTTAAAATAATATGATTCCTTTTCAGATTAATTCAGGTGCTCTGTCTATTAGATTATAAGTCCTCCATATCAGATTCTCTCACACCTTGCTGATGGACATGTAGATCACTACCAAATTTTGGAAGGTTATCTGGCAATTTAAAAATATTAAAATGTTCACAATTTTTGCTCATCATTTGCACTTTTAAAAATTTACTATACTGAAAAAAGTACCAGTACTTAAGAATATAACTACAGGAACATTTGTTTTAGCACTTTTTAAAGTGGGAAAACCTAATTTCCATAAATAAGTAGTATTCCAATAAACTATAGAACATCTAGATTTTGCAATATTTTAGACCTGTTACAGCAGTTCCAGAGAGGGATATAAAAGTTAAGTGAAGAATGTAGATTAGAAAGAGTATGTGTAGCCCCTCTTGATAGCATAATACATGATACAATTTTGTCAGGAAAAGAAAAAGAAAAAGATAATACATATGTGTGCTTTTTCCTATGTATACATAAGTTTAGAAGCACAAAGACTGCTCAATACCACACAGATAATGTTGGCTCTCCCCATGGATGTGTTTTAGGTGGAGGCCCAGGCATAAAGGGTTGCTGGAGTGACTGTCATTTATTTTCTCTGAATATTTGTAGTATTAAGACTTTTCATAACAGCCATGATTTTCATTTGTAATCTATACTAATAAAAAGGTAATATGCTAATTAGACCAGGAGACCCGACATCTTCCGACCGTCTGACTTCTTTCCAGACGAAGCCACAGTAGTGGGGGACAAAGCAGAGGCAGGTAGGGGCCATGAGGCTGGCAGGGTAGGGCAGTTGGGGACCATCAGGATGGCAGGGGCACGGTTAGGCGGCTATCAAGCCAGTAGGCAGGCAGGCAAGTTGTTAGGATCCAGTGGTCCTGGATTGCGTGCGAGAGGGATGTCCAAATGCGGGTTTAGGCCCAATCTCTGGGATCGGGCCTAAACCGGCAGTCAGAAACCCCCCAAGGGGTCCTGGATTGGAGAGGGTGCATGCTGGGCTGAGGGCCGCCCCCCATGCATGAATTTCATTGCACTGGGCCTCTAGTTTTTAAATAAAATAAAACAATAATTTATCATAACAGATAAGGGAACTAAATCTAAAAATTTTTAAATTTCCACATCTAATCAGAAGATAATTAATATAGTATTTGAATCCAAATCTGTATGATTCCAAAAGCTTCTCAATTGTTCCACACACACTTCCTCTGACCTCATAAAATACACACTTGAAAGGAACAGGTAGAGTGAGTAGGTTTGGGCTGGAAGAGCATTCCGATTCTTTTGGAAATCACATTCATGCAAAGCCATTTGTTTCATGTGGGATTCACCTTGCCCATTGGTGAGAAAACAGGCAGAACACAGTCAGACTTCTGTAACATTTAACCACCATTAGCCACATCTGGTAGTGTCCAGAGTACGGTAATAAGGCAGCAGCGCTATCTGGAGCAGGTATAGAAAAGTATTGCCCAGAACTGAGAGATAAAAGGAAGAGGCGTTGCTTGTGGCCACTTCAATTCATTTATCAGGGCCAGGGGTTTCCTTTTGGGCAGGAGAAAAAAATGAGAATTTGTGCTGCAGCTCGGCAGGTTGAGCCACATACCCACAATGTGTAAACCCCATTTAACCAGACACCCATCAGCCTTCCTTGTGTGGGGGTAAAAAGGAATGATACCTGATGAAGTATGTTTTCCAGTGGTTTGCTTTTTCTGCAAACACTATCTTGTGGGAAAAAGAGAAGCCCATGCTTTGTAAACAGCCTTAGAAGATGATGAGAAAAGCAATAAGCCTCTCTGAAAACTCCTGCCTGGGAACATTTCCCCAGGGCCTTCATCGTATGAGCATTACTATGCAATGGGAATTAACTCCCATCCGCAGAGCAGCCCGGCACTTCAGAGTTGATTACTCTTGTCCCTGGAGGCAGAGGCTTTCTGCATCACAGGACCAACCTATGGGAAAGCAGGGCTTACTGAGCTCGGTGCCCCTGGAGCTGGGCATGCCCGTTGGGTGAAAGATGACCAAGGCAGTCCCTGCTTATGAAAGTCCTGGTCTCAATGATGTTTACATTGATTTGGGCAGCTCAGAGAGGGCATGAAATGGGAAGACATGAAGAAGGAAAGTTGTCACAGAAATTATTTCAAAGCTACGCTAATTAGGTAAATCAAGGGTAGTAAGGCAAACAAAGTATTCATGGAGCCAGAGTCAGAAATGCAGGGGGGCCCACACAATCCACTGTGGTAACTGCTGCCTTTTGCACTCAGAGTAAGAAAGAGAAGGAAGTGAAATGAATCCATCAAGACCAAAAGCCCTCTGGTCCAAATCCGAGGTGGAAAGGGATCACATTTTACATTCTGTTCTTTTAATGAAGCCATTACATTTCCTTGGATTATCATTTGTAATTCATGCAGTTATCAGCTCCAAGGGAGCTCAGGAAAGAAGCAGAGTCCTGGCGTGTGAAACAGGCTTTGGCAGTGTACTTTTTCTAACTGTAATCCCGAAATGGCTCCTGCTGTTACTCAGGAAATGAAATATATGCAGACGTTCGAAAGCACAGAGAAATATCAAACCCAACTAAATATCTGGCACATTTAATTATAATTTTTTAAAAATGTCTTTGTTCTTGTCTTTTATGATGAAGACCTAAATGTCAACAAACAAGTGTTATTTTCAGGAACTGAATAATTAAGCAACTTTTCAGCCAATGTCGAATATAATATTTCCATAGCCCCTTGTAATTAGAGATCACTTTCATGATGTTTCTCTGCCCTCAAATAACTCCTGCCCTTAAAATATATCACGTTTACATCTGTCATTTTATGTTTTTGGTTTGTTTTGATTGGATTTTAAGTTTCTCATCCAACATTTCAGATAGGGAGACTATCAAGAATATAGATAGATGATAGAGATGATAGATAGATAGATAGATAGATAGATAGATAGATAGATAGATAGATAGATGATAGATAGATAGATAGATAGATAGATAGATAGATAGATATGTTTTATTTTATTTTATCTTATTACTTTATTTTTTTGTGAGGGCATAGGTTGTCCTAAGTTCCACAAAAGAATAATGAAGAAATTACAAATAGAAGCAGGATTGCTTGGATCCTCATTTGATGCTTTTCTAACCAGTTCCTACTGAATTTTGAGTCCTCTCCCTCACTCATCCTGAATCTTCCAGCTGATGGTTGCTTCATGGTGTTGGTGATTAAATAGGCACCAGTGCAAAGAAGCCCAGTGGCACGTGTGCACAGTGCAGAAAAGAACAAGCCAGGGAGGCCACTGGTGCCTGGAGTTTGAGCAATGCAGGAAACCCATCCTGGAACCCATTTCTTCTTGGACAGATTCATCTTGCAGCTCACAGAGAGGACAGGGGAGAAGCCACT
This sequence comes from Corynorhinus townsendii, assembly GCA_026230045.1. NCBI lineage: Eukaryota > Metazoa > Chordata > Mammalia > Chiroptera > Vespertilionidae > Corynorhinus > Corynorhinus townsendii. Next base: position 84,605,221 of record JAPDVU010000005.1, read on the forward strand.
TCTAAGCATGGCCAGGGGGCAAAACCAGGAAAAGAGACTCGAAGTGTTCCCAGGATAGGAACTCACGCAAAGCCCCTCTTGGACCTCCCTGCTTGTGCTGCAAATAGGATCAGCAGGACTCCCTGTAAGTTCAAAAAACATGTTCCCCATCCTCAGGGGTTCAGGCCTGGCCACCGGCAAGTCTAAGAGCACTTACTGGGTGCCTCAGTGAATAAATGCAAGCAGAAAGGCTAACAGGCACAGGGGCCAAGCAGAGAATCAGCGCAGACACCAGCCAGCAAGCTGACATTGGTTTCTAAAGTTCTCTTTATCCTGAGGTCAACAGTCCCAGGGTAGAAATAAAAAGACCTCTGTGAAACAGCTGCCCTTGTCTACACCCGGATCCCAACCTTTTCAAGTCTGAGAGTTCCTTTTTAAAATCGACCCCTGATACTTGTTATCTTCAACTATGGGTTAATTGAAAGAAAACATTGTGACCAAATAACTGCACAAATCCAATAATATTTTAAAATAAATGTTTATAAAATTAATCACTAAATAATTTTGGCCTGAGATACTGTATTTATTCAGACTAAGTATGTATTTGTCTGTTTTACTTTTTTTTGAAAAGAATGAAAAAAAAAAAAAAAAAAGGACAGGTGGCAGGATAAAATGTTGAACTTTTCATCATTGCCTTTCTTTTCCTGCATCCCTAACTCCCTAGTCCAGGCTTCAGAAGAAGTTCTGGTCATTATAATGGGGGGAAAGGAGTTGGCAGGAGTAAAGATAGAATTGAGTCACAGATGCCAAATTCTTGAATTCTAGGTTTTATATTTTTCCCTTTTCACTATGGAAATATTTAATTGTTTCCAAAAGGAGAGCTTATAGCAGTGGTCAGCAAACCGTGGCTCGCGAGCCACATGCAGCTCTTTGGCCACTTGAGTGTGGATCTTCCACAAAATACCACAGCCTGGGTGAGTGTATTTTGAAGAAGTGGCATTAGAAGAAGTTTAAGTTTAAAAAATTTGGCTCTCAAAAAAGACTTCAATTATTGTACTGTTGATATTTGGCTTTGTTGACTAATGAGTTTGCCGACCACTGGGTTAATGAAATGACCTATCTGCAGGTATTATGCAGCTTCGACTCCTAGATACACTTGCCAATTTGTTGGTTCACAGCCTCAGAAGCTCCCTGGGTGAAATCTGAAACTGGTCCTGTACACAGAGGGCAAAGAGTGACCAAAGGAAATGTGGATCACTGCACCCAATCTGCCAGAATCTTAAAAGTTTATATAGAAGCCTGAAAAGGGGTCCATCTCATACACCATCCAGAAGATCTCAATGCATTACTCTCTCAAGGCTGTGTCCCTGCAACAGCTTCTGCAATGGGAACCAGGGACAGAACATACATCCCAAATACAGAAGTGGGGGTAAGAAGCCTCCATTGCCAGAGCTCACCAGGAGTAATAAACTCTCAGTGGCCTCCTCCAATACAACCTTATGTCATATTTTATGACACATGTTTGTCTCATTGTTTTAAAGCAAATCTCAGATAAGTATGCATCCTGGTAATATTTCCACATAGTGTTTTTATTGATGCTCTTCATTTCTTTATTGGTTGTTCATATATATATAAACATATATTTTAGAGGCCCAGTGCACGAAATTCATGCACGGGGGAGCAGAGATGTCCCAGTCGAGCCTAAATGGGCAGTCTGACATGCCTCTCACAATCCAGGACTGCTGACTCCCAACTGCTAGCCTGCCTACCTTCCTGATTGCCCCTAACTGCTTCTGCCTGCCAGCCTGATCACTCCCTAACCACTCCCCTGCCAGCCTGATTGATGCCTAACTGCTCCCCAGCCAGCCTGATTGCCCCTAACTGCTCTCCCCTGCAGGCCCAGTTTCCCCCAACTTCCCTCCTCTGCCAGCCTGGTCACCCCTAACTGCCCTCCCCTGCTGGCCTGATTGCCCACAACTGCCCTCCCCTGCTGGCCTGGTCCCTCCCAACTGCCCTCCCCTGCTGGCCATCTTGTGGCAGCCATCTAGTGTCCACATGAGGACAGCAATCTTTGACCACATGGGGGCAGCCATTTTGTGTGTTGGAGTGATGGTCAATTTGCATATTACTCTTTTATTAGATAGGATAGAAGACTGGTGCATGGGTGGGAGCCAGCTGGTTTGCCCTGAAGGGTGTCCTGGATTAGGGTGGGGGTTCCCTTGGGGCATGGGGTGGCCTGGGGTAGGGGCCTGTGGTGGTTTGCAGGCCATCCACGCCCCCCGGCAACCCAAGCAGAGGCCCTGGTAACTGGGATTTATTTATCTTCTATAATTGAAATTTTGTAGCCTTGAGCAGAGGCCAGGACAGGCCAGGAACTTGGCTTCCTCCATCACCGGGGATACCCAAGCTTCCTGCTTGCTCCGTGGCCATAGCCATTTTTGTTGGGATTTATTTATCTTCTATAATTGGAACTGTAGCCTTGAGTGGAGGCCTGGGCCAGCCAGGGTGTGCAGGAAGCTTGACTTCTCCATTGCCAAGGAAACCCAAGCCTCCTGTTTGCTCCATGGACACAGCCATCTTGGTTGGGTTAATTTGCATACTTGCTCCTGATTGGCTGCTGGGCGTGGCTTGTGGGTGCAGCGGAGGTATGGTCAATTTCCATATTACTCTTGTATTAGATAGGATATGCCTAAGTGGCCATCTGACTGTCTGACCAGTAGCTATGATGCGTAATGACTACTAGGGGGCAGATGCTCAAGCTGCAGTGACTTGGCAGCTATGGTTCTTATGTGACTCACCCAGAACCAGAGAGGAGGAAGCCTGATTCTGGGGTGCATAACCCAAGAACCACCCTCTCGCAATATGGGACCTCAGGGGATGTTGGAGAGCTGGTTTTGGCCCAATCCCCACAGGCCAGTCCGAGGGACCCCACCAGTGCATCCCCGCACTGGGCCTATAGTATAAATATAATATCATTATCACATCTAATTAAATTAACAAATTCTTACAATTTTTAATACCTTATCTATATTCTATATCCATATTTGCCTGCATATCTCAATAATGATTTTATAATTGGTTTGTTCAATTCAGGATCCAAACAAGGCATACTAGTACATATTCCATTCAGTTTTCTAAGTCTCTTTTAGTCTCTAACAATCTTGCTTCCCATTTTAAGTCATATATTTATTGAAAAAAACTGAGTTATTTATCTCAGAGCACTCATCACACCTTAGATGTGGCTGATTGTTACACTGTGGTATATTTAACTTGTTCCAACTCTTTTCCTAGTAAATTATGTAAACTGGTAGGAAGCTAGATTTAGAAGTTTGAATAAATCGAGATTTTTTTTGGTTTTATTTTGCTTTGTTTTGTAAACACAGGTGTTCTTCTATTTATATCTCACCAAGAATTATGTATATGTAGTGAATCTGTTTTTAGCATGCTAAGACTGAATCTGAGATTTCAAAAAGTAATAGAACAAGAGTGACTGAAAAGAACATGTATCAAAAGGATAAGTGTTTGTTTGGAAATTAGGAAGAAAGAAGGGAAATTAACAGAGGAGGCTAAAGGCCAGTGAACAGGGTGGCTGGTTGGACCTTGCCCACTCCCCAGACTGAAGCTATGAGAGGAACAGCACCAAAGCTCTATGTCAGTTTGAGACTCTGATGATTAAGGAACCTTACACCGGGCTTTCCACATTGAATTCTGAAAAGTCATATCATCTCAGAAGCAACTTCCACCACAAGACCAGTCAGTCACCTTCCATGGCCCAGCAGCAACTTCAGGAACTAGTCTGAAGCTCGCCCTGTTGGGATGCAGAAGTAAGCAAAGAGGATCAGAATATGGAAAAGGGTATTTAGAGACGTCAGCTCCAGATGTTTGCCTGGGCCAAGTACTTGCAGACAGAGGAACAGAAGTCTCAACAGATAGTCACATGAAGATTGATAACACCCAGGAACCACAACTCTCCAAATTTCCTTCTTAGCAGATAGTCTTTGAGCACTTATATGCCCATACATGAGGTGATCCCAATCAAGAAGCAATTTTCCTATTTTTCCCAATGAGATCACTTTTTTTTTAACACATTTTGGGCCCTAGCCAGTATGGCTAGATGGATAGAGCATCAGCCTGTAGACTGAAGCATCCTAGGTTCAATTCTGGTCAAGGGCATATACCTCTGTTGCAGGCCCCTCCCTGGCCTGAGGCCCTGGTAAAGGCACAACCAATTGATGTGAGATTTTTCTCTGTCTTTCCCTATCTCTTCCACTCATTAAAAAAAAAATGCATTTTGGTCAACTTGAATACATATTTTTGGTGGAAATCATGTAATATCTACTTATAATAATGCTTAATTTATTATTTACACATGCACAATTATAAGCACATAGGATAATTTTCTGTTTCCATATGTATTCACATCCCTCACATGGTCCTTTAATACAGGTAATGACCTCAGGTGTCACTCATTGTTTATTTAATAAATCTAATAGTATTGTATTCCAGGGCACATCACTCTCACTTCCATCTAAGTTGTTTGAAATACAGAATCTTTAAAATCTTGCACAACACTGTGTTACTGAAAATAATTTTTTATCCCAAATCCCAACCATCCTTCTGTAAAACTTTAGAATAGTTACTTTTTTCTACATTGTAATTGGTATAAAATTTTGTTCTCTTCAACGTAATCATTTGTGCTTTTGCTTTTCAAAGATATTTACTAAAAGCATACTTATTCTAACCACTAACTTGCAATTATGAGCTAATGCCCCCAAGAAACTAAACTAAACCTGCATTAAATTTATTTGCTTATTTTTTAAACAATTCTGCCAGATGATCTCCATAAGCATTCAAAATTATTCATTATGCCTTGTGTTTGGGCACATATAAATTATTCCTTCTCCCCTTCAGCCATGTGAAAATATAAATCCAAGAAAGCAGAAAAGAGAAAATAATAAATTTGAGTAATATTTAAGTCTGAAATAACTGAGGAGAAATCATAAAACCTGACTTATCCTTTATAGAAGTAACTAAATTAAATATTTTGCTATTAGGCAGAATGGAGACTCCAGACAGAAATTAGGATATCATAGGAAAATAAAATAAATTCCATTTTTCATAAATGAGTATATGGCTTTAAAATCTGTAACTACTCTCTACACAGTTGGGTGATTATAATAGAGGAATTAATAAAATCTGATTCAGTGCAATGAAGATCTATTGGGTTCCTCTTAAGTTCTAGATACTGGCACAGACCACAGAAAGATGGCAAGATAAAGCCAGTCCTCATTAAAGTTTTCAACATTGTAATTATATCCTATCTTTCCTAATACCATCTTAACAGCAGACACCAATTCTATATTAATGCATTTGGCTACTTTCAGAAATATTTTCAGAAGTCTCAGTGCCTACTCTTTAGTCCCATCCAACTCATTCATTGTAACTATTGCTGATTAGGTAGAGATTGTGTGAATGTAATTAAGACTTCACTTAATGCAATAAGTTAAATCATTAGCTCATTACTCTAAGTTTATTGGAAATATTACTACTTTTAGAGAAAATGAAGCTGAAGCTCAGAAAATGCATAAAAGTCACACAACAAATGAATGGCAGAACTAGAATTTTGGCCCTTGCCTATCTGCTTTTAAGACATTCTATTTACATTAAGGACTGATTATAAAAATTCAGTTATTTGATTTTGCAGCATGTTTTGTTATGATGGTCTATTTTAAAACAATTTACTTACTGACTTTTGAAAACATTCAGTGTGACTACATAGAATAGACATTTGTGACTATCAGGGACAGGAACAATAGTCCACCCCAGGGTCTCATCAGAGAAGATTTTGGATAAACAAGAGATTATTCTCCTACCCCCAGACACTGTGAATACCAAAATTCACATTGTGTATCATTGCATTTGCACCTCCAAGAACTAACATAAATATGCAGAATTAAGAGCAAAGCCCAAGGAAAAGGTGAATCAATTAAGCAAGTAAAAATATAAAAGCTTTCAATATGAAAGCTTACCATGTGCAGAGCAGTAGACCAAACTAAGGGTGTAAGTGTCAGAATCTTACATACAAAAATATAAAAGCTGATGAGGCTATTAGGTTACACTAGAACTTCAGAATTGCAATAAGGGAGAAGAAAACCATGAAATTTGAGAGTAAGTTGTTGCAAATATATATGAAGCCAGAAATGGGGAAGTAAATTTTTGTAATATCTGGTTATACAGACTTACTACAGCTTAAATGCATAAAGAAGTATTTTAAATGTTTAGAAAAGTTTATGGATGATAGGTACATACAAAATTATTAAGAGCAATTACCTGTATAGCATGACACTAGACCCTTCTGTTTGGAGCTATAAATGGAACCTAGGATGTATTTACAGTGATATTTTTCTGTGTTACTCCTATGTTTCCATTCATTCATTCATTTCAATTGGATATCTACACTTTGCTTTCATTCACAGATGCAACAGGTATAGGCTATGAATCTGTTTTTTGGCCATTCATCAAGTTAACTGGGGTATAGACAATTCTGGAACTCATGTTCTATTAGGGGATATAGACACTATTAATTATTTACTTGCAATTGTGAAAGGTGCTGCAAAGGAGAACTGTGCCTTCGGAAAGAATACAACTCTATGGTCTGTTCTGCTTTAGGAAGTCAGGACTTCCTGAGGAAGTGAAGCTGAAATCTGAATTAACCTGTCTATAAATGGTGAATCAGGGAGGACAGAGGAGCATTCCAAGTAAGAATGGCAATGTTGAAGTTGCCAAATGAAAACCAGTTACTAGGACACACATGGAGAGAAGCAAAGGCAGGTGGGAAGTGGGGGCTGAAGAAATCAACGTGCACATCCTTGACAGCCACAGGAGGAAACTTAAAACTTATATTGAGAGCAGTAGGAAGCCATTGTCCTAGTCCAAGAGATGTAGAGATGCACAGGTATTTTTTTCTCTTTTGTGTTCTTCGGTAATGAGAATGAGAGGAAGCCATTAAAAAGACAGATGGAAATGGATGGAGTGTTTACAATGAGTGAGGCAACTCAACATGTTTTATCTATTTAATCCTTACAATAGAATAATTATGATTACCTTATAAAATAGACTAGAGGCCCGGTGCACGAAATTCGTGCACGGGTGGGGGGGGGGGGGAGCGTGTCCCTCAGCCCAGCCTGCACCCTCACCAATTTGGGATTCCTTGAAGGATGTCCGACTGCCCCTTTAGGCCCGATCCCAGTGGGATCAGCCTAAATGGGTGGTCAGACATCCCCTTTACAATCCAGGACTGCTAATCCCAACTGCCCTCCCCTGCAGGCCTGGCCCCCTCCAACTGCCCTCCCCTTCAGGCTTGAGTCCGCCCCAATTGTCCTCCCCTACAGTCCTTGTCCCCCCCCAGCTGCCCTCCCCTGCTGGCCTGGTTCCCCCCAACTGCCCTCCCCTGCAGGCCTGGTCTCCCCCAACTGCCCTCCTCTGCTGGCCTAGTCACCCCTAACTTCCCACAACTGCCCTCCCCTGCAAGCCATCTTGTGGCGACCATCTTGTGGTGGCCATCTTGTGTCCACATGGGGGCAGCAATCTTTGACTACATGGGGGTGGCCATCTTGTGTCTTGGTGTGATGGTCAATTTGCATATTACTCTTTTATTAGATAGGATGAGAAAATTAAGACTCAATTACTCGATGGAGTTCATACTTTCTACAATGTGGGTAAGATATGATTGAACTGTTCTGCTTGGCTGTAAGCATTGTGCTCTTTCCCTTTGCATAATTTTCTTGTTCCCATTCCTTCTTATTAAGAATTCCTATTGTCTGTCTCCTCTCACTCTCTCCTCTTACCAAATCATATTCTTAACTTCACTTTCATAACAGCCAAATATATCATGAAAAAAACAGGCTTGGTCTACTGTTTTCACTGCAATGAGTTCCTGATACATGTTGTACATTCAATAAATATTTATTGGATGAATTTCAACATTCTGTCCTCCACCATCTGTCCTTCATCTAGTCCTTCAGTGTTGACACTTCCATGCTAATAACTTACAAGTACACATGCTTAGCCACATCTTCTAATTGGAGTACCAGATTGGTATTCTTGGACATTTTTAATGTTTCACCAGCACTTCTAGCTCAACATATTCATTTTCTTGCTCCAACACCTTTACCTAATGTTTCCTCATTTATTAAAAATGCATAATCTTTTCCCCAGGAACTTAATCTCAAAACCTGAGTTATCTTTATAGCCTTTTTGCTCCTTATCCCTCAAATTTAAATAACTAAGGAATCAGGTAAGACTTGCATATTTGGGTGAATGTAACCTGAACTCATTTCTACCAACTCACATAGTCCAATATCTCATAACTTTTTGTTCTAATTCCAAAACATACTTTCTCAGACTTTCTCAACTCTGTTTCTTATTCTGTACATATCATTTTTATTTTGTCCTAAACTGGTTTACTCTCACTTGTGTTCTTCAGTGATGAGGGTGAGAGAAACCTTTTAAAAGAAAGACTAGCCCTGGCCAGTGTTGCTCAATGGTTAAGCATTGACCTATGAACCAGGAGGTCACCATTCCATTCCCAGTCAGGGAACATGCCCAGGTTGCTGGCTCACTGAGGGACCCCACCAGAGGAGGCTAAAGGCCAGTGAACGGGGCGGCTGGTTGGACCTTGCCCACTCCCCAGACTGAAGCTGTGAGAGGAACAGCACCAAAGCTCTATGTCAGTTTGAGACTCCAGTGGTTAAGGAGTCTTACACCCTGCTTTCCACATTGAATTCTCAAAAGTCATGTCATCTCAGAAGCAACTACCACTACAAGATGAGCTGGTCACCTTCCATGGCCCAGCAGCAACTTTAGGAACTAGTCTGAAGTTCACCCAGTTGGGATGCAGAAGTGAGCAAAGAGGATCAGAAGATAGAAAAAGGTATTTAAGGGGTGTGTGGAGGAGGCAGCAGATCAATAATTCTCTCTCATCATTGATGTTTCTTTCTATCTCTCCCTCTCCTTCCCTCCCTGAAATCAATAAAAACATATTTTTTAAAAAAAGAAAGACTAAATGTGGATACAGTGTTTATAATGAATGAGGCACTCAATGTGGGGAAGCATGGGACTTGGTTGGAAAGTCTGTAAGGATGATTCTCTGAAAGGTCGGGGGCCTCTAGGGTACCCTTGGCAAAGGTAGAAGCCCCTGCCTTGACTTTTCCAAACAAGTCCAAGCCCCTGGGTGTTTTGCTAAAATCTCTGTTTAGTCTTTTAGACCCAAACTTATAGAAGCATGTACTTTTTCAAGGATACTTACCCTACTGATAGTATCTAATAGTTAATTTTGGTTCAAGCTGTTGTCACAATAAAAGCCTAAGGAGGCAGGTGAATGAGGTTACTTGGTGGCTATAGCCAAGTAGTCCCTTAGCCTCTCTTTCATAGAAACATGTGTCAGAGTAATCATTCATCCGTTGCTCAAGGTCTGGTGGTCAACCCCCACAGGTGGTTCCCTGTGTGAGGAGCCAGGAACCCAATGGAACCCTCAGAAATGAAGAGTAAGAAAATGAAAATAACTGCACAGTAAGTCATTGGTGCCCACTTGGGATTTCCAAGTTCAAGGAAATTGTTTCTCAGCTACGGACTTCATTATCTCTGTTATGCTTAAGAGTATGAGTATATTTTCCATTGGAAAATAAGCCTATTTCTGAAAGTAAGAAAAACTAAAGGTTTTTCCTAGAAAACCAAGGTTGTATTATATTATATATATATATATATGTGTGTGTGTGTGTGTGTGTGTGTGCATGTATTACTAAAATGATTATGTTATGTTAATCAGGAAGTTGATTACTTTAAATGAATGCATTACTTAATACTGTTTAATAATATCTATACTAATAAAAGAGAAACATGCAAATTGACCATACCTCTGCTATGTCCACCAGCCAATCAGAGCTAATATGCAAATTAACCCAACAAAGATGGTGGCCGCCATGGAGCTGGAGTGAGTATGAGGCTTCGGTTGCCCCCAGCAATGGAGGAAGCCAAGCTTCCCTCCTGCCTTGGCCAGCCCTGGCCTCCGCTCAAGGAGGCACTGAAAAAAGAAAAAAGAAAAAAAGGAGGGGCTGGGAACTTGGGTCACTGGGGGGCAAGGCCAGCCTGCACACAGTCATTAGCCCCTCACCCAGGCTGGCCAGGCACCCCAGCGGGACCCCCTCCCCCTGAGGGGGCTGTGGCCAGCCTGCAAACAGCTCTCAGCTGGTGCACTAGTGGGGGCTCACCCCATGGGAGCATGGCTGGCCTGAAAACCACCATAGGCCCCTCGCCCAGGCCACTCCATGCCCCAAGGGAGCCCCCACCCTGATCTGGGACAAGCTTCAGGGCAAACCAGCCTGCCCCCACTAGTGCACCAGGCCTCTATCTATACTAATAAAAGGGTAATATGCTAATTACACTGGGAGACCTTTCAGAAGACCTTCTGGATGTTCTTCTGGACAAAGCCATGGTGGCAGGGCCAAGGTAGAGTTTGATAGAAGCCAAGAGGGGAGGACAGTTGTGGGTTATTAGGCCAGGATGGGACGGCAGTTGTGGGTGATCAGGCTGGTGGGGGGCAGGGCCATTGAGAGTAAGCAGACTATCATGGGGGCCAGTTGGGGGCAGGCAGGTCATCAGTGGGGGTAAGTTGGAGGTGATCAGGCTGGCAGGGGGGGGCATTTGGGAGTGAGCAGGCCAGAAGCAGTGGGCAGCTGGGGGCAAGCAGGCCAGCAGGCAGAGTGGTTAGGGGCAATCAGGCAGGCAGGCAGGCAGGCAGGTGAGCGGTTAGGAGCCAGCAGTCCTGGATTGTGAAAGGGATGTCTGACTGCCGGTTTAGGCCCAATCCCTGTAAACTGGCAGTGGGACATCCTTTGAGGGGTCCCAGATTGGAGAGGGTGCAGGCCGGGCTGAGGGATACCCCCCACCCCCTGTGCACAAATTTCATGCACTGGGCGACTAGTATAATAATATATTTGACTACCTTCATAGGGTTTGAATTTTAAGATTTGCTTTTTCTCCTTATGAAGGAAATTTTATACTTAAGGTATATGGGAATCTCTGTCAAATAAGGAAATGGTAATTATATTCTATTTATATATTTATATTAAATAGATTCTAATATGCTTTCATTTATAACTAATTGTTATAAGTTATTAGAGGCCCGGTGCACAAATTCTTGCATGGGTGGGGTCTGGCTGGCCTGCCCCAGTCGGGGTGATCGGGGCCCATTGGGGCTGATCAGGGCCTGGCCAGCTGGGAGGAGGGGATGTGGGAGTTTGGTCAGCTGGCCCCACCCCCAATTGGGATGGGGGAGCTGATCTGAGCCAGGCTGGTGGCGGGGGGAAGGGCCATAGGAGGTTGACCAGCTGGCCCTGCCCCTGATTGGGCCTGTTGGCCAGCCACAGTGCACATGATAGGAACCGGTCATTCCGGTTATTCCGGTCACTTGGTTTTTTATACATATAGATAATATTGTGGAATATTGTATTCTGAAAAGTAATCATATTATTTTAAATCTTAGAACACATATACTTATATGTGAATAGGGGATTAAGTTTTTCTTAAAGTTTTCTCTTCAAGGCCTGTGCAAAGTAATTAAGGAAGTGACTCAGCTGTGAATCCAGTAAGCAGAACTAATAAGCATGGTCATACCGACCCACCAGGAGTCAGCGTCATCTCCTCATCATCATGTCATCGCCTAACAATAGCTGATGTCTACAGACCCCAGGCCTACAGGTAGCTACATTCCTCACCCTACCCTCTTCCCCTTTATAATCCTGTCCCCTACAACTTGCTAAAAGGCAAGATTTAATGCTTGTAAGCACCCTGTCCTCTTAATTAAACTAACCAGTGCTGTCATTGTAATTCTTTTTGTTTTTCTTATAGTCTACAAAATCAGAACTCAAGCAGTGAATGTGCTTAATGGACCCCACCATTCCAAAGCAGAAAGTTCGCCACATCCCTCTTATCTTCTACAGCCAACAAAACAAAAAGGGGGGAGATGTGGGAAAGCACAGGACTTGATTGAAAAGTCTGTAAGAAAGATTCTCTGAAAGGTTGGGGGACTCTAGGGGAACCATGGCGAAGGTGGTAGCCCCTGACTTGACTTTTTCAAACAAGTCAGAGCCCCCAGGTATTTTGCTAAAATCTTTATGTTTAGTCTTTTAGACCCAACCTTGTAAAAACATGTGCTTTCTCAAGAATACTTACCTTATTGATAGTATCTAATAGTTAATTTTAGTTCAAGCTGTTGTTACAATAAGAGCCTAAGGAGGCAGGCGAATGAAGCTACTTGGTGGTTATAGCCAAGTAGTCCCTTAGCCTCTCTTTCACAGAAACATGTGTCAGAGTAATCATTCATCCATTGTTCATGGTCTGCCGGTCAGTCCTGGCAACTCAACATATTTTATTTATCTAAGCTGTTACCCACCCACCCAAAAAATGTTCACAGAAATAATCTTGAGAATACAGTAACTTCCCTGAGGATTTTGAAGACCATATCCAGCACCCATCAGCTTCCATACCCTGTTGGCACCCTCTCTTTCAATGTGGGCCTCTTCCAAAACCCATGTGGAAATTTTCCCTCCACATTCAGCTTCCACACCCAACATACTAAGTGTATCAGTTAATAATGCAGATTTTGTAATCAAAGAAAACACAATAATTTCAAGAGAAATATCAAAAGTGCTTTATTCAAAGTAATGTCCATCTCTAGCTACACATTTTCCCCATCTTTCAGGTAATTTGTGGATACCGTCCCAATAGAACTTTTCTTGTTTTGAGGCAAACCATTCAGAGACCCAATTTTCCACTTCTTCTTACGTTTTGAAGAGCTGCTCAGAAAGTCCATATGCTAGTGATCGGAACAAATGGTAATCTGATGGAGCAAGTTCTGTTGAATACAGTGGGTAGGTTAATACTTCCCAGGCAAGATCTTTTAAAGTGTCTTAACTGGTTTTGAGGTGTGTGATGGTGCATTATCATGAAGCAAAATTACTTTGCCGTGTCTTCTGGCACATTCTGGTCATTTCACAATCAAAGTGTGGTTCAAATTGATTATTTGTCGGTAGTGATCAGTATTAATTGTTTCACCTGGTTTTAGAAACTCATAATACACCACACCTTCCTGATCCCACCAAACGCAGGGCACTGTCTTCTTTCTGAAGCGATTTGGCCTTGCAGTTGATGTTGATGTTTGACCTGGATCAACCCATGATTCTGTGCATTTGGGATTCTCAAAATAAATCCACTTTTCTTCAGTTCAATGCAAAAAAGACTTTCATGCCATTGAAGACACATTTTACTGATGACTTTTCGGTTTTCCATTTGTCTTTCATTCAATTGATGTGGCACCCATTTTCCTTCCTTTAAAATCTTTTACTTTGTAAATGATCAGAAATTGTTTTCTTAGGAACGTTTAATCTTTCTGCAAGTTGTTTTTGAGTTTGACACGTGTCTTCATCCAATAATGCTTGTAATTGCTGGTCTTCAAACTTTCTTGGTTGACCTGGACGTTCTTTGTCTTTCACATTGAAATCATCATTTTTAAAGTGTTTAAACCAGCGTTCACAAGTATCTTGAGATGGAGCATGTTCACCAAAAGCTTCCCGAAATTCAACATTTTTAAGCATAAAAATATCTGATGTTAACACCTTCAGAAAATTTGACATGTGAAATTTTGAAGCTTATTGTCAATACAACAAAATAGCATACATATAAAATCAATTATATATCAACATATGTGTAACTCCATCTATTGAAAAAAATCCGCATTATTAACCAGTACTACTGCATCTTGATGAGTAGCACCACCTGACCAGTGTGCTTTCTCCTGGATTCTGGATTCTCAGTGAATGAAATATCTTCCATTTTGTTATAACCACCTGGTCACCAAGTCCTGCTTCTTCTTTCTCCATAATATTTTCATATTTTCCATTATCATCACCTCTTTTTTTAACCATTGGTCTTTAAAGAATTTCTTGAATAATAATTCAGCTTCCACACCCAACATACTAAGTGTACCAGTTAATAATGCAGATTTTGTAATCAAAGAAAACACAATAATTTCAAGAGAAATATCAAAAGTGCTTTATTCAAAGTAATGTCCATCTCTAGCTACACATTTTCCCCACTCTGTCCCAAGATTCTATGCCTTATATTGTACACTTGATTCTACCTCAGAAATATCTTCTTAAATCGCATACTTGCTCACAACATTCGACAATCAAGACTACTTAGCATGATATTTATGTCTCTTCACAGATTGAAACCAACCTACCTCTATTTCCCTATCTCCTGCCCACATTTGTTATTTATGCTACTCTTTATGAAACATTCAATATGTTCATCATCTCAAACTCATGGTCATTTTTCTTAAAACCAGTATATTCACTATGTTTGCTCATTCTTTTCTCTCTTACAAAATGTTTTTCTTTCCCTAATTTGTATCTAACCACAAATATTATTTACACTCTTTTGAAATATTTTTTTACTCTTTCATGAAACCCACCCTAAATTTCAGTCCCCATGTATTTTTTCATTATCTGCACCTTGAAGCTATTTTAAGTATGATATTCCTCACAGCTACCTGAAGGTTCACCATGCTTTAAAATTCACATTTTGCATTTTTCTCACTATATTTTAAGATCTGTGGAGTCAGAAGTACCTTATTGCTTTTTTATTTATTTTTAAATATGTTCTTATTGATTTCACAGAGGAAGGGAGCGGGAGAGAGAGATAGAAACATCAAAAATGAGAGAGAATCATCGATCGGCTGTCTCCTGCATATCCCTTACAGGGGAGTGAGCCAGCAACCCAGGCATGTACCCTGACCAGAAGGCACACTGTGGCCTCCCGGTTCATGGGTCAACACTCAACAACTACTGAGCCACACCAGTCATATTTTTATTGCTTTTATAAAATACCCATAATCCTTAAAACATACTATAAATTCAATCATTTTCAATGTTATTTGATTAAAACATTCAGGAAATAATTTACCTGAATACTAATAATTGTTGGAGAAATAGTTCCAGTTCATTTACTTACTGTTAGGAGTAGAATTGCACTATATGAAATTAACCTCAAAGGTTAATGCAATGTGTCGTTTTATTTCCATCACTTTCTATACATCTGAGGGGACCTGAGCTAATTGTGGGTGGAGGGTTGTGGCACACAGGACCTTGCTAAGTAGCTTCAGCTGAATGCCATATAAGCTTCTTGGTGGTTGGAAAACTCAACTTGCAAGGCTTCCCTGCAGCTCCGCCAATAATCTCAAATTGGGAAGATAGCTGGTAGCACAATTACAGATCATTATACCAAAAATAAAAATAGAAACACCCCAGGAACAAGTGAGCAGTTTGCAATTGATCTTGGTGATGGAAAACTATACTTCTACTTAGTAAGAGTATGTTCATTTTACTCAATTTGCTCTTGGTTCCCCACAGACAAACATACTGTGTGTATCATATGTTCACTACTCATTGAATCACATTTAAATTGTCAATTTTCTCTAAAACTTCATTTTACAGCCTAAACATAAAACTAACTAGATAAATTTTGCTCAGTTCTTCCTGACTCCCATGGCTTTCTGATTTTATATTTTGTGTAGGTTGAGGATAATGAATAGGTTTCAGAAGCTTTGATTTGAGCTTTATAAGTTTTCTTCACTCTGAATCTTGAAGATCTCTACTAGGCAGGAGTGGCTTGAGTGGGCTAAACATGCTAATTTACCTTCTATTTTACCTGTCTAGTTAGTGGGAGTTTTTAACATATATTTAAGCTGAATTTTAACATATTTTAGACCATATAGTCATTGTCATTTTCTGAGTGTCCTGGTCTCCCACATTTTTAGATGTTGTGCTATAAAATAGAGGAACACACATCAAAGGTAAAGTTGCACTCATTCAGGTTGTTACCAATTTCTCTTTCCCATATTAAAATGGGAGATTAAGTATTAACAGATGTGATTCTTATTTTGATATATTATAAGAAAGGGACATTCAAGAATAGCAAATTAAACAATGGCAAAGTTTATACTTTCTTTCACAAGTTGCTTGATGCTCAGAGCCAATAGCAGCTATAAGATAAGAAGTTTGTTTTATGAGAAATGGTATAGGATAAGGAAAGAGGAAGACTATCTAAATGATAACATGGTGTTACATGCAGTATATTCTTCTTTCAACTCCCATGTTTGAAATATAAGTGTATTTGATCTGGAAGTAAAAGGAACATGCAGCTGCCACAACTTAAACTCATTGGTGAAATCTTACACAGCATTCAGTATACATTATGGATCTTATTTTTCTTTGCACAAATATCAAAAGAGTATTTTAGCAGAACAAGATAGAATAGCTGAATGGCTTAAAGGATGAGGAATTGATAAATTGATCCTTCTCTCATTTTCCACAATAGGCAACCATCATAGGTACCTGAAATGGGCTTTAGGAGGATTAACCTGGAAAATGATGTATTGTGGAAATGGGAGGCAAGGCAAACTCTCTCTCTCTTTCTCTCTCTCTCTCTCTCTCTTTCTCTCCCTCCCTCCCTCCCTCCTCCTCCTCCTCTTCCTCCTCTTCCTTCTTCTCCTCTTCCTCCTCCTCTTTCTCTCTCTCTCTTCTTCCAGGTGTGTTTTGCTTATAATTCCTAAAAGAAAACAAGCTTATCACCAGTCTCTTTTAAAAACCTGTCTTCAGTCTCTTTAACATCTGAACACGGCCACCCCCTATCACACTTAGCAATATCATTAGGTCTATTTATCAACGTGTGGCTAATAAATACTTTTATCATACTTACCTTGTAATTTTTGTTAAACCTGCAGATTCCAGAACCCTGTACTATACACTTTGTATTAGAGTCTTTTGTTCTCTGAAATTGAGATTTTCTCACTTAAAATGAATATTAATCTTTTCTGATCCCTGGAAATTACCAAAAAAGATATGCATGTATACCTATTTCTCCCATTTGATCAAACCATTAAAAAGGTCTCACTCTGTAGCCTGTTGTAGACTTCAAATGCCAGGTATTCTTCCTTTCCTTTGTTCTTGCTACCAGATTATTTTAATTTAACTCTTTTTTCTGTCTCCAATAGCAATAATATTTATTATGCTGTTGGTCTCTACCTTCAGTATAATAAATATTATTTTCTGTGTACAAACATTCTGTATATATAACTTCTATTTGAACTATCTGCTCTGATGAAGAGTAATTCCACCTTAGAGAAAGTCTTGTGTGAGACCAGCTCATATGTTGAAATTTGCATTCATGTTCCTGGTAGATAGGCACTCTGAAAGTAAAGGTTAGGGTTCACATTCACTGATCCCATATTTACTTTACACATATTTGAGCTTTACTTTAAAAATATTACACCCTTCAAGTCTTTAATATTCAAATTGAAAAGAAGACTAAATAGAAAATAAAGCCAACAAGGTTTTAGATACTTATATGGTATATTACTAAATGAAAACTTTTTATAGGACCATAAAGAAATATAAATTGATCTGATACACATACTTATATCTATTTCTGCTACACGGAAAATCCAAATGATGATACTGGAAGTCAAGACAGGTTCATATTGTCACATCTGGGGAGGCTTTCGGAAAGGGAAAAAAAAATGAGCTGCTAGCAAAGACAAACAGTATAATAAAGGATGCTACTGATAGACTTTTATTTACAAAGACTGGAAAAGTTAAGGTACAAACAGCACGGACTATAGACATGAGATATTCAGGACCAACCAGCATTCCACAGAGACACTCTCCTTGGAGGAGAGGCATCATGTCCAGCCCCAGAGTTGCGAAAAGGAAGGCTAACAAGTGGGAGGCTTTGAAGACCAAAGGTACTGTGTAGAGGCAGCCTTTGAATTTTGGTGAAGAATGTTATAGTCTATGCACAAAGTACTTTCCCAGTTATTCTACCAGTAAGGCATAAATCCTCTGAATGACTTCAGCAAAAGAAGAGCATAAGAGATGTTGAAAATCAAATCCTAACTTTACCAAGGAGCACAATCTGTCTCTTTTCTATCTTAAGAAACCCAAAACTGACATTTCTGGAGACATTCAATAATGAACCTTCAACTGAGGCAGCAGCAGTTGCCAGGTAGCTGCCTGGAAAGGGTCATGAGGAAAATCTCTAGGGTAAGAGGAGATGTGGGGTGTTGGTCATAATAATCAAGGTGAATAAATTTGTCAAAACTTACTGAACCAGCCCTGACTGGTTTGGCTCAGTGGACAGAGCGTTGGCCTGCAGACTCAAGGGTCCCAGGTTCAATTCTGGTCAAGGACATGTACCTAGGTTGCAGGCACATCCCCAGTAGGAGGTGTGCAGGAAGCAGCTGATTGATGTTTCCAGCTCTCTATCCCTCCCCCTTCCTCTCTGTAAAAAAATCAATAAAATATATTTTGAGAAAAACTTACTGAACAATACACTTAAGATCTGTAAACTTCACTATATGTAATTATAAAGGATTTTAAAAAATCCTGTTGAGTGTTTTCTGTAAAAATCTCATAGGCTGCTTTTAACATTTTTTATGGTAACTCACTGGGTCAAATAGAGCTCAAACAACCATGAAGAAGAATTGATTTGGAGAACTTTTTCTACTGGATAGAGAGTCTTATTACAAAAATATAGTCATTTTTGGCATGGTTTGGTGCAAAGAAATATAAACAAATACGAAATGAAATAGAGGGTTCAGAGGGAAACCCATACATACACAGATGTTTTTATCTATGGAAAAGTGGCACTATAGGAGAGAAAAGACAAGCTTAAACATAAATTACTTTTGTTTAACTGGATATCCAAATAGAAAAGAATGAATCTTAAAGTCTACTTCACATGATAATAAAAAATGCATTCTTGCTATTGTAGTAAAGTGATCAAAGTTTCAAAAGATAATATAAAATAATCTCTAAAATCCCATGTTTGACAAATATTTATCTGTTAGAAAAGTATACTATAAAATAATATCTAAAATAATCCAAAGTAAGAAGTAAAGACAATCTGAAAAACAAGCCCAAAGGAAATAACAGGAAGGAACTAAATAAAAGCCAAAATTAATAAAATTGTTTTAAGAAACAAGTGATAGAGAAGGACAATAAGCATAAAAGTTGATTTTAAAATTTAACTTTATTGTTGAATGTATTACAGATATCCCCCTTTTCCCCGCAATGACCCCCTTCACCCCCTACCCTCACCCCCCAGGCCTTCACTACACTATTGTCTGTGAACATTGGTTATGCATAGATACATATCAAATAAAATAAACTTTTTAGCAAGAATTATGAAAAATCAGATAAGAGAAAGAGAAGAATCATCAAAAGAACAATTAGAAATAGAAGAAAGGTTGAAGTACAGACACAGCAGAGAAAAAAAGTTAAGTGAGAATTTAGAGTAAGAAATATTTTGCTAACAAAAGCCAAGGCTTGGATGAAATGAACTAATTCCTAGAGAAACAAAAATCACCAAATGTGATATAAGAAGAAATAGGCCTAGAAAATTTTCTTGGCAAGTTCTACCACATATTCAAGGATTTTATGAATTCTGTCACATAATCAAGGAATAGATAACTCAAAAATTGGATAAACTTCATTGTAAAACAGATAAAATACTCCTCAGATCATTTTGTAATTCTAATTTACATTTGTTAACAAAATCAAACAAAGCTCACTCCTGACTGTAGACACAAAAATTTCAAGCAAAACATTAGCAAAGAAAATGCAGAGGTGCATTTCAATTAAAAAAAATGAAATACAATATATCTAAGTATATTTATTATCAAATTGTCTTTAATTTTAGAATGTACTTTTGAATCATTTCAAATTAGCATATCAAAAGGAAAAACTACATGATCATCTAAATAGAAACAAAAGCAAACTAAGAATAGCAGGTTAACTTCCTTAAATAGCCATGACAGATATTACAAGAGCTCCTCAGCCTCCTTGGTCTTTTCTTATTTCAAGACAGAGGGAAATTACCCCTTCACAGATATATATGCTCATATGACAGAATTCTGGCCATTAGATTGTGAGAGGAAGAGATGTGCACTATCTCCAGGCTTGAGCCATAAAAATCTTCCTCATGATTTATTCATTGCCTGTCTCCTTTACAAGCTGGAGAGGCAAGGAAATGAGAATGGCTGGAGAGGAGTGGGAGAGAGTAAGAGAGAGACCATAAAAACTAGGTTGGAAATATAAGAAACAACTGTAAGGATTTTAAATTTTACTTTGAGTGAGCCAGGATATCACTGCACAGTTTTGAGAAGAGGAGGGACATGAGCTGATTGACATTATGAAGAAAGAGATCTCTTGGTTTCATGTTGAGAATCACAGAAAGGCAGCAAGGGTTAACTGAAAGACCCAAGGGTCAAGGGATTTTTGTTTGTTTGTTTTTATTTTATCCACTAGGACATTCTCTGACATGTAATTGGTATATCTAGGCAATTCAAATTTAACATGACCATTAAGACAAGTTGTATTAATATCTAACATGTTTCTAACTGTATTATGCATCATATTTGCTTTTTATTCATCCCACCCTCTTTTTGCTTCTCTGGTATAATTTAGCATTTTGTATGATTCAATCTATCTCTTATCAGCATATCAACCATATAAACATTTGTGTTGAATTTATTAGGATTACATTGGTTAATAAAATTGTATAGGTTTAAGTTGTACAATTCATCTGTATATTGTATTGTGTGTTCATCACCCCAAGTTATATCTTTTTCCATCACCATTTATGCCCCCTTTATCTCTCTTGCCTCTCCCCACCCTTATTTCCCTCAGGTAATGACCATACTGTTATCTGTCTATGAAGTTTTTTGCTTAATCACTTCATCATTTTTTATCCAGCCCCATAGTTCCCTTCCCCTCTGGCAACCATCAGTATGTTCTCTGTATCTATACATCTATCTCTACTTTGTTTGCTCATTTATTTTGTCCTTTAGATTCCACATATAAGTGAAAACATTTGCTATTTGTCTTTCTCTGACTGGCTTATTTCACTTGGCATAATACTCTCCAGGTCTATCCATGCTGTCACAAAAGGTTAAATTTACTTCTTTTTTATGGTTGAGTGGTATTGTTGCTATTATTGCTTAAACAGCTGTGTTTTAGATTAAGAATAATAAAAATAAAAGATTTTCATTACCCTTTATTCCTTCTATGATGCTTTTCTTTTCTTTTCATGAATCTGGTATTCTGATATATTTTCATTCTCTTTAAAGAACTTTTATCATTTCTTTCTGGAAAGGTCTGTGGCTAATGAATTCTTTCAATTTTGTTTGAAAATGTTTTATTGCTCCTTCACATTTGGAGGATAATTTTGCTGGATATAAAATTTTAGGTTGATGACTTTTTCTTTCTCAAACTTTTGTATTTTACTCTACTCTGTTCTTATTTTCATGCTTTCTGATGAAAAGTCTATAGTAATTCTTACCTTTATTCCTTAATAGCAAAGTTATTATTTTTCTTTTTATTTCTTTCAGGATTCCTCTGTCCTTAGTTTTCTGCAGTTTCAATATGATGTGCTTAAGTGTTTTTTATATTATTACTTTCATATTAAATTTGCTTGATAGTCTCTGAGCTTCCCAGAACTGTGTTTTGGTGTTTGTCAGTGCATTATATTTTTTTAAATTTAAATTGTTTCACAGTTTTGGGATGTTCTGTTTGATTTTTAAAATTTGTTTTTCTCTATTCATTTTAGTAGTCATCTCTTTTCAACCTCACCAATTATTTCTTTGGATATGTTGAGTTACTGATGATCCCATTAAAGCCATTTTTATTTCTGTTATAGTATTTTTGCCTTCTAATATTTCCTTTATAAATTTCATCTCTCTGCTTATATTAAGTATCTGTTTTTGCATCTTTTTTTTTGCTATTATAGCTTATTGCATATTGATTATAGTTCATTTAAATTTTATCTCTGAAAATTTCAACATCTATGTAATACCTAAGTTTGATTCTGATGATTGTGTATTCATACAAAACCTTCATTTTTTTAATTGAACTTTTCTCCTTTCCTTTGATTCAAACTGGCCTTTATCCAGTCTAGAAGTGCACTAACCCACCCACCTCCCTATCCCTTGCATGGACACTCCCTTGGTCATTAAACCCTCAGGACAATGAGGTTCTGGTCAGTAGTGTTTTAACTTAAGACCCAGAAAAGTAAAATGACTCCACTGACCACACCCTTGTGAAGCCAGACAGAGTGATGCCATGGTTGACATCAGGACCAGATGCAATGATAAACTACCTCCTTACCCTAGTACGACCCAATAAATAAAGATCATGACCCTAACTCCACCATGATTAATGATTTTTTTCCCCCTGTCTAACCCATCTTCTGGAAACTATCAGGGAGCCAGGTCTTAAGCAATGGCTCATTATGATTCCAGGTTTGGTTCCATTTTCTTAAAAATAAATCTTTGCTGTTTAGGCTGCAAAACTCCTATTTACATTTGGTTGGTCTTTGATGCTCAAAGGCAAACAAATCCCTTTAGTCCAGTAACAGTAGCTTTGTCTCATCAGACATTCTTTTTTCTTTTGGCATGCCTTATAGTATTTCTTGAAAGTCAAGCATGTTACATGTATCAGATATTATGAACTAAGGTAAATAAATCATTAATGTGAGGACTTATATTAATATGCTTTTAGGAGTTGTGTTGGGTTTAACATTTGTTATAAGTGTTTAAATTCCTTTCACATCCTCAATTTTGTCTTTCCTTTTTATTTGAGCTTCCATAAGTACTCCTCAGAGAAAATCTGTGTCTTGCAGCTGTAACTTGCTTTATTATATGGGAACCTGTTGATAATCTGTTAAGGTATGGGGAAGGGAAGACGTTGTGTAATCTCTTATTAAAGTCCAGTGGAGCTGTGACCTTCACAAGTCTTTTTTGAATCATATCGCTTTTTCCACTTTCTCCTACTTCTTTCCTTGGCTGCAGTGTTCTCAATCTGTTTTCTTGACTCCTGTTGATTATGCACCAGCTTTAGATGAGACAGGAAGGCTGCAGGGAAATAGAGTGTGAAGTACCTTTTCCCAGCTGGGATAAGATCCTGACTACGTCTCTTTATTTGGAGAGCAGGCCCTTGTCATGGAGTATGCTCTGGACATATTCCACAATGACTACTGTTTCTCTCCAGCTGCCACAGTCATAAGGGAATCTTCCTCAGGTTTTCACTGAGAACCTAGTGGGATACTTGGAAGTAAAACCCAGAAAATATGGGGGTCTTTTAAAACTGTGTCCCTGGGAGTTTTTCACTCTCAAGGTAACCCACCTCATCCCCAAGCAACTCCTCAAAATTATCACTGGAGTGTTCTTATCAATTTACTAAAGGCCTGGTGCCCGAAATTCGTGCACAAGGGTGGTGTGTGTCCCTCAGCTCAGCCTGCACCCTCTCCAATCTGGGACCCCTCGGGGGATGTCTAACTGCTGATTTAGGTCTGTCAGACATCCCTCTCACAATCCGGGACTGCTGGCTCCCAACTATTCACCTGCCTGCCCGATTGCCCCTAACCACTTCTGCCTGCCAGCCTGATCACCCCCTAACCACTCCCCTGGCAGCCTGATTGATGCCTAACTGCTCCCTTGCCAGCTTGATTGCCCCTAACTGCCCTCCCTTGCCAGCCTGGTTGCCCCTAACTGTCCTCCCCTGCAGGCCTGATTGCCCCCAACTGCCCTCCCCTGCTGGCCTGGTCACCCCTACTGCCCTCCCTTGCCAACCTGGTCACCCCTACTGTCCTCCCTTGCCAGCCTGGTCACCCCCAACTGCTCTACCCTGCTGGCCTGGTCAACCCCAACTGCCCTCCCCTGCAGGCCTGGTTCCTCCCAACTGCCCTCCCCTGCAGGCCTAATCACCCCCAACTGCCCTCCCCTGCTGACCATCTTGTGGTGGCCATCTTGTGTCCACATGTAGGCAGCCATCTTATGTGTTGGAGTGATGGTCAATTTGCATATTACCTCTTTATTATATAGGATGGTTCCAGTAGCTTCTGCTCCAGGAAAGCAGAATCCAACAGTGACTCTGGATATGCCTGTCTCTGTGAATTTGGGGGTGGCAGTTTGCCCTCAAATATCAGTTTTCTGATTGATCCCAGAAAAGTAATTGATTTTTAGTTTGTCCAACTTTTTCTTGTTGCAAAATGCGAGTGACTGTTTCCAAACTCTTTACGCATTGGATGATAAACTGTACGTTTTGTGAGACTTCTTAAGACCTAGGCTCAAAACTGGTGAACTTTTACTTCCACCCACATGTCATTAGGCAAAACAAGGCAAATGTTCAGGTCCCAACCAAAGAATATGGTGAGAGCAAGAGTGTGGACACAGGGAGGGAAAATAATTGAGGCCATTTGCTCAGTGAACTCTGAGAAGGTGGTTTCCTGGTATTATTAATTTCTGGGTTATTTCATTATACCCTGGACTTTTTACTTCTTCCATCAGCTCTGTAGCCCATTTGTTCTATGAAATTATTTCTGTTTGTATCTGCTGAAAGGTTTCCTTTTTCTTTTTACCTGACTGGATCCTCACTGACACAGCTCCAAATCCAGGGGAGAGGAAAGTGGTGCTGTTTACTGTCCCTCTGAAACCCAACAATCCTCTCAGCAGTATCTTAGCTAAGATTATGTTATTTGCAAGCAAAAGGAAGTGATACATTCCCAGCAGGCGTGGCTCAGTGGTTGAGTATCAACCTATGAATCAAGAGATCACGGTTCCAGGTCAGGGTACATGCCCAGGTTGTGGGCTCAATCCCCAGTGGGGATGTGCAGGAGGCAGCTGATCAATGATTCTCTCTCATCCTTGATGTTTCTATCTCTCCCTACCCCTTCCTCTCTGAAATAAATAAAAATATATTTTTAAATTTAAAATAAGCAAGCTACACAATTGAATTTAAGTATAAAGAAAAGGAGCAGGTTGAGAATGTCTTGCTAATAATCTGGAATGGCTAATTGAACCCAGGGCAGAAGGACCATCAGACTTCTCAAAGCCTAAAACCTACAAGTGGAAATGAGAAACCCCACACAGGGCATTAGCCATGGTTGTCCTCTCTACTTCTCTAAGCACCATGCTCTGTTTTTGCAAGCTGGCTTGCTCTGTTACATGAACAGAAGCCAATCCTATCACCCTCGAGTATTCACCTCCTTGGGGCAAGAGTCCTGCTCTCAATATCGATTTTATCTCTTTGGGCATTTTGCCTCAAGGAGGTGAAATTGGCTTGGGTCAGTTTCTCCCTCCTGATCCAATCAGTGGGCATTGAGGCAGAGCTCAGGGACCCCACTCCTGGCTGCGGATCTGAAGGACCAGAAACCATACAAGGGCTCACTAGGAGCTGGGCTTGTAGCTCAACTTGGGGAGAATCTGTCCTTTAGGAGATACCTGGGCTGTTTGAAGACATATTTGATTGCACAACTGGGTAGGTGCCAAGGATGCTACTAAATATCAAAAACTGCCCAATCAAGTCCCCACAACAAAGAGTTATCTGGCCCAAAATGTCAATAGTGCTGATGTTGAGAAACCCTAAGCTGATCTAACATCTCAAAGTGAGAATGGATGCATACTAGCCGAGAACTGGCAAGGGTATGGTGGAGAACATAAGAGAAGAAGAAGAATGACAAGTAATAGTTGTTGCACTTAATGAGCACTTACTGGGTTCCAAACACTGTATTAAATGTTTGACCAATATCTTTTCATTGATTCCTCACAACAATCCTATAAAGCAGGTAGTATTGTCAGTTTTATGAAAAATCAAATAGAAATGTCTCCCTCCAAAGCTCATGTTCTTGACTAGAAACTGAAAGGTGAGAATAAGCAATCACCCTACCTTGTGGATCTGAGCCTGTTTTCACCTAAAGTAGCTAGAAAACTATGAACAGATTCTTAAGAGCTGAACTTGTGAGTCTAAAAGTGACAGTAAATAATATCACTGTCATCGCTGCTGTTGGGAAACACCATACAAGTGACACTCAGATCATGCTGTCATTGAAGGAACTTGCATGTAACATAAGCAGCTATGCAAATACACAGGCTGATGTGAAGAGGAATGAAGAGTGGGAAACCCGGGATGACTTTCTAAACTCTCTAAAACATAACAAAGCTTTTCCAACACCAAGGTGCCGACACTTCCTCCCCTCCCAGACGTGTAGGCCTTGCGTTCAGTCTATGCTGAGTCCACTTCCACACCCTCAGATAGGAATAAACATACTAGATTTGTAAGATCCTGATGAAGATTAAACTCGGAAATGTTTATACTGTGAGAGTTGACAATCAGAGCAGGAATGGCCTACTTTTGTAAGTAATGGCTTATTGGAACACTGCCATGTCCTTTTATTTATGTATTTTCTATGACTGCTTTTGTGCTTCAACAGCAGAGCTGTGTTGTCACACCAGAGATGGAGGTATGCCCTGAAAATCCAAAATTATTTCCTGTCTGCCCACTTCCAGGAAATGTGTGCTAATGCTTGGGATGAAGTGATCCTGGCATATAGTGCAGGGCCCTCCCTTCTTCCACCCGATGGGAGACTGGATCTTTCTATCCACATGGGAGTATTTTCTCTGAATTTTTTTGTTCACAGATGTGTTCCAGCCAAACTGGCCTTGTGCACCTTCCAAATCACTCCCTATAGCACAGGGTTGAATTGCACAGTGAAAGACAAGCAGATAAGAACACATGTATCTCAAGGAGATGGTTCCCTTTTGTTTTGGTGGGCAGGTTAGGGAGGCTGGAGTTGACAGTAATGATTTCAAAGCAAGGTAATCATGAGAAGACATGATTCTCAGGGAGAGAGGAGAGGTTCAAATCTTAGCTACTGGGCATGTAGGTTTTGTAACACATTGGTCAACTTTTTTCAAATCTCTGGTTATCAGTTTTATCATGTGGATTAAATGAAATAACTTATAAAAAAACTGAGCAAACATGAAAATGTGATAAACAGATGTCATAATAATAATAATACATTGGTTCCACATGTAATTACTTAGCACCTATTAGAGACATATTGTAGAGTAAGTCTCTGCCCCGCCTCCTCACCTGAGGAAACTGAACATTTCCTGTATCTTCAATCCTGTTCTAAGCGCTTTATTTGAAATAACAAATTTAATCTTGACCACAACCCTTTAAGGTATGTACTATTATTGTCAAATCTCTGCTGACGGTAAGAGAACTAAGGGGCAGAAAGGTTGAGGGGGTTTCCCGAGGTCACACAGCTAAGGTAGGCAGAGGTACAGGATGCACTATTTAGTCTACATACGGAGCCCAAGGTTTTCAACAGCACACTCAGCTCAACTGTGTAACACATTTAACAGTGGTTCATTTTCAGTCCAGATGGCCTTTGTTGTTAAGGGTTCTGGAGTGTGTGCTGAATGATGTGCACCAGGCACAGCCCTTAGCATGGAATCTGTGGGGTTCTAGGAAAAGAGGGTTGTGACCAACATGAGTCACACACACCTTGCTTTCAAAGGTGTGTAGGAATTTTCAGTGGTGTTTGGAGAGGTTATCAGATACTAGTTTCCACGCTGTATATATACTGTATATATACCATAAAGAGAGAAAGAAAGCAAAAGAAAAGTTCATCTATGACCTGAATTGCATTGGCACCTGTTATGGACTTAACTGTGTTTCCCCAAAATTCATGTGTTGAAGCCCTAACCCCAGGACCTTCTTATCCTATATAATAAAAGGCTAATATGCAAACTGTCCCCTCGGGCGGAAGTTTGACCAACCAGGAGTTAGACGTGTGCTGACCACCAGGGTGAGGGACAGAACATGGTGGATGTCGGCGGCGGATGGCACTGGAGGCACTTCTGGCCCTGATGGGCCCAATGAGAGCAGGACCACGGTGAGATGGTGGAGCAGGTGAGCAGGTGGCACCAGGAAGGTCCCTGATCACCCTTCCAGTTGCCCCGCAGATTGGCCCTGATCAGCAGCCAGGTCTAGGGACCCTACCCGTGCACAAATTTTGTGCACCAGGCCTCTAGTGTGACTATAATTAAAGAAATGGGTAAGTTAAATTGAGGCCTTTAGGGGGTCCCTAATCTGGTATAACAGGTGTTCTATGTTAAAAACAAAATGGAACTAAGTACATTTACAGGTGTAATTGGCTTTATTAAGTGAACCATCTAGCAACTAGAAGGATGCACTGAGGGGTTGTACAAAATGGAAGGTGTTTATAGGAAACAGAGTAGGGCAAGGGAGCTATTAGTGAAAAATAGAAAGCTTATTTGGGGGTGGGAATATCTTTTGGGGGAGAAGAGAAAGAAAAGCATTTTTATTATGTAGATTGGCTCTTTTTGCTATGGGGGATGGAGAGGGCCTATGTGACAGGTTACCTTGCTTATGCATGACCATAAAATCCCATACTCGTTGATTAAGATTTAAATTGGTTTAAATTGCATTAGATCACATATTAAATACAGGTTTGGTATCATAGGCTTTTAGCACAAGTGACAACATTTTAGGCCTGCACTTTTGTTGTTTTTTGTTTGTTTGTTTGTTTTCTTTAACACCTGCAAGGAGAACACATTAGGACATAGAGAGAGACCCCCAGGATGTATGCACACAAAGGAAGGACTTAGAGAGGACACGAGGGAGAGGACATGAGAAGGTGGCCATCAGCAAGCCAAGGAGAGGGACCTCAGAAGAATCTAATTCTTCCCACAACTTTAACTTGGACTTCCAGCCTCCAGGACTGTGAGAAATAAGTTTCTATTGTTTAAACCCGCCAATCTGTGGTACTTTGGTATGGCAGCCAAGCAAATGAATAAAGTAATTCTCCGCTGGGACACTTTCATCTATGCCACCCTGCCACACGCCACAGAGCAGACCTGACTTCTGGAGGGTGAAGGGGTGCCACCAACTGAGATATGCCCACTCTGGGGTCAACAAAAGAGACTTGGCATGCAGTGGGGAGCACGAGGTGGTGATGGTGTCTGCTGTGGCAATGGCCCATTTCCGGAAATTACTGTACCATAAAGAGAAGTGGCAGAGAAAAATAGGCCCAGTAGAGCAGCAGGAGGAAGTGGCCATGGCCAGTGGAGTGGCAAAGAATCCAAGAAAGGGCAGCATATGTCACACATGACTCTGGAGATTCTAAACATTCTTAAGAGGGGATTTTTAGGAATCTGGGTTTGTGCATTGGTGGTTCAGGGAAATGAGGCAGAAAATTAGGTATTAATATCAGTGCTCCCACATATGTACTGAGAGGGTGGTAAAGCTTGGGGAAATTACAGTTCCACACAGCTGACCCCAGAGCAGACATTTATGAAGATCTATCTGAAAAGCTAAAG
Source organism: Corynorhinus townsendii (assembly GCA_026230045.1). Classification (NCBI taxonomy): domain Eukaryota; kingdom Metazoa; phylum Chordata; class Mammalia; order Chiroptera; family Vespertilionidae; genus Corynorhinus; species Corynorhinus townsendii. The sequence continues at coordinate 84,634,499 of JAPDVU010000005.1, forward strand.
AAGATGCAATGGAAAAAATAGACTGACAGGCAAATAATGTGGGGATACAGGGAGAAGATTTATGCAAGAAGTAGAAAGGGAGGGCCCATGCAGCTAGATTCAAGTCATCTAACCACTTCCCAGGGTTATCAAAGAAGTTCTAATTACAAGGGCTTTGTAAATAGAGTATGCTTTGCAGATGGTTTATTAAGAAAGCTGAACTTTATTCACGATTATAAGGACAGGAATTCAATGGCATGAATAGAAAATTCACTACTTGGAAGAAAATAATTAATAGACTAGAGAAAGAAAATAAATTTATTTAGATTAAAAAGGAACCAGTCATGTTTTTGTTTGTTTCTTAAGGAGGGAGGCAGAATAAGAGGAGAGTCTCCGTATGAATGTTCTAGAGATAGAAAGAGAATAAAATGTTGTCCTTCTCAAAAAGGGGCACAGAGAGCTTGAACACCCAGCTTACCTTCCAAACTGAAAGAATACAGGAGAAGGCTGCTGTCTCCACTCCCATCAGGGTGCTGGTGTGAGTAGTTAGAACGTTGCCTGCTCTATAAGATTGAAACACATGCTCACTTTAATTAGAATTTCTCTACTCCTTCTTGTATGTAGTGGAATCAGCAGGTCTTTCTAGGTAGACTCTTGCCTTTCATTTTCAATCTTTGTCCTTGATTAAAAGTGAATAGCTTAAGGACAGGAAGCCTCACTCTCAAGGAGAGTTTGATTGGCTGTCTCAGAGTTTGACTGGCCATTCTCTTCCCCCATTCCTTTCCCCACAGGCATGTATCTCCTAAATTCCAAGGGAACCCTTTAGACTTACAACCAGAGGAGCAATGGGAAGCAGCAGCTCATCTCAGGCTAACCCTCTGAACCTGTCTCCAAGGCTCCCTTTTCTCTGACTTCCCAATGAGCCAAAGCAGCCCAGCCTAGGCTCTCCTGTTATTTCTGCTATGTCTTTCCTTGTTTCATTGTCCTAATTTTTGCTAAAGTCAATAAATTCTTGCTTGTTTTTCTACACTTTGTCTCTTGATTGAAATCTTCCCCTCAAGAACATAAGAACTGAGGTCTCCTTGTCATGCCAGTAATAGCAGAACAGTCTGAAATGTGGAATAGGCTACTCCCACAACCCATGTGTGGTGGATAAAAGTTGGGAGACATATCTAAGCTGCAGTGGTCCACCCTGAGGATTGCGGGATCCAGAACTTACGCCAAGACCCCCAGCCCAGGGTTCCAGTTCCAGGAAGAAAAGTTGTCATAACTTCTGGCTGTAAAAAAACGTGGAGATTGTGGCTGAGGAAGATGAAGGATCCTGGAGTCCCAGGCAGTTCTTCTTACAGGGCCTGTACATGAACTCACTTAGATTCCCATCCTCTGAGCACCAGAACTGGGTAACAGCTGGAAAGGCATCAGGGACATATAGGAAGAAACTGAATTGTCTGCAGCAGGGGTAGACCTAGGAGGGGGTAGCTTTCTCCCAGAGAGAACTACCGGCAGAGGTCATAGTTCCTTTTCTGGGCCCTCCTCTCCCCCCACCCCACAAAGCCAGCCCACAGGTGCCATATCTGAGTCTCCATCAACCTGGTTCACACTTTTGGCCCCACTCCGGTGATTCCTGAGGCCCCACCCCACCTAACTTGCAGGCCTACCCAAGCTATTTCCAGGGGCTTTTTCATATGAATGGCCTGCTTTGACCCATACTTCATATTTTCCTAAAATCTCTCAAACAAGCAGCATCTGGACTCAGCGAGTCCAGTATATCTCACTAAGTAGTCACAGCCTCAGCACTAGCAACAGCCAGCCTTGATTCACAGTGTAGCCTTGCCTAGGCACCTCTATGCCCAGCTCTGCAGATCACTTTGTTGCTCATGCCATTCAGTCTATTTGCATATTAGGGTTTTATATATATAGATCATACAATGGAGTATTATTCAGCCATAAAAGGACATAAAATTCTAAAAATGCTACAACACTGATGAGCCTTGAAAATATATGGTAAGGGAAATGAGACAGACACAAAAGGACATCTCTACTGCCACCTGATCTCACCACCCTGCAATAATCTGTTCCCATCCTCCACTCCCCATGGCCTCTGCTGCAAAGACCAGCTCAAAGTTCCACCACAAAGCTAAGATGGCTGTTGGCTCACATGGACCACTGACTTTGTCAGTTTTAGAATGATTTTGATGGGCTGCATCTCTTATTAGCCTTACTAAACCCACTGATTGTGAAAGTGAATTACTCCTAATTGTTTAAGAATGAAATTTATTGGTGCTATGGTCTGAACATGTGTGTCCCCATAAAATTAATGTATTGAGACTTAACCCCTAAAGTGATGGTATTTGGAGTTAGGGTCTTTGGAAGGTGATTAGTCATGAGAGCAGAGCCTCAGGAATAGTATTAGTGCCTTATAACGAGGCCTGAGAAAGCTCCCCAAGTGCGTCTGCCATGAGAGGACACAAGGAGAAGTCTGCTGCCTGGAAGAGAGCCCTCAGCCCTCAGCTGACCAGGCCAGAATGATGATCTTGGACTTTCAGATTCCAGAACTGCAAGAAACAAATTTGTGTTGTTTTCAAACATTAAAATTTTTTAAATAAAATAAAAAATGAACTAAAATAAAAATGTTCAAGTTTTACAAGTTATTTATGCTTTTGATGCCAGAAATAATAAGTATCTCTTGCAGGCTAAAGATAATGGCTGTCCTACTTCTCTCCAAAATCATCCCAATGCAAAAAGAATAAGAAAAGGCACAATATCTTTTTCAATGATCCTAGGAGAGAGCCGAACAACAGGAAAGGTGGAGCAACTGCAGGAGCCAGGGGAAGTGGACCAGGATGATACTCTGGGCTGCAGATTTTTGAACAAGCCCTGCAGTACACTCTCTAAAGTGAGGGCCACACTCTACAACACAAAAGTCAACTTGTGCTTGCAATAATGGAAAAAGTGCGTGCACTGGTGACAGGAGCTTTTACACACATAGTTTGACAGCAATAGACAAATAGGTAGAGTTAATTAATAAATCACACAGATAAGACTTTTTGTGATCATAGCAAAGGGATATAGAGAGAGCCTTTCATTGTGAGCAATCACACTGCTGTCTCACTCCATTGGCTAAGAGTAACTAGGGACTGAAAGAATATGAACACAGAATGTTAGATTATAAGTAAAAATCTTGCTTTTCTGAAATATAGTCTTCAACCCTCAGAAGAAGCAACAAAAACATATACAAAGATACAAAAAAGAACATAAAGAAATAAATAGGAAAAATAAATAAAGGATTAAAAATACTCACTGGGATATTTCCATAGAGGAGATGAAAATTGTCCCCAAGTAATTTATCATGTTCAGGAACACAGCACAGAGAGTCCAGAGCACAGGGACAACTTTCTCAGACAATGGAAGCAGTTGGAATGTGTAGGAGTAGAGTTCAAGAAAAATGTAGAAGAAATAATAAATTCATCAAAAATGTGAAGATAAATTGGAATTAGCTAAAGAGAAAATAAATAATATTGAAAAATAGAGATACATATAAATTTAAAAATAAATAATGCACATCTTATCTTTTCAGCCCAAGTGAATCCAAATGCTAAAACTGATATTTAATCTTTTTCAGAAGAATTTGTATTCTTTATTATCAAAATATCATGCTGTCCCCATTGAAATGATGTAGGATGTCTTTAGCTATTAGGATAGTAAATTGATTTTCTTCTCTAAATTGCTCTAGAATGTTAGATCCTTTCTCATCCCCAATGTCAATTTCTTGTTCACTGTGATTTGTTTTCAATGTATCTGCTTCTTACATACTCCTCTGTAAGCATTTTTTTATTTTAATACCCTATGAGTTAAAAATATCATGTAGCCAAATATAACCATTGCCTAATAAAAGTTGAATGTCTATTTAGCAATCACCTTAGTCCCTGGTCTATTGATTCAAATTGCCTAGAAGTTGGCATGTGGTATTGTAACAGCAAAGGGCTTTTCAGGAACCCATTTTGCTTGAAATCATATCTTAAATACCTGAACTGTCAAGGAAAATGGTATCTTGAAAAATGAAGTACTGTTTTATTATAATTATGTATATCACAATTTTTCCTTCCTTCCTTTACTTCCTTCCTTCCTTCCTTCCTTCCTTCCTTCCTTCCTTCCTTCCTTCCTCTTTCTTTCTTTTTTAACTAGAGAATGTAACCTTGTTCTATGAAATCACTAGGTTTATGTAAATGAAATTTATAGAGTAGATTTTTTTTTTAGTAAATCTTTATTGTTCAGATTATTACAGGTGTTCCTCTTTTTTTTTTTCCCCATAGCTCCCCTCCACCTGATTCCCCACCCCACCCCATGCCCTTATCCCCCACCACTGTCTTCATCCATAGGAGTAAGATTTTTGTCCAATCTCTTCCCACACCCCTCACACCTGCTTCCCCTGAGAGTCGTCAGTCCACTCCCTTTCTGTGTCCCTGATTCTACTATATTCACCAGTCCATTCTGTTCTTCAGATTTTTTATTTACTTGATTTTTAGATTCACTTATTGGTAGGTATGTATTTGATGTCATTTTGTTGTTCATAATTTTTATCTTTACCTTTTTCTTCTTCTTCCTCTTCTTAAAGAATACCCTTCAGCATTTCATGTAATCCTCGTTTGGTGGTGATGAACTCCTTTAGCATTTTCTTGTCTGTGAAGCTCTTTATCTGACCTTCAACTCTGAATGATAGCTTTGCTGGGTAGAGTAATCTTGGTTGTAGGTTCTTGCTGTTCATCACTTTGAATATTTCTTGCCACTCCCTTCTGGCCTGCATAGTTTCTGCTGAGAAATCAGCTGACAGTCATATGGGTACTCCCTTGTAGGTAACTAACCGTTTTTCTCTTGCTGCTTTCAAGATTCTCCCTTTGTCTTTTGCCCTTGGCATTTTAATTATGATATGTCTTGGTGTGGTCCTCTTTGGATTCCTTTTGTTTGGGGTTCTGTGCACTTCCTGGACTTGTAAGTCTATTTCTTTCACCAGGTAGGGAAAGTTTTCTGTCACTATTTCTTCTAATTGGTTTTCAGTATTTTGCTCTCTCTCTTCTTCTGGCACCCCAAAAATTCGGATGTTGGTATACTTGAAGTTGTCCCAGAGGCTCCTTACACTATCTTCATATTTTTGGATTCTTTTTTCTTTTTGTTTTTCTGGTTGGGTGTTTTTTTGTTTCCTCATATTTCAGATCTTTGGTTTGATTCTTGGGGTACGTTGATCTACAGTTGAGTTTCTGTATATTCTTTATTTTAGACAGTGTATGCTTCATTTCTGACTGGTCCTTTTCCATTTTTTTGGCATTCTTATTAAGGTCCTTGAAGGTCTCACTAAGCTCCTCAGAAGTGTCATCAAGTTTCTTGACGGTTTTTAGAAGATTCTTGAGTAACCTTATAAATGTGGTTCTGAACTCTATGTCGTCCAGTAGTTTGCTTTCCTCCATTTCTTTCATTCGTGACATGTTTCTTTGTTTCCGCATTTTGGCTACTTCCCTGTGTTGATGGAGTGGCTTTGTGTGGTAGGTGACCTATAGGGGGCAGTAGCTCAGCCTCCTCAATCACCTGATGCTCTTGGTACACCCCTTTGTGGGCTGAGTGCATAGTCTTGGTGTAGTTAAGCCTTAATTGCTGTTGGTACGCTGGGAGGAATTGACCTCCAGGCCAATTAGCTGTGAGGACTTGCTGTGTCTATAAGAACTGCTGTGCTGGAGACACACTTATGGTGCAGGACTTGTTTCAGTGGGACTTTGGTGCTCGCTGAGTCTGCCTCTTGAATGTGTCACTTATGGATGTGAGGAGTTGAAATCTGTTTTCTCACACTGACCACTAGGTATACTGGCTTCTGGATCTCCAATGGGGTGCAGGTCAGCTATTGTCTGAGTCCATCCAGCAGGAGCTACAGTGAGAGCTACAGTTTTCTCCTCTTTGCTTGGGGTTTGGAGGTTTTGGAGCTATCTGATCCGGGCTGCCAGTTTGTTAGGTTAAGCTGAGATAGGGCAGTCCATTCATATGCAAAAGCTGCTGCTTGGAGCTTGGGTGGGTTTGTAGGTTGTGTGGGGCGGGATCTCAGGGCATCACTAGGCTAGGGCATGGCAAACAGCAATGGCTGCTAGTTAGCCGGCTCTGTGTCTCTGACTGCGTCCTGTGCCCCAGCGCAGTAAACAATTATTCTTGCGCGCAGCTCTGCAAGCAGGCCTCTCTCACTTTCCAACCCGGTGGCAGACAATCCGGCTTCTCCCCGTAGGAGTTTGGGTCCCCCACGTCTCCCCAGAAACTGTATTTCAGAGTAATCGGGGGCTTGTCTCCCCTTTGGGTTGAAAAAAGCAACGCCTGCCACCAGCCCAGATCCCGCACCTCCATACCTCAGCTTTTCAGTGCTTGTGCACCTCTCATTGCTCTTTTCTCTTTCCTTCTAGTTGTAGAACTTCCACTCAGCCAGCTTTCCCGTGGTTCTGGGTGATAGACATTTTGTCTTTTAGTTGCAGTTTAGAAATTGTTGTGCGAGGCAGCAGTTTAGGTGTTTACCTACGCCACCATCTTGGATTCCTCCCTAGAGTAGATTTTTAGAAAACTATCCACTGATGGTTATCGGTGCCAATTCAACATCAACAGGAATCCCCAATTTGGAGTTCAGTGAAGGAGGAGACTTTATTCAGTGCAAATAGCTTAACTGTGGAAAGCACAGCTGTGAGGCAGTGCTTAGGTGAGCTGGCCCTCTCCAGCTAGACAGCTCTGCACTGCTCAGTCCACTCTGCTCTGTTCTGCTTTGCTCTAGTCTGCAGACAGGACAGCTCTGCTCAGCTCTGATTCCAGGAGATGCCTCTGTGGTTCAGCTCCAATCTAAGAAACACAGTCTTCGTTTGGGGTGGAAAGTCTCACCCAGAGCCAGAAGGGAGCTGACTTATACAGAGAAGTCCCCACCCTTGATCCCTCATTGGTCCATCCTCATGCAAATGAGAACTCCAAATCCTCACAGTTTTATCCAAAAAGCACTGTCCTGATTGGTCAGAATGAAGCCACTCTGGTTGGTTGAAGATGTTGCACAGCTCTGATTAGGGCGAGTTAGTCCTATTGGTTAAATAGGATTCCAGGAACTCCTTTGTAAAGACAGGCTCAGATGGCAGGAATATAGTGCAGACAGGAAGTTCAGTGCAGGAGGCAGGCATTCAGTGCAGGCTTCTCCCTGAAATTCAGCTTGTTGTAAAAGGGCCCTGTTTAGAAATAGGTGCCAGGCTCTTGTTCTTAAATTTGAGCTCATTTAGCCACCAGGAGACCCTCTTGATAGTTATCTTCTTTCTCAGGGTCAATGGAGCTATAATGTAATAAACTACTTGGAACAGGGCTAGATAATATTGTGGTCATGTACGAAAGTTCAAGACTCAAGCTATCTGGAGTCAAGTTCTGGTTCTACTAATTATTATCTAGAAGAACTTTGGTGAGTAATTAAGTATCCAAGTTTCAGTTTCCCCATCTTTATATGAGGATAATAAAAATGCCTACCTCAGAGGATTATGGTCTGGGGGACTGATGCACGTTAAGCATTTAGTGCAGTCTACTCTGTAGTCATAGTAAATATGCAAGAAATATCAATGAAAATTTTTCAAAATGTTACAGTCTTACTAAAGTTTATAATTCTAATGTAAAATAATATTTAAGAAATAAAACTATATTGTGGAGGGTTATAAATAGATCAAAAGTTGGTGTCCAGAAGAGTTAAATGTTAGAATTATAAAAGATATTAGAGAAAGTTTGGGCAAAAGTATCAGTTTTTTTATTGGATCTTGGAATATGTTGACTGTCCATTGAGCTCAAAATCTTTAGGAAGAGATGAGCACTCGGTGAGTTCAAAACTGAGGTTTCCTATTTGTTTTAAGAGTAGCCTTTTTACCTGTTTTCCTCTTGACTGATAGAAAAGATGAAAATAATAGAAATAGAATGAATCCCAATAATACCTTGGAAGGGGATGCAGCTCCATAACAAGCAAGTCTTAATATAGGAGTGAGAGCAAGGGGAAGGGAAAAAACCCTTTAGGATGGTAGCTTTGTGTATGACCAGATGGGGAGAGAGGAGGGAGCCTACATAATGTGTTCTGCGTGGTCTTTCAGCAGGCAGCTGAGCTGTGCTATTGGTCTTATGGACGGAAAGAACTGATTCTGACTCAGCTGAGTGGATAAGGAGGGGCAGAGAGAGATCAGAGCATCCTCCTCACTCTTATGAAAACACCCAGAGAGAGGGCAGACTTGAAGAGAACAGTCTATTTGAATGCATTCTTAAGGAGTAAGCAGGATACCAGACCTCTGGTGGAGAAATCAAAGGCTCTTCATCAGCAGCTGCTGCTTATAGGCATTTATTTATTTTGCATTTTAAAAACCTTGAGAGAGGGAGGCAGTAAGACCTGGGGGACTAAGCTCTCAATTGAGAATCCTGTTGTCACCTAGCTGTGTAGCACTATGTAATCTTGGGCTGCTCAATTTTGCCCCAGCCTCAGTTTCCCCATTTATACAACAACAGAGTTGAGGGTTGGTCTGTAAAATGTTGTCTCTAAGTCACTTTCAGGTAAAAAATTCTGTGTTCTATGTGACGTCAAGAGAATTGATCGACACCCCCACCAATGTTCATTCTCTTTTCCATGTCATCATTTCAGCTGCCATCTCATCTCTCATGCTCTTCCTCAGAGCCTCTGTGTTACTGGCAAGCACAATGCACTTGTACCTCTTGGCCTTTGCTTACTGTGTGCCCTTCCCCTTCGCTGCTTCTCTTCAACACTTAAATACATGTTGTCTTTGGGACGCAACTCAAATGTCTGTTGAACTAAATTTCTAGGCCCAAGAAGGAGCTGCTTCCACCTGGGGTGCACGTCAGCAGAGGAAACTTCAGTGTTCTGATAAATGTTCCACTTGACTAGAAACATAGTCAGTCAGTCCCACATGCCCAGCCAACTCTGTTCCCCGATCTTTCTATGAAGGTCACATGGGCAACCCAGCCAGTCCTTCCCTGTTTCCGTTGCTACTTCTAAGGCTATGAAACTCGCTCTTGCCCCAAATCCTTCAGGAGGAGCGCAGCGTTGCTTGGGAGGCCCTGCACTCGCCCAGCCCTGGGTTGTTTTCCTTGAATAAAAGACATCGAGCTCACTACTCAGTTGTTTTCACTTTGTCACTGGGCATGTTTGCATTCTCCTTCCCAAAAGAAGTGGTCTCCACCTCCCCAAATGTCCACAAAATGCCTCTTGAGGAACTTACTATATATATTCCATGTGATATTGTAATCATTAGTTTGTATATTGTCTTCCTGATTAGCAAGTGCAAGAAACTCTAGTTCTTAGGACCATTGGAAATAGAGATAAGTTATCACAATGTTGAAATAATATGTCCATAACATTTGGTAAATAGTCACTGCCCCATACCCTCAACAGAGAACTCCCCTGCCGCGGTTCTCTCATTACTTGCCCCAGGATAACTTCTATCCCTTCATTCAAATAACTGAAAGGATAGCAGCTGGCACTGCTGGGTCTCAGGGGTCCTAGATCAGGTTATAGCTTTGTTCTTTCAACTGGGTCAGATACTGTGCAAGTTGTTAAATATTTTGAATGTCACACTTGCTCTGTATCTTCCCTGCCCACAGTCTCCTGTATAATGGTTTACATATAATAAATGATGAATAAGTGTTAAATATGAGAATCCAGGCTTGTTCCAATACCACAAAAGTTATTTTAAAAATATTAAGGGTGATAGAGGGTGAGATAATGCAATGTGATTGTCCCACGAATCAGTGGTTAAGGTTTGTCCTTGGCTTCAAAGGACACCTAAAATTTTAAAGGGACAACAGTGAGTAGAGGAGGCAAAATTTGAAGATATTAAGCAAATTGAAGGGAACTAGATATATAACTGAATAATGAAATGGGTAGGAGATTCTGAGAATTTCAAGACTTTGATGACATGTTGCTTGAGTTAGAGGAGTATTAAATATACTGCCTTCCCATCTCCATTCCTTTCTTGTCTTTCTCAGAAGTGATGTTTTTCTCCTGATTCCAAGTAAGACCCCTTCCCAAACTCTGGTCCCTTTACCCTCTCTTTTCTCTGTTCTCTTTCTAAAATGAATAAAAAAATTTAGCAAGGCTGCAGAGTACATAGAGAATATACAAAACACAGTTAAAATTTTATATGCTAAAATAAAAAATTGAAAATAAAGAGTAAAAAAAGTATAATTTAAGATATCACCAAATAAAATAACATAAAATACTTAAGTATATATCTAATAAAACCTGTGTAGGATTTCCATGCTGAAAACTACAAAAGACTGATAAAAGTTACCAATTAAGACATAAGTAAATAGAAAGTATAGTGTGTTTATGGATTAAAGGATACAAGATATTCAAGATGTCAATTTTCACAAATTGATCTACAGATTCAACACAATAAAAATCTTGTCAGAATTTTTTGTAGATATCAATAAGCTGGTCTTAAAATTTATTTGAAAAGGAAAGAAGCTGAGTATAGCCAAAACAATTTTGAAAGAAAATAATAAAGTTGGAAGACTTATGTTACTTCATTTTAATACTATAAAGCTATAATCACCAAGATATTAGAGAAAGAATATATGAATAAATGGAGCAGAATAGAGTCAAGAAATAGATATGCAAAAATATGACCAATTTATTTTTGATAATATTACAAAGCAAATGCAATGGAGAAAGGATAGTTTGTTTCAGTAAAACATGTTAAAATAGTTGGACATTCATCCTATATAATAAAAGCCCAGTGACCGAACAGCAGAACGACCAGTCAACCAGTTGTGATGAGCACCAGGGGGCAGACACTCAACACAGGAGTGACCAGGATGAGCAGCACTCCCACAGTGGGCCAATCCCCGCAGGCCATGCCCCCCCCCCCCCAGTGCATGAGCCCTGTGCACTGGGCCTCTAGTATATATGCTAGTATAAGACTGTCAACTTTGGTAAAAATTAATTCAAAGTGGATTATGAACTTAAATATAAAATATAAAACTATATCATTTTTGAATAAAACAAGAAAAGTCTGTGACCTTAAGTTAGGTAGAGATCTTAAATAATGACACCATAATTATAACCCATAAAAGGAAAAACTGATAAAATTTGACTTTATCAATAAAAGATGCTTTTGCTTTGCAAAAGACATTTGTTAAAAGAATGGAAAGACAGGTCCCAGACTGGATGAAAATATCTGCATATCATATATTTGATTTAAAAAAAAACTCTCAAAACAACAATAAGAAAACAAATAACCTAATAAAAGTGGGCAAAATATTGAGAAAAGGCACTTCATCAAAGAAAGTATATTGACAAAAAAAAAAAACAACAAACAGACACATAAAATGATCCAACATAGTCAGTAGGGAAATGCAAATTAAAATCACAATAAGGTACCACTACATGCTACCTTTTAGCATGGCTAAAACAAACAAAACAAAACCTGATAATTCAAAGAGGTGGCAAGCAAGCAGAGTAACTAGAACTCTCTGACATTGTTGAAGAGAATGCAAAATGGAAAGGTCACTGTGGAAAATAACTTGTCAGTTACTTATAAAGTATAACATACATGTTTGATATGACCCAGACATCCCACTTATGGGCATTACCCTAGAGAAATGAAGTGAATGTTTATAGCAGCATAAAACTAATATCGTGATTGCCCAAAACTGAAAATAACTAAATGTCCTTCAACTAGGAAACAAACTACCATACATAAAATAAAATTCACACTTTTGTTGTGCATTTCTATAAATTTCCACAAATGTGTAGTCATGTAATTACCACCACAATCAAGATGCAGAATAATTCCATAACCATCCAGAAAAAAAAAATGCCCTTGGTTTTTTATCTGACTTTAAAAATAAAGTTAAAGTGGGTAAAATAAATCAATTTTTCTAGAAATATTTCTCTCTAAAATTTGGTATTTTGAGAACAACTGTGTGCATGTCTGTGTATATATACTAGAGGCCCAGTGCATGATATTCATGCATTTGGGGGGGGGGTCCCCCTCAGCCCACCTTGCACCCCTCTTGTAGTCCGGGAGCCCTTGGGGGATGTCCGACTGACAGCTTAGGCCCACTTCCTGCCTAAGCTGTCAGTTGGATATCCTTAGTGCTGCCACAGAGGCAGGAGAGGCTCCCGCCACTGCCACTGCACTTGCCAGACTGTGAGCCCAGCTTCTGGCTGAGCAGCACTCCCCCTGTGGGAGTGTACTGACCACCCAGGGGGCAGCTCCTGCATTGAACATCTGCCCTCTGGTGGTCAGTGCACATCATAGTGACTGGTTGTTCTGCTGTTCATTCGATTTGCATATTAGCCTTTTATAATATAGGATAATACATATGCATGTATGTGTCAATATAGACTATATATTCCAGACATTTTATTCTTAGGTAAGTACTCAAGAAAAATTCACCTTTTAGCCCACAAAAAGGTTTGCAACATCATTCTTAATGGTCTCCAGCTGCAAACTACTGAAAATTGCCATCAGCAGTAGGAGGGATATCACAGGCCAGTGGATAGATATTAGCAGAGTGAGATTGTGATGTCTTCGTGTAGTGGAACACTATCCCATGAAGTGAACGAACAATTTACAGCATCACATAGTGCAGATTATTTTTGCATTATGTTGAGTGACTGAACCAGACCACAAGGAGTACATATTGTGTTCCCATTTCCCTCAGGGAGTTCCACACTCAAACACTCAGACTGTAAGTCAGGACTTATTTCCAAATTCAGTGATTAAACAGTACCATAGTGGTTCAGGAGTTATGACTAAACTTGGCTCCACACTGAAAGTCCCCAATTGCTATGATCTTACAATGATGGCATCTTCATTTTACATTTTCTATCTTTGCCATGAAGTGTCAGGTAATCAGCTGTCAGTGAAGTTTAATATATATATATATATATATATATATATATATATATATATATATATATATGAAAATCCCGGTGCCTGTTGATGATTCATCAATTCATTAGTTAACTTCCTTCATGATATTAGGGTCTTCTTTTATTTTTTTCTATCAGATTATTTCTACTTCAAATATTCTCTGGACTAGTTCCAATCAATTAACAATTTGTTCATAATCTGCTTTCTTTCAAACAGGACCCAAAAAAGCAAAACTCCAAGTGAAAAGATCAATAAGTGTGATTGAAATTTAAAATCTCTGTATTCCAATAATCACCATACACAAAGTAAAAAGTCAGTGTCAGGCTGAGAGAAATATTTGTAACATATGTAATAAGGGTTATTAAGCAAAATAGTTGAAGAGCTATTATTTATCTATAAGAAAAAGATAAATGAAAAAAGGAAAATGGACACCTGCTGGCCAGTATGACTCAGTGGTTGTGTGTCAACTTATGGACAAGGAGGTCATGATTTGATTCCTGGTCAGGACACATGCCCAGGTTGTGGGCTTGATCCCCAGTGTAGGGCATGCAAGAGACAGCTGATCAATGATTATTTCTCATTTATTGGTGTTTCTATCTCTCTCTCCCTCTCCTTTCCTCTCTGAAATAAATAAAAATATATTTTAAAAAATAGAAAATGGTAAAAGATATGAAGAAAAAAATTCACCAAAAAAGAAAACAAATGGCCAGTAAATATATAAAATCTTGATCAAACTCACCAGTAATTAGGGATATGCAAATTATAATTAAAATGAAATACTATTTATCCTCCATCAGGTTAAAAATTATTTGCATATGATATAAAATGTTGGTGAGTGCATGAGAAGCTAACGATATAACATATATTGATGACAGCATAAATTTGTATACTTCTCTGGGAGGATGTTTTGCAACATCTCTTCAAATTAAAAGCATGCACCTCTGTACAACTAGCTATGCAATGGCTCAGTCTCTACTTTTGGGAAATATCTGCATACATGCATATGGAGGCATGTACTAATAGGTATCATTTATCAATAAATTGCTTCAACTGTTCTAAGTGCTTTGCATGCTTAAATGCCTTTAATCCTCATTACTTTCTATTAGTATCCCCATTTTACAAATTTAGGATCTAGGATTTGAACCAAGGTAATCTGGCTCCAGCAATGGTGTTCTTTCCCATTAGACCATATAATCTCTCTAGAGAATTGTCCTCTTGTAAAAAAAAAATACTTATTGCAACATTATAACAGAAAAAAAAGTGTTAAATGATTTGGAATGTAATGCTTTACAAAAATGGAATTAAGTGCATTTATATCATTGGTTCCAAACTAGGATCAATTTTGCTCCCCAGGAGGCATTTGGCAGTATACACAGCGAATATTGATTGTAACAATTGTGAGATGGGGGTAGGGGAGGGGGTGCTAATATCATCTGGTGGGTAGAAGCCAGGAATTTTGCTAAACATCCTACAATGCACAGGACAGTCCTCAGACAACAAAGATTTATCTGGCCCAAATGTCAATCTTACCTAATGATAGAGAAGCATGTAAATTGATCATACCTCCTAAGCCCACAGCCAATCAGAGTGAGTATGCAAATTAACCCAACAAAGATGGAGGTTAATTTGCATACATACCTGGGTCACTCCCAGCCAGCCATTGTAGGGGGGCGCCCTTCCCAAGCCTAAAGCTTGGGAAGGGGAGGAGCCTGCGATCAAACGCAGACAATCCGGAAGTCAGCGCTGGATTGCCCAGCTGCATCTTGGCGACCCAACACTGACCAGGTGGCTGAGACCCAGAAAGTGAGTCAGGGTCTTATCTGCAGCCTCAGTGGAAGCTGTTGATCAGTGTACTTACCTCTCTCTTTCTCTCCCTCTTTCTTTCTAATCTTCGCCAGCAGCCAGGCTTCTCTTCCTATCCCGGCCTCCAGGGGGGCTGCTATTAAGCCCCACCTCTTTGATCAGGCCCTGAGATAGACCTGGAGATGCTGACTGGCATAGGAACTAACCAATCAGAACCAAATCTGGGTGCTGTGGGGAGCCAATGGCTGCCTAGGAGGCAGAGGTTTTGACACTGGCATAGGAACCAACCAATCAGAACCAAATTGGCCAGCAGAGGAGGGCAGTTGAGGGAAACATCAGGCCTGCAGGAGAGGGCAGTTAGGGGTGATCAGGCTGGCAGGCAGAGGCAGTTAGGGGCAATCAGGCAGACAGGCAGGTGAGCAGTTAGGAGCCAGTGGTCCCAGATTGTGAGAGGGATATCTGACTACCAGTTTAGGCCTGATCCCTAAAAAGGCAGTTGGACATCCCGCAAGGGGTCCCCAATTGGAGAGGGTGCAGGCTGAGTTGAGGGAATCCCCCCTCCATGCACAAATTTTGTGCACAGGGCCTCTAGTAATGATATTTTTTGAGAATTCCTGATCTATATTTATATTGATTCTTCTCTAAGAAATATTGTTTACTTCAAAAGCCAATTTTTAGATTATGTCAATTATTTTAAAAAGACACACACATGCACACTGAGGAGTGCACAGTCTGGGTGTGTGTACACTTACCTGTATACAGGAAAATTTCTAAGGTAATGCATACAAGCTATTAAATGTGGTTACCCCTGAAGGGTGATGGAAGGGACAAGGATTGTAGGGAAGGGTAGACAAAAAGAACTTTAAAAATAGGAGCAATGTTCCAAAAGTGTTAAGAAAAATGTCTTTGTGTATATTTATAGATTTATAATAAGTTTTAAAGTAGCACTAAGTGCTATTTACTACTTATCACCCTGACAAAGATGAACAAAAGAAAAGGAATAGGGATGGCAGGGTAAGAGGATAGGATGACCAGGTTGCTCAAACATCCTGAGTGAGCACTGTCTCTTTTAGAAAATGCTTCCTATGAAACATAATTTTAAAAGGCATATGGTATGCTCTCATTCATATAAAAAAAGTTCTAGAGCCATTCACTACGGACATCTGTGTATCACAGTGAAAAGACCTTGAAGGAAAAACACCAGATTGAGAGGACCCTAGGGACAAAAATTGGATTCAGCTAGGAACCAAAGGGGTTTTCCTCTACCTACCTTAAAGATTTTACAAGAATAATTTTAACATCTTACTTCAGTGAACAAAAATAAAAATAAATCAGTTAAAAGTATGCACAAACACAAATATAAAAGAGCAGCTTTGATCTTATTTAAATTTAAAACAACAAACAAACAAAAACAATAAGGCAATGCAAAGACCCAGGAATAAGAGATAAGTCAAATAAATTAATCTACTCATTTAAACAAGTACTCCTTTTTCATTAAGAACAACATTCTGGAAATTACATTATATGGCTAAATGAAAAAAAAGGAAATTACAAAGCATATATATAGAATTATATTCCATTATTTCAAGAAAAAAGTTAAGCATAGACATAGGAGGGAAAGATTTTGAAGGATAGTTAAGTAAAACTTTAAGAATAATTACCTCTATGAGCTGGAAATAGACGTACTTTTGTGCTTTCTTAATTATAATTTGTTTTGTGTTCAATTTTTTTGTCATTAAATTGTTTCTATAATAAAGGAGTTGAAAGAGTGGGGAGAACAAAGTGTTTTAGATAGCATAGAGTCCATGAAATATAATAATACAAATATGTGTAAAATAAGGAATGTAAGGCAAAGAATATAAGTAAAAAAAATAAAATGATATACTATATAATAAAGATATAATATGCTAATGGTCATTATGCTGTGAAGCATAATGACCGACCCTGTAACAACTGGATCACGGATCAGCAGGAGGGTGAGGCAGCTGAGAGCTACAGGAGGGGGCAGGGCAGCAAGCTATGAGGGAGGAACAGGGGGGCGGAGGGAGCTACAGGAGGTGGGACAGTGGGCAGAGAACTACAGGAGGGCAGCAGCCAGCTACTGGCGAACTACTGGTGTACAGATTTGTGCACAGGGCTACTAGTAAGAAATAATAGGCAGAACCAATTACAGCAACTTTGGGTCCAAATTTGGCTATGTCTTTTAAGAGCTAAGTGACTGTGATCAAGTTACTTAAACCATTTGAACCTCAGTTTCTCATCTGTAAAATATAATAACTACAGCTATTTCTTAGGGCCACTGTGAGGATTATTGAGAAATTATATTAATATACACTCAAGTATTATCTAGTGGTTTATATAACCTCTCCGAAGCTCAGCGGATATACACAATATTTACTGAGGATTAAGGATACATTATTCATTCATTTCTCCCCCCCTCAAACGAGGTTGAGTAGCCATGTGTTAGATATCACCCTCTGATAAGTAGCCTGAGCACAGTTAGTCTTTAGCCTTGCAGTTCAGTGGGCCAGAGTGTCAGCAGTGTTTCTGGGATCTTAATAGAAATGCCAGCTCTTGACCCACCTCCGACCTACGGAATCAGACCCTGCATGGAAATTTCCCCAGGAGATTCATAAGGACACTGAACTCTTTCATGCAGTTAGGAACAAAATCCAGTGCCTCAGGAGTCAGCTGGGTCAGTTTTGGACTGCCAAACACTTATGAAAATTGAGGCATCTAATAAGGGCATGTGACTAGCGGACAACCATCCAGACTCCAGTCAGAGACCATTATTATCCATTTTGGTCTCAAGGTTAACTGCAAGGTAATTGATGAGACAATGTGTGTTCTGAAGGAGCAGAAGAAAGAAATGGAATTAGTGAGCCATAATCAAGGCATAGAAAAATGCCAGGATACTGAGTATGGCCTGGAGGAAAGAGATGAAGAAACAGATGGGAAAAGTTGGTGGCAGTAACTCCACCTCTCCGCCTGGGTACACATCTCTGTCACTTTCCTTTGTTCTTAAGCAATGTAGCCTTGAGCATGGAGCATGGGTTTTAAATTAGAAAAATTATATTCATGTCTGTGCTCTGACCCTTTATGGCTGTATGTGCTTTAGCTCAGAACCTTCCTCAGTTAGTTACCTTATCTGTACATTGAGACTTATGATATCTAATGCATGGTGGTGTTCTATTAATTTAGTTGAATTAATAAACTGCCTGGTTTAATCCCTAGTATATTTTGGGTGCTCCATGAATAATATCTATTTGTTGATTGCCTTTTTCTTAAAGACCAGTCAGTGACACCCCCAGGACCTCCTGTGCAGATCTCATCAAAAATGACAAGAGTCACTGTATCCTCAGAATCCTCCTGGTGGCCACACGACTTGCACTCCTTGCACATTCTTTTATAATGATGCATTTAAAGTCTATTTCCTGCACCTCCTATGAGCTCCTTCATTTTAGTGACACTTGCTAGTATTTATCTTTGCAACCTTAGTGATTCCCACAGACCTTAGCAAGAATATTCACCAATAAATGCTGGTGTCAACGGGTTTTGAAGATTGTGCCAGTGTTACCAGATGAGTCCACAGTACCACTGGAGGACATTAGGAGGGAGCCAATTCCAAACCATTGACACACCCAGTACGGTATATTAGTATCTCGCCAAGCACGCGTGAAGGCATGAGTTCTGTGGAATAGATCCAACCAGTTCCTGGGAGATGAGGGTTAAGAAGGGCACAGACGGTGGAGGATCAAAGACATCAGATTTAGCATTCTCTCCTGACGGTGCTGGAACCAATTCAAATCAGGGAGTGAACAAAAGGTGTTTTTCTTTCCACAAAGTATTTCTTAGGTCTTTCAACTTGATACATGACTGCATCCTCATTGGAACTAAATTCACACATTTAAGGTAAAGGTTGTTTTTCTTTTCAGAGCCTTCTGAGGCTTCATCCACCAGAATGTCATTTGAGTGCCTTTATTTGACAAAACCTAAAAATTATTTAGCTGAGAGCAGTCCCACAGCCCCAGCATGCCTGGTTCTTAGATAACAAAAGCAGCTGTTGCTCACCCACCAGCCCGACACAGATCAGAAACCTGTCAGGTTTCCCTCATGCCCCATCTACGCTCCATAAAGCCCTGAGCTTCCCCAGACTGTCGGCCCTCGCCATGTGGAGTTGGACACCAGCCACCACTCTGTCTCTTCCAGTTGACCTGAGCAGCAACGTGGCCATGTGCTGACGGGTCAGATGACTCTCATCACCAGTATGATTACCTGACTCCCTTCCACATTCTGAGCACTTTCCCTTTTCCCATCAGACTTGGGCTGTTGTGTACTTTTCTTTTATTGGAACTGGCAACATGAAGCTTTTTAAACACAGCTCCATCTGTCAGCATTGGGTCCTGCAGGTAGAGTGTCATGTTTGATTTCAGTTCATCATCTGTTTTGTTGTCAAGAAGGACTTGGGGGAGAAAGAAAAAAACAACAACAACACCTCCAGCATTCAAACTGTTCTTTGGTTAAAATGCTCGAAGACCTATTTGCAAATTTAACAATGATCTGATCCATTGATTCATGCTCCTCACGTGTCTCTGCAATCACAGCAGCTGCCTCTGTGACATTCATAAGGTGGCCCTCAAAGAACTGCCCACGGTGTAACGCAGGCCTTACCCCTGAGCTCTGCAGCTCACTTTGGGTCAGTCCTCATCCATAAAGTACCCAAAGAGTAAGGCTTGTCCTTAGTGGCAAAGCATGAATGGAAACAGACCCAAGGGTCCCTTGCTTACCCCCCAACATGTGGAGTACATAGAGATGAGATGGGCTACTCTCAGAAATTCTGATTCCAGGTATTTGTGCCAAAGAGAAGAGATCTCAATAGATAATATACTTTGAGCATCGCTCTTCACAACATATTCATAGCTTTAAGACATAAAAACAACATATATCTTCAACAATTAATAACAGAGCAGCAGAATGTTGATACTTGTGGGAGCCGGTGGATGGACACTTTGCGGTATGTGCACTGTTTTTTATCTGTTAAAAATAATAACTGTGAAGACTACGTTCAGAAAAAAATATGTAAAAATTATAGATATCATGTGATTCATGTGCATTCAAATACACAGAGAAATGCTGGAAGAATAATATACCAAAAGCTGTTGGTCACCAGCAGCACATATGACAAAAGTAGCACATGGCCTAATTCTTAGTGCCACAGAACTGCCTAACTGCTAAGAATGTAAGGGTGCCCTAATTAAAAACAATAGATACTCAGACAAATATTTCACTAAACTTGGTTGCTTGAGAGTTAGCTGGTATCAACATGACAGACTTCAAGAGCTAAGTGAATAGGGGAGTGGACAGATAAAGTTTGCCATAGTGTGAAAAGTGGAGGGTGGTGGAGCCACAGCAGCCACAGAGGGGAACATAAGGTAGCTGGGCATGCACTGATACGTGGGAAATGTGGGTAGAATGTGAAACTGATCAGTTATCTGATCCAGAGCAGGAAAGTGGTTCCTTCTCAGACCCAGATTTGAAGAAAGAGCTCTGTTATTGGAGAGAGAACTTCTTCCCAGCCCGAAGCCTCCACTACCCCCGTGACACAATCCAGGCACCTAATAAAAACAGACTTGAGCTCTATCTCTGTTGACAGCCCAAGTAAATGGGACATGATCCATTCTCCTTGCACTTTATGATTACTTACCTTTTTTTTTTAAAACTCAATTCTAAATCTCTCATTTCTAAACCACATAACCATCCAGAAGAGAATTGGTGTGCTGCCTCCCATTGTGAATCTCCTCCCATGATGTAGGTTCTCCTGTATCTGTGCTACCTCACCATAACTTTAGGGCAAAACACCTTCCAATTTGCTCTCATTTCTCAGTTCAGTGTCATCGCTATCCAAATAACTCCAATATGAAAAACAAAATGTTTTTAACACAAAGAGAGGAGTACAATGATCTGCATTTATTCAGGGCACTAGAATATCCTACCAGCTCTGCTCTTAGTTCCATGATGGGAGAATTTGGGGCCAATGTTTCAGAGAAAGCTCAGATGTCTCTCTATTTCTTTTTTTTATTTCCATTAAGACTTTTGATGAAATCAGTAATACTGTGAAACAGAGCAAGAGAGTCGAAGGGAAAAAGATGTAGAATTCATCAGCAAAAAATTAGAATGCTTTTGTACTGAATGTAAATTTTAATTGCCAGTGTTCCCTAATTGTAGCAGGTAAGTGTACCTGCCACATCAGGAAAATGAATGGATCACAGGAAACTGATCTTAAAAACTAGACTGTGGGGAATTCACTTGGGATAAAATACATGTCATCATTTGAGTTAAATTTTTAAATAAAAATTTTAATTAGTCTGTATTAGTTTTAGGTGTATTGCATAGTGCTTAGACAATCATCTATATATATAAAAGGCTAATATGCAAAGTGTACCCTCGGGACTTCCACTAGGGCAGTGGTTGGCAAACTCATTAGTCAACAGAGCCAAATATATCAACAGTACAACGATTGAAATTTCTTTTGAGAGCAGAAAACCGACTTCTGCGCATGGGCCACAAAGTATCAATCGCACTGTATGTGCATGCCCACACGTGGTATTTTGTGGAAGAGCCACACTCAAGGGGCCAAAGAGCTGCATGTGGCTCACGAACTGCAGTTTGCCGACCACTGCTCTAGGAGACCGGGAGTTTGATAGCTCACTATGACATGCGCTGACCACCAGGGGGTGGCGCAGAATGAAGGAAGGCCCCGGTTGGCAGCTGGCATACAGGGAAGGAAGGCTCTGGCCAGCAACTGGAAGGCCCTGATTGGCCCTGATCACCAGCCAGGTCTAAGGACCCTACCAGTGCACAAATTTCATGCACCAGGCCTCTAGTATACTTTATAAAGTATTCCCTCAAAATTGTCAGTACCTATCTGGCACCAGACATAGTTATTACAATATTATTGACTATATTTCCATGCAATATTTTACATCCCTGTGACTATTTTGTAAGTACCAATTTGTACTTCTTATTCCCTTCACCTTTTCTACCCAGTCCCCCAACCCCATCATCCCATCTGGCAACTATCAGTCTGTTCTCTGTATCTATGAATTTGTTCCAACAGATCAAGATTTGGCCATGTGAAGAGAGGGCTCTACACAGGAATGTTAGTGCCAGTTGTGCCCAGGTTCACCACAGCTGGTTGACTCTTCTGAAGGGCTCAAGTTTGGCAAGAACCACTGGGCTTCGACAAGGTGGGGTTACTAGATCTCCCAAGTGCACAGTGCCACTCATGCATATTGGAAGGGAGGTGAGGAAATGATCCCCACCCCAGAGCCACTCAACTCCCTTTCTGATACCCCCCGAGTTTACCCTAAAACACAGTCTAAGAAAGTCTACACCACAGGTCCAGGTGGCTGGCTCCTCTGCAGGGCATGAGCAGGGCAGAGCAGGGCAGGATGACAGGGAGTCAGGGGTTTGGGACAAGTGCATTCCTTAGGCCAATTCAATATGAAAGTGTACTAGACCCAGAGGCATAGCATCTGTGGGCAGTGTAAGAGAGGGCCTAAGCACAGGGCCCCTGGCAGCTGTCCCTTCAGCTCTCTCTCTGGACCCATACAACCCAATGTGTCCTCACATGATTCCAATCTGCTCCATGGAGTGAGTGACCATGAACAAGATTTTGTGTGTTGGACCTTTAATAGGGTGCTTCCATCTCTAGAAGACTGTATCTCCCTAGTAGACAGAACCCCCACTGATTTTCACAGCCAGATATTACGTGGGCTCCTCTTCCAGCTCTGGCACTCTGGTATTTGAAGCCCAGTGTGGGATTGAGACCCCACACTCCTCAGGGGACCCCTTTACAGCTGAAATATCCATCTAGATTCTCAACCACCACACATGGGTGCCAGGCCAGCCTTATTCATGTTTCTGCCCTTCCTACTAGTCTAGATGTGGCTTCTGTAAATCCTTGCTTCTAAGACCAGTTCAGCTAGTATCCAGTAGGTTATAGTTTCATTGTTCTGTAATTCAGTTGTAATTCCAGTTTGAACCTAGCAGGTGAATATAAAATCCACCTATTCTGCCATGATCTGGGGTATCTGGTTGGACATTAATTCTTTTTTTTAATATATATTTTTTATTGATTTCAGAGAGGGAGGAGAAGGAGAGAAAGATAAAAAACATCAATGATGAGAGAGAATCATTGATTGGCTGCCTTCTACTGGGGATTGAGCCCACAACCTAAGCATGTGCCCTTGATCTGAATTGAGCCCAGGACCCACAGGCTAACCCTCTATCTACTGACCCAAACTGGCTAGGGCTGGCCACTAATTCTTAAAATTACTTTTTATGTATGCTCAACTAACTTTCAGTTATTCATATTTTCCAAAAGTAACAAAATCCAGATAATAAGAAATGTGAGATACTGTATTTGAATAACTTTTCACAAAACTGTGTCAATCTGTCCACTAGCCATACCTATCTAGTGTTAAGGTTACCCCTGCAGGATGGTATAAAGATTTATGGTTGGATTATTTGACATGGGATTTAGCTGAAATCACATAACAGGGAATTTCATTTCCACAGGTCTCAACTGTCATTTAAATTTCACCCTGAAAATTATTCAGAATTGCAAATAAGAATATACCTCTCCTGGCCTTTGCTATATCTAATTATGATTCTTCCCTTGAAAGTCCTTTTGTTTTTATAGCCTAAGACAACTGGGATACTGAAGCAAAACTGGCAATGTGATTCATTGAAAACTTCTTGTATTAGGTGGGAATGAGAACACTCATTATCATCTTTGCCATTTTTGTAATGTTCTCAGTTCTTGTGTCTACTAAATAAGAATATTAATAGCTATCTTGAATCAAATATTTATAATGTATCATGAATTATTCCAAGGTCACAATGTGTATTAACTTGTTTATTCCTTAAAAAAAAAACCTGTGGTAGATACTATCATTGTCTTTATTTTACAGACAAGAAAACTGAGACAATTCACCTTAGAATCAGATAACTGGGGTTCAGAGGGTGTCCTGAATGCCTCATGGGCATTCTGTTGTAGAGCTGTGTGGCACAGATGACTATGATGAAAGTGGAAAGGCTATGGGCAGCTCTAATTATCTTAAAAGTGGTTTATTTGATCTTCCTTCCCTCTCTGCCTTCTGCTGTCTACAAAGGCTCTTGTTAGAACTCCACTTGCGGATGTTGTTGAGGATGGCAGAGCCAAGCCTCCAGCCCAGGATAGAGGATAACTTTGAGAATCAGAGACCTCTATTCCCTTCAAGACTGTTATGTGAGAGAAAAATAAACTCTTATTTGGACAACTGTACATTTTAGTTCTCTTTGTCACAGCAGTTTATTGCATAGTACTCTAACTCATACAGTATCTTAAGCAGTGGCCTTCTGGAGCAAGCTTGTGGTAACTCCTGAGAAACTACTGTCCAAAATTCAGGAATTTAGTGAGCTGGTTTACCAGCCTACCAATGGGTATGAGGATTCAATAAGATCTAATTCATAAAAATGCTTGGCAGGGTGAAATGGTATCTAGTAAAAGCTTAATAAATGATAATTATATTATCTATAATAAATGAATTAAAATAAAGATTAATCCATCAATTATTCCCACAAAGAAAACCTTAATAGCTTATTTCCTTGCCTCAAATCACATAGGATAGTCTTTGTGCAAAGCACATCCTAAGGATGACATGTTGTCTCCCATCCATTTTGGGTATGATGGGCGAGTGAGTCACATAGCAAGTTTTCACCTCCTTTGTAATATTCAGAGCTGATTTTCAATTATTAAATAAACTTATTTTACTTTTCCCATAAGTAATATAAAATGCAAACTAAAATAATTTTTATATAAAAATGTGTTCTTTAAATTTTACTAAACACAGAGGAAAAAAATGTTTCCAAGTTTCTCTCTTTAGCATTATCAATTTTTTAAGAGCTTTCTTAATGAACGGAGTTCTCAGCACAAATTCCCTTATCCTATCAAGTCATTAAAAACTTTGGAATTTCTGAAGTCAACTTAATTCTAAAATCATTAGGCTACTGATAATGAAAAAAGAACTTCAAATTCACATTCTCTAAGTTATAGAATCTTGCATTTTGAAGGTGTCCAGAAATGTGATCTAAGAGTGTCCCAGGATTGATCTATCTTCCTCCTATCACCTGGGGCAAGGTGAGAGAGGAGGAATTTGACCAGATACTAAGGTGATCAGATATAGAGGGTGGGATTCTTGCAAAACTGACTCAGCAGAATTTTGCTAAAAATTGGATGATACGAAGATAGACACAGAAATTCAGAAATGGAAACCTAGTTGAGAAGGGGGCTTAGAGGAAACTACCTAAAGTTTTGTTAAGGAGAATTTTTGCAACCAGCACTTGTCAGGATGTCTGGCACTCAAAATAGCCAGACCTTGGAAATAATGACTGACCAAACTCTTCCTTATGCCAGGACCTTGGACCTTTGCCCAATAGTCTATATGCTTCCTTAAGGCTTGTCTGACCTCTGCTGCCAGGCGACTATAATTAATGTGATCATGCCATCGATCTGGTTCCCATTCCAACAGTCCCTGCATGAATCCTTTAGGCAATGAAAAAATTTCCTCTCTCATAAATCATACAATAGTATGGCTGCTTCATTGTAAAATATGTATTGAAATGGAACATTTCAAATACAGTGTTATTATTTAAGCAGCACAGAAGGCTTAAAACCATTCTCCCTGAGATAATCTTCAAATATTTAAAGACAGACATCAAGCTCATGTTTTGATTCTTCCTTTCTTCAGGAAGGAAGGTCATTCTTTTCCACAACCATTGCTTCACTTTTCTGTTATTGCTTGTCCTGTTCATACCTTAAGCTCACCATTTACCTTGCTGGCTGATTATTCTCCATTTCAACTCCCAGATGAATTTTATGTTTCTCTTTCCTGAATCTTACCCCAGGAGGCTGACTCCTATGCACTTCATCATCCAAACCCCCTTTTCTAATACAGGGGTCCCATGCTGGTCAGAAATGACAAGCCATGCTTATCCCCACCTCCACACCCCATGCTCACTCATTGTTTGGGAGTTATCAGGCAGTGTGTTGCCTTAGTTTGAAAGCTGAGGCAGATCCTGAGGCACCCACAGTGGGAGGCTACCAGCTAGCTGAGCTTATCATGTCATGTTTGATTTGAAAGGGGATCTGAGTGGTGCACCATCGTGGCTGCACCATTATAATAACCATTGAGATATGCTAAATAGGAAAGCAAGCAATTTTGGTTGAATGGCAAACAGATCTGCAGATCAGCATCAACATCATTTGGGATCTTGTAGAAATGAAAATTCAGATCCCACACCAACTACTAAATCCAAATCAGTATAAGAAGGCCCCAAGGTGAATCATAGATAGATTAGAGCTTGTGAAGCACTGATGTACTGGACATTTGGCTACATTCCCAAAAACATGAAGTCTCTTTTTGGGGGAAAATTATATCCATCCACCCACAGGAAGTTGTCTCTTCTCACTATCCTACAACAGTCCTAGTCATGTTTTATAAATCCCTGTTTAGCCACAATTGTTTGATCCAGGGTGTAATGCTGGATCTAAAGTGAGACCATCAATCCTCTCATTTCAGATTTTGGAAATGTGTATGAGATTTCAGTTTATTATATTCTGACTTTGAATTGAGATTATGCAAATTTAGGAATTATGGATGGCCATATTACACAAAAGGCCAGTCTGTAAAAAGAGGAAATGAATCATGTACCCTTCACTTTCCCTTACTTGTTTGTGTTGTTGTTATTTGTGTTTCTTTTTTATACAACTCAGGGTTTTTTTATTGTTGAGAGTATTACAGGTGGCCCCCATTTTCTCCCTTTGACCCCTCCACCTGGCTTGCACCCTATCCCAGGCCTTCACAGCACTATTGTCTGTGTCCAAGGGCTACACATATATACATATAAGTTCTTTGGTTAATTTCTTCCCATCTCCCCTTATCCTTGCCCTCTGAGATCTGTGGATCTGTTCCATGATTCCATGTCTCTGGACCTATTGTGTTCATCTATTTATTTTGTTCATTAGTTTTCACATATGAGTGAGATCATGTGATACTTGTCATTCTCTAACTGGCTTCTTTCACTTACCATAATTCTCTCCAGGTTCCTCCATGCTCTCTCAAAAGGTAAGAGATCCTTCATTTTCACAGTTGCATAGTATTCCATTGTGTAAATATACCACAACTTTATTACCAGCTCATCTACTAATGGGCACTTGGGCCATTTCCAGATCTTAACCAGTGTAAATAGCACCACTGTGAACATAGGGCTGCATATATTCTTTCTGATTGGTGTTTCAGGATTCTTGGATATAGTCCCAGGAGTGGGATCACCTGGTCAAATGGCAGTTCCATTTGAAATTTTTTTGAGGAAACACCATATTTTTTCCCAGAGTGGCTGCGTCAGTCTACATTCCCACCAGCAGTGTACTAGGGTTCCCTTATTATGTGTAACCAAGAGACCAAGACAGATGGTGAATGGTTTTGTAATAATATGAATATTGAGGGTCATGGCTTTAAGAGTATTAGAAAAAGCTGGCAGGTATTCTATGCTAAGTTCATGGAGCATCTTTACCCTGCAAAGTCTACTAGGTTTTAGGGACTGCCAGCATATTGTAAACAAGATAAAATATTTTTCTTTTCTTTTTTTTTAGTTCAAATTTTGATGGGTCAATGAACTGACCCAAATTGATCAAAATCACAAAATATTGAGTGACCAGTCAAAACATTCCACATTGCCATACAAAATGTAATTGACAGACTATAATTAATTCAGAGAAATAATTTAAAAATAATATGTTCTGAAACACCAAGATGACAGCATAGGTAAACACCTAAACTGCTGCCTTGCACAACAATTTCAAAACTACAACTAAAAGACAGAACAGACACCATCCAGAACCACAGGAAAGCTGGCTGAGTGGAAGTTCTACAACCAGAAGGAAAGAGAAAAGCTCACGGAGATTCAGAGAAATGGCAAAGGGTTGAGGTACGGGAAAGGGTCTTTGTGCACGCAGAGAGGAAGGGCAGCTCAGAGCCTGGCTGACTTTCTCTGGTGGGAGGGGGAAGGAAGCCCCAGACTGTACTGACCCCCAGTTCCAGGTGAAACCCCATGGATACAGGCTCATACAGGGGGAGTCTGGACTGTCAGGTAGAGAGAAAGGCACTCAGAGACTCGGAGAGCCGGGGGAGCCCCAGTGGGCAGGGGTCTGGAGGCACGCACACACGCCAGTGGCCAGTGTGCACAAAGACTGCTGAGGTTGCCATAGGCTTTCCCTAGGGGAAGGGAGTCAGAAGCTCCTGACTGCACTGAGCCCCAGTTCTGACTGCACTGAACCCCAGTTCCAGGCGAGCCCCTGGGGACCCACGCTCTTGCGGGGAGAATCTGGACTCTCGGGCAGAGGCTCAGGAGCCGGGGAAGGCAGAGGTCTGGAGGTGTGAGCGCAAGGGCAGGGCTGACGGGAAACCAAGACTGTCTGCTCCGCCCTGAGACTCCACCACATCCAAGCTGAGCACAGAGGCTTTTGCAATTTGGAATGTCTAATCCTATAAGGCTGTCTCCAGCACCAAACTTCTCCCAGCGTAGACACAGCTAATCCTCACAGCCAACTGGCCTGGAGGTCAATTCCTCCCAGTGATACCAACAACAATCAAGACTTAACTACAACAAGGTTGTACACACTGTCCACAAAGGGGTGCACTAAGAGTGTCCACCTCAGGTTAACTGAGAAAGCCAACCCACTGGGCCATATAGGAAACCTAGCACACAAAGCTACCCTACCAACTCAGGGAAGCAGTGAAAATGCGGCAACAAAGAAACAGATCACAAAAGAAATGGAGGAAAACAAATGATTGGATATAAAATTCAAAACCACAGTTATAAGGCTTTTCAAGAATATCCTAGAAAAGGCCAATAAATATAATGAGACCCTCGAAGATATGAAGAAGGACCAACTAGAAATTAAACATACACTGACTGAAATAAAAAATATTATACAGAGACCCAACAACAGACTAGAGGAACACAAGAATCAAGTCAAAGAATTGAAATACAAGGAAGCAAAAAACACTCAACTGAAAAAGCAAAAAGAAAAAAATATCCAAAAAGTTGAAGATAGTGTAAGAAGCCTCTGGGACAACTTCAAGTATACCAACATCAGAATTATGGGGGTGCCAGAAGAAGAGAGAGAACAAGATACTGAAAACCTATTTGAATAAATAATGACTGAAAACTTCCCCTACCTGGTGCAAGAAATAGACTTACAAGTCCAGGAAGCGCATAGAACCCCAAACCAAAGGAATCCAAAGAGGACCACACCAAGATACATCATAATTAAAATGCCAAGAGCAAAATACAAAGAGAGAATATTAAAAGCAGCAAGAGAAAAACAGTTAGTTACCTACAAGGGAGCACCCATACGACTGTCAGCTGATTTCTCAACAGAAACTATGCAGGCCAGAAGGGAGTGGCAAGAAATATTCAAAGTGATGAATAACAAGAACTTACAACCAAGATTACTCTACCCAGCAAAGCTATCATTCAGAATTGAAGGGCAGATAAAGAGCTTCACAGATAAGAAAAAGCTAAAGGAGTTCATCACCACCAAACCAGTATTATATGAAATGCTGAAAGGTATTCTTTAAGAAGAGGAAGAAGGAAAAAGTAAAGATAAAAATTATGAACAACAAATACATATCTATCATCAAGTGAACCTAAAAAAAAAGTGAATTAAAAACCTGAGGAACAGAATAAACTGGTGAATATAATAGAATCAGGGGCATAGAAAGGGAGTGGACTGATAATTCTCAGGGGGAAAGAGGTGTGGGGGTGGTGCAGGAAGAGACTGGACAAAAATCATACACCTGTGGATGAAGACAGTGCGGGGGGGGGGAGGTAAGGGCAGAAGGTGGGGTGGGAACCGGGTGGAGGGGAGCTATGGGGGAAAAAAGGAGAAACAATTGTAATAATCTGAATAAAGATTTATTTAAAAAAATAATAATAATATGTTCTATTTGTACAGATAATGACATTTGCACATTATTCCCCCACAGCATTGTTGCATTTTGTGCCTATGACAGTCCCTGGCTGCTCTGTTGGAAAGTCTCCCCTGGAGAGTGCTGGCACCTCTCTGCTCCTTGATTCTCTTTCTTCTGGAATCCACAATGATCTCCAGGATGCTCCTTTCTTTGCATTTGTCATTATGTGCTTCAGGTTCCAATTTAAGGTTTAGATTATTGTTATCCAGGTAGATTTTATGGATAAATGTACGTGTCTAAAGGTCATGTCATAGGATTAGTTACTGTGGGGAAGTTTTCCATCACTTTTTATGAAAATCATTATAATTGTTACTATTCAAATTAGAGAGATAACTACTAAGCTTGTCTTTAATTTAGGAATGTGCTTTACTTGAATCCCTTGGTTGCCTCCTTTTAAATACATTTAAAATTTTGATATGAGCTTCACATATGGCCACACTCTATGAAGTACAATACAAAAAATTGAAGGTGACTCTTCATCTATTCTCTGCATAGCCTCCCCATTCAGGTGGTTTCGCCAGTGTTTCCCTGCATTCAGCATTCCTTCTGGCCTTCGATTCTCATTTTCCCCTTCAGCTGCAATGGTGAGAATGGTTCTTTCCATACTGTTAAAATATTGTGCCTGCCAAATAAAAGAACCTTTTTTCCACCACCTTGAAATTCTATTCTTCTATGGATGTCCATTCTATCTTCTTTTTTCCTTTGACAGAGGACAAAAGCCATTGGGTAAGTGAACAGTTCAATTTTGTCTATGCCATACATTGGCATTACAGCAAAGGCTCCACAGAGCACCTGTCTGATTTCTTTAATCTTTTTCTGCTATGAATGTGACATTTGGTTGTCTTTAACCTTACATGCTCAATTTGAGATTACCCCTTGGACACTGTATTTATAGATCAAACCACTATCTCCTATTGATCTCTAGTTATATGGCCTTATTTTCTCCTTTTGTACATCCATTACCTTTTAACCTCAGTGCTCACTGGAGAGTTACCTTTACAAACACATTAATACTTGATAGAATATTTAGAATAATTCCTTATCTGAACTAACTGGAGAAAATTCAAATATGAACTCTCTAGGATATCACTTATTTTTCTCTGCAAGAATAGATTGTAAGGATTTAGGTAGAGAGGCACAGCCCATAATCATTGTTCCAATTCACCATTTATATAAGACTCTAGCACCCAAATAACCAGTCAGTCATTCTCTGTCTCAGCATCATGTCTCTGGACCTATTGTGTTCATCTATTTATTTTGTTCATTAGTTTTCACATATGAGTGAGATCATGTGATACTTGTCTTTCTCTAACTGGCTTCTTTCACTTACCATAATTCTCTCCAGGTCCCTCCATGCTCTCTCAAAAGGTAAGAGATCCTTCATTTTCACAGCTGCATAGTATTCCATTGTGTAAATATACCACAACTTTATTACCAGCTCATCTACTAATGGGCACTTGGGCCATTTCCAGATCTTAACCAGTGTAAATAGCACCACTGTCTAATGAATGGCTGCTTCATTGTAAAATATGTATTTTTACCTACCCTAGGTTTTCTTTTCCTTTCTTATTTTATTTTTTGTTTTTACCACTGAGGAAATTCTATACTGGCAGAGCCAGATATAGAATCCAGTCTTTGATGTCCACTTTATCCAGTCAACCAATCTGAGGGAATTCAATAAGTACTCTCACATCTCAAATAATTTGTCTAATTTTTCTAATCAAGAAAACAATCAAATGGCTCCTTAGGCCAATCAAATGAGAGAGATCAGATGGTTTCAGAGAATTTGAGGACCACGTTGACAAAAATACCTCCCAGTTGATTCAGAACAAGACAAAGGTCCACTCATTTATCTTCAAATTCACATTTTTCTGATACCATCTGTGTTTTTAACCACACCCTGCCCCCCTCTCAAGGCTATTTGTTTTTCATATAATATATCCATTCTGCTGTTTGTCCCAGCTATTCAGGTTTGTATTATTGACTTCCCAAGTCAACATGCTGTCCTCTAGTATAGTAGTGACAAAAATTACTGTGTAGAGGAAGTCTTCTGGGATTCAGTAGGAATTCCTCTTACCAATTCCTTGTTTTACATATCTTCTTTAGATTTCCTTTCCATTCACTTATCTAAAACGCATTCATCATCTCATGGGGGCGTGATGGGAAGGCTGTGCACTTTATTTCATTCAAGGAGGGTTGGCACTGCAATTCCATAGCAACTACATTAGGTTTAAGAGCCCTCCCAGACAGTGAAGGTCAATTTGTGTGTAACTAATAAGTAATTAGTTCTACTATCTGAATTGTTTGTCCACTTCTTTAAAATAAGATCATGAAACAAGATGTACTTCAATATTCCAATCACTATGTAGTTCTTTAATTTTATTTCTCCTTTGATGATAAGTCAAACATTGCCTTGTAATATCTTTTATATATTATAATGAACTATTTTTGTTGAAAAGACTTTGCATGCAATAAAATTTACTACTTTTTAAGTGTAGACAAATACATGTAGCTATGTAGCCAACATCACAATCAAGATGTAGAATGTTTGTATTACTTTCCAAACATCTCCCATGTTCCTTTGCAGTCAGTCCCTTCACCATAACTTCAACACTTGGCAGCCACTAACTACTTTATGTCTCTATATTTTCCTTTTCTAGAATGTTATAAAATAAAATCATATAGTATGTAGTATCTGCATCTGGGTTCTTGCACTTGGCTCAATGCTATTGAGATCCACCCATGTTATTGCATGTCTTAGTAATTTTTTTATTGCTGAGTATTAATCAGCAATTATATGAATTTATGAATATATGAATTTACCGCAATCCTTTACTCACGCATTGATGAACATTTAGTGATTATGAATAAAGTAACAATGAACATTCATGTACAAGTCTTTGTGTAGACATATTTTTATTTTTATTGGGAAATACATAGGGGTGGACTACTGGGTTATACGGTAAGTGTGTGTTTAAATTAAAACACTGCCAAATGTTTTCCAAAGTGGCTGTACCATTTTACATTCCCAATAGTGTATGAGTGTCAGAATTAGTTGTTCTACATCCTTGACAATACTTGATATTTTCGATCTTATAAATTTTAGGAATTCTAGTGGGAATGTAGTGGTAGCTCCTTGAGGTTTTAATGTACATTTCCCTGGTGATAAATTGTATTAACTATCTTTACAGGTGCTTATTTGCCATCCATATGTATTTTTTGGTGAAATATATTTTCAAATATTTCCCACTATTTAAAAATTAAATTGTTTCTCTTATTATTATTAAGTTATGAGTTCTTTACATGTTTTAGATACAAATTTTTTATCAGATACGTGTTTTATAAATATTTTTCCTAGTATGTGACTTGTAATTTTATTTAACAGTATTTTTTGAAAAGACAAAGTTTACAATGTGATAAAAGTCTAATCTACCAATTTAAAAACAATAGCTGTGCATTCTTATCTTAAGAAACTTTATGTAACTCAAGGTAGCAAATATTTTTTCCTGTAATATCTTTAATTTTCATGGTTTCAGCACTTTCATTTTGGTTCCATTTCAAGTTAATTTTTGTATATGATATAAAATACTTGTTGAATTTTTGTTTTGTTTTATTTTTGGGGTTTTTTTTTTGGTTTTTGTTTTGCTTATGAATGCCTAATTGTCCAGCACCACTTACTAAAAAGACTATTCTTTCACAATAGGATTGCTTGAGAACCTTGGTCATCTATCAATTAATCTTACACAACTGAAACTAATATGCAATAATATTGAATGCCAACTATAATTGAAAAACAAATTAATGAATTGATCATATAAGTGTGTGTCTGTATCTGCCTATTTGGTCTCTCTGTTCTGTATTTCACTGGTCTTCATGTGTATCCTTTGCCAATACAACACTTGCTTGGATAATGTAGCATCACAGTAATTGTCCCAATCAGGCAATGTGTGTCTGTCAGCTTTATCTTTCATTTCAAGGCTGCTTTACACTGTTACAATAAAAGCAACTAATACTGACTAACAAACATTCTTCTAAGTATTTTGCATGCATTTGCTCATTTAGTCTTTAAAACAACATAATAAAAGACATATTTATTATTATTTTTCCCAGATGAATAATTTGAGGTTCAAAAGAGATTAGCAAAATGCCCACAGTCATTTTAACTGGTAAATAACAGATCCAGGATTTGAATCCAAGTGTGTATATCTCCGGAGGTTGATTGAACATCCATCTAACAAGCTGCATATTTCACCTCTTATTTACCATCTTACAATTTTTTTCATCCACCATAAGATTGCCAATTCAAGGCTAATAGCTGTTTAAAATATAGTAACACTAAAGAAATACTGTAATTGAATAATGTTCCCAGTTTGGTTAAATCATTGGCATATGCTGGTTACTTCTTCCCAGTGTTTACAGAAAGTTGTAAAACCTTTGGAGTGAATTAATTGAGATGTGGTCCCTGCTCTGGGGTTTTAGGCAGGATCAGGCATATTCTCAATATGCTCATTCTTCTGCAATCCTTGACACACCAAAGCCTGGGTTTCCATGGGAGGCTCTGAAGCAGAGCTGAAAGGGCAGTAGTGAAGCTCTGATGTTAATAAAGTCCTGGGCCAGGAGTGTTCTTGCCCTCACAGAGTGTGATCTATATTTTCAGTAGCCTCCAATGCCCTTTTCAGCAGCCTCGTTACAGCTCATTGGTGGGTAATAAGTCTTGACCAGTATTGGTCTTTGACATAGGTAGTAAAATACAATCTAAAAAGCACCCAATGGAGAATAAAAGTCAGCATCAGGACAGTGCAGATGATTTCTAATGTAATATATTTCCCATCTTGAATCACCATGTATAGGATCCAGGGGGTAGGTATTTTGCTCACCAGGCTAAATTATTAGTTGGACAAAATCGCATACTATTTTCTTGGTATGAAAGCTTACAGATACTTTGTATAAAGGCTGTTTTAGTAGTTATGATAAACAAATAAAATTATCTATTTGTAGTTCACAGTATCAATTTATGGATGTTTTAAATTTTAACTGAAGAAAGTTGACCTAGATGGGGAAGGTCTAGGAACAATATAATTTAAGGAGATTTGAAGTTATTCGGGGTATTTTACGAAAGAAAGAAAGAAAGAAAGAAAGAAAGAAAGAAAGAAAGAAAGAAAGAAAGAAAGAAAGAAAGAAAGAAAGAAAGAAAGAAAGATGACCTAGGTTAAAGCATAACATCACTCTTTAACCATTTGAAATGAACTTTATATTGGTTGAATAATGCTTCCCCCACCCCACCCCACCCTCCGATTCATATACACCTGATTCATATCCTGGAACCTCAGAATGTGACTTTATTTGGAAATAGTCTTTGCAAATGTAATTAGTTCAGAAGAGGTTAGCTTTGGCCAATGTAGTTCAGTTTGTTGGGCATCATCCCATTCATCAAAAGATTGCTAGTTTGATTCCCAGCCAGGGCACGTGCCTGGGTGGTGGGCTTGATCCCTAGTTGGAAGCGTGCAGGAGGCAGCAAATCAATGTTTTGCTCCTCTCTCTCTCTCTCTCTCTCTCTCTCTCTCTCTCTCTCTCTCTCACTCTCTCTCTCACTCTCTCTCTCTCTCTCCCCCCCTTTCCTTTCTCTCTAAAAATACAATTTAAAAATATTTTTTAAAATGATGAGATTATACTGGATTAAGATTGGCTCTAAATCCAAAGACTTGTGTTCTTATAAGAAGAGAAGAGAATACATGGAGACACAAACAGGGAGGGAGGTCATGTGAAAACAGAGGCAGGATTGGAATGGCATAGCTATAAGCCAAGGAATGCCAAGAATGGTCAGGAGCCACCAGAAGCTAGGAAGTGGTAAGGAAGGATTTTTCGCTAAAGCATTCCTAAGAAGCATGGTCTTGCTGATACCTTGATTTCAGACTTGTATCATCCAAAACTTCAAGATAATACATTTGTGTTACTTTAAGTTATGAGTGTGTGGTACTTTGTTATGACAGTTTTCAGAATTTAGTACAGTTTTGAAATAAAATAGACAAACCTTTTTCTATTTTCTAGAATTAAGGGCAAAGGAGGAAAAAGCTAAGTTAACTTTGCTCACTAGACTCTTGGGTCAATGGTATAAGCTGCCTTCGGAAGATGTGACCATCTCATCACTGAAAGTATAGTATACCTTGATTGTGCATCTAGAAGGAAAGGAAAATAATTCCTAGACTTGGTTAGATTTTGGAATAGATGTGCATGTCAAATATTTCCAGCAATATCACTCTATGACATAAATAAAAACACAGTATTTTAAATTTAGCTTTAAAAAATATAAACCACATTTTGCCAGAAGTACTTACAA
Source organism: Corynorhinus townsendii (assembly GCA_026230045.1). Lineage (NCBI taxonomy): Eukaryota > Metazoa > Chordata > Mammalia > Chiroptera > Vespertilionidae > Corynorhinus > Corynorhinus townsendii. Next base: position 84,670,618 of record JAPDVU010000005.1, read on the forward strand.
ATAACTAGAGCTCCTTGATTAGATTTCTTTATTAGTCTGAAGCTTCCTGATATAAACCATACAGTATTTTTTCTTTCTTGAAGGAAGCATGTAAAATTAAGTATTAACCATCATCTTCTCTTGCAAAAAGTAAAGAAAGATATCATGCATCCTTTGTTTAAAAATTATTTGCTTAAAAATTATCCCTTTTTGTTTTTACATGGTTCTTTTATAGAATACATAAAAAATTGGTCATCCTGCCTTAAATGAGAAATAAATGCTGTGTTAGATATTATGACTGAACCAGCTTATGGTTGATTTGATTAGCCTCAATTGTTTACCTTTCTCTGTATCTATATCCTTTTGCTATATGTCTTTGGAGTGTCTACATATAGAAGCAGAGTGAGTTTTAGCTATGTGACTTGGTTTAGTCAATAGAACTTTAGCAGATGTGATACTGATACAGGCTTGAAATATGCTTGCATGAGTAGGTGTGCTCTTTTATGTTTCTGCCTCTTTGTTGGGAAAAACAAGTATCAGCCAGTCCACTGACACAAGGAGAATTATAAGCTTGTGGAACTGACGTGGACCTTATAACGTGGACTCAAGACTGGCTAAGCCTAACCTAGATAATTCAAGTCTCAGACAAGCCACAGATATAGGAGGAAAACAAATTATAGGTGTTTCATGCGATGGAATTGTTATACAGTATTACACTGGCAATATATTATCAAAATATTAAGAGAATAAACTTGATTTTTTCATGACTGTATATTATTTTTTTACCAGAGTATGTAGTCAAGGGGATCAGACCATCTCTTCCCACTACATTTTACTTGAACTCAAGTGTCCCCAGAGGATTTAGCTATAGCCCACAAGACAAACTCTCTCTATCCACTTCATCAATGGTTATGATAAAGTGGGTGTTATGCCAGCTTTGGGTTCAGTGGCAAACATTGCTATTTGTCCAATAAATCCAACTCCCTTCTTTCTAAGAGAACCCCAACATTGTTTGGAAGTGGCCATATAATAAAGTTAAAAATACCTCTCTAACTCCCTTATGATTCAGTTCTAAAAAACAGCCAACTTTTGATCAAAAGAATGAAAGCCACTAGCTGAAGATGGCTTAGGAGAACAATAGAAGAAGCCTGATTTTTTTTATGGCATCATGAATGTGCTATTTTGCTTTCTTGCCTCATGAGGAGCAATTTGGTTAAATCACTATTGTCAAGTTTCTGTTATATGCAGCTATATGCAATTTAACTAATATAGAATTTGATGTTAGAGGGGTCTGACAGTTACAGAATCTAGTGAATGATATAGGCTGTGGGTGAGGAACACCCAGTTATTAAAAGTTGGTGGTCCTTGCTGTGTACTAGAAAAAACCTTTGATCAAGTTGTCCCTTGTAGTATACGGGATATGGACCACATGTTGACCCCAGATATAATCTTGAAGAATAGTGAGGGCGAAATTTAGATCATTGGCATATGCTGGTTACTTCTTCCCTGTATCAGCAAAATTTTTCAAGAGTGGGATGAATTTAGACTAGAGTTAGCAAGCCTGCAAGAAAATATAGCTTTGATAAGGGAGATGTTTCTGCCCATGGCTTGCAGTATAAATTGATCAAAAGTCCCATAATATGAAGCTCTATATCCTTGAAAAAATTTACTCTTGTGCATTAAACATAAACCATTATAAGCACTGCTATGAGGTGAGGTACTGGGCCTTGGCAGAACATTAGATTATGGCCTCCAGCCTCTCTCAAACACCTTCCATTAAGAAGTAAGCTGACAGGCAAAGAAGCTGCTTTCTGAATCTAACCGATTTTGGATTGCCTCAAGGTAACTACTGTTCTGCAAGTCAAGGCTAGGGAGATAAGCAGAGTTCACAAGACGGTGGATACAAGATATGAGTCTTCACATTAAAAGATAAAGTTTAGGCAAAATTTTACCTGCACATAAAATTTACTAAGTTTTAGATAGAACCAAAGAAAATCCAAGCTGGCTTTTATACATGTTGATCTCTGATAGCTAAACCTGGACCTCTGAATTTAACCTATAGCAAGGTATTTACAACAGCCAAGACAAGCGGGGCACTGTTTTCTAATTCCTATTGGAGATGTTGCCTCAGAGTTTAACTGACTAGAACTAATTTGCCTGAAGATCAGAACCAGAACAATGATATATAGTGAATGAGAGAGATTTGCCCAAACAATAGGATGAAGTCCTGTCACATTAAGCACATCCTAGAGCCTTCACTATTAATCGTTTCCCATTAATCTTTTTTTATTTTATTTTAAAAATCATCTGATATTGTTAGAGATAGTAATGTGCCCAGTTTAAAACCCAAAAGTCAGCTCTTCAGACTCCCTTGCAGCTAAGGGGGGCACTACGTCCCAGTTCAAGCATCTAAGAATGAATGATTTCATGGAGATTCCAGGAGAGCTATTATTCTCTGAGAAAAAATGATTACATCTCTATCACACATATTTCATCTTTTATGCTATTCTTAACTTCCTTTCTGGAACACATAGGCAGTTAGCCCTCTTGTCACTATAGGATGAGAGTCTCACTAAAGATTGTGGAAAAGAAAGATAAGAACCTGAGTTCCTGTTATCATTGTAGAGTCACTGCACCTGTGTAAACTGCTTACCTCTCAATTGCTTGTCAGTTGAGAGATAGAAACCCTTTGGAATATAAAACAGAAAGCAACACACTAACAAATAAAACAAACAAACCAAAAAACTCACACACACAGAGACAACAGTATGGTGGTAATCAGAAAGGAAAAGGGATGGAAGGAGCTGGAAGAGGGTAAAGGGCGTCAAATATATGGTGATGGGGGTGATTTGACTTTGGGTGGTAAACACACAATGCAATACATTTACAGATGATGTATTATAGAATTGTACACTTGAAGCATATAACCCTATTAACCAATGTCATCCCAATACATTTAATAAAATTTTAGAAGGAATTAAAAACCCCTATTTTTTAAGCCAGTGTTCTCTCAGGTGTGTCAGACACACCTGAGGTAAATATAATCCTGATTGATAGAAGGACTATTCAAACAAATACCTCTTGCCCAGGCCTGTGTGGCTCAGTTGGGCATTGTCCCATGCACCAAAAGGTTGCCTTTATGACTCCCAGTCAGGGCACAAGCCCAGCTTGCTGGCTCAATCCCTTGTAGGGGGCAGGAGGCAGCCGATTGATGTTTCTCTCTCTCCCTCTTCCTTCCTCTCTCTAAAATTGATAAAAATAGTTTTTAAAAATACCTCTTCCATACAAAATACAATTTAAATACTGTCTAGCAATATAATTTATAGGGAATAATGGGATAGTGAAAAACAATACACAACATCTTTCTGCTAACATTTTTCTCATGATGTTCTGAGAAATGTACTCCCTTCATCAAATGAAATTTATATAAATTATGTAAATGAAATAAAACTTGGCCATGGCTTGACCTCTGAAGCAGATACAAGGTTGCAATTAATAAATTTGAGTGTGATCTCCTTTAAGGAGTGAAATCTCCTCATGTATTAAAATATCCACATAGCCACTCTTTTAGTGTTGGTCCCAACAAGTCAGTATGTGTTTTAAGTGCACAAAGAAAATGACCTTGAGGCAGAAATTCTAAATTGTCTGGTCTTCCCTCAATAGCCACTGACCAGAGAGCCACTTTCTTTCCAGAAGCATAGAAACCAGATATTCCTATAAATTAGATATAATTATCAGCACAATATAAAAAACAACATCTTAACATTCTCATTCTGATGCCCAGAAGTGTAATGTCCAGTATCCTTAGGCCTCCATTTCCAGATCTCTCCCCAAGCTCTTTAGGCCATCTCCAGGGGCACACAGATGATAGTCAATTGTGAAGAGTGATTTTCTGGCATGGCCTAAACTTTTGCTGTACTACTGAGGTAGGAAAGTTAGAATAGAGAACCTAGGCCTTAAGCTCTTACCCATCCTCATCTCGTCTCTGTCTTGGCTGGAACATCACAGATACAACCATCACTACCTTCCTACTCCCCTTCCTTAATTTCCTATAATTGGAGAACCAAAAAGAAATTATTAAATGGAGAGGAGAGACATGGACAAGCCGCATAGGTAGTCACCAACCAGCCTCAGAAACAAAGGATGACCCTCTTCCCCCGCCTTGGCCACATTTAATAAGACCGTCCACCCAGACCCCATTGTCACGTCTCCATCTCCGAGATCACAAGCTCTCACTTCTCAAGTCCATACTATTGCTTTAATAAACATACTGTGTTTTGCTAAATCTTTCTGTCACACTCTTGAATTCCTTCTCATTTCATGACAAGAACCTGTAAGGGTTGAGGCCTCACTTGGCCTAACTGGGTGCAACCTGGAGTCACTACCTTTATTAGATAATTTCTGAAGGGCTTTACAGTGGGGCTATCTATAAACCACTGTTTATTGAAAATTTATAAAAATCAACTTCCAACATCTATAGTGAATGATAGAAGGAATGCTCTCAACTAGGAGGATGTTCTCTCTCTGTCTACCTCTCTCAATGCAGCTATAGACCCTGGAAAGGTTCTACATGAGCCAGAGACACTGGCTGGCATGGTTGCTGGGAATTTTTTCTTCTTCATAGGGTTTCCTAGAAAATAGGAATGAAGGGAAGAATCAGGTGAAAAATTTAACAAATGAGGATGGATATCATTGATTACAACAGATCTCAGCAAATAACTGCTCTTACGATTTCACTAATGGATGCATGGATGGAGTCAGATGTGATTTCACAGCTCCTTATAATTTTACTAGAGGCCCAGTGCACAAATTCATGCACGGGGAGGGGGGAGGGAGGGACTGTGGAAGGTTGGCCAGCAGGCCCTGATACAGTTGTGTAGATGTGCTGAGGTAGCAGCAATCAAAGACCACAGACAGAGCAGCCTGAACACCAGCTACACTCTGAGGTGAAAATACAGTTCTACTTCACTGCCTATGCTTGGGCCACCTCACTTTTCCTGGGGCAGAGTTGTTGACAGACAGACAGGTTATCTCTCCTATGTCAGCTGCACATTTTCGCATACCGCCCCCCCCCCCAGCCTGCCAAGCATGATAGGTAGCTGACTTCAGCCAGTGGTGGCACACCACCGCATGAGCACTAGCCAATCAGTAGCTGGGAGCCCAGAAAGGCACAGGGCCAAGCTAGAAGTGGCTGACAGGGGCATAAGAGCCAGCAGCATGGTGCTGTGGCAGAGGTAAGATGGCAGCAGTGCTTACTTTACATCTTTGCAGTTAGGCTGATGCCTTGCCTCTTCTGCCCCCTCTCAGCTGCTTCTCTGTCTTGACCAATGTCAGGGTCACTCTCCTCCTACAGGCTTCCTGGACCCAGATTCTCTGGTGCCCAGAGCCTTAGCCGGGGGGAGGGAGTGCAGGAGATTGGCTGGCCGCTGGCCATGGGAGGTTGGCTGTGGGAGTGCACTGACCATCAGGGGTTGTCAGCTCTGCATTGAGTGCCTGCCCCCTGGTGGTCAGTGCACATCATAGAAACTGGTTGTTCCAGTTGTTTGGTCTTAACAGCCATTTGGGCTTTTATATATACAGATACTTTCCTCCAATCATGTCTGGCTTCTGATTGCATTTTAAGTAAAAATAGCACCACATTCATTCTTTATATCGCACCTCAGTTCATTACTTTAAAAATGAGGAATCTTTAATGACATTCTAGTTAAATAAATTTGGCAGTGTCTATAAAGAGAAAATGTTAGAATCGAAAGTATAATGCCCTACAGTCAAGACTGGCATGGAAACTTGGAGGTGAGTTAAGGGAGAGTGGTTAAAAATCCTACACAGATCTACAGATGTTACAGTGCATAGAGGATTTTAACAATGCACAACTCCTGACATTCAGGATACATGGAGATCAATTATTCAAGACTTATCTAAAAATTTGTCCCATCGATTAAACAAAGGAAGATAAAATGTATTCCCTTCATCAAATAAAATTTATATGAATTATGTAAATGAAATAAAATTTGGTCATGTCTTGACCTTGGAAGCAGATATAAAACCCAAGTAACACTAGGGTTTCAAGGATCACAATTTATAAACCTCTGATTAAACCATGCCATTTTGCTAATGAAATTCCTGAGACATACAAATATCCAAGGTTTGAATTATGCTGCTCACTATTTCTTCTGCCAATGTGTTTCAGGACCAACATTGGAATTTGTGAGGTACTCATCTCCTGCTTTGTTTAGTCAGTGGAGACCTTAATGAGGAACAAAAGAGAATCAAGTGTTGAGTTGGCTCAATGTGGGAAGGAAAGGGACATTTCTTAGGACTTGGGTTTAGGGTTTCTGACAGGAACTTGAATGACTGCATGGTGTACTGGGGTATGACAGAGCAGCATAGACCTGGGGTGGCTTTGTTTGTAGTAAGTGAGAAAACCCATTGTGAGATAATCTCTGAGGCAGTCCAGAGCATGAGGGCCAAGAAGATACTTCAACGTGCCAGGAACAGGACCCCCAAAAGGCAGAAGGAGCAATGATGGGCCAACAGCGAACACTTAAGAACTAGATCACTTCCCATCCCACCTCAGCCCTCTGGGAATTTACATGAACCTAGAGGTGAGGACCCCCAATGCGACAGATGAACTTTTTTCTATCATGGCTTGGGAGGTCTCAATGTTGGACTGATTTAAAGAATACTCTGAGCAAATTCTTAAACCAATACAAGGTGAGTGGCAAAAGAAATGTATCAATTGATCATGCTTTAATCATTCTGATATGAGCCTTTAATATTTCATCATGAAGTTACTCAGAAGAGTACCTTTGATCCTGCTTGTCTAACTTGTTTTATCCAGGGGATGTTCTCTGAGCTCTCTTGAGTTTATGCCAGATGTTGCATTCTAGACTGTCTCAGGGGACCTTGCTTAGGCTCTCTTACACCCGAAGGGGGAGACTTTTGTGTGGAAGAGGTCACATGGGACAGACCATGGAAGGAGCGCTATGCCCATGATCACCGTAAAGACAAAATGGTGATACACAACAGGAGATAAAGGACATGCACTCCATCGTCTTCAAATATTCAGAAACTTTCAGTGTTTAATGACACAGATCAGTTTGGGAGACAGGAGGAATGCACTAATGCAAAACAAGAAAGAAAAAAATCATTTAGTGGAAATAACTTATTTTCTAAGCAATAAAGTAATTTGTCTCCATCCGGCATTGTATCTATTGACCTGCTGTTTTTCTCTGGGGGAAAAAAGAAAAGCAATAAGCTATTCAAAAGCCCAAGGGGGAAGACACCCAGATGCACAGCAGATCTTGCTGCTCTGGCAGGTGTGCTGCCTAAGGGTTGCTCCAGCAGCTTTGGAAAATGGGTTACTGACAAGGTGGGGAACCCTCTGTAATGTTATGCCAGTTTCCAAAGCATTAGATTGTTATTTCCTGGACAGATCAAGACAAAGATCCCTCACTTGAGCAGGGGCTTCCAATATGCCTATCTGTGTTGAAAGGTTGATGCCATTTAAAATTTAACAAATATTTTCCCTAATACAGCTACCTTCTTTTTTTTTCTTTTTCTTTTTGTTTTGGGTAGTAAAGCACTTTGAAATACTATAAACATAAGAGAATTATAGAGATAAATAAAATAAACTTAGTTTTATCCTTTTATCAAATTGTAGCATTTTGTCACATTTGCTTTATATTTTCTAAAGAACATTTTAAAGCAACTGTTGGCCCTGCATTTTCCTCCCTCCTCCCACTATCTTCCAATCTTCCTGTCCTGCAGACTCTCTTTGCCTGATTTGTTGGCTATCATATCCATGAAGCCTGTATATAAAACCCAGATAATACACAGGTCTTTAAACTTTTTAAATGATAAAATATTAGATACACCACTCTGTAACTTAAAGTTTTTGCTTACTTTGCGGGTTTTGATACTTGGTATTGTCAAATATATGTAATTGATTATATTTGGTTAGGATTATTATGTAAGAATATACTTGGTTTCTGCATCCAGGAATCTTGTTAATTGCTATTAATGTCAATAGTTCACCTAGGTTCTTTGGATTTGTTATAGCAGTAGTCATAAACTTACAAATATTAACGCTTTTTTTTTTTTTTAATTCTTATGCCTTTCTCTTCCTTTCTATTGACTCGCAGCATTGGCCAAGACCACTGGTGTAATACTGATTTTAAATGGGAATAAAAGCATCTTTAATTATTTTCTAACTTGAATGAAAATATTTTGAAGTTTCACTATGATGCATACTATCTAATAAGGGATGTTGATAGCTTTTGTCAGGTTTAAGAATTTATCCATTCTTAGTTTGCTTAGAGTTTTATCACGAGTAACTCTAATATTACATCAAATACTTTTTTTCTTGTATCTATTGAGATTACTAGTATGTGATTTTTTTCCATTTTACTGTCTCAATATGGTGCTAATAGATTTTCTGATTTTGAAATATAAATTTTACTTTTACTATGGTGAATTATATTTAATAATGTTTTACTTTAGGATTTTAATTATTTAGTTATATTCAAAAATAGCAACAATAATTCATATTTCTTCAGAATAAATCTTAAAATTTGTGTAGGTTGCCTATAAAGAAAATACAAAATATTTTTGAAGGACATACTATATAGATAGATAGGTAGATATAGTAAAAAACTAGGTTCACAGTAGTTTGTATGGAAAAATAATACATTATTAATAAATAATAATACAAAGAAAAACTCTGTTTCACATACTTAAACTATAAACCTACTTTTGCCCCACCCTATCGTATGTAATAAAAGCCTAATATGCAAATCAACCTAACAGCAGAATGACGGGTGAAACAACCAGTCACTATGACATGCACTGTCCACCAGAGGGCAGAAGCTCATCGCAGGAGCTGCCCCAGCCCACAGGCCCCAGGCCAGCCAAGGCAGGTGCCAGCGGGGGCCTCCGATCGCCCCACTGGTTGCCCCACAAATCAGCCCTGATTGCTGGCCAGGCCTAGGGACCCTACCCATGCACGAATTTCATGCATTGGGCATAAGAATATGTATGTTACATATAATAAGAGCTAAGAATATAAGTAATGATTACATTTACATAAAATTAGTTAACACATCTTTTCTTACTTTGCTCTTTTAATTCATTTTTGTTTAATCTTTTTTTTTATACATTCTGCAATAGTTAATTTTAACACAAGAGAAATCATTTATTTTCTTATCCTATATAATAAAAGCCCAGCAACCTAAATGGCAGAATGACCAGAACAACTGGTCGACCAGTCACTATGATGCACACTGACCACCAGGGGGAAGATGCTCAATGCAGGAGCTTCCCCCTGGTGGTCAGTGTGCTCCCACAGTGGGAGCGCCACTTGGCTAACCGGGATGAGTGGCACTCCCACAGTGGGCCAATCCTCACAGGTCACGCCCCCACCAGTGCACGAATTCTGTACACCAGGCCTCTAGTGGCTTGATAAAAATGTACCTGTGGAACTGCCTGGTCTCTGTGATCTAGACATTTCTCTAAGTATTTTGAGATGCCTTGTCTCTCAGTTTAGATGCATGAAGATGGAGAGAGGGTTTTATAATTCTGTTCCTGAGTTATGCCTGACCATTTCAGAAAAATGATACAGGTTCCAGAATTTAATACATAGAATAAGTGATGACAAATGACCTGACATGCTGGAGGCTAATTCCAGCAGGTCATAAATTCAAGCAGTTCATCAAAAGTTTGATGAACCTTGGGGCTTCAGCAGGGCTGAAGATCTACATATTATTGCCTGCTGCCAGACAGCAGAGGGCCATTCCCCAGACCTGATAATCTTTTACTATTTACCAAACCTTACCTTTGATATGTATATTTGCTTTGCTTTAGGGAAAAATGTGTTAATAAAAAGCTAGGGGTCCGGACATTCAGAGAGCTTAGAACTTCTATGTCTGGCTTTCCCCCATGCCTTCCAAATTCATATTTCTTCTCTAGCCTCTTCATTCATTTATGCACAACCCTTCTCCAGATTCCTGAACCCTTGAAGATGTATAAAAAACCCCAGAACTGACAGGCATGAGGAGTCAGGTTGGTTTAGAGTGTGTCTGTTATAATAGCTCCATGGACTTTTCTTGCTTATTGGAATTCTTCTTGTCAAATTGGATTTCTTTATTTTAACATATGGGATTAACAACTAAAATATTTTGGGCATTATGCATATGGTGTATGTATATAAAACATGTTTTTCTAAAAATGTAATAGGAAAGAAATAATTGTATAGGGATAAAGAAATAAAATGTGGAAGAAAATTATTGTCATACAGTAGAGCTGGTGTCATTTGTAGCTTGTTAGTAATTAGCTTTGTGACTGATGGCTAAGTAACTTTACCCTTTTCACCTCAGTTATTTCATCTGTAAATGAGAGTGTTGAAAACAATGCTTCATGATTGTGCTTTGTGGAATCTTAAGGGGCTTTTACAGTCTACTCAGGAATTGCCATTGCTGAGAATTCTATTCATAGCCACTGCTCTTCAACCAGTGGATGCACAGCACATGCCAAGCTCTGCCAACCTTACAGGTATGAACACAGTTTATTAACTTTCAAAACTCTATAATTAAGTAGGTAGTATGGTTGTCCACAGTTTGCAAATGAGGAGATAAGACTATGAGAATTGCACAAAACGGAGGGAGAATGAGAGGAACAGAAGGACTGTGGCTCTCTGAATTCTAGCTGTGCAATGCCTGGTGGATGGGGGATGTTATATGGGAGAAAGCAAGATAAATTCAGTCTTGCTCAATGTGATTCTCATCTTTGTAATTTCTGCCATCAGGGATTTCAAAAAGTAATTATCATTTTTCCACATTGTTTATAGTTGTTATCTCTGGAAGGGTTAGTACAAGACAACTCACTTCCCCTTTACTGGAACCAGAAATTGGATTGTAAATAGTGAATGAAAATGATTCTATGAGCTGTTAGTGATAATCAGGATGTGAGAGAGAGAGAGAGAGAGAGAGAGAGAGAGAGAGAGAGAGAGAGAGAGAGAGAGAGAGAGGAGGCAAAGAAGCTTTTATTTTTGTATAGAAGAAAATAACAATTTAGAGAATTGCTGCTTTACAATTCCCAAATACAAAAGTTGCTTCAGGCACAGGCCATCAACTGTAAAAGACTGTTGACGAACACAATATGTCCATGGTGAAATCCACAAATTGCTTACTCATTGCAATTTTGGGGGGAGAGAAAGAAAATAAATTTAACTTGAATTATAAAATCATAATAATGAAAATGTTGATTTTCTTGTGTGTTATTAGTTTTACCCATGCATAAAGTATGAGACTAAATTATAGTCTCATGTGAAAATATAAATATTTCAACCACTGAAAATGTAAATATAATAACATTGAAATGAGGAATGCATGGAGCATGAGAATGATGGCAAAGGAAGATTAATTGTTCCTTATTTTTTATGACAGGACACCAGTAGATGCTCTCAAGTTGTGAAATACCAAATAGATGGCAACATGTTCTATCTAAAGCTATAAAGGTGAAGACTTGGTTAACTAAAAAAATAAAGTGTTGGCATAAATATATCCAGGGTGTGGGAAAAGACTGAGGGAAAGAAAGATTATTTCACTTTTATTTTATTCCTTTACTTAAATTATTTTTATTTAATGAGGACATGCATTACTTTTGTTATTAAAACTAGTGTAAAAAAGTAAGTAGCCCTGGCCAGTGTGGCTCAGGTGGTTGGGCACCATCCCATGCACTGAAAGGCTACTGGTTAAATTCCTGGTCAGGACACATGCCCATGGTGGGGGCCTGATCCCCTGTAAGGCATGTGCAGGAAGCAGCCGATTGGTGTTTCCCTCTCCATTGATGTTTCTCACTCTCTCTCTCTACTTCTCCCTTCCCCTCTGTCTAAAAATCAATAAAAATATTTTAAATAGTAAATATATGTGTTAATTATTATTATTCAAAACACTGAAATACTATGCAGCAATTAAAAAGAGTATAGTAGATCTAGAACGATCTCCTTTATGGAAAGATAGCCTGTACATTGCTTAGTGAAAAAAGCAATGCTGCAGAAGAGAATTGCATATTCCTGTTGGATGGGACAAAGGTCTCAAGGTCTGGGCCATTCTTACTAAATGCTATTCTTGCCAAATGTTAAAAAGTAGTACAGTAATTTTCAGACCAGCTGTAAACAGGATAAGCTTGACAGGAACCCAAACTGATAAGTGTAGCCAAAGAAGAAATCCTATCTAATAAAAATGGAATATGCTAATGATCTATCACACCATCACAAAGGTGGCAGCGCCCACAGCCAATAAGGAGGGGATATGCTAATTAACTGCCATGCCCTCAAAGATAGTGGCACCCACAGCCACAAGATGGCAGTGCCCAGTCCCCTCAGCCCCTATGGCAGAAGGCGGGTCCGGCCACTTGCGGGCCTGCCTCTGGAGTCCCCCAGTCCCCTAAGCCCCCCAGCCACCCAGGGCTGGCCCGAGGTACAGGCAAGCCTTGGATGGTGGCTGCCCAGCCACCAAGGGCTACCCAAGGCTCAGGTAACCAAGGCCAGTGAAGGCTTGCCCTGCTGGCAGTGGCAGCAGCAGAGGTGTGATGGGGGTGTCACCTTCCCCTGATTGTCGGGTCGCCACCCACCCCTGAAGGCTCCCAGATTGTGAGAGGGGGCAGGCTGGGCTGAGGACCGCTCCCCCCCCACCGCCCCCTGCTCCAGTGCATGAATTTTCATGCACCAGGCCTTTAGTCAGTATATAATTGACTAAACAGTGTATGCAAACAATGGCTAAGGCTCCCTTCTGGGAGGCAGAGCTTTGAATAGGAATCCCCTGCCTCCTTTACTTGCAGGATGTAAACAGAACTACCTTGCCACAAGCATGCCTAGCTTTTAAATAGAGCACCCCAAATAGTGAACCCCTTGAACTCAGTAGCATTCCCAAGTGTGTAAAAACAATACATATAGGTGTATGTAGTTATATATTTCATATAATAAAAACATGTTGGATAAGAAAAAATAATCTCTCAGGTGAGAACTTTGTTCTTAGCGGTTCTCAGGAACTCTGGAAATTGCCCCACCCTGAATTCAGGCAAGGTCCAGTTGAGATACCAATTGCACTTTCTCCTGGTTCTCTCTCCTCCTTACCCTGCTGCACATGTTCCTGCGATTTCCATTTGGCCAGACTGAGTTGCTCTGCTTGTGATGAGCTGGCAGCCTGCAACTCTGCCAGCTTCATATAAAGTAAACCTTATTTTGTCAACAGTTTACTGAGTTATCGCAAGCAACTATCAAACATCTCATTGGCCTCATTCTCCATGTGTTCCCAGGTCATAGTTAGGGTATTGGTTCAGGGCGAACCATTGGCTCAGTAAGCACAACTCTGTGGGCCTTCGTTTCTTCTGACAAACCAGGTGTGGGAGCTGGAAGAATCCTCATGCCCTTTGGCTCCTTTATTCTCTAACTCTGGGCTTTGTTTTGTGAATATCTTAAAAGGGCATTGATTTTTTTAAGAATGCAGCTTAGAAATGATAGGAAAACCGACTGAGAGCAACTTTAAAAAGCACTAAGAAATTCTACGCCTAGCTCTTCCAATGTCCTATGGGACAAATAAAAGGTTAGGACACGGCATGTACCCTCCACACCAGAACCTCACTGTGAGAAGAAACACTTGGCTCTCTCATGTGCTAGCTCGGCCGCATTAATTTGACAGCAGGAACGAGCTGCTGAAGGCCTGCCCAAGCCCTCCGCAGGCTCTGGCTCTTGAGTGCACACAGCTCTGAGCGAGAGCAGGTCTACTAGTATGCCTGGCAGTTGTGGGCGAGCAGGTTACACACAGCCCATGGAACCTGGAGCCTCACAAGCTAACCAGTGAGTGCCAGGAGAGAAATTAAAGCGGAGCAAGGTACACATAGAGAGAGAAAGGCAATGAAGGAAAGAAAAAAGCTGGTATCAAGAAGTGGGAAAAGTCCCAGGAAAACATGTGCCTTCCAGTTAGAAACAAATGGAACACATTTGAATACAGTCGCGGAGCCTGTACATGGATAGGAAAATTAATTTGGGAAGGCAAGACTCTAGAGACTTGTCGAAGGTGCGAGAGAGTTAATGAAGATGTTTGAGAGGGATTAAAAAATATGCTGATCATAAACTCATGGGACACCAGAGGAAACTGAAATCCAGGCTGCATGGTTGTACATGCAACACCCATTAGCGGGTTACTAGTTGCGACAAGAAGTGACAGCGTGGGGTCTGAAGGTAGGGTTTTGGTTTTTATTTGAAAGAAGCTCTCTTACAGCAGAGATCTAGGACACAGTAAGAATATGGTTGAGGTGCCAATGCTAACATTTCAGATTGTAGTCTGGCCTTTCTGGTGATTCTGACATGCAGAGGCTGCCTCTCTGTGGGAGGTAATACTTATGTGCTCAGCCACTCAGGAAAATTCATGTTACTCTCCTGCTTAGTAAACACATTGCCCTTTCTGGGTCACCTGTAGGCTGTAAACTCTGCCGATCCTTCTTTCTTCTTCCCATTATGAAGTCCCCAGATTAGAAAATGACAGCAAGAAAAGGCATTAAGGAATTGTCTAGTCCAATCTCTTCCTTTTTCACATTGGAAATTAGGCTCAGAAGGAATTTGCCCCAAAGCATTTAGTTAATTAGTAGTAGGACTTGAGCTTATTTGGGTTTTCTTTCTCAGCCTAGTGCTGCCTCACTTTAAAATTTAGAGATATATTTCAAACATTATCTATCTTCCTTTAATAATCCTTCATAATTATTTGGATTTTTTTGTTGTTGTTAATTCAGTCAGTCAACAAATAATTGAGTGACTGCTGTAAGTCCCCATAAATCTTATATTCTAGAGTGGGAAACAGATTATGAAGACAAACAAATGCAGACTATAATGTCAGAGAGGTATGGAAATTATGAAGGAACAATGCTGGTTAAGGAGACAGAGAAGCACTATTTTAGACATGGTACTAAGTTTGAGTACAAATGTAAAAGAAAGAGCAAGGAAATAATATAGACATCTCTCCAGGATAGACCTTCTGTAAATTTTCTTTTTTTTTTCTTAATTAAATCTTTATTGTTCAGATTATTACAGGTGTTCAACTTTTTTTCCCCCCCATAGCTCCCCTCCACCTGATTCCCCACCCACCCCATGCCCTTACCCCCCGCCACTGTCTTCATCCATAGGAGTAAGATTTTTGTCCAATCTCTTCCCGCACCCCTCACACTTGCTTCCCCTGAGAATCGTCAGTCCACTCCCTTTCTATGTGCCTGATTCTATTATATTCACCAGTCCATTCTGTTCTTCAGATTTTTTATTCACTTGATTTTTAGATTCATTTGTTTGTAGGTATGTATTTGATGTCATTTTGTTGTTCATAATTTTTATCTTTACCTTTTTCTTCTTCTTCTTCTTCTTAAAGAATACCCTTCAGCATTTCATGTAATCCTGGTTTGGTGGCGATGAACTCCTTTAGCTTTTTCTTGTCTGTGAAGCTCTTTATCTGACCTTCAACTCTGAATGACAGTTTTGCTGAGTAGAGTAATCTTGGTTGTAGGTTCTTGCTGTTCATCACTTTGAATATTTCTTGCCACTCCCTTCTGGCCTGCATAGTTTCTGCCGAGAAATCAGCTGACAGTCGTATGGGTACTCCCTTGTAGGTAATTAACTGTTTTTCTCTTGCTGCTTTTAATATTCTCTCTTTGTCTTTTGCCCTTGGCATTTTAATTATGATGTGTCTTGGTGTGGTCCTCTTTGGGTTCCTCTTGTATGGGGTTCTGTGCACTTCCTGAACTTGTAAGTCTATTTCTTTCACCAGGTAGGGAAAGTTTTCTGTCATTATTTCTTCTAATAGGTTTTCAATATTTTGCTCTCTCCCTTCTTCTGGCACCCCAAAAATTCGGATGTTGGTTCGCTTAAAGTTGTCCCAGAGGCTCCTTACATTATCTTCATATTTTTGGATTCTTTTTTCTTTTTGTTTTTCTGGTTGGATGTTTTTTGTTTCCACATATTTCAGATCTTTGGTTTGATTCTTGGGGTATGTTGATCTACAGTTGAGTTTCTGTATATTCTTTATTTCAGACAGTGTATGCTTCATTTCTGACTGATCCTTTTCCATTTTTTTGGCATTCTCATTAAGGTCCTTGAAGGTCTCACTAAGCTCCTCAGAAGTGTCATCAAGTTTCTCGGCAGTTTTTAGAAGATTCTTGAGTAACCTTATAAATGTGGTTCTGAACTCTATGTCATCCAGTAGTTTGCTTTCCTCCGTTTCTTTCATTCGTGACATGTTTCTTTGTTTCTGCATTTTGGCTGCTTCCCTGTATTGATGGAGTGCCTTTGTGTGGTAGGTGACCTATAGGAGGCAGTAGCTCAGCCTCCCCAATCACTTGATGTGGATGCTCTTGGTACACCCCTTTGTGGGCTGAGTGCAAAGTCTTGGTGTAGTTAAGCCTGAATTGCTGTTGGTACGCTGGGAGGAATTGACCCCCAGGCCAATTAGCTGTGAGCACTCCCTGTGTCTATAATGAAAGAAGTGCTGCACTGAAGCCACGCTTATGGGGCAGGACTTGTTTCAGTGGGGCTTTGGTGCTCACTGAGTCTGCCTCTTGAATGTGTCACTTATGGATGTGAGGAGTTGAAATCTGGTGTCTCACACTGACCACTAGGTACACTGGCTTCTGGATCTCCAATGGGGTGCAGGTCAGCTACTGTCTGAGGCCACTCAGCAGGAGCTACAGTGAGAGCTGCAGTTTTCTCCTCTTTGCTTGGGGTTTGGAGGTTTTGGAGCTGTCTGACCCGGGCTGCAAGTTTTCTAGGTTAAGCTGCCATAGGGCAGGCTTTCTTATGCTAATTGAGCTGCTTGGAGCTTGGGTGGGTTTGTAGGTTGTGTGGGGCGGTGTCTCAGGGCGTCATTAGGTTAGGGCGTGGCAAACAGCAATGGCTGCTAATAAGCCGGCTCTGTGTCCCCGACCGCGTCCTGGAGTCCTGTGCCCCAGTGCCTTAAACAATTATTCCTGCGCGCAGCTCTGCAAGCAAGCCACTCTCACTGGCAGACAGCTTCTCCCCGTAGGAGTTTGGGTCCCCCGCGTCTCCCCAGAGACTGGATTTCAGAGTAATCGGGGGCTTGTCTCCGTTCAGGTTGAAAAAAGCAACGCACCCAGTCGCCCGCCGCCAGCCCGGATCACGCGCCTCCGTACCTCAGCTTTTCAGCGCTCGTGCACGTCTCAATGCTCTTTTCTCTTTCCTTCTAGTTGTAGAACTTCCACTCAGCCAGCTTTCCCGTGGTTCTGGGTGATAGACGTTTTGTCTTTTAGTTGCAGTTTAAATTGTTGTGGGAGGCAGCAGTTTAGGTGTTTACCTACACCGCCATCTTGGATTCCTCTCTAAATTTTCTTTCATTATTTTGTCCTAATGATTTCTTTTACAAGTATAAGGGGAGTGGGTGTTGCTTTATAGTGTACACAATTATGTTTTTTTCTTTTTTTATTGTTTGAAGTATTGCATATAGTATTACATGTCTCCTTTTTCCTCCACTGACCTCCCCCTGGCCACCCCACCCTCTAGCACGTGCCCTCACCCCCCTAGTGTCTGTGTCCATTGGTTATGCTTATATGCATGCATACAAGTCCTTTGGTTGATCTCTTACCCTCACACCCCCCTGCTTTCCCACTGAAGTTTGACAGTCTGTTCAATGCTTCTCTGTCTATCTATTTTTGTTCATTAGTTTATGATGTTCATTATATTCCACAAATGAGTGAGATCACGTGATATTTATCTTTCTCTGATTGGCTTATTTTGCTTAGCATAATGCTCTCCAGGTCCATACATGCTGTTGTAAATGGTAAAAGTTCTTTCTTTTTTACAGCAGTTTAGTATTCCACTGTGTAGATGTACCACAGCTTTTTAATCTACTCACTGCTGATGGGCACTTAGGCTGTTTCCAAATCTTAGCTATTGTGAATTGTGCTTCTATGAACATAGGAGTACATATGTCCTTCCTGATTGGTGTTTCTGGTTTTTTTTGTTTGTTTGTTTTTAATATATTTTATTGATTTTTTACAGAGAGGAAGGGAGAGAGATAGAGAGTTAGAAACATCAAAAAATGAGAGAGGAACATCGATCAGCTGCCTCCTGCACGTCCCCTACTGGGGATGTGCCCGCAACCCAGGTACATGCCCTTGACTGGGATCGAACCTGGGACCTTTCAGTCCGCAGGCTGACACTCTATCCACTGAGCCAAACCAGTTTCGGCTGTTTTCTTGTGATATAGTCCTAGCAGTGGGATCACTGGGTCAAATGGGAGTTTCATTTTTAATTTTTTGAGGAAACTCCATACTGTTCTCCACAGTGGGTGCACCAGTCTGCATTCCCACCAGCAGTACATGAGGGTTCCTTTTTCCCCACATCCTCACCAGCACTTGTCATTTGTTGATTTGTTGATGATAGCCATTCTGACAGGTGTGAGATGGTACCTCATTGTCATTTAACCTTTCCTTTTTTTTTTTCTAATTTCAAACCATATTTTTTCTCACATTCAGCATCAATAGACCAAGAGTGGAAATTACTGCAGCTTTTTGTTAGTTTGGGTTTTAGGCTACATCTTCCTTCCTGTTGGGTGAAATAAGCCATTTGGGCATTTATTAAGTGGCAGCACCAGCACATGATCCATCATCATTTTAACTTACTATGTCACACTTTTAATCTTCTCGAGGACCTTCTATGAGAGGCTTTATTATATTCATGTTACAGGAAAACACTCGACCTGTAGAACTTAATGACTAAAAGTATCACAGTCAGTGAGGGCAAAACGGGGACAAGATCCAGATTTGCAGGAAATCAAATCCTATGTGTGTCCTGCTGTGCAGGGTCTGGCCCATCTCTGAGAAGAGAACTGTGAATCCCCAAACCTGAGTCAGCTGTCCCTCCTCTGAATTCCCATAATCCTTTGAATTCTTTCCCCCTTTTGATTGAACAAAGCATAACTGGCCTAATTAGTTAGCTTCTCACCATGGGAATGTGTTTCTACTTCATTCCAATGGTATTACCAGTTTCCTATGATGCCATTATCACTGCCAATGCCATCACCAGTGTCCGTTCCTGTGTCGGTGCCCACTGTCCAAATACCTTCTTTCCATGTTTTACTGGACACCATTCTCATGAGTGTCCTAGCTAGCCAGCCTGCATTCTTTATTTTTATTTTTGTATTTTTGTAAATAGTGAACTACTCTTTCCAAATGAACACTGTTACTTTCCAAACTGAAGTTTCTCAGCTGCGTGCTTCGGATAAGTTGCTCACGATGGATCTGGCAGCTCTGATTTTGGAGTTGTCCTCAGAGTTCCTTTGGAGTAACTAAATAATGGTGCACTTTCATTCCTTGTGTTTTCAGAAAATTGCTTGGGCACATTTGGGCACAAACGGTGTGGCTTATAAGGTAGAAACATGATTTTCTTGTGGGGGTTAAAAAGAGCTCTAAATCCAGTTCCAACAGAGCCTTCTCATAACATTTTGTGGATTGAAAATATCGCTTACTCCCCTGCTGTGAATCTTTAATGTGGGTGTATAAATTCTAGAGCTTTTTGGATTAAAGAAATATCCATGTTATTTTATTCCATTACATGTTTTATTAATAAACACATGATTAAGAAGGTGATTTGGTCTGTGAACCTGAGAAAGAAGATGCTTACTAAAAAGGGATCCCAGTAGTTAACTGGGTTGGAAAAATAACAACAAAAAAGAGCCTGGCAGCCATTTCTACACAGGGGCCCTCTCACCATGAAAACTGCATTTCAGGGCGAAACCTGCACTGCACTGCTTGCCTGCACTCTTCCTGCCATCTGAGGCAGCCCTTAAAAAGGAGTTCCTGGAATCCTATTTCAACCAATAGAACTGAGGTTTTCCCCATCAAGACAGTGCCTTTTGAACCAATCGAACTGCCAGGATTTAGAGTCCTCATTTGTTTGAGGACAGAGCTTGAGGGATCAGGGGCAGGGATTTCTCTATAAGCCAGCTCTCCTCTGGCTTGGGGAGCACACTTTCTCTTTCCATCCAAGATTGTACTCGACAATGTTTCTCTGGCTGGAGCTGAAACACTGAAGCTGTCTCCCCATCACAGAGCAGAGCAGACCAGTGCTGGAGCTGAGAGGCAGACCAGCACAAAGTGGAGCAGAGTGGAACAGAACTGAGCTGTCTCTCTGAAGAGGGGCCTGGCCCTCGGGCCACCGCACAGCTGTGCTGTTTTCACGGCCGTGGTGTATCACCACTGAGCTTTCGCAATGAATAAACTTTCTTTTTTTTCCAGAACCCAAATTGGGGGTTCCTGTTGGCCTGGAATTGGTGCCAGCAACCTTTAGTTGACAAGCCTTACAGAGCTGTAGTCTGTAGTTTCTTATGAGGAAAGCATTGCTTGATATCAGCAGATTCTTGCTGGGTCACACCTGAAGGTAACAGATTGTAGGATGGAGCTGCAGGGATGGCTGGAAGGGACAATGATTTCTGGATGAAAGTTCTGTGTAGATTTATCATGTAAATAAAGGGAAACATTAAATTTCTCTTTGGAATAAATAAAACAATAGATGATGAATTCCATCAACATATGAAGAAACCAAGTCTATTAACAATGATATTCAAAAATTGTCCTATATTCTCTTTCTTAATACATGAAATTTCTATTAAATCGTTAAAAGCTTTCATTTCTTTTTCTTACCTCTCTCCTTTTTTTTTTCCATCCAAGATTGCACTTTGCTATTGCACTCCCACCCCTTCTTTTTATTTTTTAATCTGGGGCTGATCTCAGAAGGTAGCCTGAATTTTTAGATGATATAAGTAGAGGATATATAAAATGTTGGAAATGAATTTGAATAACTGTTCCAGTTATTAAATGTATGGTATGATATTAGGTATGCACTTAATCTGTATGAACACCAGTTTTCTCATGTGTAAAAGAAAAGCAATACCATATATATCATAGGGTCTTGAGTGAAATCATGCATGATAAAAGTCTTAGCATAAGACTTTTAGCACTTATCAGTGATTTAATAAATTTAGCTTCCTTTGGGAAATTAATCACTTTAATACTTTTAGTTGGAAATAATATCTTAGATTTGAACACTAAGTCTTCAAGCAAAAACAAACAAAAATGGCAGGACATTAACTTTGTTTTTCCTACATAATCTCTGGTTCTTTAAGAGAGGCCATCTTCTCTCAGTCCAAGGTGGATTAAAGCTGACTCCTATGGACACCCTAAGTTAAATAGACTGCTTGGCAGTGAATCTCACCCTAACATGACACAGTCACTTGCTGTGCTTGCAAACTATAAAAGCCTGCTGTCCAGCTCCAGCTCCCTCAGGCAATCCCATTTAACAGTCCTACTGTAAGCTTTTAGGGGAGGGACTGGGAGGATTGAGCCAAAAATGAAGGAAAAAGAAGATAAAAATCAGTCCTGTTATCAGCAACTTGCATTTTTCACAAGTATCTCAGGAGATTTTTTTGAAGGAAGTCCTCAGAGCTTGTTTTGAAAGAATGACGATACAGAACCTGAATTTTATTAGTAAAAGTATAAGGCAGAATCCCTTTTTTAACCAACTTAATGGAAAACATTTTCATATATTTGAATTTTCTATATTAGTGAGTAAAATTTAATTATTAAAACTTTCAGTGAAAAATATTTCACTCGTCCCTGTAGTAATTTTATTTTTTTAAAAAATCAGTTCGTTTTCTTTTGGGCAAGTTGCAGTAATTTAATGATTTATATACAACCTTTTTTGTTTTTTTCTGTCTATTCACTCAGTAAATATTGAATAGGTGATTATCAGAAGAGAAAAAGAAATGCCTTCAAGGCAACTACAATCAAATTGTACAGAATAGGACTAATATTTGAGTACATAGTTGTAAAATTCCATCCCAGAAATGTCCCAACTGCATTGAAATTGTCAACACAATGGTTTCCCCACAGACCCATTAAAAGCAAATAATTTTTCTGGGCCTATATTCCTTCTTCCTTATCTGTCACCTCTTCTGTGGAATGGTTAAATTTAACATGTAGCCTAAAGACATGGGATTGTCATTAGGCTTATCTGGATTTCATTCATACTGAAATAAAGAAAGTCTGGATGCTACATGGATAACATGGGTTTGGAACTGGTATAGGTTATTCCCTGTGGGGAAGCAGATCCCAGCATGAATCCAGCTTGCCTCTTTTATGAGTCAGAATAATTGCATTTGTACCTATATGGACAGTTGGGTTTTGTTAGGCAGGGGAGAGTATTGAAATGGTATTCTTGGAGATATAGTATTTCTTCTTCTCATTCATCTAAAACTTCTCTATTAAAACAAATTTTTAAGTTAATTAACCTTTTCAACAAAGATTTTTTTCAGTAACTTCTTAAACCTTATTATTTCAAGTTTTCCTTCAAGTGACTTCTCCTTTGTTCCAGTTATACTCATTATTTCTTTCTGTTTCATTCATAGATTTTTCACTGTTTTAGAGC
The DNA here is from genome assembly GCA_026230045.1 of Corynorhinus townsendii. Lineage (NCBI taxonomy): Eukaryota > Metazoa > Chordata > Mammalia > Chiroptera > Vespertilionidae > Corynorhinus > Corynorhinus townsendii. Next base: position 84,693,074 of record JAPDVU010000005.1, read on the forward strand.
CTTCTTCTAATTTCTCTTTTTTCTCTAATTTTCTTCTCCATCTATTCAATTGAATTCTCCTTCCCTGTTAAGCCTTTCTCAATTACTCACTTTCCTTATCCACATGATCATCTCTGATTTATAATTCATGACACAGTCAAGCTTTCACTTCTTGATGCTTACCTAGATTTTTTGGTCCCAGTACCTTCTGCAGCAGAAACAATGGGGCAGAAATGGTGGGAAGGTGAAACTAACATGAGAATTATTTCTGACAGTGGCTATAAGTACTGTAAAAGTAATCTCCACAACTCAAGATCTTTAACCTAATCACATATGAAAAATCCCTTTTGCTCTGCAGGGTAATATAATATATAGGCCCTGGGAATAAAGCATATAAATCTGGGGGCCATATGCATCCTATCACACTTACTCACTAGGACCTAAGAATATTAAGCAATTGATGATGTAAATGTTGGTCTATTCTACATAGCGGTATGCACAGTGAAAGTGGTGGACAAGATTCATGCTTTGGCTTTCAATCCTGGCTCCTTCTGATGTTACATGATTGACTAGTTTCTTTACATTTTCACCAGCCTAAGAGACTCCTGATTTCTACTGCTTTTATCCATTGTGTGACTTCATTTCCTGTAGACTAACTCAGTAGTTCCAAAAAGTGGCTGCATATTACATCACCTGTAGAATCTTACAAAGTTTAGATACCTGAGCCCATCTCCAGTTGTTCTGATTTAATTCATGGTGTGTGAATGATGCACAATTAGTTTTTCAAGGCCCCCAGTAATAATGATGTGCAGACAGGGTAGAGAACTACTGGTTCTAACCAAACTGTACAGATCTTAGAGTTTTTCCCAGATCATTTAAAATAGAAAGAAGCAATGCCCACATCCTCTGCTGGTCCTGGGAGCTCTCATGATAAGCTGCCTGGCCTCCAGAATTGTAAGAGTATGCACTTTCATAAGCCATCGAATTCATAGATATTTGTTACAGCAGCATTGGGAAAATAATATGTTGTTAAGCACAAGTATAAAAATATTTTCTGGTATTTCTTTCAGTCATTGTAGATTTAGGCTTTCTTTCTACTTAATTCCTAACTTTATTTGATCTCAAAGCATTTGTCATGTCTCCAGGGTAACTTTCCTGACTCCCTTGACTGGTCAATACCCCTGATATAGGTGTTTCTGGCAGTGCTTACAGCACTTATTTAAGTTCTAACTCAATGTGATTATTTCCCACCAGGATTTCATGAGGGCAGGACCTTGTGTGTTTTACCATTTTATCTCTAGGACCTAGCAAGGAGTCTGGAGAATAGTAGATCTTCAATAAATGTTTGTTAACATTAACTGACAAATCTGGACAGACGCAGGTGATGAATTCCAATAAGAAGGCCAGAATCAGGTAGAATGGAATCAGGCAGGAAGTTACGAATAAAGAAGTCTAGGAAAAAGATGAAAGGTCGCGGTCCCATGGTCAGTGTCTGGGTAGGAATAGGGAGTAGGAGCCCGAGGAACCTGAGGGCAGTGTTTGGGTGCACCTATGGCTTCAGGAAGCTGTCAGCCTGTTACCAGACTGCTCCTGCAACAGGGCTGACCCTGCCCCAGCATGGAACTTCTGCATGCACATGACCTCCAGTTCCCTGACTTGTGCAGGAAAAATTTCAAGACATGAGTCCAGGTGAAAGAGAGGTAAGTTTATTAAAGGTTGGGGCAGTGAAGGAAAGGAAGGGGCCCTGGAGTCAGGATCAGAAGTGAGCTTGGGAGTTGCTGTCCCTGCTCACTGTTCCCCTCCCTGGGTGCAAGTCTGGTTTGGATCCTTAGAGCTTAGTATAGAAGAAGCAAAGTACAAGCCTGAGGAAATGGGGGCTCAAGCTCGCTTTCTTTGTCTGTTTCCTATAGGCAGGAATGTTAGGGGAGGCCCCAGGGGAGGATCTCTAGAGGATATTCATTACATTTCTGGACCTGTCTTATGGTATGCTGATGTATTAAAATGAATGTATAATGGAATTTGGGGTCATTATCTGGTTAGTTTCACCTCTGGCATGGATTAGACCGGCTCTAATTGGTTTTGGTTGTTGTTTTTGTTATCTATCTCCCTGACTAAGATGACTTAAGCCACCTGCTCCTAGGTATCTGCTTAGGGAGGATAGAGTCTTGTGATTTATCACCTGGCTATTAATTGCTCAGCCTGTCATCTCAGCAGCCTCATTCCACTTGCCAGGAAACTTTCCTAGTTTTTTACTAACCTCAAGTCCACCTTCACATTTTAAGTACATGTTGAGTTCCCAAGAAAAGTAATCAGGGTGAGAACTCTTTCTTTTATTTTCATTCTGGCGTTTTCTCTGAGAAACTTTACATTTTATGCCTTTCAGAGTGTGATAATTTCATAATTTTGTTGGAATAGTCCTTGAATCAAGCTACAATAGTCAAAGACTATTATGATAAATATATTTTTAAATTGAAATCTTTAAAAGCTTCTTCTTGACACTTCCTCATATTTTTGAAACCTAAAACCTCAGAAATCATAATGATCTTCTATAATTGTGTGTCCTTCCTCATAAGGTGGAACTTTTCTTAGACTCTTTCTTAAATTATTAACAATTTCAAATCAAAATAGAAAATATAACACAGCCTCAAAAATACTTACAACCAAAGCCACTATCAACAGAATGATTCTAAAAAAGCATCTCTTTCTAATTTTTAGATGTAGTTAACAAGTTTGGTTCTTGCCCTGGCTGGTGCGGTTCAGTTGGCTGGAGCAGGAGCATTGTGATGTTCGGATTTGATTCCCAATCAAGGTACATCACATATAGGAGGCAACCTATCCATGTATCTCATATATGGATGTTTCTCTCTCTGTGTATTTGGTTTTTATGGAAATACTGCCTTTCCTGTTGATTTTTTTTTTTTTTTTTGCCAGAATGAAGGCGTGGGAGATTAGCATTACTAAATATATTTAATAAGACACTGTTCTGTTTTTAAGAGTCAATTAAATGAACTTTTATTGAGCTTTTCTGTCATGGCAAGAAATGAGCTAGTCTTTATGAAATTAGACATTGGTCCTACCATATAGGCATTTGAATAATTATATGAGCAGTTTACATTTTTTAAAAAGTTTCCGCTTACAAATCTCTTTTTTCTTGCATGATTTCATTTAGGTTTTCACAGCTATCTTGGCAGACTAGAAAAGAGATACATTTTGCTAATGACTAGTGCATGGCCTTAGGCAAGTCACTTAAATCTGAATTTCAGTTTCCTCACATGTCAAAGCAAAATAGTGTTATACTTATCTCTCAGGATTTTGTGATAATCAGAATTTAACTCTATGAGGTGCCTAATTCCATGCTTAACAGTAGGCAATCAATAAATGGTTGCTATTATTTTTCCCTTGATGTCTTTTTGTTTAATCTTTATTGTTGAGATTACCACAGATGTACCTCTTTTTTCCCCCCATAGCTCCCCTCCACCGGGTCCCCACCCCACCCCAGGCCCTTGCCACCCTATTGTCTGTGTGCATAGGTACTGCATACATGCATATAAAATCATTGTCTAATCTCCTCCCACACATCCCCAACACCCTCTTCCTCAGACTGACTGAGAATCGTCAGTCTGTTCCATCTCCATGCCCCTGATTCTATTCCATTCACCAGTATATTCTGTTCATCAGAATTTTTATTCATTTGATTTTTAGATTCACTTGTTGATAGATATGTATTTGTTGTCACTTTGTTGTTCATAATGTTTTATCTTTTCCTTTTTCTTCTTCTTCCTCTTCTTAAAGAATATCCTTCAGCATTTCATGTAATACTGGTTTGGTGGTGATGAACTCCTTTATCTTTTTCTTGTCTATGAAGCTCTTTATCTGACCTTCAATTCTAAATGATAGCTTTGCTGGGTAGAGTAGTCTTGCTATTCATCACTTTGAATATTTCTTGCCACTCCCTTCTGGCCTGCATAGTTTCTGTTGAGAAATCAGCTGATAGTTGTATGGGTACTTCCTTGTAGGTAACTAACTGTTTTTGTTTTTTTTCTTGCTACTTTTAAGATTCTCTCTTTGTCTTTTGCCCTTGGCATTTTAATTATGATGTGTCTTGGTGTGGTCCTTTTTGGATTCCTTTGGTTTGGGGTTCTGTGCGCTTCCTGGACTTGTAAGTCTATTTCTTGCACCAGGTAGGGGAAGTTTTCTGTCATTATTTCTTCAAATAGGTTTTCAGTATCTTGCTCTCTCTCTTCTTCTGGCACCCCCATAATTTGGATGTTGGTACGCTTGAAATTGTCCCAGAGATCTTCATATTTTTGGATTCTTTTTTCTTTTTGCTCTTCTGGTTGGGTGTTTTTTGCTTCCTCATATTTCAAATCATTGACTTCATTCTTGGGATCCTCTAGTCTACTGTTGAATCCCTGTATATTAGTCTTTATTTCAGTCATATATGCTTAATTTCTGACTGGTCCTTTTCCATTATTTTGGCATTCTCACTAAGATCCTTGAAGGTCTCACTAAGTTTCTTAGAGGTTTTTAGAAGATTCTTGAGTAACCTTATAACTGTGGTTTTGAACTCTATATCCAATAGTTTGTTTTCTTCCATTTCTTTCATTTGTGACATGTTTCTTTATCTCCACATTTTGGCTGCTTCCCTGTGTTTGTTTCTATGTATTCAGTAGAGCTGCTATGTCTCCTTGAGTTGATAGAGTGGCCTTGTGTAGTAGGTGTCCTATAGGGCCCAGTGGCTCAGCCTCCCCATTCACCTGAGGTGGATACTCTTGGTGCACCCCTTTGTGGACTGTATACACAGTCTTATTGTAGTTGAGCCTTGATTATTGGGAGGAATTGACCTCCAGGTCAATTGGCTATGGGGACCAGCTTTGACTACAATGGGAGATCTGCTATGCAGGAGACACCCTAATGGAGCAGGACTTGCTTCACTGGGGCTTTAGTGGTCACTGATCTGCCCCTTGAGTGTGTCACTTATGGATATAAAGAGTTGTAATCTGGTATGGTCTCATACTGACGACTGGGTACTCTGGCTCTTGGATCTCCAAGGAGGTGCAAAGTCAGCCACTGCCTGGGGCCACCCAGCAGGAGCTACAGAGAGATCTGCAGATTCCTCCTCTTTGTATCAGTTTTCGAAGTTCCCAGACAAGGCCCAGCTGTGAAGCAAGGCAAGCTGGTGCTGGTGCCAGCCTTGGTCCTTTTATTGGTAGCTTTGGGGGTCCCTGACTCAGCTGCAGCTTGTTTGACAGGTTTTAGGCTGATAAAGGACAGGCATTCATATGCAAAAGCCACTGCACACAGTTTGGGTGGGGTTGTAAATTGGGTGGGGCAGGGTTTCAGGGACTCCCCAGGGTGGAGCAAACAGAAATGGCTGCCAGTCAGCCCTGCATCAGGGAGGTCCCAGCATGGGAACAATGACCACTGCAAGCACCTCCATCTGGAAGAAAGGTGCCCCCATGTTCCTGCCCTGGTGCTAGATAGTCCAGTTTCTCCCCGTATGTGTCTGGGTCCCCCAGAGCCTCACCTAGCACTGGAGCTCAGAGGAAGCAGGAGCTTGTAAATTCATTTTGCAGTGTTGGCCTTTTAAGAGGAGCAAGTTGGGTTTCCAGCAGCCTGTGTGCTGTGTGTCACTCAGCCCCTATCTGCACTTTTTTTTACAGTCTGTAGTTCTTACTACCTGTAGGGACTTCTCTCCCCAGCTCTGGGACCCTGGGCTGGGGGTCTGGTGTGGGGCTGGGACTCCTTGCTTTTCCAGGCAGCCTCCAAAGAGGCGATCTCCCTCCCAATTAAAAAAGTGGCACACCCAGGTGCTGGACCAGCCCATTCCTCTCTCCGCACCTCCTACCAGTCTCAATGTGCTTTCTTCTTTACCTCTCCAGTTGTAGTACTTCCACTCAGCCAGCTTTCCCACAGTTCTGGATGATAGTTGTTCTGTATTTTAGTTGTAATTGTGATGTGGTTGTGGGAGGCAGCAAGTACAGGCAGTTACCTAAGCTGCCATCTTTGTTCGTCTCCTGGTTGCTATTATTATAATTCGATTATTCTTTAGGGGTGGAAGAAGTCTCATATAGATTGTGTGCCTTATTAAGGAATAGTTTTTTGAAACTCAAATTGGCTTCCTTAGGAAGTATTGAGTTTCTTACATGAGACATAGTCAATCACAAGTTTAATCACATATTGGCAGGGCTGTAGTAGAGAATATTAGGTTGTTTACTAATAAATACTTATTGAGCCCCAAATATGACCTTCGTTGTCCCTTGCAGTCCTGAAATTCTCTTACTTGACTCAGGGATTTTTTTATCGAGTAATGTTTGCCTAGAAGCCTTCTCTCAAATCCTTTTCTAGGATAATGTGCATTATACTTATAATAGCAACAAAGTTATAAGGTTCTGTTTCTATGGGGGCTAGATAGATAGAACCAAACGTTCAAATGACAAATAATAATAATTCTGAAATAACAATAGTTAGCACTTGTGTATTATTTTTTCAAAGTCTTTTCACATTTATCTTCTAATATTATCTTATCTTTTAATGTCCCTGAGCAACAAGTAAAGTAATCTAAATAAAATTTTCTGATAAGATAGGTAGGTAAAAAATAATGAATTAATTTATTAGATATGGATTATAAATTATAAGTAGAATTGGGATAAAAATCTCTCTCCAGACAATGTCTGTTTCTTGCTTATGTGGGGAATAACAGCAAACATCCGGGAAGTGGTACAGGTGACCTTTCAACCTAGGTCTTCTGAGTATGGCTTCATTTTTCTTTTTGCTACACCACATCACTTCCTAGTATTCTTAAATGAATTAGTAAATATTCTTAAAGGAATGACAGTGTTTTTTCTCTCAGAGGGATTCAATAGGTTAACACATTGAGAAAACTCTGAAAATACTACAGAGCAATTTAAGCATGTTGCTGCAAATTATTATTAATGTACCATGCCTATGACTACTTGATTCATGAGGCAGCTCTAGGATGTATTGATGCTATTTTGGACTTGATGTGCTTCTGAATCCAAATATTTATGCTTCTTACCAGTTATAGAAAATTTTCAACAATTATTTATTTTATATTTTTTCTCCCACAGTCTCAAGATTCTCTAGCCTACAGAGAACTGATTAGAAATTATTGCAAATGATTAGAAGCTTATTGAAACTGATTATATCCTCCAAATCTCTTAATCTTTTATTTTTAAATTTCTAATTATTTGTGGCATGTTTCATATAATTTCTGCAGATGTACTTTCAGTGCAGATCTTCTTTCTCCAGTTTCATAAGGAAGAGGCTGAGGTGAAAATGATTTGAGGCCATTTTTCTTTTCTAACATATGCATTTAGTGCAATAAATTTAAATATACTGCTTTTGCTGCATGCCATAAATTTTTATATGCTCATTTTTAAATAAAGTTCAAAATTTTTTATTTCCCTTTTTATTTCTGTTTTGACTCATGGGATCTTCAGCAATGAATATTTTTGTTATAAATATTTGGGGATTTTCCAGAGATATTTCTGTTATTGTTTTGAGTTTCATATGATTAATGAATATGATTTTGTTGACTTGAATTCTTTTAAATGTATCAAGATTTGTTGATGACCCAAGTGTTAATCTATCTGCATAATTATTCCATGCTCACTTGAAAAGACTGTGTTTTCTACTGTTTTTGAGTATTGTGTAAATGTTAGATCAATCTGTTAAATTAGGGTGATTATGTTGCTCAATCATTCTATATTCTTATTGATATTCTAACTACAGGTTTTATCAATTTTTGAAAAAGATTATTGAACTATCTGATGAAAATTTTGGATTTGTCTATTTTTCCTTTCAGGTCTATCAGCTTCTTCATGTACTTTAATGTTTTCTTAAATACATACACTTCAGGGTTCTGTGTCCTCTTGATATATTTGAGTCCTTTATCATGATGAAATAACTTCTCTATCCTTAACATTTTTGTTTCCCAAATTGAATTTGTCTAATATGAAAACAGACACTCCAGCCTGTTCAAAGATTAGTATTAGCATGGTATATATTTTATCATTTTTTTATTTTTAACTTTTTGTGTCTTTGTGTTTAAAGTGGATTGTTTTTATAAATAGTGTATATCTAGGTGTTACTTTTTAATCCAATCTGGCAATCTCTGCCTTTTTATAGGTGTCATTAGAACAGTTAAATTAAACTAATTATGGATGTGTTTGAGCTTAAATGTTGCTATTAGTTTTCTCTTTGTCTGGTCTGTTCTCTGTTACTTTCCATCCCCTCACTTTATTCCCTCTTTTGGCCTAGTTGTATATTTTTAAAATTTTATTTTATTTCCTTTATTTAAATTATTATTCATAACTGTAAGTATTATTTTACTGTTTCTTTTCGGGCTTATAGTATGCATTTTTAACTGTCTCTGAGCTATCTTCAAGTGATGTTATATTCTTTCATGTATAGTATGAAAATCTTATAGTATTTTTCAGTTTTTCTATTCTGTTCTTTTATTATTGTCATGCATTTTATTTCTACATATGATATAAATCTACAAAGAGTATTATTTTTTTGCTTCAAGTAATCAATTATGTTTTCACATGAGTGCAATAATAACATATATATATATATATATATATATATATATATATATATATATATATTTACCATGTTTTATTCTTTTCTTTTAATAGACCCAGGTTTTCATATGGTATATTTTCCTTCTGATTGAAGAATTTTCTTTAATATTTCTTTTACTTAAGGTTTGCTGGTAATGAGTTATTTTATCTTTTGTAGTCTGAAAAAATATTTATAGTATTATTATTTTTGAAATATATTTTCTCTGTGTAAAGAATTTTACAATGCCAGTATTGCTACCTAAAATTTTCATTGTTTCAAAGAGAAATCTGCCTTCATTCTTATTTAATTTAAAAACTTTATATCACACTTTGGTTTTTCTAGAAGAAAATTTCAACCTTAAACTATTTAAATTAAAAGACCTAATTCCATTGCTTTAGGAGAAGATGCTGAGTACCTAAGTCTTTAAATGACTGTTCAAGTGTTTATGTCATATTTCTATTACACACAATTGACCACCATGATAATTGGGTAATTATAGGAATTTGTGAATCAAGGCCTTGCCTCCCACCAAGACCGACAAAATGAGTGACTTGTTTGTTTTTTTTCAAAGAAGGTTTGGATGATGGAAGCCAGAGAAATGAAATATGACTTTTTCACAGTGTCCAGTCTCTTGATTTCCCTTGTCTGAATTTTCCACCTCTGGAACTAGGATTTTGAGTGCACATAGAACAGTGATTCCCAAAGTGTGTTCCACATCAGACTCAAGATAGTTTGTGAAGGTTTCAAGTGTTCCATGGCTGTATGTTTGGAAATACTGCATCCTATAGCTTATGTTTGGAGTTCCACAATGCACTTTTATAGATCACAGGTTCTGAGAAGCCCTGCAGTAAACAAACATATTTAACTCTGTTTGCTAAGTTTCTCATATTTATTTAATTACAAAACATTTTATTCATGTAACACTATATAAACTGGAGTAGTATTACAATATTGGACTTTATGACCATCAGAACCCAAAGAGTCTCACCAGGTCCTGAATCTCCATAGGGTTTATCTCCCACCCTCTGGATTCATAAGTTTTACAGTCTTTCAGCATGCTACAAGCCTGGTATTACTTGGCCTAATCAATGTAAAGTTCATGTGATATTTTGTGGGATGTTCAGAACATTTTGGACTATATTATAGGTAGGATAATTAATCTGGCTAGGGGGAAACTGTCAATATATATTATTATTGATTCTATGGAAATATAAGCTGTTCATAATTTTCTTTTTTGATTTAGAAAGAAAAAATGCTATGTATCAGTTTTAAATGGTTCTCTTGGATTCCATTTGTTTTCTCCACAATAGTGAATTAACTTATTCGACTTTTCTTTCTTCCTATTCCTCCCATTTTTTGTTTGCATTCTTTCTACTTTTTCTGAATACATCCCTCATATGCTATATTATACCCTCAATGACTTCATCTTTGTTTTAGCCTTATATCTAAAGTTAAATATATTGACTTCTCAACATCAGTTTGTTTCCTGAAATTTCTCCAATTGTGTTTTGGAAAACTGAAGTCTATTCTTTAGTAGATTCCTCAGAAATGTGAGATCTCACAATAATTGAAACTTTTTTTTATAGTTTTGGTATTTGAAAAACTATTTGGCTGGATATAAAATCCTTGTCTTCTGCTTCTTCTTTCAAGTTTATTGAAAATTGTGTTCCATTATCACTCTTGGTAAGAGAGATGAGAGTCTACTTTTCTAAGGCTTGTAAGTAATTACATTTTTGTCTGTTGACCCTAAAAATTATCTTATTTGACTTTTACTCAGGTAAATGTTGACATTTACATGGTGGGACATTTCATTGTAAAGATTTATATTTTCTCTTATTTCTGTAACATCTTTAATTATATTTTTTGTTTTTCGTGTGGGTTTTTTCTGTTCTTTTGCTTCTTCACAGTATTTTGGGAACTGTGATAATGTATGTTAGAACGCTTTGCATGTATTCCATTTTAGCAAAATCTTTGGGGATCCTCTATATTTTTTTATCTTATTTTTATTTTCTGGTATGTATGTTTTACCTTTTAGATGCACTTGATGAAAATTTAATTCAGATCACTTATTTCTTTTTATTTCCCTCTTTTTTATTTTTTTATTTTTTATTTATTTATTATTTTACCATTTTTTTTATTGTTTTAAGTATTACAAATAGTAGTACATATGTCTCCTTTTTTTCTCCCCCATTGATCTCCCCCCAACCTCCCCTACCCCCCAGTACATGCCTTCACCTGCCTGCCCTCCCCCCCGCCCCAGTGTCTTATATCCATTGGTTGTGCTTATATGCATGCGTACAAGTCCTTTGGTTGGTCTCTTACAGCCCCCCTCGCCCAACCTCCCCTGTCTTCCCAATGTAGTTTGACAGTCTGTTCAATGCTTCTTTGCCTCTGTATCTTTTTCCCACCGTTTCTTTCCTTTAAAAAGTTTTGCCTTTGCAGACTAGAAATAAACATATAATAACAAAACAAGATAAAACAAAAAAAATGTTTGAGTCTCAATTTCAATGTCCAACAGTTCTGAGTCCCCGTTTCAATGTCTAACAGTTCCTTATGTGTACATGTTAGCAATGATATCTGGATGGTGGGCACATGTTGGCAATGCAGGTCCGACCCTCTCTGGTTTGGTCCTAGGTAACCTGCAGTGGTGCACAGCTGCTGACTGTTTGCGTGGCAAGGCGTTGTTAGCATCTTCCATCTCTGGACTGTTTTTTCCTCTTGTCTTAGTGGTTGGAGCACACCTGTCAATTCCTCTCTATTGCAGGAATCCATCTGGTCTTGGGGTTGTTTTCTGAAAATATACAAATGTATTCTCGACCACAAGTTAATAAAGGAATCTTTTCTATATAATTGATTTGGGATCCTTTTTATTTTTGTTCAAACAATTTTCCTTTGTCTTATTTAGACACCATGTGTGTTTTTAATGGCCGTCTTGCTGTTAGCATTGCAAATGAAACTTAATTTGGTAAAGTAAAAATTTTCTAGATGCAATTTACTTATAGGATATTTTTCCTTACATGATATTGCCCTACTATCCCCCTCCTTTTTTTTATTAATGGAGGTTTTTGTAAATTTTATAATGCAGTCTTGATAACTTTAAATTTAATTTTTTTTTTTTTTTTTTTTTTTTTTTTTTTGCCCACACATATGACTGCTTTAGGTTCAATGCATATTCAGGAATTTTACCATGAGATGAACTACCAATAGAAATTTTAGTTATTACTTTAAGAACAGCTTTTTGTCCAGTACAATTAACTTTACTTGAATATTCACTTATTTCAATTAGCCTATTTAAATTAATCTGAAAACTCGATTACTATTTTACTGTCAAATTTAATACTCTACCAACAATCTTAGTTTACCCTGTAAATATTAGTGGGAAGGATTATTTGCATTCTTGAGTGGGCCCTGAGCATTCCAGATGCTAGGCTGAATTTAGATATAGGGCAACTGCTGTCGGCCAAGTCTCTTGTCTGTTACCTGGGTCCCGATCTGAGCTGGGCCAAGTCTCTGTCTGTCACCTGTATCTCGACGTGAGCTGGGCCAGGTCTCTTTCTGTTGCCTGGGTCCCGTTCTGAGCTGGGTGTGGGAAGCGCGAAGCAGCCATGGGGGTAGGAGACCTCCTTCAGAAGGGGTGAGGGTTCAAGCCCCTGCAATGTTGGGGGGTGAGGGTCTGTGCCCCACTTCTGTTGCCCCCCCCAAGTTCTCTCCTGATGGCCCCTCTGCGACTGTGCCTGTCTTAGGTTGTTCCTTCCTTGAGGAATCTTACCCGTCTCTGGCTAACCAGCCATCCTCCAGGGCCAAGCAGGGTGGTGTGAGGTTCAGTTCTGTCTCGTTGGTAGCCTATGCCCCCATGGCCTCCACACCCAGCACCTGCCTTGGGAACCCCTGGCCTGCTGGCAGGGTCCTGGTGCTGATCACATATCTCGGGGAACTCGGGTTTCTTCTCCAGTGAGGGCCCAGCTCACACAATTGGATGTGAGACAGATCCCTGGTACCAGCCCCCACGAGGCTTCAAGCTCAGCATGAACAGAAAGCTCAGGTAACAGCTGAGGGCAATTGGATTGTGAGAAGAGGGTCCCTCTTGGCACAAAGGGCAAGAGGGGCCAATATAGGATGCTCAAGTGCCTTCCCAGTGCCTTAATTCCTTCTGCAAGGGATTAAATCCTTTCATGTCCTTTTTTTTTTTTTTTAATTGCTTCCAGCCATTCAAAGAATTAGTTTGTAAGTTTGTTTGGGATAATTGTAAAATATACTGTTGTAAAATATCTAAAATTATAATGACATTGTAGAATAATATCATGTAAGGATATTCTTTGCCCTAGACCCTGGCAATTCCATTTCAAACTGGCTGTCAATTTCTTTTTGTAGCTTTATATAAACTTTGTCAGGGAGGCAAAAACACAAATTACTTACTTTAGTTCAAGAGGCCAAATATTTTGACTTTCAATTACAATCCTTATGACTTTTGAAGGAAACTTCTCTTTGTTTCCTTCCAAAATAATTTTCAGTCTACAGAGAGTTTCATTTAAAAATTTCTGTCACATGAAAAAAATTTCTCTTAAGGCTATGGTGACCACTAGTATTGATTAGATTTATTATTTTATTTTTATTTTATAATTTTTTCATTAATTTTTTTTAATTTTTATTTTTTACATATGTGTCCTTATTTCTCCATAACCCCCCACTCCCCACTTATGCCCCGCCCCCTTGTTGTCTGTGTCCATTGATTAGGTTCATATGCATGCATACAAGTCCCTTGGTTGATCTCTCCACCTTACCCCCACCCTCCCCTACCTTACCTGAGGTATGATGTTCTGATTGACATTTCTCAGCCTCTGGATCTGTTCTTGTTCATCAGTCTATGCCGTTCATTATATTCCACAAATGAGCGAGATCATGTGATATTTATCTTTCTCTACCTGACTTATTTCACTCAACATAATATTCTCCATCTCCATCCATATTGTTGGAAATGGTAGGAACTCCTTCTTTTTTACTGCAGCGTAGTATTCCATTGTATAGATATACCACAGTTTTTTAATCCATTCATCTGCTGATGGGCATTTAGGTTGTTTCCAAATCTTGGCTATGGTGAATTGTGCTGCTATGAACATAGGAGTGCATATTTCCTTTCTGATGTGTGTTTCTAGATTCTTGGGATATATTCCTAGAAGTGGGATCACTGGGTCAAATGGGAGTTCCATTTTTAGTTTTTGGAGGAAGCTCCATACTGTTCTCCACAGTAGCTGCACCAGTCTGCATTCCCACCAGCAGTGCAGAAGAGTTCCTTTTTCTCGGCATCCTTGCCAACACTTGTTGTTTGTTGATTTGTTGATAAAAGCCATTCTGACAGGTGTGAGATGGTACCTCATTGTTGTTTTGATTTGCATCTCTCTAATGATTAGTGACTGTGAGCAGGTTTTCATATGTCTCTTGGCCTGCCTTCTGTCTTCTTTCGAAAAGTGTCTATTTAGATCAGTTGCCCATTTTTTGATTGGGTTGTTTATCTTCTTTTTGTTAAGTTGAATGAGTTCTCTGTATATGTTGGAGATTAAACCCTTATCGTTGATATCATTGGCAAATATGTTCTCCCATGTAGTGGGCTTTCTTGTTGTTTTATTGATGGTTTTCTTTGCTGTGCAAAAGCTTTTTATTTTGATGTAGTCCCATTTGTTTATTTTCTCTTTAGCTTCCATTGCCCTAGGAGTAGTATCAGTGAAGAAGTTCTTTTGGCATATGTCCGAGATTTTGCTGCCTGTGGATTCCTCTAGTATTTTCATGGTTTCCCGTCTTATGTTTAAGTCCTTTATCCATTTTGAGTTTATTTTTGTGTATGGTGTAAGTTGGTGATCTACCTTCATTTTTTTGCATGTATCTGTCCAATTTTCCCAATACCATTTGTTGGAGAGACTGTCTTCACTCCATTGAATGTTCGTGCCTCCTTTGTCAAATATTAATTGAGCATATTGATTTGGGTCAATTTCTGGGTTCTCTATTCTATTCCATTGATGTATAGGTCTGTTCTTGTGCCAGTACCAGGCTGTTTTGAGAACAGTAGCTTTGTAATACAGCTTGATATCTGGTATTGAGATCCCACCTACTTTGCTCTTCTTTCTCAGGATTGCTGTAGCTATTCGGGTTCTTTTTTTATTCCAGATAAATTTTTGGAAAGTTCGTTCTAGGTCTGTGAAATATGTTGTTGGTATTTTAATGGGGAGTGCATTGTATTTATAGATTGCTTTGGGTAGTATGGACATATTTAATGATGTTGATTCTAGTAATCCATGAACATGGTATGTTCTTCCATCTGTTTATGTCTTCCTCTATCTCTTTTTTCAGTGTCGTGTAGTTTTCTACGTATAGGTCTTTTACCTCTTTAGTTAAGTTTATTCCTAGGTAGCTTAAGTTTTTTGGTGCGATGGTAAATGGGATTGCTTTTTTAGTCTCTCTTTCTGTAAGTTCATTATTGGTGAATAGAAATGCCATAGATTTCTTGGCATTAATTTTGTATCCCGCTACATTACCGAATTCAGTTATTAAGTCTAATAATTTTTTATGGAGTCTTTAGGGTTTTCTATGTAAAGTATCATGTCATCTGCGAATAAGGACAGTTTTACTTCTTCTTTTCCAATTTGGATGCCTTTTATTTCTTCTTCTTGTCTGATCACAATGGCTAGTATTTCCAGTACTATATTAAACAGGAGTGGTGAGATTGGGCATCCCTGTCTTGTTCCTGTTCTAAGGGGAAATGGTTTTAGTTTTTGCCCATTGAGTATGATGTTGGCTGTGGGTTTGTCATATATGGCTTTTATTATGTTGAGGTATGATCCTTCTATTCCCACCTTGCTGAGAGTTTTTATCAAGAAAGGGTGTTGGATTTTGTCAAATGCTTTTTCTGCATCAATTGATATGACTATGTGATTTTTATCTCTCAATTTGTTTATGTGATGTATCACATTTATTGATTTGCGAATATTGTACCATCCTTGCATCCCTGGGATAAATCCTACTTGGTCATGGTGTATAATCTTTCTGATGTACTTCTGGATTCGATTTGCTAGAATTTTGTTGAGGATTGTGGCATCTATGTTCATGAGGGATATTGGCCTGTAATTCTCTTTCATTGTGTTGTCTTTATCTGGTTTTGGTGTTAGGGTGATGCTGGCCTCATAGAAGGAACTTGGAAGTGTTCCTTCTTCTTGAATTTTCTGGAATAGTCTGAGGAGGATAGGTTTTAGTTCTTCCTTGAATGTTGTAAAACTCCCCTGTGAAGTCATCAGGCCCTGGGCTTTTGTTTGCTGGAAGCTTTTTGATGACTGCTTCAATTTCTTCCATAGTTATCAGCCTATTGAGATTCTTAGAATCTTCCTGAGTGAGTTTTGGAAGGTTGTATTTTTCTAGGAATGTGTCCATTTCCTCCAGATTGTGTAGTTTGTTAGAATAGAGTTATTCATAGTATTTTTTAACAATCCTTTGTATTTCTGTGGGGTCTGTTGTTATTTCACCTCTTTCATTTCTGATTTTGTTTATTTGGGTTCTCTCTCTTTGCTTCTTGGTGAGCCTGGCTAGAGGTTCATCAATCTGGTTTATCCTTTCAAGGAACCAGCTCTTTGTTTTGTTGATCCTGTGTATTGTTTTTTTGGTTTCTATGTCATTCATTTCTGCTCTATCTTTATTATGTCCTTCCTTCTGCTCACTGTGGGCTTTTCTTGTTGCTCTCTTTCTAATTCTTTGAGTTGTTGAGTTAGAAGATTTATTACCATTTTTTCTTGTTTTTTGAGGTAGGCCTGTAGAGCTATAAACTTCCCTCTCAAGACTGCTTTCATTGTGTCCCATAGCATTTGCATTGTTGTGTTTTTATTGTCATTATTCTCCAGGAGTTTTTAAATTTTTTCTTTGATTTCGTTGATTACCCAATTTTTGTTTAATAGCATGCTATTCAGTTTCCATGTGTTTGAATTTTTTGGAATGTTTTTATTATAGTTTATTTCTAATATTATGCCATTGTGGTCTGAGAAAATGCTTGATAAGATTTCAATCTTTTTGAATTTAGGGAGGCTTTGTTTGTGACCCAATATGTGGTCTAATTTTGTAAATGTCCCATGGCACTTGAGAAGAACGTATATTCCGAGGCTTTGGGGTGAAATGCTCTAAAGATGTCAATTAGGTCCATCTGATCTAGTGTGTCATTTAGAATTGCTGTTTCTTTGCTGATTTTTTGTCTAGAGGATTTATCCAGTGATGTCAGTGGTGTATTAAAGTCTCCTACTATGATTGTATTGTTGTCGATCTCTCCCTTGATCTCTTCCAGGAGTTTTTTTATGTATTTGGGTGCTCCTGCGTTGGGTGCATATATGTTTATCAGAGTTATATCTTCTTGTTGAATTGCTCCCTTTAGTATTATGTAGTGGCCTTCCTTATCTCTTGTTATGGCCTTTACTTTGAGGTCTATTTTATCAGATATAAGTATTGCTACCACAGCTTTTTTCTCATTTCCATTTGCCTGAAAAATATTTTTCCATCCCTTCACTCTCAGTCTGTGTGAATCCTTTGCTCTGAGGTGGGTCTCTTGTAGACAGCAAATATATGGGTCATGTTTTCTTATCCATTCAGCTACCCTATGTCTTTTGATTGGTGCATTTAATCCATTTACGTTTAATGTTATTATTGACAAGTACATGTTTGTTGTCATATTTTTCCCCTTAGTGTTTGTGTTTCTTTTTGCCTTTCTCTTTCTTCTTTTTACAGCAGTCCCTTTAGCATTTCTTGCATTGCTGACTTGGTAGTGATAAACTCTCTTAGCCCTTTTTTGTCTGTGAAGCTCCTGATTCCACCTTCAATTTTGAATGATAACCTTGCTGGGTATAGTATTCTTGGATTCAGTCCCTTGCTTTGCATCACTTTGTATATTTCATTCCATTCCCTTCTGGCCTGGTGTGTTTCTGTTGATAAATCAGTTGCTATTCTAATAGTAGATCCCTTGTAGGTAACTTTCTGTCTCTCTCTGGCAGCCTTTAAGATTCTTACTTTGTCATTCGTTTTCGCCAATTTAATTATGATGTGTCTTGGTATCGGTCTTTTGGGGTTCAACTTGTTTGGGACTCTATGTACTTCTTGGACTTGCATAGTTTTTTTCTTGCCAATATCAGGGAAGTTTTCTGTCATTATTTCTTCAAACAGGTTTTCTATTCCTTGCTTCTCTTCCTCACCTTTTGGTATCCCTATTATTCTAATATTGTTTCGCTTTGTGTTGTCCCAAAGCTCCCTTAGGCTCTCCTCTTGCTTTTTAAGTCTTCTTTCCATTTGCTGCTGTGTTTGTGTGTGTTTTCCTACCTTGTCTTCTAATTCGCTGATGCGGTCCTCAGCCTCTTCTAGTCTACTGTTTAAGCCTTCCAATGTGTTCTTTATTGCAGCTATGTCGTTCTTCATCTCCTCTTGGTTTCTTTTCATGTTGGTGACATTTTCATTCATCTCCTTATAGTTCTCATTGAGTTGTGTGTATTTGTCATTGAGTTGTGTGTATTTGTCATCCATCCATTTAAACATCCTTATCATCATTACTCTGAATTCTCTCTCAGTTAAGCTGCTAGCCTCAGTTTCATTTAACTCCCTTTCTGGTGATTCCTCTTTTTCTTTCCTTTGGGTATTACTTTTTTGTCTCCCCATGTTTTCCTGAAATGTTTTAATTTTTAGATCCAATTGCTTTGCTACCCAGGTTCTTTTGGTGATGGTGCTACTGGTGAAATCTTTCTGTTCTTCTGGGCTTGGTTATCTAGTGTAGCTCCCTACTTGAGGTATTTGGGTTCTCTAGATGTAGGCCTGCAAGCTTGAGAGGCACAACTGCAGTGCCTAGAAGTCAGCTGCTATGGAGGGGAGTGTCCCAATTTTTGCTGACTTGCACCCTTGATTTAAATCACATGTGCCCAGTGGGGCCTCACAGTGGCACCAAGGAACCGTCTGTCAGGGTGATATGGCTCAGGGGGCTACACTTTGGAAAGGGGTAACTGTGTTGCCCAGAGTTCTGTAGTTGTGGGGTGGGCAGACTCAACTTTCGCTGCTGTGTCTGTAGTGGGTAGGCGCTTTCTCCAGGTGGCGGCTCACAGGAGCACTGGCGGTAAGTTTGCCAGCAAGGTACACTGAAGCACTCTGGAGGGCCCTGGCAGTGTATCCGAGTAATTGAGGTGCTTAGCTTCTAAAGATTTCTCTTTAGAGTAGATCCTATGGCCTCAGGGAGTATTCAGATTCCATGGTGTTAATCAGGGTGGAATCTGGGTGTGGCTATATTGGTTGCCTGGAGACTGGAGGGAGGGGCTATCTCTCAGGAGAAAATGGATTCTGTGGGCTTAGATATGACTCAGCACCAGACTTGCCACCACCTCTCCTGGACGGTCTGTTGCCCACTCTACCCAGATTCCACAACTCCACCCCCTGTCCCGCACCTCTGTCACAGGTAAGCGCCTGTCTCCAAAAGGTCCCACAAACCAGGTTCAGTGGGGAAGGCGCAGGCCCCAGCGCGAGGAAGGACCGTGTCTCTGCCAGCTCCTCTCCCACTGTCACTCCGCGGTCCGGCAGCTCCCAAAGGCTGCCTTTGAGCTCAGATCCCAAACCCAGACTCTAAGGTCTAAAATCCTTCAGACCTTGCCTGTCCTCAGGGACGTGGCCTGGCACTGTGTAGTTTCTCCCTGACCTTCTGGGCACAGAGGTCCGGGAGATTCTACTGCCGAGATCTTTGATTTTACCTTTATCCGGGGGATCCCTGCTCTTCCCAGCTGCAAACTGTCTCACCAGCTGTGCCTCCCTAGCCAATTCGGGCTGGATTCCGCTCGTCTCAGCTGCCTCCTCTATTTGCTCCGGGACAAGGCTCAGGACACATCCTTCTATTCCGCCGCCATTTTGTCTCTCCCCAGATCACTTATTTCTTGCCATTAGTAATTTATTCTCTATTTCTTAGATGATTTTGTCTTTTCTCAGTTTTCCTTATAAGTTTAATAAATCTCATTAAATTTGTTTCTTTTGTGTATATATTGAATTTTGTTCTTAGGTTTTGAATTTTTGATTCTAGACTATTTTTTATTTTTAGGTAAATATATATCTCCACCTGCTTGAGATTTAGTTCAGTTTAGAGTGCCATGTTACAATTCTCTTCTTCAGAGTCATTTTTAGAGAAGAATATTTATGAAATAATGTTTTTAATTTGAAAAAAAATATTAGATTATGATAAGTAGGAGAGATACCACATAAAAATGGCAGTAGAGTATCCATCTGACTTATGTTTTCTAGGTGTAGTTAAGCATTTAGTTACAAAAATAAATAAAACATACATTTATGTTACCAAATGTTTAACTACATTAAGAATTATGATCGACTAAGCTGATGAATTAATGGTAGAAATCCTCTAGTCAAAATTTCTTTCTGAATCAGAATTAGAGTTCCCTAAAGAAAAAAATTTCAAATCAATAAATTACTTTCTACCTGGAGGAACTAGGAAAATAAGAACAAAGTAAACCTAAATCTAGCAGAAGGAATAACATAACAAAAGATTATAGTAAAAATAAATAAAATACAAAGTAGTAAAACAGAAAAAAAATCAATAAAACAAAAAGTTTATTCTATTAAAAGATCAATAAAATTGATAAACTTATATAGTTAGACTGACAAAAGGAATAAAGATATAAATTAAAACTAAAAATGTTTATTTCATTGTTTGACTTATCTTTTATTTAGAGATAGTTATTAGTTGGCCAATTATACAATATTCTTCTTAATAAATGTTTTACAATAAAAATGAAACAAATCTTACTAGCCAGAGTAAAGAGACATCATTGAAGACCAAAGACATTCCATGGGGACCTCAGTAGTGTTATACCTTCTAGGTAGGGTTCAACAAGTAATAGAGTGAAGTCTCCTCTAGATCTTGCCTAACAAAGCTTAACAAGATCTGAAAGGATTAAGTTGATACATAAGTAACCTAATGGTTTGCCATAATAAAATTTGACAATGTAGAAAGGAATACAACAAAATACAGGCACTGAACCTTGTAATATTCACAATATTCAACATCTAATATAACAAAATTTTAGGTATACTAAAAGGTAGAAAATGTGGCCCATAATTAGGAAAACACTTGGTTAATGGAAACAAACACAGAAATGACAACAGTGATGACATTACCAGGCCAGGACTTTGAATCAGATGTTGTAAATATGTACAAAGACTGAGAGGAAAGTTGGAACATAATATTTTCTTCAATAATATGGTTTGTCTTTTTACTTGCTTGACAATATGATGTAAACAATTTTTTTTTATTAAAATTTTTTTTCTTTTGTTGCTCCCCCTTCATTCTGTTGGATGTAGAAATACAAGTTGTCTCAGAAACATCTGCTAAAGATATTCTTTCCTCATTGAATGAATTTGGCAATCTGATCAAAAATCAATTGCCATATGTTAGTAGGTTTCTTTCTGGACTCTCAATTCTAGTCCATTGCTCTATATGTCTACCTTTGAGACATTACCACATTATTTTGATGACTATAGTTTGAGATAAGTTTTAACACCAGAAATTATGAGTCTTCCAGCTTTGTTGCTCTTTGCAAGTTTGTTTTGGCTATTAAGGCCCTTTGCAATTCCATATGAATTTGAAGATTGATCTATTTATGTAAAATAAAAATTAAAAAGTCATTGACATTTCAATAGAGACTGCATTGAAACTATAGATCTCTAGGAATTGTTTAGTTTACAGCTTTCTAGCAATTCTTGTATCTTCAGATTCCTGGGTCTTACTTTAGGTGTGTGTAGCTTGATATTTAGCCAAAGATTCAAGATAAACTCTGTGAAGACTCCTATCCCTTTTGGAATTTTTATCGTACACATAGATCTATTTTCCAGTCATCTGCCTCACAGTTACCAGCTGGATCCACTTCCTGAGCTCTGACATCTGTTTTTTCAACTCAGTGTGGCTGCCAATGGCGGCTTGTGTTCTGCATCCCTTCACTCTAGTCTAGAAACCACCTCCTTGCACAAAGCTGGAGCCACCACTGGGTTCACCTTGCTGTTTTTCTCCTCGTTTCAGGCATCACAACCCTCTACCGCCTGCTGTCTGATTTTTTTTTTAAGTAGATGCTTTGTACATTCTGTCCAGTGTTCCAATTTTTTGTGACTGGTGGGCAAATCTAGTACTGATTATTACATTAAGGCTGCAAATGTCAGTGTTCAGTTTTGAAATATTATTATGAACTGACCTGACAGATTCTTGAGAAGAGAGATTGCATCATATTCATACCTTTATTCCTAATGCCTATTATAGGGCTGGATATAGATTATGTTCCCAATTAGTATTTTGATCCAGGTGTTTTATCTGCTACATGTATGCAATATTTTGTTCCCTTGAGCATATCATTTTGTGCTTGTCTCCTTGAACCCAAGCTTGGTAGCATACAGGTTTAATCTGGTGTGTAAGAAAGAACTTTTATTTGTAGTAAGAAGTCTTGTGTTTTCATGCTGATTCTTCCACCGATATGCAACAACCTGGGAAAGTCAAAATTATATACAGTTTTTTAAAATTCCTATGAAAAGAGAATCCCTGCACTGCTTACCCCAGGAGATTGCCAAAAGAATAAAAAAAAAATGATGGATATGACTCATTTTTCAGTAGTAAAATACAGAAAAATACAATCTCATTGAAACTTGAACCCTATGCATTTATTTTGTATTCCTCCATATACATTCCATGCCAGAATTTTGATTAATTCCTCACACATATGAAATGCTCAGTAAATTGAATGTATACACAGACCTCAATGAAATTTAAATAATGTTTGCTATCTTTCATGTTATTAGGGGTAATAATGCTGAAACTAATGCTTACATAAATTTCCAGGGATACAGAGAGAAATACTGCAAACATTGATACCTACTCAGATTTAATTCCTGAAACAATCTCAACAGCAGCGAGGCTGCAAAATAAATTGAGATACATTATTATTATTATTGTTGCTTTGTTTTGGTTTTAAGAATTTGTTAATAAGAACATTGCACAGTTGGCCATATTATCTCTATCTCTAAATGAAGAATGAGTCAAAACAATAAAAATTAATATTTTGAAAGTAGATGACACTTTGCAATTAAACTTTTCTGGCCAAGTCAGAAGAACTTGGAGTACCCATAGGGAAGAGCAATTAGATCTAACATGGGAGTTGTGTGCTTTAGAAACAAAGATAAAATGGCGAAGGCTGTCAAGGTGAACTCTCAGAAATGCCTGAAGGAGTATAATTGTTTCTTATGTTACCCAAAAGGGTATTTCCAAATTGCTGACTTGACACCTCTCTCTTCTTCTTTGGCATGTTTCAATGACTCTTACTTTTCTAACTATGCACAGTTCCTTGGAAACTTTGTACCCTATTGACTTTCATTGGCCTCCCAGGTGGTGCTAGAGGGACATTTGTCAAATGCCTTCTGTTACAGAAATTGCTTTAGAATCATAGGAGGTCACCACTAGGAAGGGACTTAGAAGAGATGTAGTCCTGCCCACTCATTTTCAGTTAAGGAAGTGGATACTGACAAAAGGACCCTGACTTCACCGTGTCTTAGAGGCATTGAGTGGTACAAGGAACACCTGGTTTTTCTATAATATTATCTTACCCTTTATGTGATAGAGGGTGACATGGCGTTGGCCGTGTAAATACCAGCGTTACTTGTCTCATTTCTCTTTCCTCCTTCCCTACTTTATTTCTTTCCTTTGTTTTTTTCTTCTTTCCTTCCTACTTTCCTCCAATTAATTTATGTCAAATTACTTATTAGTTTTCAAGAAGTTTATGAGACTGTTTTGTGTGTGCTTGTATGTATGTATGTCCATGTGTTAAGTGCAAAACTGAATTCTTGTTTGTCATTACAAGTCGCAGTGTTTTAAAATGGGGAATGTAGAAATTTCCATCCCATTTAGTGTCTGCTCTTTGTATGTAGCAAACCTGTGAATCAAAACTATAACTTGTCTAAAAACCAGTTTTCTTGAAAGTTGAAGTGCTTTTTTTCTACTTTCAAATTCACTTTACTTTGATATCAAATGAAACCCATTTGGTGGAGAAAATTAAAGTAGCTGCATTTTTCCTGAGCACAGAAAAATCTTTTATTTGCCTCTAACCCTTTCCATTTTTCATGACAGTCACTGCATTTTCTTCTCTGAAACACAGACAAGTCAATGTAAGCATGGCTGGCAGGCTAAAGTGATTATGGGATAATTTGTGTTTGCCAAACCAAACAAAATCAATCACCATTGTTTAAAGACCCACAACATTAAATGGCTATGAGAAGATATTTCTGGACTTTTACAAAATAGGTTTTCAAACAAAGATAAGGGAGCAGAACATCAAATACCTTCAGGTATGGTTTGTAATTTTCAAATTTGCATAAAAAATATAAACTACACATACGGTGGCTTAACTCCATTGGATTAATGCAAACTAAAGGCAGCTTGGCACTGTTGAAATTATCATTTTAGTTATAGGTTCCCAAGGGGCAAGAATATATAATGAATGTTTATGTAATTGAAATAACCATTTCAGAAATGCAACTTACTGGCCTATAAGGAATGGGAAAGGGAGAGAATTGATAGAAACAAGTATATACTATATCCCTAGCCATTTGTTTCTGAGTACATTAGTCCCCCCACATCTGAAGGAGATATTTCCAAGACCCCCAAGTAGGTGACTAAAACTGGGAATAGTACTGAAACCTATATATTCCATGTTTTCTCCTGTACATACATATCTTTTTATTTGAAACATTTTATGGCTTCTTTTTGGCATATCCAAATTGCCAGCATCACTACTCTTGTTCTTTAGAGACATTATTAAATAAAATTAGGGTGACTTGAACACAAGCACTGTGATACCATGACAATCAATGTTATAATTCAAATGGCTACTAAGATGAATAACAAATGGGGAGTGTATTTAGTGTGGGTACATTGGACAAAGGGATGAATGAGGTCCGGGGCAGGAGGAAGTAGGACACTGTGAGATTTCACCTTGCTACTCAGAGTGGCACACAATATAAAACTGAAGAATTGTTTATTTATGAAACTTTCCATTTAATATTTTCAAACCATGGTTGACCATGGATAACTGAAACTGTGGAAAGCTAAACCGCAGGTAAGCAGACCTACTGTCTACTCAATAGAGACTGCTTCAGGGATGAATTTTTGTGTTTGCTTTTGTTTTGGCTTGTTTGGGATTATTTTTCCCATCTATCCCACTTGTAAACTCTGTCAGGGAATATATTGTCCATAACTCCCTGCTCTGAGAAGCTCTAGGAACCCACTTTCCCTCAGGGCAGCTGTCTAGTTGCCAAGAAGTGCTGCAGAAAATTTAATCCTAACTATAAGCTAGTAGGGGTTAGTTAATTTGGGCATTTAGAGTTAAGACAGAGACTTCAGTTTACAGAATAAACTGAGTTGTCTTTGAAACTCTTAGAAAAACACGTGGATCTTTCTAGCCCAGCTGTCAGTAGCTCAAACCATTTTTCCTCTTCCTCAACAAGTGTCAATCTTCCTATGAAATGTGGTTTCATATATTGTATGGCTTGGGAGATCTTTAAAGCAAGAGAAGTCCCTCTAGGTCAGGTTCCCTCACAGTAGATCCTGAGATGGATATTTTTGTTCTGATGTGGTACTGGGTGTGTGCTCAGAGGAGGGGGAGGGCAAGAGAAGGAGCTGGACACCAGTGTGGCTTCCACTCAAGTCAGCCTTCAGCCTGTTCCTACAGGAAGTTCTGAATAGGAATCTCACCTGACTGGTCTCTTTGAGGAAAGGGGACTGGTTTTTATACCCTGGTATCAGTCAGCTGTTGGCTACAGTCAACTTGTCTTAGACCCTGGGTGGGAGAGGGGGTGTCTAGACTCTAAGGCATCTCTATTTGAGGTGGAAGCTCTCATTGGCTGAAGGTTATTCTCTGGAAAAGGTACAGCTCTGATTGGTTAGCAACCAACACTCATTGTAGTGAAATGCATATTCACCAGCCCAACAAAGAGGCTATGACAGGACCCCAACATGGTCTGCTAAAGAGAAACCAACCAATGAATTCATCACTCCTATTTCTTTTTTCTTTTGCATTTTTCAAATTGAATTTATTTATTTATTTGTTATTGTTTAAAGTATTACAAATAGTAGTACATATGTCCCCTTTTTTTCCCCAATTGACCTTCCCCCAGCCTCCCTACCCCCTGGCACATGCCCTCACCCCCCTCCCAGTGTCTTGCGTCCATTGGTTATGCTTATATGCATGCATGCAAGTACTTCGGTTTATCTCTTACCTCCCAACCCCAACCCTCCCCAGCCTTTCTGCTGTAGTTTGACAGTCTGTTCAATGCTTCTCTGCCTCTGTATCTATTTTTGTTCAGCAGTTTACAATGTTTTTTATTATCCATAAATGAGTGAGATCATGTGGTATTTTTCTTTCACTGACTGGCTTATTTCACTTAGCATAATGCTCTCCAGTTCCATCCATGCTATTGCAAATGGTAAGAATTCCTTCTTTTTTATAGCATGGTAGTATTCCATTGTGTAGATGTACCACAATTTTCTAATCCACTCATCTGCTGATGGGCATTTAGGCTGTTTCCAAATCTTAGCTATTGTAAATTGTGCTGCTATGAACATAGAGTTGCATATATCCTTTCTGATTGGTGTTTCCGTTTTCTTGGGATATATTCCTAGAAGTGGTATTACTGGGTCAAATGGCAGTTCCATTTTTATTTTTTTTCCAAATTGCCCCTTATAGGTGTTTTGCCAACTTATGCTAGCAGTGTTGAAGGAAACTTTTCTTCATACACTCATTAGAGAGTACTGTATCACCGAACTTTGTGATTGCCAATCAGATGAAAAATGTCCAGGCTATTTTGCAAGTAGAAGTTTCTCTGTTTGGAGCTCTTACACACACCCCTCCCTCATCTCTCACCCCTCCCCCACCCCAGTGTACCACTAAATCCTCCTCTTTTTAATCTCCAATTAAGAGTTTTTAAAGGAAACTTCTCTGATCCTCAAGCTAAGCCAGGTGCTTCCTTAACACTCATCAGCACCATGCATTTTCATTACTACATCTCATAAATGTTTTAATTTATATATTTGTGTCTTATTTAAAAACATCTTTTTTTTTCTACCCAGCTGGAAAGTATTATTAAAGTAGGGGTTATATCCGTCTTGTTTAAATCTGTATCTCTAACAGGTCCACTTATACCTTAACAAATACCTGTGGAATGAATGAGAAAATAGGTGAGTAGGTCACATGACTAAAAGTCAAACTGGGATCTGCCAGATCACAGAACTCATATTCTTTCTATCATGCCAAGATGAGATTGTTTAAGCCTCAGAAATTAATATCCTATGCAATAAAGCCATGAAAATACCTACATGAAATTTTGGATTACAATTCTTTTTTTTTTTTTTTAATTTCCATAGTCATACATTGAATATATTGGCCAGTTTCTTCCATCCCTCCGTGGATCTCACTGTTTCTCTCCCAGTGACATCCATCTTTTAGTGATTTGGATTTTCCATACTGGCTCTGCTCTGGGACAACACACCATTTAACAACACCCTGGGGTAAAATGTTTCATGGCTTCATGGAAAGAATCCAAGTAATGAGCTCTGATTAAGGGACCAGGCTTCAATGGTGAGATTTCATATTTCCCATTACTATACCAGACTAGACAATACTTACCCTGTTTTGATGTCTGGGGAGAATGATGACTCAGTCTGGGTTGAAATTTTTTTCATCTGCTTAATTATTTAATAGCAAAATAGTGATGCGAAAGAATGCACATGCAATCTAAATGGTGGTTTCCGTGGCGGAGCTGCTGAGCATAAAAAATCAGCCCATAACTAAGACCTAACATCCACATTTGGGGCTATAATTTTTGACTGCCTAATACATAATGTTGTTACTAATTTAGATCATCCAGACCCTCTGACCTTCAAATGGTGCTTTCTCCATTCATTGTCTCCTAACCAAAAATCAAAACTGAAGCTGAGCGTTCAGCAGCACAAGCTTTTATTCAGTGGCCTGAGAATGGAGAAGCAGGAGTCAGACTCACAAATCAACTTCCTGTCTAAGAGAAGAATGGGGAAGATTACTAGTACTATAGGGGATAAGGAGTTTTTCGGGAATGAGATGTTCTTTTCCCAGAACTGAGGTGCCACCCCTTTTCTTTACTCACATGTGGTCTGAGTTGGATCTGTCCTGACACCGGTAAGTGTGTTATTTAGTTTGTTAATGTATTAGAATTAGGATATGTGGAGATTCAGGGTCTCCTGCAGGTCAGATCCAGCATCATCTTGGTTCAGGCCAACTCTGACCCTATTTTGTATTTTAGCCCTCTTCCTTTTCTGGTTTTTCCTATAACTGAATGGAAACATAAGTACACAAGGTTTCAACAGCCCAGGGCCTACAGCCATAGTGACAATGTGACTTTGTTACTTCTAAGCTGGTTTCCTATTGGTCCTTTGGGTTCCTTGATTCTGCCCGTCAGTGGGTCTGACTATACTGCACAATTCTCTCCCTGATAGGAAATGCAGGGCAGGGGAGTAGAGGGGTAACGGTGATATTTCTTGTTCCCTAGAGTTTATAGCAGATCCCAATGAGGTGACAATGCTACCTTTTTAATTTAACACATTTTTTATTGCAACACACTGTCTCATCCCACCCCAAACCAATAACAAATTATCTTGGACCATTTTATGTTGTACAAATGGCCAGGTAAGCATGGCCTGACATGAACAGAGCTTTGGAAATAAGGTTCATATAACTTCATTCATCTTTTAGCATTTGCCACATCAGATTTTGTAGACATTTTTGGAATTTAATGGGTTTATGAATTTGTCGTTCCTTGGTCTGCCCCATCATACAATTCTTCACATTTTCATTGCCAACCCTTACTGGGTGTCATCCTTCTGGACTCCCAGCCATCTGTGTACATTAGGGCCTAAGGGTCCTAAACCATAGAGCCTGGGAGCTGTGCCCTTGAGGTGCAAAGTCTCTTTTAAATGGCTCAAAATATGGTTAGATAGCTTTCCTTCCTTTATTTCTCACTTTCATTTGTCCTTTCCTCTTCCACTGTTTCTTTCCTCTGTGCTGCCACCTCTCATTGTATTGTCACACTTTAAGCAGCAAAGTACTCCTATGTGTAATGTCACTCTCTGGCTGCCTCACTGCTAATATATATTTGCATAGTTGCATCTGTTTTGCTTCTTTTATAACAGTAATTGCAATACTTATTTTATTATTGGAATGTTTTCTTAGTCTCGCTCCATAGATCTCTCTCACTCATGAGATCAGGGGCTATCTATGTCTGGTATCTTCATTGATATTTCCCTATCAATTATCATGGGCCTGGTATAGAATAGTGCTAAAGAAATATTTGCTGAATGAATAAGTCTTCACATTTTGCTCAATTCCTGTCCCTCTATATTCCTCATTGTTGGGACCCAAATGTTAATTAAGGCAGTCATTCTTTGCAAAACCCTCTACAAACCAGCCAAATGTTCTTATGGCAGCCGTATTCTAAAATGAGCTGCTTTATATCTAATACTTACGGGGTCTTGGTGGAGGTTGAAGTGTCTTGGAGAAAAAGTAATCTGCTAAACTGATACTCACTTGTATCTGTTAGGGATCTTTGGTTGCTCTGTTAATTTTTACAAAAACAAAAAAATGTTCATGGACTGTCGGGTCATTTATAGACTCGTGTATGGAAACACAGAGGTAGAATAGGGTGAATGCTCATGAGTCTTTATTATAATTGTTGGTGTTGTTGAATTTGATCGAAACCTCCCTGCTTTGAGTTGCTCAAAAAGGAGTGGGTTCCTGAGACATGACCGTGAGGCCAAAAAAAGGAGTGGATCAAGCCATCCCAGGCCAGGAGGAGCGATAGTATGCAGCGGAGGAGGCCTTGTAGCATCTTTAAATCATGATATGTTAACAGTCATTGCCTCTGCCTATGCATAGGATCGATCCAGGCAGCAGTTTGTGGGAAGTCTATATTCTAAATCATCCAGATTACACAAAGTGACTTGCATACAAATGGTGCTAAATAAGCTTATTGAATGTGTGACCAAGTGCTGTGTCATACAATGTCGGGCCTCTTGCTCTTGTAAGTAGATACAAGCCTCCAGAAATACTTACATGAGAGGCTTGTTACACATCATCCTGCACCAGAGTCTTGCTTGCTTCCTTAGAACCACTGAAATTAAGGACAGCAAGTGCTGCCCTGCTGCCCGAGTGTATGGAGAACAGCACTTAGACTCACTCCCTTTTATTTGGCTTTGCACCTCTGCAGCTATAAGTCCTTAAATTACTCTTTCTGAACACATTTAGGCAGTGTGACCAGCAATTGAAAGGGACAAGAAAATGAAGAAAGAGAGCTTTGTGTTACATGCTTTCCATTCCCCTCTTTCTGTGGCTCTTTCAAGAGTTGTATGGAAAGATCACTGAGTCCGCAATGCATAATTTTTGACATTCCAACTAATTAGAAATGTGACTAAATCCTATTAGGCTGTTGTAATTACTGAAATGGTGGGTGTCCAGACAAGTCTTTATTGTGATTTCTGCAAAGAATGCAAAGGTTATGTGGCTTTGCTGGAGGTTTCTGTTGTATCATCTAGGATCATTTAAACGATTTAAAAACACATGGTTAAAAATCTCTAAGATAAAAATTTCATTGTGGAAGCATGGAAGCATGGAACAGACTGACATACCTTGATGTGGGGGTTGGGAGGAAGAGAAGGATAAAACAAAGAACTTATATACTTACTACACTGAGTGGCCAGATTATTATGATCTCTGAACACATAATAATCTGACCACTCAGTGTATATCCTATGTAATAAAAGGCTAATATGCAAATTGTCCCCTCGACCAGGAGTTCAACCAACAAGCAGGCCGGCCAACCACCCATGTCCCCTCCTCCTGGCCAGGCTGGCTGGACCTCATCCATGCACAAATTCATGCATTCAGAGATCATAATAAGCTGGCCACTCAGTGTATATGCGTAGCCCATGGACACGGGCAATATGGTGGTAAAGACCTAGGGGTGGGAGATTAGGGGCTGGGAGGAGGGAGAAAAGGAAGTGGGGGAATGGGAGACATCTTTAATACTATCAAAAATAATTTTTTTTCACTGTCAAGGGTCCAAAGTTTCATATTGATTTAGGTCATAATTTGATCATAAAATTGATCTGGTTTAAGATTGGTCATTAATTTGTGAGTGGACAAAACCTCTCTGACTTTCTTGGTTCTCAGTGAGAAATTCTGGGTATTCATTTTTGGGCAGTATAAGAACCATTATGCCAGAGAAAGATGAGGAAATGGCCTGAAGGAACATCAAGTTTAAATGCCAACGGGAAGGTAGAATTAGTCCATGTGATTTTCCAACTTGGTAGAAAGTGGGGGTTTTTGCTTGTTTTGTTTTTGTTTTTTTTGTGTGGTTTTTTTAATGTTAACAAACTGGGAGTCATTATTCAGAAACCACCAAAGACCTTAGTGCTTGCAGCGGTGATGCCACTTAGAAGGGCTTGAGGCACCTGGGCATCACCAGAAACCATCTATGTATATAAAACCCTAATACGCAAACAGACCGAACAGCAGAAAACTGAACAACCAAACAACCAGTCGCTATGATGTGCACTGACCACCGGGGTACACACAGAACATGGCAGCCATCAGCAGCAGGCAGCAGAACACAGAACATGGCAGGCATAGGCCATGGCGGGATGGTAGAGCAGGTGAGCAGAGGCACCAGACCAAGGCAAGCACCATCACTATCACTGGGGCAAGCCTCTGGCAGTTACTGGAAATTCTTTGCTCCTGTGTACCACAGTCCCACCGGGCATTTGAACCTGCTGACAGTACCCGCACCTGCTGCCACCCCTGGCCCCGCTTGCACCCGCTGCTGGCGCCCAGCACCGGCCCTGATCGTTTGGTGCTGTCAGTAGGTGCAAGTGGTGGCTGTCAGCCCCAATCACCCCTCAGGGCTTCTGCACCTCCCCCTACTCCTGAGGGGCAATCAGGGCTGGCAGCTGCCTCTTGAACCACTGCCAGCAATGATCCAGCTCACACCCACTGCCAGCTCCAGAGATGCCACTCACATCCACTGCCAGCACCAGCCCTGCTCACCCCACAGCTGGCATCCAAGCTGCCACTCACACCCACTGCCAGTGCCCGGTGCTGGTCCGGATCACTTGGTGCTATCAGCAGGTGCGAGTGGCAGCTGCTGACCCAAATCGCCCCTGAGGGCTTCTCCACTTCCCCCTGCTCCTAAGGGTCAATCTGGGCAGCAGCAGCTGCTTGCACCCACTGCTGGCGCTGACCCCAATCACTCCGCGCTTTCAGCAGTTGCGAGTGGGGCCAGTGCCGTCAGTGCGTGGGAACCGAGGAAGCAGGGTTCACAGCAGACAGGGGACCAGGGGCCACGGTGGGAGGGGTCAGGTGGGGGCACAGAGAATGGCTGAGACCCAACCCTGTGCCCACCTTAGCCTCGCGACCCTTAGTTTCTTTTAAGGTGCACAAATTCGTGCACTGGGCCCCTAGTGCGTAAATAAGTATTTATGCACAGAAACAGATTTCATTAGATTCTGAAATATTCCTTGTCCCATAAAGTTAATATCTATAGGCCTAAAGGATAAAGCTAAATTTCCAAGGACAGCAATGGCCTTAGATTTATTCTTTCAAAAAATGTGTACTGAACACCTATTATGTTCACAACACACACACACACACACACACACACACACTCACACACATACGCACACACACACACACACACACATTCATCAAACCAGGCAACTAGTACTCAAAGTGAACATTTGTTTTTCTTTATTGCTCATCTTTATGTCCTGATCCTTTTTCTTCACTGTATCTTGATCCTCATTCTCCAAACTTGTTCTGATTTCCTGAATCCTGAACTATTAGTGTATTAGGATATAATGTTTAAAAGTAAAAAAAAAAAAAAAAAAAAACTTTTTCTGTAAATAGTTTTTAACTTATTACTTACATAATATTCTGTCTACATACCAGGTTTCCTTCTGGAGACCACCTAAGTGTAAGTTGAGACTTATTTTTTTCAAATTACATTGTATTAAAATGTAATTATCAGAGAGAGTCATATAGACTAATATATTGTAAGCCTAAATTGAATATGTTTGGTCCAAAAAAAGTAAATGTATACAATCACCATATGAGTTTTAACCACCTAATTTTTTTATTAGTGAAAACACATTTGCTTTCAACTTAAAACCTCAAATAAACTAACTTGTACTTTATTGGCAAATATTATGAGCATATCTTAGGGTTTGTTTAAATATGATTTAGTTATGCTATTTTTGCTTTTTAATGCTTTAAAATATAACATTCAAATAGGTAGTTTGCTTTAAAATAAAATTATTTTGCAGGTGTTTTTATGTTAAACTGGGAGTCATTTTTCAGAAACCAAGTGGTATATTAAAATTAATATGGTTAAATTATAAATGTTACTTAAAACAAGGAGATCATTAAAAACGACAGAAACAGATTGAAATAAAACTTTCATTCTGAAGGAAACAGGGAAACTAAAAACAAAACAAAACAAAAACACTTAATAAGCACAAAATTATTTGACTGTAGAAGTTAGACTAAGATAAATGTGGGGATTAGAATACAGAATAGAATAAAAGTCTAATTTTATATGACAATAAAGAAATAGTATAATAATATAAGTTGAGAGGAAAACAGCAAAAGAAATGGCTTAAAGCTATTTCAAGCATAAAACACAATAAAATAGAAAACCATAGTATGCAAAGAAATACAGGGCTATATGTTGCTTTCTTCTTTTATATCCTCTTTTTTTGTGGTGAAGAGGGCAGTTTTGATCTCTTAATTGCTGAAATGTGGATTTATCAATTTTTCCTATAGATAAGTTCATTTTGGCTTTATATTTGACCTGATACCTCTGTAACCAATCTAATTAAAGACACTTGTTTTGTACTTTGTAATTGCAAACACTTAAAAAATGCTGTCTTTCTCTTCCTTTTCTGCTTTAAATGGCTTGTTTGTTTTAAGATGCAGATACAGTTTTTTTTTGGAACTATTTAGGCTCAGGAAGAGAGAACTTACTGGTGCACAAAATTCATATTGGAGATAAAATCCACAAAACATGAATATTATTTAAATTCATGTATAACAAGGATATTTTGTTTCACCTAGAATATTCTTACTGGCTGAAAAACAGAAATGTGAGTTATTGTTTACTAAGATCAGGAATATTGTAGAGCAAGAGGATAATGGAGAGAGGAATAAATTCATTTAAGTCTTATAAATCTACTAGAGGCCCAATGCACAAAATTCGTGCAAGAGTAGGACTTCCTTCCCCTGGCTGCCAGCACTGGCTTCCCTCTGGCACCCAGGACCCAGGCTTCCCTTGCAGCCCCAGCTTCATCCAGAATGATGTCCGGAAGGACATCCAGTCTAAGTAGCATATTACACTTTTATTATTATAGATTAGATATCTACTGATAAGTGGAAATGTCAAGGGAAACAGATGGATATATTAGTTGGGAGTTCGCGGGAGAGGTCTGACCTTGAGGTATGAATTTAAAAGTTTTAGCATAAGATGCTATTTGGCCAAGGAACTGGATTGGAATCACCAGGGAATAAGTATAGATAGAGCAATAATTCAAGGACTGAGCCTTGATTCACTTTAACATTTAAAGCTTGAAAGATCAGGGGAATCATGCCAGTGAGGTTAGAAAAAAAAAATCAACAGAGTTGTTTTATGCCCTGATCCATTTGGTTCAGTTAGTTTAGCATTGTCCCATGAACCAAGAGGTCACCTGTTTGATTCCCAGCCAGGGCTCATGCCTGGGTTTTGGGGGTCAAACCCCAGCAGGGGGCATGCAGGAGGCAGGTGATTGATATTTCTCTCCCTCTCCCTTCCTCTCTCTCTCTCTAAAATCAATAAAAACATATTTATTTTTAATGTGAGAGAGGGAGTTATTTTCTATAACCCAAATTAAGAAAATATTGCAATCACTTGTGGCAGGGTTACTGATTGCTCAAGTAAGATGAGTAGTAGAATTAATCCTTAAGGTTTTATTTTTTTAATGTGGAAGTCATTATAACAAGATCTGTGTTGATGGAGTGGTCGGTAGGAAAGCCTTGTTGACATCAACCCTGTCTTTTAGCCCATCAGTTCTCTCTTCACTGGTTCTCAATGGCTGTTCTTACACCAGCAACATCTGTATCACCAGGGATCTTGGTAGAAAAGAACATTTCTGGGCCCCAACCTGGACCTGTTGCATCAGAACTCTGACACTGAGCCTCTGCCATGTGTGTTTAATGAGTTCTCCAGATGATTCTGATGTAAACTGAGGTTTGAGAACTACTCCTTAGGTGGATATCAGCACATTCTCTCAGAAAAGCTGTGACATCAGTACAGTTCATGCTTACTCTTCTAATTCTCAGCTTCTTCTTAAGAATATGCTGTTATATTTTACTTTGATTTTCTATATAACTTGTAGCAAATGTGTTTTCAGGACAATGAGTGTGCATGTGGGTGTGGAGATTTAGAGAACTATATTTAGAATGTGTGCACATATATAATATATGTGATATTTATCCTATTGGAATATAGAGAGCGCCTGGGAAAAGCCCCTGAACTGATTGTCGTCTGAATCCAGAGGCGCCTGGCAGAGCCATGCCGTGGAAACATACCTTGCCAGAGGCAAGTGTGTTGTCAGTCTGACCTTTGGCTCAGGCACCAGGAGGTGGATTTCATTATCTAAATCCAGCCAGGCACCAGGAACAATCACAATTATCCAGGCCCACCCAGAAGTGACAATTACAAAGAAGCCACAAGAATGCACATATTTTCTTTATCTTAAACTTTAGTAAAACTTCCTGGTGTCTTACTGTATAAAATAAATGCACTGTATCAGCTCTGGGTCACTGTCTGTCCATCATAGGACAGCTGCCTCACCCATTCTCAGCTTTCCCTACTGTCTTTGTGTCTGTCTCTTTCATTTTCTCATCCCCCATCGCCCCTACTCAGAACTCCTGTCTGCTCTATAGCCTTGCTGGTCACAGAAAAGAGAGAAATATTTATATTGTAATATCTGGTTTAAAATATTTTTATTTTAAATTAATTTAGAACTTAAAGAAAAGATGCAAATCAATGCCCCCTGTGCAGCCTCTCCTAATGTTAACACCTTACATAACAATAGTGCAATGATCAAAATTAGGAAATTAACATTTGTACAATACTGTTAACTAAACTACATTCTGTATTCAAGTTTTCCTACTTTTCCTACTAATGTTCTGTTTCAGTTCTAGGATTCAATCAGGATCTCACATTGCATTTACTTGCTGTCTCCTTTGTTGCCTCAAGCCTATGTGAGTTCCTCAGTCAGTCCTTATCTTGTAGGACCTTGACACTTTTGAAAAGTACTGGTCAGTTATTTTGTTGAATGTTCCTCAATTTGTCTGATAATTTCCCATGATAGAATGTGCTTAAACAGTTTTGACAAGAACAACACAGAAGTTTCCCTTTCTAAATGCATTTTGAATTTTAGGACATTCAAAAGTTGCACTTTACTTGTAACTTGTTTCACTGTATTAAAAATCCATTCACTCAGTCTCTGGAGTACACTTTTATTACACAAACTCATTCTAGGTTAATCCTTATTACCTTCCTTCCAGCATTTATTTTAATAATAACAGTGTAAAGTAGTTTCCAGCAGATCTAAAGAAAATACAGCACAAAGCCTAGGTACTTTGACAGGTAAATACAGTTAAGAGTAATAGAGTTCCAGTAAGTTAAGAATGGTCCCTCAGGAATTTCTCTGTTCTCCTCTTCACAAGTGATGAGAAGGATCAGAGCTAATTCTGCATGAAAATTGTTCCACCTTATTCTAAACATTAAGACAGATATTGATTTCTCTGGCTGGCTTGCACTACCTCTTCCCTAAATAGGCATTTCCCATCTCACAGTCCAGGGCATGAACACATCCTGGGGCAATGGAAGGTCACGGTCTGATTTAACTGAAGATCACTGGACTCAGGCAAAAGCATTTCTGCACGTTATTCAATCTACCTTACCAGCTGACAACACTGTTTTGTAGGAAACACCTTGAAATACTTAAACGTTTTAAGTTGCTTGGCCTCTCCTTTGTGCAGTTACCTTTTAGGGACCTTCTGACGGGAATTGAGGTGGGTAGGGCTGCATAGTTTTGAAGTCTTGGACTATTGGGTTTGATGTCAGAGATTACCCACCCCTGAACAGGACAGAATTTCAAGAGCAAGATAAACCAGATCCCAATTATTGCAATTCTCTGTCCTGCATTAATGTCAACCAGTCTGTCAACACTGCTCCTCAGTGCTCCCTGAGAGAGCTGGTAAAGCCAGGGCGTTCTTCTTCACAGGCAGCAGCACTGACTCTGGCCTGTTCTGAAGAGTTTAGAGTCCATATGTGCATGCGATTAAAAATGCTTATGAGACAGTAAAAGGGGCTTTTGAATATATGAAGCTAAGCATAAAGTTTGTGAATGAACATAACAGTTTCAGCAGAAAAACTCTTTGTTAAACAACCAGAATTTGATAGGTTAGAAACTTAGTGTCACCTGTAATCATACTTTATCAAATCTGGAATAATGTCTAGTAGATCCTAAAATTTTTTAATAACTTAAGGGCATAGTTAAAAAAAATCTCAAATAGCCACCCTATGTAATATTATCCTATATAATAAAAGGCTAATATGCAAATCAACTGACCAGCAGAACTTCCTGTCACTGTGATGCACACTGACCACCAAGAGGCAGACACTCAATACAGGAGCTTTCTCATGGTGGTCAATGTGCTCCCACAGGGGGAGAGCCACTCAGCCAGAAGCTGGGCTCATGCCCGGCGAGTGCAGCCACAGTGGCGGGAGCCTCTCCTGCCTCCACGGCAGCACTAAGAATGTCCAACTGCTGGCTTAGGCCCGCTCCTTATGGGACATCCCCTGAGAGCTCCTGGACTGTGAGAGGGCACAGGCCGGGCTGAGGGACCCCTCCCTCCTGCCCCTGAGTGCACAAATCTCGTGCACTGGGCCTCTAATACAAACATAAAAGAAATGAAGATATGCTTTTTGTTCTGACCAGAAAAAGTGTATAATAAATTACTAAAACAAACAACAAGTTTCAGAGTAGTGGATGCTATATCAAATAAAACTTTTATATAAGAAAAAATAGACACATTAATCTGAATCCTTTGTAAGAGACAATTCTTTGTATAAGAATTTGATAAAAGTTGTTATCTATTGGGATGGAAGGGATAAGATAGGACAGTATGTTGTCATTTGAATTTTTGCAACATATAAATGGATTATTGACTTAAAGCAAAAAGTAAGTAAAATTTTAAAAATAACTGAGTATTATAAAACCAAACTCCAGCCCAGTGTAACATTACAATGTCTTCTCCTTTCCTTCTGTAGTGGAATCCCCTTTTAGGGGACCCTAATGCAATGAGGCATGATCTGCTCATTCACTATTCTTCCCACTTTGCCCTTTGGAAGGGAGGGAGTGGTGGTCTTTTTTTACTTGCCTTTCATTTCCACTTCTTATCCTCCCTGCTCTGGAGTTGGGAGATATGAAGAGCAAACAAAGAAATAGCAGTGCTTTGTTAGATAACTTGTCTGTCAGTTCTTTTGTCTCAGAGGTTACTGTGTTTCTGGCCAAACCTAGCTGGCCAGAGATGCCCTCTTTGTGGCAGGTATCCAAATGTTAGCTCTCCTGGGGGGGATATAGGTGAGTTCTTTGGGAAACCCTGTGAAGAGCCCTCTCTCCTCCAGCATTCTCTGAAGTGGGAGATTCTGGCTTGACATTCATGACACTTCCATTCTTTACAGAATACCTCCCTGCCTCTTGATGATGAGGTTCCCTTGCTCTTTCTCTTGAGTAGGATGCTTGCTGCACAATTCAAGCTGTACTATCTTACCCATTGTCTCCTTGTCATATTGGAAACTCAGTCATCCTTGCTAGACCAAAGGGTCATATACCTTATCCAATTTTTCTCATTGGTCCCTTTTCTGCTGCTCATACAGGCTTAGAAGGCAGGTCAGCAAGTCTGCTGTATAAACAAACATCAAATCAGGGAATAGATGTCAATCACCCTCTTTGAAGACAGCCCCAGTCTCTACAAATGAAATTTCTTGGAACTTCTCTCTCCTATCTTGTTGGTTGCAAGCACCCTCTCATCTCTGTTTTGGGAAGGGGGGGCGGGGGGTGGGGGGCTCCAGCAGCTACAGATAGCCAACACCTTGTAATGATAATGCTTATATTCCTCCCAGCACTCCTAGTCTTCAGATACAGAATGGGATGTAGGATAGCAGTGGCTGAGATGGAGTAGCATAGCTTCTTTAATGGCCTTTCAAAATATCCTAAACATGCCATTTCCCACAGATTGTTTGGGTTTCACTTTAGAGCAATGAGCACTTCATCCCTCTGTCTTCACCACTGGTTTCTAGTCACCAATTCTGGAGCAACAGGAAATATTTCAGCTAACACACCAGATCAGATTAGCCCAAAAAGACTATATGCATTTAGTTTGCCTTTTCGATGACAAAGCATGGTGCTGTGCAGATTGTCATAAATGCCTACTGAATGAAAGTATGAAGGAAAGAAAGAAGAAAATGTAAATACACGAATGACATGGTGTGTTTTGGGGGTAGACCATTTTATAGAAGAATGCAAAACGAATGTTATTCCGAAGCATCACTTGAAATTAAACAGGTACATCTTACAGTCAGTTGTAAGGACAGTAACAGAAGATATGATGGCAGAAGGAAAGCAGGTATGCATTCCTATTGGCTGTTCTAGTGCTGCAATGCTTGCCTGTCAAACAGTCTCAAATCTTAGTGCAATCATCACATTGAACAATAATGTTTCCCAAATTCTGCGTGTTTTTCCTAATATTATATGAAACATACATAAAGCAAAACACAGTATGGTATTCTAGAGAAAAAGAATAGAAGCACTGGGTTTTGAAGTAATTTTAAGTAAGTTTCCAATACAAAATTTAGTGTGTGCAAAATGTGCTAAATTTGCATAAATATTTTACCTGTTTTGAACTTTTTGTTAAAAAAACAAAGTAACCTGCCCTTTCATCATTCCTAATTCATTTCCTACCAGGTCACTCTGAAGTTTCATCTGATCAGATCTGCCTCACAGTGACATTTGCAGCTACAGAGCTGCCACCCTATCAACCAGTGGGAGTTTATCCATCCCGGGCAGCGTACTCAAGAATAAAGAGAGAGCATCAGCCACTCAAGCAGATACCTCTTACATAGGCATTTCTTTAGAAAATGATAACTTTTCAAGAGCCAGTTCTTAAGAGTTGCAAGTGCAGTATAATTTCACTAGTGGGTGATGGAATTAGCTATCTCGGAGTTGCCTCTTCTTCTGACTTTGCATGTTAGCAGACAAGTTGAAGCTAATTAGAGTAGTAAGAATGGTTCCTAGTGAGACAGAGACAGTGCTTTTATTTGGATAAAGATTCTCACTGCTTTTTTCTGGAATTCTCCATGGCTGCTCTAACCTATATTATTCTTTGTTTCTTTGGATAACTTTAAGTGCATATTCCATTGTTCACCTTTTTTATTGAATTGAATAAAAATAAAATGTAAATTGTAAATTTTGTTGTGATTTTTTAAAAATTCATCCAACTCTTGCACTAACCAGTTTGGCTCAGTGGATAGAGCGTCAGCCTATGGACTGAAGGGTCCCAGGTTCAATTCAGGTCAAGGGCACATCCTTGGTTGTGGGCATATCCCCAGCAGTGAGTATGCAGGAGGCAGCTGATTGATGGTTCTCTCTTATCAATGTTTCTAACTCTCTATCACTCTCCCTTCCTCTCTGTAAAAAATCAATAAAATAGATTTTTTTAAAAATTCATCCAACTCTTACCTGTTGAGACAGCATGGAGGGACCTGGAAAGTATTATGCTAAGCAAAATAAGCCAGTCAGAGAAAGATAAGTATCCCATGATCTCACTCATATGTGGAATCTAATGAACAAAACAAACTGATGAACAAAATAAATCTGGAGAAATAGAAACATGGAGCAGACTGTCAAATCTCAGAGATAAGGTAGGGGGAATGGTGGCGGTGGGGGGAGGGGGGAGAGCTTAACCAAAGAACTTGTATGCATATATGCATAACTCGAAGACACAGACAATAGGGTGGTGAAGGCCTGGGACAGGGGCAGGGGTTAGCTATAAGGGATCAATGGGAGAAAAAAGAGGAGATAGTAATACTTTAAACAATAAAGATTTTTTTAAAAAATTCATCCAACCAACTTGGGTTGAGTGCTAGGTACACAGTATTGACAGGTGAGCAAGATGACCCTCGAGTCAAAGAAATTGCAAACTAAGGGGAGGACAGGCAGGGAACCAGCATTGTGGGTAGACTGCCCTGTGAGTGCACCAGAAGGGTGCATTCAGACTGGGGAGTGAGGAAGCACAGTCTATGGGAGACAATGCAGATCTGAGAGTCTTACCTCCACTTCCCATTTGATCCCAATATCCTTGAGCATTCAGCACAGTGTCTGACAGTGAAAAATTTTTAAGTGAATAGATAAATGAGGGAAGAATTATATTTTCTATACATAGTTTCCTAAGTGTCAAGGAAACTTTTTTATAAATCTAAAAGTTGAAAATAATGTAAACTATTCTGGCACCCTTCCAGTGCATGACCAGACTTATAAATAAAAGTCCACATGGGTTGTGATTGACCAGGAACTTCTTTAATAACCATATAACATATTTTCTACCCTATCTGCTGTGAAATGAGCATGAGAAAAATAAATAATATATTGAGTTCCTACAACTTTCCTGAGTAACAAGTTCAGAAATTAAGACAGAAAGCACAATAGAAATGATGAATTAATGTCAGAAAGCAACAGGATACAACTACAAAATAAATAATAATAATTCACATTAAAGTTCTGTCAGAAATAAAATAAGAAGGTAAACTCCTCCTCTGTTTGAATTAAAATTCAAGGAAAGTTGTGTTTAATTTTAATGCATTTAATTTTGTTGTATTTAGGTTTCACTATTAGTTTTAAATAATTGACCTCTTCTTGTTCTAGTAACAACACCTTGTAATAGCACTTAAATAATCAATTCCAAAGGAGGATTGAAAGAAGAAAGAGAACGTACCTTTATTGAGGATCTAGTAGGTGCCAGACATTTTACATTTATATTCCTCCTTTTTTCTTCCCCTCTTTGCCTTTCTTCAGTATGTTCTCTCCTTGCCTATGCTTCCTATTCTTCCTATAGTTGAGACTGCCCAATGGTCCCCCAATATCTTCTCTCCCTTTATATCTCAGTAAAAGAGCAATTAATGTTGGCCAAATAGCTGCCCAAATAAAGACTACCTTCCCTGGCCTTCCATGCAACTGGATTCTGACCATGGGGGTTGGGGGGAGTGGAAATGTGATACATCCTTATGGGTGAGATGTCATGAATACTTCCTGCTTTCTCTTCTTCCTACTGACCCAAATGCTCTAGAGCAACTATCTTTTGAACTTTTAAGTGAAAGCTGTATTTTTTAGGTTAGTAATCAAGGAAATAGAGGTAGCCAGGATCCTGATAATAGACTGCTCCTACCATAGCCTGGATTTATTTATTTTGTTTGAAATACTCTTATTTTGAGTTTTGGTCACTAACAGCAAAATTAATACTAATACATTTCCGTTATTTCATGCACATATGGTTACTTGATTTGTTCATTCATTAAATGCAGTGACCCATACACAATAAACATCTTTTGAAAATTGGATTTTTATGTATTCAACTACTTTATAGCTGTGTGACTTCACGAAAGTCACTTCATCCTCTGACTCTGTTTACCTATTTATAAAGTGATGTTTTGACCAGTGGTTCTCAATGGGGACAATCCCTTCCAACCCACCAGAGGACTTTTGGTAATTTCTGGAGACATTTTTGATTGTCACAGGTAAGTCATGGAGTGCTGCTGGCTTCTAGTGGGTAGAGGCCAGGGATGCTGGTAAACCTGCTACAGTGCATTCTACCAGCCCCATGATAAAAGATTACTTGGATCCAAATGTCAATAATGCTAAAGTCACTAATCATCAGAGAGATGCAAATTAAAATGACAATGAAGTATCACCTCACACCTGTCAGAATGGCTACTGAGAAGGCTAAGAGGCTAATTCCAATGTAACACTGATGTTTGGGGGGGAGGGGAGGGGCAGCTAACAATCTGAATCTGTGCCAGTAACCTAATGTACATTCTTGATAATCTATAATTAAGTCACTGCCCCTTTCTCCACAATCTGGTCTTGCAAGATCTGTTTATCTAAAGTATTACTCACATTTTAGAGAGGCGATAAACCATGAACAATATATTACCTCCAGAGGGAGTTATCAGTGCTGGTACCAGGCCAGGCCCTTAGATATGGTCTCAAGGCCCCACCCTAACAACCAAAGGGGATAAAAGAAGAGCTTCCACCATATTGGTTTGTTCAGACTTTGGAGGCAACTCCTCTGAGACTGCCGGCGAAATAAAGCTATGTAACTCCATTTTTTTAAGTGTCACTTGGGTTTCTTCAGTCTTCTACAACACTACCATCAACAAGTCAACAAACAACAGTGCTAACAAGGATGTGGACAAAAGGGAACCATAGTACACTGCTGGTGGGAATGCAGATTGGTGCAGCCCCTATGAAAAATAGTATGGCGTTTCCTCAAAAAACTGAAAATGGACTCCCATTTGACCCAGTGATCCCACTTCTAGGAATATAGCCTAAGAAACCTAAAACACCAATCAGAAAGAATGTATGCACACCTATGTTCATACCAGCACAATTTACAATAGCTAAGATCTGGAAACAGCCCAAGTGCCCATCAGTAGATGAGTGGATAAAAAAAGCTGTGGCACATTTAAACAATGGAATACTCTGCAACAGTAACAAAGAAGTTTA
This sequence comes from Corynorhinus townsendii, assembly GCA_026230045.1. Taxonomy (NCBI): domain Eukaryota; kingdom Metazoa; phylum Chordata; class Mammalia; order Chiroptera; family Vespertilionidae; genus Corynorhinus; species Corynorhinus townsendii. Next base: position 84,736,635 of record JAPDVU010000005.1, read on the forward strand.
TCTTACCCTTTGAGACAGTATGGAGGGACCTCGAGAGTATTATGCTAAGTAAAATAAGCCAGTCAGAGAAAGACAAGTACCACATGATCTCACCCATGTGTGGAATCTAATGAACAAAATAAACTATTGAACAAAATAGATCCAGAGACACAGAAGCATGGAACAGACTGTCGAATCTCAGAGGGAAGGCAGGGGTGGGTGGGTGGGAACAGATGAACCAAATAACTTGTTTCATATGTGCATAACCCAAAGACACAGACAATAGGGTGATGAATGCCTCGTGCAGGGGGGCAGGGGCAGGCTAGAAGGGGTCAATAGGAGAAAAAAAGGGGAAATATGTAATATCTTTAACCAGTGGTAGGCAAACTCATTAGTCAACAGAGCCAAATATCAACAATACAATGATTGAAATTTCTTTTGAGAGCCAAATTTTTTAAACTTAAACTTCTTCTAACTCCACTTCTTCAAAATAGACTCACCCAGGCTGTCGTATTTTGTGGAAGAGCCACACTCAAGGGGCCAAAAAGCTGCATGTGGCTCACGAGCCACAGTTTTCCGACCACGGCCTTAAACAATAAAGATTTTTTTAAAGGCAGAGAGCACATCCATGGATTCTTTCTGGGAAAATATGAGGATGTACATTATGACAATATGAAAACATGTAAGAAGAGCTTCGATGAAAGGAGGCACTGCAACACAGTTAGTTTCTCTACTGTTCATGCTATAGTTTTGTGATCTTTTATACTATATAAAGGGCCAAGTTTATGTAAATACAATACAGTTTGTTTTAGGATATAAAAGAATGTTGTATGAAATTCCCAAACAGCCTGTGATGACAGCCACTGTGATTTTCATTTTCTAGACCACCCAGATTCTAGTCTGTGAGGCTGGTGATGTTTGTCGCCTATACTCTACTTGGTTTCTCCGATTGTATCATGGGTTTAAATTCTGCTTCATCATCTAGATCAAAAGTATTTTGCTGGAGGCTAAGTCCAGCAGGTCATAAATGCAAAAAGGTCCTCAAAATGCTGATGGGCTTTGATATTCAGTAGGGCTGAATATCAGCATTATATTACCCTGCTGTGGGCCAAACAGCTGAGGGCAATTCCCTAACCTGATAATCCTTTATTGTTTACCAAACTTTACCTTTGATATGTGTGTCTGCTTTGCTAAAGGACAAAATGTATGAATAAAAAGCCATGGGTCTGGACATTCGGAGAGCCACTCCATTAGAAAGCTGGTTTCCGCCTGGCTTTCCACCATGCCTTCCAAATTTATATTTCTCATCTAGTAGTCTCTATTCATTTATGTTGCAGCCCCTTCTCCAAATTCCTGACCCTTGCTGCAAAAAGACTGTGGCAGTATTTTGAGGGTAAGCCCTTGAAGGTAATGATGATCTCTATTCTACCTGTAATAGCAGGAAATAATCTCTCTTTTTATGACAGTGATAATACTGTGATGGGATCAATGCTTTGTTACTGAAAGTTTACCTTTGGTATAGAGAATGTTAGTAGAATTAAAGAATGTTAAATCTAGACAATACTTTAGCACTTTCAGCTTTTAACTTTTCTGGGAATTAAAGTGGAGACAAAGGAGGTAAAGTGAGGTGCTCCAAATCTCTCAGCTAATTAGATTGTGAAAGGAGATAAGATGCCAGAATGCAGATGTCTAGCTCTGGATCAATAAAAATGCCAAACATGAGGAGAAGAAAATCTGAGGTATAATTCAGAACTGACTTTGTTACAGAATTTACCAGGCAACCGAAAAATACATGGGAGTACCCGGAGATACAGGAAAAATTTCCAGTACTAGTACTGGATGTACTAGTACTGTGACTTTATTTCCAGATGTACTAGTACTGTGACTCAGGGAAACCTGTTTCCAAATCCTGAGCCAGCCAATATGGAGGAAGCTTTCTCTTTATACGCTTTGGTTTCTTTGTCCCCCAGATAAGGATGAGACTTACAGACCTTTGACAGGCTTTGCAAAAAAATCACACCTAAAGGCCTGGCCTAGTGCCAGTGCTAATAACCCCCTCCAGAGTTTATGTATTGTTCATAGTTTACGGCCTCTGTAAAATGTGAGTATTTAGGTAAACAGGTCTTACAAGACCAGATAATTAAGGAAGGGGCAATGACTAGACTATAGGCTAACAGGAATGTGCATTAGGGATACTAATTAACTAGGTACAGAGTCAGGCTGCTGGTCTCCCCCACAAAAATGTCTTATTTTCCTCATCAACTTATTTCAATATTTTTTCTCATTTCCTTGTGAATACTGAGAGATTGTCTTTTTGATCAGTCCTTGTGCCTTAAAATTTTGCCATATGCTTTTTTTTTATGTGAATCACTGAAATGGAAACCAAGTCCCTTAAACTGAGATGAAAGGACTCTTACCAAATATCTCTCCAGTGTCTCATCCAGCAATGAAAGTTCAGAACATTTAATTTGGCCAACTTAAAAGTTCTTAGCTGTTGTCTTTTTCTTTCTCAATTTTGCAGAGGGAAGCTTGAGATCTATTTTAACCTAATTATTTTTGACAGGCCAACTGTAGCAAACAGGATGAAATTATAACCTTTTCAGCTAATTGTTGTGATTATCTACTTAGCATAATGTGCCTGCCTGTCATATTAAGGAGATGCTTGCTGTGGGGATGCAGCTGGTATTTAGGTATGAGGGGTCTGCCTTAAGATCTCATTAAAAAATTAAAAACACATGCTTTAGGGGCTGAACCATAAGAAGACTAGCACCTAGGTAATTGGTCAATAAATTAAAGTTTTCTTCAGATGATTGAATGACTAAACACTCTTTCAGTCTTTCTTTCTGTATCTTAAAAACCAGAAAGGGAAGAGTAAATTTATAATTTAGCGGTACATTAAAAGTCCTTTTCCAAGGAAATACCATAAAGAGACAGCTGCCCAGATTAGGGCAGAGTGAGATGGGGTGGAGCAGTTCTTAATTTGATGGAGCATAGTAGAGAAAGGAACCAAAGTTGTTATAGCGAGGGAATTACTCTCAATAACCTATTTTCAATGGCAGGAGTGAAATGGCCTTGCAATGCATAAAATAAGAATATAAAGGGGAACAAAAGCTGTGGAAAACAAGAATGACAAGTAGAAAATGCATAATTTGGAGAAGGAACCCTTTGGGACATTGTGTCCATCTTATCAATTTCATCAGAGGACTCCTTGGTCTTTTATTTTGGTCCAGATACATTACTGTGAGGAAGGACAATCAGGACATTTATTATTAATTATTTTTTTCGTGGAGGGATAATAATGACCACATTACAATTTTCATTTCTATTAGCTAGGGACAAGGAGAACCCGGACTCGGGATTATATACAGGTCCTGGACCAGGAAAGCTCACATCTAACGGCTCTCTTGGTGTTTGCTGTGAAAACCAGAGGTTTCCCTTTATGAGTCCACCCTTGAAACTATAACCTTATTCTAATTGGCTTCAATACTATTCATAAGTCAAAGATAATTAAAGTGTGTTCAAGACTTTAGGGAGGGCACCAAAAGGCAAACCTTTATTTGGGACTTCCTGATATATCGCTTCCATGGTGACTGACCTCAAATATCAGTACAATATTTTTGGGCTTTGTATCCCGATAACCTTGACTAGTTTCCTTAAAAGAGTTGGTAAGTTTTGCCATTCTTCTAAAATGCAGGTTCTGGACTTAGACAGCTTTCAGTCATGTGATACAGAGCAAAAGAGGAAGTTGAAAAAATTTAACAGGTGCTTAATATCTCACATTTGGAAAAACATGGGCATATTCTGCAACAAACATGGTGGGTATATGTTACACCTTTGCAAAAAGAAATGATTAACCCATTCTTAAGTATGTATTTATTGTTTGCTTGCTATATGCCAGCCACTGTACTATTCCTTTAATTGTACCTGATTTCTTAGGTTCTTGTTCACCTTACAAGAGATCAGACTGAAGTTGTCGGTTTTATGTGTCAAGTATATGTTCATTTAATTTATTAATTCATTTGGGTATGTTGATAATAAGACCCAATAGGATAATTAAACTAAATTCTGCCCTAATCAGCTGCTTCAAAAATATATCAACTTTTTTATAAGAGGCATTGGATGTAAAAATGAGGTTAGGTCTGAGTGGCAGGGTCATTGTAGGATTGAGAACATGGACTATGGAGCAAGGTGGGCTGAATTTATATTCCTGCTGCACCATATGCTTCCTGGGTGACCTTGGGCAAATGATTTAACTTCTTTATACTACAGTTTCCTCATCACAGAGATTAGGACCATCATAGTGCTCATCCATAGGATTGTCTGAGAGTTCAAAGAACTAATAAAGAAATATGCTGAGAAAAGTGACTGGCCCATATTAAGGGCTCCTTAGTTTTTAGATTCCTGATTACAGTGGTCTCATTTTATATTACATAAGATTTTACTGTGACCTTGAAAAAAGCCCTCTTTGGGGAGGATTGGACTTTAAATTAGGAAAGATTTGGATTAAGTAGTTCATAGTAATTTTGAGAGTGAGGAAAGAATGAGTTACTATGACCCCATGATCTCTGTGTCTGCTATGTGTTGTCCTCAGCTCCATACTGTTCTTCTATAGATATTCCCTTTCAGTGGAGCTTCAAGGCTGCTTACTACCTTTCAGACAAATTTTTTATAGGTCTGCAAACGGGAAGTACTGGCAGGAAACCGGAAAGTGGGACAAGGAGAAAGGAAGGTGACAATAAAAATGGTGGTCACATCAACATCTTATCATCAAACAACAGTGTTCTATATGAGATTGGGCTCAATCAGATCTTCAACACAGAAATACATTGCATGAGAAGGTACATCAGATTCCCCAGTAATCCCGTGTGAACGTTATGTTGTAGCATTAACCACATCATTCTGAAACAGATGGCCATAAAGAGAGGCCATTTTTTTTTTAAGATTTTTCTTTTTAAATCCTCACCCAAAGATATGTTAATTGGTTTTAGAAAGAAAGGGAGGGAGGGAGAAACACTGATGTGAGAGAGAAACAGCAGTCAGTTGCTTCCCATATGCAGCCCAACCGGGACGGAATCATAAACCTAAATATGTGCCCCAACCGGGAATCGAACCCATGACTTTTGGTGTGCTGGACAACATGCCAACCAACTGAGCCACAATGGCCAGGGCAAGAGGCCAAGTTTGGCATCAGCCTAGTGAGTTAGGCTATTTTCTTATGGGGTGTGAGGTATGGATTGAACCTGTGAGGACTATACCATGCTATTTCTTTCACTACAAGAATGCAGAAGTCTAGGAGTCAAGAATGGATACCAGAATGACTCATGTCACTAAGTGTGCCTAACACTCTTAAATGTTTTCTTCACTTTCCCACAATTTTGAACTTTTCTGGCTTAGGAGTTTTAGTTCCCAGGAGGAAAATTCCTAAGGATCACATTATTTTCAGTAAAATCAAAGTTGAAACTGCTCTGATTACTTTGAGCTTCTCATGCCATTGAAATAAGAGGCAAATAATAAGGTTAATGTAGAAACTAGGGTTTATTTATTCTAATTCCTGAGTGGAAACAGATTGTTGCTAATAGAGAGGCAGGGAAACACAGAAACCCAGGGGCATCCTCTGTGGTTCCTCTTAATAGTTCCATGTATAGTAGTAAGCACTAGTGAAAGGTTATAGAAATCCAGCAAACTGGGGCCAATAAGTTGTCAGAACCTTCAGGAGTAAAGGTTTAGGTCAAACACCTGATAGAAAACACCAACCAAATGAGATATTGGCAAAGGAAATAAGACACAGGTTGGAAGTAAGGGAAGTTATGCATAACAACTATGTTCTCATGGACAGTTACAGAAATGAGGGCAACGGCAGCTACTCGTTTGGCCTGTTTGCTTGTTATATGCATATTTTATATTAATTTTTGCATCTTATCTTCTCCTACTAAATTATGTAGAAGAGTCACAGTTGTGTCTTTAGGGAGTAGTATATCTAAGTGGGTGGGTAATTGATATTATCCAGTCTTTTTTTTTTTTTTTTTTTTTTTTTACTTAATGTGTATTGCTTTGGAGAAACGAATGAGTGCATATTCATATTTACGAAGATTAACAGCTTTTGTTAGTGTAAAAACCTGATGTTGTTTAAGGTTATTGTTTGGAAGCTTAAACATGGGAAAAGTGGTGGGTATGAAAGTGAGCTGCCAGGAGAAGACTGTGGCAAATGGGATCTATATTCTCTCAGCTTCATATTAACCTGTTACACTCTTTTTCTTGCCTAACTGAGCTGGAGGACTAAGCACTGTTTCTCTGAGTTCCCTTGCCGGCTGGCTCCCTGTCATGTTCATCCAGTGGGAGGTAGTAGAGGGAGGTTAGAAGGCAGGAGCAAGGGATGGGCAAGTTTTCCTAGTTTCTGGCAGTACTTTCTAAAGTGATGGTGGTACCACCAGCGGAAACAGTGGAGATGTCAGCAATGGTATTGGCAGGCTGTGTGGCTTGGTTCCAGATGAGGTAGTTCAGATGCCACCACAGCATTTTCAATGGGACAGTGACCATGGGTTTAGAATTCTCAGCCCATGGGAGGGAGTAGCCACCCTCAATTATGAATTTTTTGACAGACGCACCTTCCTCTTTAATTTTGCCAGATCTTTCATCTACTTTAAGCCAAATTCTTGCATTAAATTTCAATTTTAAAGGTACCTAGAATTTTCCTTATTTGGTATGGACTAATGACGCCTTACATAGAGAATGTTTTCAGTTTTCACCCATTCCCTTCTCCTGCTGCTTGGATGGCTTAAGACTATTACAAAACAAGGTCAAGGTGATAGAGTAGAGGAGGGATGGCACAAAGTTAGTCCCACAATTTTTGGTTTCTTTCTACTCAGTTCCAGGCCTCTATCCCTTATTGCCTTCTTATCTCTGTAGCAGGGGAACAGAACTGAGCAGAATCTATTTGGGAGATAGACCACTAATTCAAAATACAAGCATCCCTATGTTGTTTCTAAAATCAGTTTTAAAATCCTCTCTGTGTCTCTGGTTTAGGAGATGGGATTATCACTACACTTTTCCAGAAGCAGCTCCCCCACACTGTGTTTTCAGGGTTACCAGATAAAATGCAGAAAACCCAGCTAAAGGTGAATCCCAGATAACTATTGCATCGGTTATGTCTTATAATGTTGAAGTTATTACTTTTATATTAAATTCAAATTTAATTGGATGTCATGGAACTTTGTTAAAAATGCCTCACTGAAGCTCTACTCAGAAATGCTGGGGTTGGAGCCCAGAAATCTGTGTTCACAACCCTCTAAGAATCTGTGGCACGAGCCGGAGTTTGAGAACCACTGCCCTAGTGCAGGCAAATACAGAGCTCCTCGAATGCCATTTCCCATTTCTCTGCCCAGGAAGGAAGTCTTCACTTCTTGACTATACTATTTCCCACTATGTCTTACCTAGTCCAAGAATATTTCTTCATATAACTCTTTAGGAAGACACTACTAATGTATTTCCCAATGCATTCTCAGTCCCAGAGTATGCTTTCAACTTTTCATACCCAGCTTGTGTAACCTAAAACTTACTTTTTCAATATAATGCTCTACATTCTGAAATAATCTTCCTTAAAACCTGCAGTTTCTTTAGCTCTGAGTTTCCACTGAAGATGAATCAAAAAGGCCTAGGTGGATACTGAGTTTAAAGAACCTCATGTGTTAATGCTGGTTCCTGGTACCACAAATGCACACTTGAAAACATTGAAATTCAATAGCCAATGGATGAAAAATGTAAGACACTGCAGAGAGTAAGTTAAATAAATTATTTTGGTAAGGGAAGAATTAACAGTGGCCTGCAAATCACATTCAAACTGCCCAGTGTGGCTCAGTTGGTTGAAGTATTGTCCCATGTACTGGAAGATCATGGGTTCAATTTCCAGTCAGGGAACATACCTAGGTTGCAGATTTAATCCCTGGTTGGGGCCCATATGGGAGGCAACCAATCAATGTTTCTCTCTCTCTCTTCCTCTTCCCTCTCTAAAATAAATGAAAAGATAAACAAGTAACAGTTTATTCTGACTAAGCCTAAATTGTGTTTTTGGTCTGTTGCCTTAGAAAAATCTGGAACATAAAATTCTTTTTTTTTTCTTTATTGATTAAGGTATTACATATATGTCCTTACCCGCCTCCCCCCCCCATTACCCCCCAACTCATGCCCTCATTCCCCTGGTGTCTGTGTCCATTGGTTAGGCTTCTATGCATGCATACAAGCCCTTTGGTTGATCTCTCCTAAGAACATAAAAATTCTTGTGGTAAATTTATGTGGGTTGATTTAGAGATTTTGTAGGCACAGTATGACTTCACAGAGAAGGAATCTCATTTACGTACAGATAAGTAGTTATTGAAATAAAGTCATTGTAGGTTATGATGTGGCTTATTTACCATCAATACACACCCCCTTAATTAGATATTGACTGGATCAATTGCAAGAAAGCATTGGGATAGGTCAAATAAATGATGAAGGGTTCCTTGGCAAGAACAGTTATAATGAACAAAATTGAAGTGATTTCTTTCTTACTGCAGAGGCAGTATTCATGCTTCCAGGACACATGCTTTGAGAGTTAGAATTGTTGGGCAGACATGGACTTAAGCATCTGTCTCAAATTATGCAGACATGAATCAACCTCATTACTGATAAAATTCTCATTAAATGAGATGGTATTTGTTATTGGTATTATTGGTAATTTAAAAAAATAAACATTTAAAAAAATATTCCCTTTGACTCAGTAATTTGACCAATTATATTTCATCTTCAATAACCAGAGATTAGGAAATATTTATGTACAAGGCGATTTCTTAAATTTCTTTTTAAATAACAAAAATTTAAAATGGCTAGCTGAATGTCTAAGAGTAATAGAATGCCTAAATAAATTATAGTGCTTATAAGATAGAATCATTATATGGCTATTAAATTATTTTATATAAAATTCTTATGAGATAATGTGAAATGGAAAAGCAGAATAGAATATTATACATAAAAATATCAATTTTGTCTATATACACACAAGTGTATTTATAATAAAATGAGAGAGAATTAAACATATGAAAATGCTAATAATTACTTTCTCTAAATGAAAATCTTAGTATCTGTCATCTTCTTAAATATACTTTCCTCCTGTATTTTCTAATATTTATAAAACTATAGTTTACTACATTTAAAATCAGGAATAAAGTCCTACTTCATTTTATCAAAAAGATTTATTGAGCCCTGGATGGTGACTCAGTGGTTGCAATGTTATCCCATACACTAAAAGGTTGCAGTTCAATTCTCCTTCAGGACACATACCTAGGTTTTAGGTTTAATACTGGGCCAGGGGCATATGGGAAGCCACCAATGAATGTTTCTCTCTTCTCTCTCTCTTTCTCTCTCTCACACGCACGCGCGCATTCTCTCTCTCTCTCATCTCCCTTCCTCTTTCTCTAAAAATCAATAATAAAAAAACATATATCCTCAAGTGAGCATTAAGGGAAAAAAAAAGTTTTTTTGAAATTTTCCCATGATTAGGTCCAATAATTTATATATCTATCACTTTATAAAACTAGTTTTTATTGAGTGACTATTATGAGCTAAGCATACACATGCACACATAAATGATCTCAAGTAGTGATAAATATTATGAGAAGATAATGTAGAGCATAAAAAAATAAAGGAATAGAGAGTGATGGAGTTGAGATACTGCTGTTTTATTGTGAGAGAAGGCCTTAAAAAGGAGGCTTATAGGAAATGAAGAAGCTGCCTATAGAGCTCCCTGGGGAAGAATATTTCAAGCAGAGACAGAGTAACTCACAAAGGTGCTTGGCACATTTAAGGTATACAAAGAGGCCAAAGTGACTGGAGAGAACTGAGCAATGGGAAAAATGGGAGAGGGGGTCAGAAAATTAAGGTGAAGCCAGAATATATAGAACTTTGTAGGCCATTACAAATTTGATTCTACTCTGAATGAGAATGAGAAACAATTGGAAAATTCTGAGCAGAAGAGTGACATTATCTGACTTGTTTCAGAAGGAATGCTCTACATTGTGAACAAATAGGCTGTAGAGGGAGGTGGAGAGGAAGGAAGAAGACTAGTTAGGAAGCTTTCAGTACAATCCTTGTGAAGGATAATTATGTTTTTAATGACATGGTAGCAATGGAGGAAGTGAGGCATGGTCAGATTCTGGATGTAGTTGAAAATACAGCCAACTGGATTTTTTGATGGACTGATTGAATGTAAGGGAAAAGAGAGGAGTCAGTATCATGCCAAGATTTTTGTTCTAACCAACTTGAAGAATGAAGTTACCTTGACTGAGATAGAGAATACTATAGGAGAAGCAGATTGATGGATGGGAGGAATGGACAAAGAATCAAGGTTTTTGTTTTGGATATGTTTAATTTAATTTAGACACTCTTGGGAATATACAGTAGAGGACAACTATATGTAAACAGCTAAAGTATATGGAAGAAGGTATAACTGGAAATTTATGTTTGGCCATTGCAATTCTACAAATATTTAAAGGGATGAGACTAGAAGATCTAAACTAAGGTGTTGAGTGTAGATAGAGAACCTGTCTGAAGATAAACTGTATGGTTTTCCAATGTTAGAAGTTAGGCAGGCAAACAGAAATTGGCAAAGGAGACAGCATCTACAGCCCAGGTGAAACAATGGGTAGAGACTCTTGAATTTTAATGTACATATGAATAACACAAGGATCATATTATATTAAAATGCAAATTCTCACACCGGGTCAAGTTGCAGTTTGTGATTCTGCATTTTTAACATGCTCCCAGGCAATGCCTATTCTGCTGGCCCTTGGGCCACACATTGAATCACAAGGACCTGTGAAAGAATTGCAGAATAAAGTGATTTGGGGAATATTCTTGTATCTCTGACAAGTTCTAAGAGATCCACTTAAAATCTGTGATCTTGAATTTAAACTGAGATTAGTCAGCATGGTTATGTGTTTTTCTAAGGCTACTTAGCTATGTGGATGCAGGTGAAAAGTAGGTGCTGGTCAGATCTCACCTGGGTTGCATTTTCCTAAGTGAGGGTGAGGAAGGAAGGTGGGAGGGACAAAAGAGCGGACAGAGTAAGCAAGGGAGTGATTATAATGATGGACTATGAAATATAAGAACAATAGAGAAAGAAATGAAGGCATAAAGGGATGAGTGATCAAGGGTGAAAATTTGGTAGGGTCAATGGATCGGAGGTGCATGGGTTGGGATAATGTTAGGGTTGGGAGATGAGAGGGATTAACAGAAAAAAGAGTGGAGGATTAATAGGAGCATGACGTGCTTGAGATTATAGAGGCCTTGCAGTTGTAGTAATTTCAAGGTTCATATTATGACCATAGCGGATGATATCTGAAGTGGAATGATGACAAAGCCAACAGTAAAAGATATTGGAAAGATAATCTCTTTGGAGATTAACATCACAGAGCATTGAGACAAAAATGTAGAAAGGGAGACAGAGAAAGAGGGAAGGAACCATATGCATGCTAAAATTTCAAGGAATTAGTAGATTTGCAAATGACTGCAATAAGGAAAGACAGAGGTGGAGGATTAGAGTTGTTAATGAAGTTCAGAAATATTTTCCATTCTCCTTTCCCAAGTTGTTTGGTAGGAATTCCCCCAAAGAAGTTATACCTGTTCATACAAATCACTTTGGTCCATTTTTGTGAGCATAAAATGTCACCTCTAGTAGGCCACCTTCAATAACCAGTATGAGGCTCCACGTCTCCTTATCTCTGCCACAATGAGTAACTTGATGTAGGTTCTATTCATCTGGCTACTAAATAATGGTGACAGAATAAAAACTTCCACTGACCAGAGATGGATGTATTAGGTGAATGAGAAATAAACTTTTGTTGTTTAAGCCAGTAAGATCCTGGATTGGTTGTTAGTAAACCATAATTAAGGCCAACTTCATCATTAATTTGATAGAATGAACTTCAAAGAAACTTGGCCTTTTCAGAGAGATTAGCCATGATTTATCATGAAAAGCAGGGGAGTCAGTATTTCCTGGTCCAGGCTTAAAGTTACCAGGTGGGTGGGAGAGAAAAGAGAGAAATTGCATTTTTATTTATTTTTATTTTTTTAAATATATTTTATTGACTTTTTACAGAGAGAAAGGGAGAGGGACACAGAGCCAGAAACATCAATGAGAGAGAAACATCGATCAGCTGCCTCCTGCACACCCCCCACTGGGGATATGCCGGCAACCAAGGTACATGCCCTTGACAAGAATCGAATCTGTGACCCTTCAGTCTGCAGGCCAATGCTCTGTCCACTGAGCCAAACTGGTTAGGGTGAGAAATTGTATTTTTAGAAGGTGAGGAAATAGAGATGATTTGGGGAATTTAGGGGATTTGCTGAGTGTATGGGTATTTGGAAGGGGTAGTTAAATTGGGTCAGATTAAGGGATATGAGGAATATTTGGGCAAGGAGTAAGGGATGTCCTGGGAGTCTTGCAGCAATCAATAATATAGGGCAGAGGTCAGCAAAGTTTTCCTCTAAAGGACCAGCTAGTAAATATTTTAGATTTGGTAGGTCAAGGGTCAAAGTTAAATATATTATGGGTGCTTATATAAACTTTTAAAATGTAAACATTAAAATATATTTTAAACACATTCTTAGCTCTCGGGACATACAAAGCTGAAAAGTGGGTGGCATTTTGATGATTCCTGATATAGAGCATGACAGGATGGGGTCCTCCCATGGTTTTCAGGAATGTCAGTATAATCAGCATGTGATTACTTCTTAACATGCTCCTACTGGGGCTCATTCTGCTGCGGTGGCTGTAACCTCCACTCCTACCTCCATTGACTATCAGTGTCCAGCACAATAAACAATACAGGACTACCATCATTCCTTCACCATTTTCATTCCAAGTACTGCAAGCACTACCGACCATTTCTGAGTGCTTGTTTTTATTCTCTGCTCTCCTAACTATTGTAGATTCATTAGCTCATTTATGGTTTACCATAATCCTGTGAAGCTGGCAGTATTATTTTCATCGAAGAGCTGAGAAAACTGAGACCTAGAAAAATTAAATTCCGTTCTGGAGCCAAAGAGCGGGGACCTGAGCGTGAGGCCGCTGCCCTGACTTGGTGGCCCCCGCAGGTGGCAGTGGTCTGCTTTAGCCCCAGGGTGGGACACGGAGGTGCACAACTTTCTCAGATTGAGGGTCTGGTCCTTTGGAACAGGGACTCACACAAGGCTTCCAGGGCTGGCACTGGATACGCCCAATGTTTATGATTTCAAAACCACATACAATCAGATGTACAATGGTCTCCTTAGGAAAGACAAAGCCCTCTGCATGCAGAATGTCATTCTGCACATGTGGGACAGAAGTAAGAGAATCAGCCCTAACCGGTTTGGCTCAGTGGATAGAGCGTCAGCCTGCAGACTGAAGGGTCCCGGGTTCGATTCTGATCAAGGGCATGTACCTTGGTTGCGGGGTGTGCAGAAGGCAGCTGATCGATGTTTGCAACTCTCTATTCCTCTCCCTTTCTCTCTTAAAGAAAATAAAATAAAATATTTTTAAAAAAAAAGAATCAAGCTCCAGCCAGAAAGGTTCCCAAACTGCAAACATCTGCTCGACCTGATCCTCACCTGCAAAGCGAGTGTAGGACCCGATGGCAGAAGATCTGAATTCCAGAGAGCAGCGACCTGCCAGCTGGTGCACATGGCCAACATGGACATCCAGGAAGTGGTCACCCCGGGGGCACTCCTCGCCTGTGAGCTGTGAGCTGTGCCAGGACCTTCGGCTCACGGAAGACATGGAGAACGAGATGGCCAGCTGCTGCAGGAGTTCCAGGAGAAGGGCCAGCGGCTAGGGCCCTGAAACCGCCGTCTCACGCATCCTATTGTTACTGCTTGTTCTTCCTGACCCTTGTTTTGACTCTGAGGGCTGCTGCGGGCAGAGCCCGCCCCCTATACTGTACATATCAGTTGATAGACATAAGTGCGGATCCACAACTATCAAGCTTGATGTCCTACTCTTACTGACGAGTGAGGTATTAATTACAAAGTATTTTTTTCTTTAACCAAAACAGAAAAAACCATATAGTTCATTTCCATTCTCCTCCAATATAGCTGTGTCTTTCATTGTGCATTCCTCTCCTGCCCCATACCTGGCTGGAATGTACAAACACCCACTGGGAGAAAACCTGCAACTGCCCAATAAACACATGCTGCTAATCAAAAAATAAAATAAATTAAAATAAATTAAAATTAAAATTTAAATTAAAAAATTTAAATTTCCGGATACTTAAGTATCATGGACACCAATGCAAACTGCATGCTCCTTTCCACATAATGCCACACCTAAAAGTTATATTATGTGACTCCTGGATGCATTTTCCCTTTCCAGACATTACTATGTTTCAGCTTCCCCAGTGCAGAAGAAAGATTGGTAGCAAGAAAGGCAAGCTCTATAATTGGCTCTAAATGGTATGAATCCTCAGGACTATTGATACATTGAAGTGTTCTCTGCCCTGCCCTTTTCTGACCTATGCTATGATCTTCTCCAGATTGGTTGGCACTGGGCCTGAAATTGCTGCCCTTATGTTAGTTTGATCTTATGATGTTAGTACTTGAGGTTTTAAATATTTAAAAGCAATGAACAGTTTGAGAAAAAGAAGACTGATCAAATAAGAGGTATGTGACCTCAATTTCTTCCATCTATTTGAAGTTAACTTTGTTTTCCTAAAGGAAGGTAAAAAAAGATTGAAACTAAAATAGAAAGGTGTACTTTTCTTGTAGCCAGATAATGTATTTGAGCTGCCTGACCTATCTTGGAGAAAAGAAAGGCAATTGAATAATATGATGAGGACTATTGAAGAGGACTAGTCAAGCAGATAAGATACAATAAGATAACCACAATAGGATACTCTCTGATAACATTTGCTATAAATTTACTTTATATGCATTTAAAAAAACAACAGCAAAGGAATAATATTATTTATATACTTGCAATTTGCTTATCTCCTTAAACATTATTAGCTAGGCATCTTTTAATTTGTGAGCACCTTTATTAAACATTTGACACAAAAAAATTTATATAGTGTAACATGGTCTGAATGTAATTTACTTTCTACATCTATGTAAATTCCTTTTTGATATGTAAGCTATTCATAATTTTCATATGTTAGTATTTGCATTTATGTGCTAGTATTTGTGGCCAACTATTATTATTTTCTTAGGACAATTTCTTACAGATTAAATTTTTATTAAATGTGTTGGGGTGACATTGGTTAATAGGATCATACAGGTTTCAAATGTGCATTTCTATTATAAAAGATCTAAATATTGCACTGTGTGCCTACCACCCAAAGTCAAACCATCTTCTTATTAGATCTTAAAAGTCAATAATTTCCTTAAGACCCATGTAATCACCAAACCACAATTATTAAAAGTAAGAAGCTCCATGAAGTCTAAAGGAAGTACTACAAAAGATATTTTTTTATCTGGCTTACTTGGGTGGGAGTTGGTGAAAAGGTAACGAGAGACGGTAATAGGTAAATTTCCCAGATAATAGAAAGGTTATTTTCTAAGTTCTGACACTTTCTAAAACATCCATTGATTTAGAGTCATCAGTAAAGACATTCAGCTTCTTTCAACTATTCTAATTGTCCTGTGTATTCTGTATGTAGCACATTATATAATATGCACATATGATAACACAATATCTCAATAAATTGTAGAATGATGGTTAATATGTATGACAAAAGACAAATTTTCTTCTGTGAATACTTAGGTTTGCTTTAACACTGCACATTGAAATTTTATCAAATAATAATATAGCTAATTAATGATTCATCTATTTCTTGACTCTCTCCACTCTATTGATGCATTGAATGTCCATTTGAGTTTTTGTCTAATAAACAAATAATCATATTTTAAAATTAATTGGCATCAAGTGACAGGTACAAGTAATTTTGGTAAAGTATGTGGATGTAAAGTGTAGAAATTTTTGTAAAGTAACTGATGAAACAGAAAAGTTATATGTAAACTGCATTTTTAACTGAGTTTTTAAAAACTCAGTTTATGTTGTAAAATGCAGCATATTTTATATATACCAAAGAAAATGGCTCTTTAGAAAGCTTATTTTATAATACTTTTGTTAAGTAATCATTAGATGTTTTCTCAGATCTATTCCAGTAGAATTAAAAAAATCCAGATATAGAGGGCTCTGATGTTTCACAGACAATGTCCCAGTAAGTGACAGTGCTATACATCTTGTGGCGCTGTCCTAGAGAGCCACGGGAGAATTGTGTCGTTTTCATTATGGGTGTCTCCAGGCTGAGGGGATTTAATAAATCACGAGACTTGAAAGATGGACAAGTTAATAAGGTAATGAACATTTGTTTGAAAAGCTTTTAAGGACTGCTCTCCAGAATAAAAGTGAAGAGACATGGAAAAGGTTGATCAAGAGGGCTGAAGTTGACTAATTTATCTTTCTAGCATTTTTGGGTCAAATACCAGACAAGTAATGGAAGACATTGTATAAATCATTAAGCAGCAGAGCCAGAAGGGGCCTTAGAAAGCAGTTAGTCTGATTCTCCCACTTTACAGATGATGAAGCTGAGTTCCCGGGGCTTCCTAAAGGGCATTGGTAAGTTGTGGCAGATCTGGAATTAGACTCGAGGTCTCCAGCTTCTCAATGCCCAGCGCTTTCCACGCAATTGGCTTCACTGCAAGAAACATAGCCAATTGTGCAAATAGTGGGATTGTGCTTCCACTGAAGGGCCATGTTGGGTCGCTTCCTTTTGATGTTTGAGCACATAAGCTGTATGAATGACCCCTTCTCTCTAAACCCTGGTTTTATTCTGTGAAAGAATAGACTGTCTTACTTATCCCCTCTTGCCTTCAAGTCTCATTTTCTTTTTATCTGTCTGCAAACCAGTTTTTGTTAGGGCATTTAATTTCCAGGCCCTGCCTGTGATTGAATTTATGTGTCCTTCCTTCCACTTACCTTTTCTTTTTGTCAGCTCCTACACATTCTCTTTATCTTCATTGTCATTAGATATTTCATTTGCAGAGCTCCTTTCTTATTTGTAACCTATCATTTGATTTTATTTTCTTTCAGTCTCAAGCTCACTTTGAGTAATGTGTTTTTCTTATACTGTTTCCCCGGGGAAATAAAGAGGAAATACAAGACAGAGGGGAAAACATCCTTTTTGCAAAGAGCAAAAGCTAATCTCAATTTATGGTACTCTGTCTTCTTTTCTTTGTCTTCTTTAGTTTTGTAAACTTTTTTAGGATAAGTGAAGCATAATCTCCTGAATTTATACAGAAATTCTGGGACATTTTCCGGTTATTAACAGGCTCATCAATAATCCTTTTATATATTTAAAAATACTACACAAGAAACTAGTTGAAATAAATTAAGAAATAAAATTAAGAGGAACTTGTACTAATAAATGTATCTTCTTATATTGCCAATACTTTACTAAATGTGTAATTTTAAAGTGAAGCTTATTAAATAACACATTGACATATTCATAATAAAGTTTTCTTTTAAAAATCATATTAAGAGACTGGCTGACTGGCTTGATATTTTGTTCCCTAAGATATGTTTGGAAATAATTTCTGAGCTGGACAAGGAAAGCAGCTCCATTGCTATATGATGACATCTCATTTTATTACTCTCAGTCCCTATCATGATTTGAATGACCTTGACATGAGGGTATCCTTGAAATCATCTTGGAATATTTGTAAGAATTTAATATATATGCACAGAAGTGAACAAAGGTATGCATTCAGTGGTGGTCTATAATGAAATGCTGCCTTAGATGATCTTTTATAAGTGCAAAAGATCATATTAACCAGTGTCCATGACTTCACCTTGGCAGACATCTATGGGACCATGTCTTTAGGCAGCAAATATACATCTTGCCAACCATCAGCTTAAGTGCACTTCTAAGAATGGCATAAACTGATGAAATTTTTCACTTATCCATCTTTTGGATGGATAATGTCATCTTGTATATTTCTATCTCTAAAATTGTTTTTTATAATGATTCACAGAGTTGTAAATAAATATAACTTATTCATAATTTTTAAAGCTTGTCTCACAAAATATTACCACCTTATCTTCAAACTCAATATCAACATTGACCAGGGTTTCAGGTTCTTTCTCTATTTCCATCCCTTCATCCCACCCTCCATCTCCTCACCCCTATATCCATTCCTTCCATCTCTTGGGCTGTCTGGGTGCTTCTTCATTAAGCCCATCTCTTAAAACTACAGACCGACTATTTCAGATTTAACTTACTCAAATCAGTTGCTTAAATGGCACAACTTAGAACCATCCTTGAATCCTCTCCTTTGCTCACGTCTCATGTCCAATCCATTAGTAAATACTGTGGGTTCTTCCTTCAGGTTTCTCCACTGCATTCACACTGATAAGCTATCATATTTCTCATCTAGATCATTGCAGTTGACACCTAACTAGTTTCCTTGCTTCTCCACTTACCCCTAGTGTTAGTATAGAGGCCAGAGTGAGCCTTTTGGATGGAAGTCAGATCATGCCATGGTTTTCTCCACACTTGCCAGTGACTTCCCCTAGCCCTCAGAGGAAAAGTCCTTGCAATGGCTTATGGGTCCACACTTGATGTGCCTCCCCACCATTTCTCTAATCATATCACCTACCATCCTTGCCCTCTCTGGATTTCCTGCTATTTCTTGGACATGTAAAACATTGTCTTGCCTTAGATTCTTTCCACATGTTATTTTCTCTCCTAAGATGACCTATCCCAGCATGAACATTTCCTGAGGACCTGCTCAGTGTCACCTTATCAGCTCACATAGAGTTATACTGCTGCGGCTGCTTTGCTACACTAAGGTGACCACCTCCTTAGAACAGTATCCCCCTCTGCTACACGCCCTGTTCCTTCCCACTTTGCTTTCTTGATCCCCTACCAGAAATTAATTATCTGAATATAACTACTTATTCATTTACTGCTTCCCTCTCTGCCTCTAAGAATGTAAATTCCATGAGAGCAAGGACTTTTGCTTAACACATAGAAAGTGTTTTAAGAAATATTTGTTGAAATGATTTAAAAATGAATGAAAGAAAAGATGTTAGTTAATGTCTTTTAAAATGTAATCTTTGGTGCAAATATATGTATATTCAAGGGCTATGTGATAATGGGTAACACACTCTTCTGTGAAAGGGTACAATAATGTTGATTTCATAGGCCAATTTCATAGACTGGGCATATGAATTAAATGATTTATAATGTAGAGAGTTTATCAAAATGTGTATCAGTAGCAAATGTTCACATAGCTACTGCCACTGCCCCGCTGGCCCTTGAATCTGCATCTATGCTTAATGAATAAGAGTGCAAGGGCTGAACCTTTCTCTTGGGGAAAGACAAGCATACCGACACTGACCCTCCTTCCCTTCTTCCAGGATATCTTGATGACAAAACCACCTGTTCATCTGGGCTCATACGGTAGTGTTTTGTTATCACATTCTGTTGTTAGACTATTGTATGACTGTGATGTACATCTCGTTTTACTAAGCCATTGATTAAAATCAATAAATATATAGCCTCTGACCTGTTGTCTTTTTACTACTGAAATCAAATCAAGGAATCAATGAAACCAAAAAAAAAAAAATAGATCTTTAAAATACATTTGAGGTTGACAATTTCAAGGAGAAACTTGAGTTTCTGGAAGGAGGATGTTTATTATTATTGCCAGGTAAATAACTGCTTCTACTTCACATCTTTCTTTCCAGAAGATACAGACATGGGCAGTCTTCATTTCATTGCAGTTAAAGAGTCAGAGTTCTTCTGTTAGCTAAAATGGAAATCTTTCAACTCTCTTACCTTTGAGATCAAGTTGTGTTTGTAAGAAACAGTAGAAATGGGGCTTGGTAATTAGGAATGAGGCCAACATCTAAAGAGAGAAATGATAGAGGGAAAGGCTGAAACATAATTCTTACCTAATAGCCAGATTTTTTACTTGATTTAAGTTTTGCCAGAAATATTGTCCAGCTTAAATACACTTTATTGCACTGGTGAAGTCCCTTGTCAAAATAGTTACTACTATTGTTTGGGAATGATCTTAACAAATAATTTTGATAGATAGAACTATCCCAGGCATAGGCACTGCTTGCTAAATTAGTGTTAGCTCTGGGCTAGGCATCATTCCAGACATTAAAAAAAAAAAAAAACACACACAGAACAAAAAACACCACAAAAAACAAGCATGGCAGGATAGTGCAACTAGCAAGCAAGTCTTGATTTCACACTGAACCTGCCTGACAACAAGTCCTATGCTTTGGCTTTAAACCCTCCCAACAGAAACCTGAATCACTTGCAATATACCAGTGTGCCTGAAAGTAGGTGGATTTACAATTTATTGATGGCACAGAGAGGATCAGTGGATCAGGACCCATGCTCCTCTCAGCCAGGTACAAAGACTTTCCTGATCCCAACTGTCATTCAGATCTGGCTTTGACTTTGGATTAACAGTTATTTCAAGATACTTTATGGTGTGAACAGGTATGTCTTTGGAAATCAATGTGCTTTACCTTCTTCCTGTGATAAACAACTCAAAATCTTAGTGGCTTACAACAATGAACATTTATTTTATTCTCATAATGTGCTTTGGGTAATTTAGGCAGGACTTGCTTGGGCCAGGCTGGACTCCAGTGTTCTGGCTGAGTTCATATCTGTGTGTTCACTCTCTGGAACATTTTCTTTCCATTGTGGATCTCAAGAGGACAAGAAAGACAGTAATGGCATGTGATGACCTATACTTCCTCAGTCCAGAATTGGCCCACTGCTACTTGCACCCACATTCCACTGGCCAAAGCAAGTTGCCACCAGTGAGTGGCATGGGATGTGTTCTCCACCAGCATGGAGGCACTGCAAAGCCCCACGTCAAAGGCATGGATGTAGAATTCTAGCACAGGGAGGGAGTGGAGAAGTGAGAATAATGTGGAAACCAAGTGTTGACTCCAAAGCCCATACTGGGTTTATGGCATGGCTTTGTCTATCTAAAATGTAGGTAAAAGCATTTATCTGAGGCATATCTAGTAAAGATAAAATGACATCATCTAGATACATACAGAATGCAGGGAATGATACCTGACCTCACAATCAACAGCAGCTTTTGTTTTTCAAGCTGAACTTCCATTATTTTTTAAAAATAATTCTTAGCTCTTTCATGCCCCTTTCATGCATGCAAATCAATAGGTTCTTAATCACTTGTTTTACCCTTAATAAAAGTCATTAAATTCTGAACTGCTACTCTGGGTTAGCTTACCCATTAGTAACTAAATCTATCTGTTTTTTATCTCCTTCCTTGCATAGTTTCTAGACATTTGCATATTCAGATTCCTGATATATGATTTCCTCTCTAACTTGCCACTGTTCACTTAATTTATGACTGTGGCTTTGCCTGAGTCTATGTGAGTGGATTTTGATGGCTTGGTCTTAAATTTTTACATTTACTAAATTTGTAAATTTTGATTATTCATAACTTTTTGATTTTCATAATCCAATTTCCCATTTCCCTATTATTTAAATATCTTTCTATTGCAGGCCAAAAAATAAAAACAAACAAAGCAAACTGCCTTAAGCAAAACAGGAGCTTACCTGAACATCCCACGGGTAAGGGTAGGTCTCAGGACAGTTCATGGCAGAATTCAGTTTCTTTCTCCTCCCCTTCCTGGCATCCATCTTGCTGATTGGGCCTTTTTTATCATTCAGATTTCATTTCCCCTTTTGAAGCAAGATGGTCTCAACAGCTCTAGACTAAATGCTAGCAGATTAAGTTATTCTTCCTTAGAAATCTCTGCCTAAGCTCATCTTATTGGCTCTGTTGAAAAACAAGTTCATCTCTGAATTTAAAAAATATATATTTATTTGGCTTAAGCCTAAATCCCAGGCTGCACTCCCGAAGTTGAGGGCTGACTCAGCTTCATCTGTGTTAATGGACTAAAAGTAGGGGGAGGATGATTCTCAAAAATCAACATTTGGTGAAACAAAAACAAAACTGTTCAGTATACTTCTCTTTATTTTCTCTATTATTTTTAATGTGCTCAGTCTAAACAGTTCTTACTGTAGTGAAAATTCAGCAAATAACACGGTATATGTGTATAGACAGAGGTTCTGTATTTTATAGGTTCCTCTCCCTCTACCCCAGTCCTCAACAATAAACTTTATTGGATGACTGAAATTAACAGCACACACTTATTTCACTGCACAGAAACTTTAGATGTTTGTCTTGGGAGCTCTATGGATTCCAGTGCCAAATGGACAGTCTTTAATTTCTACAAAGATTGGAGATCAGGCAAATATAATATTTTTGACTGGCTTTGCTGCCAACAAGGATGAAGCTGCAGAACATTGTTATTATTTCATGTTTTGCAGATATTTCATTGACCTACAGCTTTCAGTAGTTTGTAGAAAACATCATCTTTCTCTTCCACCTGCTCCCTCTAACTCCAATGAACTATTTATATATTATGGTCAACTTTTCAGTACCTATTGCTGATCATTATATTACCAATGTTAAAACACCTGTGTGTAATACTATACTTTACTGAATATTTTCTCACCTATTCTTTTATTTAAACCTCACACAAATTCTGGGAGGCAAGTATTATCAATAAAATATTGAAGCCAAAGAACCTGTAAAAAGCTATGTAAGGACTAAGAGGTTTAGATTATCTGACTTCACATTTAACATCTCTCCTTCCCACTAACACTATTCTATGGGGGGGGGAAAAAAGCCCTGGTTTGTGTAGCTCAGTGGGTTAGGTCTTGTCTCATTTACCAAAAGGTGGCCAGTTTAATTCCCCAATACCAGGGCAGGGCACATGGCCGGGTTGTGGGCTCAATCCCCAAAAAAGGGGCATGCAGGAGGCAGCCGATTAATATTTTTCTCTCACATAGATGTCTCTCTCTCCCTCCCTCCCTTTCTCTATCTCTAAAATCAATAAAAACATATATTTTTTAAAACCTCATTTCAACCATGGGTCTTAAGAGAAGAAATGGAGGTTTATAGTCATTTGAAAATGATGTGGAATAAGAAATATCATATACCCCCCCCCCCCCAAATCCTCAACAAAACAAGTTTATCTTTGAAGTAAATTTAATTTGACCTATTTCTATCTTCAGAGCAGAAAGACTTAATAAAATGCCTAGTTCGAAAAAGGAATGACACAGATATACTTATATTTTGGAAGTTTGAAAAGGTTATGTGGGGGTTCTAAATCAATTATTTTACATACTTTGCTTTTTATATTCACCCTTAATACACTGTTAGAATAGATTGTACTTTAGGAATTTTGCCCATATATTCAAAATCATAGGCTCTGTAATTATTATATAATTCATCTTGGAAAATTACAGTGCTAGATAATATATTATTATAACCATATATAATCTAGTCTTGCTTACCTAGACCAGAGACAACAAAGTATTTTCAATACCATTCCTTTGCCCGTGAATTGAAGTGTTTCATTGGCTTAGTTGTTATTGATCTGTAGAATTTAAATACTTAAGTTCTATTGTACATATAAGACCATAGAATCTTCTGTATTCTAAAGGTTATTTATTCCTCCTAGTAAATTGCTGAAAATAACTACTAATTTCTAACTTAATTATAGCACAGTTCATTGGGAAATGACTTTGCATATCACTAGGTTATTTCAAACTCATAATAAAATTGTTGTTATTATTTTTGTGTAAATAATCCTACAGAATGATGTCTCCAAAGCATCACTTTCTCCTTTTATAAGGCGTGCTTGCTGATAATTGGCAGCTCAGGCCCCTAAATGTGGATATTTGGTGACAACTGTGGGGAGTGCAGACGGTGTGCTATCTTAGTCTGACAGAGAGGACTCAGATGAAACAGAGAACCATTTTTTTTTTCTTGTGAAAAGCAAATTCAAAGACATAAATGGAATTCCAAATATGCTTATGCATATCTGAGTGAGTGAGCCAGCAGCTACACTGTGTGCAGCCCCAGAGATTCTGGGAAGCCCCTATCCGCCTCTTTTGCTGTCCTAAATCACATTCACATAGTTGAAACACCAACTTATAGAAAAGTAAACTCGAGTTCTCCTCAGTTATAAGATGTACAGTAAGAATATTAATGAAAGCTTTATATCTTTTTCTTTTGTGACCCAGATAGCCCCTAATGCAAGTGACATCCTGGTCCTATTAGACACTTGTGTTCCCTGAAAATTAAGGACCAATTATTAAAATTTCTTTAGCCTTAGGGAAATGTAGAAATTAGGGGGAAAGACCTTCCCCTTCCTGAACATATTTATATAGGGCAATGAAGTTAAAAATAACTTGAAAGGCAGACATAAATGAAAAACAAACAAACAAAACAAAACAAAAAACATATGTGTTGGTAAGGACAGGCCAAGCAGCATGGGGCCTGGTGAAGTTGCCTTCAAGAGAAAGAAACTCGCTTTTCTGGACAACCAATTCCATCTGCTGACTTCTGTTTTGGGAAACGGGTTTAGTTTATGAAAATTCAGTTTCAGAAAGAAATCTAATTCATTTACTTTTCTTGTCTGTTTGTTTATTTGTTCATTTTTAGTTATTCATTGGTCGTCTGCACCACTTCATAACCTTTTGAAAGCCTTGGTTCCTTCCCTAATTTTATTCTAAAAAATGTGAGGGTTTCATAATAATGTCTCATTAGTACTTGAAATTTACATTTGTAACTCAGAAAACTTAATTCATCATTTTAAATATTAATTGTGTTATATGTACTACAAGAAGAATAGATGATTCAGCAAACATTTAATGTTTCTCTAAAAAGACACTGTCTTTATTTCCTGCTCTTTATTACTTCCCTCTTTCTTTTCTTCTTTCCTCTTGACAGAGATGTAGTTTTTCTTATATAAAAAGGTATCAACAAAATGTCCCTTGGTGGGAAACTGCTGGAGACGTGTTATTTTGTTGTTGTTTGAGTATAGGTATCTTGTGCAAATATTTTTTATTGCTGTATATTTTGGGAGTTATAAAGCTGGTTATGAAAGGTTGATAGTACATGAGTTTTGTCAGAGCTTTGCACTTTCCAGATATAATTTGAAATATGCATTGGATACCCACCAGCACTGAAAACAGGAAATGGATAGGACCAGAGATTGGCAGTCAGGTAGAGGTCATCATAGACATAAGCTAGATCAGGTGTGATGCCCACAAGTACAAATGTGAGTAAGTGATAAATGGACAGGGAGATGAAGAGATATACCAGGACACACAGAGACACATCTTCCCTATCCACGCTGCAACACAGCACTTCACATAACATGTCTGCCTTCTGTTTATCACTGCCAGCCTATGGTCCAGCCTCAGTCTATTGAGTTGTTGTCAGGCAGCCAGTCAAGGCTCTGTGTGTGCCCACTCCTGAATGGGTATCCTTACTGAGGCCAGAGAAAGGTGAAGTTGGCACTGTGTTGTAGCATCAGGAACCCCAGGAAAGTTCCAATAACCCAATTCTTTGCCCTAAACGTATTTAGATCTCTGGCTAATGCCCACCTTCAGAACTTTATCACATGAGATCTTCACTGTTTAAGTGACAGGTGCAAAAAACAAAGAGAACAAATCACTTATCTGTGAGATCCTTCTATGGCTTCCTCCCATTCATCTGCAAGATAAATGTCAAACTCTTGGCATGGAGCACAAGGGTCTTATCATTTGGCCTCTGTTTTTGGTCTCACCTACTGTTCTATCAGCTCTGCTTCTTCTAACTATAACCACTAGTTCTGTCTCGGGGCACTTTCTCTCAGCTCCAGAATAATTCTCCACATTACTCCCTGGCCCCAGTGTCTACTGGTAAACAGCAACTCATTCCTCATGACTCCACTCATCCATCGCCTCTTTGCTGAACTTTATCTGATTCGTTCATTGTTTTCATATGTAGAGTAGGTATTCCTCTTTCCTCTGTACTTTCAGTTTTTTCATGACCTTCCATATGTCTACATGAGACAAGTTTCATGAGATTCAGATCAAGGTCTGTGCCTGTCTTGTTTGCCTTCATATTCGCCAGTGCTAGGCACTGGGCCTAGTACATAATAAGTTCTCAATAAATTTTGGTTGAATGAATAAATGATGAGAAACACTAAATGCTAATATGAGGTGCTATTTGAATTAGTGTTGAATTATACTTATAGTTAACTTAATTTAAAAATAACAACCTGTAATATTTTTTCTAAAATATTGTAAATCCTAGAATCACTACAATCTAAAAAATGAGAAACATTGGTCTAGGCGGGGATGTAGGAAGCTTCGGTATGTGATGTCTTACCGTATTTTGAGGAGTGAATGCATGTGAAGAGGATGAATGTAAGCCTGGTACCCATGCCCCATCTACCTGTCCAAGATCTCTTTGAAGGCAATGGCTGCATCCAGACTGGCTATTTGAACCTCAGTGCCTAATTAAAGTAAAACATTTGTTAAATGAAGAAAGTCAAAAGTATACACATTCTAATCTTAGTCATGGAAAAGAATTATTCTCTTTGATTAACTTATGCTTTCATAGCTAGCAGCCACCCCCTGAATTCTGGGTTTGACAATCTCAACACACTTGTTCTTTTTAATATTGCAACACAGACTAGATCTGCTTCCTGGTATAGGGTTAAATTTCAGAGGTATTGGTGTCAATCAGTCTTTAGGGTGTGTGCTTTCTTTCCCCCATCCATTCCCTTCCCTGACTTCAGATTTTGTGTCTGCCACCGCAAACTTCTATCAAGTGCATTTTCTCACCTATTCTCACTTCCTACCTGTGAAACTCATAAATGTGGGCAGGTTTTCTGCTCTAAAAAGAAAGTTATAAAACCTTAAGAATAGGCCAGAATCTAAGATCTTCATACCTACTGAATTTTGTAGGTCCCTTGGATTCTAGAATGTTTCTGATTTACACTGGCCTGTCCAGACTTTGATGCAGTGCCTTGTTGTAATTTATACATCTATAGCCTCTTAATTCCAAGCTACCCAGTTAGTTCAGCTATTATGTACCATGATTCTAATACAACCTGCAGATCTATATAATGCCTCACACCTCCCCTCTTCCAGCTTTCAGTGCAGAGGTTTCCTTGCTATAGATTTGTAATCCACAGGTACTCATTGTCTCAGAACTGACAGAAGAAAAAGATAAAATTAGGCCATTGCCACACCCTTCAACACAATCAAGGCCTCTGACTAAGTTGCATTCTCTTTGAATCCAGAATTATCACTCTCCTGTGATTCTGATGACTGCACGAATAATTATATCTAGCTTTAGAACCAACATTCACAAACCCATTGATTTAACATTTCCTTTCAAATAAGAAAGTTTCCCTGAGATAACTCACCACTCTCAGAGAGAGACTCTGAGATGGAGTTGGGGTTAGCAGTCTGACTCCCATCTTTAAAATGTTTTAGTTCTTACAGTTTAATACACATTTTCTGAGTGTCCCCATGAACCATGTGCTGTGGATACTGAGGGGGAAAAGACAATCTGTATGTCATATAGAAAGACAGATAGGCAAACGTGGAGTCTTAACATAACAAGGTGAGTATACAGTGGCACAGGTGAGCAGAAGCTGGTGCGAGGGCCTGTCCCCAGAGCCCCTGATTCAGTAGGTGTGGCCTTGGACCCATCAGTTTGCATTTATAACGCTGGCCCAGGTAATGCACCTGCTGCTGGTGCAGGGACCTCACTTTGAGGGCCACTGGGCTGCACTTAGGGGTATTGAGGAAGGCTTTCTAGAGGAGGTGATGTCCAAGAAAGATTAGAAGAATAAATGAAACACCAAGAGAAGGGATTTTGAGAAAGACAAAGGTAGGCACAGATAGTGGAATGTAGAGGGCATAACTATATTTCTGGAGAATTCAGAGCAGGAAGTAAGGAAGGGACCTAAAGCCAAAAGTTGTCGTTCTTCCTCTCCTCCCTCCTCCGGCATCCAGTGCTGAAGTGGTTACTGTAACATTTCAAATCTGTGCAACTGAAAAGAATCAGAGCCCTAATCAGTTTGGCTCAGTGGATAGAGCGTCAGCCTGCAGACTGAAGGGTCCCAGATTCAATTACGGTAAAGGGCATGTACCTTGGTTGTGGGCACATCCCCAGTGGCGGTGTGGAGGAGGCAGCTAAACGATGTTTCTCTCTCATCGATGTTTCTAACGCTCTATCCCTCTCCCTTCCTCCCGGTAAAAAAAAAAAAAATCAATAAAATAAATAGAATCAGAGCTATCAAAAATTACGGGCAGCCTTTCCTCCGGCCACATTCAGACACCAGGCTTATTTAGTGTGTCTCTGAAAGGTGAGAGTTGTAGGAATATTTTAAGCAGGCTAGAAACATTTAGATGTACAATAATTACAGGCTACGTGAAAATAATGTAGACAACAATATTCTATACAGTGCCTGTCAAAAACAGAGGTTTAAAAATGCTTGTTTGGAAAATTCAAGCGTATACTTGAATGTCAGTGCGAGCTTGAAGCATACTTTTCTGACTATTGTTTGCCATTTCCAGTTATACCATAAAAAATAACAAAATAAAAAGCAGAAGTTA
Source organism: Corynorhinus townsendii (assembly GCA_026230045.1). Taxonomy (NCBI): domain Eukaryota; kingdom Metazoa; phylum Chordata; class Mammalia; order Chiroptera; family Vespertilionidae; genus Corynorhinus; species Corynorhinus townsendii. The sequence goes on from JAPDVU010000005.1 coordinate 84,765,155, forward strand.
AAGTAAAATAAAATAATATCCAGTCCAGAAAAGTCTTTTTATTTTTTGTGGGTTTTTTTCCACCACATAAATAAACTTGGAATTTCCACTTATGTAAAAAAAGTTCAGGTAACATATATGAAGTAGGAGTTTTTATTCCATACATTTTGAGCTTTTATTTGAATAAATATTTTCAACAAAACTTATCAATCATACAAAGTGTCTACAGAGACTAGGCATTATTTAAAGAATATTAATACTATAAATCTCATTATTCACTTTAGAATATAAATCAGTGTCTTGGAGGCATCCAATTTACCTCTCCCCAATCACATCCGCTCCACTTTCCCAGAGGTTAACACTAGCCTTACTTTTATTTTAATAATGTTCCTCACTTTAATTATACTTTTGCCACATGTGTACTTAGAAACTCTATATTTTCTAGCCCTGTCTTTTTTGAAATATAAGTAAATGGAACATCTCTGTGTGTAGTCTTAGGTCCCTTCAAGTTTTTGATTAACACAATATTGTTGAAAATTGGCTATATAGATATATGTAGCAGTAGGTCGTTCATTTTCCCAGTTGTAGAATGTTCCATTTTATTTTTAAAAAATCACAATTTGTCCAGCTATGTTTGGACATGAGGTGGTTTCCATTTGTGTGTGTTTCATTATAAGCAGTACAATTATAAACACTGAGTGCGCTTTCCTCAGTTCTAGGCTGTGTGTATGGTTAGTTTTATTAGGTAAAGTTAAGTTTTTTTTTAAATTATTTGTTACAAATTGTTCATTTTCTCTGGAAGTAGATGAGAGTTCCCTTTCTTTGTATCATTTGGCAGAATTTTTATTTTTTGATCAAATTGGAAAGATGTTAAATTATTGTGTGGCTTTTGTTTTTTTGCTTTTTTGTTTTTTAAGTATGCTTTTATTGATTTCAGAGAGAGAAAGGAAGAGAGAGATAGAAATATCAATGATGAGAGAGAATCATTGATCAGCTGCCTCCCGCATGCCCCCTACTGGGAATTGAGCCCACAAACCAGGCATGTGCCCTGACTGAGAATTGAACTGTGTCCTCCTGGTTCATCAGTGGATGCTCAATCTCTGAGCCACACCAGCTGGGCCATTGTGTGTCTTTTAAAATCAGTATTCACCTGAATAATAGTGAAGTGGATCATTTACATTTATATCTTTATTCATATTTTATCTTCTGTAAAACCTTTGTTCACATCTTGTGCTTATTTTTGTTTAGGTTGACTATTTATTGGTTTATGTGATTTTATAAAAGTCGAACGACTCATCTTTTGTCAGTGATATGGATTCCAAATATCTTTTCTTAGTTGTAATTCAGATATATTTTCCCCTCAGAATTTCTCATACTTTATAGAGTTGAAGCTATAACTCTTCTTTTACAACTTGTGCTTTCTAAGCACAAGCTCCAAAGATATTTTAGATTTCCTTCCAAAAGGTTTTAGGTTTCACATTTTCCCCTTTACTTTTTAAGTCTTTATTACATTTAAAATGTGTGTGTGTGTGTGTGTGTGTGTGTGTGTGTGTGTGTGTGTGTAATATAAAGAACCCATTGGCATATTTTTAATATGAGTAATCAGTTGTTTCTATGCTATACCCTGTGATCTGCAATTTTGGCTCTGCTTATATATATGTATGTATTTATGTTTCTGGAGTCTTTTTAGTTTTATTGATCTATTAGTCTATCTATATTAGTTATTATAGTTTAAAAGTGCAGTGATATTGCTTAAGGTAATTTCCCATATCTGGCTATTTTTTCCAGGAATGTATCAGCTATTTTAGACCCTTTTATTGTCCATATCTATTTTAAAGTTCAGCTTTTCAAATTTCATTAAAATCAGGCTGAAATTTAAATAAAGATTCTAAACCTGTAGATACTTTTGAAAAAATCAGCATTTTTGCCATCTTAACTTTGCACAATTATGAACATAGTCTACTTATTTAGTTTATAAAATACTTTTAAATTAGGTTTTGTAATTTTTGAAATGTGCATAACATTTTTGCATTTATTACTATTCCTTATATTTTGTTGCAACAATATATGGTATATTTTTAAATTTTGATTTTGAAGAATTTATTGTTGGTGTATACAAATACAATAAACTTTTCTACATTCATCTTACATCAGGCAAATTTCTTTAACTAATCTTACTTATTCTTGTTATTTATTGGTGAAGTTGATTGGATACTATATAGAGAATCTTATTTTGTGACTAAAAAAATACTGTTTTTTCCTTTTTAACCTTTATATCACTGTTTGTTTTATTGTTGTTGTTTTGTTGTGCTGACCATGAATTCTAAAATCTATATGTAATAGGATGCTCACCATCAACTACTGGTAGATCTCTTTACCAAGTGTATCAGTCAGAATAACCTTAGCTGCTAAAATAAACAACTTTAAAATTTAATAGGTTTAAACATAAGAGTTCAAAACTTCATTCTAAGCATGTATCTTATATCACAGACTAAGATTCTGCAAACAGCTGCTCTGGGCCACATATGACTTGCTGTCTGACTTTGTAAATACAGTCTTGTAGAGACACAGCTTACTTATTGCCTGTAGATGATTTCAAGCTGCTGAGGCAAAATGGGATATGATAGCTGCACTATAAATCCTATAGTCTCCAAAACCAAATATTTACTATCTGTCCCTTTACAGAAAAAAATTGTGTTGCCCCCTCATATAAACCACAGCATCTGGTCCACTGCTTTCAAATACACTAACAAACACACAAAAAAAAGTAAGTAGAGATTTCAAATCTGTCTGTCTTCCTTTTTTTTCTTCTTTTCTTCTATTCTTTCCTCTTTTTTTTTTTTTACCACCACAAACTTTTATTTATTTTTTTGGTTTAAAGTATTACATATATTATAACATATATCTCCTTTTTTTTCCCAATTGACCTTCCCCCAGCCTCCCATACACCCTGTCGCATGCCCTTATTCCACCTCCCACCCCCAGTGTCTTGTGTCCATTGGTGTGCTTATATGCACGCATACAAGTCCTTTGGTTGATCTATTTCCCTCCTTCCCAACACTCTCCAGCCTTCCCGCTATAAATTCACAGTCTGTTTGGTGCTTTACTGCCTCTGTATCTATCTTTTTATTCATCAGGTTGTAATGTTCCATATTTTCCATAAATGAGTGAGATCATGTGGTATTTTTCTTTCATTGCCTGGTTTATTTCACTTAACATAATGCTCTCCAGGTCCATCCATGCTGCTGCAAATGGTAAGAATTCCTTCTTTTTTACTGCAGCATAGTATTCCATTGTGTAGATGTACCACAGTTTTCTAATCCACTCATCTGCTGATGGGCATTTAGGCTGTTTCCAAATCTTAGCTATGGCAAATTGTGCTGCTATGAACATAGTATGCATATATCCTTTCTGATTGTTGTTTCTAGTTTCTTAGGATATATTCCTAGAAGTGGGATTACTGGGTCAAATGGGAGTTCCATTTTTAGTTTTTTGAGGAAACTCCATACTTTCTCCACAGTGGCTGCACCACTCTGCATTCCCACCAGCAGTGCACAAGGGTTCCTTTTTCTCCGCATCCTCACCAGCACTTGTCGTTTGTTGATTTGTTGATGGTTGCCATTCTGACAGGTGTGAGATGGTACCGCATTGTCATTTTGATTTACATCTCTCAGATAATTAGTGACTTTGAGTATGTTTTCATATGTCTCGTGGCCTCCCTTCTGTCTTCTTTTGAAAAGATACTATTTAGGTCCGTTGCCCATTTTTTTTATTGGATCATTTATCTTCCTTTTATTAAGTTGTATAAGTTGCCTGTAGATGTTAGAGATTAAACCTTTATCAGTGATAACATTTGTAAATATGTTCTCCCATACAGTGGTGTTTCTTGTTGTTTTGTTGATGGTTTCTTTTGCTGTGCAAAAGCTTTTTATTTTGATGTAGTCCCATTTATTTGTTTTCTCTTTGGCTTCTATTGCTCTAAGAGTGGTATTGGTGAAGAAATTGCTACGGCATATGTCTGAGATTTCTCTGCCTGTGGATTCCTCTAGTATTTTTATGGTTTCCCCTCTTATGTTTAAGCCCTGTATCTATTTTGAGTTAATTTTTGTGTATGGTGTAAGCTGGTGGTCTAGTTTTATTTTTTTGTATGTATCTGTCCAATTTTCCCAACACCATTTATTGAAGAGACTGTCTTGACTCCATTGTATGTTCATGCCTCCTTTGTCAAATATTAATTGGGCATAGTGGTTTGGGTCGAAATCTGGATTCTCTATTCTATTCCATTGATCTATATGTCTGTTCTTGTGCCAGTACCAGGCTGTTTTGAGAACAGCGGCTTTGTAGTACAGCTTGAAATCTGGTATTGAGATCCCACCTACTTTGTTCTTCTTTCTCAGGATTGCTGTGGCTATTCAGGGTCTTTTTAAATTCTAGATGAATTTTTGGAGAGTTCCTTCTAGATCTGTGAAATATTCTGTTGGTATTTTAATGGGGAGTGCATTGAATCTATAGATTGCTTTGGGTAGTATGGATATTTTAATGATGTTGATTCTCCCAATCCATGAACATAGTATGTTCTTCCATCTGTTTATGTCTTCCTCTATCTCTTTTTTCAGTGTCCTGTAGTTTTCCACGTATAGGTCTTTTACCTCCTTGGTTAAGTTTATTCCTAAGTATCTTATTTTTTTTGGTGCGATGGTAAATGGGATTGCTTTTTTAGACTTTCTTTCTGTAAGTTCACTAATGGTGTATAGAAATGCCATAGATTACTTGGCATTAATTTTGTATCCTGTTACATTGCCAAATTCATTTATTAGGTCTATTAGTTTTTTGTTGGAGTATTTCAAGTTTTTTATATACATTATCATGTCATCTGTAAATAAGGACAGCTTTACTTGTTCTTTTCCAATTTGGATGCCTTTTATTTATTCCTCTTGTCTGATTGCAATGGCTAATACTTCCAGTACTATGTTGAATAGGAGTGGTGAGAGTGGGTATCCTTGTTTTGTTTCTGTTCTTAGGGGAAATGGTTTAATTTTTTGCCTATAGAGTATGATGCTAGCTGTGGATTTATCATATATGGCTTTTATTATGTTGAAGTATGATCCTTGTATTCCCAACTTGTTGAGAGTTTTTATTAAGAAAGAGTGTTAGATTTTGTCAAATGCTTTTTCTGCATCAATTAATATGGCTATGTGATTTTTATCTTTCAATTTGTTAATGTGATGTATCACGTTTATTGATTTCCGGATATTGTACCATCCTTGCATTCCTGGGATAAATCCTACTTGGTCATGGTGTATGATCTTTCTGATGTAGTGCTGGATCTGATTTGCTAGAATTTTGTTGAGGATTGTGGCATCTATGTTCATGAGGGATATTGGCCAGTAATTCTCTTTCATTGTGTTGTCTTTATCTGGTTTTGGTATTAGGGTGATACTGGCTTCATAGAAGGAGCTTGGAAATATTCCTTCCTCTTGAATTTTTTGAAATATTCTGAGGAGAATAGGTTTTAGTTCTTCCTTGAATGTTTGCTAAAACTCCCCTGTGAAGCCATCTGGCCCCGGGCTTTTGTTTCCTGGAAGATTTTTTGATGACTGCTTCAATTTCTTCCATAGTTATTGGTCTATTGAGATGTTTAGATTCTTTCTGATTGAGTTTTGGAAGGTTATACTTTTCTAGGAATATGTCCATTTCCTCCAAGTTGTCCAGTTTGTTGGAATAGAGTTGTTCATAGTATTTTTTAACAATCCTTTGTATTTCAGTGGGGTCTGTTGTTATTTATCCTCTTTCATTTCTGATTTTGTTTACTTGGGGCCTCTCTCTTTGCTTCTTGGTGAGCCTGGCTAGAGGTTCATCAATCTTGTTTATCGTTTCAAAGAACCAGCTCTTGCTTTTGTTGATCTTTTGTATTGTTTCTTTGTTCTCTATGTCGTTTATCTCTGCTCTGATCTTTATTATTTCCTTCTTTTGCTTACTTTGGGCTTTTCTTGTTGCTGTCTTTCTAACTCTTTGAGTTGTAGGGATAGGTAATTTATTACCATTTTTTCTTGTTTTTTGCAGTGGGCTTGTAGAGCTATGAACTTCCCTCTCAAGATTGCTTTCACATAGATTTTGGATTGTTGTGTTTTCATTGTCATTTGTTGCTATGATGTTTTGTATTTCTTCTTTGATCTCTCTGGTAACCCAGTCATTATTTAATAGCATGCTGTTTAGTCTCCATGTGTTTGATTTTTTTTTATTGTTTTTATTGTAGTTGATTTCCAGTTTTATGCCACTGTGATCTGAGAAGATGCTTGATATGATTTCTATCTTCTTGAATTTGAAGAGACGTTGCCTATGACCCAACATATGGTCTAGCTTTTAAAATGAACCATATGCACTTGAGAAGAATGTATATTCTGTGGCTTTGGGGTGAAATGTTCTGAAGATGTCAATTAATTCCATCTGGTCTAGTGAGTCATTTAGGATTGATGTTTCTTTGCTGATTTTTTGTTTAGAGGATTTGTCCAATGGTGATAATGGGATATTAAAGTCACCTACTATGATTGTATTTCTTTCAATCTCTCCTTTGATATCCTCCAGGAGTTATTTTATGAATTTGGGTGCTCCTGTATTGGGTGCATATATGTTTATCAGAGTTATTTCTTCTTGTTGGATTGCTCCCTTTAGTATTATGAGGTGGCCTTCGTTATCTATTGTTATGTCCTTCACTTTGAGATCTAAATTGTCAGATATACTTATTGCTACCCCAGCTGTTTTTTCATTTCCATTCGCCTGAAAAATCTTTTTTCATCCCTTCACCCTCAGTCTGTGTGCGTATTTTTTTCTGAGGTGGGTTTCTTTTAGACAGCAGATATATGGGTTGTGTTTTCTTATCCAATCCATTACCCTATGTCTTTTGATTGGGGCATTTAATCCATTTATATTTAAAGTTATTATTGATAGGTGCTTATTTGTCATAATTTTTATTCTTTACCCCTTCTTGGCTTCCTATTTCCTTTTATTTATTTTTTTTTATTTACAGGAGACCCTTTGCATTGCTGGTTTTGTGGTAATAAATTCCCTTAGTCTTTTTTTGTCTGTGAAGCTCCTGATTTTACCTTCAATTTTGATTGATAGCTTTGCTGGGTACAGTATTCTTGAATTCAGACCCTTCTTTTTCATGGCTTTATATATTTCATTCCATTCTCTTCTGGCCTGATGAGATTCTGTTGAGAAATCAGTCTCTAGTCTGATGGGAATTCCTTTGTAGGTAACTTTCTGTCTCTCTCTGGCCACTTTTAAGATTCTTACTTTGTCATTGGTGTTTGCCAATTTAATTATAATGTGCCTTGGCATTGGACTTTTGGGGTTCATTTTGCTTGGGTTTCTGTAAGCTTCTTGGATTTGTGTGGGGGGTTTTCTTCCCTATATCAGGGAAGTTTTCTGTCATTATTCAAACAGGTTTTCTATTCCTTGTTCAGTTTCCTTTCCTTCTGGAACTCCTATTCTGTGGATGTTGTTTTGTTTTATGTTGTCCCAAAATTCCCTTAGGCTCTCCGCCTGCTTTTTAATTTCTTTTTTCTAGAAGCTGCTCTACTTGGGTATTTTTTCTTACCTTGTCTTCTAGTCTGCTCTTGATGCTTTCTATTGAGTTCTTTACAGCAGCGATGTCATTTTTCAATTCTTCTTGGTTCTTCTTCATTTCCTCTTGGTTCTTACTCATTTTGTCCAATTTGTCTTTCATTCTTTTCAGCCACCTTATGACCATTTCTCTGATTTCTTTCTCTGGCATGTTGCTTACCTCCATTTCGTTTACTTCCTTCTCTGGTGATGCCTACTTTTCTTTCATATGCCGGCTATTTCTTTGTCTCCCATGGTCTCTCTTCTCTGGGTGTCTGGTTATGTAGTTCTCTCTTTCCTTATCCCAGGCAAAATCTGACCTTTCTGTGGGGACCGGTGCTCTGGGGTTCACAGCTGTTCAGTGGGTCTTGCATTTGTAGATTTTCAGGCTTCCAATAACATCCACTTTCCCCTTCAAAATGGTGCAGTCTCCGCATCCAAGCCAGTCACTCTGGGAGTGAATCCAGCAGCGGTGGGGGCTGCCCAGTCAGGGGAGCCCTGTCCAGCAGTCCCCCACCGTCTCCTGGAGTATAGCTGTTCCTCAACTCACCAACAAACACTTCCCGTGAGACCCTCAGCTGTTCTTTCTATCTGCTCTGGGACAAGGCTCAGGTCACATCTGTCTATCCCACTGCCATTTTTTCCTCCCTATTCTTTCTTCTTTCTATCTTTCCTTCCTTTCATTCTTTCTTGTTGTCTATCTCTTTCTAATTTTATTTCTACTTCCTAATGACAAATAGAAGTATCTTTTCCAGTGAAGTCTTCATCTCCTGGTGTTTCTCTTAGTTTCTCCATTTATAGAGGCAAAGGATGCAGAGAGCACAAGGAGGATCACACGGGAGAATAGGTACATGGTTACTAGGCATTACATGGAGCCCATTCCTGACTTTGGAAAGTGGAGCCTTTTCATATGCTTTTAGCTGCATAAAATTTCTTCGCACAAAATTCAAAGTAAAGTGGTGAAAAAGAAGTTGAAATAATGCCTCTCTTCTGGTTGGTGAGCCTTGCCTAGTTTATGTGTGACCTGGCTGGAAGGGAGTCATTTTTAGAAATTCTAGCTGGGATGAGGGGTGTCAGATGTATTATTCTATCTGCAGAGAGGTCTGAGATCATCTGGGTGCTCCTAATGAAAGCCCACCTAGTGCTAAAGAGTAGGCATCAGCCAGAGCAGCCAGAGAGGCCAGAAGACATGAAACAGCAAACTCTCGAAAGAACTGCAAATTGATGCAGCCCAGAATGTCACCTGGGCCCTCTCCGGGCAATCCGTCTGTCTCCCAGTCAGTGTTCTGTCTATTACACAACACTGCGTATATGGAAGAGCAAAGGTTTTAAGTGAGACATTCAGTCACAGGGAGGTTTGTAAATACACAAAGACTACTCAAATGAGAACAAACAGGAGTTCTTTATTCAGAGCTTGCCTGAGCAACACAGTCAGCCACCATCCTGGATTTGGAAGACACTTAAAGACAGGCAGAAGAGTGGGGAGCTCTGTAGTGAAAGAAAGGAGGGAGGGAAGAATCCCGGTGGCCTTGATTGCAGGTCATTGGTGTGGAAAGCTGGAGGTGGCTAACTAAAAATGAGGCACCTTCTGTGATGTTTCGGGAACATATTTGGCTTTCTCTGCTTGGCTCTGAGTTGGAAGCAGGGCAAAGAGTAGGGACGTTGGCTGTCAATGTTCAAGTCCTGGCTATTCTGGGCAATTGCTGCAGATGCTGTGGTTTGGCTTCTCTCACTGGTGGCTGAAGAAGTTATGGGTCAGAGATTTATTGTCATGTATGGCCTGGCCATTCTCTATTTGTATATTTAGTCTTAAGGTAAAAGAAAAACATTTGTTTAGTAGTTCTCTGAATAAATGTATAGCAGAAGAAGGAAATGGTGGAAGATGGAGAGGTGAGGAATAAAGATGACTAAGGATAAAGAAAGTGATTGTTACCTCTCCAATTAGATAATATCATTTAAGTGGAGAAACCTGTAGAATGAAAAACCAAAACCTCTAAGTCACCAGTTTATGCTCTTCATGCCCCTTCAATAAAGAACTAAAGGTTTGTGTTTTGTTAGTATTAATGTGTTTTTTACTTCAACAAACTGAAGTGAGACATTTATAAGTTGTTCCTGCTTCTTCAAGCCAGTGTTTTGATTAAAAGACCAAGTGTCTTCACACGCTGTAAAATATGCAGGAGGCTAAGGAAACCCAGGAGCGAATGTAAACACACACTTAGATAGATTGATAAGAACTTCCTCCATCCAGGTGTTAGATCACCTCCCAGACACTCCACTTCTTGAAGGTTTGCTGACATTTCATTATCCACCCTGCAAGCAAAGGTTATAACTCAGCTCTTCTAATTTCCACTAACTGAAACGTTAGTACACAAAATATTTCAACTTCAGTGTACCACCCCTCCCCTTTAAGAAAAAGAAACATAAATTGTCTTTCTATTCCTGAGTTTTAGAACAGATTTTGCTTGGTCTGTACCATTTTTGCTTGGAACTCAAGTGTCAATAATACCTAATGTATGTAAAAAATAATTCTAGAAATTTACACAAAACCATGGTTTAAAATGGACTAATTTTTATGGTGTCCTACACATAAATGTCTAATTTTTAGCAATTTCCTGCTCATGAAAAACCCTTTTTAAAAATCAATTTGTCATTGAATCAGAACATACACAGTGGTTCTTTTCATTTACACTAGCACTGAGCTTCTAAATGTTGATTGGTGTTTCATAAGAAATCTGGCCTTTTCTTTTTTCTCACCTACTGAGGCGAGCAAACCCCTGGAAAATTATACAAGTGAAATTCCTTATTATCCTTTGTTATCTAAGTTCTAGAAACAAAGACAGAACTCTTTATAGCTCATGTGAAAGTTGTGCCTGCTACACAAAAGTATGTTTCTTACCTAGTAAGTAGCCACAGCCCATTAAGTTTTGAATATTTATCAATATCCATCAGGGTTTAGCCATTTATTGGGTTATGATTTTGAAACACTTTATTCTAGTCTCTAGTTGGCATCAGCTCTCCCTTAGCCTTATCTCCATAAGCAATGAAACAACAATAATATTATTTGCTGGCACAGGGCTGATGTAACCCTGGCCTCAGAGTCGGGAGGCCAGTGTTCTGGACTTGTCCCTACCACTAACAGACACATGATAGTTGGCATTCCCTGAGCTTTCTGGACTGTAGTCCGTTCACCTACTAAATGAGAGATCTACATTACTTTTTCTTAAAAAAAAATTTTTTTTAATTGATATCAGAGAGGAAGGGAGAGGGAGAAAGAGATAGAAACACCAATGATGAGAGATAATTATTGATCAGCTGCCTCCTGCATGCTGCCTACTGGGGATTGAGCCCACAACCCAGGCATGTGCCCTGACTGGGAATTGAGCCTCACCTCCTGGAATATGGGTCAACACTTAATCACAGAGCCACATTGGTCAGGTGACCCCAGTGAAACTTTTAAGGGCAACACTCCACAAGTGTTAAAAATGTGATTAACTGCCTTAACTGGTTTGGCTCAGTGGATAGAGAGTTGGTCTGCGGACTGAAGGGTCCCAGGTTCGATTCCAGTCAAGGGCATGTACCCCAGTAGGGGGTGTGCAGGAGGCAGTTGATCGATGTTTCTCTCTCATCAATGTTTCTAACTCTCTATCCCTTTCCCTTCCTCTCTGTAAAAAAATCAATAAAATGTATTTGGGGGAAAATGTGATTAAATGACTAGCAGCTGGTCGTCCCCCAAATTTTATGTTTCTTTAAAGAGCCGAGATGCCATACTGATGGTCTCTGTGGCCTCTGCACTAAGCATGTTAATTTTATAGCATAATCAAGATGTCTTCAAACAGTTATTACAAAAGCTTCCATGTTTTCCACAAAATAAATAAATGGACAATTGAAATAATTAAATACTTGCAAGAAAACATGCAAAAGGAAGAGAAAGCAAATAGAAAAAACAGTGGTGGTTGACCTTTATGCATAGAATATTCCCATCCATGCAGCTGGCAGAACATGTCACAGCCACCACACATTGGGATGAGAATGGGAATATAGGAATTATAAGCTTCTTCTCAACAAGTCATTCACTTATTCACTCATTCACTTATCCATCCATTCAATAATTTTCCTTCTAGACACTCAGGACATATAACACAGGTAAGACTTCCACATACATAGAACTTACATTGAAGACTGACAATGAACAGGTAACAAAGATTAAATAATAAATAATAACATTTTCAGGAAGTGATAGTGCTATAAACAACTTGGGTGGTGAACACACAAAACAATATACAAATGAGGTATTATAGAGCTGTACACCTGAAATATTTATAATTTTATTAACCAATGTCACCCCAATAAATTGAATAAAAAAGTAAAGAAAAGAAAGTTCAGCCCGGCCATTGTGGTTCAGTGACTGAATGTTGATTCATGAACCAGGAGGTCATGGTTCAATTCCCGGTCAGGACTCATGTCCGGGTGGTGGGCTTAAACCCCATTGTGGGGCATGTAGGAGGCAGCCAATCAATGATTCCCTTTCATCGTCAATGTTTCTATCTCTCTATCCCTCTCCCTTCCTTTCTCTGAAATAATAAAAACATATTTTTAAAAGTTCAAAAAAAAAAACACAAACAAACATAAATATGATAAAGAATAGTGGGGAATGAAGAGCAAGATGCTTGAAGGAGCAGCAGATTGGATGGTTAGGGAAGGTGACAACTTTAAAGACCAGGAAGGAAGGAAAGAGTTTCAAGAAAAGGAACAATAGGTGCTAAGACTCAGAAAAGAGAGAGCTTAGGATTTACAAAGAAAAGCAAGACGGCCTTGGTAACTGGAGTCTAGTGGACAGAAAGAAAGAAGAGAGATAAGGAAAGAGCCAAGACCAATCACACAGAGCCTTGTAGGAAGTATTAAAACATCTGGATTTTTAAAGTTTACTCTATTCTCAAGTTTATTCTTTTCTCTATAACCCAAATATACTACTTGGACTCTTTCTAGCATCTAAGAAAGTAAACAGAATCATGTATATAATTAGCTGTTGTCTCAGCAGACATCTATAATAATATAATAATAATAACAGCTAACTTTTATTGAGTACTTAAAAATAGGCCAGGCATTGTGCAGAGAGCTTTCATGTATTAATTTAGGTACTTTTTATAAAACCCTTGAGTAATTATCAACAGACCCCTTTACAGATAATAATGCTAATGCTTACAGTTTCTATATGACTTGTTAAAAATTACATAACCAAAAAGTAAAAGAGCAAGATCAGAACCTAGGATTCTGATTCAGACCCTAATTTAGATTTACTTAAAATGTGATGGGAGCACCTGACCAGTGTGGCTCAGTGGTTGAGGATGTTGACCTATGAACCCAGTCAGGGCATATGCCCAGATTGCAGCTTGATGCTCTGTAGGAGGTATGCAGAAGGCATTCGATTAATGATTCTCTCTCATCATTGATGTTTCTATCTCTCTATCCCTTTCCCTTCCTCTATGAAATCAATAAAAATATATTTTTAAAAAAAAGTGACGGGAGTGTAAGAGGTCAGGAAAGAGACATTGGGCTGGAATAAAAGCTCTGTGAAGAAAGGGAGCTTTCTTGTGATGAAGCCAGCACCACATAGACAAGCACTTTTCATATAGCTGGCACTCAAAAAGATATTTATTGCATAAGTCTTAAAGTTGCTATTTTGTAGGTTTTAATACACCTGGAAAGGAGAGAAGGAGAATAGATGTGACTTAGAATTGTTTTCCTAAATGCTCATATTTATTTTTCTCTCCAAAAAATGTCTTGGTATACTCTTAACCCCTTTTTTTCCTGTTAATTTAAATCATTGGTTCTTATGACATCTATTATGAGCATTTGTGCCCCAAGTCCTCCATTTTCCTGTCCCATTGCCAGTCCTGTAGGGACCCCTCTCAATGCCTTCTTCCTCTAGGCATCTCTTAATTCACTCACTTCCTGATTAAGGCGCTGTAGGTACAGTCTGAATGGAATCCAGGTCCTGCTTCATTACTAAGGATGTAATTATGAGAATTTTACCCACTTTGCCTGGAATTAACCATGTCCACACAATGTGGTGGATCTTGGCACAGATGCCTATGGACCTGGTGTTCTTGCCAATTATACCAGGGAGTGAGTAAAAGCAGGATCAGGTTACTGAGAGAGGAAAAGAAGCACAGAAGTTGAGGAGACACTGAAAAGGTAAAGGGTAAAGGTTAAAAGGATTTATTAGATGTCAGGTAACAAATACAAAGATGTTTACAATCAAGCAAACATTCCAAAAATTGGTGAGTACACCTAAACTTGGGTCTCTATCTTTCTAGAAGGCACAGAGCAAGATAGATAGTCAAAGGGGCTGCTGACCTAAAGAAACAGAAGTCTAACAGAAGCTGCAAGTGTGAATAGACAACTCTAAGGTCAGCAAGTAATTGACCTGCATTTGTCCCAATAGTAGTTGTGAACATTTATTTCTTGCTTGCTGAGAGCCAGTCCTGAATAAGAGTGGCATGTAGGGGGTGATAACTGGTATTGGGAAAGAAGGACATAGTTCCTCGGCCAGAAGAAGTTGCAGGACAGTCTGTGCACTGCAGAAACCTATCTGCCAAGCATTGCTAAGGATAGCTGGAGTGAGCGTAGGGGAAAAAGCAAACTGCTTTATAAAAACCTCTCCTTGTGTCTTTTTCTATGGTCACTATCTCATTAATTCAATTCTATGTAGGATGGTGATTTAAGATCAGGTCAAGGATATATACCCGTTAACACCAAAATTCGTCTTCTTAGGCTGATCAATCAATGATAGCTTTGCAATACTATTATCAGAAAATGTAAATTTAATTTCCTTCTTATTTACTATTAATGTGATGTTCAAGACATTCCTTGACCAGGTTCCAATCTTCCCCTCCAGTTTTAAGTTGCCTGTGTTTTCAGAGCTTTGTCTCTTCCAAGGGTTCTTGGCCTGGTGCGTATGGATCTGGGCATCCAATGGTGGAGTTCATGGGCCCATGAGTTCTTAGTAACTTCACATAAATTATGGAAGTTTACATGTGCATTTAGTTAGCTTCTTAAAAAGAGGTCTGTGACTCCCAAAAAGGTTAAAAACCATTATGCTATTTCCTCAGCCTCAAATGATTGTTTTCTTATTACCATTGTCAGGTTACATTATTTGTTCTTATTCTTTAAGGCCTGGCTGATGCCATCTCCATTCTAGAATCCCAGGTCAAAACCAAATCAACCTTTATTCTCAACTTCCATCATGGTTTGGATGATCCTCTAATGAGTACATATTTCTGTTTGCTTTACAATAAGATCAATCTATAATAACAAAGTCATAATATGCTAATTAGACCAGACAGCCAAATGACCTGGGCGTCCTTCCAGACATCCTTCCAGACAACCTTCCGGATGAAGCTGGGGCTGTGAGGGCCAAGCCCCTTGCACAAATTTCGTGCATCGGGCCTCTAGTAATTAAATGACTGTCTATTCTAAAGAAGTGATAGTGCCTCAGAGAGAGGAAAACTCATACTATATATCCCTTTGTGTACACACGTTATAGCAATACATTATAAGTAGTAAATATGCAAAGTAATTTCTATGTTGAGTTGAACAGGACAATGTTTATTTTTATTGGATTTAACAGATTTGGAAGGTGTCTTTCTGGGATTATGGTACTCACTACCATATACTTCTTAATTTTTTCTGCCCTTGACCTCTTACTGGTTTAAATTCCACTGGCTTAACTTTATAGCCATGCCTGAGCAGGCCTATTCCATGTTCACACTCACAACTCTCATCTGGCATAGCCCTGGCTCTACTACTAGCCCTAAGAAGCACAGTTCTCTACCCACCAGTGCCTGCAGTTCTGTGTGAACTTCAGTTTCAAGTCAGCCTTTCATCACTTATTTAACAAAAACATTGAAAGAAATGAGTATGTGTCAGAGTCTGAACCTAGTATTAGGGATCCAAAGATGAGAAAGAATAGACACTGACTTATGGCAACCACCTATAATTTGTAGAACTTTTGAATGTTGATATTGGACCTTGATGTATCAGGTCACATTTTAATTTCTTAATGATTTTGTTCACCTTCCTCTTTGCTGGACACAAGAAGACAGTTGTGAATACTGACTCTGTTGGCCTCTAAAAGGCCCTGGAACTCTGTGTTACTGTTTTTAGAATTTGATATTACATCGATAGCCAAAATTTGATAGCCACACTTTCTTTTTTGGCTACTTTCACAATTTTGTTTTGCTGCCATCCATGGACTATCTTGTCCTAAAGCAGAAGGATTGCACACTAGGATGAGAAATGTTTTCCCTAAATATGGAATACTTGCAAAGCAATCATAATAATGAAATGGATTGTGGGCGTAATGTGCCTGTGTTTTCTCATTACAGAGTATTTTGCTGTGATGTTTCTGTAATGAATGCACCACTTGTATGTCTTAAAAATTACATAAGTGATCATTACAGAAATATTATCTTTCTCCCATGATAATATTGGGGGCTGCTTTCTTATTGAAAAGGATACTGACATTTGGACATTAAATTTTTAAGTGGATTCCTTTGTTTTAATGTATAAGTAATAAAAGGAAGTTTAATAGAGGACTTCCTTCACTTTCTTTTCTTTTTCTGTTATTTCTCATTTGCTGTTATGTCTTTGAGATTCCCAATTATGCAAAGATCATTTCCACATGTAGATGGGTCTGATTAGCCAGTACTTTAAAGAGACTCTGTAAAGCTCAGATCTACTTAAGGGAAATAAACCTTGATTTTGTTTTACATAGATAATAAAGAGGAAAATAGTAGGGACCCCTTCGATGTGCAATAGATCAGTATCAGAGATGGCCATTTTCTCATTACATTTATCCTACCTCTATATCTCCACTGAGCTGCATAAGCAATAGTTACCATTTGTTATTTGTTATGACCATTGAGGTTTCTAGCTCTTTAATTTCCTGGGTATATAGCTCCAAGGGTTTGGGGGTATTTGCTTACCCAGAAGGATTCTGAATGTAGTTTTTATTGATGATATAATATCCATGCCACCCATTCATACTGAACTTATACTGTTTATGCCACCTTTTTTTTCACCTTGGCTTCAATGCCAGCTTAATTTTTCCTTACTTTCAAATACATCTCACACTGTATTTTTTTCTCTGAATTCCTTACTTCCAGTCACTCTCAAGCAGTATAGGTTTTAATTGCTTTATAATTGTCTTTTGTGTATGTTGTAGGTTATTAGATGTGTTACTTTGGGCATGTCACATAATTGTTCCCAGCTTCTGTTTCCGTCTGTGGAAAGTGGATGTAATATTATTGACTTTGATTAGTTCTTTAAAGAGACAGTCTCCCTTCTTTGTGCCAGGTTCCAAACATAGTCTCCAGAGAACTGAAATTCAGCCTTATTTTTCCCTCTGCCAAAATTCTCAGGAAGTGTCTTCTAGATAGCTTCCCATGTACTTGCTGTAATCAAAAGAGGATCTTGATCTATAGTTTGAAAAGTCCACCCATTGGGTCACATTTCACCCTAGTGTAGAGTTACTTTGTTCACAGTGATGCATCACTGATGTTGTCTTTTTCTCCTGGAAAAGCATTGCTCAGGCGAAGTGGATGCCCCACCTCCACTTCCTACCGTCAAGACATAAGTACACCAGGTCAAGGTAATTGTATGGAGGTTGATATTTTTGCTGTGCACTTTCATGAAAGTTTGTATGGCATACCTCTCCTCCTGTGACTGGGTGGGAAAATCAGAGTCTACTCTGTAGACCCAGCACTTGCTGCAGGTGGACCCCCAACATTAGGTTAAATAGCAACAAAAAGAGACCTTCACTTTGTCCTTATTTTCCAACTATTCCTTCACATCTAGCTATAGCCAAGGCTTTGTTCTTTAGGAATATCTTGGCCCAACAATAAAACTAATACATGGGTTTCACTTGACCTCCTAGTGTCTATTTCCCCATTATTTAAAACCCCGAAGAGTGAAATGAGTGTCTTAATACAGTTTACAATCAGACTCCCCCATACTCACCCAACCTCTAAAAATTATTGTGACAATTAAATCTAATGTCATATGTAAGAATATTCCTTATACATTTGTATATTCTTTCATTTTGGACAATATTTCTATTTGTTTTTCTTTTGTGGTGTATTTTGTGCATGTAAGATACATAGTGACATGTTGAGTTTACAAAGTACTTAATGAAGTTTGATTTTACTGACTGCCTGGCTTTTATTTATTTTTTTAAATTTATCTTTATTGCTCAAAGTATTACAGATGTTACCTTTTCCCCCCCATTGTCTTCATCCTGCTCCGACTCATCCCCAGGCCTTCAGGGCACTATTCTGTCCACGGGCTACGCATATATGCATATAAATTCTTGGGTTAATCTCTTCCAGTCTGACTGGCTTTTAGATGCTTATAAGGCTCAAGGCTTGTGTCTTCCCTACTACTAGAAAGGATTCTCTTTGCTCTGTTTATTTTACTATCTTTTGCTTTGACTTTTACTTCATCTAATGGCATAAATTTACCTTTTAAATCCTCTAACTAAAAATATTTTACCAACATGTTGTTTAAGTTAATTAATTTCTGCCATCTAATGTTGATCCTGATCAATATCTTCTGTGGAATTACTTATTTTCATATATGGTATATAAATAAGTGTATATCATTTATTTTATCCAGTATTTTAAAAATTATCAGCATTTGAGGAGATAAGATTAACTATGCTTTTAAAAATATTTTACTGTTCTTACTAATTTTTTAATGTGATACACTTACATGGTTCAAATATCCAAGCTCTATGACAACCATATATTAAGTCTGGCCCCCAGCCCTTTCCCACCAACTCTGATCTCCCTATCTGTTCCCTAAAAGTAACTGTATCACTTGTGTACCCTTCTAGTGTTTCTTTTTCTTAAAAAAATTAAATTTTAAGTTATAGTGGATGTACAATATTATATTAGTTTCAGGTGTACAGCATGGTGATATACCTTCCAAACTGATCACCTCAATAAATCTAGTACTCATCTGAAATCATATATAGTTATTACAATATTATTGACTATATTCCTTATGCTGTATTATACATCCTGATAACTATTTCATAACTACCAAATTTGTACTTCTAAATCCCTTCACTTTAAACCCATTGCTCCAACCCCTTCCCATCTGGCAACCATCAAAATGTTCTCTGTATCTATGGGTCTGTTTCTGTTCTCCTTGTTCATTTATTTTGTTTTTTAGGTTCCATATATAAGTGAAATTATATAGCATTTGATTTTCTTTGTCTTATTTCACTTAGCACAATACCCTTTAGGTTCATCCATGTCATTACAGATGGCAAGATTTCATTCTTTTTATGGTTGTCCATTGTATACATGCACCAGTTCTTCTTTATCCATTCATCTATTGATGGACATTTAGGTTGCTTCCATAACTTGACTATTGTAAATACTGCTGCAATGAACACATGTCACAATAGCAGAATGCACTTAAGTGCAATCTTGTAAGTACCATTGTGACAGTCTTTTGCGACAATAGAGCTATCATAATAATTATAACTTGCATGTGTTTTCCCATACAAGCAACTGTATACCTTTTCCAAAAGGGTTTCTGTGAATAAATACTTAAAAGAAGAATTGCTGGGCCTTCTTTGTCCCTTTTTATAGCCTTTGTTTTAAAGTCTATTTTGACAAGTGTAAGTATTGCTAACAACTTTTTCTGTTTGTTTCCATTTTCATAAAATATTTTTCATCCCTTTACTTTCATTCTGTGTGTATCTTTTAATCTGAGGTGAGTCTCCTGTAGACATGATATACAAATATCTTGTTTTTTTATCTATTCAATACCATATGTCTTTTCATTGGATCATTTAATCCATTTGCATTTAAAGTAATTGTTGAGATAAGAAAACAAGACCCATATACACTGAGTGGCCAGATTATTATGATCTCTGAACGCATAATAATCTGGCCATTCAGTATATATGTGTGTGTATATATATATTTTATAGGCCCAGTGCATGAATTCGTGCATGGGTGGGATCCAGCCAGCCTGGCCAGGGGGAGTGGACATGGGCAGTTGGCCAGCCTGCCTGCTGGTTGAACTCTTGGTTGAGGGGACAATTTGCATATTAGCCTCTTATTATATAAGATATACACTGAGTGGCGAGACTATTATGTGTTCAGAGATCATAATAATCTGGCCACTCAGTGTATATGCTGTCTGAAAGAGATGAACCTCAAAATGAAATATCTTATTGTATTCACCTCTTCATTCTTTCCTCTAAATAACTTTTCTCTCAAACAGATTTCACAGATGAAGAAACTGAAGTTCAAAGGTAAAATAGCTGGCCTGAAATCTTACTGGTGAAATGTGGCAGAGCAGTATTTAAAATCAAATTTTTACTTTTTATTTGAACATCAGTGTTTTCTTTACCAGACTAAGTGCTCTTATCTATACAATTAATTGTTTTTTCCCCAGGGCCACCTGGACCTCAGATTTGCAATGTGTTGTAATAGATATGCCCAGCATTATTATTTTTTAAATATAATGTTAAATTTAGTTAGTTGGCTTCTTTATACAGTGAATCCCAGTTTGAATTTTGGAAGAAAGATCACTTTATCCACATAGGTGCAGAAATTCAGATATATTCAGAAAGTCTTAAAACATTTTAATATAACTTTTCCCTATGTTCTTCTTTATGATAAATTTACATTTCAAAGAAGATGTGTCTTTTGTTGCCTGCATCCAAATTTCTATTGGTAGTAATTACTAGTATTTGGGTAGAACAGTAAGTTTAATAAATATTGTTTCATATCTATGTCATGAAATTGTTGGCATTCATTTCTCCAGAGGAGGGAATTGAGGCTTTAAAAAATGGCTTTTGTCCATAATCAGAAAGTCAGTGGCTTAGCAGAAGCTTAGATACAAGTCTGCCTCCAAATTTAATTTAATTTTTAAACTAAATTTTAGTTTTAGCCCAAACAAAATGAATTTCAAATTTGTGCATAAGAGGCTTATTTCTTTCTTTTCCAAAGATTTTTAGTTTTCCTTCTAAGTCACAGTACCTATTAATTTCTAATCTTAAGACACACTGACATGTCATATATTTGTATATTAAATATGCATATGTTTGCATTATAATTATTTATTTATTTCTGGATCTCAATAATATCTGTCTTAAAGGATATTGTGCATATGTATCTCTTTTTCAAAACTCTATCTCTAAATGCTTTACCTCAAATCAACTAAAGAGGACTTATGCACAGTAAGCTGCTCCATGATTATGACCATCATGTAGAACACCAAGAATCTGAGAATGAGACTGCAGAAACACCACAGAGCCAGGGAGCCTCTTCTAACTCCTGTCCAGATATTTGAACTGATCCTAGCTTGGATTTATGTACACACATATGCCACAGGGGTCAGTGCATTTCTTTGGCGCTCCTGGGAAAATTCAAATGAGCTTTCTGGTGTTTTAAAGAAATAACCCAAGACTTATTTTTTCCAGCATATTATAGAAGCTGAGCTAATTTTTTAAAGTGAACTGAAGGTTTTATATAATTTATTTTGATCGTTAGAATGACTAGAAATGTATTATTTAAGGTTTTGTGGTCTAGTCGTCTGTAATTACGTGGGTGACTTACCAGAAAACCTTCAAGTCTTAGTAAATAAAAATAGAATTAGGAGTTAAATCCATCTGAAATGGTTGTTGTTACAAATACTTGAACAAAAGTGCTGCTGAAAGTGCAGAATATTGTGAGTTGCTTTTGCTTGGCCTCTATGTTTTTAGATCAAACTCATTGATGTCCAGTGAATTCCAAATGTTAATAGTGAATAATAGGTACACTTTCATGGGGTCACTGCTAGTTAGTGGTTTATTTATATTTAGTTTGTCAATCTGCATATTTGTGTGGAAACTTATAGTTCCATAAGATGCCTATTGATTTATTAGTTCTGAAATCATGAATTCCCTAGGATGGTTTTAAGAATGCATTAGTCTTGACCCCATTTACTCATTTTTCTCTTCTGTCGTGTCATGGGGGTTTATTAGAAGAATATAGCTTGAAAAGCAAAATGTGTACTGCCAAATCCATATAAAATTATCTCACTGGGATCATCTGTTTGTTTATTCAACAAGGAGTATTTGGGGTCTCACCTGTTTGTCAGGTGTTTTGCAAGGTCCTAGTAATTCGGTGGTGAATGACCAAGACATAGTTCCTTCACCAATCACAGAGCTTCCAGTTTAGCAAAGAACCAAAAATAGTGAAGAAAATGAGAATGAAAAAGATAAAGTATAGCGTTACATGGGGGATATATATATATATATATATATATATATATATATATATATATATATGCTTAATATGCAAATTGTCCCCATGGGAGTTTGACTGGGAGACTACTTGCTCACTATGACGTGCACTGACCACCTGGGGAAAACAAAGGGAGGCCCTGGCCAGCAGCCGGCAGTGAGGGAAGGAAGGCCCCAATCAGTGTCACAGTTTTTGGGGGTGTGGAGATGTGTGCAAAGAATGGAGGAGACTTATAGATGATAGAAAATTAGAAACTGAAATGTAGGCAGAAAGAGAATCAGAAAAGCA
The DNA here is from genome assembly GCA_026230045.1 of Corynorhinus townsendii. Taxonomy (NCBI): domain Eukaryota; kingdom Metazoa; phylum Chordata; class Mammalia; order Chiroptera; family Vespertilionidae; genus Corynorhinus; species Corynorhinus townsendii. The sequence goes on from JAPDVU010000005.1 coordinate 84,787,336, forward strand.
GGAAAAAATAGAATGGTGGAAAAAAATAGATTGAAAAAGAAGCTGAATGACCAAGTACTAAATGAGGTATAACAAAGATAAACATGAAGTGGCAGGGAGTAGGAGACATTGGCTTAAGAGGGCACAATTAAACTCTTGTTTTTATCTCCTAAGAATGCCTTCCTCCTCCTTTGTAGCAGCACTGAGCCTATGTTCTCCTAGTCTTAACTTCCATGGGTGCAGGAGGATTGATCCCACACTCTGGCACTGGTGGTCTGGGGTCCGAGGCATGCTCCCAGCCTGTCAGACTTACAGCTCAGATGTGGGCCAGAAACCCCAAATCAAGTTAGTGAGATTCATCCCAGGGATTTTTTCTGGAACTGTTAGATAAAAGTTCTAATCATTCACTGGGGCATTAAGCTGATAGAACATATGTTTAGAGTTACTTGTGTGAGCTCACTGGAGAGTAAATTGGAGCCAGAAAAATTAGAGTTAATTTTAAGAAAGAGATTACTGGAGATATTATTTGAGCACCTAGACCCAGTCATAGCTGAACTCTTAGTGGATATCTCCCTTTTACCAGCTCTAAGTTGGGTTTTCCTGACATGTAATGCCAAGCATCCTGACTATAGGTGATGTAGAGCAGTTGTGTATGAATTGAGGATTTTAGGGAAGGAGGACAAGGAAGGAAGCTCAATGTAATAAGAATTGTTTTTTTCTGCCAAGATGGCAAGTTTTTGAAGGTAAATGCTCTTGCTGGGCACTTTATATGACTGGGTCAGGTCCAGTTCAATTCATACCTGTGGACTACATTAAGGTGTGATGAAGAGCAAAGACCTTCTCTGAGTAAGGGAATCTATGGGAGGGAGTGCCTTAATCTTAGGTCAGAGGGTATGTCCTAAAACTAAGGCCTTTTAGCAGCAATAGAGTTGCTGAAGCAGAGGTTCTGCCTCAGTTTATGGTCATTTTCTCTCTAGGCCTGAGAAGTAGAAGCCAGAAGCAATGAATGGCACCAGTGTTGGCAAATAAGGCCAGCTGTAGGTGCAAGGCTTTCAAAGGCTTCATCAGTGGCTCAATTGGTGCCTATTATGTCCCAATTTCCATTTCCGGTTTCCTCAATGTTATTATTATTATTAAATAAAAAGTGTTAATCTGGAAACTTTCACATAACAAATGACATAAAATTTAACAAATAAACGTTATATTTTCTTATCTTTTTCTGCTGTTTTGAGCACACCACTACTCAATCCTTTAAAAAAAGTAAAGCCAGTTCTATACACACATTATTTCATATATATAATAATAGTTATTGTGTTTATTATTTACAAATAAAAGCACCATATGATGAAAGGTAGAGACCTAGAATTATTCTGACATGTCAATTTTAAACTCATATTTCTTGCTAACTGTAAAACTGTATTGTTACTTGATGTTAGAATACCCATTTAATGTTGATTGCTATAACACTGCAATTTTACTCGAACTTCTCAAGGGTTTTGAGGGAATTAGAAATTCAGTGTCTATTGCTGAAGCATTTGTAGTGGAACTCTGTTTACAATGGAAGCATAACAGGTAAAGTCCATGAAAAGCAATGTGTCTTCAAATCTCTTGTTTGCAAGGAAAAGAAATCTAGACGCTACCAAAAGTAAAAGAGAAATTCAAGAAAGGCTATAGATGAAAATCATAATAAAAATATCTATAGTTGCAGCTACTACTTTTAATGTTTAATAGAGTTACTCATGTGCTAAACACTTTACTTAGATCCTCATTTAATCTTAATAAGCAAATTATAATGTACTAGAGGCCCAGCACATGAAATTTGTGTGCGTATTTGGTCCTTAGGCCTGGTCTGCCATCAGGGCCACCTTACCCAGCTGCCAGCAGCCACCACCCACCCCCACCCCCACCACCCACCCTTGGTTCTCCATTCGTCATTGGGCAATTGGAGCCTGACAGCTGGGGGAAGGGACCGAGAGGTAAGCTGTTCCTGCCCACTTGCCAGCCCTGCCCTTGCCACGGGCAGCCCTCTGTGTGTGGGGCAAATGGCGGGGTGGGGGCCTTGGCCTGGTGCCACCCGCATCCCCCGCCACCCACCCCTGGTTCCCCAATCACCGTCAGGTGATTGGAGCCTACTGGCCTGGGAAAGGGACCAAGAGATGGTCAGTGTGCCTCATAGTGACTGGTCGAGCAGTTGTTCAGGTCATTCTGCTGTTAGGGTTAATTTGCATATTACCCTTTTATTATACAAGAGGTTTCTTTACTATTCCCACTTTGTAGGTGAGAAAACTGAGCCCTATAATTACTCAGTAGCTCCTCTGTGTTTACACAGACAGGGAAAGGTGGAGCTGGGGTGGAAACTCAGTTTGTTTGATGTCCAGGCTTCATGTCAGGGCAGGGTGGGTAACAGTCATCCACACAGACTGAACTGGGCACTGAACTCCAGTAACTGAGAGTGTTTCTCCATCTCTCTCATGTCAACTTCCCTTCTCAGATGTTTTCCCACTTACAGAGTATCTTTTATTGTCTCTTTTAGATGTTTTCTGTATTTATATCATCCCCCAATGTCTTTGTCTTGCACTTAACCAAGTATGGCTGAGCCAATATTGAGGCTACAGGAGTTTTTATCTGAAACCCCTACCATTGACTGACCTCAGTGCTGTCCTCCTGATCCAGCTTCCTAGGGGAAAACCTGATTGGCCCTCTGTGGCTAACTAGGCCTGCCCCTTTAACATGGACTGTGGGCAGGAATAGTTGTTTGAGGGATGATTGCACAGGTGTTCCATAAGCTACAACAATTTCCAAACTGTGATTTGAAGCATAAGCGCAATAGGAAATCAGATAAGGAAGAGAGACTGCTTCCTGGACTAGTCCTCAGAAGCTGGGGAATCTGGTCTGGCAGAAACAGTGTTGGGATGTTCCAGGCAGGGACATATATGAAAGACATCAGGGAGGAAGGATGTGTAGAGCATGTTCTGGAGCGAGAGAGGAAGATGTTCTTTCCGTATCCATTGGTTCATGGAGGGGAGCACCAGAAAGGAAAATAGTGTAAGATTTTGTTTCTTCCTTCACAGTCTTCTAATATATGCTTTTCTTTTTAGTAGCAAGAATATGCTGCTTGATATTCTGGATATCACAGACTTTCTCCCCATCAAGGCAAGGCTTCATGATACAGCAGTTGCCTCTCAGAGCACCTAACCAGCTTTAGGCCAGTCACTTCAGGCCTATGTTTCATTTTTGTATCTCTCAAATCTTTGTCTGTCTTACTGAATTGATAGAGGTGTGAGTTGAGTTTCTTGATCACTAATGCAGAGCCACCCCATTAAATTATTTAAAGCATGGATCTCACAAATGTCTTTTCCTTGTAGTCTCATCTTCAAAGATTGTATTAAGGCAAACAACTCTGATCCCATCAGGCTGTGATTTATAAATCAGGCTTCCAGATAATTCCATGTCCCACATTTTTTTCTAGTTAAGATTACATGTAAGATATAAAATCCCAGTTTAATCAGAGTCAGATGGTGATGATCATAAGAGTATTATCATTGTCAGTAGTTGTCACCCATCCCCCACTCTAGTTGTTACCCATCCCGCACTGTTCAATCATTTGTAATCAGTTCTCCTGCTCAATGTAATTAATTTTAATAAATAAATGTGAAATAATATATCATTTTACTGCAATTAATTTTGTTAATTATATTATATATTATGAATGTAGAGTGACAATTTTTTCTAACAAAATTACTTTTATACTTCTATCTTCCATTTGATAATGTATTTCTTAAATTTATATTTACATATGGGCAATGACTTACTGATATTAATAAGAATTTTAACAGGGCCATGGCCAGGTGGCTCAGTCAGTTAGAGAATCATTCTGTACACCAAAAGGTTGCACGTTCAATCCCTGGTCTGAATGCATATAGGAGGCAACCAATCGATGCTTTGCTTGCTAATCAATATTTCTCTCTCTCTCTCAAAAATATCAATAAAAACTATTCTCGGATGAGGATGAAAAAAAGAATTTTAACAGTTATTTTCATTTTTTGTTTCAGTCTTAGAAGTTTGAAATGTTTTATGCATACCTGCTTTTACATGTCTAGCATTGGTTGTATGTATGTATATATTAGAGGCCCGGTGCATGAAATTCATGCGGGAGGCGGGGGGGGGGGGGGTTGTTCCTCAGTCCAGCCTGCACCCTCTCCAATCTGGGATATCCCTCTAACAATCCAGGACTGCTGGCTCCCAACCACTCACCTGCCTCTGCCTAATTGCCCCTAACTGCTTCTGCCTGGCAGCCTGATCACCCCCTAACCACTTCCCTGCCAGCCTGATCAAAGCCTAACTGCTCCCCAGCCAGCCCGATTGCCCCTAACTGCCCTCCCCTGCCAGCCTGGTCACCCCTAACTGCCTTCCCCTGAAGGCCTGGTCACCCCCAACTGCCTTCCTCTGCTGGCCTGGTCACCCCTAACTGCCCACAACTGCCCTCCCCTGATGGCCATCTTTTGGCAGCCATCTTGTGTCCATATGGGGGCGGCTATCTTGTGTCTTAGAGTGACAGTCAATTTGCATATTACTCTTTTATTAGATAGGATTAAATTCACACATGAAGAAATTACAAAGAGCAAAAAGCACACTAAAATCTGAGCTGATTCTAACTAACTAGCATCCTCAAATATCTGAAACTTTTTTCATATATTTAATTCTCAGTTAAGAAAAATAGGCAAATAATAAAATTTATCAAAACAAATATCAGGAAGCTTCTGGAGAAGTAAAATCATCCCCCTTGTGTCCTCTAATCAGAACAAATGCCCTGCCGAAACCGGTTTGGCTCAGTGGATAGAGCGTTGGCCTGTGGACTCAAGGGTCCCAGGTTCAATTCCGGTCGAGGACATGTACCTGGGTTGCAGGCACATCCCCGTGGGGACTGTGCAGGAGGCAGCTGATCAATGTTTCTCTCTCATCGATGTTTCTAACTCTCTATCTCTCTCTCTTCCTCTCTGTGAAAAAATCAATAAAATATATTAAAAAAAAAAAAAAAGAACAAATGCCCCTCCATATTCTTCATTTCTTGTTTTCTTCTAGGACTCTACAGCCAGACCAAGGTTAAAAAGGATGACTTAGGACTGGCCAAAATCATTTTAGCAGTTTCCTATTACGAGTATAATATAATAACACAAATGTAGTGGCTTAAAACAACACAAATGTAAAATAGAAAGTGTTGGAGGATGTGGAAAAGGGGACTCCTGTACACTCTTGGGAGCATGTAAATTGGTGCAACCACTATGGAAACAGTATAGAGATACTAAAAACTTTAAATGAAAATATCAGGTGATACAGAAATCTCACTTCTGGGTATTTATCTGAAGAAAATAAAAACACTAAGGATTAAAAAACTGTGGAACATCTACACAATGGAATACTACACTGCAGTAAAAAGAAGGAGTTCTCACCATTTGCAACAGCATGGATTGAACTGGAGAGCATTATGCTAAGTGAAATAAGCCAGGCAGAGAAAGATAAATATCACACGGTCACACTCATTTATGGAATATAATGAACAACATAAACTGATGAACAAAAATAGATCCAGAGACAGAGACACATCTATCAGACCATTAAACCTCAGAGGGAAAGTAGAGGAAGGTGGGGGTAAGAGGTAGAAATCAACCAAAGGACTTGTATGCATGCAATGGACACAGACAACAGTGGTGTGAGGGCATGAGGGGGGCAGAGAATAAGGGGAGTAATGGGGGAATAAGGACACATATGTAACACCATAATCAATATAGAAATTAAAAATAAATTATATATATATAATATATACACGCATGTCATATTCATTGTAGCATTATTTATGACAGCTAGGATATGGAAATAACCTAAGTGTCCAAAAAAAGATGAATGAGTGAAGAAAACATGCTATATATTTACAATTAAATATTATTCAGCCATAAAAACAAATGAAATCTTACCATTTGAAACAAGATGGATGGACCTTGAGGTCATTATGCTAAGTGAAATAAGTCAGACAGAGAAAGGCAAATGCTATAGGATTTCACTTAGATATGGAATCTTAAAAATAAATAAAACTGACCTCACAGATATAGAGAACAGATTGGGGTTTGCCAGAGTCATATGGATGGCTGGGGATGGATGATATGGGTGAAGGGAGTCAAAAGATACAAACTTCCAGTTGTAAAATAAAGCCATGCAATGTAAGGCACAGCATGGTGACTATACTGTTGTTGATAGTAATTTATTGCATATTTAAAACATACTAAGGGACTAAATCTTAAAAGTTTTCATCACAAAAAAAAAATGTAACTAGACTTATTACAGTGATCATTTTGAATATATACAAATATCAAATCATTATTTTGTACAGCTGAAACTAATATGATGTTATATGACAGTTATAGCTTAGTTTTTTTAAAAATCTCACTGATTTATTTATATTGCTGTTTTAGAAGTCAGATGTCAGAAACAGGCTGAAATAAAAAGCAGACCTGTTTCTTCTGGAAGCTCTAGGAGTCCATTGTCCTGCTTTTTCTTGCTTCTGGAGGCCGCCTGAATTTCTTGTTGGTGTACCCCTTCCATTTTCAGACCCAGCAGCATAGCACCTCCCCTCTGACCTCTGCATCCATCATCACAGCTTCTTTTTGACTCTTACCTTCCTGCCTCTCTCTTGTTAGAACCCTTGTGATTAGATTGAGCCAAACAATCTAGGATAATCTTCCAATCTCAAGATTCTTAATTTAATCACATCAGCACAATCTCTTTTTTCCACATAATGTAAAATACTCACAGGCTCTGAGGATTGAAAATGTGTTCATTGCCGAAACCAGTTTGGCTCAGTGGATAGAGCGCCAGCCTGTGGACTGAAAGGTCCCAGGTTCGATTCCAGTCAAGGGCATGTACCTGAGTTGCGGACACATCCCCAGTAGGGGGCGTGCAGGAGGCAGCTGATGGATGTTTTTCTCTCTCATTGATGTTTCTAACTATCTCTCTCCCTTCCTCTCTGTAAAAAATCAATAAAATATATTTTTTAAAAAATGTGTGCATCATTGGGGGACCAGTCTTCTGCTACCACAGTTATCATGAAGAATAATTCAAATATTAGTATTTTACTTGGCCAGATATAATAATTCAAATATTAGTATTTTACTTGGCCAATATTAGTATTTTTGGCATTTGACAAAGATCAATCAACAAATATTAAGGTTAATATGTCCAAACCAATAAGGTACTGTTGGATTATTCCACTCCCCACCATCAAGAACACCAGGAAAGGAGCACATGCAACACAAAGCAGAATGGGTGGGGTGCACTGACTGTTTGGACATGAGGCAGGCAGGCCCGCGGCCCTGATGCCTAGAGGGAATTCAAGACTCAGATGGGGGTTAGATTAGGTGACCTTTCAAGCCCATTCCAATCCTTCTATTTTCATGATTTCTGCTGCTGTACAGATTCTTAACAACAAATTTAATTTAGAGTTTGCACTCTTTCTACATCTTAAAGGACTTGTGCCTGAATGGATTAGAGCACAGTGCACCACAAAATACTTACGAATGAGATGGACTGTAGTCCATCTGACAGAGCAGATCTTTTAAGCTTTGGAATTGAATATATTGAAACTCATGGGCTTTAAAAATGTCTTTAATCTCTTGATTATTATGTCAAAAAAGCATATAGTTAAGCAACCCTTTGGGGGCATGAGGGAAAGGAGAGGGCAAACTTAAGCAGGGACATCTCATGGCATGATGGCTAATCATTTCAGCTGTGTTCTTATGAAGGACACAGAAATGCTCAATAACAATAATTAAAACCCAAATAACATTCTGTTGAAAACCCAATGACCCCACTTATCCTTCAGATTCCTCTTTCTCAAAGAACCACCTTTTAAAGAGTTTGTACTGCACTTTAGACTGCTCCAAGAATTACTCATTTTTAAAAGGTTTATTTGGACTCTTATTCATCCCTTTGCACTAATCCCCTAGGATCATTCTGGGAAAATTCAAAGTATTAAGATTTGGGGAGAAATCTAAGTTTTCAGTCATTTTCAAGACTCAGGTTTAAAACTGTGATTTCCAAGTAATATGTGGAGATGACTGGAAACAACTGCTCAGAAGGAAATCAGGGTGGCCTGTTGGAAACAGGAACCAAGATAGAGTCCTGGATGCCCTCTGCTTCCCCACTGAGAGGCATCCATGTGCCAGCAGCCCTCCAGCAGTGACTGCCTTCCTTAGCTGTGAAAACCGCCAGCATCAGAGAGATGCTGCAGGACCCCCTGCCCCGAAGGGAGAACAGTGTGCCCTCCTAGAAGTGTCAAAAATGCAGTGACTTCTGTGTTGTGTGCCTTTTAGCATTACTGTATATTACACTCATTGAAGCTGAGATGATAATTGCAGAGAAAATCTCCTATTAGACCATAAATTAGCGGGCATTCTTCCTGTGTCTGGGCCTTTTGTGCTTTATTCACATCAAAAGCAATTGCTTTTTGTGCACACTTAATCCCACCAGTTTAATGTGGCATGTAAAATATGCTTTGCTGTTTACCCTTTATTAATCCTAGACTTGCTGAAAACGAGAGCCAGTCAACCATTCAGATTCTTAAAAACAACAGCCTGGACTTTTTTTTTGAGAGCCATTATACTAATGTATCTATACTAAACTCCTTTTTAGTGTAATGTTATGTTTCAAAAATGTCTCTATTAGTCTTTATAATTTTTGATGATGGTATAATATTTAATTAAATCTTATTTTTTATTATTATTAGGAAATAGGGTGGAAAAATGATGGCGGAATAGACAGGCGTGTCCCAAGTCTTGTCCTGGAGCAGATAGAAAGAACAGCTGAGGGTCGCATAGGGAGTGTCTGTTGGTGAGTTAAGGGATAGCTAGCTATATTCCAGGAGAAGGTTGGGGACTGCTGGACGGGATCCCCTGACCAGGCATCCCTCACTGCTACTGGGTTCCCTCCCAGAGTCACCGGCTCTGACACAGAGACAGTATCATCTTGAAAGGGAAAGTGGATGTTATCAGGAGCCTGAAAATCTACAACTGCAGCACCCACCTAACAGCTGCGAACCCCAGAGCACCAGTCCCCAATTGGCGCAAACACACGGATTCAGAGGAGCTCTACACTCCACCACAGAAAGGTCAGATTTCACCTGGAATAAGGTGAGGTCTCTGGTCCCGGCAGGACAGGGAAAGGCGCACACTGCGGGAGCTGGAGGACCAGGGGAAGTCTGCGCCTAGAAAAATCGTGGCTGCTGGGACTGGCATGATCCGTGAATGTGGAAGGGGGTCCTCAGAGCTGCTAACAGAGGGAATCTCTAAAAAAGCAACCCATTTTGATCTGACGCAGAAGGACAGCCTAAAATTTTGGGAGTGTGCTGGCTACTTGGACACAAGAGGGGAAAGGTGATTGTGCAGGCTTGCGCACAGATCCGGAGTTCACACACTTGCACTTTCTCCTCTTTGAATCCTTGCTTCTGATTACTGAGCCCAATACACAGGATCACTCAGTTGGGAACACCCTAGGAGACTGCAGGGGAAAGTTGTTTTTCTGGAACCTGGGGATCAGAGCAGGGAGTGGCCGTCAGAGAACCAGCTCTGGGGCAGCCCACTCCCACAAACCAGTATTGAGTGCCACAGGGAAAGCAGGATCTAAGCACAGGCTAGAGAGGACCTATAGAACTGGAGGTCAACCCAGAAACACTGCCACCGAGGGGCTGAATCACAAATTGACTCTTGTGTAATCACAAATAAAGGAATACAAGAAATTAAGCCACACCGCCTGCTTAAAAATGAGGACTGGCTTACAACACTGAGGAGCAGTGGAACACAGGGAACTGCAATACTGTCCTGACTGGGAAACAGGCGTGCCAAACAGAACAATAGAGGAAGTGAATGACCTTCACTACTGCATATTTTATTTTTATTTTTTATCTTTATTTTATTTTTTTTATTTTTCAACTTTTACTTAAGAAACTATATTTTTTCTTTTTTCCTCACTTGATTTTACCTTTTTAATTATTACATTTTTATTTTCAATCAGTATTATTACTACTACTATTTTAGCTTTTTTTTTAAAGTGTCATTTTATTTTCTCTTTATTTGACTTTGAGATTAGTGTTCTACAATCTATTGTCATCATTCCTTTAGCATCATTCTATTTTATCTCAACTCTACCATTATTCCATCACTCACTTCCTAACTTTTGCCCTTTTGTTGTCCTGTTTCTCTTACCCTTTTCCTGCTTTAGATTTTCCCTATTATTTCTTTTTACTCCCTGTTAAAATTTCACCCTACTTATAAATCTAATTTCCAATCCCCTACTCCAAGTTCATACACACCTTTCTCTTCTCTGTCTTACCTATCCAAAAAACTTTTTCTCTCTGTCCTTTTGTTGTTGTTTGCTTGAATGTTGATTATATCAATTTTTTATGCTTGTTTGTGATATTGTTTGGCTTTTTCTTTTCTTTTTTGTTTGCTTTGTTTTTGCTTGTTTTTTGCATCTGCTTATCCTTGCCTCACTTGATATTAATTGTTATTTGTAGTTTGTATTCATCTCCAGGTACTTGTTGCTGGCATTTGCTGGGATTAGTGGCTGTTCTATTGGAGTTTTCTTCCCATATACATAGTTTGTTCCCCTTTTCTTTATTATTCTCTTTCTTTTCTCTCTTACCTTTATTTCCTTTTCCCAATTTTATTTTGGAACTCCTTTCTTTTTTTTTTCTCTTCTTCTTTCTCTCCTATTCTCTAATTTGCCTTTCTCTGGTGGTCACCTTTATTTGGGGTTACTAATATTGTGAATACATTTCTATTCAGTGCCTTGTGCATTGTACCTAGTTGTGTTGTATTTTGTGCCTTTAAATCAATGCAGGAGAGAGTGAACTACGTAATCAGACACCCAGAGAAGAGAGACCATGGGGAGACAAAAAAACAGCCTGCATACGAAAGAAAAGCAGGCATCACCAGAAAAGGAAGTAAACAAAATGGAGACAAGCAACCTGCCAGAGAAAGAATTCAGAGAAATGGTCATAAGGTGGATGAAAAGAATGGAAGACAAATTCGACAATATGAGTAAAAACCAAGAGGAAATGAACAAGAACCAGGAAGAAATGAAAAATTACATTGCTGCTGTAAAGAACTCAATAGAAAGCATCAAGAGTAGACTAGAAGAAGCAGAGGACTGCATCAGTGAGCTAGAAGACAAGATGGAAAAAATATCCAAGTAGAGCAGCTTCTAGAAAAAAAATTAAGAATCAGAAGGAGACCCTAAGGAAATTTTGGGACAACATAAAACAAAACAACATCCACATAATAGGGGTTCCAGAAGGTGAGGAAACTGAGCAAGGAATAGAAACCTGTTTGAAGAAATAATGACAGAAAACTTCCCCCATATAGGGAAGAAAAAACCCACACAAATCCAAGAAGCTCACAGAAATCCAAGCAAAATGAACCCCAAAAGACCAATGCCAAGGCACATTATAATTAAATTGGCAAACACCAATGACAAAGTAAGAATCTTAAAAGTGGCCAGAGAGAGACAGAAAGTTACCTACAAAGGAGCCCCCATCAGACTAGAGACTGATTTCTCAACAGAAACTCATCAGACCAGAAGGGAATGGAATGAAATATACAAAGTCATGAAAAGGAAGGGTAAGAATACAAGAATACTGTACCCAGCAAGGCTGTCAATCAAAATTGAAGGTGAAATCAGGAGCTTCACAGACAAAAAAGGACTAAGGGAATTTATTACCACAAAACCAGCAATGCAAAGGGTCTCCTGTTAAAAAAAAAGAAAAGAAAAGAAATAGGAAGCGAAGAAGGAACACAGGGGTAAAGAATAAAAATGGTGACAAATAAGCACCTATCAATAATAACTTTAAATGTAAATGGATTAAATGCCCCAATCAAAAGACATAGGGTAATGGATTGGAAGAGAAAACATGACACATATACCTGCTGTCTATAAGAAACTCGCCTCAGAAAAAAAGATGCACACAGACTTAGGGTGAAGGGATGGAAAAGGTTTTTCATGTGAATGAAAATTTTAAAAAAGCTGGGGTAGCAATACATATATCTGACAATTTAGACCTCAAAGTGAAGGACATAACAAGAGATAAGAAAGGCCACTTCATAATACTAATGGGAGCAATCCAACAAGAAGAAATAACTCTGGTAAACATATATGCATCCAATACAGGAGCACAAAATAAATTTAAAAAAAAACAAAACTCCTGGAGGATATCAAAGCAGAGATTGACAGCAATACAATCTTAGTAGGTGATCATCACCATTGGACAAATCCTCTAAACAAAAAATCAGCAAAGAAACATCAATCCTAAATGACTCACTAGACCAGATGTAATTAATTGACATCTTCAGAACATTTCACCCCAAAGCCACAGAATATACATTCTTCTCAAGTGGACATGGGTCATTTTCAAAGACAAACCATATTTTGGGACATGAGCAAAGTTTCTTCAAATTCAAGAAGATAGAAATCATATCAAGCATCTTCTCAGACCACAGTGGCAAAAAAAAACTGAAAATCAACTACAATAAAAACAATCCCCCAAAAAATCAAACACATGGAGACTAAACAGCATGCTATTAAACAATGACTAGGTTACCAGAGAGATCAAGAAAGAAATAAAGAATATCATGGCAACAAATGACAATGAAAACACAACAATCCAAAATCTTTGGGACACAGTGAAAATATTCTTGAGAGGGAAGTTCATAGCTCTACAAGTCTACTGCAAAAAAACAAGAAAAAATGGTAATAAATTGCCTAACCCTACAACTCAAAGAGTTAGAAAGAGAGCAACAAGAAAATCCCAGTGTAAGCAGAAGGAAGGAAATAATAAAGATCAGAGCAGAGACAAACAACATTGAGACCAAAAAAAAAAAACAGTACAAAAGATCAACAAAAGCAAGAGCTGGTTCTTTGAAAGGATAAACAAGATTGATGAACCTCTAGCCAGGCTCACCAAGAAGTAAAGAGAGAGGCCCCAAGTAAACAAAATCAGAAATGAAAAAGGATAAATAACAACAGACCCCACCAAAATACAAAGGATTGTTAAAAAATACTACAAACAACTCTATTCCAACAACCTGGACAACCTGGAGGAAATGGACATATTCCTAGAAAAATATAACCTTCCAAAACTCAATCAGGAAGAATCTAAACATCTCAATAGGCCAATAACTATGGAAGAAATTGAAGCAATAATCAAAAAGCTTCCAGCAAACAAAAGCCCAGTGGCAGATGGCTTCACAAGGGAGTTTTAGCAAACATTCAAGGAAGAACTAAAACCTATCCTTCTCAGACTATTTCAAAAAATTCAAGAGGAAGGAATACTTCCAAGCTCCTTCTATGAAGCCAGCATCACGCTAATACCAAAACCAGATAAAGACAACACAATTAAAGAGAATTACTGGCCAATATCCCTCATGAACATAGATGCCAAAATCCTCAACAAAATTCTAGCAAATCGGATCCAGCAGTACATTAGAAACATCATACACCATGACCAAGTAGGATTTATCCCAGTAATGCAAGTATGATACAATATCCTCAAATCAATAAACATGATACATCACATTAACAAATTGAGAGATAAAAATCACATAGTCATATCAATTGATGCAGAAAAAGCATTTGACAAAATCCAACACCCTTTCTTGATAAAAACTCTCAACAAGGTGGGAATAGAAGGATCATACCTCAATATAATAAAAGCCATATATGATAAACCCACAACCAACATCATACACAATGGGGAAAAACTAAAACCATTTCCCCTAAGAACAGGAACAAGACAAGGATGCCAACTCTCACCACTCCTATTCAACATAGTACTGGAAGCATTAGTCATTGCTCTGACAAGAAGAAGAAATAAAAGGCATCCAAATTGGAAAGGAAGAAATAAAGCTGTCCTTATTTGCAGATGACATGATATTGTACATAGAAAACTTGAAATACCCCAACAAAAAACTAATAGACCTAATAAATGAATTTGGCAATGTAGCAGGATACAAAATTAATGCCAAGTAATCTATGGCATTTCTATACACCATTAGTGAACTTACAGAAAGAAAGTCTAAAAGAGCAATCCCATTTACCATCGCACCAAAAAAATTAAGATACTTAGGAATAAACTTAACCAAGGAGGTAAAAGACCTATACGTGGAAAACTACAGGACACTGAAAAAAGAGATAGAGGAAGATGTAAACATATGGGAGAACATACCATGTTCATGGATTGGGAGAATCAACATCATTAAAATATCCATACTACCCAAAGCAATCTATAGATTCAATGCACTCCCCACTAAAACACCAATGGCATATTTCACAGACCTAGAAAGAACTCTCCAAAAATCATCTGGAATAAAAAAGACCCCAAATAGCCACAACAATTCTGAGAAAGAAGAACAAAGTAGGTGGGATCTCAATACCAGATTTCAAGCTGTATTACAAAGCCACTGTTCTCAAAACAGCCTGGTACTGGCATAAGAACAGACATATTGATCAATGGAATAGAATAGAGAACCCAGATATTGACCCAAACCACTATGCCCAATTAATATTTGACAAAGGAGGCATGAACATACAATGGAGTCAAGACAATCTATTCAATAAATGGTGTTGGGAAAATTGGACAGATACATGCAAAAAAATGAAACTAGATCACCAACTTACACCATACACCAAAGGAAACTCAAAATGGATACAGGACTTTAACATAAGACGGGAAACCATAAAAATACTAGAGGAATTCACAGGCAGAGAAATCTCAGACATATGCTAAAGCAATTTCTTCACTGATACTGCTCCTAGGGTAATGGAAGCTAAAGAGAAAATAAACAAATGGGACTACATCAAAATAAAAAGCTTTTGTGCAGCAAAGGAGACCATCAATAAAACAACAAGAAAGCCCACTGCATGGGAGAACATATTTGCCAATGATATCAACGATAAGGGTTTAATCTCCAACATTTACAGGGAACCCATGCAGCTTAACAAAAGGAAGATAAACAACTCAATCAAAAAATGATTGAGTTGTTTATCTTCCAAACACACACACACACAAACAAACACAGAAAATACTTGAAAATCCAAATCATGAACAAGTGGTGAAATTCTAGGCACTAGGGGAAAATTATTATGAAAATACTAGAGGCCTGGTGCACGAAATTCATGCACGGAGGGGGGTTGTCCCTCAGCCCAGCCAGTGAGGGTGTCCCTCAGCCCAGCCCACTCCAATCGGAGACCCCTCGGGAGAAGTTCAACTGCCGGTTTAGGCCCGATCCCTCAGGTCGGACACCTCTCTCACAATCTGGGACCGCTCCTAACCACTCACCAGCCTGCCTGCCTGATTGCCCCAACCCCTCTGCCTGCCTGTCTGATCACCCCTAACCTTTCTGCCTGCCTGCCTGATTGATCTCCCAACTGCCTCTCCCTGCTTGACCACCCCTAACTTCCCTCCCTTGCTGGATCTCACCCCTAACTGCCCTCCCCTGCCATCCTGATCTTGCCCCCAACAACCCTCCCCTGCCAGCCATTTTGGTTCTGATTGGTGAGTTTCTATGCCAGTCAGCATCAATAGCTTCACCTCCTAGGCAGCCATTGGCTCCTCACAGTTGACCCAGATTTGGTTCTGATTGGTCAGTTTCTATGTCAGTCAGCATCTTGAGCCTATCAATGAGGCCTGATCAGAAAGGCAGGGATGATCAGCAGCCCTAGTGGAGGCCTAGAGAGAAATGGAGGTACGGCTGTTGGCCAGGCCGGGAGAGAAAGAGAGGCAAGTTCTGATCAACGGCTGCCACAGAGGCTACGGATCAGACCCTGCCTCTCTCTCTGAAGGCCTCTCTCTAGGCCTGATCTGCAGCCCCCTAGGCAGTCAGTGCTCAGTTGGGGCACTGGCAGCAGCTCCAGTCAGTGCTGGGTGACTTCCGCTCTGGTCGAGCCTTTGATTGTAATGGTCGTTACAACCCTGGCTCTTTATTATATAGACTAGTATTTGAGTAACAGGTGCTTTCCTGCTGTACCGTCAATCCCTTCATGTAGGTGTTTCTCAGTTCTTTCCCATGACTTCCAGGTCTTTCTGATTGGCTCCTTGGTCCTGCTTAATTATTTGTGGTGGTTTTTTTTAAATAAATTATATTTCATTTCCACTTAGGATTCCTGGATCCTGTCAGTTGTCTTAACATAGAGGTTGGGCAAAAATTGGTTTACAATTATATGTGAAAACAGAGTCTATTCTTGTATTATTATTTATTAACTAGAGGCCCAGGGCACAACATTCGTGCATGGCAGAGGGGACTCCCTCAACCCAGCCTGCACCCTCTCCAATCCAGGACCCCTTGGGGGATGTCCGACTAAACCAGCAGTCAGACATCCCTCTCACAATCCGGGACTGCTGGCTCCTAACTGCTCACCTGCCTGCCTGCCTGATCACACCTAACTTCTCCCCACCCTGCCAGCCTGATTACCCCTAACTGCCTCTGCCTGCCAGCCTTATCACCCCTAACTGGCCCCTGAGCAGGCCTGGTTGCCCCCAACTGCCCCCCCACAGGCCTGGTTGCCTGCAACTGCCCCCCTACAGGCCTGGTTGTCCCCAATTACCCCCCTCTGCCAACCTGGTCACCCCTACCTGCCCCCCGCCAGCCTGGTTGCCCCTTACTGTCCCCCTGCTGGCCTGGTCACCCCCAATTGAATCCCCCTCACTGGCCTAGTTGCCCCATGCAGCCTGCTGTTCAGTCATTTGGTCATCCCTCACTAACCCCCTGCTGGCCTTGTTGCCCCAAGCAGCCTGCTGTTTGGTAGTTACTGTGACAGCATCCCTGGAAATTTGCGTATTCCTCTAATATTAGTATAGATTGTTGTATTATTTTCCATAGGAAGAACTGTAAACTGATTTTTGCCTCACCCTGTATTATAGCCAAGTGTTGATGAAACTGAAGTTAAAGATGTCTTCAGACCTTGACCTTAAGGATACATGTTTTCTCTGATTGCTAGCTCCCAGCTCACATGCCAGTGGTGCCTTTGATTTAAAAAGGTATGTGAATAAGGAATTCCTGATCACTCCTAAGGGAGGGCTGCTGATTTGGGATCACAAATGGCATCTTGTGTCCAAATAAATCAGCATGATAGAACATTGACTCCATTTCTAGTGACCTGCATTCCAGATGAACTCTATCTGTAAATTGCTCTGAGACATTGATCAATTCCTTCTCAATTTCTGGACCTCAGTTTACACACATATAAAAAGAACTAGAGGCCTTGTGCACAGATTCATGCACCGGTGGGATCCCTCAGCCTGGCCTATGCCCAAGGGATATAGTAATGCACGAAGTGGCAGGTGACCGGGGAGGAACCCAAGCCCCAGCTGAGCACTACACCATTCCTGCTGTGCCTGCTACTGTGGCTCTGTAGCACTGCTGTAGAGGCGTGGCTCTCTAGAACTGCCCTTGCCAGCCATGAGCCCAGCGTCTGGCTCCTGTTGGTCAGCTGAGTAGTGCTCCCACTGTGGGACATCAGGGGGAAGCTCCTCTGTTGAGCATCTGCCCCCTGGTGGTTAGTGCAAGTCATAGTGATCAGTCAACTGGTCATTCAGTCATTCAGTGGTTTGGTCACTTAGGCTTTTATATATATAGAATAGAGACCTGGTGTACAGTGGGGGGTCCCTCAGCCCAGCCTTCATCCTCTCCAATCTGGGACCCCTGGAGGGATGTCCGCTGCCCACTGGGATCAGGCCTAAACAGGCAGTCGGACATCCCTCTCACAATCCAGGACTGCTGGCTCCCAACAGCTCACCTGCTTGCCTTCCTGATTGCCCCTAACCACTTCTGCCTGCCAGCCTGATCACCCCCTAACCACTCCCCTGCCAGCCTGATTGATGCCTAACTGCTCCCCTGCCAGCCTATTTGCCCCTAACTGCCTTCCCCTGCAGGCCTGGGTCCCCCCAAGTGCTCTTCCTTGCAGACCCAGTCATCCACAACTGTCCTCCTCTGCCAGTGGGGTCACCTCTAACAGCCCTTCCCAGCAGGCTTGATCGCCCCCAATTGCCCTCCCTTGCAGGTCTGATCCCTCCCAACTGCCCTCCCCTGCTGGCCTGATCGCCCACAACTGCCCTCCCTTGTGGGTCTGGTTCCTCCCAACTGCCCTCCCCTGCTGGCCATTTGTGGTGGCCATCTTGTGTCCACATGGGGGCAGAATCTTTGACCACATGGGGGAGGTCATCTTGCGTGTTGGAGTGATGGTCAATCTGCATATTACTCTTTTATTAGATAGGATAGAGGCCTGCTGCATGGGTGGAGGCCAGCTAGTTTGCCCTGAAGGGTGTCCTGGATCAGGGTGGAGGTTCCCTTGGGGTGTGGGGTGGCCTGGGCGAGGGACCTGTGGTGGTTTGCAGGCCGGCCACGCCCCCCAGTGACCCAAACAGAGGCCCTGGGATCTGGAATTTATTTATCTTCTACAACTGAAACTTTGTAGCCTGGAGTGGAGCCAAGCCTTCTGCTCGCTCTGTGGTGGCAGCCATTTCTGTTGGGATTTATGTATCTTCTATAATTGAAACTTTGTAGCCTTAAGTGGAGGCCAAAGCAGGCCAGGGCTACAGAAGCTTGGCTTCCTCCATCGCCATGGGCAACCCTAGCCTCCTGCTCTCTCCAGCTCCGTGGCTGCTGCCATTTCTGTTGGGATTTATCTTCTATAATTGAAACTTTGCAGCATTGAGTGGAGGCCTGGGCCAGCAAGGGCTGGAGGAAAGCTTGGCTTCCTCCATTGCCAGGAAAACCCAAGCCTCCCTCCTGCTCTCTGTGGCTGCAGCCATCTTGGTTGGGTTTATTTGCATATTCCCGCCTGATTGGCTGGTGGGCGTGAAAGGTGGGCATGGCTTGTGTGTAGCAGAGTGATGGTTAATTTGTATATTGCTCCTTTATTAAATAGGGTTGGTTGGGGATAAACTGTAAGTTAAATATTTTAGACTTTCTGATAAGTCATCATTATTTGGGGTTTTAAGCTACTTGCAAATTGTACAGAAAACAGATGCCCAAACTGAACTCTCAAGATGCTATACCTTCATCTGATAACCCATCTTCATGCATATATAAAAACAATTTGGCAGAGCCAATATGGTATTTGAAAGGATGCAGTGAGTACATAAGGTCAAAGAGGGGCCAGATGGTTGTGTGAGTGGCTGTCTATTCTACTTCAGGTGATTTTGTGCTAAACATCACCACTAAGGGGGAATTTTGCCTAACATAGCATGTTTGGTTATCAGAGATGGGATTAGATGTAGAATAAAATTTAGATAGAGAACAGAGTTTATGTTTGTAAATAACAATATTATATATCTGTCTTCCCTACACCCCCTAGAACCCCAACTCCCTTTCTCAAGACATCCCCAGTTGATCTGAGTAGGGGAGGATTTCTATAACAGTCTCATGCTTGCTCCAAGCAAGTAAGAAGGAGGTCGTATAAAGGAAAAGTAAGAAAAACAGAATGAAAACGAACCCTCAAGAAGCAGCAATGCATTAGGCTCCTTATAGATATGGTGTGTAAATAGATTTCTCCAAGTAACAAGTAAAGAAAGACTAAGCTCAAACTCCCTTAAGCCAAAAGAAAATGAATGTATCAGCTCAGGGAACTGAAGGATCCTGAGCAATATCTTCTGTCATTGATGTAAGATGAAGCACCAAGAAGAAGATAACATATATTCAGTTTCTGTTTAACTTTTTAACTACCTCCTCTCTCCTTACAGAACACTCATAGAACATTGTCCAGAGTTTAGAAAATTGGGCTCTGTTAATGGGCTGGATTAAGTCCCCTCAAAATTTGTATGTTGAAGCCATAATCCCCAGTATACCTACACATGTGATTATATTAAAAATAAGGTCTCTTTCCATTGATAATTACATTGAAATGTGGTCATTAGGATGGGTCCAAGTCCGATATGACTGGTGTCCTTATAAGAAGAAGAAATTCTTACACAGATAAGCACAGAGGGAAGACCACGTGGAGAAACAGGGAGAAGATGGCCATCTACAAGCCAAGGAGAGAGGCTACAGAAAAATTCAGCCCTGCTGACAACTTGACCTGAGTTCCAAACTATAAAAATAAATTTCTATTGTTTAAGTCATGCAATCTGTGGTACTTGTTAGGGAGCCCCAGCAGATTAATGCAGATTCTAAATTGCTTAATTCTGAGTTTCAGAATTCTCAGCATTTGGATAGTGACTGTTATTGAGAGGATTTCTGCCTGGACACCTAGGAACACCGATATGAGGAGAAATGTGCAAGTGCGCCAAGTGTCCTGATATAAGGGTGAATCAAAGTAAATTCAGTTTACTAATCCCGAGGATAAATTGAATTATGGATACTTTATTTCTGTGAGAAGTAATTCAATTTAGAAGGTGCCTGGAGCCTCTAGACTTAATTAGAATATTAATTGCACAGATGATATTCTTGTACAAGTCTGCCCAGTAGTTTTATTCTTAATTAAAGATCACTGTATGTCTGATGTTTTCCCTCTGGTTATAGTCATTGTGTTTGCACATAGAGCATTTTATTTCCCTCACATCTTAAGTAATTTTTCTTTATCAGCCTCAGAAGAAACAGCAGTGTTTGTCTCCAAAAATTGGTAAGGAAAAACGTATGTAATTGTAAAATGAGCCCCCAAGCCTCCTGCGGTATGGCAGAGTACAATGCCAGCCCAGCTTTTCCCACATCCCACCCCCTGAAGGAGGCTGAGACAGACTCCGAGAGGGCATGAGTGGGGGAGGTATGGGGAGCAATGGAGGGATAAGGACACATATGTAATACCTTAATCAATAAACAATAAATAAAATAAAAAGTAATGCTAAAGACAAAAAAAATTGCTTCAGGATAGATAGCAAATATCTTTTTTTTTTTTTAATAATCCTGCAAATTTGACATTTGGAATTCCATTTGGCTGAAAGTGAAAATGAAGTTGAAAACAGTTAAGTGACATTTTACTTTCATCAGAGCACTTATCAAAACATCTGTTGGCTTGCTTTGCTGCCTATTTGCCCTGGTCTATATTGTAAGGTAAGCTTCACATGAGAAGAGGTCCTGCTTGCTGATGTCTTTAATAGTTCATACCCAGTGCCTAAAACTGGGCACATAATCTGGAAACATTAATATCTGTTGGATGCATAAATCAATTAATTAATTAATTAGAGAGTGAGTGAGTGAATGAAAATCACAGAGCTAACTTTGACCCTGGTATGCCTTTACCTACATCCACAATCCATCTTCCTTCAGGAGCTGCCTGGGCTGCATGAGTACTCTGGGAGTGGCACACACACACACACGATGGGTCTGTTTGTCTTCCCACCTCATTCCACTGGTTATGAAAAAAGATTCCCTATCTCTCCCATCCTTCCAAAAATACCTCTTCTTGTAGGTATTTAACAGGAATAATATTAGTTGTTTCTACTATACTGTTACCTTACAGCTGGAAATCCTTGTTTTGGTGCCATTAATGAAATATCAAGAAGATATCCCTACTATCTACCACCTCGCCCAAGAAGCATCTTCACACTTTGTTTTGGGGCAGGGATGCTCTCAGGTATGGTGATCCTGTCAGATCTGGAAGATTGACAACCCAGGCTGCTATCCCCTTCTGGCAGTTCCTGGGGGTCTTACTCTGGTAGTTGTTACTGCCTTTGTTGGGACAGAAGCTCTATCAAAGGGGCTTTCACAGCCACACTTCCGTGTTGTCTTCAAAGAACTTCCTGGACCCAGAGCTGGTGGTGTTAGCCTCATTTTACCAAATAAGAGCTCAAAAGCCACAGTGATTTGTCTAAGGCCACAGACAGTTATCAGCAGAGGCAGAGCTCAGAGATTCAAATTAGACTGGTATCTTTTTAATAGGCCAGGCAACATCTCAGCCTCTTCATTTGTTCCACCTAAGATGTTCTGGGTCCTCAAGTAAGTATAAGGGTGCAGAAGCAGGCAGCTTGGTGTGGTGGACACAGCATGGATGGGAGCTTACGGAGCCTGGGACTTAATTCTAACAGAAATAAAACTCAGGCAGCCTGACCCACAGCCCACCCCCTTTCAGGCCTCCTGCCTGGAGGGCTGGCAAGTAGGAACCGTTATCTTGTTTTCTCTTGTTTCTTGACCACAAGTATCTTTAGTGACTGTGATTTCTGTCTGAATTCAACATACTTTGTTTTCTTTCAAATTAGGCCCAAATTCATAATGGGTGACAATAACCCAGAGGAGGAAAAAATGCCTCCCACAATCTTGCATGTCTCCTATCTACTATCCTCAAGAGTCAGTGTCAGCATTTCCTAAGTTAAACTGCGCCATGGGCTTTTCCCCATTTCCTGAGAGCAGGACAGATAGGCCCCATGTGAGCTTAATTATTTCTGCAGTTATGTAGACAAAGTTTGGCTGAAAATCATCCCCAGCCAATAAACCGAAGTCTGTCTTCACGCCAGAGGAGAATAAAATCTTCCAGAGGACGTGCAGCTGCCTCCCTATGAGCAGTTCCGGCTCTCATTGGTTGCAACAGCCATTTGCTGTAGAAGGGAAACAGGAACGGTGAAGAATTATTACCAATTTTGGGAATAGGTACAGGTTAGGCAGTATCTCTATCTTAAAACGACATTGGAAGCAAACATTTTCGTCTGGGGGGTGAAGTGACAGATAACAGCAGAAATGTATGAGAAGCCAGTTGAAAACAGATGGCTTTATCTTGGGTTTGTAAGAAGATGGTGAGTGGAAAGAAAATGTTGTAGAGGAGCCATACCTCAAAAAACAATCTGAGTTGTTCCCTTTAAGAGAGAAAGCAGTTTTAAGGAGAGCCATATTTTGATGTTCCAGAAGCACTTGATGGCTTCTAATCGCCTCCCTTTAGTAACATGCCTCTGTGAAGATGAAAGATGGAGAAACACAGTGAAGGAATCGCCATGCGGCTCCTCATTTCAGTTCCCAGGGACAGCGGATTTATGGAATCAGATGCGGGACGAGCTCGAACTGAAGTCTCTTTTCTTCCTGGAAAAAAAAAAGAGTGGTTATCAATGCACATTTTCCTGGATATTATACTTTTTTGGGTCATTATTTTACTTCTCTTTCATCTAAAATTGTGATTTATCTTAACAGCACATTGGTGGCTTGGGAACCTGAATACAGATTTTATGGCTTAGATAGAATGTCAGGAATCAGGCAATATTTTTTTTAATTTGAAAATAGTTATTAAACCATTTGTTAATAGTGAGTCACAGGAATCAGAACTGAAAGAGACCCCAGAAATCATCTCACCTAACTTGGCCACTGTCTATTTCACATGCTCTGCACTTGAGACTCTCCCACCTGACCCAGCCCTCCTGGGGTCGGAGACCTCTCTCGAGTCTAACTATAAGGCTTTCTTTAAATTGGGCAGCATTGTTACATTCATCTCTTTATCTTAGCTCTCCTGTCTAGGGTAATATTTGAAAATAAATTAAAGGTGTTAATATGCTCTTCATGTTTACTTCCCTGAGGAGTATGCTAGCTCCTTACCATCCTGATTACTTCCTCTGGACTCTGTCTGGTTTTTTGCATCCCCTATTTTAAAATGTTTCATTAAGAACTTGACACAGACTTAAATTCATCAACATACATACAGTGGCCATTTAAGATGACCCAATATCACCTTTTATTTTGGAGATGCAAAGGGAATACATGACTTGCTAAGATCACAGAGCTACTCAGGGACACATTTCTAGGATTAAAATACAGGTCTCCTATTTCTAAATCTAGTGTAAAATGGTCTGAAATTTAAGGTAAAGATAACTCGTTTAAACCTGTCTTAGGGTTACATTTGGAAATGTAAAGAATTCAAACACAGCAAAGACATTGGAAGGAGGAGAAAGGGGAGGAGGAAGAGGAGGAGGAGGAGGAAGAAGAGGAGGAGGAGGCAAAGTAGAGCACAAAGTAAAAACCACACAAAACCATAAAGTAAGGGTAAAAAAAAGTTCAATAAAATCCTGGGGAGGTATGCCCCTGATGAATACTTTGATGCTTCTTTTGCAATATCAAAAACCATTTTTCGTAAGTGACTTTTCATGCTATCTGCGTCTCTTGACACATTCATAGTAATACTAGGTTGTGTTTCTGGAGTCTGGTCTTGCCCAGCCAGAACTAACTGACATAGAATAGAGCCAGTTTTGCTGTAGATGCTACCAAAGCAAATGCCATGTTTAACAAGCAACACAAAGTGAAATTTCCTCAGGAGATCATTCATGTGGCTCATGCACTGATATGATAGATTTCTGCGGGTCAGTAATAAATGGGTGCTGATGAAGCCAAGGAAATGGGGTTGAAGCAGAGTTAGGAGGAAGTGGAAGGGTATTCCAGGCAGAACTGTAAGGGTAGAAATGAACTATAAATTTTATGAAATAAAAGGTTTAATTTGGAAGTGCAGCAAATTGGGAAGGATGAGGCCATAATGTGGGAAAATTTGAATGCTAGTTTTTCAAAAATGTCTACTACATACTTAATACATGCCAGACATTGTGGTGGGTGCTGGAAAATCATTGGATAGCAGGATTTATGGACTGTACAGTTCAGAAAGGAAGACATTCTACTCCAAAGGAGAAACAAGGTAGAATATAGATGATTATAGAGCAAATACTCTGAGAGGGGTGTCAGGCAAGTTTTTATTAAAGAAATGGTGGTCAAGCTGGACTTGAAGGGACATTGGGAGTTAGTTGATGAAGAAAGGAGTGTTCAGGGTGGAAGAGGGCCTAGCAAATGCAAATATATAGAGGCACGAGTGAGCTACTGGGACGATGGCTGGTGTAACCTGACAGACAAGGGGTGAGAAGCCATGCACAAGGATGCTAGAGAGGAAGGTGGCAGCAGGTCATGACACCTTCCACAGACACTTGCACATATGCTGAGCCCTACACGGAGAGCCACCAAAAGCATCTGGATGATGCCTCGCTTGCAGCTCCTGCCCTGAAAATGTTTACAGCACAGCAGGTGACAGGGAAGTGATTAAAAATCTGCAAAGGCAATATGCTAAATACCGTGATAAAGATATGCACAGACCAAAGACCAACTAAGCAAATAAATGTATGCATTTTTCCCACAATTTGTTCTCATTTATTCACCAAATATTTATTGGGTGCCTACTATTATGTTAGGCACTGAGTATATTAAAGCACATGAAAATCATATCCCATTTTTAAGAAATATATAATCTCCCTCACATGACATACAAAAAGGTTAACATTTACACAAGCATGATAAAAAATCATGGCAAAGATACTCATGGGGCACAATGAGAGGACAGAGAAAAGTAATGTACCAAGCCTGGAGACCAGAGAAGGCTGTAGGTAGAGACAAGAGGCTGGGTATTAAAGGCTGGGTAGCAGATAGCCTTGTGGACAGAAGTAGCCTCTCTAGGTAGACAGCTGGTTCATACATATCTGCCCAGGTAATCCCTCCTGTTTACAGTGTTGCAAGGCATGTGGAAATGCTCTGTGACATGGTTCATAGCAGCACTGCCTGCATTACAGCCCAGCAGAATTTCATTTTAATAGACCCCAAATCAGTCTTCTCTGGAGAGTGGATCATACATTCAGATGGTTTCCCTGGCCATGATTTCACCACTCGCATCCATGTTTCCATCACACACTGTAATAAAACAAGAGCCTTTTAAAGGCAGGCAGTCATCCAGGGATCAAAGCCACCTGGCAGAGTTTGGTTGTCTGCCAAAGTAAAACTTAGCCTGTATTGCTAGGCAAAGAAACAGCGTCTTTAAAATAAATATTTGAGGTTCAGGAGACATGGTAGCCAGGCTGCAATATTTTAATTTATAAAAGATCATATTTGGAGCTTCAAATCTCAAATATATATATGTGTGTGTGTGTGTGTGTGTGTGCGCGTGCGTGTGTGTGTATGTGTGTGTGTGTGTATTCTTTATTTGGTTAAATTAAAATTTATATGGGAAAACAATGAGGCTTAAAATACAATATTAGTAGGAAAATCTCGGAATAAACTTGTGTTAAACAAATATTAAATCAGCAAAAAAAAGTAAGTTTACAGTCAGAACTTTTGTTCTAACTTTTAATGTCTTTACAAAGACATTTGGATTACAGAGCAGGGAAAATGGTTTTGGTATAATTTTTCTTGCTTTTAATTTTGGATCAAGAGAAAAGGTAAACTTTTCCTTTGTCAGAAATTTACTATAGTAGTAAGGAGATCACATCTTAGAATTCAGAAATCCTGGAATTTCATCTAAGTATTTCAACTCTATTTGACCTTGTATTCTTCATCTTTTAAAAGGAGACATAATAGCAACACTAATGTGAAGATCAACTTTCTGAGCCGCAGTTCCTCCATCTGCAATATCAGGGTAGGTAGCTTTATCTAATTTCTCAAATACATTAGAATTTGTCATGGACATATGGTAATACTCTTATACCTAGGATGGTGCTCAAAATATTTATTCCATTAATAAATATAGCTTAGTTTAATTTTATATCTAGTAAATTTTAAATGGAGATGGGTGAAATTATGACCCATAAATTTTACTTTGGGACACTTACCCTAAAGATCTGAAAGCAGAGACTGAAACAAATATGTGTACTACAACATATTAGCAGTATTATTCACAATAGCCAAAAGGTAGAAACAATCCAAAGGCCCATCGATGAATAGATAAACAAAATGTGATATACATATACAATGCAATATTATTCAATCTTCAAAAAGGAATGCAATCCTGATACATGCTACACTATGGATGAACCTCTAAAACATTATGCTCAGAGAAATAAGCATTTTTCCCCTCACTCATGAGATACTTAGAATAGTCAAATTCCTAGAGACAGAGGTAGAATAATGATTGCCAAGGACTAAAGAAAGTGGGTAGTGGGAAATTATCATTTAATAGGTATAGAGTTTCAATTCAGGATGATGAAAATATAAAAATGGGTAGTGTAATGGTTGCACAACAATGTGAATGAATTTAATGCCACTGAATTGTATACTCAAAATGGTTAAACCAGTAAATTTTATGTTAGGTATAGTTTACCAGAGGAGAAAAAAGACAAAAACAAATCAATCCCAACCCCTATAAGAACAACTGGAAAAAGTCACCCTAAACTACTGTAATATATTATTTTTATAGCTTCTTCGACAATCTGGTAAATAATTTATGAGTTGGAATTTGGGCGTGGGGGGGGGTTTCCAGCACTTCCTCACTTAGTTCTCTACTTTCTTCCTCCATAATAAGTACAATGATTTCTAACTATAACTAAAATATGGCTGACTGATAGCATATGGATAGAATTGCTGACAGTAAAAGAAATACAAACACTCAACAATTTGGGGTATTTTAGGGTAAGGGCAAGCAGGTCTGCAGATACCTCAATAGTTCCTACATGGTAATTCTGTAGAGGATAAAAGTGAGCATATATCAAGGTTGAGTTAGCAAGAACATGTTCAAGTATTGTAGGGCTTATGTATTTTTTAGTATTTAAAGAATGCTATAGTAGCCCTGGCCATGTGGCTCAGTTGTTTGGGTGTCATCCTATGCATTGAAAGGTTGCCAGTTGGATTCCTGATCAGGGAATATGCCTGGGTTGTGGGCTGCATCCCCACTCAGGGGCATGCAGGAGGCAGCCCATCAGTGTTCTACTCTCACACTGATGCTCTCTCCCTCACTTTTCTTCTCTCTTTAAAAATAAAAAAAAAATTTAAAGAATTCTAGAGTGCTATGTAGAAGAACATAATGGCTATTAAAAACAGGGGTTTAGTATATAAATATGTTAGTTCATTTTATTTACAAATATGGCTTATTAGGAACCAAGCCCCACTATCTGATAATCTACACTAATAGAAGAGAAAGATGCAAATTGGCCATACCTCCACAATGCCACCAGCCAGTCAGGAGTGAGTATGCAAATTAACCAGACAAATATGATGGGTTAATTTGCATACATGGGCACTGAGTGGTCTGGGTCCTGGGAACATCCTCAGGACCCAGGCTGCTCCTAGTCTGTAGGCCCATGGGTTCCAGAATGCCCCTGGCCACTCCGGGCCTATGGGTGCAGGCGCCAAGCGACTGGGGGTGGGGCAGCAGCTTCCATCTGCTCCAGCACCAAGTGGTGGCCCAGGTCTATGCCCCCAGCCTGGTGCCGACAACACCGTGGCAGCCACCACATGGCCCAGGTCCACACGCCCCCAAGCCCAGCGCCCACAACACGGAGCTGCCAGTCTTGGGGGCATGCCCCCAATGGTGGCCACTGCACAGCTTGGGTCCACATGCCTCCAGGCCTCAGGGACATGCCCCTAGCCCAGTGGACACAATGCAGGGTGTCCTCTGTGCATGAGCTACAGAGGAAACACCTTTTTTTTTTTTTTTAAATATATTTTATTGATTTTGTACAGAGAAGAGGGGAGAGGAATAGACAGTTGGAAACATCGATGAGAGAGAAATATTGATCAGTTGCCTCCTGCACACTCCCCACTGGGATGTGCCACCAAGGTACATGCCCTTAACAGGAATCAAACCTGGGACCCTTCAGTCTGCAGGCCAATGCTCTATCCACTGAGCTAAATCAGTTTGAGCATAAACACCTTTTCTGACTGCTCATTGGCTAAGCTCCCTGTATGCCGCCACTTGCAGTGTACTTGGTAACTTGGGTAATAAAAATCCAAGAAGGTGATCTAGGGTTTTCCCACCACACTCCTGGAGGAAAAAACGAAGGTCCACTGCTGGAAGGGTTAAGAAATGTCATATCCTGCCCTAGCCCGTTTTGCTCAGTGGATAAAACCTCGGCTTGCCGACCGCAGGATCCTGGTTCCATTCTGATCAAGGGCACGTACCTAGGTTACAGGCTCCTCCCTGGCTGGGGCCCAGGTCAGGGCTTATGCAGGAGGCAACCAATCAAAGTGTCCCTCTCACATTGATGTTTCTCTCTGTCTCCCCTCTCTCTTCCACACTCTCTAAAAATCAATGGAAACATATCCTCTGGTGAGGATAAAAAAGAAAGAAATGTCATATCCTATGAAAGAGACATTTTGAAAATGCCTAAAGAAAGTTGTCATTTTTTCATGGTGAAAGGACTGGAGTCCATGTTGATGAAAACACCTTGGCGGCTGCGGTGGCTGGCAATGGCTGCAGCAACGGGGTGATGGGGCTGGTGCCTTCCCCTGATCAGCCCCGTCGCTTCCCACAGAAGGAGGCCAGACTATGGCTTAAGCCCGCTCCCCTAAGTGGGCCTAAGCCACTGTCCTAAGCCATCAGTAGGACATCATCTGAGGGCTCCCAGTCTGAGAGGGGGCAGACTGGGCTGAGGGACCCCTCCCCCCCGCCCGAGTGCACAAATTTCGTGCATGGGCCCCTAGTATTGAATAAATGAGATTAAATTGCAATAAGTAATGAACAAATAGAGGTTGGCAAGTTTTCAGAGAAGTTTTAGGCAAAGAACAAAAGTGATTTTAACAACATCACTCTGTACACTGCAATATTTTATTCATAGATTTAAGGATATGTGGCAACTGATTTTGATTAAATCGAGTTGATTTAAACTAATAGTGAGGAGGAATCACAGTAAACAAATCTCTTCCTCAGAAACGTACATTTTTGTTGTTTTGCATAGCCTTAATACATATTCTTCATAACTTAGATGGGATGTAGAAGTCATTACTGGATATGCAGAGTACACATTTAAAATGGTGATTTATTTGATATTGCTTTCAAAGCATCATGAAAAAATTGAATACGTGACTTTCCAATTTTATTTATCAAACATAACTAAAGCAGATATTGTCAAGGCCATTAGAAGGGGAACCTCCAATTCAACTGGTTAATGAATAATATTTGCTAATATTACCAAAAAGCAAGGACTTTTATTTGCATTGACCAATAAAGGATGAAGCACAGGAAGACTGGCTTTCATTCCTAAGTAACAAAACCATAATATAATGTTTTAATAATCAGTTCACATTTATTTTAATTTTTAAAATATACTTTTATTGATTTCAGAGAGAAAAAGAGGGAGGGAGAGAGATATATAAACATCAATAATGGGAGAGAATCATTGATCGGCTGCCTCCTGCATGCCCCACAATGGGAATCAGGCATGTGCCCTAACCAGGAATTGAAGCATGACCTTCTGGTTCATGGGTCAATGCTCAATCACTGAACCACACCAGCAGGACAAAAAAGCAGTTTACATTTATATAGCATTTTCCCATAAATATATTTCTGTATGTTAGCATATACATTTTATATGCAAAACTATCATAATATGCTATACATAAAATAATATCTATTGGTTAGCACTGTAATGACAGAAAAACTTTTAAGTTGCTCTGGCGACTTCAATGAGGGCAATATAGGATATTTGAAACATTGAATTATGCTTCAACTCAGCCTTCTTCTTGTTTATTCATACACTGGAAAAGAAGGCAGTGCTATTTGCATTTTTAACCTTCAGTGTTGTTGTTTTTTAGTATTTTATTGATTTTTTTTACAGAGAGGAGGGGAGAGGGAGAGAGAGTTAGAGACATCAATGAGAGAGAAACATCGATCAGCTGCCTCCTGCACAGCCCCTTCTGTGAATGTGCCCGCAACCAAGGTACATGCCCCTGACCGGAATCAAACCCAGGACCTTTCAGTCTACAGGCCGACGCTCTATCCACTGAGCCAAACAGGTCAGGGCTTAACCTTCAGTTTTTAAGCTTAAAGTATATTAGGTCAAAAGAGGAAAAATTCCAGCCCTCACCTGGAGAAAAGAGCAATGTTGTGAAAGTTAGATCATCTTCATGAATCCAGGTAAAGAATGGCTTTTCGGAGACCACAATGCTTTGAAAACATCCTGTCCATCGCTCAGTTAACGCAACAGGAGGGCAATGAGATGGGAACTACATCTCAGCTGTACGGATAAGTAAGACGAGGCTCACAAAAACTGAATGAATGTATGAAACCTCACATCTAGCAAATTACAGAGCCTCAGCTCTTCCTACACTAAAAATGTATACAGTGGGAGGCATTGAGGAAGTACTATAGGACTATGCTAATTTTATGAACACATTCCGATAAGCTCAATATGTACTTGGTAGCAAATATATAGGAGTTATATCTATATTACTATTATAGAGGTTTAATTGGAATTAAGTCTCAGTATGCCTATGTAGTTTACATATGCTAATTTGATTTAAATATTCTAAACCCAGTCTATTAATTGAGCACCTTTTATGAAAAAGTATATGAATAAATGCAAAAGTATATACACATAATTCCTCAAGGGGTTGACAATTTCATGTGGAAGATAGAAAATGAACTGAAATGTAGATACATTGTGTTAAGTCCTATGATAGAGCAATAAGCAGTTATAAGTACACTAGGGGCCCGGTGAACAAAATTTGTGCACTGGGGAGGGGTCCCTCAGCCCAGCCTGCCCCCTCTCACATACTGTGAGCCCTCAGGGGATGTCCTACTGATGGCTTAGGCCCGCTCCCCATTGGGAGCAGACCCAAGCCTCAGTCTGGCCTCCCTTTGCGGGAAGTGACCAGGGCTGATCAGGGGAAGGCGCCAGACCCATCTCCCCACTGCTGTAGCCACTGACTGTCACCACAACCGCCAAGGTATTTTCATCAACACGGACTCCAATCCCTTCACCATGAAAAAATGACAAGTTTCTTTAAGCATTTTCAAGATGTGTCTTTCATAGAATATGACATTTCTTTCTTTATTTTTCTTTTTATCCTCACCTGAGGATATGTTTCCATTGATTTTTTCCCCTTCCCTCCAATCCCAGGCTCATCCCTGCCCAAGCTTAAAGCCTCCCCCCCCCCCCGGCATCTCCAATCGCAGCCTCAGCCCCTTCCCAAGCCTAAAGCCTCTGCCCGCTGGCCGGCTGAGAGTGACCTGAGTGCCAAGGAGGTTCCTGGGACCCATGCATATATGCAAATTAACCGCCATCTTTGTTGGGTTAATTTGCATACTCACTGATTGACTGTGGGCGTAGCGGAGGTATGGTCAATTTACATGTTTCTCTATTATTAGGTAAGATAGGGAAAAAAACTCATGTGGATGTGTTATTTGGCAAAGTACTTAGGTAAAAATGATATTAAAAACATAAATTAAAATGGTGGTTTTTGTATATTGAATGGCTTTAAAGGCTGTAGATTAAGGATATAACTTGGTTGATAGAGTAATTCTGAGGAGTAGTCTTCAGAAAAATCAGTAAGAAGTTTATCTCCACTGAAGATGGAATAAGTACAAATTTGTTTTAACTGGCTTTCTGATGTGAACATATAACTTTGGAATGTGGGAAGTAATTATTATTATTGGGATAACAATAACCCATTGCTTTTTATTTGGCAAAGTGCTTTCATGTACATTATTTCCTCATTAGTTTTGCTGTCAGAAATAATTGTTATTTGATCTTCCTTTTTGATAAACAGATTAATCAGGGATAAAATAAGATAAACTACTCATTAAGATTGATATGGCTGGTAAATGATGAACTCAACACTCAATCTAGGATTTCTTAGTATACATTTTGTAAGTGTCCTGCTGTAGAGTCTAAACTAAATGTAAATGTATTTATTCCCAGAAGGTGAGAAGTAATAAACATAGATTTTTAATGATAGAAACTTTAGAATTGTCTTCAGGAGTTGCAAACTTGATGCCTTCTGGGGCCAGGCAAGTAGAGTGAATGGTAAAGCAGCTGCTTGCAGACTACTGTTAATGAAGGGGTGCATGTTCTGTGAAGCAGTCAGCACAGTCTAGGTTATGCTTCAGTAACAAACAACTCCCAAATATTAGTAGTTTAGAATATGGAGTACCCGTGATAGGTCAGGAGGGAGAGTTTCTCTCTGACACCTTATTCCAGGATCTAGGCTGATGAAACAGCCACTATTAGTAATGCTTCCTGTTGGTAAAGAGAGAAGAGGAAATGTGGTAAATCACACACTGGCTCTTAAGGCTTTTCAGAAGTGACACATACATCCACTGGATTCTTTTTTTTTTTATAATACATACCACATATGTAATTTTTAATATTTTAGTAGCCACATTTGAAAAGTAAAAAATGTAAACTTAATTTTAAGAATTTATTTTAACTAAATATATCCCAAGTATTATAATCCCAACATGTAATCAAAATTAAAAATGTTGGTAACTTATCCTACATTCTTTTTTTTTATTGTTTTAAGTATTACAAATATGTCTCCTTTTTTTCCCCCCCATTGACCTCCTCCCGACCTCCCCTACCCCCCAGTACATGCCTTCACCTGCCCGCCCTAATCATCAGAGAGATGCAAATCAAAACAATGAGGTACCATCTCACACCTGTCAGAATGGCTATTACCAACAAATCAACAAACGATAAGTGTTGGTGAGGATGCGGAGAAAAAGGAACTCTTTTGCACTGTTGGTGGGAATGCAGACTGGTGCAGCCACTGTAGAGAACACTATGGAGCTTCCTCAAAAAACTGAAAATGGAACTCCCATTTGACCCAGTGATCCCACTTCTAGGAATATATCCCAAGAATCTAAAAACATGAATCAGAAAGGATATATGCACCCCTATGTTCATAGCAGCACAATTCACCATAGCTAAGATTTGGAAACAGCCTAAATGCCCATCAGTAGATGAATGGATTAAAAAACTGTGGTATATCTATACAATGGAATCCTACGCTGCGGTAAAAAAGAAGGAGTTCCTACCATTTGCAACAATATGGATGGAGATGGAGAATATTATGTTAAGTGAAATAAGCCAGGCAAAGAAAGATAAATATCACATGATCTTGCTCATTTGTGGAATATAATGAATAGCATAGACTGATGAACAAGAACAGATCCAGAGGCTGAGAAATGGCGATCAGAACATCATACCTCAGGTAAGGTAGGGGAGGGTGGGGGTAAGGTGGAGAGATCAACCAAGGGACTTGTATGCATGCATATGAACCTAATCAATGGACATAGACAACAAGGGGGCGGGGCATAAGTGGGGAGTGGGGGATTATGGGGAAATAAGGACACATATGTAAAAAATAAAAATTAAAAAAATTTAATTAAAAAATTATAAAATAAAAATAAAATACTAAATCTAATCAATACTAGTGGTCACCATAACCTTAAGAGAAATTGTTTCATGTGACAAAAATTTTTAAATGAATTTCCACTGGATTCTTATGGCCATGCTTTAATGGGGGAAAAGGAATGGAGGAAGTACTATTCTACCATGTATCAGAAGGTGAAGAATCAGAAATATTAGGTGATAAACAATCATGACCATTCACAGACTACCCTTATGTCACCAAATATTTAGTTCTTTCTCTTTTTTACAAACAAAATAATCTTCCTCATCAATAATAGAGACAGCCCAAAAATTCTATCTGGTCAAAGTGTCAAGCTTAAGGTTTACACTATCTATGTGATGTGTCAAGTCTCTACCTTAGGCCCAGATGTGGTTTTTAGTGATCTGGAAATCTATAAACTAAGAAGTTATCTGCTCCTTCAACACATCAACAAACACGGAGAGGCAGAGGCAGAGAAATTGCAATTAATACTTTTTTTTAAATAAATCTTTATTGTTCAGATTACAGGTGTTCCACTTTTTGTTTTCCCCCTATAGCTTCCCTCCACCTGATTCCCCACCCCACCCTACCCCATGCCCTTACCCCCTGCCACTGTCTTCATCCATAGGAGTAAGATTGTTGTCCAAGCTCTTCCTGCACCACTCACACCCGCTTCCCCCTGAGAATTGTAAGTCCACTCCCTTTCTATGTCCCTGATTCTATTATATTCACCAGTCCATTCTGTTCTTCAGATTTTTTATTTACTTGATTTTTAGATTCACTTGTTGGTAGGTATGTATTTGATGTCATTTTGTTGTTCATAATTTTTATCTTTACCTTTTTCTTCTTCTTCCTCTTCTTAAAGAATACCCTTCAGCATTTCATGTAATCCTGGTTTAGTGGCAATGAACTCCTTTAGCTTTTTCTTGTCTGTGAAGCTCTTCATCTGACCTTCAACTCTGAATGATAGCTTTGCTGGGTAGAGTAATCTTGGTTGTAGGTTCTTGCTGTTCATCACTTTGAATATTTCTTGCCACTCCCTTCTGGCCTGCATAGTTTCTGCTGAGAAATCAGCTGACAGTCGTATGGGTACTCCCTTGTAGGTAACTAACCATTTTTCTCTTGCTGCTTTCAAGATTCTCTCTTTGTCTTTTGCCCTTGGAATTTTAATTATGATGTGTCTTGGTGTGGTCCTCTTTGGATTCCTTTGTTTGGGGTTCTGTGCGCTCCCTGGACTTGTAAGTCTGTTTCTTTCACCAGGTAGGGAAAGTTTTCAGTCATTATTTCTCCAAACAAGTTTTCAGTATCTTGCTCTCTCTCTTCTTCTGGCACCCCAAAAATTCGGATGTTGGTATGCTTGAAGTTGTCCCAGAGGCTCCTTACACTATCTTCATATTTTTGGATTCTTTTTTCTTTTTGTTTTTCTGGTTGGGTGTTTTTTGTTTCCTCATATTTCAGATCTTTGGTTTGATTCTTGGGGTACGGTGATCTACAGTTGAGTTTCTGTATATTCTTTATTTTAGACAGTGTATGCTTCATTTCTGATTGGTCCTTTTCCATTTTTTTGGCATTCTCATTAAGGTCCTTGAAGGTCTCACTAAGGTCCTCAGAAGTGTCATCAAGTTTCTCGGCGGTTTTTAGAAGATTCTTGAGTAACCTTATAAATGTGGTTCTGAACTCTATGTCATCCAGTAGTTTGCTTTCCTCCGTTTCTTTCATTCATGACATGTTTCTTTGTGTCCGCATTTTGGTTTCTTCCCTGTGTTGATGGAGTGGCTTTGTGTGGTAGGTGACCTATAAGGGGCAGTAGCTCAGCCTCCCCAATCACCTGATGTGGATGCTCTTGGTACACCCCTTTGAGGGCTGAGTGCAAAGTCTTGGTATAGTTAGGCCTTAATTGCTGTTGGTACGCTGGGAGGAATTGACCTCCAGGCCAATCGGCTGTGAGGACTCGCTGTGTCTGTAAGAACTGCTGTGCTGGAGACACACTTATGGTGCAGGACTTGTTTCAGTGGGGCTTTGGTGCTCGCTGAGTCTGACTCTTGAATGTGTCACTTATGGATGTGAGGAGTTGAAATCTGGTTTCTCACACTGACCACTAGGTATACTGGCTTCTGGATCTCCAATGGGGTGCAGGTCAGCTATTGTCTGAGTCCACCCAGCAGGAGCTACAGTGAGAGTTACAGTTTTCTCCTTTTTGCTTAGGGTTTGTAGGTTTTGGAGCTGTCTGATCCGGGCTGAAAGTTTGTTAGGTTAAGCTGCAATAGGGCAGGCCTTTCTTATGCTAAAACTGCTGCTTGGAGCTTGGGTGGGTTTGTAGGTTGTGTGGGGCGGGGTCTCAGGGCGTCACTAGGCTAGGGCGTGGCAAACAGCAATGGCTGCTAGTTAGCTGGCTCTGTGTCTCCGAATGCGTCCCATACCCCAGCGCAGTAAACAATTATTCTTGCACGCAGCTCTGCAAGCAGGCCCCCCTCACTTTCCGACCTGGTAGCAGACAATCCAGCTTCTCCCCGTAGGAGTTTGGATCCCCCGCATCTCCCCAGAAACTGTGTTTCAGAGTAATCGGGGGCTTGTCTCCCCTTTGGGTTGAAAAAAGCAACACCTGCCGCCAGCCCAGATTGTGCACCTCCGTACCTCAGCTTTTCAGCGCTTGTGCATGTCTCAATGCTCTTTTCTCTTTCCTTCTAGTTGTGGAACTTCCACTCAGCCAGCTTTCCCGTGGTTCTGGGTGATAGACCTTTTGTCTTTTAGTTGTAGTTTTGAAATTGTTGTGCGAGGCAGCAGTTTAGGTGTTTACCTACGCCACCATCTTGGATTCCTCCGCAATTAATACTCTTATTCATAATGAAGAATGGGAGCTGGAGAGCAGACACTGGTTTACAGATATGCTGAAATTCCACAAGGGCAGACATTTGCAAGGACAACTTTAATTGAGGATGGAGATGGTCTTTGATTAGACACTTGTTCCCTTCCTTGGAAGGAACTTTCAAGACTTGTTTTCTGTGGCCCTTCGTTCTGCTTTCTAGAAGGATCTTCCTCATCTATTATCTTTATTCACATCCAAAGTAGGCATTGGAGAATATTCCCTCTTTGGTGCTGAGCAGCTTTCTAAGACTACTTCCTGATTATAAATGTTCCAGGGCCCAAGGAGTAGGTTAATATTTGTATGATCACAGGTTGTTTAGTACATTCTAAAAGTTTCTTTGGTAGTATAACACCCATTAAAATTACTAGGTATAGTAGTCAGTATTTTCCTGATAAACAGAACCAATAGGATATATACATAGAGAGAAAGAGATTTGTTATAAGGAATTGGCTCATGAAATTATGGAGGCTTAGAAATCCCAAGATCTGCAAATAGCACACTAGAGAGCTAAGAGAGCTCATGATGTAGTTATAGTTTAAGTCCAGAGGCCTAGGAACCAGGAAAATCAATGGTGCAATATCCAGCCCAAACCCCTATGTTCATAGCAGCACAATTTATAGTAGCTAAGCTTTGGAAACAACCTAAGTGCCCATCAGCAAATGAGTGGATTAAAAAACTGTGGTACATAGACACAATGGAATACTATGCAGCTATAAAAAGAAGGACCTTTTACCATTTGCAACAGCATGGATAGAACTGGAAATCATTATGCTAAGTGAAATAAGCCAATTGGAGAAAGATAAATATCACATGATCTCACTCATATGTGGGCTATAATGATCAACATAATTTGATGAACAAGAATAGATCCAGAGACAAATGGCAGGGGAGGTGGGTGGTTAGAGAGCAGCCAAAGGATTTGTATGCATGCATATTAGCATAACCAATGGACACAGACACTGAGGCAGTAGAGGCTTGCCAGGGGTGGGAATGGCTGGGGTAGGGGGAGGTGTCAAGCATGGAAAAGGGAGACATATGTAAAACTTTAAACAATAAATAAATTTTAAAGAAGGAAAATCCTAGGAAATAAGCAATAAACAACAAAAAGGGAATGATAGTTCAGTTCAAATCTGAAAGCAGGAAAAAGACCAATGTCCCAACTTAAGGCAGTAAGGCATGGGGAGTTCTCTGTCACTAGAGGGACTATTCACTGGTTTTCATTCTATTCAAACCTTCATCTGATTGGATGAGGTCTACCTACATTAGGAATGACAATCTGCTTTACTCAGTCTACTGATTCTAATGTTGATCTCATTCAAAGGCACCAAGTGATTTTACCATGTAATGAGGGTGGCAACTTCTGTATCTAGCCTAAAGAGTTCTCTGCCAGGTTCAAGGATGCCATGCCAGTGTCCTGAAAAATACTTGACAGCATATGTTTCTCTTTTTTTATATTACAGAAAATTAGAGTGGAAGGTACTTAATATAATAGGATCGTTTTCAACTTAGAATGTCTGTGCTGTCTTAACAGGGCAAGCAAGCTAAGAAAGGAAATTTCCAGTCCAGATTCTGGGACAAAGGGAGTGCAAAATCAGCACTGTTCCAGTCAGAGCCTACTGCTCTCTCAGCACTAACACATCCCTAAACCCTCCTTTCACACTTCACCTCTGTCTCCTGGTTCTCCCAACTCATCTTTCTGTGTGCAACCTCCTATCTCCACCAGGGCTGCACAAGCCCATCCTTTTCTGCCTTCCACAGGTCATTTTTTCTCTCAGTCAGCCCTTGCACCAGGTCTGCAAAGCTGTCTTAATTGTAAATTGAACTCTTGTGAGTTCCTGCCTTTCTACAGTTGTTCTGCTGCCATTTCACTCAAACTGCAATTTTTATTTTTCTAGCCACACATCTCCCTAAAAAGCATTTCCAGAGACCACTATTCTTATCCTCACCCTTTGAGTTACAATTCACAATGTATTGCTTTTTACTGAAGCTTTTAAATAGTGATTACAGGGCTCTCATCTCTCAGTAAACTTTTCTAGTTTAAATTACACACCAGGTGCTTTAAATTGTACACTCATTATATGAACATTGTACTGTACTGACCTCTTCTCCAAAACTTTATTTTTAACTTAACTTACAATGAGCATCTTTAAAGAGCTAGGAGCCATGATAGACACTATTAATAGGCACAATAAGATTCTCATTCATGTATGATAGGTAAGGAGAATCAGGTTTAGTGTGGTTTGTTGAGGAAATGACATGGAGAGGCAAGAATCTGAACTTAGATCTATTTCACAGGCTCTTGATATCAATTTATTTTTAAATTGTTAATTAATTTATTTATTGTTAAATATTTCAGAAGCATGCAAAGGTATAACATAATGAACAGTTGAGTCCTGGCTAATCTGCTTAAAAAACTGAATATTAAAAATATGGTTGAAAGCTTTGTAGATGACAATCTATTGCATTTCCCTCACTCATCTTCCATCCCCAAAGTTGCCCTTGGAAAGAACTGGAACTGGGGTGGCCTTTCAGAATTGTCTCCAATTCAGGTAAAGTACTGGGCTTCCATGCCCCATATCCAGCCATTGGATATGGGTTACTGACTCAAGAGTCAGGGCATAAAATTTGGATAAAGTATCTCCCTTTGTCCAAAGATTTAGCTATGAGTTGTCCAAAGCTAACACTCCTGACAGCTGGGAAAATAGTGTTTTGTCTTATATGTGGGATCTAAGAGACAAGTTATAGTATCAAATATAGATACTGATACAAATATTTGCTTCATTGTTGGCTTGTGCTTGCACCTAGGTTTATAAAATAATGTGAGCTTGGTGTATATTGAATTGTTGGTCCAATTTCTTATTGTTCTTAAATCTGTAATTTTCTAGATCTATGATAAAGATTATGAAAACTTATCAAATAAACTGTGATGCTCTCCTTTCATATTCTCTTGTACTGTTTCTTCCTTAAGTGGTTGGAAAAACTCATTGGTAAAACTGTCTGAATTGTTTGTTTGCTTGTTTTTTCATTTGTTAGATATTTAATTTTGGATTGTTATAATGTTGTTTTTAAAAAACTGTAATTTTACTTCGCGCTTCCCACACCCAGCTCAGAACGGGACCCAGGCAACAGAAAGAGACCTGGCCCAGCTCACATCGAGATACAGGTGACAGACAGAGACTTGGCCCAGCTCAGATCGGGACCCAGGTAACAGACAAGAGACTTGGCTGACAGCAGCTGCCCTATATCTAAATTCAGCCTAGCATCTGGAATGCTCAGGGCCCACTCAAGAATGCAAATAATCCTTCCCACTAATATTTATAGGGTAAACTAAGATTGTTGGTGGAGTATTAAATTTGACAGTAAAATAGTAATCGAGTTTTCAGATTAATTCAAATAGGCTAATTGAAATAAGTGAATATTCAAGTAAAGTTAATTGTACTGTTCTTAAAGTAATAACTAAAATTTCTATTGGTAGTTCATCGCATGGTAAAATTCCTGAATATGCAGTGAACCTAAAGCAGTCATATGTGTGGGCAAAAAAAAATTTTTTTTAAATTTAAATTTAGAGTTATCAAGACTGCATTATAAAATTTACAAAAACCTCCATTAATTAAAAAAAAGGGGGGGATAGTAGGGCAATATCATGTAAGGAAAAATATCCTATAAGTAAATTGCATCTAGAAAATTTTTACTTTACCAAATTAAGTTTCATTTGCAATGCTAACAGCAAGACGGCCATTAAAAACACACATGGTGTCTAAATAAGACAAAGGAAAATTGTTTGAACAAAAATAAAAAGGATCCCAAATCAATTATATAGAAAAGATTCCTTTATTAACTTGTGGTCGAGAATATATTTGTATATTTTCAGAAAACAACCCCAAGACCAGATGGATTCCTGCAACAGAGAGGAATTGACAGGTGTGCTCCAACCATGAAGACAAGAGGAAAAAAACAGTCCAGAGATGGAAGACGCTGACAACGCCTTGCCATGTGAGCAGTCAGCAG
This sequence comes from Corynorhinus townsendii, assembly GCA_026230045.1. Classification (NCBI taxonomy): domain Eukaryota; kingdom Metazoa; phylum Chordata; class Mammalia; order Chiroptera; family Vespertilionidae; genus Corynorhinus; species Corynorhinus townsendii. Next base: position 84,828,268 of record JAPDVU010000005.1, read on the forward strand.
CTGTGCACCGCTGCAGGTTACCTAGGACCAAACCAGAGAGGGTCAGACCTGCATTGCTAACATGTGCCCACCATCCAGATATCATTGCTGACATGTACACATAAGGAACTGTTAGACAGTGAAATGGGGACTCAGAACTGTTGGACATTGAAATTGGGACTCAAACATTTTTTTGTTTTGTCTTGTTTTGTTATTATATGTTTATTTCTAGTCTGCAAAGGCAAAACTTTTTAAAGGAAAGAAATGGTGGGAAAAAGATACAGAGGCAAAGAAGCATTGAACAGACTGTCAAACTACATTGGGAAGACAGGGGAGGTTGGGCGAGGGGGGCTGTAAGAGACCAACCAAAGGACTTGTACGCATGCATATAAGCACAACCAATGGATATAAGACACTGGGGCGGGGGGGAGGGCGGGCAGATGAAGGCATGTACTGGGGGGTAGGGGAGGTCTGGGGGAGATCAATGGGGGGGAAAAAAGGAGACATATGTACTATTATTTGTAATACTTAAAACAATAAAAAATATTTTTTAAAAAAACACTGTAATTTTATTTTTCTTTTTGAGTTTATTTTGGTGATATTTTTTCCTAGGAAATTTTTTGGTTTGCATAGGTATTCTCATTTATTAGTATAAGTTGTTCATAATCATCTCTGATCTCTTCGAATCACTAATCTATATGTATGTCCCCTTTCCATTATTATTATTATAAACATATGATTAATCATTAATCATTAATGTTAATCATTAACCCCATATTCATCAGGGTAAAATAAACAATGTTGCAATATAAACTACTTTCAACATCAATAACTTAACACATCAACAATGCATTTCTTGCTAATGCAGAGACCAGTGCAGGTAGCTGTCGCAATAACCCAGGCTGCTATGAGGACTTCCCGAGGCGTGGAAGTATATGGTGGCTTTTCAGTGCTTCAGCCCTGAAGTGATTGACATTTCACTTTCACTCACATTTACTTATCCAGAAATACTCACATGGTCCTTCCAAACTGGAAGGAAACTGAGAAGTTAGGTGTTTCAGAAGAAGAGTTGAAAGAGATATTATTGAGCACCCTACGTGTCTATCACATATTTAACAGAATAGAATTTAAATTTAATCAACATCTCCATTCTTCTACCAAACAATTGAAGAATACTAGGATACCTCAACTTTAACAGTCTCCTTTTTTCGTATCTGTAATAGTTACTCAGTCATTTATTTTGTCGCAGTGTGTATTTCTAATTCTTTAATAAAATATTGTTTATTATTATTATTATTATTACTATAATCATTATGAGAGAACATAACCTCATCTCCCATCCCTTACCCTCATCAAGACTTTCATGACCTCTCCGGGTGTTTCTGTAAGAATTAAGCAGTCTAGCTATTACAGGAAAAGACTAAGCCTGATGCTGCTAAAACAGCTGGGAGCTCCTGGCATTCAAATTTTGTGGAACATTTTACTCACTAATGGATTAAACTTAGAATATACTGCTTAAAAATTCATATCATGTGCAGGATTATTCTGAATGTTGGTGCAGTCCCCATATATGTCAAATCTGAAATCATGATCCCTAGGAAATATTAAGGTCTGTCAAATAAATACCTCCTATTGTGCTCCTTTCCAATTCACATCTTCATGCACTGTCATCTTAGATTCTTCTATTAGAGAAGAGGTCTGTTTCTTCTTTTCAGGAGGATATTCTCCCTTGCCATGCCTTCCCATTTGCCTCCTCTACGACATTGTCTTATTAATAATTTCCTTTCTTTTACACATTAAATTTTTTCTTTCTTTCCTGGCATTTTCCCTCTGCTAATAAACATACTTGAGCCTCTAGATTCTAAAAGCAAACAAAAGACCAAAATTAAATGCTTCATTCAATCACAAACTGCCCCCCCACCCTGTTCCTTGAACACTAGTAGCCAGTTAGTTATTCATTCTCCCTATTTCCCTTCTTAAAAGGACTAAGAAGGGACCATTACCAGTGGTATGCCATCAGGTGGGGAGAGAGGGATCTGAGTGTTCAAACATCACTTTTATCCACAGTTGTCACTAAAGCCAAGGCTTGTCCAGATATTAAGTGCACACCAGGAGGAAATCCAATAGCCTGGTTCTCAAATCTGACAAAAGTCATTTTAAAGTAGGGGCAAGGCCTGGCCCATGTGGCTCAGTGGTTGAGCATGGTCCCATGACCTGGTTGCAGACTCCATCCCCAGTAGGGGGCATGCAGGAGGCAGCCAATGTTTCTTTCTCATTGATGTTTCTGTGTCTCTTCTCCCTCTCCCTTTTTCTCTCTTAAATCAATAAAAACATATTTAAAAAAATAAAGTGGGGCAAATTCAAAGTCCAGGAGATCCTGGAGGTGAAGCTCAGGGGGAAAACATCAGTACAGTAATTTTGGAGCCAGCGAGAAGCTACTACTGCACCTGATCAGTCCCTGGTTTCTCGGCTTTCAGGCGCCTATCCAAGATAATTATAGGTGAAACAGAGAAGTAAGGAAATATTGGAATTTAAAATTTGAGACTTTGTTGCTGTTTGTACTTTTCTGCGGGGGCAGATGCAAACCCAAGGCCCTGGTGGTTCCGAATTCACATGTAAATGTATCAGCTGACGCACCTGTGAAGCATAAAGGTGGCTAAAGGTTCATTCTGAAGGTCAATAGCTGTAAAATTTAACTTTTTTTCTTAACGTTTTTGTTTAAATCTTCTCTCTAAAATCAAGACAAATTTCCCTTTAAGCATGATTTCATTTTGTGAAGTTCCTTCCTTTCTTGCTGGTGGGAAGATATGAATGAAAAGGACTCACAAGGATTAATGTCACTGATGAAGGTAACATCTGAGAGGAGGGGGAATGCCAAAGGCCTGATCCCATCACTGAAAACTAATATCTTATAAAGAGTGGTAAAAATAAACACATTTTTAATTTTCCACTTAAAACAAATGCATCCATAGTAACAGCATCCACAATCTACTCTGGGTAAGTGCATATGTAGGTATAATTTTAGTCCCCAAGGCTGGCTCAGCCTAGGAAATAAACAACTGAATCTACATACTACATAACTAGTGATGATAAGGCACCATCACACACTTCAAAACCAGTTAAAGACACATTAAAAGATCTTGCCTGGGAAGTATTAACCCACCCACTGTATTCACCAGACCTTGCTCCTTCAGATTACCACTTAATCTGATCGATGGCACACACCCTTTCTGAGCAGTATCTTCTCTCTCTTTTTGTTTTCAAGAGATCATCTCATTTTTTCCCCCAAGTCAAAATTTTTCAACGCGTTACTGTTCTTCTAAATACACTTATCTGTCAGCAGCGTGCTTTGATTCCTGCAGTGCTGATCCTCAGCTCAGACACGGGCTTCTTTTTGAAAAACAAAAGTACACGCTAGTGAGTCTTAGCTGCCAGGGTGTCTGCTCGTTTTCTCAGAAAGTACAGATTCACTCACTGGAGGCCTTATTATTCATAAATGCATAATATCTTCCTACATTTCCAGAATGTAGGAGAAAAACAGACATCTTTAACTTTCTAGCTCCCTGGCAGCCCCACGCAGCTTTGTCCGTTGCAGTAACCAAGAATTTCTGGGGTTCCCGAGGCCCAGGTCTGTAGTGTCCTTGACAGAAGGACCCCTCTGGGCCCCTGCAGCCAGGTGTGCTCTCTGCACCTTGGTGAGGTTCCTGCTAACAATGACATCTCAACACTTACTTTCCTTTTTCTGAGAAGCCAAAAGGACTTTAAAGATTCGTGTGGCCTCACACACGTTAACAACATGGGATGTTCTGCACTGAGAAGCACGGGGCTTCCAGAGGGGAAACTGTAGAAGTGTGGGTAGCTATAGAAAAGAATAGCAAAAAATTCCTGGAAATCTGTGTGTGTGTGTGTGTGTGTGTGTGTGTGTGTGTCTCTCTTGTTTCCCATCTCTCCAATCAAACCCACCAACAACAGTGCACAAGGATTCCCTTTTCTCTACATGCTTGCCATCACTTGCTGTTTGCTGATTTATTGACGGTAGCCATTCTGAGTGATACCTAATCGTAGTTTTATTTGCATTTCTCTAATGATTAGTGATGTTGAGCATTTTTTTTCGTATGTCTCTTGGCTTTCTATATGACCTCTTTGGAGAAGTGTCTATTCAAGTCCTTTGCCCATTTTTAAATTGGATTGTTTGTCTTCCTAGTGTTGAGTTTTATAAGTTCTTTATATATTTTGGAAATTAACCCCATATCAAATAGATCATTGGTGAATATGTTTTCCCTTACAGTTGGTTCTCTTTTCAAGTTGTTGATGGTTTCCTTTGCTGTGCAGAAACTTTTGAGTTTGATGTAATCCCTTGCCCTCAGAGACATATCAGCAAAAATATTATTGCAAGAGATGTCTGAGACTTTACTATGTTTTCCTCTAGGATTTTATGGTTTGATGAATTACATTTAAGTATTTTATCCATTTTGAGTTCAGTCTTGTGTATGGTGTAAATTGATGGTCTAGTTTCATTATTTTGCATGTATCTGTCCAATTTCCCCAACATCATTCATTGAAGAGACTGCCTTTACTCCATTGTATGATCTTGCCTCTTTTGTCAAATATTAATTGACCATAGAGACATGGGTTGATTTCTGGGCTCTCTATTCTCTTCCATTGAGCTATATGTCTATTCTTATGCTGGTACCAGGCTCGTTTGATTATAATAGTCTGTATTATAATTTGATATCTAGTGTTGTGATACCTCCAACTCTTTTTTTTCTTTCTCAAGATTGCTGAACTGTTGGTAGGAACGCAGACTGGCATGGCCACTGTGAAAAAACAGGATGGCATTTCCTTAAAAAATAAAAACTAGAAATGCATTTTGACCCAGCAATCCCACTTCTGGGAATATGTCCTAAGAATCCTGAAATACCAATCAGAAAGAATATATGCATGCCTATGTTCATAGCAACGTTATTTATAATAGCCAAGATCTGAAAACAGCCCAAGTTTCCATCAGAAAATGATTGGATAAAAAAGCTGTGGTACATTTACACAATGGAATACTATACAACTATAAAAGAGAAGGAATTCTTACCCTTGTGACAGCATGGAGGGACCTGGAGAGTATTATGCTAAATGAAATAGCCAGTCAGAGAGAGACAAGTACATTTGATCTCACTCATATGTGGAATCTATGAACAAAATAAACTGAGGAACAAAATGGAACCAGAAGTATAGACACATGGAACAGACTGACCAGTGCCTGAGAGGAGGAGGGTTGGAGTGACTGAATAAAGAAGGTGAAGAGATGAGCTAAAGAACATATATGAATACCCATAGACACAGACAGTAGTTTGGTGAAGGCCAAGGGAGGTGGAGGCAGGGGTGGGCAAAGGGAAGGGGGAAAGGGAGACAACTGCAATAATGCCAACATTAAAGATTTTTAATTAAAAAAAGAAAAGAAAATCTACTGAACATAGATGTTAATGGATCAGAACCCTCAAACATTTTTAAGCCCCCTGCCCCTACAACAAGAGATAAGCTGGTTAAAAATATTTCTAGGTTCAGTCCCTTCTTGCTCTCTGAACCCAGCAATTTGTACAAGTTCCTCTCCGGCTTTTACTCATTCTTGCTACCTAATCTTTCTGATTCTTATCTTGAGCAAATTTCTTCCATGACCAAAAGATAACCTCTGTTGACCCTAGCTTTATGTAAGGCTGCGAGTGCATGTGTGCTTGTGAATTATGAGAATTTAAGAATGCATAAGAAAATCTTTATTCTCAGATTGTTTTCTTAGTTCCCTGCACAGTAATTTTATCAACTCATCCTTATGAGAGAAGGACCATCATCACAAGAATATTGAGACTCCAGTGTTTTAAGAGACATGTAGCTATTTATAGTTACAGTCATAATTTGAATTTAAGTTTGCTGATGAAAAAATATTTGCTCTTTCCAAGTCTAAACAAGAAATATATGAAGGTATAGAGTTACATTTGAGGAAATCCTTGCTTCAACAATTACAAACTCAAGAAATTGAGAACATTTTCCAATTGGTCTGATTTTCCTGATAACATGATTGAACCATTCACTGATTGGAGCTCAGGGGTATACTAGGGGATAATGCAATGTCAGACATCAGTACAAGAATGAAATAGGAGGAGCTTTATGGCATCTGGGATTAAACCAGTTGGCTTTCTTTAAATAAATTTTCAAGTCAATTGCATCAAAATATTAATTATTTGATTATTTCATGCCTACATTAGCTAAATCTGGGTGGTACAGCAGTAAAAATGACAGATATATGGTAGGCTGAATAGTGGCCTCCCAAAGATGACTATGACTTAATCCCTTGTGAATATGTTACATTTCATAGAAAAGGAACTTCACAAATATGATTAAGGTTAAGGATTTGAAAATGAAAATACTATTTGGGGGTTGCATTAACAAGATATCACAGACTTGGTGGAGTAAATGACAGATACTTATTTGTTCACAGTTCTAGAGCCTGGACATTCAAGATCAAGGTGGCATTGGGACTTATTCTGGTGAGACCCCTCTTGCTGGCTTATAAATAGTTGTCTTCTCCCTCTGTCTTCACATGTCCTCTTTATTCTCTGTGTGTGCATGAAGAGGGGGGGGGGGGGCGGTGAGAGAGAGAGAAGAAAGAGAAAGAGAGACAGAGAGAGAGAGAGAATCTGGTATCTTTTCTTTTTCTTATAAGGACATCAGTCCTAACAAATTATGGCTTCATTTGACCTCCTCAAAGGCCCTTTCTACCTCCAGAAAACAGTCACCTTTGGAGTTAGGGCTTCAACATATAAAACAGTAGAGAGAAGTTCACAAATCAGTCTGTAACAAATAGTATCCTGAATTATCCATGTGGGTCCAATCCAACCATACGAGTTAAAAACAGAGACTTTTCCCTGGATAAAGTCAGATAAATAGGGTGCAAAAGAGCCAGGAGAAAGTTTAAGTCTCAGAGGGACTCAACCTGATATTGCTGATGGGAGGAGCCACAAGCCAGAGAGAGCAGGTGGCTTTTGGAAGATAAGAATGTCCTTGCAACTAAACAAGTAAAAAAAAAAAAAAACCTCAGTCCTACAACCACACAGAATTGAATTCTACCAACAACCTGCATAAGCCTGGAAGCAGATGCTCTCCTAGATCCTCCAGAAAGGAATCGGCTCTATAGGTATCTTGATTTCAGCTTTTTTTAAACTCAAGCAGGGAAACAAACCAAACCCACTGGATTTCTAAAAAGCAGAAATCTGAGATAATAAATTTGTGCTACTATTAGCTTCAACATCTGTGGCACCTTGTTATAGCATCAAAAGGAGACTAATATATATATATATATATATATATATATATATATATATATATATATATATATGAACTCTTCTTTCCTAGAGCTTATATCCTAGTGGGAGTGATACCAATAGAGCCAGCTGAGCAAATATGTAAAGAGTAAAAGAATTGTTATGCGAGAAACAAGTCAACAGATGAAGTGAAGAATGACATGGGGGACCTATGCATTAAGAGTTGTTGGTAAAAGTGATATTTAAGCTTTTAGTGATATTTAGGCTGCTCAAAGAACCAGAACACGAGCATCCTGTGCAGAGGGAACACAGCTCAGGATATTCAAGAAACTGCAAGATGTCCAGAGAGGTTGAGCATAGCAAAGGGCAGAATTTAGAAAAAATGAAATTATAAAGTAGCCTGAGTAGAGAGCTTGCAATGGTTTATAAAGTGCAATTAGAAATTTGGATTTTATTCTCAGAACACCAGGAAATCCTTGTAAGTTTTTAAGCAGGAGAGTACTATGAGAATGAAATTTTGAAATAGAAAGAGGGCATTAATAGAAAAACTAGAGAAATTTTTTAAATGGCATTAGTCTAGTTAAGTGGTCAGCAAACTGCGGCTCGTGAGCCGCGGTTTGCCACTCTGTTGACTAATGAGTTTGCCGACCACTGGTAAGGCATTACCCTTACCAGAAGTTTTGGCTTCAGGTTAAAGACATTAGTACATGATTAAAATGTTTTTTAAGTGGTTTTCCCTAAGGCAGTGGTCTGCAAACTCATTAGTCAACAGAGCGGCAAACCAACCACTGGGCTAGTTAATAGTATTTTACCCGTGTTAATTTCTTAGTTTTTACCATTGTACCATATATAAGCTGTGAACTTTAGAGGAAGCTGGGTGAAGGGCTTATGGGAACTCTGTAATATCTTAGCAACTTTTCTACAAATCTAAAATTATTTCAAGAACAAGTTAGAAAGGCAAAAAATGTCATGACCCACTTTCTAATTTAGGAAGGTCTTTTCTTCTTACTTCTCAGTTGGAGTATGGGTTGTTAAGGCAGAAGAGTGAGCGTGTGAATACCAGTCAGGAAACTAATTCATTGATCCAAATGTGAGACAGTGGACAGAATTTGCTAAGGGGCAAGGTCAAAATCGGCTTTTGAAGCAGAATCCCCAGTTCCTGATGATGAATGTGCTATGTGAGTGTGCATGTGAGTGTGTGTGTGTGTGTGTGTCTGTGCGTGTGTGCAAGTGTTCATTGTTGGAATGAGCAGTGAAGGAGAGAAATTAAATTCTAGGTTTTTAACCTGAAAAATTAGGTAGTGGCTTCATTTACTAATGGGATGATTACAGCATGTGGGGCCATCCATTCCTATAAACAAACAAGAGAGTTAACATCCAAGAAAGAACCTCAGACCAGTGGATTCGTGCTAGGAGGATATTTCTTTTTTTTTTTTTTTACCAACATCCAAACTTTTTTTAAAATGAGAACAATGATAAATATTATTTCTTTGATGTGTCTCTTAGCCCAGTATCCACCAGGAATTCTTCACAATAGCAACACAGTAGCTACCAGGCTAGCAATTCTCAGGCTTTGATTAAGGCCTTGTCTCACCCTATAGTTCTTTTTTTTTTTTAAATAAATCTTTATAGTTCAGATTATTACAGGTGTTCCTCTTTTTTTTTTCCCCATAGCTCCTCTCCACCTGATTCCCCACCCCACCCCATGTCCTTACCCCCCACCACTGTCTTCATCCATAAGAGTAAGATTTTTGTCCAAGCTCTTCCCACACCCCTCACACCTGCTTCCCCTGAGAGTCGTCAGTCCACTCCCTTTCTATGTCACTGATTCTATTATATTCACCAGTCCATTCTGTTCTTCAGATTTTTATTCACTTGATTTTTAGATTCACTTGTTGGTAGGTATGTATTTGATGTCATTTTGTTGTTCATAATTTTTATCTTTACCTTTTTCTTCTTCTTCCTCTTCTTCAAGAATATCCTTCAGCATTTCATGTAATCCTGGTTTAGTGGCGATGAACTCCTTTAGCTTTTTCTTATCTGAGAAGCTCTTTATCTGACCTTCAACTCTGAATGATAGCTTTGCTGGGTAGAGTAATCTTGGTTGTAGGTTCTTGCTGTTCATCACTTTGAATATTTCTTGCCACTCCCTTCTGGCCTGCATAGTTTCTGCTGAGAAATCAGCTGACAGTCGTATGGGTACTCCCTTGTAGGTAACTAACCATTTTTCTCTTGCTGCTTTCAAGATTCTCTCTTTGTCTTTTGCCCTTGGCATTTTAATTATGATGTGTTTTGGTGTGGTCCTCTTTGGATTCCTTTTGTTTGGGGTTCTGTGCGCTCCCTGGACTTGTAAGTCTATTTCTTTCACCAGGTAGGGAAAGTTTTCAGTCATTATTTCTTCAAATAGGTTTTCAGTATCTTGCTCTCTCTCTTCTGGCACCCCAAAAATTCGGATGTTGGTATGCTTGAAGTTGTCCCAGAGGCTCCTTACACTATCTTCATATTTTTGGATTCTTTTTTCTTTTTGTTTTTCTGGTTGGGTGTTTTTTGTTTCCTCATATTTCAGATCTTTGGTTTGATTCTTGGGGTACGGTGATCTATAGTTGAGTTTCTGTATATTCTTTATTTTAGACAGTGTATGCTTCATTTTTGACTGGTCCTTTTCCATTTTTTTGGCATTCTCATTAAGGTCCTTGAAGGTCTCACTAAGGTCCTCAGAAGTGTCATCAAGTTTCTCGGCGGTTTTTAGAAGATTCTTGAGTAACCTTATAAATGTGGTTCTGAACTCTATGTCATCTAGTAGTTTGCTTTCCTCCATTTCTTTCATTCGTGACATGTTTCTTTGTGTCCGCATTTTGGCTGCTTCCCTGTGTTGATGGAGTGGCTTTGTGTGGTAGGTGACCTATAGGGGGCAGTAGCTCAGCCTCCCCAATCACCTGATGTGGACGCTCTTGGTACACCCCTTTGTGGGCTGAGTGCAAAGTCTTGGTGTAGTTAAGCCTTAATTGTTGTTAGTACGCTGGGAGGAATTGACCTCCAGGCCAATCGGCTGTGAGGACTCGCTGTGTCTATAAGAACTGCTGTGCTGGAGACACACTTATGGTGCAGGACTTGTTTCAGTGGGGCTTTGGTGCTCGCTGAGTCTGCCTCTTGAATGTGTCGCTTATGGATGTGAGGAGTTGAAATCTGGTTTCTCACACTGACCACTAGGTATACTGGCTTCTGGATCTCCAATGGGGTGCAGGTCAGCTATTGTCTGAGTCCACCCAGCAGGGACTATAGCGAGAGCTACAGTTTTCTCCTCTTTGCTTGGGGTTTGGAGGTTTTGGAGCTGTCTGACCCAGGCTGCAATTTTGTTAAATTAAGCTGCGATAGGGTAGGCCTTTCTTATGCTAACACTGCTGCTTGGAGCTTGGGTGGGTTTGTAGGTTGTGTGGGGCCGGGTCTCAGGGTGTCACTAGGGTGTGCCTCCGTACCTCAGCTTTTCAGCGCTTGTGCATGTCGCAATGCTCTTTTCTCTTTCCTTCTAGTTGTAGAACTTCCACTCAGCCAGCTTTCCCGTGGTTCTGGGTGATAGACGTTTTGTCTTTCAGTTGCAGTTTAAATTGTTGTGCGAGGCAGCAGTTTAGTTGTTTACCTATGCCACCATCTTGGATTCCTCCGGAGGATATTTCTTTAAATTTTCACATGGCTTTCTTTTTCTTTCTTAGTAAAGTTCTTATTAGAAATGCCATTTTATCACAGCTGTGCTAGGCAGACCAAGAAAAGAATAAAAATTATCTGTTTATGCTTGAGCTGCAGTAAAATGGGGAGAGTAATGGCAGGTGAATCAAGATTGTGGACCATCTATGGCAAATATTTTGGGGACATAAATATATTCAATATTTTGAACCAGGTGGTTCTCTTTTTCTCTTTTCATAGAGGGAGAGAGAGAGACACATATACAGTATATGGTATATATTGAATATATAACTATATATATAATTACATATACAACTATATATAACTATATATATATATCACTATATATATATATATATATCACTATATATGTGTATACACAGACATTCATAGCTATATCTTTATAAAACAAACCAACTCTTTCTTCATACCAGGCACAGAAGTTGTAGCATCTGAAAATCATTGCTGAGTTTATTATTAGAAAATTGATAAAGGATCTTCTGGGAAGGATTTAAAGCATAAGAAAGTTTATATTATTCCCCCAAATCAAGGTTGATGATGATCACCAAATGAGGGAACAGAAAAATGTCCCCACTTAGTGTGTCTGAGCCATGAATGAAGGATTCTCATTACCCTCTTTTGTTAGAATTATTTCATAGATCACTCACTTTATTGGTTTCTAGTCCAGATCTATAGAGAGTTCAATGCCTGTCTCTCTTCTTCTAAACAGTGTGTAAAGTGAAGTTTTAAGAGGAGCCTAATTCAGAGGCCAGAGACAAAACATGGACCACCATCTTCATGTAGCTTAGATTGTGTTACAAAATAGAGGGTCTGACTTTCTTGGTTACTTTGTTCAGTTGATATAGCAGAAACACCTTCCGTTTAATTAATTTAAACAATTGTTTGCATTTTAGATATATTGTGTAATATAATATGCCGCAAAGAATATTTATTTAGATATAACAAACATATTATTATAGAAAGAACAATCTCATTTTATTGGGATGAATTCAATTTTACTTTTCAAATGGAAATTTTTCCAAATAAATTTCTATTTATTCAGTTTGATTTAGAAATCTGAAGGCAGGGTGCCTTTACTGTACAAGTTCTTTAGTTTTTATTTAAATATATTGAAAAAAAATGGGTCTAGGAATGTTCCATTCTAACCCTAACCCTATCTTTAAGGATTTGGCCCTGCCTTTCTAATACTCCCTTGCTATGGAACACTGTGCTCCATTTGAGAAAGCCAGAGATGCTTGGATGTTCAATTTCTCTCCAGTTGTTACCACTGTTGCTGTCTCCTATAGACCACTCCTCATTTCCCTGGAGAGTCTAGCTTTCCCATGGTCTAGCAGTGTGCCCGACCCTACCTGTCTACTACTTTAGGCATCAATTCCTTTGCTTTGACTTCAGTGACATGGTCTGATAATATTACCTACACATCGCCTGCCTTTCACAAGGCAGTTAACTTCAGTATCGCCATCCAAATGGGGGATAACAGATAAATATAAAAAGCTCTTTAATAACTAGAAAGTTGTTGGCGCTACCGGCTGAGTCTATTGAGGTGAGACCAAGTTGACCTTCAAGGACAGAGTGAAGATATCCCATGAAGCAATTGTACAAACCTCTAAGTGGAACTCCCTTCTTTAAGCGATCACCTGGTGGTAGACATCACTTCCTCGCTTAAAAGCATTATCATTCTCTGTTCTTTAACTTGGTTATCTTTTTGCAGGCTGAACCCCCTGCTGAACTCTTCAGACATGCACTACTCACCCCAGTATACCCTCTCTTGGCAGTGAGTAAGTCGCAAATAAAAAGGTTCTCTCCATCAAGTCGATTGAGGAGGGCAGGTGGCAGGGTACCAATGATGCTTTTAGTCTCCATGCTGCTTAATGTCTCCAAGATCAAAAATAAAGATCACGGGAGGAACAGGTGATCAGCGGGTGACAACTGATGACTGTACTCGGTTCTGGATGAGTTGTGCGACTCAGACAAAATGGACGGCCCCATTTAAAATGACTTCAGAAGTATCAAAGGAGGCCTCTGTAGTTACCGTATGTGCCTTCAGACTCTAATATTATTTTCCAGTCCTGCTGGTGCTCCTATTGAAGAGTGAGAAGGAAATGTGAAAAATGATTTCTTGTCATTCAGACTTCTTTCCCACATGCTTTTCCCAAAGAGGAATACAAATTTTATATGTGGGTTTGGAATGGGCTTGAGACAGTTTACCCCCATTCACAGAAATGTTTGTAGGATACAAAAAAATAGGCCTACTGTGGCCAGCAGTTTTCACCAAGAAAAATAATAGATAATTACTCACTATGGGCATTATATCCCAAGATAAAGAGTAGTCATGGGGCAAGTTACATAGTTTTAGTTGTTATATTTATTAACCAAGTTTAAATTTTCATACTGGAATGGCTTGTCAACTCCTTATATTCTGTTCATAATGATCAAAATAAAATCAAAAATTTTCCCAAAAGTTGATACGGCAAATATGTGTTTTTTTTTTAAGTATTGGTATTGTTAACATCATAAAAACTCAAGTAGTACAAGGGAAACATATGAAACATCTCCTTCCCACTCTAAATTCCCAGTGTCTTCATTCTCTCTCTCTAAACTAACCGCTATTCCTGATTTCAATGTATTCTTCCAGAGATAGTTTATCCTTTTTCCTTTTTTACACAACTAAGGACATACCATCTTTGCTGTTCTATACTTTACCTCTTCCATTTAACTATTTTTATATTTGTATAAATATGTGTGTTTAACTCATTTTTAATGGCTACATATCATTCTATAATATAAAAGCCTCCAAAATTTACTTATCTTGTTTCTATTAATAATTAGATTGTCTTTGGTATTATAAACAATGCAGCAATTAATATTATTATGCAATTTTTGTGCATATGCTTGAAGTTTTTTGTAAGATACATTTCTCAAATGCAAAAATTTTTTAAAGCTGTGCATTTCTAACAGATATTACTGATTGTCTTTCAAATTGGTACCAAACTAAATAATCACTGATAATGCATGATATTACCTATTTCTCCACATAATTGTTAACACAATGTATATTTAAATTTAATTTACTTTGTCCACTTGAGAAATTAAAAGAATGCTATCTTTAAACTTGTTTTTGACTAGTAATTATAAATGAGGCTGAGTTGATTTTCATGCATTTAAATATCTTTGATTGTGATTTGCCATCTTTTTCCCATTGATTTGAAATGCCACCTATATATTATATTGTTGGCACATGTGAAATTGCCATTTTAATGAGTCAGAAAAGGTTGAAAATCAGCAACTTCAGACAGGATAAATGGATAGTTATATAAACAGATGGATAATACATACTTGTATCAAAATTTAATCAATATGACAAAAATAAAGAATAAGATATCTCTTTAGATTATTCTCTTTCAGAAATGTTCTTACATTCCCATATTTTTATATGAACATATAAAAATGTCATCCTTTTTCAAAAAATTAACAATGCTTTTTTAAAAATGTGTATTAAATTACATTTAAATTTCGATTTAGAGGTTATATCTTTACACTCTTGAATTTTCCTATCTTCCTCTTCTGAGATACAAAAATTCAGTCTTTTAAATTTATTAAATCTTCAATTTTTCTCAGCAGATATCACAAGTTTTCCTTTCATGTAGGTCTTATTTCTATTTATTAATTTTATTTCTGGATATTTTATAAATGTCATGACCATTAAAATAAGATTTTTATCTTCTATTATATTTTCTGATTTTGAGTCTGTATAAGAAAATATTGATTTTGAGTACTAACTTTATAATCTAATATTTAAATACTTTATGATAATATAGTTAATTTCATTGAGTTATCAAATATATAATTATATCAGCTATACATAATAATATTGTCTATCTCTTACATTTATATACTTTTTTATATCTAATTGCATCAGCTAGTATTTGTAAAACAAATATTTTGTTGTTAAGGAAGATTCTGGTTTCTGGTTTGAAATATATGTGTGCTGACAAAGTATTCATTTATTTCTATGAACATTTTATTAAGAATTTTCATAAAATATGCCTATTAAGTTATATTAAATACTACTTTAGAATGTCTTTCACAGACTGAAAGAATTATATGATTTTTCTCCTTTGATCTCTATTTACAAAAATTGTATTAATAGGTTTACTAAAATTGAACCATCCTTGCATTCCTGATGTAATTGCACTTAATTGTGATAAAGTCTTCTTTCATGTGTTGCTGAATTCCATTTGCTAATCAAATATTTTATTTCAAATTTTATAATCAATATTTGTAAATGAGATTGGTTTGTGGCTTAATGGTGTAATATTATTAATACAATAATGGTCTTAGAAAAAAGAAATTGGAAAATTTTACCTTTCTCAATTCTTTGGAATAATTTATGTAACATATAAGCAAATTCATCTCTACATATTAGAAAAATTTACCTGTGAAGTTACCTAGGTCTGGTGTTTGCAAAGAGAGAGTTTGGCAACATTTTTATTTCTTCTAAGATTCATAATATGTTTTATTTCCTCTCAAATATTTTATTTTAATCATTTCTTCTATAAAATGTTAATGTAGTTTATATTTTTCAATTTTTAAAAAATAAAATAGACCATTAATAAAATAATAGAATGACACTTGAACATATTTGGATGAGCTCAAATCCCATCTAAAGAAGGGTTCAAATTATTAATCAATTATTCACAAAACATTTGTGTTTATATGCATGACTTCTGTTGTTTCTATGTATAAGAATGGGCAGATTCAGGAGCAAAAAAAAACCACAAAAACTAGTTTCATGTGTGTATGTGTTGTGTATGTTATATGTATCTAAGCGGTTTTGACAATATTTCCATTCATAAATTATTTCATTTCACCATTATATAGTTGCATAAAATCTGAAAGTTAATACAGGGTGGGGCAAAAGTAAGTTTATAGTTATGAGTACATGAAACAGAGTTTACTTTTTTATTATTTATTAATTATTGCATTATTTTCCATATGAAAATCTGTAAATCTACTTTTGCCACACCCTGTACATACATACAAAATTGTTGATTACAACTTTATTATCTTATAAGTGAAGAAATTCTGAAAAGTAGGTAATATGCCCAAGTTTTTAAAACTAATACAAAGTTGAGCTAGGACTAGAAACCATGCTTCAGAATTCTAAGATTATTTGTACTCTACTATTTTCCTTCTACTCCTTAAAAAGAATGAAGAACTGTAGAATTATTACTTTTAGTTTTATAATTTGTAGTATAAGTGTATATGAGTTTTAAACAATGTATAAATCCTTTAACTGAGAAAATACTATCATAAGTCAAAAGACTTTTAAACTTTTTTTCAATATATCTATCAGCATAGTTAATTACATTTTTAAAATAATTTTTGTAAATTATAGTTAAGATACACTTTGTCATACATGATTCTTGTCTCTACAGTATGCAAAAGAAATTCTTATTAACAACCAAAGGAATAGTGTGTGAAACTACAAAAAATGATAAAAGACAATGTTATCTTGAGTTCTGCTGTTCATTCAAAGGAACAACTAATGAGGACTGAGAGTGGTTTTGTCAGATTCATGGAGAAGGTAGAAGCCTTCCTTAAACACAATAGGTATTGGTGAAAATTTTGGAATTTAGAGATAATTTTTGGTTTTCAAAGCAACGTAAGTATGAGCATAGATGCCAAAATGACATTGAAATGATGTAATGGTATAAAGAGTAATTTTCTTCCTTTTAAGTTGTTTAGAATTTTGAGCAAATAACAGTCTACATTGGAGAGTGCCATTTGTATGATTACATTCAACAGAACAGAAATAAAGTCATATGTATTTTGACAACTAAGACCATTTTCTTTTTCAGCCATTATGTTCAATATAAGTGTCTGGGATTAGATTAGCTAAAAAAAGGTACATACACATGGGATTTTGGAGATACAGAGAGCCCAGAATTTCAAGAGCAAGAGCCACCCAAACCTAGCATAACATAAAGACATTTTTATATTCATAAAAACATTTTTAATGCACCACCTTCACCAGCATCTTTCTTGGTAACCACACCATCTTATGATGGCTAGGAAATGTTGGGGAAAGAGAAAAATTAACCTAAGAAGATTCTAATATTTACATTTTCCATGTCTTCAACTCTTTTAATATTGTAAATATACCATAGTGAGACATCTCTATGACTCATACCAAACATCAAATATCTGAATGATAAACATGAGCCACATAAGAGAAATAAATCTTCTTCATTTTCTTACTTTTCCCTATGATCATCAAGGATTGTACATGACACTAAAACAGGAGAACTTTACCAGGGAGAGTCTCACAATGTTAGCTGTAAATGAAAAATATAAAATTCTGGCAATTAGAGATATTTTGCTTTAAGAAACTTCAGTGAATAAGGAAAGGTGCTTAAACTTTTTTGCCTATTTGGAAATAACCACTTTTTAACTAATATAAATTTCTTTCTGAGCACTACTAGTCCTCAAGAGTATGAACTTACTTGACTATGTCATTTGGTTATTATATAGCAAACAATGCAATTAATCTTACCATGGTTATGCACTAAATCTTAGTGAAGAAGAAAAGTCATAAGACATGAGTGGCTACAAAAGTCACTGCATTCTTTCAGGCCTGCATCTCCTCACTTGTAAAAAGAAAGGTGGCCAGGTTAACTTGAAGATACATCACTTCCGGTTACTGAACTGCTCCTAAAACTCAGGAGGTTGCTCTTTTACTTATATCTCTTTCTGGTTTGGAAAATTTCCCAAGAAATGTAAGTTTTATTTAGGAAGAAGGAAAGACAGGATACTCTTTTAAGGTAAGTAATTCTCAAATGGCCAGTGGATATAGAGGCATCCAGCATCACATAATGAAGCATGAATATCTATTATTTTTAGAACAGTCCCAAATATTCACCGAAAGTTTTATATCCTTATTCCCTGATAGTAAAAAGTGATCTCCTCCCTTTGTATGTCCCCCTTTTATTATGAGACAGCAACTATATTCCATTCAGACCCGCATAAGTTTGGAAGTTTCTTTTTACTTTCTCTCTAGAAGTCCAGATATAAGTGTATGTGGTAGGAAAGAAAACCTATATTTTACCTTGATCGCCTCCATTTCTAAATACGAATTGTCCTCCCTTGGTATTTCAAAAGCCAAATACTAATTATAGATTCATGCTAATAACAGGAGATTAACTAGAAAAGTTCACTTAGAGCAAATTTTTACATTTAGAATTGTGAATGTACCCAGCATTGGTTCTGTGATGTTAGCTATTACCCATTAGCCAGTTAGACAGTGAATGCTGATGGTACAAAAATGCAAAAAAAAACAAACAAAAACACATGTCAATATTCATGAAGCTGCAGGAAATATAATTATAAAATGTGGTTTCCATTACTCTCCACTGAGAGCTATAAGCAAAGCTGAGTACAGGGAAGGAGAACTTCTTTGGGAACATGAACACAGTAATATTTTGTGTGGGTAGGCAGAGTCCCTGGATTTTATAGTTCTTAACTCTTCCAGCCCTCAAATGTCACTATCTGTGACTTGGCCATGAGTGATGAGAGCCTGTCTTGTCTTTGTCAAAATTTTATTGGGAACTCTTAAAAGCACATTGCCTACCACCTACTACCATGATGCATTGGAGATTTCTGGAACACCATGGCAGGCAGGCAAATGCTGCTGGTGGGCTCAGAATTACAGCCAATTACTGGTCTAAGATTGTGATTCAAACAATGCTTTCTAATGTCTTCATTCAGCGACAGCTCATTTTCCACACATCTTACAGGTAGGAGGAAATTCTGCAGGAAAGTTTGCTATGGAAACTGCCAGTAAAATGTGTCTAAAATGGCATTGAATTGCAGAAAGTATTTTGCAATAATTAGAAGTATTTATAAACTAGGTACCTAGTGAGGGCCATGTACAAATATTTTCAAACTAAATCTTCATGGCGGGACAAATAAGAGGCTGAGGAAGAAACTGTGCTCTCGAAGAGAAGGTCCTGGATCACACTAAAAATGCTCTTTGGTATTATAAAATTTATGAGGTTTTTTCCTAAATGCTAAGACTACTCAACTTTCCTTTTTTCTAATGGAATTGTGATTACATTTTGTCTAGAAAACCATAAATATTTCAAAGCCATAACAGATTGGAGAGTGTGTATTTAATGCAAAATAGCATTTTAGGACATTTGACATTAAAGAATGACCTGGAGGTGCTCATTAAAATATAGTATGTATTTACACCTTGCTCAGAGTGACAAATGTGATAACTGAACTAGGACTCTGGAGACAGCCATCTGGCTTTATCATTGTAAGGTAGGTGATCTTGGACAGTGTATTAAATCTTAAGAGAGTGGGCACAATAATCTCTGCACCATTTTTTCCATATGTTGATGGGGAGAATAATGGAAGATAATTGCCATCAAAATATTCTGATGAAAACATGACAGCATAAGTAGAATGCTAATTATTCATTTAAGCAACATATGTTTTATTAAATGTCCAACATGTAATGGCCACTACTTTAGGTGCAAGCCATTCACTGGTTTGATCTTATAACTTAGAGGAGGGAAAATATCAATAAATTAACAAATAAATATATGATGTCAGGTAATGATTAATGCTAAGAAAAATAATAAAGCATGGGAAGAAAATAGGGTGATCATAGTGGAGTGCAGAAACACTTCTGGATAAGTTGTCACTAAATGATGTTTGAGTAGATGTCTTAGTTACTTGAAAGGTGAGCCATGTGCAGATCTGGGGCTTGAGCATTAATGATTAAAATGGTAGCAAGTACAGAGAACTGAGGCATGAACATATTTGATGTGTTTGAGTAACATCAAGAAGGCCAGTGGGGCTGCAGCAGTGCAATAATAAATGACATTGGAAAGGCAGTCAGGGAAAATCATGTGTGGGGCCATCATAATAAGTTAAAATGCTATTCCAGATACGATGGGAAACTATTAGGAGGTTGTGAGCAATATAGGCCCATGCCCTAATTTGACGGCCAGGAAATAGTAGAAATAAAGGCTTCTGCTATAGTTCCATTCACAGATGATGGTGGCTTGGACTATATTAGTCAGTGCAGTAGAAGTGATAGATTTTTTAATGTGGTTTGAAAGTATAGCCTAATGAGCTGTGAAAAAATTCCTTATATTTTAGTAGAGTTGACCCTTGAGCATTGCTGTGGCTACTTTCTGGCTAAAAGTACGAAGGGCATTGAGCCTTTGTATTTCTGGGCTGCTCTGACCTGGTAGATGCCTCAATCCATGCAGGATGTTTTCAACTAAACTTAGGGTAATTTGGGGAAGAACTAGGAAAGTAATGGGCAGCTAAATCTACTCATTTGCAATTTCACCTTGTCTACTATTCACATAATGTTTTTGCTGGTTGATAATAAAGCAAAGTAAAAACAACCTCCAATTCAATAGGGAAAAAAAATCTTATCTTCTTGGTTAAAAAAAGAAAAAAAAACAAGGATATTAGTTGAGAGAAAGAAGCTGTAGAGCCATTTTGAATATTTAAAGTGAAGGGAGATATAACATAGTTATATTGGAGAATGGGAAAGTAAATTAACTAAGCAAATGTAGTGAGACTAATAAGCATGATAATGACTAACTTGAAATTAGTGGTGATTATTTAACATTAGACTTGTTAGCCCTACTGTATATTTTTTATATCCATGCAGCTTCTTGCAATCAGGAGCATAGTAGTTAGAGAGCTGGATTTAACCACCTTCAGGTTTTGCCTGGATGTATGATGTAGGAGGAAGGGAGCTAAAGAGCAATGGAATGTAAGTTGGACAAGGAAGCAAGAGAGAATGGTGATGACACTGAGAGGTGATTGGGTCAATAGATGGAAGGATTATTAAAGTACACAGGCCACAAAAAATATTCTAGAATGATAAAAAGTGCTCACAAATGGAATCTGCAAATTGGTGGTGCCATTATTGGTAATTGACCAGTTTGGGGACTTGGTTTGGAAAGGGGTGGCTATATTGACTGTAGCTTAAATCGGGAAGGCATTCAGTAAGTATTTTAGGTTCATATTGGATCCTATTAAGGTCTTTCATATCAAGTTTGAGGCTCTGATTCTATGTAGAGCATTGTATTTGTATATTTTGTCCCTTTATTAACCATTTGTTAAGTCTGACGTGTCTAGGATATTTTCTCTGAAAATGGACTTGGGGGGATTTTTTCTGAGAATTCAACCCTCAAGTGTGAAGCATTGTTATTAGAGATCAAAATCCCATGCTCTAAGATAAAGTTTTTTTCAGACTTTAAATTTATTTATCTCTTTCTCCTCCCCCTACTCTCTCTTCTCCTCTTCCTTCTCTTTCTCTTGCCCTGTCTCTTTTGTTTCCAAATAAACAGAGAGATATAGACAAATATAAGTAAATGAATTAGGATACATATACATGAAATATCTTTGTAATAGACTTTACTGTGTATCCTTTGCTCTCAAATTTACCTGAAATACACTGTGAATCAAATTCCATCACTGCTGGATGGCAGCAGCTTTTTAGCATCAAAAGGGGTAATATAGCTATTCCTAAGTCTTTATGAGACATCATACTGTAGGTCTATAACTCCCAGAAATTTAAGAAATACACATGGAAAACAGAATATAAAATAAGAAGTCACATTGTGTTATAGACAAAGACAAATTAACATAGAAGTTATCATGATACAGTGATAATTTAACATTTTTTAACCAAACACACCAGAACTTATATGTCAACAGAGAATTTGCCCCTTCAAAGTAGCTACCTTGGTGGCTATATATTATATACTTATTTCAATGATCTTCACATTGCTCTAAACATTTTGTGATTACTTTTTCTGGGATTACTTTTAAAGAACTTTCTTTTCAGTATTTTTAAATGGCACTGAATCATATTTGTCAAAAAAGTTTGACTTCAATTTAAGGCAGTTTGGAGCTGGGTTGGCAGGTGATGGTTTTAAGAGATTTGAATCCTAGATAAGAAGTGACTTTATACTCAAGACATAGACTGTTTTACTTGTGAACATCGTAAACAAAATCTGAAGACCAAGAATTTGCAAAGAGATAACTAATATTTTGAGCTGCCATTGGACTAAATACTTGACCATCTAAAGTGACCCTTTTGCAGTGGAAAAGGGGGTCTTTGGGGCCTTTGGAGCCTTTGCTTCTTGACCCAAAGGAGAAGAAAGAGTGAGGGTGCCTGATGACAAACACTGTTTCCCAAGTTCACAGTCCCGTAGTCCACAGAGTTACAGTTAAAAACATTTTATTCTTCAACAAAATTGAAATAGTTGAGACCAGAATGAGGCCATCATTGACTTCCTGGAGAATCCCCTGTGGTCTGTCTTGTGAAATGCCCAGGGCAGCGCAGAAAGGCCACAGCAGCAGCAGCAGCAGCAGCACAGGTCATTTCTCCTGGGCATTTCAAGGACATCTCCCTCAGATCATGGCTGCCTCATCCCATGACTGTTCTTGAAAACACAGAGGCTCAAAGGACAGCCACTGTGGTCACTGGATAGCAGGAACAGTGGATTCGTTAGCGATCAAAGCTGGTGCTGTGAGAGTCCTGATGTTATTTTTAACATCCCAGGCTCCTTTACCTGTGATTCTTAGTAAGGTCATTACCAGAATGTTGTTAGAAGTTGATTGGATAAAAGTTTGGCCTCCAGAATATCAGGTGTTCTTGCTCTTTGCTCTCCTGTGGGGCAGGAACCAATTCCCTCACACAGCTCTTCTCATGTTTCATTTCTATGAGGTGGGTGAGGTTGTTTTCCTCCTCGGGGTCTCTGTTCCAGACATGCTGCTCTTTGAAAGAAAAGTATTTCAAACCATCCTGCTGTTAATATAAAAATGATCAATGTGCTTTTTGGTCAAAAGATATGTTCTCTCAAAGTTCTTTCGACTTTATTTCATTTCCATCTCCCTGAAAGAATAAGAATCCATTTTTATATCATTAAGAATAAATTAATGTTCTTAAGGAAGTTTCTTTCCTAATTATAAAGTTTGTTCATTTTTATTTTGGGAATAGGGGGATTCGGATGGCACTGGCATTGGTGACAACTTTGCCAAGACTAAGAAGGACGGCCCTGGAGAGGAAGTGTTGCATCAATAGAAATTCTTTCTAATATCAAGGGATCTAGTGTGTTTAGATAGTACCAGTAATATTAGTGACAATGACAGCAATAAACATGGACACCTTTTAAGAATTTACTCTGTGTTCATTTCTATTTTTTGCATCTGTTTTTTTCTCATTTAATCATATCACTATATAGTATAACCAGGAATATTTTACAAATGAGAAAAACAGCACAGAAAGGTTAAGTAACTGCCCACTCTGCTATTTAGAGCACAGAAGAGGTGGGATTTGAACATAAGCAGACTGACCCCACAAACCCAGGTTTTCCTATAAAACCTGGCTCCTTAATTTGACAAAATAAAGCATGTAATTTCTGAGAGTGTGGAACTGTCCTCCTGAAACTGGTGATAATAATGGGGCCAGGAATAGAGTATGACCAAAAAAGTATGTCCAAAATTCTACCCTTTAGAGACTCCTTGACCTACAAAGGCTAGATGAACTGCCTAAATGATTCCATGGCGCTTTCTACTTACCTCATCACAGACTTTCACTCTGTATTTCAATTTCCTGTCTACCTGACTGTTTCCTCCAGTAAATGCCAAGTTCTTTGAGAGTAAGGACAGTATTTCGTTAAAAATTGCATCTATAATATATAGAAAAGTAACCAAAATATAATAGCACTTGGTAGCTGTTTGTTGGATTTATGAATAATCACAAATGGAATGGGGATATGTAATGCATAGAAAATCTATTTAAATCCTGATTCTAGGATGCTGGCAGGTACAATGAGTTGCCAGTTCCCTGCTCCATAGGTCACCAAGTCTATGTATGGGATGGAGATAGACATATATTATAAACATAAAAATTGATGTGTTTGGCTCTTTAAATATCTAGGCTGTACCAATCACAGTTAAGATATTAGTAAAATTTAAGATCCTTGCCTTAGCTAGTTTGGCTCACTGGATAGAGCACTGGCCTACGGACTAAAAGGTCCCATGTTCAATTCCAGTCAAGGGCACATGCCTGGGCTGTGGGCTTGATCCCTAGTAGGAGGCATGCAGGAGGCAGCCAATCAATGATTCTCATCATTCTCATCATTGATGTTTCTCTTTCTCTCTCTCTCTCTCTCTCTCTCTCTCTTTCCCCTCTCTCTCCCCCCCTCCCTCCCTCTCCCTCTCCCTCACCCTCTCCCTCTACCTCTTCCTTCCTCTCTGAAATCAATAAAAAATATTTTAAAAATTTTAAGATCCTTGATCATTGGCTAAAAGAATTGGCTCTGAGTTAAATTAACAGAACCCAGAGATTTAAATTTTTAAGCCTTCCTCATGAAATGGCTAAGTGAATATGAAGAAGGCATTGGGTGCAAGGACACAATGCCCGGGTGTTGAGTTGCAACTAGTAGTCCACACACCTGAGGAATCTGGGTCAGCCAAGCTTAGTATTAGTTTCTACCAGTTTAGGAGATAACTAAGATTTCCCAAGAGCCAGCAGACAAATTTCTTTCTTCTTCCTTCTGGTTCTGGCACCTGCTGCTTGGAGTTCTGATAGAGCACCTTTCTTCCTTCCCTTGTCTGAGTGACATCCAGCAAGATGACAGAATAAAACATCCCTCTCTCCACAGAAACCATTTGTTTTTCATGTGGGAAAAAAGTGCCTGTGTGGAAGCTGTGGGATCCAGGTAGCAGAATGAGGAGAACTGTTTTGAGAAGACAGGCCTATAACCAGGTGGCTGACTCACCAACAATGTATGGTCCTGACTGCATATCCAGAACTCCCCACTTCCTCACTAGATCCCCATTTGGATTTGGTTCTGTCACCAACACCATATGCTATGGGACCTGGGAGGTGCCTTTCCCACTCTTGCTTTGTTAATAGGCACACAGACCTCAATCTCAGCAATAGGTTCTGAAGTGGCCTGTGAACTGGCTCCAGTCCCTCTTGGCCATGGTCTGGGAGTCCTGGAAAAACAGTGAATTTTGCACTCATTTCCAGGTGGGAGAGCCTTTGTCAAAGTCCAGGAGTCCAACAGAGAAATCCCTGCCCATGGTTGGAGCAAACAAACTAGAGATTGAGTGCACTGGAGATGGTAGGAGGAACAGTTTCTTTTACTCACATTATCACTCCCCCAAGGCAGCACAGCTCAATGCCAAGTGATCTTCTTAGCCCATGTATTCCCATACGGGGGAAAGTGAGAGTGTTAGAGTAAGCACTCAACTTCCTCAGCTGTGCGGAATGCTGACAAAAAGGCCTGATTCTCTTACCTCATCCAGAGTACTGAGCTGTGAGCTGCACAACTGGGAGGTGGTGAGCGGCTGGGAGAACAGTAGCCGGATTCAGAACAAAAGGCACCACAGGGAAGCAGATCCTATTAAGAGACTCTATCAGGGCTCCCTTTCTCAAATCCAGGGAGAGCTTTGGACATGCATGTTCATGAAGCTCATGGGTCCCCAAACAAAGTCAATTTAAAGAGATCTTCTCCAAGATACTTTAAAATAAAACTGTCAGAAATCAGAGACAAAGAGTCTTAAAAGCAGCAAGACAAAAGAAACTTGTAATTTTCAAGGGAACTCCCATAAGGCTGTCAGTGGGCTTCTCGAGAGAAATCCTACAGGCAAGGAGAAAGTGTGATGATATATTCAAAACTGCCAACAATGAATACTCTATCCAGTGAAATTGTCCTTCAAAAGAAAAGATAAAGACTTTCCCAAACAAAGCTGAATGAGCTCATTACCACTAGGCCTGCCTTACAAGAAAGACTGAATGTACTGTAGTTCTTCAAGCTGAAATGAAAGGACACTAATTAGTAACATGAAAATGCACAACACAATTGTCAAGGTAAAGGTATAGCAAAATTCCAAATACTCTAATACTGTAATATGGTGGTTTGTAAACCACTTAACTCTCGTATAAAGGTTAAAAAACCAAAGTATTTAAAATAATTTGTTAACAAATGTACAAAAAAAAGTAAATTGCGACATCAAAAACAGAAAAGGGGAGATGAAAGGATAGAGATTTTGTATGAAATCAAAGGTTAGTAGTGTAAAGTAGACAGTTATATCTATAATATATTTTATGTAAGCATTATGGTAACATAAAGGAAAAATATACAGTGGATACATGATTATTAAAAGACAAGAGGTAACAAGTATTAGAGATAATATAAGGAGAAAAGGGAACTCTTATGCACTATTGGTAGAAATGGGAATTGGTACAGCCACTAAGGAAAATAGTATTTAGGTTGCTCAAAAATTTGAAAACAGAATGACCATATATTCTAGCAATTCCACTTATGTATGTGTGTGTGTGTGTATATATATACACACACACACACATACATAAGTGGAATTGCTAGAATACATAAGTGTGTGTGTGTATATATATATAATGTGTGTATATATATATAATGAACATAGGGATGCAGGTATATGTTCAAGATTGTGTGTGTGTGTGTATATATATATATATATATATATATACACACAATCTTGAACATATACCTGCATCCCTATGTTCATTGCAGCATTATTCACAATAGCCATGATATGAAAAAAAAAATCTATGTGTTTATTGTGAATAAATGGGTAAAAAAAAGAAGATACACACAATAGATATTTAGTCATGAGAAGGAAAGAAATCCTGCCACTTGCAACAATATAGATGGATTATTAAGGCATTGTGCTAAGTGAGATAAGTCAGACATAGAAAGACAAATACTGTATGATCTCACTTATATGTGAAATCCAAATCAGCTGAACTCATGGAAACAGGAGCAGAATGGTGGTTGCCAGAGCTGGAGGCAGGGGGAAATGAGGAGATGTTGGTCACAGATACAAAATGCCAGTTATAAGATGAATACGTTCTGGGAATCCATGCGCAGCATGGTGACTATAGTTAATAGTACTGCATTATATATTTGAAAGTTTCTAAGACAGTATATTTTAATGATCTCACCACCACAAAAAGGGTGGTAATTATAGGAGGTGATAGGGTAGTTGCCTAATTCTATTGTGGTATATGAGTCACTGTCTACCAAGTAACAGCATTGCTACATCCTCTAGCTATAGCATGACTAAAAACTGGGTAGAGTAATCCTGAAACGCAGAAGCTGACCTCACACAGCAATTTGTGTCTTAGCATGCCTTTAATAAGTATCCTTTACTTATTGCAACTTCAGTCATTTCTATTCCCCACTCCCAAATAATCCTAAGCAATTGAGAACCAACTTCAGAAATAAATCAGAGCATTTTCCTGGTAAATCAATACTAAGAGGGTTTTGAAATCTAGTGTCCTATTGAATATCAACTACTTCATCACACCAGTGGCAGATGCTTTGTTGAAGCCAGTGAGAGGTATATAAAACCTAGTCACACCCTTGATATAACTCCAGTCATTTTGCATTTATAAGCCTACATTTGAACGGCCCAGGGAAACTGTGTACTAAGGTCTGAAGGAAATTTTGTAGATAATACAGAGTGAGTATGAGATCCTGGAGACATTTTTACTTTAAAACAAACATCAACTGTTAATTTTGATGGAAAAAATACATCAGAGATCAATGTGTATCTTTACCTCCATGTTCCTTCAGTGCAGTTTCTTCCTCATCAGCTAATTAGTTTGGAGTTTGATAAAACATGTATTTGAGAAGTGATTGAGATGATATTGTCAGTGACTGGCTGCCTGTTAGTCCAGCCTTTTAGCCCTACAAACTCCCTATGGCTGAGGCTGAGTAGGGAGGGTGTTTGGAGGGTCCTGCAGGTATGTTGATGGTATTGCATAATTGGCACCAGGAAGGCCTTGTGTTAGCAAATTCACAAGTGGAGCAACAGGGAGAATGAGATGACTTTTCTGAGTAGGCAGAGTTGGTGAGAAGCAACTCATCCAAGGGTTCCTAAATGTGAACACTACATCTTCAGTCCTGCACTGTTACAACCAGAACATGCCTAATCTTGAGGGCATGCTCTGTAAACACCTATATCTGAGCACATTGGATGAACTGGTGGGTAAGGTGCCAGAAGCCAACTTGCACATGGTTTTTATGTTTCTGTTTTATTTTTCTATGTTTTGTCCACAGGATTCTGGAAGATTATTTAAATTGGAAGGCTGAATAGTGTTTACCTAAGATAATGGAACCCAGCCTGTACAAGTCATATATCTGAGCCCTAAGGAGAGAAACTGAAAGTCCCGTTTCAGTATGGCATTCATTGAGGAGCGGAGTTCGGGTGAGAAAAAGCTTCCATAGGTGGAGGAGGTAGCCTCATGCCTACTTCTATGTGAGGCTTTGGCACGGCAACAACAACATTGCCAGCACAGCTCAACACAGCACTGAGGACAACACCTAAATTATAGGCATTAGTGTTGTTAGCCATGGGAGTTGCCCTTTCATAGCTACTGATCATGAAGGAGAAAAGCAAGCAAATCACCATAAGTCCAGAGAGACTCAGAAAGCTTGCAGAGGGATGAAGTTCCAAGGAAGAGTACCAGCAGGTTTGGGGTATTAGCCTTATGTTATCCCATATTTATGCAAAAATCGGTAAAGCTTGAGTTATAAAAAACAGACAAAAAAACTAAGGTCTATGAAACCTATTAGCATGCCAATCTTGCTTCTTTTCCTATGTCATCTGTTTGCTCCAAACCTTCTGGAAACTCCACTTCTATCAGGATAAACTCCAAACACCTTATCATGGAATTCCAGATCATTAGGTCTATCCCAGCCTAACACAGTAATATTCTCATTCCTCTCTCTAAATTGCACGCTAGCTACATACTGATCTCTAGTGTTCTTTGGTGTGTGCCTTCTCTCTTCCTCTGCATATTCTTTGCTTGTCAAAGCCCAGGTTAAGCACTACCGTTTTTTAAAGTTTTTTATAATTACCTCAGCCCACAGTAATCTTTTATGTCCAAATTCTATTTTAGCCTCATATTTCCTTGCTATTTATTCATTTAGCTTTTAGCAGACATCACCTTGTTAGTCATCTTTTCATGTAATATTTTGTTCATTTCCGTGATTGTATCATAAGCCCATTTACTTTTCCTCAGCCTCCTGCTGGGCCTTGCCCACTCTTGGGCATATAATGTTGGAAAGGAGTGTTGCATGACTGAGTTACTGATGATCTGACATTGGTATCTCAGTGTGATTGCCTCATGCTTCTTTTTTGTTGAGATATGAGAGCAGAGCAGAAAGCCCCAGTGAACGGCTTCTCAGCATATGAGCACAGTCATCAGTACTTCGGCTCTCATTGATTCTTGCCCCTTGGGTGTCCACCCTGCTAACTGGGTTTTCAGACCATTCCAGAGAGTGGGTGGTTTGAACCATTTGCTGACTTTCTGAGTGGAAGTGTGGTATCCTGAGGCCAGGATGAAATCATTGGGCTAATTTTCATTTTTGAACATAAATTTCCTAAAGCCTAGATTTGCTTTCTTGGAATAAAGTCATAGAATCATAAAGTGTCAGAGGAGAGAAGAAACATATGTGACACATTACTAGTATTACCACTGTTGTCTTAATCAATGAGCCAGTGAACTTAGGTTTGAATCATAGTCTTATATTTATAATAACTGTTTGACCATGGACAGGTTATAAGACTATCCTCAACAGAAAATTGGCAATAGTATTTCTTACTTAGAAAGCTATTGGTGGAGATTAAGTAAGTAAATATATGTGAAGTACCAGGAGTCACAACTTATATATAGCAGTGTGCTAACTATAATATCAATTATTATCAACCAAGTAGTTACATTAATTATATTGTCATGGGTACCAGAAATATAAAAGAGTTATCGTACATTGTCTTTTTCCTGAATGCTATTAAATTCAGTGAGGAAAATTGAACATAAGTGTAAAAATGTGAAAAAAAATTGTCTAAAACTCCACTTTTCTGGTAGGTTCTAGGTCATATTAAAACTATGAAAAAGTCCTAGCTGGTTTGGCTCAGTTGATAGAGTGTCAGCCTGTGGACTGAAAGGTCCCAGATTTGATTCCAGTCAAGGGCATATGCTTGGGTTGCAGGCTCAATCTTCAGTAGGGGGCATGCAGGAGACAGCCCATCAACGATTCTCTCTCATCATTGATGTTTCTATCTCTCTCTCCCTCTCCCTTCTTCTCTGAAGTCAATAAAAAATCTATTTTTTTAAAAAGCTATGAAAAAAAATGACACATATGCTACATACTCTCAAGGAGGAATCAATGCTGCCAGGGAGCCATATTTAATGTGTAGTGAAAATATAGGGAAATTAGGTGGATATATGTCATGTGGATATCAGAGTCTTTTTGTCTACAAGTAGTAACTTTGAAAAAGTTCAAACTGCCTTAAGCATTAAAGGCAATATATTGTTTTTAATGTCAATAAATTCATACTACGGACCTCAGGGTCACCAGTCACCTCTTGGTCTATATAAATTAAGTTGTAGAATGTACAAACCACATGCCTCTATGCAGTGGACCTGTATTGGGTAAGATTTGGGGCTAGTGGATTACTAGTTAAACATCATCAAGACCCAGATTTTTTCTGTCTTTCCTTTCTGCTTCATTGGCTTCATACTTGGGATTGCAGTTTAGTTCATGATGATTATTGAAGTTTCATGTTTTTTGTCCAAAAAGATAAAGGATTATGTTTATGATAGATAGATAGATAGATAGATAGATAGATAGATAGATAGATAGATAGATAGATAGATGATAGATAGCTGATAGATAAAGTGGGTAGAGGAGACAGAGAATCAATAATCTTTTAATCTGACTGGGCCAATATATTCACTTAGACAAGTACAATATCATGTGTGATTGGCTTAAGTTTGGGTCTCTAAACCACTGATGATCATGGTTGCCTCAGACTAATCAGGATACACCTTTGGACCTAAGGTCATAACCCAAACCACATGGTTGTGACACAAATAATAAAAGATGGAAAATATATTGGAAGTCAAACACAATGTCCAAAACTGGGCCTCAGTACAATATGAGCAAGTTAGCCTCATAGCTTTATGTACACCCTAGAGGCCCAGTGCATGAAATTCGTGCACGGAAGAGCGGATGTCCTTCAGCCCAGGCTGCACTGTCTCCAATATAGGACCCCTCGAGGGATGTCTGACTGCCCGTTTAGGCCTGATCCAGGTAGGATCAGGCCTAAACGGGCAGTCAGACATCCCTCTCGCAATCTGGGACTACTGGCTCCCAACTGCTCACCTGCCTGCCTTCCTGATTGCCCCTAACCACTTCTGCCTGCCAGCCTGATCACCCTCTAACCACTCCCCTGCCAGCCTGATTGATGCCTAACTGCTCCCCTGCCAGCCTGATTGCCCCTAACTGCCCTTCTCTGCAGGCCTGGGTCTCCCCCAACTGCCCTTCCCTGCAGGCCTGGTCACCCCCAACTGCCCTCCCTTGCATGCCTGATCCCTTCCAACTGCCCTCCCCTGCTAGCCATCTTGTGGTGGCCATCTTGTGTCCACATGGGGGCAGCCATCTTTGACCACATGGGGGCAGCCATCTTGTGTGTTGGAGTGGTCAATTTGCATATTACTCTTTTATTAAATAGGATAGATGCCTGCTGCATGGGTGGGGACCAACTGGTTTTCCCTGAAGGGTGACCTGGATCAGGGTGGGGGTTCCCTTGGGGCGTGGGGTAGCCTGGGCGAGGGGCCTGTAGTGGTTTTCAGGCCA
Organism: Corynorhinus townsendii; assembly: GCA_026230045.1. Classification (NCBI taxonomy): domain Eukaryota; kingdom Metazoa; phylum Chordata; class Mammalia; order Chiroptera; family Vespertilionidae; genus Corynorhinus; species Corynorhinus townsendii. The sequence continues at coordinate 84,860,003 of JAPDVU010000005.1, forward strand.
GCCATGCCCCCTGGTGACCCAAGCGGAGGCCCTGGTATCTGGGATTTATTTATTTTCTATAATTGAAACTTTGTAGCCTTGAGAGGAGGCTAAGGCAGGCCAGGGTGTGAAGGAAGCTTGGCTTCCTCCATTGCCAGGGAAACCCAAGCCTCCTGCTTGCTCTGTGGATGCAGCCATTTTTGTTGGGATTTATTTATCTTCTATAATTGAAACTTTGTAGCCTTGAGTGGAGTCCAGGGCTGGACGGGGTGTGCAGGAAGCTTGTCTTCCTCCATTTCCAGGAAAACCCAAGCCTCCTGTTCGCTCTGTGACCACAGCCATCTTGGTTGGGTTAATTTGCATACTCGCTCCTGACTGGCTGGTGGGTGTGGCTTGTGGGTGTAGCAGAGGTACGGTCAATTTGCATATTACTCTTTTATTAGATAGGATTTTTCCTTTTACCAATACTCTTCATCACTTTCCACAGACACCACAAATACTGGACACTGGACACCACTGAAAGCCGTGTCATGGCTGGGGCTGTCCCGGGACAGCATGATCCCTCCCTGCTGCTTCAAGTCATCCACTCCCAATCGAGTCAGGGCAGGCAATCTGACAGTCAACACCAGCCATGTGCCTTACATGAGGGCAGCTGGTAAACTGGAATCATATGAGTAGACTCATATGTTGGGTAGTTTCCCAGACTTCTAAATCATTTATAATTCACTAGGGGCCCAGTGCACAAATTCATGCACCTTGAAAGGAACTGTGGGCCACGAGGCTGTGGTGGGCATAGGGGCAGGTCTCGGCCCATATTCCGTACCCCTGCCCAGCCCCTCCCACCATAGCTCCTGGGCCCCTGTCTGCCAGCAGCCCCATTCCTGCCACCGCCACTCCCATGCACTGACAGTGCTGGCCCCACTTGCACCTGCTGACAGTGTGGAGCAATTGGAGCCAGCGCCAGCAGTGGGTGTAAGTGGGCCAGTGTTTTCAGTGGGTGCAAGTGGCAGCTGCTGCCCTGATTGCCCCTCAGGAACAGAGGGAGTTGGAGAAGCCCTCAGGGGTGACCAGGCTGGCAAGGGGATTATTGAGGGATGACCAAACGACTGAACAAGCAGGCTGCATGGGGCAACCAGGCCAGCAGAGGGGTTAGTGAGGGATGATCAAATGACTGAACAGCAGGCTGCACGTGGTGACCAGGCCAGCGGCAGGGGGGCGGGGGGGGGCGACCAGGACAGCAGGAGGGGCAGTTGAGGGAGACCTGGCCAGCAGGGGGGCAGTTAGGGGCAACCAGGCAGGCAGGCAGGTGTGCAATTAGGAGCCAGTGGTGCAGGATTGTGAGAGGGATTTCCAACTGCCAGTTGAGGCCCGATCCACAAGAGGGGTCCTGGATTGGAGACGGTGCAGGCTAGGCTGAGGGGACTCCCCCATGCACAAATTTTGTGCACTAGGCTTCTAGTTTTAAATAAAATAGATTAAAAATCTGTTTCTCAAACCTCAGTAATATATGGACACCTTTTAATTAAGTACATTATTTATACTACCAGCAGCTCTTCTCAATTTTATTATAATATTATTTTAAAATATACAGATATAATACTAGGTATAAACTCTTTATGCATATAGCTCACATCCAACAATAAAACCTAAACCATATTTAAATTATTATGTTAAGCAAAATAAGCCAGTCAGAGAAAGACAAATGTCACATGATTTCACTTATACGTGGAATCTAAAGAACAAAATAAAGTGATGAATAAAATAGAACCAGAGGCATGGAAACATGAAACAGACTGACAAATCTCAGAGGGAAGGGGCAGGGGGGGGGGGGAATATATTAACCAAAGAATTTATATGCATATGTGCATAATCCATGGACACAGACAATAGGGTGGTAAAGGCCTGGGGTGGGATGGGGTGGGAACCGGATGGAGGAGGTTGATGGGGGAATAGAGAGGGGAGACATCAACAATAAAGATTAAAAATAAATAAATAATAAATACATAATAAATAAATACAAAATGTATGAAATTAATAAAAATCAAATTTACATTAACTTTCATGTGGCATATTTATTGTTGCATTTAGAAATAAAAACATATAACCTCAAAGCCAATTTTATTTTTAATCTGTTTTTGTAATACTTGTGTAAGATATTACTATTTGCATAAGTATGTTCTACAAAATGGTATTCATAACTTTCAGGCTCTGTTTCCAACCTTATACTTTATCAAAACTCTGCCAGTGAACACTACCATCATGGCCGTTTTAATAAGATGTTTTCTAGAATCTCTGTGAAGCCAGTTTCTTGTACATTCTAAGAGAATTGTGACATTATTACAATCTGGATTAAATAGCTATCTAATGCAGCTATTACTGAACTTGGTAATATAAAAATTTCTCATTACATATTTACTATTATATTTTTGCTGCTAGTGATGTGTTATAAGTTGATATGTGCCATGATCTGATCCATACAAATTTTAGTTCACACACAGATATGGCACTGAGTTGCAAGATACATGTGTTATTAGCTCTTTTATTTCACCATTTCTCACTATCATATGCTGTGTGATTATTTGATTCTACCTTTGCAATTCTCTTCTCAAAGTAATGCAAAACTTTTATTATATATTTGATAGCATCTGACTTTATTTGGGTTCTCTTGAGGCAATCCCTAAGACAAACATACTAATGAATCAAATTTATTAGGATGTGTTCCCAGGAAAAACCAGTAGAGAAATGAGGAAATGAGACAGGCAAAGAAAGAGAGCCAAGTGAGGGCCTGGTGCCAAAGAAAATCCTCACAGGGGATAACTCTGACTTAATCCTGCAGAGGAGTGCTGGAGACAGAATAGGTCACACCCAGAGTTCTCCGGACTAAGGACAGGAAAGCCTAACTACTTATGCTCATGCACCCATCACACGCATCAGTCATTGGGTAAAGGATGCTACTGAGCACTTCAGGAAAGCAGGCTCTGGCAGCCTCGGGACAACCCGCTGACAGATTCACAGTGCTGACTATTGGATATAAAAACAGGCCATGAATCAGTGCATGAAAATGGTGAAGGAATTGAGAAGATATGGATGGAGAGCTGATAAACTCTTCCTTAAGCATGGAATGTTCTTCCCTCAGGTCTGGGCATAGCTTGCTCATTCATTTTCTTCAGGTCACTGCTCAAATGTCACCTTCTCAGTGAGGCCTTTCCTGATAACCCTATAAAGTAATACTCCTCCATCATTCTCTGTCTTCTTACACTAATGCATTTTATATCTTCTCATTGATTAGCAATGTTATACTATTTACTAGAGGCCTAGTGCATGAAATTTGTGCATGGGTAGGGTCCCTTGCAGCTGCCAACTGAAGACCAGGGCCTCTCTTCCCACAGTTGGCCAGCCAGCCCTGCCCCTTGGTCAAACTCTCGGTTGAACTCCTGGTCGAATTCCTGGTTGAGGGGACAATTTGCATATTAGGCTTTTATTACTGTGTATGTGTCTAGTGTATATGTCCCTCCATTAGAATATAAGGTCCATAAAAACAAGGACTTTTGCCTAGTTGGCATGGCTCAGTGGTTGAGCATTGACCTATGATTCAGAAGATCACGGTTTCATTCCTGGTCGGGCACATGCCAGAGTTGTGAACTTGATCCCCAAAAAGGGGCATGCAGGAGACAGAAGATCAATGATTCTCTCTCATCATTGATGTTTCTATCTCTCTCTCCCTCTTCCTTCTTCCCTGAAATCAATAAAAATATATTTTAAAAATAAATAAATAAAGCCCTAACTGGTTTGGCTCCGTGGATGGAGCATCGGCCTGCAGACTGAAGGGTCCCAGGTTCAATTCTGGTCAACGGCATGTACCTCGGTTGCGGGCACATCCCCAGCAGGGGTGTGCAGGAGGCAGCTGATCAATGTTTCTCTCTCATCAATGTTTCTAACTCTCTATCCCTCTCCCTTCCTCTCTGTAAAAAAATCAATAAAATATATTTTTAAAAATTAAAAAATAAATAAATAAAAATAAGGACTTTGTTTTATTTATTGCTATATGCCCAGAAATTGGAAGTTTCCTGACCCATAGTAGACAACAGTAGATAGTCAATAAATATGATTGAATTAATGCAGGAATGAATTAATTGATTAAGTTGGAGAATTAGGCAAAGACCAAATCAGATAAGGCCTTGTGGTCCAAGACAGGAATTAGTTTAAAAGCAAATTGTTTTAAGCAGACAGGCTGACGTGATCAGATTTGTCTATTAAAGGGTTCATTCTGATTGGAAGAAATATAGGATGCAGAGCAATAAGCTAAATGGTGACTGTGACAATCCTGGTGAAATATGATAATGTCTTAAACTTGGATTATGGCAGTGGTGATAAAGAGATGTAAACATACTTAAGATATATTTAAGACATTAAATCAATTGTGAAATGTTAGATATTGACAAATGAGGAAAAGTAGGGTGTCTAATATAATCACAAACAAGATAGATAAGGAACATTAGAAATAATCAGATTTTTATCGAAGATCATGAGATCATTCTGGGCATTTGAAGTTTAGAACTAAGACATCAAGGAGGCAGATGGACATTAATGTCTGTAGTTTAGAGGATAAATATGAGCTGATGACATAAGTTTAGAATCCATCTAAACATGGAACCAGGACTTCAAAGACTTTAGAAAATAAATCCATATTGGTACAGGAACCCACATTAAAAAAAAAAAAGTGGACCAGATTAACTGATTCCTAAAACAAACAAAAATAATCAACATTATTTAAATGATTTAAATAAAAATCAAAGTTTTATATCATAATATTCAACATAAACAGTATGACCCTAGCCAGTATGGGTCAGTGGATAATGCTTCAGCCCATGGACATAAGGGTCCTGGGTTTAATTTTCTGGTCAAGGGCATGTACCTGAGTTATAGGCTTGATCTCCAGGCCTGGTCAACCAATCCATGTGTGTCTCTCACATTGCTGTTCCTTTATCTCTGTCTCTCCTGCTCCCATCCACTCTCTCTAAAAAAAGAAAGAGTCAATGGAAAAATATCCTCTGGTGACAGACAAAAAATAAACAATGACAAAAATAAATAAAAGCTCTATATTTTAAAAAACACATACAGAGTCTACCCAAAATTTCTTAATACACATTGAACCAGGAAAACCCAAGCAACTCTCAAGGAGAGAGAGAGTTAATAGATACCAATCCTGAAATTAAACAAATGTTTGATTGATAATATAATTTTCAACCTACTATTCTAACTATGCTCTAAGAAGTGAGCACAGCACTCTTAAAAACAAATAGAAAAATAAAAGTTTTCAACATAGAAATAAAAACTCTAAAATATAACAAAAACAAAATGTAAATTTTACAATAAAAATACAAATACAAATAATAGAATTAAGAAGACAGAGGAAAGAGCCATAAATTTGAAGACAGAGCATTAGAAATTATCTAATCTGAACAGAGAAGGGGGTAAAGGAATATAAGAAAATGTAAAAGGACTCAAGTATCTGTAAGACAATACTCAAAGATCTAATATTTGTGTAATAGGACTCCCAGAATAAAAGAAGAAAGACATCAAAGCAAAGAGTGTGAATACTGCCCAAATTTAGTGAAATGCATAAATTTACAAACCCACTATATTAGCACATTGACCCAGAAATGTGTAAAACATAATAACATCATGACCAAGTAGAGTTTCTCCTGAGAATGCAAGGTTGATTCAATACCCCTAAAATTACATTAATACACTTAACAAGAAAAACCATATCTCATTGATAGAGGCAGAAACATATTTGAAAATAAAATTCCAACATCCACTCACAATAAAAACTCATTAAACTAGGAATAGAAGGGAACTTCCTCAATGTAATAAAGTGCACTTTAAAAAACACTGTAAGGCTAACACTACTTCCTCCCTAAAATCAGGAACTAGGCAATGGTGTTCACGATTTCAGAAGTCTTAACAAGTGCAATTAAGTTAAGAAAAATAAATAAATGCAAGCAGGTTAGGAAAGTAAAACTATTCCTATTCACAGGTAGCATAATTGTCCACATAGAAAATCCTGAGGAACCTATAAAAAGAAGTTCTTAGGACTAATAAGTGAATTTTGCAAGGTTATAAGACACAATATAATACGCAAATGATTTCTGTGCACTAGCAGTGATTAGATATCACAATTTTTTTTAATTACAATAGCTTCAAAATATGAAATACTTAGAAATAAATATAAGAAAATGTACATAAACTGTGTATGTTAAAAACTATAAATGCTAATGAAAGAGGTTTAAAAGATCTCATAAATGGAGAGATGTACAAATGTTTTGGAAGTCTCAAAATAATTAAGATATCAATTCTAGCCTAATTAATCTTTAGATTGAATGCAACCCCAACCAAAATCCCAGCAGAATGTCTTGTATATACAGAAAATCTGTTTCTAAAATTAAATTGAAGGGTAAAGATTCTAGAATAGATAAAACAATTTAAAATAAGAAAAATTGAAGACTCACACTACCTGATTTTAAGGCATACTTAGAGTTACAGGAGTTAAAACAATGTGGTAGTGGTTGAAAGGATATATATATATATATATATATATATATATATATATATATCCCAATGGGGACAGTTAAAAAATCCAGAAATAGATCCACACAAATATGGTCAACTTAATTTTTACAAACGTGCAAAAGTAATTCAATAGCACATGTAGAGTCTTTTCAACAAATGAAAGTGTATAAAATGGACATCCTTATTCAATAAAATTATTCTTGACCTACACTTCACATTATGCAAAAAACCCCAAATGAATTATAGATATAAATGTAAAACTGTAAACATCTTAGAAGAAAACATGCAAGAAATTGTTTTATGATTTGATTTAGGCAAAATATCCCTAGCTATAACACTAAAATTACAATCAATAAAAGAAAACAATGATAAATAGTATGTCATCAAAATTAATAACTTTGATCTGTGAAAGACACTGTTAAGAGAGTAATAGAAGAAAATATTGCAAAATTACAAATCAAGCAAAGAACTTATATCCAGAAGAATTTAAAGAACTCTCAAAATAATAAAAAAACAAAAAATTCAAAATGTTAATAGGTAAAAGAATTGAAGAGACTCTTTATCAAAAAACATATAGAGAGAGAAAGCAAGATGGTAGCATAGGTAAACACCTGAACTTGCTGCCTAGCACAACCACTTCAAAACTACAACTAAAAGACAAAATGGACACCATCCAGAAACACAGGAAGGCTGGCTGAGTGAAAATTCTACAACTAGAAGGGAAGAGAAAAGCACACTGAGACTCAGAGGAGCTGCAGAAATAAAGGCAGAGGTACAGAGGTGCGTGTGTGTGCGGAGAGGGCTAGGAACTGAGTACACGGCTGGCTTTTTCGATCTGTAAGGAGACACAAGCTCCTGACTTCTCTGAACTCCAGTTCTGGGTGAGACGCTGGGGACCCAGACTCATATTGGGTGAAAATGGACTTTCAGGAAAGAGAAAAGCACACTGAGACTCAGAGCAACTGCGGAATGCAGAGGTACCAAGGTGCGCGCACAGAGAGGGTGGGCAACTGAGTACACGGCTGGCTTTCTCAAGCAGGAAGGAGACAAAAGCTCACGACTGCACTGAACTCCAGTTCTGGGAGAGACTCCAGGGACCCAGACTCATTCGGGGAGAATCTGGACTGTCTCACAGCGGGCAGAACTTGAGGGTGCCTTTCTCGCAGAGGTGCTTGAAGTGATTACCACGGGACAATGAGACACAGGGGCCTCATAGGGTAGGGCTGACAGGAAACCTATGCTGTCTGCTCTGCCCTGAGACTCTGCCCCATCCAAGCTGAGCACAGAGGCATTTGCAGATCTTGTCTCATAAGGGTGTCTCTAGCACAGAAGTTCTCCCAGTGTAGACACAGCTGATCCTCACAGCCAATTGGCCTGGAGGTCAATTCCTCCCAGTGATACCAACAACAATCAAGACTTAACTACAACAAGACTGTGCACACAGCCCACAAATGGGTACACTAACAGTGTCCACCTCAGGTAACTAGGGAGGCTGAGCCACTGGGCCCTATAGGACTCCTAGCACACAAAGCCACTCTGTCAACTCAGGAAAGCAGCCAAAATGTGGAGACAAAGAAACAGATCACAAATAAAAGAAATGGAGGAAAGCAAATGACTGGATATAGAGTTCAAAACCACAGTTATAAGATTTTTAAAGAATTTCCTAGAAAAGGCCGATAAATTTAGCGAGACCCTCAAAGATATGAAAAAGGACCAACTAGAAATTAAGCATACACTGAGTGAAATAAAAAATATTACACAGATATCTAACAGCAGACTAGAGGAGCGCAAGAATCAAGTCAAAGATTTGAATTACAAAGAAGCAAAAAAACACTCAACCGGAAAAAGCAAAAAGAAAAAGAATCCAAAAATATGAAGATAGTGGAAGGAGCTTCTAGGACAACTTCAAGCATACCAACATGCGAATTATGGGGGTGCCAGAAGAAGAGAGAGAGCAAGATGCTGAAAACCTATTCGAAGAAATAATGACTGAAAACTTCCCCCACCTGAAGAAAGAAATAGACTTACAAGTCCAGGAAGCACACAGAACCCCAAACAAAAGGAATCCAAACAGGACCACACCAAGACACATCATAATTAAAATGCCAAGAGCAAAAGACAAAGAGAGAATATTAAAAGCAGCATGAGAAAAACAGTTAGTTACCTACAAGGGAGCACCCATACGACTGTCAGCTGATGTCTCAACCGAAACTATGCAGGCCAGATGGGAGTGGCAAGAAATATTCAAAGTGATGAATAGCAAGAACCTACAACCAAGATTACTCTACCCAGCAAAGCTATCATTCAGAATTGAAGGGCAGATAAAGAGCTTCACAGACAAGAAAAAGCTAAAGAAGTTCATCACCACCAAACCAGTATTATGTGAAATGCTGAAAGGTATTCTTTAAGAAGAGGAAGAAGAAGAAAAAGGTAAAGATAAAAATTATAAACAACAAATACATATCTATCAACAAGTGAATCTAAAAATAAGGTGAATAAAAAATCTGATGAACAGAATAAACTGGTGAATATAATAGAATCAAGGGCATAGAAAGGGAGTGGACTGACAATTCTTGGGGGGAAAAAGAGGAGTGGGGGTGCTGGAAGGGACTGGACAAAAATCATACACCTATGGATGAGAACAGTGGGGGAAGGGGGGGCCTAAGGGCAGAGGGTGGGTTGGGAACCGGGTGGAGGGGAGCTATGGGGGAAAAAAAGAGGAACAATTGTAATAATCTGAACAATAAAGACTTATTAAATTAATAAAAAATACAACCCTCACAATTTCCAAAAAATTAAAATTAAAAATTAAAAAATTAGACATATACTTCATATGACCAAGTAATCCAACTTCTGGATATTTATTCTAGAGAAATAAAACTTATATTCAGTCAAAAACCTAAACACAAATGTATGCAGTAGCATTATTCAGAATTGCCAAAAACTGAAATTAATACAAATATATTTTAGTTGGTGAATGGATAAACAAACATCCACGCAATGGAATATTCTTCAGCTACTTCCCCATTAATTCAAATAATTGTTACAGTTAGCTCCTGGTTAGCAGGGACTCTAAACACTTATCAAAATGAAGTTGTTCTGAAACAGAAATAAACACACAGAAAGATACATGAAACAATAGGGTGGTCTTCAGATGGCAGGGGAGTTGGGAGGATGGGTGAAGAGTGCAAAAGGGATTAAGAAGTACAAATTTGCAGTTATAAAAACAGTCAGTTGTTTGAACATGCACCAAAAAGTTTCTGGCTTGATACCTGGTCAGGGCACATGTCTGGGACTCGGGTTCTATCCCCAGTAGGGGATGTGCAAGAGGCGGCCAATTGATGTTTCTCTCTTTCTCTTTCTTTTTCTCTCTCCCTTCTTCTCTCTTTGAAATCAATAAAAAATATTTTTTTAAATAGTCATGAGGATGTAAAGTACAACATATGGAATATAGTACATAATATAAAAACTGTGTATGGTGTCAGATGAGTACTAGACTTATCAGGATGATCACTTTGGAAGGTATATCAATGTCTAATCACTATGTGTACACCTGAAACTAATATAATATTATATATCAACTGTAATTGAAAAATAAATTTTTAAAAATACCATAAAAAGTAAAGCTGTTCGGATACCAATTATCTGTGAAAACAATCTTCCACTATCCCTTAAGAGAGGAAATGACTTCAAAGTTTTGGAGGTCTTTTGTCTGTTTGTTGTTTTCCATTTGATTCAAGGAAAATCATGTGACTACAAACAACTCAATTATTTCAGAATACTTAAATTGGGACCAGTTATTCCATTTAAGTGTTGAAATAGACCAAAGCGAGTTTGGCTGAACAGAAGAATATAAAATAAGGTTGTGTGTATAGCTCCAGTGTATATAACTAGTGAAACCAGTTCAATTATTTGACCAGCCACCCCAATGCAAGGCATGTGGCCAGTCCCCTGGGCCTGTATCTAGACTTAACAATTGGTTTCTTCTTATACCACAGTTGCTCCTTATTCTGCTTTCCTCATGCCAGACCCTGTCACTTTTCTCTTGTCTCTTGAGTCTGTTGCATAATTCTGCTACCTATATGTTTCACTTTCTTGGCCTCTCAGACTATACGGGCCTATCCTGCTCTAGTCCTGCCCTGGACTCTGCACAGCCCAGATATTTGCAATTTGGCCATCACTGCCTGCTGGCCCTGACCTCCATGAAAAGGAATCAGACCAGATCTCCCTAGATAAAGTGGACTTTGAAGGAAGACTGGGTTCGCTGAACAGAAGAATAAAGCCATTCTAAGAAATTGAGATAGCATACGCAAAGACTCCATGGTAGAAGAGAGAGGCGAGGGGGAAATCTGTGTAACCTAAGAGCCAAAGCACAGCATTGATGTTTGAGGACATGCTGTAATGAAAAACACACACACAATGTTCAGACTCCTGTGCTGCAGCCACTGCCTCAGTCAGCATACCTAACAATATTTCAGATTTCGACCTCCCTGTGCAGGAACATCAGTTAAATAATGAACTTTCAATAACAGCACAATGTCATCAGGTTAACAGACACTTCTTCCATTTTCTCCTGCACGTGTTAAATAAATCCATTTTCTATTGATCTCCACAGGTAAGTTTCAGCCTTAATGTAATTTTTACTGTCAAAGCAGAGTAAACAGATAGTTCCTGGAAGCACCTAAACATGTTATTTTTTACTCATCAGATGAATCCTCTATGGATTCCTGGGCAACCTGATCCATTCGGTGTTTCATTACAAAAGTTACCAGCTTGGAGGCTTACCATGTCCAGCTGGAGCTGAGCTATAGGGACTGAATGACAATGACAATGTGAGAACTCTAAGGGGGGAAAAACAGGCACATAGAATACAGTCTAGGTTCTGGCAGATTTCTGATTTATGATCACTGCCACTACATACAGATAAGAAAGGACGATTTCTCATCTGAGGTTCTGGCATCTGACCCTGGTGGTCTGAGCAGTGTCATTTTATTTGGCAGTATTGCCATATGAACACGTTGTGGCCAACCCACTGGGCAGACTGGAATGTTCTGGGATAAATTACCAATGGCTAGAGCTTGAGAAGGTATGGGGGTCTCAGTTCCATGTGGATATCACTAGCTTCACTTGTTTCTCGGTCATTTAACATGCTGTGCCCTCCACCAGGAGCACTCCTGGATTCAGTATACTTCACTCCCTTGAGCAAGAGGCCCTTTTCTGGCCCCATGCTTAGAGCTATGGTTCTCACATAGTTCCCAGACAAGCAGCATGGATATCACCGAGGGACTTGGTTAAAAATACACATTATTAACTCTATGTCGTCCAGTAGTTTGCTTTCCTCCGTTTCTTTCATTCATGACGTGTTTCTTTGTCTCTGCATTTTGGCTGCTTCCCTGTGTTGATGGAGTGGCTTTTTGTGGTAGGTGACCTATAGGGGGCAGTAGCTCAGCCTCCCCAATCAACTGAGGTGGACGCTCTTGGTACACCCCTTTGTGGGCTGAGTGCAAAGTCTTGGTGTAGTTAAGCCTTAATTGCTGTTGGTACACTGGGAGGAATTGACCTCCAGGCCAACTGGCTGTGAGAATTAGCTGTGTCTACAATGGAAGAACTGCTGTGCTGGAGACACACTTATGGTGCAGGACTTGTTTCAGTGGGGCTTTGATGCTCACTGAGTCTGCCTCTTGAATGTATCACTTATGGATGTAAGGAATTGAAATCTGGTGTCTCACACTGACCACTAGGTACACTGGCTTCTGGATCTCCATTGGGGTGCAGGTCAGCTACTGTCTGAGGCCACCCAGCAGGAGCTACAGCGAGAGCTACAGTTTTCTCCTCTTTGCTTGGTGTTTGGAGGTTTTGGAGCTGTCTGACCCAGGCTGCAAGTTTGCTAGGTTAAGCTGCGATAGGGCAGGCCATTCTTATGCTAAAGCCACTGCTTGGAGCTTGGGTGGGTTTGTAGGTTTCTCAGGGCGTCACTAGGCTAGGGCATGGCAAACAGCAATGTCTGCCAGTTAGCCGGCTCTGAGTCTCTGACTGCGTCCCCATGTCCTGTGCCCCAGCGCAGTAAACAGTTATTCCTACGCACAGCTCTGCAAGCAAGCCACCCTGACTTTCCGACCCGATGTCAGACAGGCTAGCTTCTCCCCATAGGAGTTTGGGTCCCCCGTGCCTCCCCAGAAACTGGATTTCAGAGTAATCAGGGGCTTGTCTCCCTTCAGGTTGAAAAAAGCCATGCCTGCTGCCAGCCCAGATTGTGAGCCTCCGTACCTCAGCTTTTCAGTGCTTGTGCACCTCTCAATGCTCTTTTCTCTTTCCTTCTAGTTGTAGAACTTCCACTCAGCCAGCTTTCCTGTGGTTCTGGGTGATGGACGTTTTGTCTTTTAGTTGTAGTTTTGAAATTGTTGTGCGAGGCAGCAGTTTAGGTGTTTACCTACACTGCCATCTCAGAACCACATTTATAAGGTTACTCAAGAATCTTCTAAAAACCGCTGAGAAACTTGATGAGACCTTTAAGGATCTTAATGAGAATGCCAAAAAATGGAAAAGGACCAGTCAGAAATGAAGCATACACTGTCTAAAATAAAGAATATACAGAAACTCAACTGTAGATCAACGTACCCCAAGACTCAAACCAAAGATCTGAAATATGAGGAAACAAAAAACACCCAACCAGAAAAACAAAAAGAAAATATAATCCAAAAATATGAAGATAGTGTAAGGAGCCTCTGGGACAACTTTAAGCGTACCAACATCCAAATTTTTGGGGTGCCAGAAGAAGAGAGAGAGCAAAATATTGAAAACCTATTAGAAGAAATAATGACAGAAAAGTTTCCCTACCTGGTGTAAGAAATAGACTTACAAGTTCAGGAAGCACACAGAATCCCATACAAAAGGAATTTAAAGAGGACCTCACCAAGACACCTCATAATTAAAATGCCAAGGGCAAAAGACAAAGAGAGAATCTTGAAAGCAGCAAGAGAAAAACAGTTAGTTACCTACATGGGAGCACCCATAAAATTGTCAGCTGATTTCTCGGCAGAAACTATGCAGGCCAGAAGGGAGTGGCAAGAAATATTCAAAGTGATGAACAGCAAGAACCTACAACCAAGATTACTCTACCCAGCAAAGCTATCATTCAGAGTTGAAGGTCAGATAAAGAGCTTCACAGACAAGAAAAAGCTAAAGGAATTCATGATCACCAAACCAGGATTACATGAAATGCTGAAGGGTATTCTTTAAGAAGAGGAAGAAGAAGAAAATGGTAAAGATAAAAATTATGAACAACAAAATGACATCAAATACATACCTACCAACAAGTGAATCTAAAAACCAAGTGAATAAAAAATCTGAAGAACAGAATGGACTGGTGAATATAATAGAATCAGGGACATAGAAAGGGAGTGGACTGACAATTCTCAGGGGGAAGGGGGTGTGAGCGGTGCAGGAAGAGATTGGACAAAAATCTTACACTTATGGATGAAGACAGTGGTGGGGAGTAAGGGCATGGGGTGGGGTGGGGAATCAGGTGGAGGGGAGCTATGAGGGGGGAAAGAGGAACACCTGTAATAATCTGAACAATAAAGATTTATTTAAAAAAATAAATATAAGCAATTTTAAAAAATAAATAAATAAAATCTCCCAGATTAGCAATTAACTAGACATGTTTTTATTTTCCTTTATGTCACCAAGGACCCCCAAATGGCCACTGGTGCTAGAGAGGAAAACCAGACCCCCCTTTACCCTGAGGAGAGGGCCTTAGAAAAAAAAATACACATTCTTGAACCACACACCAGATCTACTGAATCAGAAACTCAGTGGGGTGGTGTCCAGATTATCTGTGTTCTAATAAACTTTCCAGATGTCACTGACTAATCTCAAAGTGTGAGAACTACTGCTTTCAGGGCCCTAGTCTGGTCATCTCCTAGCAGTGCCCCTCTTCAGAGAAAGGGAATTCTAGAGGTCATGCCTCCACCTTCTAGACCTCACTCTTGGTACCTGGAATCCCAGCATTCCCTGTCTATCTGGCCTCATGCTTGCTTTCTGGCCTCACGCTTGCTTGTCTATCTGGGTTTGTCCTTAGGGCTGGCCTTTCCATGGGAGTGCACATTCCTAGGTCTGAGAGTTAAGCAAGAGGGAAGTTGGCAGGGGAGGATCATGTGGAGGGAGCTATCTATCTACGCATGTGCAACAAGGCATCATATGAGGCTAAAGGAGCTTGTCTTGGGCCAGGGAGGGGCCAGGCATCAGCTGTCCCTGGGCTGTTCCATTTCAACACAGGACTCAAAAAGTGTCCAAGAATTCTGAATTTGAGCCCAGAGTCCCAAGTTGTTATAAAGGTAATTCTTTGCAATGTAAAAACAAAACAAAACACTTAGTTGATTTAACAGTTTGTTAGTTTGAGTTAAATTTTCAAATAGTTAGACCTGCAGAAGATAAGGGGGGCTTGTTTGCTTACCTATTTGCTTATCTTCTGCTTAACTATGAGGCCTCAACTTAAATATCTTTTCTTTGCTAAAGCTTTCCCTGATGCCTTACTTTATGCTTTAGTAGAGGCCCCTAACTTGTGCTTTCATATTTTCTGCAATCCCTTGCCTTATAACCCATCAATTGTACTATCAACTCTTGTGTAATTATATGCCTATTTCCCCTAACAAACTATGAGGTCCAAGTGGATATGTTTCTATATCCAGCCCATAGCATAGCATAGTGACTGGCATACAGTATATCCAATGAACATATAATGAAAGAATAAATTATATAGCCTTCACTATGTGACAGGTGCTATTCTAAGTATTTTTTATTGATTTTGAGAGAGAGAGATTTGTTATTCCACTTACTTATGCATTCATTGGTTGATTCTTGTATGTGTACTGACCGGGGATCGAACCTGCAATCTTGGGATATCGGGACACACTCTAAACAACTGAGCTGCCTGTTCAGTATCTCTAAGCATTTTTAAAATAATAATTTATGTAATCCTCACAATAACTCTGTGAAACAGATAGTACCATTATTACCATTTTAAAAGTAAAAAAAAAAAAAAAAAAAAAAAAACGCAACCTAAGTTTAGAGAGACTAAGGAACTCCCCAGAATCTATGCATAAGTGGCAGAATCAAGATTTAAATCTAAGTACGTTGGATTCTTTAGACTCTGAATGAATGAATGAATGAATGAATGAATGGGAAAGGATCCAAGAATCAGTATGAGTCATAGTCTAAGGAATGCTGAGTTCAAAAAACAGACAAGCAAAATTTATCATCAAAAATAGGAAACAAATGCAAAATGTTAGAGAGTTAGAAATAGAGAAGCCAGGGAAGAGCTGAGAGAGGGGCTCAGGGCCATTCATAAAACAGGGCCGGATAAATTATTGCTTTTATTCACTTCCAGTCACATGGTAATAGGTCATCCCAGTTTAGAAATACAGAAGTAGGGCAAACTATTTAAATATTCCAAGTTGCATATGTTCCCCCCCCCCTTTTACATTTTTAAATGAAGTTCTAAGACCTTCTGACATTGAGAAGTGTTGACCATAATTCCATAGTCACGCTTTAGGGATGGAGACAATTTGGTAACAAAATAATCTCCAAATAGTGCAGTAATATGACCAAAGCACCAGTAAAAACCAGTATAAGCACAGAGTAAGAACGTGCACAGCATCACAGACAACAGAGCAGAGCTTGCCCCTTGCCCACAGTTCAATCTGACTTTTAACTCTAACCAAGGCCATTTCTGATGTTCTCAGAAGGCACACAGTTTTCCTAGAGACCCAAAGCATCTGGAGGACCATATTTCATAGTG
The DNA here is from genome assembly GCA_026230045.1 of Corynorhinus townsendii. Lineage (NCBI taxonomy): Eukaryota > Metazoa > Chordata > Mammalia > Chiroptera > Vespertilionidae > Corynorhinus > Corynorhinus townsendii. Next base: position 84,876,354 of record JAPDVU010000005.1, read on the forward strand.
ACTGAATGGCAGATATCAAAGTCAAACTGCTTAAATTAGAATCCTGATTCAAACATTAGTAGCTACTAGAGGGCCTTGGGTACATTACTTAATGACTCTGAGCTTCAGTGTGCACGTTTTATTACAGTGTGTATAATAACACTACCTTGAGCAGGCTTATGTGAAGATGAAATCAGAAACTTCATGCATTCAGCAAGTATTTAATGAATGTCAACTACATTCCTAGTACTCTTTTAGTGTCTGTATATTGGCTCACAAAGTAGATATGACCTGTTTCCACTGAATCTGGTACACAATAAGCATCCACTATTCTGAAACCAAAGGTGACCTCCTGGAGGTGACCTCTCTATCGCATTATTGGGTACCTCCAGAAAGCAGCATGGAACAGAGGGGTGAGGAGAATTGGTATGTGCCTGGGTAAGAGCAAGAAGGTGTTCCCCGAAGCAGCCCAAGATAGCAGATCCTCAAAAAAGAGCCTACATCCCTATTAAGGGAGAGCCAAAGCCTCAGTCTTGCAGTGGGTCTACATCAGGCCCAAAGAAGAAGGTGAGAGTGGGAATGGGAGTAACCAGACTGTAATGGATAAGGCAAAGCGAAGTTAATGATTTGCAAACAAGGCTACTGACACTTTTATAAATTATGGTCAGCAATAATGATGGTAGATTAAAGGAAAACCCATAGATTAATGTAAACACCTTGCAATCAAGGACCTTGTCTTATTTTCTTTTGTAACATCACCAAATACAAAAAGTATCACTAAAGTAATAACAATAATCATAATTATAATGGCACTGCCTTTTATTGAGTGTTCTTAATATGTTAAACCTTAGAATAAACTAAAGGCCCAGTACACGAAATTCGTGCATGTGTAGGGTCCTTAGTGCAATCAAACTCCCGAGGCCACACTTTGCATATTAGGCTTTTATATATATAGATACTTCACAAATATAATTTGATTTTTATCACATTTATCAGTGAACATTTATTTTCTCATTGATTCATTTTATTATTGAAGAGCAAACTAAAGCTTAAGCATTTGAAGTAACTCACAAAAAGTCACTTAACTAATTAGTAGTGAAGGTGACATTCAAACTTAGGTCAGTAGTCCTATACAATATTGTCTAAGGAGTATAGACGGTCCATTGTTGGTTAATAACCAACTGAACCTCTCTAGATCTTAGTTTACTCATGTGTAAAGTGGAGCTAAATTGCCCTGGTCAGGTGGCTCAGTTGGTTGAAACATCATCCCATACATCAAAGGTTGCAGATTTGATTCCTGGTCAGAGTATATACCTCAGTTGCAGGTTCGATCCCCTGTTGGGACACGAATGGGGTGCAGCCCATAGATGTTTCTCTCTCCCTCCTCCCTTCCTCTCTCTCTAAAAATTAGTAAAAATATATCCTAGTGTAAGAATTTTAAAAAATTTAAATGGAGCTAACTTGAATCTACCTCATAAGGGGATTCTGTATATTCAATTAGCTAATTCATATACAGCACTGATTACAGTGCTACATAAGTACTGCAAATGATACCTATCATTAGACCTATCATCCTGGCTTCCAAGTTCTTTTCTGTTTAAATGAATGTGTATATCTTTACCATAAAATGTCAATACAACTTGATTCAGATAATAAAAACCCAATAAAAAGGAATTACAACTGGAATATGATGGTAAAAACATGTATTATGGTTTTACCTTGAAGAGAATTAATTAAATTTAGTTATGTAAGAAATCACTGCTCAAAGCAGCCAACGTATTTAAATGAATCAACTTTATATTTTTATGTATGAACTAGAGGCCCGGTGCATGAAATTTGTGCACTGGGGAGTGTCCCTCAGCCCACCCTGCCCCCTCTCACAGTCCAGGAGCCCTTAGGGGGTGTCCTACTGATGGCTTAGGCCCACTCCCTGCAGGCCTAAGCCATCAGTAAGCCTGCCTCTACAAGAGGCAATCTGGTTGATCAGGGGAAGGCGCTGCCCCATCACCCCACTGCTGCTGCCACTGCTTGCTGCAGTAGCTGCCAAGGTGTATTCATCAACACAGACTCCAATCCCTTCACCATGAAAAAATGACAACTTTCTTTAGGCATTTTCAAGATGTGTCTTTCATAGGATATGACATTTCTTTCTTTATTTTTTTATCCTCACCTGAGGATATTTTTCCATTGATTTTTAGAGAGCATGGAAGAGAGAGGGAAAGACAGAGAGAAACATCAATGTGAGAGGGACACTACAATTAGTTGCCTCCTGCATGAGCCCTGACCTGGGCCCCAGCCAGGGAGGATCCTGCAAACTAGGTACATGCCCTTGACCAGAATCAAACCTGGACCCTATGGTTGGCAGGCCAAGGCTCTATCCACTGAGCCAAACTGGCTAGGACAGGATATGACATTTCTTAGCCCCTCCAGCAGCGGACCTTCATTTTTTCCTCCTGGAATGAGGTAGAAAAACCCTAGATCACCGTCTTGGATTCTTATTAGGCAAGTTACCAAGAACACTGCGAGTAGCATACAGGGATCTTATCCAATGAGCAGTCAGAAATGGTGTTTCCTCTGCAGTTCATGCACAGAGGCAGAACTGCTGGCAAGGGCCTGCCCTCGGCCACAAGTGGGCCCTATCCCTCTCCCTCTCCCTCTCTCTCTTTCTCTCCCTCTCCCTCTTTCTCTCCTTCTTCCTCTCTCTCTTCCTCCAGTCCACTCTCTCTAAAAAGCAGTAAAAAATATATCCTCTGGTGAGTATTAAAAAACAAAACAAAACACAGAATAACAGGCCTCCACCTTGGAGATGCTGAATATGTAGGCCTGAAAGAATGAATTCTTGGCTCTGTGAAGATCCCTACATGTATTTTATTAACAATATTTAGAAAATCAGCCTAAGCCACACCAATGATTCAAGTTTGTGCTTTTCTGTGTTCCAGGGAAGAATCAAATGATCTTTTGTTTTATTGTGTCAAAACAAAATTTTGCATGTGTTAAATACATAATTCTTATTCAAATACATTATAGCAAATGCAAAAGTTCTGTTTAACTCAGTGAAGGGACTGGCAGGATGATAATACTGTTCAAAGGAGATTGCCAAAGATGAAAGCCTGAAGTAAAACTGCTAAATTAGATGCAATCTAGCTAATGTCCTATAGGACAATAAAAACATCACTTTTTGAATTGGCGTGTCTTCTAGACAGAAATTAGTTACATTTTTAAAAGCCTAAAAATTATTTTCATCTTCTCACTTTGCTAATCATTATACACTGAGTGACCAGATTATGATGATCTCTGAACGCATAATAATCTGGCCACTCAGTGTATATTCTATATAATAAAAGGCTAATACGCAAATTGTCCCCTTGACCAGGAGTTCGACCAGCAGGCAGGCCAGCCAATCACCCATGTCTCCTCCCCCTGGCCAGGCTGGCCGGACCCCCCACCCATGCACAATTTCATGCACTGGGCCTCTAATACACACACACACACACACACACACACACACACACACACACACACACTGAGTGGCCAGATTATTATGAGTTCAGAGATCATAAATCATAATAATCTGGCCACTCAGTGTATGTAACTTTCCAGGGCTGGCTGTAAAATGTCAAAATATATGGAACTTATTTAATTGTAAATAGTGTGTCAGAGTGATGTGTTTCATAGAAAAGGAAATGATCATTCTGTGGGCCTCTAATGCCCCAATTATACTGAAAGGACTTGCTGTCAACATTTTACTCCGGGCCTGCAATTGGCCTGAGAGGCTGTGGGCAGGCCGCCTTGCCTCTCAGGGCCAGCAATCGGCTACAGAGGCTGCGAGTGGGCCTGCCATCTCCTCTTTGGGCCTGCGCTCAGCCACAGAGACTGCAGGCCGGCCCCCCTGTCTCCCAGAGGCCCTCTGCAGCCGGGTGTCACTGCAGCAACAAAGCAAACATTCCACCAGCCTGCTCACGCTGCCCGCTCTCAGCGGCAGCCCCCCCAGGACTGGGGGTCTCTGGCAAGGCTGAGAGGACTGGGTACCACCATCTTGTGGCTACGGATGCCTCCATCTTTGTGACAGAGTGACAGTTAATTTGCTTATTACCCTTTTATTAGATAGGATTAGCTTCCTAATACATACAAAAACCAATTGAAACTTGTCTAGTGTTTTATACTTTTAGAAGTTTGTCCATGGGCATCATCTTATTTGATCCTGACCAACCCCCTGGGAGTAAACACTATCCCATTTTTCACAAAGGAAACAGCCCTCAAAAGGAAAAGACACTTGCTGCAGATAGTATGTCAAACTATACGACTTGAGATTAACTCAGAATCTCTCAGCTTCTCAAGCCAGACTGCAGCTCTGAAATTGAAAAGATCATTGCCCCAGTTGTAACCAATAAAGACAAGGAAATGGCCAATTAAACTCTTGCTGTATGATGAAAACTAAAGATGATTAAAGTTATCCAGGTCAATTCAGTTACAAATGTTTACATGTGCTAGGAATACCCTTTCCTGTGACTCATGGTTTGTGCCTGTCATAGGTGGTTGTCCAGACTGCCCAAGGCAGAACCAAGAAGAATGGAATGGAAAGCTGGCAACCTAATGACTCTACATCACAGACAGGGGGAAGATCCTTTCCTGTGAAGACAAAGTAACTCTTACCTGTAAAATCATGGTGACATCCCTGACAATTTCCATGTATTTCTACATAGCACTTATGAGTTGTAAACACACAGGCACTGAGCTTGGTTCAACCAAAATTATAACTTGTGTTGATGAAAGCTCTCTCAGTTGGAGAAAGCAGCTAATTATTAAGAATCCATGCCCATGCTTTCTCCATTTTGAGAAAAGCCTTCCTTATACTCAGAAGAACAATAATTTGCTAAGGGATGTGTTAACCTAAATTATTATAATTGTGTTAACATGGTTATTTGTTATGAGCACAATGGCCAAAACAGAAAAAAAATCCAACTGAAAAATTATTTTTAAGAATTCAGGTCAACCAAAATAATTTGTATAGAATGTTATCCTATAACAGTGGTTGGCAAACTCATTAGTCAACAGAGCCAAATATCAACAGTACAATTGAAATTTCTTTTGAGAGCCAAATTTTTTAAACTTAAACTTCTTCTAACGCCACTTCTTCAAAATAGACTCGCCCAGGCCATGGTATTTTGTGGAAGAGCCACACTCAAGGGGCCAAAAAGCCACATGTGGCTCGCAAGCCGCAGTTTGCCAACCAAGGTCCTATATAATAAAGAGGTAATATGCAAATTGACCCTCACACCCTCACAAGATGACTGCCTATGACCAGGCCAGCAGGGGGGTTAGTGTGGGATAACCAAACAACTGAACAGTAGGCTGCATGGGGCAACCAGGCCAGTGGTGGGGGGAGGGGGGTAAGGCAGTTGGGGGCAACCAGACCAGCAGGGGGAGCAGTTGGGGGTAACCAAGTTGACAGGTGGGGCAGTAAGAGGTGACCAGGGTGGTGGGGGGGGGGGGGTCAGTTAGGGACAACCAGGCCAGCCTGGGGGCGCAGTTGGGGGTGACCAGGCTGGCGGGGGGGGGCATTTAGGGGCAACCAGGCTGACAGAGGAGAGCATTTGGGGCTTACCAGGCCAGCAGGGGGGCAGCAAGGGTTGACCAGGCTGGCAGGAGGTGGGATTAGAAGTGACCAGGCTGGCAGGGAGGGAGCAATTGAGGGCAACCTGGCTGGCAGTGGGGGGCAGTTAGGGGTGACCAGGCAGGCAGGCAGGTGAGGGATTAAGAGCCAGCAGTCCCGGATTGTGAGAGGGATGTCTGACTGCCTGTTTAGCCTAAACCCCGCAGTCGGACATCCCTCTAAGGGTCCCAGATTGAAGAGGGTGCAGGCTGAGCTGAGGGGACCCCCCCCCATGCACAAATTTCATGCACCAGGCCTCTAGTAAATTATATTTTGCTAGGGGCCCCGTGCATGAAATTCGTGCACCTGGGGGGGAGGGTTCCCTCAGCCCAGCCTGCCTCCTCTCACATACTGGGAGCCCTCAGGGGATGTCCTACTGATGTCCTAAGCCGCAGTCTGGCCTCCCTTTGTGGGAGGTGACCAGGCTGATCAGGGGAAGGCACCAGCCCCATTACCCCACTGTTGCAGCCACTGCCAGTCATCACAGCCACCAAGGTGTTTTCATCAACATGGACTCCAGTCCCTTCACCATGAAAAAATGACAACTTTCTTTAGGCATTTTCAAGATGTGTCTTTCATAGGTTATGACATTTCTTTCTTTCTTTCTTTCTTTCTTTTTTATCCTCACCTGAGGATATGTTTCCATTGATTTTTACAGAGTGTAGAAGAGAGAGAGAGAGAGAGAAACATCAATGTGAGAGGGACAATTTGATTGATTGCCTCCTGCATGAGCTCTGACCTGGGCCCCAGCCAGGGAGGAGCCTGCAACCTAGGTACATGCCCTTGATCAGAATTGAACCCAGACCCTGCGGTCAGCAGGCCAACTTGGTATTATCCACTGAGCCAAACTGGCTAGGGCAGGATATGACATTTCTTAGCCCTTCCAGCAGCGGACCTTCGTTTTTTTTTCTCCAGAAGTGTGGTGGAAAAGCCCTAGATCATTTTTTGGATTCTTACACCCAAGTTACTAAAAATATTACCAGTGGCATACAGGGAGCTTAGCCAATGAGTGGTCAGAAAAGTTGTTTCCTCTGTAGTTCATACCAATTGCCCCTCGCCTCTGATCGCTGGCTCTGACCCTGCCAAGGCCTAAAGCCTCAGGGCCTGGGAACGGCCCCCCAGTCTCTCCGATCACCAGCTCCTCCCCTTCCCAGGCCAAAAGCCTCTGGCCGAGGCTTGGGGCCTGGGCAGGGGCCCCTCCAGCTCTCTCCGATCACCAGCTCTTCCCCTGCCCAGGTCAAAAGCCTCTGGCCAAGGCTTGGGTCCTGGGCAGAGGCCCCCCAGCTACATCTAACCACTGGCTCCCCCCCTGCTCAGCTCCCTCCAATTGTCGGCTCTGCCCCTGTCCAGGCCCCAAGCCTCTGGCCAAGGCTTTAGGCCTGGGCAGGGGCCCCCTCAGCTCCAATCGCAGGCTCAGCCCTGCCCAGGAGCCTTCTGGCTTAGGCCCTTTCCAGGTTGCTCAGGGCCCATGCGGGGCCTACCTCAGAGTGACCTGGGTGCTGAGAAAGTTCCTGGGACCCAGGCCGCTGGATGCCTAAGTATGAAAATTAACCACCATCTTTGTTCGGTTAATTTGCATACTCACTCTGATTGGCTGTGGGCATAGTGGAGGTACAGTCAATTTACATGTTTCTCTATTATTAGGTAAGATTATCAATAATGAGAAAGTTCCACAATCTTAAATCCAAACAATTTTTATGTTTCTATATTCCCTTCTAGTATTGTTCTTGAATGCACATAATTTGTGTGTTATATAATTTCACCTTCTGCCTTTTAAAATTATCACTAGATTTTCATATTTTTTAGCTTTTGTCTATGCCAACTCTCTCTCTATAGAACATTCCTGCCTTTGTAAGTCATGACCCTCTTGCTCCTTCAAGAAAGTATAACTTTCCTTAATTTTCTCATTTGCCTTGCTTCTCCTTTAAAAGTTATTCAATTCTTCTTTGGTATTTCCATGACTTTGCATATAGATTCAAGACATCTCAGTTACCCAGCAGTCACAGAGGCTGCATCTTTCCACCAGTTGTGTCTTGGTCAGTCATACTGCTGACTTCACTGCCCTCCAGGCTCTGTTGGAAAGGTTTCTCCCATTCCTTTTTCCTGTACTGTCAGATTCTAAGACTTGACTTCCTTCAAATGCTGCCTCTTAATCATACTATTTTTATTATGTAATTCACATTTGTATTTGTTGTTCAAAGTGCCTTGTACTTATCCAAGTGCAAGATAGGGAAGCATGCATGGGTGGTCTGTGAAGTCTGAAAGGTTGGCGAGAACCAATTATACTGCATGAGCTCAGTAAAAGCTCTCAGAATGCATGAATGAATAAGCTCCTAGGCATTTAACCTTTGAAACATTAGGACCCGTGCTTAGTCTTACTGGTATTAAGATCCATCTCCATTAGCTCAGACAATAGTTTGCTAAATATGTGTGCTGGCACATAATTCTTTCCAGAAAATAATTCTATTCACCTAAAGATAACTGATACATATAGTTTCCATTCCTACCAGCTTGTCCAGGACTGTCCTGGTTTGCTTCTATTGCCTTAGTGTCCCACCTGGATTTTTCATTTATTTATTATAAGAGATCATTACTAACAGTTGTGTTAAAATGGGGCAGATTGGGTTTGATAAACTCCACTCAGCATTCCATCTTCTACCATGGTCTCATCTGGTAAGATGTGTACAGATTTCTACCTTAGACACCTGTTAAAATCTGAGATGACTAGCCATAACCCAATTTTTTTTCCTAGCCCTTTGCAGGTACAATATATCTAATACCTCCCCTTTAAGGACACTATTAAAGGTACACAGTGATTAAACCCAAGCATGCTAAGACACTAGCAACACGACAGCTAAAGTGGTGGCGAGAGAAGTATTCAAAACTGCTGTCCCTGCCATCTAGTGGGTGGACCAGCCAGCTATTCATGGCCTGGGGCACAGCCTACAAAATGCCTCAGTCAGCTGAGTCATTGAGAAACATGGGAAATTATACATTGTAAAATTATCCTATTTAGTAAAAGCATAATATGCAAATTGACCATCACTCCAACACACAAGATGGCCGCCCCCATATGGTCAAAGATGGCCACCCCCATGTGGACACAAGATGGCCACCACAAAATGGCCTGCAGGGGAGAGCAATTGTGGGCAATCAGTCCAGCAGGGGAGGGCAGTTGGGAGGAACCAGACCTGCAGGGGAGGACAGTTGGGGGGGGACCAGGTCTGCAGAGGAGGGTAGTTGCAGGGGACCAGGCCTGCAGGAGAGGGCAGTTGTGGGTGATCAGGCCAGTGGGGGAGGGCAGTTGGGAGGGACCAGGCCTGCAAGGGAGGGCAGTTGGGGATGATCAGGCCTACAGGGAAGGACAGTTAAGGACAACCAGGCTAGCAAGGGAGGGCAGTTAGGGTTTACCAGGCCACCAGGGGAAGGCAGTTGGGGGTGACCAGGCCTGTAGGGGAGGACAGTTAGGGGTGACCAGGCCAGCAGGGGAGGGCAGTTAGGGGCAATCGGGCTGGCAGGGGAGTGGTTAGGGGGTGATCAGGCTGGCAGGCAGAAGTGGTTAGGGGCAATCAGTCAGGCAGGCAGGTGAGGGGTTGGGAGCCAGCAGTCCTGGATTGTGAGAGGGATGTCCCAGATTGGAGAGGGTGCAGGCTGGGTTGAGGGACACCCCCCACCCTGTGCACGAATTTCGTGCACTGGGTCTCTAGTAAGTTATAAGATGTAAAATACATATAGAAAATGAAGGCTGAAACTCTTGTTCTGGAACACATAAAGAGGGGCTGACACATAGTTGTCACCATGATTTTGCCATTTGCTATATGGTATAATTCTACAGTGTTTACTTATTTAATATTTTGTGTTTCTATTTTTATTTTACAATAAACACTGTTGGCAGCAATAAACTAAAAATGTACATTTTTAAAATTAATTTCAAAGAGGAAAGGAGAGGGAGAAAGAGATAGAAACATCAATGATGAGAGAGAATCATTGATTGGCTGCCTCCTGAATACACCCCACTGGGGATCTAGCCTGAAACCCAGGCATGTGCCCTGACTGGGAATCAAACCATGACCTCCCGGTTCATAGGTTTGAGACTTAACCACTGAGTCACACCAGCTGGTCAAAATGTACATTTTTAATTCCTAAACTGAATTTAGGAATTTGGTCTATTTCACAACCTATTTTATTAGTTGGTAATAAATATATGTCCATAGCAGAGGGAGGGGCATGTAGTGATATCATTGACCACAAGAAAAGTGGAAACCAGAAATCTGTCAAAATAGCAGCATCTGTCTCAAAAGATTATAGGTACCTAAATAGGAGGAGACTCAAAGGCAGCTATTCAGCATATGCAGAACCAGACCAGCATTTACAGATCACTCATGAAGCACGACTTTGTATTTAGATCAAAATTATTGCTATTCTAAATTAATTTTACTCACTTTCAATGTCAAATATTTTTGTATACATATGAAGAAATGGCTCCATTTGCAACAATAACATTAAAACATTTCATTGATGCCTGTATTGTAGCCATGTCATCTGTTATAATTACTCAACTAATTCCAGTACTGCTCCACCCATGTAGACAGAAGAGAAACAGTCCAGAGATGGAAGATGCTGACGACGCCTTGCCATACTAGCAGTCAGGAGCTGTGCATCGTGGCAGGTTGCCCAGGACCAAACCAGAGAGGGTCGGACCTGCATTACCACCATTTGTCCACCATTCAGAACTGAAATATCATTGCTGACATGTACACATAAGGAACTATTTGACATTGAAATTGGGACTCAAAAAAACTGTTGGCCCAGAAAGAAACTCACTACAGACTGATTCATTTGCCTCTCAGCATAACCATTATTGCTTGTCTCATTTTCGGTTCTTATAAGTGTATTTCTAGTATCATATGATCTCACTCATCTAGGGGTAATAATGAACAACATAAACTGATGAACAAAAACAGACCCGGAGACAGGGAAGCATTGATCAGACTGTCAAACCTCAGAGGGAAGGTAGGGGAGGGTGGGGGTAAGGGGGAGAGATCAACCAAAGGACTTGTATGCATGCATATAAGCCTAACCTGTGGTCACGGTCAACAGGCGGTGTGGGGGGGGGGGGATGCGTGGGGAGGGGTTTGGGATGGAAATGGGGGGATGAGGACAAATATGTGATACCTTAATCAATAAAGAAATTAATTTTTTTAAAAAAGGAAAACATGGGGGAGGACCAGGTGAATAAAAGTGGTCAACTGCCTGGGGACAGAGGAGACAGACATTGAGTGGTGAACACATAGCTGAGTGTGCTCTGTTGCACTATCAAGTTGTACAAGTGAAGTTTTATAATGTGATTAACCTGGTTACCCCAAAAATGTAATAATGAAATAATTTTTTAAATAAACTTTGTTAGTCCCCCCAAAAAAATAATAATTCCAGTAATAGTTAAATTTGTTATTTAATTTTTTGAGAACAAAGTAAAGTTTTTGAAATTTTATTTTATTGATGGAGTAACATTGAATATTATTGAAAATGCTGTTATAATCTGGTTTAAATGTTTAATCTTGAAGATAAAAGTATTCTTTTGTAGTGTAATAATAATACAATTTTGGTGGATCATTTTGTGTGATAAAAAGATTATTCTTGCCAATTTAAGGAACCTATAAAATGTACTTGCCATTAGTTGGGGTACACAAATAATTCATAACCTTATCTAAACTATAACATTCTGCTAAGTTTTGCACATGCCCTGTCAGAGTAACTGAACTGCAAAATGTCTGTGATGTAATTCAAGTTGCACATCCAAAGCTATTTCAGTGCACACTTTCTCTCTTTGCCACCTTATGTCAATCAGATTTTAAAAATGTTTGAGCCTTTGAGGAACTACTATGTAAATGAGCCTTAGTGTCCTACAATAGTACTGTTTTATTTGTTAAACAAGTTATCTAAAGTTTGGTTGGATTTTGTTAAAAATCAATTGAAAATCTTTAATCAAATTATTTAACAAATTATCAAAAATCTTCAGTTTTCAAACATATCTGTAAACTGAAGTTATTTTTTAAAAAAACTTTCAACATAAAGACACTGAAATTTACCCCTAGTGATGTTAGAAACGGACTCAACAAATTAAATGATGAAAGCTCAAATGTGAACAAGATTTAATCTTGTAATTATGTAATTAAACTTGGGAGTATCTCCATGTGTAAGAAGGGTCCTTTGATGCAGCTCTTATTTCTAGCTGAAAGGAATTACATTTTGCAACAGTAAATTAATTGATATAAGTTAATTAATGAATTTGGCCTTGTAAAAATACTTGTCAAAAAATATATTTGTCAAAGAAAGACTGGATGAAAAATGACAATACCTTGGATTCTGTGTCTCAACTGGTTGGGCGTCATCCCATGCACCAGTTCATTTCCTGCTCAGGGTACATGTCCGGGTTTAGTGCTCCATCCCAATAGGGGACATGCAGGAAGATCCAATTGATGTTTTGCTTTCACATCAATGTTTCTTGCTCTTCCTCTAGCTTGCTCAATAAAAATATCTTTTTAAATTTTTTTTAAGAAAAAAGACTATCTGTGACTATACCTGAGTTAAACTATGTATGCATTTCAAAACTAAAAAAAAAATAGAATTAAGAGTATTTTTTATTAAGCATAGTTTATATTGACCTCACTAATTACACTAGCACCTTAGAAAAAGTATTTTCTCAATTAAATATATTATGGCCTGCAGATAAGTCAATTGAAGGTGTCACCATTTTCAGTTGCAAGTTTACTAACCATATACTGTAAGTTTAAAAAATGCTGCAAGAAAAAATATGTATTTTTAAATTTCAAAATAATAAAAATATATTGAAACGATATTCTAAAGAAAAATTTCACTTACACAATATTAGAAACAAATATAACTAAGATTAAAATATGAGAAGCTGCTCTAAGAAGAATTATTAGAGTATACCTAAGACCTTTCAATATTCCATCTTTGTATCTCCTGTAAGTGTCCAATAAATTTATTTCCCTTAAGAGGGGGTTCTTCATACCCCTGGAAGATTTCCCTAAATAGGCAACACATATACATTGAATCATGTATAAATTCTGCTTTTTTTTTCAGTCAGCTTATGGAACATTACTATCTTTGGATCATGCAAAACATTTTTTATTTACTTTTAAATGTTTTTTTCTGATCCCACTTCCATTCCCCTATATGTGCCAACCCAACATGTCGGCATATGTTATTGGATAAGTATATTTCCTTGAGCAATGCAAAAAGCTGATTTGTATGCATTGGATTTTGTTTTTTTGTTTTGTTTTTTTTTATTTTTGTTGCTCAATATTTCTTTTAAATGCATTTATGTCATTATATGTGCATCTAATTCACAAAGGACTCTTACTAATTAATTTATTGTTCATATTCATCATAATTTATCAATCCATTCCCCCTGGTAACAGACACCTGAGTTGCTTCAGACTCCCTGCTTCCACCAAGACTGCTGTAATAAACTCTTTCAAACGCATCCCTCCAGAGACCTGTGTGAGTGTCTGAAGTGGGAATGCTGGGTCACTTACATCCACTTACTGCAATCATTTTACATGCCCAAATTACTGAGTCAGCGTACTGTCTCACTAGCTGTGTGAGGGCCCTGCTGTTCCTCACATTCTTGCATTATTTGAAATTATCCAAGTTTCTGCATTTTAGCAATCTGATGAGGCACAGTGTTATTTTGTTCTTGTTGCAGTTTGACTTTCATTTGCATTTCTTTGATTGCTAATATGGTTGCACATTCATTTGTTTTCATATTACCATTCCAGAGTTTTCACTCATTAACTCATTGACTCATATCCTATACTTATTTTTTCTAGTGAGTTTCTCATCTTTTTCTTGTTAATTTGCAGCCATTCTTTGTATTTTCTAGATTTAATTCTGTATTGTTTTTATGTCATGTAAATGTCTTCTCCCCAACCTGCTAGTCTTCTGTTAACAATGTCTGAGGATTCTTTTTAAAACAGAAATCCTTATTTTTTATACTAGAGGCCCGGTGCATGGGTGTGTGTGTGTGTGTCCCTCAGCCCAACCTGCACCCTCTCCAATCTGGGACCCCTCAAGGTATGTCCAACTGCCCATTTAGGCCTGAAGCCACAGGTGGGATGGGGCCTAAATGCGCACTCGGACATCCCTCTCACAATCCAGGACTGCTGGCTCCCAACTGGTCACCTGCCTGCCTTCCTGATTGCCCCTAACTGCTTCTGCCTTCCAGCCTGATCACCCCCTAACCACTCCCCTGCCAGCCTGATCGACGCCTAACTGCTCCCCTGCCGGACCGATTGCCCCTAACTGCCCTTCCCTGCCTGCCCGGCCATCCCTAACTATCCTCCACTGCAGGCCTGGTCACCCTTAACTTCCCTTCCCTGCAGGCCTGGTCTCCCCCAACTGTCCTCCCCTGCAGGCCTGGTCGCCCCCAACTGCCCTCCTCTGCTGGCCTGGTCACTCCTAACAGCCCTCTTCTGCAGGCCTGATCACCCCCAACTGCCCTCCCCTGCTGGCCATCTTGTGTCCACATGGGGGAGGCCATCTTTGACCACATGGGGGCGGCCATCTTGTGTGTTGAAGTGATGGTCAATTTACACATTACCTCTTTATTATATAGGATAGGCAAATCTATAAACCTTTTATTTTATGGTTTGTGTGTGCTTTGAGGGTCTCTCTGATTATGGGAAAAACACCTTACATTTTTCTCTTAACTTTTAGTTTAACCTTTTACATTTGGGCTTTAATCTCCATGTAGTTCAACTGGTATATCAAGTATTTTTCTATAGTGTGTGAGCCTATTTTTTCAGCCCAACTCTTAGTATTCTGATCACCAACTTCTAGTGTTGGGGAGTGTCCCCCAGACATGTAAGCAATTCTTGGGACAGCAGTAGGGTGTCCAAGAGTTCAACTCCATTCTGACACTATGTACCCAGATATAGCATTCGATGCCACTGGTTAAATGCTCAGTCCCACATGGCCGCCCTCCTATTTCAGATGCCAGTTGCAAGCCCAGATTAATCATGGGTGCTTCTGACCAACCAGCTATACATGGGAAGTCTGCATGACCTCCTCCTTGGAACTCAAAAGCCAGTCACAAGTCCAGGTTACAGCCTGGCTACAAATCAGAGGTTTCCATGGATTGGATTAATTGGCTATAGAGCAGCTCACAGAACTCAGAGAAACAATTAACTTACTAGATCATGGGTTTGCTATGAAAGGATGTAACTCAGAAGCAACCAGATAAAAAGAGACATTAAGACCAAGTATGGGAAAAAAGGTATGGCACTTCCATGCACTCTCCAAGCACACACTCTCCACCAAATCTTCATTTTTCACCAATGGGAAACTCTCCAAACCCAGTCATTTTGGGATTTTATGAAGGCTTCATTACATATGTGTGATTGATTAAATCATTAGCCCCTCTTCCCTCCTACATGTCAGGGGGTGGGACTGGAATTGCTAACCCTCTAATCACACAGAGTTGATTTTCCTAACAACCTGCTCTCTTCCTCGAGTGCTTTTCAAAAGTCACCTTACTAACATAACAAATGTCATCTTAACACTCTCAACATTTAGAAAATTCCAAGGGTTTTCTGTGAGCCAGGAACCCAATATATATGAGAAATATATAAATCACAATGTCACATCAACCTACTCCAGATTTTTGGTGCTCCTTTCATCATACATGAAGCTTCCAGGTACATAAGAGTCTATTATTATCATCTCTATTGTCCAGAATAATGTATTTTTCTACCTCTGCACTGCACATTGTTTTTATCATAATAACATATAATATGGCTTCATATCTGGTATAGCAAGACCCATACTTTGCTTTTCTTTCCCAAAATTGACATAGCAATTGTGAACACTACTCTCACATAGAAGTTTAGAATGTTTGTTGGTAGAATTGCATGAAATTTATAAATTAATTCGGAGAGACAACATCTTTACAAATTTAGGCTTCTCCATCATAAATCCAGTATAGTTCTCCATTTATTCAGGCTTTACTAAACACACCATATTTTTCTCTGCAAAGAAAAATGATAAGTCCATGGTTGTCATTGCTTTTGTTCTCTATTGATAATGTTATTTTTTTAATTATTTTGTGAAGAGTATGTTTGCTGGGGTGAAGGGATGCCATTGATTATTCCTAATACAGCTGGTATCTGGCAACATTTCAGAATTCTTTGTTTTGCTCAAATAATGTCTGTAGAAACTATCAGGTTATCAGTATCGGTAAATAAATCATCTTTAAGGAATAAATTTTATCTCTTCCCTTTCACTTTTTACATTTTCCATCCATTATTTACTTACCAAGAATATTTAATGCTATATTAAATAATAATGGTGATAACAGCATTCTTGTCTTATTTTTTTTCTGGTCTTAAAGGCAATATATCATAGACTTTGTCAAGTTAAGGAAATTGCCTTCTGGCCATAGTTTTCTTAGTGTTTTTATCACAAATAAGTGTCAGACTTTATCAAATGCTGTTTGGTTATACATCTCTTGAGATAATCACACTTTTTTTCTTTAGTCCATTAATATAATGAGTTATATTGATAAATTCTTCTAAGGTTAAAGCTTTCTTAAATTCCTAATATCAAGCTGATACTTTTTTAATATGATGTTTAATTTGGTTAGCTGACACTTTATTTGGGCTCAGATAGTTTATAAAATAGTATTTTTGGATGTACTGAAGGCAAAAGTAAATAAAAAATTCATGTGAGCATGTGTGATTTAGAATCTGACCAGTCAGTAGACACAAGAGAGAAGCCTGGGAACTCAACTAATTTATTTTCTTCCACGTTTCATTTTGTCCAGGTGGTAGGTTCTGCCTCCTACTCTGCAACTTAAACTTGCTCTTAAATGTTTAAGTAGAAATTGTTAAAAAGAAAATCACATTAGCACCTGCTAGGGAAAAATAAATAAATTATTCTAAACATTAATTCACCACTCCGTAAGTTAGAACAAATAATCTGAAACTATAAGCACATTTACACCAATGCTGTGATGTCTGCAGGCAACCTGGAAATTGCTGTCAGAAACCTGGAAATTGAACTGCTTCCACTCTTAGTAACCATTTAGCTTCAAAATTGAGGTGTGGGGGACACAGCATATAAAAGAACTAGAAAAGTAGTCTGTTAGTAATCCTCTCAGTCCTATAACTGTCACCAAAAAGGGACTGAGGTGGGTCTGCCCTGGTATGCTCTAGAATACATGGGTTCTGGACTTTGTGCAGGAAAGCTTTCACAATACAAGTCCAGGTGGTTTTGAGAGTAGGTTTATTAAATCTGGGCAGTGAAACAAAGGAAAGGCCTAATATAGAAGAGGCAAGTTCATAGCAACAGAAGTGAGCTTAGGCAGAGCTACTTTTGATCGGAATTTTTGGACTGGAACCTGGGTTCTTTGTCCACTGGAGTCGAAGAATGAATCCACAGACAGAGGGTACTATAGCAAAGGTGAAGATTTATTGAAGAACAAGTACAGACTCCCACGTGGGGAGAGGGAAAGAGTCTGACAGAAGGGACTCCCATGTGGGGAGGGGGAAAGGGTCCCAGTGAGCTCCTTTTCCCTATGGCTTATAAAGGCTGCAGATCCTGGTGCCTTGATGTCCCCTCTGATTGGTCACTATTCCCTTAGACTGGTTACTATAGTAACTCCTGGGCTCAAAGGTTGAATCTCACATGGGACATGTGAGGTTCTCCCCACTCCTTCCTTATTGTTTTTCTATTCCCTTTGGGCTTTCTTCTTCTCCTTCTAGATGAAGGGCTTCCTTTCCTTTATTTTGTAAATATAGGCCTTTTGCTGTTCCCAGCTCCCTCATTCTATGAAAATGAACCTGTTGCAGCTCTGCAGCCCTGTGCTTCTCCATGGTCCCCTTAATTTCCAAAATTTCTAAAATTTCCTAAAACCTGTCTTTTTCACCCCCCAAAATTCGTTTCACTTTGACCCTGTGGAAATGTGAGAAAGAGTCAAGCCTAGGCAAGATGCCCAGGTCCTTTAGGAAGAAAGTCACAGAGGCAGAAGAAGTGAGCCAGCTGGGCTTTGTGGACTCAGGAAACAAGTTACAGAGACAAAAGGAGGGCCCTTGGAGACAGATTCAGGGAGTTAACATGGGACAAGCTGCGGTTGCCCACTGCTCCCCTGATTGCAAGTCTCACGAGGACCCTTAGCGCTTTGGAGAAAGAAAGCAAAGATGCCTGCTTGAAGAAAGAAGTGGGGGAGTGCAGGTGTGCTCTAGGGGGAGCACGCACTGGGTCCTTGGTCTTAAGGGTTTTTATTTGTTTTCTGAAGTTGAGAATTTAAGGGGAGGTCTCAGGGGAGAATCTCAATAGAATATTCATCAGCTTTCCAGGTGTGATATCTAATATGCTGATGCATCAAAATGAGCATATTTATGTAGAGAAAGGGGTCAGAGTCATTCTTTGATCAGTTTAACCCTCAAAGAATGTCACTAAAGAGGGACAGGACTGAGGTGGGCTTGCCCCTATAAGGTCTGGAATGTGTAAACCATTTGCTCCTAAGTATTCTTTGTTAGAGAAGATAAGACCTTGTGATTTATTATCTGACTCTAAATGGCTCATTCTTTTAACTATCAGTCTCAGTTTTCCCATTCCACTTGCCAAGGAATTTTCCTAGCTTCTTACTATCCTGTCTCACACCTACCATCAACCTCCCCTACAAGAGACTTGAATTGTTTCTGCTGAAGTCTGCCTTTACAAATAAAAGCAGTGCCATCTGTCACTGGGAAACAAAACTAAACACATGTGCATTGAGTGACTACTGTGTGGGGGACACCAGCACACTGAAGATGTTCATGCCATAAAAAAGTACCTAGTGAGGAATTTCAATGTGGGCTGCTATTGAGATTACGGGTTTTGTTTGAGCCTCAGCCCTGAATCTTCACGTCCTTTGAGAAAGCTTTCTGTAATATACTGAGATGAAGATTAGTGAGAAAGGAAAACTCAAATAAGAATTAATTAATAATTTAATCAACTCACCCATGTTTTTGAGCTTCTGGTAAGTGCTAATCATCGAGACTGCAAAGATGATAGCACACTCTTTCTAAGTCCCTACTCTTAAGTAGGTAAAGACATACCTTGTTTTATTGTGTTTGCTTTATTGCACTTTACAGATATTGCACATTTTACAAATTGAAGGGTTTTGGCAACCCTGCATCAACAAAGTCTATGGGTGCCATTTTTCCAACAGGCTCAGGTAATGGTTAGCATTTTTTCAGCAATGAAGTATTTTTTAATTAAGTCTGAAATTTTCAGACACAATACTAGTGCACACTTAATAGACTACAGTGTGGTGTAAACATAATTTCTAGATGCACTGGGAAACCAAAAAAATGCACATGACTTGATTTACTGCAGTGTTCTGGAACCAAATCCACAATACCTCTGGAATGTTCGTGTGCAGTAGAGTGAGAGAGACCACAGTAAACAGCTAATAACAACGATGAGAATGGTAATGCAATGTGGGAATGCTAAGAATGCACAGGGTGATATTGGGGCAGAAGATATTTGCAGCCTAGACAAGGAGGAAACCAACTAAGCGTCCCATAGGAGAAGATGACTGCGCTTATTTCTAGAAAAGTAAAAGTTAGCTCAGTCAAGACAGTGCGTGTGTGGGCGGGGGGGGGGGGGGGGGGCGGCGGGGGTGCACTTGCACGTGTATATTGGTACAGAAATAGTGGTGAGGAGGCAGAAAGTTCCAAATAGAAGGAATAATATGTATGTAAAGTCCCAGGGGAAAGAGAACCTACAAGTGTTTGGGCAACTGCAAATAAATTACTTTAAGAAACCTAGCAATTAAAGAAATCCCTATATATTAAGTGAAGGCTGAAGCCATTGGGGAGGATTAAGCATAAGAATAGACTAGCAGTGAGAAAGTGCCTGCCCTAAGAAGCTCCCCACAGACTTCTTTATGTTCCAGGACATGGTAGGTCACAGAAACCCTCCTACCATGCTATTGGACAGTCCTCCTCTTTTGAAATGTCCCCAAGCCACTTGCT
Source organism: Corynorhinus townsendii (assembly GCA_026230045.1). Classification (NCBI taxonomy): domain Eukaryota; kingdom Metazoa; phylum Chordata; class Mammalia; order Chiroptera; family Vespertilionidae; genus Corynorhinus; species Corynorhinus townsendii. The sequence goes on from JAPDVU010000005.1 coordinate 84,896,031, forward strand.
TGCTCCCTTGCAGCCAAACACAGGCAACTGTACTGAAGACCAATGAGAAAATCTTCCCCCAAACTCCCGACTTAATAGAAAACTTGTCAATCAGAGATTGCCTCGGAGTTTCCTGTTTTTACTCTGGAAAACTGACTCTCCTTTCTACATCTTTGAAACAAAAGTACAGCAGTGGGGTCCCAATCTGCAACTTTGTGAATAAAAGCCTGTGTTAGTTATGTCTCAGACTTAGTTTTTCCTTTGATATCAAAGATGCCACAGAGTAGAAAGTAGACTGACAGTGAGGGAGTGGTTAGACCGAAGGCAAGAAGGCAAATGAGGATGCTGACGCTCTAAACAAGGTGAGGAAGGGAGAAAAGGAAGAAGAGAAAGAGAGGGAGGGAGGGAGGGAGGGAGGGAGGGAGGGAGGGAGGGAGGGAGGGAAAGGTTCTTAGCCAAGACCTGACAATAAGGATTAAGAGATACAGGTGAATTCAACAGGCACAGACACGAAGGGGGAGAATTACACCACGTCTCTGATTTACAGGTGGGAAAGTTAATGTTCCCTGAATGAATGTTAACCACAACATGCCTGTCCATCAATAATCAAATTAAGCTTTTTAAAACAATAATTGGAGGAAAGATTGTAAACCACTTTCAAAAATAAAAATACCATTAACTAAATGTATACAAAATAAACCCACAGATTTGTAAAGTAGGCCTTCCAATATTAGAGGGAAAATAAGAAAAGTGGTGGCTCTCTGCTCTCAGGAGTTCACATGCAGAGAGCTGTGAGGTCAGGCCACCCACATGCACCCACTGCCCCAGACACCAGGAGGTTCCTGCCGCAGAGGGTCCTGCCAGGAAATGTAAGACTCCTCAGCCAGCACCTCGGGCTTCAGGCAGAATTTGTGAGCTGCTCACATGTTATTAACTCCTCAAGATGGGTTAGAAGTGATGACACATGGAATTGGATTTTCTCTCTCCTCCATATTACAGGTCCCCTTACAGTTATCCTCCCATTACTATTCTGCTTATTTTATTTTATTTTTAAATATTTTTTATTGATTTCAGAGAGGGAGAGAGAAATAGTAGATGAGAAAGAATCATTGATATGCTGCCTCCTGCATGCCCCTCACCGGAGATTGAGCCTGCAACCCGGGCATGTGCCCTTGACCAGACTCAAACCCGGGACCCTTCAGTCCCAGGCCAAGGCACTATCCACTAAGACAAACCGGCCAGGGGGCTCAACTGGTTGTTTTTAGATTGTAAGTTCCTTCCAGGTAAGGAACTGAATCTGGATTTTTTTCTCTCCTCCTCCCTTCCCACTCCTCTTTTTCTACTTCTTAATTTCTCTCTGTCACCGTCTCTTTCTTTGCCTCTTGTTTTTTTCTGCTTCCATTTCTTTCTTTCTGCACGAGCATCCAAAATCCTGGCTCGGTCCCTCCTGCAGCATCTTCACCAGCTCTCCTAGAAGGCACTTAAATGGCACCATGATGGAAAATGACTCCTCTTTGTTCTTATCTCTCCCCCAGGACAAGCACATCTGTGCAATTCAGGCTGGCTCTCCTTGGTTCACCAGGCACACACACACACACACATTTGTGACCTATTTACTTATTTACCTCTTTAAAAAGATCTTTAAGGACAAGAACTATGTGATTCTATTAAAATCCCTAGCATCCAGTCTAGTGCCTGATACCTAGAAGGTACTTAACCAATATTGATTGGATGAATGTTTAATAAATGTTAAATAAATGCAGAAAATTCTAAATTGATGAAAAACATGAGTCAGGCATCCTTGAAACAAGGAGAATAATTAATTGCTAAACTGTGAAAATGATTATAGGAGGTGTAAACTACAAATTGGTGCACCACGGATCACACAGCACAGTGAACATGTGTAATCGGGGAAGCTCCCTGCTTGCGTGGGAGACAGTTAACATAAATAGTCTGCTCCCTTGTATGTGAAGTGTCGTTCCCACGTCAAAATATGTCAGATCATTCAAAAATATTTAGAGAACTGCAGTACAGTCTCAAAGAGTGAGATGGATGAAGTCAGCATTCGCTACCACTGATCCTTACCAATTAAACTCCATGAGTTGGGAAGAAAGGGGCTGTTGTCTATGCACGCAAGTCAAGCAAGTGGCCACCACATGCTTCAGCCCCTCGGCAAGGTTTGGGCTCCTTACGTAAGCACAAGGGAACTACCTCCCATGTCCAAAATAACATTCAAGCTTTTCCCAGCTGTGTCTGTCTAGGGAAAATTCAGCAGACATGTTGTAGAGGCTCCCTCACAATTTATTCCCTCAAATCCTTTGAACAATTTGAGAACATGGCACAACTGGAAAGCTGGCTGTGGATAGAAATGTAAATATAAAATTTTAACGAGGACTCTTCCTTCTCACTTAAAAGGAGATGGTGAATATTTCATGCCCTTCTCAGCAGGGCTGCAAGCGCCTGTTACCATTAGTGAGGTAGTCCTCATCTTCTCCAAAAAGCTAACACTGTTTTGTAATATTTCATAATACCCAAGCCTAGCCCCGTTCTTCCCCTCCACACAGTGAACACCCAAACTTCCAGGGTCAAAAACACGGCTTAGTCATCTTAAGAAAGCTGCATTTTGTTGTGTGTGTGTTTTTGTCCAATAGTTCTGGCATGTTAGAGCAAAGCTCCAATTGATTGTATAATGCAGAGGATAGCCGCTTTTGATAAAATGGATTGCAAATGGAAAATTTTACTTTAGCCAATATCCTTGGCAATCTATTTTTCCTGTAATGAGCTACTTTGATCACAGTGACTCTGCTAATGCCAGGATAGGGCTGGCACAGTTCTAAGAGGAAGGGGACATAGCAAGAAACAGCATAAAAATAATTAAAACTTCAGAAACTTACCAGAGAGTCAACAGGGAGTGGACAATCTTTCCCAATGTCAAAACCAGGATCTATAATGTCAGAAATCTCAAAACAGTCAAGACGATGGCTTTGGAGAAGAAAAGCAAAAACAGTAGGAGTGTTAAGTATCAAGTGAGGTAACCCAAAGAATTCTATTCTTCAAGGCAAAAGGAAAGAGCAGCAAGACCCAGGTTGGGAGAATGCAGTATTAAGAGGAATAAAAGAGGGACAGGCTTCATTCACCTGACTGGCATAAGGTAGGATTCAATTCTGTACACCAATGGCCTTGCAGGGAAACCAAGAATCTCCTGACACCTACGAAACTCAAACAAATGTGTCCTGTGGTGTCCATGAATGTGCACAGAGGCCTTGAGGACTCTAGAGGCATTTAGCAAAGTAAATAATCCCAGTCTCTGGTCTTTATTTGTGTGATCTTGGGAAAATGATTTAACCTTTCTAAGTCTCAGTTAGGAATTTAATAGCACTTGTATTGTGCAATATTAGTCTGGCTATGTCCCTAAAGGCATTCAAGGTGTTTGATACCTAATTTTGTTGTCAAATTATTTATAATACTAGAGGCTTGGTGCACAAAATTCGTGCAGGGGGGGGTTACTTCAGGCCAGCCTGCACCCTCTCCAATCGGGGACACCTTTGGGGATGTCTGACCACAGGGATTTGGCCTAAACTGGCAGTCAGACATCCCTCTCACAATCCGGAACAACTGGCTCCTAACCACTCACCTGCCTGCCTGCCTGATTGCCCCTACCCCTCTGCCTGCCTGCCTGATCTCCCCTAACCTCTCTACCTGCCTGCCTAATCACCCCTAACTACTCTTCCCTGCTGATCTGATCGCCCCTAACTGCCTCTGCCTACCTGGTCACCCCTAATTGCCCTTCCCTGCCAGCCTGATCTCACCCCCAACTGTCCTCCCCTGCTGGCCTGATCTTGCCCCCAACTGCCCCCCCCCCTGCTGGCTTGATCACCCCTAACTGCCTCTGCCTTGGCCCCCACCACCATGACTTTGTCCAGAAGGAAGTTGGACATCCAGAAGACAGCTGGTCAACCCAGTCTAATTAGTATATTACCCTTTTATTAGTATAGATAGATTATATGGAATAGGATTGCTTAAATTGGGGGAGGGGAGGCCTTTTTCAGCAGGGGGAGATGTTCTTGGCAGACAAAAACACATAATCCCTATATCTGGACTGATAGCCAGCCATCTGCACTATACTGCCAAACTGGTCATTAAAAAATTGAATTACTTTCTTACACCTTACACCAAACAGCAGTTGCCCTTAAAACCCCTCCTCAGGCCCCACCTTAGGTTCTGCCTTCACAAGTTCATCCAGAGTAAGTTCTAATTGCTTGGTTTCTATGCCAGTTAGCGTCAAAAGCTCCGCCTCCTAGGCAGCCATTGGCTCCTCGCAATTCACCCAGATTTGGTTATGATTGGTCAGTTTCCAGGCCTATTTCCAGGCCTGATCATAGAGGCAAGGCTGATCAGCAGCCGCCCCACGCTGCTGGTGAGTGGGCTGAACTCTGACCTCTGGGAGATAGAGAGAGGCTTGGCTACTGACGAGGCCCAGAGAGAGAGAAGCAGGGTCTGATGACCCTGCTTCTCTCTCTTTCTGGGCCTCGCCAGCAGCTGCTGCTGCTGCTGATCAGCCCCACCTCTCTCTCCAAAAGGTCAGCAGTTTAGCCTGCTCACCTGCTGTGCACGCAGCCTGGCATTTGGTCGAGCCTTTGGTCGTTTTGGATGTTATGACCCTGGCTCTTTATATATTGTATATAGACTAGAGGTCCAGTGCATGAAATTCATGCATAGCGGCATCCCTCAGCCCAGCCATCACGCTCTCACAATCCAGGACCCCTCAGGGGATGTCTGACTGCCAGTTTAGGCTCGATCCCACAGGGATCCCTGAGGGATCGGGCCTAAACTGGCAGTCGGATATCCCTCTTGCAATCTGGGACTGCTGGCTCCTAACCACTCTTCCTGCCTGCCTAATCATCCCTAACTGCTCACCTAACTGCCTGATCACCCCTACCTGACTCTGCCTTGGCCCCCGGCTGTGGCAGCTTCATCCAGAAGGACATCTGGAATGATGCCTGGAAGGTCATTTGGCTGTTTGGTCTAATTAGCATATTACCCTTTTATCATTATAGATTAGCCCTCCACCATGTATATTCCCCTCACAAAACAAAAACAATAACTGTTTCTAAAACTACTTGTTTCTGAAACTATACCTACTTATACTACCATCTGACTAATTCTGGCAAGAGGAACAAAAGTCAACAGTCTCCTGGATATTTAAAGAAAAGCTGAGAGTGCATTAAAAAATGAACCAGGGCTGAACCTGTCTCCTTTCCTCAACCTCCTCCAGCCTCCCTCTAGGTGGCGCTCCATCCACCTCCAGGTGTCCAATGTCTTCTAACTCCCTCCCTCCTCAGAAAACTAGGAAAAGCCCACATAAAGGTCATTTACAGCAGAGTGTGCAATCTAGAGATACTTCTTTCACATCAGACTTGTGTTCTAAGACTTATCTCAGATGAGGAATGAAAGGCTTTCTATCCTGTTAAAAAGACATTAAACATGGAAGAAATAAAAAAAGAGTTATGGCACTAGCACCACTGATGTCATGGCCAATGGCCAAACACTCTGACTACTGCTAAAGCTGATCCCAACTCAACCTATGGAGAATAATTAAACCTTCCCTTAATTAATCAGACTCATTCACAGTCTCAAAATTATCTGTCACCCAGAACATTAGTGGTTATTATAAAGAGAAATGGAGTCTGCACACTAATTTTAGATGATAGCCTGGAATTTTCTCTTTGGAGGAAACCACAATATTAAACTACTAGAGGCCTGGTGCACGAATTTGTGCATTAGTGGGGTCCCTTGGCATAGCTTGTGGGGATTGGGATGAAACCAGCAGTCCAACGCCACCTGCCGCCCCTGTCTGCTTCTCCCACTCATCCCGGCCCCACTGCACCTGCCACGGACTTGTCAGTCCTGATTGGGAGAGGATCGCACCACAGTGGCGCTCACTAGCCATGAGTCCTGCATCTGGCACCCATCCTGAAGGAGGCTGAGGGGGGCCAAGACAAAATCGGCCCTCTGGGCAGGCAGTGGACACCATTGTTAGCCTGGGATCCGGATCCATCCCACTGATGTTTGTGCCGGTTGTTGGGAGCCACTTGGTGGCTGCTTTTATATCGTTTCTTCTTTGTGGAGTGTCTAGGGAGGGGAAGCAGCCGTGGTGCCTGAGACTGACTTCCAGGAGGCCGGCAGCACTGTTGGGATTGTGCCGGCAGCACTGGTCCATTGGTGCCTCGCCCATTCTCCAGAGATTGGACCTGCAGGACTACTGAGGGAATGAGTGGCTGCCACTGGGCTGGTGGGCAGCCAGGACAGGTCAGTCAGCTGAGTGGCACTCCCACTGTGGAAGCTCACTGACCACCAAGGGGCAGCTCCTGCATTGAGTGTCTGCCCCCTAGTGGTCAGTGCACATCATAGTGACCCGTCAATTGGTTGTTCAGTCATTTGGTCGCTTAGGCTTTTATATATATTGATAACAGTTTCATCTGACCTTTTCTTCTAAAATGGAAAACAAAACAATTTAGTCAACTGGGGAATCTAGTTAAATGGTGTTTTCCTTCATTTAGGCCTTTCCTGTGATCCACAGATAAAGGGTCTCCATCTACTTATTATTTTCAAAACTCATTACCTAACAAATCAAAAATGGTCTCCTGTGAAAGCTGACCTAAAAACTCTCCTGACTTCAACTTGATAAGAATCATTGAATTAATTAAATCCAAGCACAGTGTCCTGAACTGAGACAGGGCTCCCTCAGTAAGAACTGCACACACAACACCCAGAAGCCTTTTGTGGCTGGTAATAGGAGCAGACCAGCCCCTCAGCTGCCTTTCAATTAGTTGGGAAGGTGGAGACTGCCTGCTGCCTTGGGTTTGGGAGGTGTTGACGCTCTTCTGGTGGAAGTGGTGGGTGATTAGCCGGTGCATTGCCAGGACTTGCTTCGGCAGCACGTAGCTGTAGAAATGAAATACCACAGAGCTCCCAGCCTGAGCCAAGTCTCCTCTCTTCTTAGTTTGCTTCATCAAATGCAATTCCTGGCAGCACAGAAAAAAATACATGATGATAGCTGGGAAGTGTGTGCCTGCATGTCTTTATTCTGGGGTTTTAAAAATGGTTTCTCCTCATAGGAAGCCAATACATCAGAGAGCCACAGGGAGGTCAGACAAGTGAAGGCCAGAACCCTGGGCTCGAAAGGGTCCCCTCCATTGGTGATTCAGACCTTACAGATGACAGCTCTTCTCATTTCACACCCCGGGAGCAGCAGATGATGGATCGAAAGGGTAGTAAGTGAAGAGTTCCTAGAAGAATAACAGTTCAAAGTTGGAGCACTGAGCCAGTCTGTGGGTCATGGGGGAGTCAGAGACGTAGGCCTGAATCTCAATGTATTCTGCACTTAACTCATCACTGCTACAGAGCTCCTCAACTCTGTTGTAGTAGAGATTATAATATTAACACCAAGTATACTGAGTATCTATTATGTGCCAGATCTTTGAACATACCTCACTTAGTTGTGACGAAAGTGTTTTATTGGATGAAGAAAGGAGGCTGAAATAGCTTGCTCTTAGTCACATGGGCAGCAAGAGCTGAAGGTGCCCGTAGACCCAGATGTGCCTGCATATGGCCTTTTGTGTCAGTGCCAACCATTGTAATCCTCAGCAAACACACTCATGGGCATTCTGAGGCCCAGTGGGCCCAGTGTTCCTTAGAAGGTTCAATTCTAGGAGATGTGCTTTGGAAAGGAAACCAAAAATAAATAAATAGATTATGGCAGTCCAAGAAAATATGCTCTCTTCTCAGCCTAATTGCAATTAGCACATAAACTCAACCTCAAATTATGATGCACTTTGCACTGGAAATTAAATTCATTAATTATTGTGCAGCTACTGCTGAAATCTCCCAGCAAGCCCATCCTCTGAATACAGTATTTTTAAATTAATGACATACTTATTCCTGTTTATTAACAATTTAATTGTTCTATGTAAAGCTTTTTTAATTAACTGAAAAGTAAAAGGTGGCAGGAAAAATGGAAGATAATCATATCAGTGACACCCTTGACTGGAGAGCAGTAGAATCAAGACTTCTAGAGAGCTGTTTTTTTTTGCTGGGAGTTCAAGAATGAGAAAGATAGCTGAGCCTGTCCTTAGTGCAGTACATACATGGTAAGGATAGAGGTATCCATACGATGCTATGAGAGCTCAGAGGATTGAGGGGAAGTGTACTTGGGGAAACAAGGAAGACTTCTTGGAGGAGGTGGCTGAACCAAATTAAAAATCATAAAAGTGAATCAGTCCAAGGTGGCAGCGGGGGCAAAGAATTGATTAGTCCACAGAGGGAGCTGAGCTTGAAAACATGCATGTAGGCAAGAAACAAGATGTTGTATACCATGTTGCTCCTACAGCCTGTTTAGTAAACCAGGGGTAAACCAATTAGGTTGGAGGAAGAAAATACTGTGAAGAGTCTTGCGTCAATAAATGTTAATGATTTTGAACTTTGTGTCATCACACATCATTTAGCCATCATTGTGCTGTCAGCCATGAAAACAAAATTGGTATTTCATAACCAGGAAGGAGCTATCACTAATAAAAGTTTAAATAACTATGATTTTGACATGATTAACTATTTTCTAAAGTACCAATTCAAAGTTAGTCCTATAATGATATCCATAATGCATAGTTACTCACTTTTTTTATGTTTTCTTGAGTTGGAGCCTATGAGAGGACAGTATGTGAAGCATGGCAAGAAGCATGCATAATGAGACAAGACCTGTGTGGGAGAGTCTCCCATGTGAACTGCATTTGTCCTCTGACTCCTAAAGAAAAGATTGGTGATGTCTACAGTAGTGGTGGACTGTCCCCAAGGAACTGTTAGCTGAGTTTTATTATCATGCTTTCCTTGGCAAAGTGATGATTGTCTGGGTTTTCTACCTCCCCCTGCATAGCACTTCCTCTCCCCTTCATAACAACTGCCATCATCAATTTTGATCAAAGCTCAATCCCAGCAACTAGAGCAATACTCAAGATTAGGAGGTACTCAATATTCATCAACTATTGAATAAATCAACTAGAGCTAAAATTTTTAGCACCACTCATCTGTCATCTGTGTCTCACTTGTTATGCAGCTGTATATAATGGCAATAGATAACTGATATAAAAGTTGATACTGAAAATGAGTTCTGATATAACAATGACCTAAAGTATGTGGAATTGGTTTTGGAAATAGACAACAGGCAGTAAGGACAATGTACAGGAGTTGTTCTGGACTAAATGTTTATATACCCCTGCCCCTGAAAAATGTATATGTTGAAATCCTAACTGCTAAGGTAATGGTGTTAATAGTTAGAAACTTTCTAGTAATCAGATCATGAGGGTAGAGCCCTCATGAAAGGGATTTATGCCTCTATAAAAGAGAACCCAGAGAGCTCTCTCAATCCTTCCACCATATGAAGACACAGAAAAGATGACTACCTATGAACCAAGGAGCAAGTCCTCACCAGGGACTGAATCTTGATCTTGGACTTCCAGCCTCCACAACCGTGAGAAATTTGTGTTGTCAGTAAGACATGTCAAACTAAGATAGGATGCTAGAAAATACTGAGGAAACTGTTTTAGAATGCTGGAAAAAGCATGAGAATTTGTTAGACAAGGGTAGAAAAAATGGCAAGAAATCTGCTATTAGAAGTTAGGAAAATGGTGATCCGTGTTATGGTGTGGTGAAACATTTGGTAAGCTCATATCCTTGAACTAAACCATTATAGTTGTAAATAACTCAAGCACAGAAACAGCTCACATAAGTAATATCAGCTCTAGGACCAGATATCTGCATAAAATTGTCATCTGTCTTAGTTTAACAAGAGGGCAAAGTCCTTATGAATTGTTTGTAGTTTGTTTCTTAGCATAAATTCTGGAATCAGAGTCCATTAGGAAAACAGTTATAAACTCCTTACCCTGGCTTTGACTCAATAAACTTAGACTCAGCACCTTACTTCTCTGTGCCTCAGTTACTTCATCTGTAACATGTGGACTAGGAAGACAGGCAGAAAAGGAGAGGGATGTGCATAATGCACTTAAATCTTTTCTTCAACGGAGTATAAAGAGCATTCTGTAGAGAAGAAAGAAAAGCCATCCAAATGTACCAAGACTAGCAGAAGAAATATTGAGTATAATCTATCTTACCTGATAATAGAGAAACATGTAAATTGACTGTACCTCCGCCACGCCTACAGCCAATCAGAGGGAGTATGCAAATTAACCCAACATAGATGGCAGTTAATTTGCATACATACCTGGGTCCCAGAACCTCCTTGGCACCCAGGTCACTCCCAGCTGGCCATCGGGGGAGGCTTTAGGCTTGGGCAGGGGCTGAGTCTGGGATAGAGAGAAGGGGAAAAAATCCATGGAAACATATCCTCAGGTGAGGATAGAAAGAAATGTCATATTCTATGAAAGACACATCTTGAAAATGCTTAAAGAAAGTTGTCATTTTTTCATGGCGAAGGGACTGGAGTCTGTGTTGATGAAAATACCTTGGCAGCTGCAGTGACTGGCAGTGGCTGCAGCAGTGAGGTGATGGGGCTGGCGCCTTCCCCTGATCAGCCCGGTGGCCTCCCGCAAAGGGAGGCCAGACTGCAGCTTAGGTCTGTTGGGAGCGGACCTAAGTCTTTAGTAGGACATCCCCTGAGGGCTCCCAGTATGTGAGAGGGGGAAGGTTGGGCTGAGGGACCCCTCCCCAGTGCATGAATTTCACTGCAAAATCATCAATTTAGTGCATGAATTTCATGCACTGGGCCCCTAATATATATATAAACCCCAATGTGCAAATAGACCAGCGGAACAACCAAATAATCAAACAACTTGTTGTTATGATATGTGCTGACCACCAGGGGTGTTCACAGAACATGGTGGGCATCGGCTGCAGCAGGATGGTGAAGTAGGTGAGTGGGGGTGCCAGACCAAGGCAGGATGCCAGTTACTGTCATTGGGGCGAGCCACTAGTGGTTACTGAAAATTCTTTGCTCCTGTGCATTGCAGTACTGCCCAGTGCTTGCACCCACTGCCAGTGCCCCACGCCAGCCCCAATTGCTTGGCACCATCAGCAGATGTGAGCAGTGGCTGCTGGCCCCAATTGCTCCTCAGGGCTTCTCTACCTCCCCCTGCTCCTGAGGGGTGATCAGGGCAAGCAGCCGCTGCTCACACCTACTGATAGTGCCAGCCCCACTCACACCTGCTGCTGGTGCCGGAGCTGCTGTTCACACCCACTCACACCCACTGCCAATACCAGCCCCACTCACACCCACAGCCAGTGCCAGTTCCAACCGCTCAGTGCTGTCAGTGGGTGTGAGTGGAGCTGGCGCCATCAGCATGTGGGAATGGTGGTGGCAGGAGCAGAGCTGCTGACAGACAGGGAACTGGGGGCCACGCAGGAGGGGCCAGGCGGGGGCTCATAGAATGGGTCGAGACCTGCCCCTTTGCCCACACAGCCTGTCAGCTCACAGTTCCTTTCAAGGTGCATGAATTCGTGCACTGGGCCCCTAGTTAAGAAATAATTGTCTTGAGTGGGATAAAACACCAACAATCAAAAAATTCACTAGGTATAAAAAAGTTACCTACAGGCAAAGGAAAAACATTTTTAAAAAATAAATCAACATTGAATCTAGCAAAAATTATAAAACAAATACAGAAAAAGAAAAAAAAAGAACAAGAAAAATCTTACAAAAAATATTTCTTTGGTCCTGGCCAGTGTGACTCAGTTGGTTGAGTCTGTCCCATGCACCCAGAGGTCACAGGTTCAATGTGCGGTCAGGATACATACCTGGTTTCAGGCTCAATCCCCAGGAGGGGGCATGCAGGAGATAGCCAATTGATGTTTCTCTCTCTCCCTCCCCCTCCTCTCTCTCTAAAATCAATAACATTTTTTTTAAAAATCTCTGTCTGGAAGATGAAAAATATCTTAGGCAAACAACTGTTTGAACTTTCAAAGAAATTAAAAAGAATTATGACTTCATTTTTAAAAGATCAAATATGAGAGACAACAGAATGAGTGAAAAGGAGTGTGAAAAGCTAATAAAAATTAAGGAAAAAAATAACAACATTGTGGAAATTTAAACTGAATTAGAAGCAAAAATGTACCACATGCAATGCTAAAAATAAATGTCAAGGAAAGTACCAAAGATATGTAAAAAATAAATTAATAAAATTTAAAAGATATAAAAAAGCCCTGGCCAGTTTTGTTCAGTGTTTAGAGTGTCACCCAATGCATCCAAGGGTCATGGGTTCAATTCCCAGTCAAGGGCATGTGCCTGAGTTGCAGGTTCAATCCCTGACCTGATTGGGGCGAGTGTGGGCGGCAACCAACTAAAGTGTCTCTCTCTTTCACATTGATGTTTCTCTCTCTGTGTCTCTCTCTCCTCCACTCCCTCCCTCCCTTCCACTCTCTAAAAGTCAGTGGAAAAACTGATAATCCTTGGGTAGAGATTAACACAAAAAGAGAGAGAGAGAGAGAGACAGAATACAGAAAAGATAATTAGAATAAGATGATACAAAATAAACAATGAGATTACATTTTAAACACAACTATTTATTTATGTTTAGAATAAAAATGTAGAAAAACATTAATTCTTATCACTGAATAGTGTAATTTCATGTAATTGATATTAGTTTTCTTCTTTTCTTTTTCTTTTTTTTCAAATATGTTTTTATTGATTTCACAGAGGAAGTGAGAGGAAGAGAGATGGAAACATCAATGATGGCCCTAGCTGGTTTGGCTCAGTGCATAGAGCATCGGCCTGAAGACCAAGGGGTTCCAGGTTCAATCTGGTCAAGGACAGTTCCTGCAGGAGCCCTCCTCCCCAGCTTGAACCCTGGTCGGGGGCTCCTTCATGAGGCAACCAATTAATGTGTTTCTCTCATATCAATGTTTCTCTTTCTGTTTTTCCCTCTCTTCCACTCTCCCTAAAAATCAGTGCAAAAATATCTTCGAGTGAGTATTACCCAAAAAAAAAGAAGAAAAAGAAAAGAAGCATCAATGATGAGAAAGAATCAACAATTGGCTGCCTCCTGCACTCTACTGAGGGTCAAGCCCACAACCTAGGCATGTCTCCTGACTGGGAATCAAACCATGATGCTCAACTGCTGAGCCATGTCACTCTGGCCTTTCTTTTCTATGTTTCATCATTTTTCTACAAAATAAATACATAAATAAATAAATAAATAAATAAATGGCTTCTCATCAGTGTTTATAGGAAGCAATGAGAGTTCTTACTTGCAGTCAGTATGTTGCTCAAAAGTGTTCTGATTCTATCTAAAGCAAACCAGATCATCCTATATAATAAAAGTGTAATATGCAAATTGACCAAATGGCAGAACAACCAGTAGCTATGATGTGCACTGACCACTAGGGGGCAGGTGCTCAATGCAGGAGCTGCCCCCTGGTGGTCAGTGCACTCCCGCAGGAGGAGCGCTGCTCACCCAGAAGCTGGGCTCACAGCTGGCAAGTGCAGCGGCGGTGGCGGAAGCCGCTCCCGTCTCCACTATAGGTGGGCAGGAAGGAGCGAGAGGTCCTGGACTGTGAGAGCTCCAGACTGCGAGAGGGATGTCCAACTGACAGCAGTCAGACATCCACCCAGTGCTCCCAGACTGAGAGAGGGCACAGGCTGGACTGAGGGACCCCCCTCTGGTAGAAAAATACAATTACTTCAATGAAGAGTCTTTTCTCACTTCTGATATAACTCCTGGCTCAGCCATGCTATTTCCTCTTTAAAATCACACAGCATTTAAAAGATTATTATCAAAGTCAGTTTTTCTTCTGAAGCAGATGCACCCTGTGGTACTTTGCAACCACATATACCAAAGAAAGTGCTCCAAGATTTCTAGAACTTATATAATATTAGCATTTAGCACACACCATCCCTTAGCTTTATCTGTTTCTTCTGTCTAGACAAGAGACAAAAGCTTTAGAATGCAGAAACCATGTACACCTCTCTTGCCTTTCTCAGGGTGCCTAGCAAAATTTAAGAGACAGAGAATATTCTCTAAGTCTTTCCAAAATAGATGCTGAGTTAGTTTGGCAAGCAAATGTGTCAAGCCGGTTACAAGTGTCTTTGCTTCAAATCTGGCTACATGCAAACAGCATAGGGATTTTTTCCTCCTAGGTGGAGATAAATATTTTGCATTATTTAAATCTCAGAAAAAGCCATCAGCCTTGCTTTTTCTCAAATCCAAAAGAGTGCAACAATATAGGACAATGGTCCAACTCCATTGCTTTGTGAACTGTAACTAGTGAAGATAAATGACAACAGAACAGCCTTGCTCTTCCAATGACTTGATGGACTATACTGAAGCTATTAAGTATAGTCACTAAGTTTCACATTCACAGAAGGTCTATCTAGATCTATGATCCTCCTCAAAAAAATTCCAGGAGAATCTGATGTCCCTTCTTTTGCAATTTCAAATAGGTGGGAGTTGGTGGGCTTCACTTGTCAGAGAAAGCATTATACTTCAGTTCTGAGGAGAAAGCAATTTATTGTTTCAAGAGATAGCCCCACATACAATTTATCCAGCTGTCTAAGGCTTAGGTGGAGGTTCTCCTTCATACCAAACAGTAAGAATGACCATGAAGTGAGGTGACACAAAGAAAAATTACATATTAGTCTTAAGCATGTGGCCCCAAACAAGGGAATAAAAATATAGTACATTAAAATATATAGATATAGATATAGATAGATATAGATATAGATATAGATATAGATATAGATATAGATATAGATATAGATATATAAAAACCTAAGCAACCATTACAGCAGAACAACCAGAATGATGGGTTGCTATGACATGCGCTGAGCATGCAGGAAGCAAGCAGTTAGGGGAGAGCATTCCCGGAATGTAAGAGGGATGTCTGATTGCTGGATGTCTGACTGCAGGGATCAGGCCTAAACCAGCAGTCGGACATCCCCCAAGGGGTCCCGGATTACGAGAGGGCACAGACCAGGCTGAGGGATCCCCTCCTCCCATGCATGAATTTCATGCACTGGGCCTCTAGTAATTTATAAGATGGCTTTCTTTCATTTACCCTCCTCAACCCAAAGTAGTAAAGAAGATTGATAGGTGACCTACACATTCATTTCCTCAAGGACAAAACACTTTCACGGTCTCAGAATTTACTGAAAAACTATTTTGTGTAGTTTGTCTCACCTAAGCTCTGGACCTAATGGACCTCCATGCCTCACACCAGAAGGAATCTATAATATGCCTTCAGTAATTAAATTAATGACTATCACCTCAGTTTTATATTTCTTTCTAACCTAGCTTGCTCCCCTCAAGTAAACCACATCATTAGCCTCTTTTAAAACTTAATGTAAGTAGAGCTTCCTCAGGAGGTATCCATATTATTCCCTTTTGTTCCATTCTATGGGCCCTACAGTCCCTCAGACACTTACAAAACTAAGAAATAAATTATGACATTTGACATTACCTATAACTATTAAAAACAAGAACAACAGAAAATTTGGAATCCTAAATTCTATTTACACTTATATTTTGGAAAATAATAATTTGTGATACAAAGTACAAGGATCAGCACATGGAAGAGTGGCCCAACAATGGGGATGAGACAGGTGGTCATATATGCAGTGGCCCTCCATATCCATGGGTCTTGCATCTATAGATTCAACCAAACTTGAACCGAAAATATTTTAAAAACATTCACAAAGGTATGTTATTGCTGACATAAGCTATCTAGTTAGGCCTACATTAATTGTGTCTGTATTAAACCTGTATAGACATGTTTCTTGTCCTCATTCCAGCAACAATACAGAATAGCAACTATTTATGTAGCATTTACACTATAGTAGTGTAAATAATCTAGAGATTTCTTAGAGTATTATAAGTAATCTAGAGATTAAGTAGAGTATACAGGAGGTTGTGCATAGGTTATGTGGAACTACTATGCTCTTTTATATAAGGGACTTAAGCATCTGTGAATCCTGGAGCCAATTCCCTATGCATATAGAGGGACATCTGTAGTTGTGGAAATGCAAATTTTGTTTTCACTTAATTATAGCACTGATATTTTCATAAAATCATAAGGACTTAATATAGTTATTCAACACTCAAAGGCATATTTAATTAACATTTACCTAGTTCACTTATTTATATGTTTCAATACTTATCTTACTTAAGACTCTGTGTTTAAAGAATACAAAGCTAAGTAAGAACCAGCCTAGGGACTTACAATATGAATGATTCTAATACATCATAGAACCATCATTCAGTAAATATGGTTTGAACATCCATGATTTTCTAAGCACTGTGGGATGCTGTGGCAAACATGTAAAACTGCTGAATCTGGGAGTTTACTGACCAGCCTAAGAGCTCCTAATTCACCCATGGAGAGACAGTGCAAATGGGTTGCATTGGGCTCGTGGGACTTTAGTTCTTGGGAGAGGTCAGAGAAGCCTTCATTAAAGTGGCTGTAATAATTATCTATATTTATAAAAGCCTAAGCAACCGAATGACCAGGAATGACCTAGATGACCAGAACAACCAGTCACTATGATGCGCACTGACCACCAGGGGGCAGCTCCTGCATTAAGCATCTACCCCCTGGTGGTCAGTGCGTTCCCACAGCAGGAGCAACACTCAGCTGACCAACCTGTCCCGGCTGCCCACCAGCCCAGCGGCACCCACTCACTCCCTCAATAGTCCTGCAGATTCAATATCCGGAGAATGGGCCAGGCACCAACAGACCAGCACTGCCAACACAATCCTGACAGGGCTGCTGGCCTCCTGGAAGTCAGCCTCAGGCACTGTGGCCACTTCCCCTCCCTAGATGCTACACAAGGAAGAAACAATATAAAAATGGCTGCCAGGTGGATCCTGGCAACTAGTGTGAATGTCCATGGGACACATCCAGATCCTGGGATGGCAAGGGTGTCCCATTGCTCACCTGGATGGCATCCCAGCCCCCCTGCACCCTCCTCAGGACCCCACCTGTGCACAAATTTGTGCACCAGGCCTCTAGTATAACAATAAAAGTGTACAACAACCTTTATTTGCTCCTCCTTGCTGCAAGCATATGCTGGTTCTCAGCCTTTAGCAGTGATTAGTATATCCTGTCGGGTACATATTCTTAAGTATGCCTGGCCTATTTTCTGCATGTTTCCTGAAATATTTATCAACTTTTTTTATAAGCAGAGATCCTACTGGGAGGTTTTCAATATCAGTATAGTGAGTAGATTATTAATTAAAATCAGCCTTTGCAAATCCATTTTTGGCAGTCACAGACTACATGATCCAAAGAGTTATTATAGTAAAACAACTGTATCCCAAGTAAAATATCCTTTTTAATGCATTGCTAGGCCTCCCAGAAGAAAATGGATCTGAAGTGTTAACAAACTTAAAGGTGGAGTCGCCCTGAGAACAAATGGGAATAACAACACTGAAATCTAGAGACTATACCTTGTGACAGCAGCAAAGTGGAAGTACTTAGTCTGAAACACTGGAAAGAAGTCCAAGACCATTAAAGGAAGCCAGTATGACTCCATGTTGTGGAAATTCCCCAGCAGACGCCAACACAAATCTTCTCTGAAGGAAGTCATCTGCCATCGGATCCCTGGATTCCCAAAATCTAAAATCAAATAAATTCAATTCAGAGACCAAACAATAAGCAACAACAAAAAAACAAACACATCATGAGTGAGGCTCGCTAGAAACAATGAACAATAGGTTTAGATCTCTGAGGACTTTGAATTCTGAAATCTTACCTAATAATAGAAAAACATGTAAATTGACCTCCTCTACACCCATAGCCAATCAGAGTGAGTATGCAAATTAACCCAACAAATATGGCAGTAGGGTCCCGGGAACATCCTGGCACCCAGGTCACTCTGAGGTAAGCCCCGCGTGAGCCCTGGGCAGCCTGGGAAGGGCCTGAGCCAGGGGGCTTCTGGGCAGGGCCAAGCCTACAATCAGAGCCAAGGGGGTAGGGGCAGAACCAGCAATCGGAGGGAGCTGGGGGTCCCCTGCCCAGGCCTAAATCTTCGGCCAGAGGCTTTAGGCCTGGGCAGGGCTCAGCCAGCGATTGGTGTGAACTACAGAGGAAACACCTTTTCTGACTGCTCATTGGCTAAGCTTCCTGTATGCCACTGGTAATATTCTTAGTAACTTGGGTAATAAGAATCCAAGAAGGTGATCTAGGGTTTTTCCACCACACTTCTGGAGGAAAAAACAAAGGTCCACTGCTGGAAGGGCTAAGAAATGTCATATCCTGCCCTAGCCAGTTTGGCTCAATGGATAATATCTAGGCCTCCTGACTGCAGGGTCCTGGTTCAGTTCTGATCAAGGGCATGTACCTAGGTTACAGGCTCCTCCCTGGCCAGGGCCCAGGTCAGGGTTCATGCAGGAGGCAACCAATCAAAAGTATTCCTCTCACTTTGATGTTTCTCTCTGTCTTTCCCTTTCTCTTCCACATTCTCTAAAAATCAATGGAAACATATCCTCAGGTGAGGTGAAAGAAGAAAGAAAGGAAGAAAGAAAGAAAGAAAGAAAGAAAGAAAGAAAGAAAGAAAGAAAGAAAGAAAGAAAGAAAGAGTCATATACTGTGAAAGACACATCTTGAAAATGCCTAAAGAAAGTTGTCAATTTTTAATGGTGAAGGGACTGGAGTCCATGTTGATGAAAACACCTTGGTGGCTGTGATGACTGGCAGTGGCTGCAGCAGCAGGGTGATGGGGCTGGTGCCTTCCCCTGATCAGCCTGGTTGCCTCCCACAAAGGGGAGTGAGCCTAAGCCATCAGTAGGACATCCCCTGAGGGCTCACAGTATGTGAGAGGGGGCAGGTTGGGCTGAGGGACCCCCCTACCCCCAGTGCACGAATTTCATGCACCAGGCCCCTAGTTACTAAATATAGCTCATTATACAATTATGGATGAAACTACAAATTGGAATCCTAAAGATGAGGAAGATTTAAGAAAATATTTAAAATGACCAGGCATGTTTATAATGGCTTCTAGAAATAAAAGAAAAAGTTGTTTTAAATAAATCACAAAGTTTGGGTTAAATATCAGATTATACATAATGAAGAGAAAAATAGTTCAGTAAAAGAACTGGCAGAGAACACAATGTAAGCCCTGGGCAGGTGGCTCAGTTGGTTGGAGCATTGTCCCAATGCACCAAGGTTGCAGGTTTTGATCCCCAGTCAGGACACCTACAAGAATCAACCAAGGAATGAGTAAATAAGTCAAACAAAAATCAATGTTTCTCTCTCTCCTTCCATCCCTCCATCTCTCCCTCTTTCTCTCTAAAAAATCAATTTAAAATCTACAATGTAGAAAAAGTGATGGAAAATAGGAACAAGAAGTTAAGATATATGGAAAACAGAATGAGATGGTCTTACAACCAAGGAATCAGATTGCCAAAAAGAAGAACATAGAGAAAATGGGTAAGAGATGATATTTGAAGAGATAATAAATGTTGGTTAACATGCAACATAATGTATCCCAAGCAGGATAGAGAAAAAAATCTTTACCTAGATATGTTGTAGTTAAAGCAGAATATCAAGACCAAAGAGAAGACATTTAAGTAGTCAGAGAGAAAAAGAAGGATCATACAAAAATGTCAGAAAATTTAACCACAATCTAATCAAACAAATATTTTGTGAAATATTAAATACTAGAGACCTGGTGCACAAAATTCGTGCATGGGGGGTTGGTGTCCCTCAGCCCAGCCTGCACCCTCTCTAATCTGGTACCTCTCAAGGGATGTCCAACTTGCCCTCTCACAATCCAGGACTGCTGGCTCCCAACCACTCGCCTGCCTGCCTGATCGCCCCTAACCACTTCTGCATGCCAACCTGATCACCCCCTAACCACTCCCCTGCCAGCCTGAACGATGCCTAACTGTTCCCCTGCCAGCCTGATTGGCCCTAACTGCCCTCCCCTGTAGAGCTGGTCACCCCTAACTGCCCTCCCCTGACAGCCTGGTCACCCCCTACTGCCCTCCCCTGCAGGCCTGGTTGCTCTTAACTGCCCTCCCCTGCAGGTCTGGTTGCCCCTAACTGCCCTCCTATGCATGCCCGGTCACCCTAACTGCCCTCCCCTGCCAGCCTGGTCACCCCAACTGCCCTCCCTTGCCAGTCTGGTCATCCCCAACTGCCCTCCCCTGCAGGCCTGGTCCCCCTAACTGTCATCTCCTGCAGGCCTGGTTGCCCCCAACTGTCCTCCCCTGCAGGCCCGGTCACCCCTAACTGCCCTCCCCTGCAGGCCTGGTCCCTCCCAACTGCCCTCCCCTGCTGGCCTGATTGCCCACAACTGCCCTCCCTTGCAGGCCTGGTCCCTCCCTACTGCCCTCCCCTGCTGGCCATCTTGTGGTGGCCATCTTGTGTCCACATGGGGGCGGCCATCTTGTGTGTTGGAGTAATGGTCAATTTGCATATTACCTCTTTATTATATTAGGAAAACAATAATATTAACTTTGGGGGCTTAAAGGGATAGAAATAAAATTATGGACAAAAAGAAAAAACTGGGAGTGGGTGTGTGATCAGAGTTAAAATGTTCCAAAGTTCTATCAAAGGAGTTGAAAGAGAGAGAGAGAGAGAGAGACAGAGAGATGGATTGAGAAAACAAAAAGTAATATTGGTTCTGTTATAGAAATTAAGTTGGATGGTAAGCATTACTATGCTCATAACTTACATATATGTTACATACCTTCTTTGGAAGTCATTAAAAATTTATTTTTTAAAAAGAACTTTGCTAAAAAAGAATTTTGCTTCCCGGTGAACAACACAAAGAAGGAACAAACCCTTTGGTGTCCCCATTCTCCTTCAAGACTCTTCTAAAGTCCTCCCCTTAATCTATTTTCCTAGGAACATGGACTAACCTCGTGAATGAAAAATGGAGGAGATTCATTTTGTGCTGTACTTTTTCTTCTTCCCTGGTAACAGCATCCTCTAGATTACCGGGGATCAAGGGAGATTTGTGCTTGCAAAATAGAAAATTAGCTACATGAAAAGCATTAACAAGCACAGCAGCTTCTAGGCAGAGGACATCTCAGACACAGAAATTCAAAACTGTGTTGTATTCATGTGGGGGGCAGGGAGGCAGTGCAGAGACAGGATTTCAGCTGTTTGTGGTAATCAGATATGTTAGGTATGAAGGTGGTTTTAATCCATGTGTGGAAATTTTTGTGATACATATCCCAAGGAATACAAACCAATATTAAGAAGTGAAAGTGAGTGAGTATGTTAGTGAATCTATTGATAATATGGGTATGTTGTAGAGGCGTGTGCATCTGTGTGTCTGTGTCCAGTTATGTCTGTTTGTACATATGATATAGTGTTATGTTAATGCTCTACATACTCCAATATGATAGAAATTTACATTGGAGATATATTTTTGGGGTAGGATTATGTGTGTTGTAAAGGGTGATGTGTGGGAGTTTATTTGAATGGGAAGGTGTTACGGGTGTGTGTATGCACTTCTATGTGTTTGCTGAGTATAGTAATATTTTTGTCCCTTCACCTAGGCTATCTTTTTAAATGACGAAATTATGTTATATCAGAAATGTTGCTGAAGGCAGCCAGATGTTAATGTCTTTATTCATCTAAATATGAAGGAAATAAAGGTCTTTGTTGGACCAATAAGCATGTTGAACTTTTCCCAAATACTAATGAGAACATTGACTCACTTAATATGCTGGGTAACTGTTCTGCCTCAGATAAATAACTTCACAGGCAGCCAAATCATCTTGCGGTTGTTTTTCCCAACACTTGGGCAAGAGGAAATATCCAAAGGCCAATTGCTTGCCCAAGACAGCCTAACTTTTCTATCACCAACCTGACTTGAACACGTATGTAATAGTAGAGCAAACGTTCTGTTACTTTTCAGAGTAGAGAATGAATATTTTAATTTAGCATACATTATCCATATCATCATATCAAAGCAACTTAAAAAATATTACATTTAATTTTAGTGCTAAAATTATATCCAATTAATCTCTGATTTTTCAAAAGAAACTATGTAACAGAAATGAAGGTGAAATTAAAAGGTGTTAGAATGCTCACCCCACTATGCATTAGCAATGTGACTTAGCACATGTCATTTGAAGTAGATGACTCAGATTGCTCTAAAACTAAGAAGACAATCCTCCCTAACTCTCATAGCTTTCTGAGGGTCAAATAGAATTAAGCACATCTCAGCATTTGAAGATTCCAAGCAAAGGTGAGTACGAGCGTCAATTATCTTTATTATTATAGTTACCATATGTAGTCTGTAGATGTGCAAAGATGCTAACAATTCTGGGAAATAGTATTCCAATGAACCTATCTGTAGTGTGCACAGGTATTTCCCTTTTGTGAATGCCATAGTTTTGACTAATAACCTTATAACAGCAAGATTGCTGAACCCAAAAAGCTGTGTTTTCTAAAGGGCAATCTCAGTACCTATTGTGTGAAGCAGAGACTCCATCCTTTAACATAACTCCATCTCTTATGTGGACAACGATTAAGAAGCATACTTTATAACTTTTTGAAGAAAAGGTTTGGAGCATGGTTTCATAAAGCCTTTAGTAGGAAAATCTAACAAAAAATAACTAGAATGTTATCTGAAAATAGAAAACCTATTTCCTGTGAAATTAAATATCATACCCTTCACATTGCAAAGCAATAAATTGAGATTTGTTTTTACCCCATTGGTAATGAGAAAAATAGAAGAGTTTGAGATTAACTGTACTTTTAATTTTGAGTAGGATATGTAACATTTTGTGACAAATTCTAGCAAAAGTAACTTTATAAGCTAGTTGGTTGTTTTCAGAGCTGTTTTGAGCATGGTTTTATGTAACAAATGCATAAAGTCAATCCCTGGTTTCCTTCCACTCAGTCACAATGACTATTTTTATTGTTATGCCTATCTCCCTTGACCCATACATCTATCTCCTTTCTCTGACTCTTAGGTACATTTAGACCATAGCTACAAGAATAGATACATCTGAGAGCTTATGCACTGAGTCCTCTAGCCATCAGACCCAGTGACCACCCTTCTTAAAGAGACTGTTGAGACCGTGTGCACAAAGGCCACTTACCATTCTTTTTCATCTGTCAATGGCCAGAGTATGAGCCTCCCTGACCATCTTTCTGCTATACTCTCTTCCCCAGTAATGCTCAGTACCTCCTTGACTCTGTCCAGCTCTCCACTTCTCCCTTACTTTCCATAACCTCTCACTGAGCCCTGGGGAACTGCCACCAAAGAAATTAAATTAAGTGCCCAAGGTCACACATATACCAAATAACAGAATAGAAATTTGAATCAAGCAATCTGATTCGACCCCTAAACTCTTAAACATAATTCATTATGGTCTTCATGTGCAGCACATTTCCCAGCTCCTCAACAGCTTCCCAGAGAAATCCCTCTGCCTACTCAGCTTCACCGTAACCTGGCTTTTACTAAAAGTAGGACCTTTTCTTGTGTAGTTACTATTGTTTCTCTCACATGCCAGGCATAAGAGTCCTCTTTTCTTCTCATTTTCTTTCCAAACAATTACTTCTTCTATGAAGTGTAAGAGATTCACTTATATTATCCATATTTTACTCCTTCCCACAGTTATTCATGAGCTTGCTGAGGCCTGATGAGAAATAGAAAGCAAAGGAATATATACATATGGCAGAAGATTTACTGCAACGGCACTAAGAAGCCAATATAAAAAGCAGAAAAATCTAAATTCTGGCCAGGCAGATCCTCACTCTGGTGAAGTTGTGAAGGTTTCCATGCTTCTACCATAACTCCAGGAGGAATTAAGAAGGCATAACTTCATTTTCATAATTTCCCAGCCTCTCATTCACATCCTCGATTTCACATACATTCCTTGCTGATTTAAGGAAAATCCAAGTAACAACCTTGAGGTATCACTCTAGCCAACTTCAAACATAGATCATCCTCTGTGGTCTAGTCTAGCTAGTCTACCAACTCAGTGTCTCTGTGCATACAAGTTCCAACATCACCCTGGATTCTTTATCTATGCATATAGATGGCATATTACCAAGTGTCTCAACTTCTTCATCTCCTCATCACCAGTGATCATTTCCTCCCTCACTCCTCTATCTCCATTTTCTGTACACACTTAGCAAAACAGTTAAATGACACTAGAAACACAGAATAGATTAGTGATTTATAAATTATGATCACTTTCTTTAAGTGAGCTTTCACCCTGACAATCCAGCTACTCTGTTCTCATCAACTCATACTTCCACTCTCCTTGATGGCTATTATCAGCTTTCTCCAGATACCTCCAACCCATACCATCACCACTCACCCTGAGACTATGACAATATCATCTACTTCATAAAGAAAAAAGAAACTTGAGGCAAGAATTTCCAACCCTAACTACGTAGGTACCTCTTCTCCTCTCAGAGACTAGCTCCCCACCTGTACTTAGATAGCATGCCCAACCTTCTTCTCTGGAACATTTCATTGTTGGGGATTTGTCTCTTTCAGATATAATTAACATTTTACTCTAAAATGCTCTTCTACATCAATTTAAACATCCTCAAATCTAATCTATCTTAAAAAGTAAGCTACTTTGGCTCAATATTCCACTTTAATATCACCCTGTCTCTTTTTCTTCAAAGCCAGACTTTTTGAATGAGTTTCCTATTCTTCAAGCACTCACTCTAGGTTGACTTCAACAGAAATAGCTCTTACTAAGGAATCCAGTGACATATATGTAATTAAAATTAATGGCTGTTTTTCATAAATCAAATACTCGTTTTGTTGCAGAATTTCATTCAATTGTTTAAATAATAATTAATCATCCCTTACTAGTGATCTCCACTATTTTAAGCCCTGGGATATATTAGTGAACAAAATAGACAAAATCTCTGACCTCTTATATTTTAACTGTGTAGGAGGGGCAGGGAAGATAATTCATAAACAAATAAAATTTGTAAATATATAATATATCAGATGCAATGAGTATGAAATATAAAAGTAGGATTAAGGGAGATAGCCAGTGCCCAGATTAGAAGGGTGTAATGCTATGTTATATAAAATATGTGATCAGAGACCTAAAGGAATTAAGAGAGCAATCTCACAGATGTTCAGGAAAGAATGTTCTTGGTAGAGGAATCATTAAGTCCAAAATCCTGAGGTTGGGACATTCATGACATGTTCTAAGAAGAATAAAAACAAAGAGACAGGTGTGGCTAGAGTGTGGTGGGCATGGGGGACAGTGGTAGAGATTAGGTCAGAGAGTTAGCAAGATGCAACTTATGCTAGTATAAGGTTTTGTGGGGCATGGTAAGGAGTCTAGATTGCAGCTTAAGAAATAAGAAATGGAGCAATGTGAACAGAGAAATGAACCTACTTTGACTTGTGTTAAAAAAAAAATGTTCTGTTTGCTATTAGGGAGACAAAATGGAAGCAAATATTCCATGGAGGAGAGAATAACTCCTTGGTCATGATAAAGGGGATATAGTAAAAAGTTATCAGATTATGAGATAATTTCAAAAGAAGAGTCAACAAAAAATGCCAGTAGAGTGGTGTAGGACATGGGAAAAAGAGAAGAAACAGTCAAACATTACTTAAGTTTTTGGTCTAAAAACTGAAAGAATAGAAGTGCAATTTATTGAGATGGGGAAGGTTGCAGGTGGAGTGGATTTGCTGAGAGATGGTGAAGTCAACTTTGGACAAGTAGATTTATCAAGTAGGCAAATTTATCAAGTTGATTTAAAATTTGGAGTTTGCAAAACCTGGAATGGATATGAAATTACATGAATTATCAGTGTTTAAATGGCATTTAAAGCCATGGGACTGACTGAGATGATTTAGAGAGTGAAGGTAGCTAGAGAAAATAAGAGTGTCAAAGACTGAGCCTTTGGGCACTTCAACATGTGGGGGTCAGGAAGATGCAAAAGAGACTGAAAAGAAGCATGTAGGTAGGTTGGGAGAACCAAAAGAGAGATGAGTCCAAAGCCCAGCCAAGGGAGTGTTTCAAAAGGATGAGTCAAATAAGAAGAGAACTGAGAATTTATTTGGATTTGCCAA
The DNA here is from genome assembly GCA_026230045.1 of Corynorhinus townsendii. Classification (NCBI taxonomy): domain Eukaryota; kingdom Metazoa; phylum Chordata; class Mammalia; order Chiroptera; family Vespertilionidae; genus Corynorhinus; species Corynorhinus townsendii. Next base: position 84,922,024 of record JAPDVU010000005.1, read on the forward strand.
CATGGAGGTCATGTGTAACATGAGCAGTATCAGTAGAATAATAGAGATAAAACCCCAATTCAAAGAGGAGTAAAGGCAGTTAATGTATAGAAGATGAAGAACCCACATCAAGAACCCTAACTCTATCAAATTTTTATTTTTTCATAAAGGGTAAAAAATTGAAGGATGGGATGGCTGGAAAGGAATGTTGGTTACAAAAGGGCTTTTCTCTTAATGATGGGAAGTATTCAATTGCTTAAATAATAATTGATCGTCCCTTACTAGTGCTCTCTACTATTCTACTAGTAAGTCCTGGGATATATTAATGAAAATTAGTGCTTATATGCTAATGGAATTGATACTGTGGTGATGGAAAGACAATGATGTGACAAATGGCAACTTTAGGAGCAAGAGCAGATAAGAGGGAATGGGATACAAGGTACAAGGGGAAGACTTGGTCTTAACGGGGAGAAGGAGGAGTTCATCTATTGTGATAGAAAAAAGGCAGAATATTTGGGAATAGATTTAAGTGAATTGGTAAAGTGGATGGTGGGTAATATGTGGGAATTTGGCCTGATTTAGCAGCATCCTAGGTCAAAACAATTCATCTAAAAATTTAAAAGATAAAAGAAATTTTAAGTGACCTAAAAGATCTGGCATGTTTAGGCACTTCCTGCCCCTGCAGAAACTCACCCCTTCTTCTCCATTCTTTATCCTCTCTGGCTTTCTCTCTACTCCTCCCCCTACTTACAATGCTCTGCCCTTCCTCCTCGACTTTTTATCCTGAAGATCTCAGCTCAGGTATCACTACTGAAGGAAACCTTTCCTAATCCCACATTGGTTGAATCTGTTCATGAATCTGTTCTCACTAACTCATACCTCTATTTCCTAGCATTTATCCTAGTTCTACATTTACATTTTTTAAACTCAAAGAGGGCAGAATTTTGTTCATTTTTTTCTTTTTTTCATTGTAATATTCTTACCATCTAGCACCTGCTTCACATGAAATTGGTGTTCAATTTTTAAATAACTATATGAATAATTTGTCACAATAATTACAACAATCTTACCTAATAATAGACAAACATGAAAATTGACCATACCTCCACTATGCCACCAGCCAACTAGGAGTGATATGCAAATTAACCCAACCAAGATGGTGGCTACATTTGCATACGCAGGGGGGGCAGGCAGCACCAGGCCCTGCCTGCAAAGTCCTGTTTCATCGGGGACCCGGGGAGTCAGGGTGGATAGCACCAGGCCCCAACCACAGGGTCCCAGTCCATCGGGGGCCCAGCAGGCAGCCCCAGACCCTGCCCAAAAAAGTCCCATTCCGTTGGGGGCCTGGGGAGTCCAGACAGGCAGCGCGAGGCTTTTTAGGCTGCTGTAGGGCATGAGGGAAGGCCCACATTTCCTGCTGTTTCTAGCAGTACAATTTTCTATTTATTGTGCCTGAATTCTTCTGCCCCCTTACAAGGACTCTAAATTCCCTTGGGGGTTGATTTTTAATGATAGCTGTTCATGGGAATTACTTGAGGAGTGTGTGTGTGTGTGTGTGTGTGTGTGTGTGTGTGTGTGTGTGTAAAATATTCCAAACAACAATTCTACTCCTTCAGAAATTAGTGTTCCAATTCTGTTCAATTTCCATAGATTCTGATTTTGCTGATTTGGAGAGTATCCAGCCAACAGTAAATGTTAAGTGTCCCTGAATGATTCTAACCTGTGGGTTAGAAGCCACTGCATATGTTCATGCAAACACAAGAGCCAGATGTCCAGGTAAAATACTGAAATCTCAATTGTACAGCTCAAATGTTTACCTATGTCTACACCCAGGTAGCCACCATCCACAATGTTCTGTTGAATCTTTCTCCATTAGCAGGAAAGGCAGAACCAGCTACTTATCTTAGAGAGAGAGAAAAGAGAAAACAAAGGAGAATGTGTGGGAATATGTAATAATACCTCAAAACAGTACCTCCAATAAGTTTATTTATCAGATTATAGGCTCTTACTCATCTGTGTTGTACTTACCGGCAGTCAGTTGGACATCCCCAAGGGGTCTCAGATTGGAGAGGGTGCAGGCTGGGCTGAGGGACCCCCTGCCCCCCCACACCGTGCACGAATTTTGTGCACCAGGCCACTAGTTCTATATAATAAAAGCCTAATATGCAAATCGACCAAAAGGCGGAACGACCACTGGAACAACCGGTCACTGTGATGTGCACTGACCACCAGGTGGCAGACACTCAATGCAGGAGCTGCCCCCTGCTGGCAGGCCTCAGGCCAGCCAAGGCAGGTGTCAGCGGGGGCCCCCAGATCACCCCATCGGTTGCAGTGCAGATGGGCCCTGATCGCCGGCCAGGCCTAAGGACCTTACCCATGCAAGAATTTTATGCATCAGGCCTCTAGTTAATGAAATAAAGAAAGACACAGACACAAAAGTACATAACTTCAATGCACATAAAGGCTAAAATAATTTTACATCCCCAAGACAGCCACACAGAGCTAGACACACAGCTTGTATCACTCAAAAACTTCAGCACTTTTAATATTGCCCAGAGTGACCCAATGAAAAAAAATAATATCCCAGGAGATGGGAACTCCACATGGTGCTCCTTATTCAGTCACTTTCTTTATTCAGTCTAAAAGAAGATGTTGACCAAACTGGTCTCCAAGCCCTTCCAGGTCAGATTCAACAGGGCTTGTCATCGCTGACAAATAACATGGATAAGCAGAGGACAGTAAAGGAGACACCTCTGTGTCCTGGGACCAGATAGCTTTGAGCTGGACCATGAAGGAAAGATTCTGACCAGCTAAGGGCAGAAAAGAACATTCTAGAAGAAGCAAAGTTGAGAGAACACATGGTATTTGGGTGATAATTTATAATATACCAAGCTTGAGAAAGAAACCCTCTCCCCAAGCCTCCCCCCACTCCCACCCCCATTCCTTGCAAAAGTTGTTCTGCAGTTGCTGTGATACCCAAAACCCAGCCAGTTCCTCCAGTTGAAAGCGGTTCCCGGGGCAGCCCTGCTTCAGTAGCCTCGCCTCTATCCCCCACGTGAGCCTCTAGAAACTGGGAAGCCCTGGGCTGTACACGAAATAGACATGTCAGTAATGCAGACTCCATGACCATGCTGGACAAGAGGACAAGCAGGTAACGGAGCAGCCTGGGTCTCCGTATCCTGTGGGAAATGCGGGTGATTTTCTCTCCTTCCCAGACAGGGAAATCACCTGCACCTGGAGGCTCCATAGAGGCTGTTTAATAAGACATTTGTTGATTTCCTTCCTGCTACCTCTGACAATATAATCCTCCCTGATTCTTTCCATGATTTGACTCTAAATGAAAAATTATGGTCTCACAGTTGGGAGCACCAGGCCTGCAACACCACTGTAATCCCCAGATGCTCCAGCATTTGATCTGCGTGGATGAAACAAAGGCAGAAAATATGTTCCTGGCAAAAATGCCATTCCTCCTGTTCAGGCCAGATTGCAGCCTTCTGGGAATAGTGGGGGACAGAGGGAGCAAGGGAGAGAGCAAGGGGAGCAGGGGCCACTTTTGCTTATTTTTCCTTAAGAAAGAAACTAAAGTAAAAGCCCACTTTAACAAATTATAGTCTCCTTTGGACTTGAAATAACATAAAAGCATGTGTGTTGTTTTTTAATGTTTACAATAAACTGATGACCCTTCATCACACTGAATTCAGGAAATTAAGTATAATTATAAAATTGGAGGGCAAGTACAAGGTCAAGGGTGGGTGAAGAAGATGTGTGGGAAGAGCAAAGTGAGAAGAAGAAAAAAACGAGTTTTCTTAGAAGGTTGCTCTTTTTGTCCCTGCATCCCTAGTTGCCTCTGCATCTCTCAAACAGTTGGAAAATAACTGGATTTTGCAGTGCTGGGAGCTGCACACCCTACCTTCACTCCTTGGAATTTTCCAGGTGCTTGACCTAACTCCACTTCACTTACTTAATTTCACCTCCCAGCCCATCATGCCCCAGTCCCCAGTGTTGGGTAGAATTCAAGGAAGGGGAGGGAAGAGGTCAGAAACTTACCTATCCATATTATTTACTATGTGGATCCACTGTCTAATTATGGGGCAGAGGGGCAGGGGGGCGGCGCACATCAATACAAAAGCAAAGATCCCTGCCCACATGAACCTTAATTCCTCCCTCCCCTCCCTTGAATTCTACTCAACACTGGGGACTGGGGGAGGGTCAGAGAGTCCATGGTAGACACTAAACAAGTGAGTTATATGTTATACTAGAAGGTATCACCTTCTAGCATAGAAGGAGTCTGGATTATATTCTGTGGAAGAAGAGGTGGAGCAATTCGAGCAGAGAAATTACATCATTTGACATATTTTCTGAAAAGATTGTTCTGTCCCAGCTGGCATAGTTCAGTGGTTAGAGTGTCAGCCCACACACTCTAGGGTCAAAGGGTCAAAGGTTCGATTCCAAATCAAGGGCACATATCTGGGTTGCAGGTTCGATCCGGCTGGTCAGGGCACATGTGGGAGGCAACCGATTGATGTTTCTCTCCCTCTCTCTCTTTCCATTTCACTTACTTCATTTGCCTCCCTCCCTCTCTCCCTTCCACTCTCTCTAAAAATCAATGGGAAAATATCCGTGGGTGAGGATTAACAAAACAAACACACACAAAAAGATTGTTCTGTTTGCTGTTGCTGTATGGGGAGCCAAAATGAGAGTATATATTCCAGGGAGGAGAGGATAACTGTTGGACCCATGGATAAGGTCACTAGATAATTTGAGCCACGTGAGAGCAAAAGGAGACACAATGATTATACTAAAACAGAAGTTACAAACTGGGATTGTCCTGGGGAAATGTGAATGCGTGTGACCAGAATAGGAATAGAAATATCACAAAGTACCAGTAAGGAGGGTCTAATTGTTGGGTGAGAAAGGAGATTTTAATAGAGTAGTAGTCACAGTAGACCTCATGGAGGAGGTGACATCTCACCTTCCTGAATCTCCATTTCCTCATCTGTCAAAGCAGAAAGTTAGCCTAACTTATTGCTAAGCTTTTGCTTAGTTCCGACATTCCACAACCAATGGTCCAGGGCTCATGAGTTACTCGTATCTGGTCTGTAAGAGCAGGAGAGGGGGTGCCTGGGATAGCTGAGTGTGCCCATCAGAAAGGCCCATGTTCCTGTTTACAGACTATATGCAGCAGTCTTCTGTGTTCTTTTCAACCACGTTGTTCAGGCAGAAACTGTCCTTTGGCACAGGCCGGCTATGTTCTGACTCACAACTTGTGAGGGCAGTGAGTCAGATCACCACTATGCCTCCCTTCCTGAGGAGGCACAGTGGTGATCAGTGTTCCTCAAACTGACCTGTTTGTCCTTGTCCTAATGGTGTGTAAAGCCATTCTGTTGGGAAAATAGCAGACTAGTTGACCAAAAAAAAAAAGTTTAAGAAGTTTAGAGATAGTTCTGGTTGGTTTTGTGAAAAGAGGATATTTGGTTGTTGATGTAAAAAGTTAGAAGTGACAGAAAGCCATCCAGGTGAAAATATCCAGTGACAGTTGATATGTGGATGCTCAGGAGAGTGAAGAAAGTCAATTCAGCCCATGGATTAAGAGCACTGGCTTCAAAGTCAGCAAAACTGAATTCTGATTGGCCACAGTTAGTATTTAACTTCTGTGAGCCTGTGCTCGTTTACCTGTTAAAAGGAGATAATAAAAGCAATCTCACGGGGACTTATAAAATGGGTATAAAGTACTTAGTGCTCAGTGTGCGTGGGGTGGGGAGCTATGGCAGTTGCAATTTTCATGGTTATTGACTTACTAATATTGACTTAGAAATGACAATTGAAACTATAAATGTGAATGGAGAAGATATAAGGGAAAATAAAGGTCTTTTGACAACCTTGGAAAACTCTTAAATTCAAGAAGAGAAGACAGAAGGAGCCCAAGGGACAGAGATGAGCACAGACAAGAAGCTGCAGTAATGTGGAAAGACTATTCGGATCGGTGCTCCTTCAGAGAAGGTAGCTGGAATCCTCAAATGCTATGGGGAGAAGGGAAACCATGAAGATCACCATTGCATGGGAAAGGAGGGAAATATATAGGAAAGCTCAATGGTTGGTTCTGGACTAAAGGAAATTAAAGAAAGCAATTTTAAGGAGAAAATTAAATCAACAGATATATTTGTTCAAGAATAGTGACCGTAAAAGAAAAAGAGACACCAGCTGTGGTTGTGACATCTGTGTTTAAAGGCATTGGAAAAGGAGAGATTAAAGGGGTCAGAGGGGGATGAGTTCATTTTGAGAGCAAGAATCTGGAAGACACTGGAAGGGATGCCCTCTAGGGTCTAAGTGGTAAAGTTACAATTGCCTCAGGTCTTTTTATTTATTTCTTTTAATTACTGTTTTGCCTGGTCTGCTAATGTCTAGAAATAGAATGGTATACCCCATGATTCTAGAGCAGGTCTGGGAACATTATAATCCCAGAGAATGTTTGTAACAAAGTTCATCTTCCTTCTTCAGGAGACCTTGACCTTTCCTTTACCTATAAACCCAGTTCTCAACGTCCTTCATTAGAATTATTTCAAGTGTAGGCAACTTCCAAACCTTCCCTTGTCTTCCTCCCCGGATGTGGATCCTTCACTCGGGCCAGGTTGCTCTTGCAACAAGCTTACTACAAGCTGCCCCACCCAATGTTTTGTCCAGATCATTTCTTGACTAGGATTCCCTTTTGGTCCAATGCCAAATAAAATCCTTCAGGACTTGAATCTCCACTGCTCTGACAGGCTTCCCCAAATGTCCCAGCCTAAAGCCATCTTGCCTCCCTCCTCTGAATATGTCCTTGAAAGTCATTGCCTGGTGTTGGCAGTGGTAGCTTCCCATGTGCAAGCCCCAACAACACACTTCCAGGATACTCCAGGAGGGGGGAGGAGGTCACATGAAGACAGTCATTTCTGATGCTCCTCAGAAGACTATCAAAAATTGTGTGACCTTCTTGGCTCATTTAAGACAGAGAAGCATCAATCAGACCGTCAAACCTCAGAAGGAAGGTAGGGGAAGGTGGAGGTAAGAGGGAGAGATCAACTAAAGGAGTTGTATGCATGCATATAAGCCTAACCAATGGACACAGACACCAGGGGGGTGAGGGCATGAGTCGAGCAGTGGGGGACCTGAGGGGGATAAGGACAGATATGTAATACCTTAATCGATAAAGAAAAAAATAAAAACCTAAAAAAAATAGACTTTGTGCCTGAGCTGCATAAAAGAGATACCCAGACTGACATCAGATCCCATAGACTTGATTCTGAAATATCTGCTTCAATAATTACTTCAGCAATGACTGTGACTGTGCAGTAAATTACCCCAAATTTAGTGGTTAAACAATGACAACATTTATTTTGCTCACAAGTCTGCAAATTGGACAGGACTCAGCAGGAATAATTTGTTCCATTCTACTCTGTAACAGATGGGGCAGTTTCGAGGCAGTAGCTACAATGATCTTCTGAAAGCTCACTGACTCACATGTCTGGTGTCTGGGCCGAGGGCACTCAAACAGCTGGGGGCTGGAACAGCTGGCATTTTCCAAGACTTTCTATCTGTATGTGCTTTCTCCATGAGGTCTCTCCAGCAAGGCAGCTTCAGTGTAGTCAGATTTCCTAAATGTTGGCTCAGGACTCCTAACTGTTCCAAGAATGAATGAGCCAGGGTTGGAGGGCAGGGAAATGGAGCCTACCTCTCAATAGTGAAGTTCAAGAAAAGGGAAAATAGAATGGAATAGACATATAGTGTGGCCATCTTTAGAAAATACAATCTACCACCCTTACCTTTTTCCTTTGATAAAGCTTTTGAGTGCTCTTCTTCTGATTCTACCTCCATTTTGAGGGCATTCCATTTACTCTCAGATCTTGATCTTTGCCCCAGTGTCCTCCAATAGCTTTAAGGTCTACCAGCTTGAACTTCAGGTCAAACCAAGCAAAATGTTATCTCTTACCTGTATAGCCTTAGGCAAAAATTCATCTTTCTGATCTTTAGCTCTCATCTGAATAAAAATGAGGATGAAACTATGTACCCATGGCAGTGTTCTCAGTAAATGATTTAATCTTCCCAATCCCTCTTTCTCCTCCACCTAGGCCCATACACAACTGAGACCCACCTCCTATACCTGTCCTGTGGACAGCCCCTCACCCATCCTTTCCAGAGAAATATAGAACAAAATCGGGCCTCACATAAATACCAATAAGTGTATCCACTCCACAAACACTGCCTTCACACGATAAACTACTTACTCGTGTGCTAATGATGAACAGCCAACTTTCCTGATGCCAGACGTCGGAGGCTGAGGGTGCCCTCTTTGCCCTGGGGTTAATTACTTTCTTGACTAACTTCAAGAGACACTTATTAAACTTTGAAATTCTGCTTATAAAGGGCCTACCAGGACAGCTGATGTCTCTTTCACTTTCTGAATGTAAGGAACAAAAATGTCAACCAGGGAAGAAAGGAAGAGTCTTGCTGAGGTGGGAGAAGCAGATGGAAATAATTAAGCTAGAGCCTGTCACCCAGGGAGCAGTGGGAGCTGTGGGATACAGAGGCAGTTCCACATGACACAAGAGCCAAACAGACCTGACTCTAACGAATCCTCACTCCGGCACTTGTGAGCATTGTGGTTTCAGGCTGCTTACTTATCTTCCCTAAGCCTTGGTTTCACATGTAAAATGGGATTGTGATGTCTACCTGTTGACTAGCTGCCAGCAATCATGCTAATCTTCTAAGACAGCATCTGATTCAGAAATATGAGCAATAAGTGACAGATACCACTTCTGCTACTAATTTAATTTCTACTATTATCATTACTGGGCTAAAATATCAGCCTGATTTGACAATGCCCCATTATATTTAGTACCCAAGGCAGCTAACATCAGAGCAGGACAAAGGTAATTAATGTGAAACAGGTAACTAATGTGAAAGAGGTAACTGATGTGAAACAGGTAACTAATGTGAAACAGGTAACTAATGTGAAAGAGGTAACTGATGTGAAACAGGTAACTAATGTGAAACAGGTAACTGATGTGACTTAGGTAACTAATGTGAATCAGGTAACTAATGTGAGTCAGGTAAATAATGTGAAACTGATAAGTAATGTGGAGGAGGAAGAGGTGACCCCTCAAACATTTGTTCAGTGATCCTAGTGGTGATGGCAAGGCTTTCCACTCAACTTCTTACAGTTTTTTAGAGATCTTAACTAAGCTTTGTCATCTGAAAAGTTCTTCAAATAAAATCAAACCATGAAATTAATTTGAATCCCTGTTTCACCACTTCCTATCTGTCTGACTTCAGCTTCTGTTCTATAAGATGGAAATAATAATTCTGACACATGTTTGCTTGATAACAAACCTACACCAAATGTTTCTTGGAGAGAATAATACCTACACTATTTGTAAAATCTCTAAAATGCCTGTTTTGTAGTAGGGGACTACAAACATTAGTTTCTTTGAACTAAAGAAATATTCAAGCTTCTTCAATCTATGGCAGAAGCACAACCCATAATATAAACCTTTCACATATTGCTGTTGCCCACTCCATACACACATACACACACACACACATACATGCACACACAGATTCACATACACAAAAACATGCTCATATACACATTTACACAACCACATACACATATGTACTCATACACACACATTGACACATACACATACATAGTCACACACTCAAATGCATAACCTTCTCCCATTCTGCCCAAATATCCCCCTAAATATTTCCTTAATCCTCACTGGAGGATAAGGTTAGAGAGAGGAAGAGAGAGAGAGAGAGCCCTAACCAGTTTGGCTCAGTGGATACAGCGTCGGCCTGCGGACTCAAGTGTCTCAGGTTCGATTCCGGTCAAGGGGATGTACCTTGGTTGCGGGCACATCCCTAGTAGAAGGTGTGCAGGAGGTAGCTGATCAATGTTTATCTCTCATCGATGTTTCTGACTCTCTATCCCTCTCCCTTCCTCTCTGTAAAAAAAACAATAAAATATATTTTTTAAAAACAGAGAGAGACAGAGAAACATTGATGTGAGAGAGAAACATCAATTGGTTGCTCTTTGCACATGCCCCAACCAGGGACTGAACCCACAACCCATATATGTACCCTGACCAGGAGTTGAACTGGCAACCTTCGGTGCCTTGGAAGACACTCAACCAACTGAGCCACTCCATCTAGGCCCCCCTAAATATCTTGAAGAGGAAAGCAATTTGTACCTAGAACAGGATGTAACTCAGAGGAGATTATTTTGACTGTCTCTTTGGTCACAATATATTTCACACCAGGCAGGCCATGCAAATTATGGAGCATTTCTCAAGCTTTTGAAGGATTAAAAATGCAGGCTTTTTGTCACTATTTCCTTAGAGACTTTTATAAAAACACATACTTGGGTTTTATCGCAGATTTGCTGAATCAGAATACACAAGCTGGAGTCCTGGGATCTATGTATTTTTAAAGATCCCTATACACTGAGTGGCCAGATTATTGTGATCTCTGAACGCATAATAATCTGGCCATTCAGTGTGTGTGTGTGTGTGTGTGTGTGTGTGTGTGTGTGTGTGTATTAGAGGCCTGGTGCATGAATTCGTGCATGGGTGGGGTCCGGCCAGGCTGGCCACGGGGAGGGGACATGGGTGGTTGGCCAGTCTGCCTGCTGGTTGAACTCCTGGTCGAGGGGACAATTTGCATATTAGCCTTTTATTATATAGGATATACACTGAGTGGCCAGATTATTATGTGTTCAGAGATCATAATAATCTGGCCATTCAGTGTATATTCTAATGTTCAATCATTTTCAAGAAGAACTCATTGAATTGTTGCAATCACTCTTGTGTGCTAGCTTCAGGTAGAATAATTAAATCTATTTTGTAGATGAGAAAAGTTCATCAGAGTGAGATTTGACCAAGTGGCAAATCAGTGAGTGGTAGAGACAGGTTCAAATGTTTTTTACTACTAGTCCATCCCTGCTGGTAACTAGTTGTGTGACTGGAAAAGTCATTCAGAGTCTCTGGGCTTTCACTTCCCTGTTTATAGAATGGAGATAGAAATCCAATGTCCTCCCAGCTCTATGGAAGAATAGTAAGAATAATAAGGTGATATATGAGAAAATAACCTGTACACTTCAAGAGCAAATAGGAGATGCTGTCATCATTTCAATTTAGGACCTAGAACTTCTCCAAAAGTTAGGGTCTCGGTTGTCTATGCAGATTACTGGGAAATGTCTCCAATTATTTCTATCTAGTAGACCAGAGTGGGCACATGATCCAGAGTCTTTTCCAGAGGAAATTGGAATTGGGATGAAGAGCAATTTATAATTCCTTTGGGGGACTGGAATTTGTAAGATGGTTACAAAGGTGGCCACTTTCCCCCACCTTATGGACTGAGGAGCTGAGGATTCCAGTCCACAAAGAAAAAAGAAGTAGCTTCACAGTGAGACAAGCAAAGATGATGGGCAAAATAAAAGTATACTCTATAGTTTTCCATGGTCTGGTTCTAGTCCATCCCTGAGTCTTTTGCATATTCCCTGAAACACTCCATTATCCTTATAATAAATTTTCAATCTGTGTCTAAGCTAGTTCAAATGACTTCCTGTTACTGTTATCCAACCAAAAAATAGCTCTGAAGTATATATGTACCTTATCACTTTAATAAATGATTCTTCTGCCTTGGCCAGTGTGGCTCAGTTGGTTAGACTTAGTCCCATACACCAAGAGGTCATAGGTTCAATTCCTAGTCAGGGCACATGGCTGGGTGGCAGCCTCAATCACCAGCAAGGGGAGAGCAGGAGACAGCCAATCAGTGTTTCTCTCTCATTCATGTTTCTATTTCTCTTTCCCTCTCCCTTCCTTTCTCTCCAAAATCAATAAAAACATATTTTTAAATACACAAGACCATCAAGGGAGACGATCCTCGTCAGCTGGGTGCAGAGAAAGCTACATGAAGGTGAAAGGACTTAGAAAATTCTAATATGTAGGGTAGAGATACAACAGAAAAGGGAAAGATAACTCAGATCACAGGAAGGAGATTAGTGTCTTGGGAAAATGACAGAGCTTGTTTCCTCACATTAGCGTACCCTTAGGGTTTGTGGGGGCACAGACAGCTGAACTCCAGCCCCAGGATCAGAGTCAGCAGGTATGGGGCCCCAGGAGCTGCCTTTCTGACCACTTTCCAGGTGATTCTGCTGCTACTAGTTAGGGACCCACATTCTGCTAAACCAGGATAGCTCTCCACACAGAATTTCTGACAAGTTGAAATGGAGGTTCTGATTTTGAAACCGTGGGAGGGAAGAGGGGAGGCCTGCTGGGGTCCACTTTGTCAGACTCCTCCTCTGTGCTGAGAACCATCCCTGTGCCTGTCACCTCCCTGCAAACTGCACAGATCCTCTCCCTCCTTAACTAAAGCGTTCACAGCTTGAAGGGTTGTGAAAGCATTACAGTATATTAGCCTTTTCTTTCCTGGTCTTTGTATTTGGGAGCAAACTTCCCCAAGCCCAAACCAAACTATGTCCTCAGAGAGTTTTTTTCAGCTCTGCCCCACCTGCACCTTCTGCCCCACCTCTAAAAAAGCCATACTCTATGTCCTGTGAGTGCCACTGGCTCTGTACCTGGCCCTCATGCTGTTGGGCACTATGGACACAAATTTGGGGGCACATGGTGGTGTACTGCAAGTAAGGCCTCCTGAGTCCCTCGGGTACAGCCTAGTCAGATTGAGGCACACATGACAGACGTGGGAGTCAGACCTGGGCATAAGTCCACTCAGCCTCTGACCATTCACTACTTGAGTGATTTTAGAAAACCACTAGATAGCTCAGCCTCAGTTCCCCCATCATGAAAAGAAGATAAAATGATACCATTCTTATATCAGAACTTAAGATAAAAAATAAATAGAAGCAACATCTCTGATAATTCAACTGGTCAGCATCATGTCTTTATTATCTAACAAGGATTTATTATCTGCCCTCTCTGTGCGAGGTGCTAAATATCTATTTTATTTAGGAAGAAAAGACCTATATGCAAATGATTATGCTACTAGACATTATCTAAAGGGAGCTCCATGGATGGTAGGACAATAATTATAGAGTTTGGGGGATGTTTAGGCTAAGCTTCTCATGGAAATTTTCAGGAAGGAAGTGTGAACTTCAAATATGTGCAAGAAGGATGTGCAAGAAGGCTTGCAATAGCCAACAACTGGGGTTGGCATTCCCTGTAGATGGAATGAAAAGAGCAGTGGCCCTGAGGGAGATCTGTAAAATGTTGTCGGGAAGATGTAAGCATCAGGTAGGACTCCAGAGGTCACCTAGAGGACCCTGGGGAGAAAGGCTAAGATTGAGTCTTAATCAAGGACTCATTGTTATTCACTTTGCCATTCTTCTACACACACACACATACACACACACACACATACACACACACACACACTTAGAGCTTAAATAGTTAGAGCTCAGCAAATGCCAGCTGATGAAAAACAAGAAGTGGGTTGAAAATGATGCTTGGGTGGAAGTCTTGGAGACAAGAATCCAAGGTCAATATTATAAATTAATTAAGCAGGAAGCATTACACGGAGCTGAACACAGCAGAAGAGTTGCACGTGATACAATTGGACAGGCCTATAGGCCCCTGGGGAAAACTGTTTCCAAAATGTAATCAATCCTGAAAGTCTATCTTTCGTTAAGACATTGCAGGTTCTTATTAAAATGCAAGTCTTGTCACATGCCGGCTTCCCCAGGAGGCAGACACTGCAGTGGGGATCTGCATGCAGGTAGTTCACTAGGTGGCACTCTCAGTTTCCACGCCAGCGAAAGGGAATGAAGGAAGCAGGATAAGGCACAGAGAGAAACTGGCTGTGATGCAGGTGAAAAAGGCCTCAAGTGATCCCCTGGTAGCTCTGATGCTGGAATGGCTTTTCAGAGGTGTTCCTCATTGAGACAAGGGAGGCAAGCCTTTATTTGTCCATATTAACCGGTCAATAAATGCCCAGGACATGGGGCATGACCTTGGGCCAGGTGGCTCCCTTTGGCCACAGGATTTCCCAAAGATGGTTTAGGACTGTTTTCTAGTGGCTCTTACAGGAGTTTGAGGAATAATCTTTACTCCCTCCTTCTTACTCCTGATGAGCACCTTCCAGCATCCACTGCATATATGTGTGCAACTGTACTGTTTCTTAAATTATTAGCAAGGCCAAAGCCAGGAAGGAAGGGGACACTAGCTAGGAGAGCCAAAGGGACAAGCAGATCAGTAGCAGGGACTCCCATCCAGGAAGGAACCACCTGGATCAAGTAGCATGGGAATCCCAGACCATGGAGAGCAATGGGGCCTGCCAGAAGAGCAGGCACAAAGTAAAAAGAAAAGAACATCTTAACCTTTACTCTTAGTGACAATTTTGTCATGGATTATTATTATAAACAACTAGAGGCCCGATGCATGAAGATTCATGCAAGAATGGGCCTTCCTTTCCCTGGCTGCCAGCACCACCTTCACTCCAGCCCGGAGCTGTCTTTTTGCCTTCCCAAGCTGCTCAGAAGCCCGGAGCTGGCTGGGGCAGTGCAGAACACCTGTGTCCCACCCCACCCCAGCCACTTGGCACTTGCATATGCAAATTAACCCACCATCTTTGTTGGGTTAATTTGCATACTCACTCCTGATTGGCTGGTGGGCATTATGAAGGTACAGTCAACTTGCATCTTCTTACTCTTTTATTAGTGTAGATAATAATATATCTAGAATTGTTTAAGAACCTACTATGTATCAAGCACTATGCTTGTCATAAATAAGCACTACCTCATGAAAACTGGGCATGGACACTATTATTCAGCTAATTTTTTTAAAAAATATATCTTTATTGATTTTTCAGAGAGGAAGGGAGAGGGAAAGAGTGATAGAAACATCAATGATGAGAGAGAATCACTGATTGGCCACCTTCTGCATGCCCCCTACTGGGGATCAAGCCCGCAACCCAGGCATGTACCCTTGACCAGAATTGAACATGGAACCCTTCAGTCTGCAGGCCAACATTTTACCCAAACCAGCTAGGGCTAAGTTCATTTTATAGAAGAGGAAGCTGAGACTCAGAAGTAAGATTCCAAAGTTACAGAGCCCAGGAATGGCAGGTCCATGATTAGGTCTGTTGGACTCCAAATCCATGCTGGTATCCACCTCATGGTACTTTGACTGCAAAGGTGGTTATTTCAAAAAGATATGTCAGAGCCCACCACAGAGTACAAAGGGACAGCCCAGTCCCAACCCTTGTTTCAGCCAGATGGCCCTAATTGTATCTATTCCATAAAAAAGAATCCAGTAACAATTCCATTTGGGGCTACAAAGGCAGATTTGAAGCCACCACTCTGCTTCTATTTTATATCAGTACTGCCAGAACCTTTGACTATTTTTCCTTGTGTGGGGCACATTCTTCTAGTCCAAGATACAGAGTTGCACAGCAGTTAGGTCATGGCCTCTAAAGTCAGGTGATATAGGTTCAAATCTCTATCCCAGAAGCTATGTGATCTTACTTAGCTGCCCTATGTCTCAATTTCTTCATCTGTAAAGTGAAGGTAATAGCAAAACTATCTTCATAGATATATTATGAAAAGTAATATATGTAAAGATTTAGAACATTCATCAAGTAGCAAGCATTAGACAATTGCTAGCTATTATAACTATTATCTGTGAATCAGTAATAATCTAAAAGGCTGCATCTGAATCACCTGTATTCCTTCTATTTACCCAGTCCAAGAAATTGTGACCCAGAAGGATACAAAAAATGTTATCTTATTTTCTACCATTTAGGTCTACTGAACGCAAATGCTCATTGGTCTTCTCATTCACTAATGCCATCATGTATTCGCTCAATCAAGATTTATTTAGCATCTCCTGTGTGCCAAGTAAAGTTCTAAGTGCTGAGAATATAGGGATGAATAAGAGAGATTAGGTTTCTGATCTCATGGAGCTTATATCTCACTGTGGAAGACAGACAATAAGAACATATATATATATATAACATGTGAATGATTACTGTGGGGGGAGATAAAGCAGGATAAGCAGACAGAGAAAAATAGGGGTAGTATCACATACAGGGTCCACAGAAGGCCTTTCTAATTAAGTGATGTGTAGCACAGACCAGAATGAAATTAGAGAGCAAGCCACACACAAGTGGGAACTGTGCTCCAGAGGGAGTAAACTCTCAGCGCACAATCCTTGCAGGTTCTCGGAACCTTGGCAGGTTTAATGAACATAAGAGATTAAATCAGGGGGCAAATAATACAGAGATTTCAAGAACATAGTAAGGGAGTAGATGTCTTTCTGAGTGTGATGGGAATTTATTGGAGGGTTCTAGGCACAAGAATGCCATTACCAAATTTACCTTTTGAAAAATCACTCAGGCAACAACAGGGAAAATAGAGCATAGGAAGATGAAGAGCGGAAACAGGGAGGCCAGCAAGGAGGTCAGGGTGAGGAATGAAGATAAAGTGAGCCAAGTGATAGAAATAATGGGAATAAGAAATATGTCACAGATTAGGAACCATCAAGTTTTACTGATTAATTCAGATGTAAGGGTGAAAGAATAAGTAAAGGATAAGTCAGTAATAACTCCAAGACTTGGAGGAATATTCAGTGTATGGTCTTCAACACATGGATAGGACATGTTCACCCACAGAGTGGGAAGAGATGGAGAAGATGGTGGATTATGCCCTGGGACCCCTTCGCCTTTAAAGGTCAAGAATGGGAGGAGGTCCCAGGAAGAAGAGTGATGAGAGGAAGTCAATAAGACAGAAAGGGATCTGGAAAAGGAGGTGTCCTAGAATCTATGAGAAGAAAATATTTTAAGAAGGAAGTTGTGGGGGGAGAAACCAAGATGGTGGCATAGGTAAACACCTAAACTGCTGCCTCACACAACAATTTCAAAACTACAACTAAAAGACAAAACGACATCATCCAGAACCACAGAAAGGCTGGCTGAGGGGAAATTCTACAACTAGAAGGAAAGAGAAAAGCACACTGAGACTCACAGGAGCTGCAGTACACAGCCCACGAGAGGTACAGAGGCGCAAGCACAGAGAGGGCTGGCAACTGAATATGTGGCTGGCTTTCTCAATGGGGAAGGAGACAACAGTTCACTGACTGCTCTGAACTCCAGTTCCAGGCGAGACTCAGGGGACCCAGACTCATTCGGGGAGAAACTGGACTGTCTGGTAGCGGGCAGAACTCAAGGGCGGCTTTCTCTCAGAGGTGCTTGCAGTGATTACCATGGGACAATGAGACACAGGAGGCCTCTCAGGGCAGGGCTGATGGGAAGCCATTGCTGTCTGCTCAGCTCTGAGATTCCGCCCCATCCAAGCTGAGCACAGAGGCTTTTGCAAGTCTTGTCTCATAAGGGTGTCTCCAGCACAGAAGTTCTCCCAGTGTAGACACAACTGATCCTCACAGCCAATTGGCCTGGAGGTCAATTTCTCCCAGTGATACCAACAACAATCAAGGCTTAACTAAAACAAGACTGTGCACACAGCCCACAAAGAGGTGCAGCAACAGTGTCCACCTCAGGTAACTGGGGAGGCTGAGCCACTGGGCCCTATAGGACACCTACCACACAAAGCCACTCTATCAACTCAGGGAAGCAGCCAAAATGGGGAGACAAAGAAACAGGTCACAAATGAAAGAAATGGAGGAATGCAAATGACTGGATATAGAGTTCAAAACCACAGTTATAAGGTTTTTCAAGAATATTCTAGAAAAGGCTTATAAATTTAGCGAGACCCTCGAGGATATGAAAAAGGACCAACTAGAAATTAAGCATACACTGACTGAAATAAAAAATAATACACAGAGATACAACAGCAGACTAGAGGATCACAAGAATCAAGTCAAAGATTTGAAACACAAAGAAGCAAAAAACACTCAACCAAAAAAAGCAAAAAGAAAAAAACATCCAAAATATGAAGATAGTGTAAGGAGCCTCTGGGACAACTTCAAGCATACCAACATCCGAATTATGGGGGTGCCAGAAGAAGAGAAAGAACAAGATATTGAAAACCTATTTGAAGAAATAATGACAGAAAACTTCCCCCACCTGGTGAAAGAAATAGACTTACAAGTCCAGGAAGCGCACAGAACCCCAAACAAAAGGAATCCAAACAGGACCACACCAAGACACATCATAATTAAAATGCCAAGAGCAAAAAACAAAGAGAAAATATTAAAAGCTGCAAGAGAAAAAGAGTTAGTTACCTGCAAGGGAGCACCCATATGATTATCAGCTGATTTCCCAAGAGAAACTATGCAGGCCAGAAGGGAGTGGCAAGAAATATTTAAAGTGATGAACAGCAAGAACCTACAACCAAGATTACTTTACCCAGCAAGCTATCATTCAGAATTGAAGGTCAGATAAAGAGCTTCACAGATAAGAAAAAGCTAAAGGAGTTCATCACCGCCAAACCAGTTATTATATGAAATGCTGAAAGGTATTCTTTAGGAAGAGGAAGAAGGAGAAAAAGGTAAAGATACAAATTATGAACAACAAGTACATATCTATCAACAAGTTCAGTGGTCAGCAAACTCATTAGTCAACAGAGCCGAATATCAACAGTACAATGATTGAAATTTCTTTTGAGCCAAATTTTTTAAACTTAAAACTTCTTCTAACGCCACTTCTTCAAAATAGACTCGCCCAGGCGTGGAAGAGCCACACTCAAGGGGCCAAAGAGCCTCATGTGGCTCAGGAGCCGCAGTTTGCCAACCACGGAACAAGTGAATCTAAAAATCAAGTGAATAAAAAACCTGATGAACAGAATAACCTGTGAATATAATAGAATCAGGGGCATAGAAAGGGAATGGACTGACAATTCTCTGGGGGAAAGGGGTCGGGGGTGCGGGAAGAGACTGGACAAAAATTGTATACCTATGGATGAGGACAGTGGTGGAGGGCGGAGGGGTGGGTAAAGGCAGAAGGTGGGGTGGGAACCGGGTGGAGGGGAGCTATGGGGGGAAAAAAGAGGAACAAATGTAATAATCTGAACAATAAAGATTTATTTTTAAAAAAAGAAGGAAGTTGTGAATGACTATTTCAAATAATGCTGCAAAACAGGTTTAAAAGGATGAGTATTGGACTTAAGAAAGTTTGAGCATCAGTGACCTTGAGAAAAGCAGCTCAATTGCAGCATCAGCGACAAAAGCCTGCTTTGAGTTCTTTCATGAAAAAGCAGGAGCTGAGGAAGTATTAACCGCACTTTGAGAAGTGGTGCTGTAAGCAAAATGCAGTGGAAGCTGGAAGAAATTGAAGATACGAGAGAATTATTTAAGATGGGAGATATTAAAGCAGATTGTAGGCTCATGGGAATAATCCAGGAGGAGTAAACTATTGACTGAGCAGAACAGAGAGGGGTGATCTCTGGAGGGATGCCCTTGGGTAGGGGAGAGTGGGTGGGATGTGGAGAACAAGGACAGAGGCCAGTGTCTCTGTACTCAAGGCAGAAGGAAGGAGACAAGTACAGTGGGCAACAAATGGGGAGTCAGGAACCTTTCCTGAAGGAGATTGTCTCTTCTAATAAGGATACTGAAGCCCAGACAGTAAGGGATTCTCTAATCACACAGCTAGTTAATGGCAAAACCACTTCCGATCCCCAGGAAACTGTATCACCACATCTCAACCCACTAGAACATATTTATTATTTCTGTACCTCATTGCAGTGTCCCTTTTAAATTCATGGTTGTTGTTGTTTTGCTGTGTTTGGGTTGTTGTTTTTTTTAATGATCACGAATTCTCTTGAACTCTTTGGTCATCTGCCAAGCACTATTGTAATGAGAAGTTTGGAACTGGACCCTGGATGTCCACATACAGAGATTTTAAAATCCCCCAATGACCATTTGAGAGGAAGAAGTATATAATTCAAGTTTTAAAAATCCATTGGCTCCACCTAGTATTTCGCCACAATGACTTCAGGCTGCCGTGCCCAGCAGAGTGCCCTGCTCACAACAAATGTGTGTTGAAATCTAATGAATAAACCAGTGACCCATTTATATTATAAATTTTTGGAACTTCTGAAACAGAGCCAATTCTTTCTTAAAACTGATGTTAATTCCAGTGTTTCCACTGTGAAAAACCTAAGGGTGGCTTTTTTTCACATTTGTTTGTAGACTGAAAATTGAATTGTCCATAAATGCACAGGCAAATAATTGCAAATTACTTAGGCCCAATTATTGGTATCCAGCCCTAGGAGCAGAGGTTAACTGCTATGTTATCATAAAAAAAAAAAAAAAAAAAAAAACATTTTAATCCCAGAATTAGTTAAACCAGAATATAACATAGGCCCAGGGCCAGAGGTCTATGATGTGCAAACTCCACATGGCCCCTGTGGGAGACTTCTGGCTGGCACAGAGGAGACCAGCTAAATAGAGAAGTAACTTCGTCACTTTCCAAACTCTGTCCCACTAACCGTTCCTTAGCCAATCTTTTTTTTTAATTAATTTTTTAAATTATTTTTTCTTTCTTTATTGATTAAAGTATTACATATGTTTTCTTATCTCCTATTGCTCCCCCACCTCACCCCCGCTCATGCCTTCACCCCCCTGGTGTCTGTGTCCATTGGTTAGCCTTATATGCATGCATACAAGTCCTTTGGTTGATCTCTCCCCCTCCCCCCCCCACCCTCCCCTACCTTTCCTCTGAGGTTTGAGTATCTGATCGATGCTTCTCTGTCGCTAGATCTGTTTTTGCTCATCAGTTTATGTTGTTCATTATATTCCACAAATGAGTGAGATCATGTGGTATTTATCTTTCTCTGACTGGCTTATTTTACTTAGCATAATGCTCTCCAGTTCCATCCATGCTGTTGCAACTGGTAGGAGTTCCTTCCTTTTTACAGCAGCGTAGTATTCCATTGTGTAGCTGTACCACAGTTTTCTAATCCACTCATCTGCTGATGGGCACTTAGGCTGTTTCCAAATCTTAGCTATTATAAATTGTGCTGCTATGAACATAGGGGTGCATATATCCTTTCTGATTCGTGTTTCTGATTTCTTGGGATATAGTCCTAGAAGTGGGATTACTGGGTCAAATGGGAGTTCCATTTTAGTTTTTTGAGGAAACTCCATACTGTTCTCCACAGTGGCTGCACCAGTCTGCATTCCCACCAGCAGTGCACGAGGGTTGCTTTTTCTCCACATCCTTGCCAGCACTTATCCTTTGTTGATTTGTTGATGTTAGCCATTCTGACAAGTGTGAGATGATACTTCATTGTCATTTTGATTTGCATCTCTCAGATGATTAGTGACTTTGAACATGTTTTCATTTGTCTCTTGGCCTTCCTTCTGTCCTCTTTTGAAAAGTATATATTTAGGTCCATTGCCCATTTTTTGATTGGGTTGTTTATCTTCCTTTCATTAAGTTGTATGAGTTCCCTGTAACTGTTGGAGATTAAACCCTTATCGGAGATAACATTGGCAAATATGTTCTCTCATGCAGTGGGCTTTCTTGTTTTGTTGATTGCTTCTTTTGCTTGCAGAAGCTTTTTATTTTGATGTAGTCCCATTTGTTTATTTTCTCCTTAGTTTCCATTGTCCTAGGAGCTGTATCAGTGAAGATATTGCTTTGGCATATGTCTGAGATTTTGCTGGCTATGGATTCCTTTAAGATTTTTATGGTTTCCCATCTTATATTTAAGTCCTTTATCCATTTTTAGTTTATTTTTTGTGTGTGGTGTAAGTTGGTTGTCTAGTTTAATTTTTTTGCATTTATCTGTCCAATTTTCCCAGCACCATTTATTAAAGAGACTGTCTTGACCCCATTATATGCTCTTGCCTCCTTTGTCAAATATTAATTGAGCATAGTGGTTTGGGTGCATTTCTGGGTTCTCTATTCTACTCCATTGGGCTATATGTCTGTTCTTGTGCCAATACCAGGCAGTTTTGGATGGTAGAAGCAACATCATTAAAATGTCCATACTACCCAAAGCAATCTATAGATGCAATGACCTCCCCATTAAAATACCAACAGCATATTTCACAGACCTAGAACGAACTCTCCCAAAATTCATCTGGAATAAAAATAGACCCTGAATAGCTGCAGCAATCCTAAGAAAGAAGAACAAAGTAGGAGGGATCTCAATACCAGATATCAAGCTGAGCCATTCTTAAACTCAAATGGCTGCCCCCCAATCCTTGCTATGTTCCAATTGATTATCAAGCTGTGAATTCTCTGCCAGACTTCCCCTGATGAAGGCAGCCCTTCAATGCTCAAGAGGTAGGGAGCATGTTCCTTCAACCCTTGTGTACAACATGGGGCATGTCCAGGGCAAAAGACAGGCTCTCACTTGCTCATTTTTATTACTCCAGCTTTATTGAGCTATAGTTGCCATATAAAATTGTATAAGTTTAAGTTGAACAGCACGATGATTTCACACACACACACACACACACACACACACACACCCTATCTAATAAAAGAGTAATATCCAAATTGACCATCACTCCAACACACAAGATGGCTGCCCCCATGTGGTCAAAGATGGCTGTCCCCATGTGGACACAAGATGGCCACCACAAGATGGCCAGCAGGGGAGGGCAGTTGGGAGGGACAAAGCCCGCAAGGGAGGGCAGCTGTGGGTGATCAGGCCAGCAGGGGAGGGCAGTTTGGGGAGGGGGGGAACCAGGCCTGCAAGGGAGGGCAGTTGGGGGCAATCAAGCCTGCTGGGGAGGGCAGTTGGGGGCAATCAAGCCTGCTGGGGAGGGCAGTTGGGGGCAATCAAGCCTGCAGTAGAGGGCAGTTAGGGATGACCAGGCTGACAGAGGAGAGAAGTTGGGGGGGACCAGGCCTGCAGGGGAGGGCAGTTAGGGGTGACCAGGCCTGCAGCAGAGGGCAGTTAGGGGCAAACAGGCTGGCAGGAGAGCAGTTAGGCATCAATCAGACTGGCAGGGGAGTGGTTAGGGGGTGATCAGGCTGGCAGGCAGAAGCGGTTAGGGGCAATCAGGAAGGCAGGCAGGCGAGCAGTTGGGAGCCAGCAGTCCTGGATTGTGAGAGGGATGACCAACTGCCCGTTCAGGCCCGATCCTACCTGGATGGGGCCTAAACGGGCAGTCGGACATCCCTCGAGGGGTCCCAGACTGGAGAGGGTGCAGGCTGGGCTGAGGAACACACACACCCGTGCATGAATTTCATGCACCAGGCCTCTAGTATATAAATACTAGAGGCCTGGTGCATGAATTCGTGCATGGGTGGGGTCTGGCCTGCCTGGCCAGGGGGAGGGGACATGGGCAGTTGACTGGCCTGCCTGCTGGTCAAACTCCTAGTCAAGGGGACAATTTGCATATTAGCCTTTTATTATATAGGATATACACTGAGTGGCCAGATTATTGTGCGTTCAGAGATCATAATAATCTGGACACTCAGTGTATAGTGAAATGATTACCACATAAGTTCAGTTAGTACATCCATCATCTTACATAGTTACCATTTCATTTCTGTGCTGAGAATTTTTAAAATCTACTGTCTTAGCAACTTTCAAGTTTACAATCTCCAGAATTTATTTATCTTATAATTGAAAGTTTGTACTCTCTGTTTCTGTGAATTTAGTTTTTTTAATTATATATATAAGTGAGATCATACAGTATTTGTCTTTCTCTGTCTGATTTATTTCACTCAGCATATGTTCAAAACCTGTCAATATTGTTGCAGATGGCAAAATTTCCTTCTTTATATGGCCGAATAATATTTTGTTTTGTGTGTATATGTATCATATGTTCTCTATTCATTTAGCCTTTGACAGACACATAAGTTGTTTCCATGTCTTGGCTACCCTATATAATAAAAGCCCAGTGCCCAAATGGCAGAACGAACAGAATGATCAGTAGACCAGTTGCTATGATGCACACTGACCTCCAGGGGGCAGACACTCGAAGCAGGAACTGTCCCCTGGTGGTCAGTGCACTACCACAGTGGGAGCGCCACTCGGCTGACCAGGATGAGCGGCTGCTCCTGCTGCAAACCCCGGCCCAACAGAGAGGAACCCAGGCTGCTATCATTGCCTCCTCGCCCCAGGCTCCTCCTCCTCTCTCCCTGCCACCTCCTCCGGATGCCCACAGGTCACACAGTGCTGCTGCCACTGGCTCACAGAGCTGACCCTGGAGGCTGGGAGGTGGGTTCGTGGCCACTGCGGGACTGAGGCCTACTCCACCACTTCTCAGTGCTATTGTACATGGGCCCAGCCCTGACCAGGTCCCCTGGAGAGGCGAGTATTCCAGCTCCACAGAAGATACCAGACCAGGAAGCAATCTCTCAGAGGGCGGGTCCACAACCTCTCAGCTGACCAGGATGAGTGGCACTCCTACAGTGGGCCGATCCCCGCAGGCCACACCTCCCAACAGTGCACAAATCCCATGCACTGAAACTCTAGTTGTGAATAATGCTGCTATGAACTTGGGGTCAGATATATCTACCAATTTATATTTCCTTTGGATATATACCCAGAAGTGGATTGTTAGCTCATATGGTACTTTTATTTTTAACTTTTTGAAGAGTCTCCATACTGTTTCCATAATGGCTGTACCAATTTATATTTCCACCAATACTATACAAGGGTTGCTTTTTCTCTATATCTTTGCCAATACTTGTCTTTTTTATACTAGCTATTCTTAAAGATGTGAGATAATATCTCATTGCAGATTCATTAGCATTTCCCTAATTATGAGTGATGTTGACCATCTTTTCATATACCTCTTGGCCATTGGTATCTTCTTTGGAAAAAATGTGTATTCAGTACTTTTACCCATTTTTAATTGAATTATTTATTTCTATACATTGAGGTGTATATGAGTTTCTTGCACAGGTTGAAATTAACTAATTAACAGATACATAATTTGCAAATATTTTCTCCCACTCTGTAATTTGTCTTTTCATTTTGTTGATCATTTCCTTTGCTATAGAGAAGCTTTTTAGTTTGAAATAGTTCCACTTTATTTTTTCTTTTGTTGCTTGTGCTTTTGGTATCATGTCCAAAAAAGTCATTGCCAAGATCAATGTCAAAAAGCTCATTTTCCCCTGCTGCATAGCTCAGTGGTTGGACATTGACCTATGAACCAGGAGGGCATGGTTTAATTCCCGGTCAGGGTACATGCCTGTATTGCGGGCTCAGTCTCCAGTGGGAGAGCATGCAGGAGGCAGCTGATCGATGATTTTCTCTCATCATTAATGTTTCTAACTCCCTCTCCCTCTCATTTCCTCTCTGAATCAATAAAAATATATATATATATTTTAAAAGTTTATTTTCTATTTTCTTCTAGGTGTTTTACAGTTTCATATCTTATGTGTAAGTCTTTAGTCCATTTCAAATTAATATTTGTGAACAGTATAAAATATGGGTCTAGTTTTATTTTATTTTTATGATAATACTAGGGGCCCAGTGCACAAATTCATGCACCTTGAAAGAACTGTGGGCCACAAGGCTGCAGTGGGCACAGGGGCGGGTCTCGGCCCATCCTCCATGCCCCCACCTGGGACCTCCCACTGTGGCCCCCAGTCCACTGTCTGCTAGCAGTCCTGCTCCCACCATCACTCCCACACGCTGATGGCCCTGGCCCAGCTCGCACCCGCTGATGGCACAGAGCAATTGGGGCTGCCACCAGCAGTGGGTTCAAGCAAGGCTGGCGCCATCAGTGGGTGTGAGTGGCAGCTGCTGGCCCCAATTGCTCCTCAGGAGCAAGGAGAGATGGAGAAGCCCTCAGGGGCGATCAGGGCCAACAGCTGCCACTCACACCTGCTAATGACATCGAGCGATTCGGGGATGGGGGCGGCGCTGGGGGCCAGAAGCAGGTGCAAGCAGGCTATTGCTAGCAGTGAGTGTGAGAGGTGGCTGCCAGCCCAAATTACCTCTCAAGAGCAAGGCGGGGTGGAAAAACCTTGAGGGGGCCATTGAGGCCAGCAGCTGCCACTCACACCCGCTAATGGCACCGAGCAATTGGGGGGTGGGGGAGGGGAGCGGGGCTGGGTGCCAGCAGTAGGTGCAAGCAGGGCCAGCACCAGCAGCAAGTGCAAGCACCAGGCAGGACCTCAGTACATGGGAGCAAAGAATTTTCAGTAACCACCGGAGGCTCACCCCAATGACAGTGACTGGCACCCCACCTTGTTCTGGTGCTCCCACTCACCTGCTCCACCATCCTGCTGTGGCCAACGCCCACCATGTTCTATGCACACCCCCTGGTGGTCCGTATACATCATAGCAACTGGTTGTTTGGTTATTTGGTTGTTTGTTTGTTCGGTTGTTCAATTGTTCTGCTGTTCAGTCTATTTGCATATTAGGGTTTTATATATATAGATACGTGTGGATATACAGTTTTCCCAACACCATTTATTGAAGAAACAATCTTTTCACCATTGAATTTTCTTAGTGCTCTTGTCAAATATTAGTTGACCATATGTACATGGGTTTATTTCTGTGCTCTTGATTCTGTTACACTGGTATATTTCTATTTTTACAGCAATTCCATACTGTTTTGATTACAATTGCTTTGTACTAGAGCTTAAAAATCAGGAAGTGTGATGCCTCCAGCTTTGTTCTTTTTCAAAATTGCTTTGCTATTCAGAGTTTCCTATGGTTCCATAATAATTTTAGGCTTTTTTTCCCTATTTCTGTAAATAATGTAATTTAAATATTGATAGGGATTACATTGAATCTATATATGGCTTTGAGCAGGAAGGACATTTTAACAATATTACCTTTCATTCATGAACAAAAATCTTCCCATTTATTTGCATCTCTTTCAATTCCTTTCACCAATGTCTTATAGTTTTCACTGTATGAATCTTTCACTTGCTTTGTTAAATTAATTCCTAAGTGTTTTATTGTTTAAATTCTGTTGTAAATGAAATTGTTTTCTTGAGGACGGAAGATGGCTGCCGACAGGAAGGCAGACTGCAAGAGAGTGTGTGAGTGAAAAAACAAAGTGAGAGTGTGTGGTCACACGGGGAGTGTTTGTTGGTAAGTTGAGGGACAGCTATACTCCAGGAGACTCTGGGGGACTGTCGGATGGGGCTCCCCTGACCAGGAAGCCCCCACTGATGCTGGGTTTCCTCCCAGAGCGACTGGCTCAGACGCGGAGACCACACCATCTTGAAGGAAAAGTGGATGTATTGGGAGCCTGAAAAGACTCGGGATTCTACAACTATGGCACTCACCGGGCAACTGCAAACCTGAGAACACCGGTCCCTAATTGGCGCAAGCACGCAGATTCAGAAGAGCTCTACACTCCATCACAGAAAGTACCTTGTGCATTGTGCCTTGTTGTATTGTATTTTGTGCCTTTAAATCAATGCAGGACAGAGAAAACTACATAACCAGACATGCAAAGAAGAGAGAACATGGGGAGACAAAGAAACAGCCCGCATATGAAAGGAAAGCAGGCATCACCAGAAAAGGAAATAAATGAAATGGAGGCAAGCAACCTGTCAGAGAAAGAATTCAGAGAAATGGTCATGAGGTGGATGAAAAGAATGAAAGACAAATTCAACAATATGTGTAAGAACCAAGAAGAAATGAAGAAGAACCAAGAAGAAATGAAAAATGACATCACTGCTATAAAGAACTCAATAGAAAGCATCAAGAATAGACTAGAACAAGCAGAGGACCACATCAGTGAGCTAGAAGACAAAGTAAGAAAAAGATACCTAAGTAGAGCAGTTTCTAAAAAAAAAATTAAAAAGCAGGAGGAGAGCCTAAGGGAACTTTGGGACAACACAAAACAAAACAACATCTGTATAATAGGGGTTCCAGAAGAAGAGGAAACTGAGAAAGCAATAGAAAACCTGTTTGAAGAAATAATGACAGAAAACTTCCCTGATATAGGGAAGAAAAAACCCACAGAAATCCAAGAAGCTCACAGAGTCCCAAACAAAATGAACCCCAAAAGACCGACGCCAAGGCACATTATAATTAAATACAAAGTAAGAATCTTAAAAGGGGCCGGCAGCCACCAGAGAGAGACAGAAAGTTACCTACAAAAGATACCTCATCAGATTAACGACTGATTTCTCAATAGAAACTCATCAGGCCAGAAGGGAATGGAATGACATATACAAAGTCATGCAAAGGAAGGGTCTGAATCCAAGAATACTGTACTCAGCAAGGCTGTCAATCAAAATTAAAGGTGAAATCGGGAGCTTTACAGACAAGAAAGGACTAAGGGAGTTTATCACCACCAAGCCAGCAATGCAAGAAATGCTAAAGGGTCTGCTGCAAAAAAAAGAAATAGGGACCTAACCTGTTTGGCTCAGTGGATAGAGCATCAGCCTGAAGACTCAAGGGTCCCAGGTTTGATTCTGGTCAAGAGCATGTACGTTGGTTGCAGGCACATCCCCAGTAGGAGGTGTGCAGGAGGCAGCTGATCAATCTTTCTCTCTCATCGATTCTCTAACTCTCTATCCCTCTCTCTTCCTCTCTGTAAAAAATCAATAAAATATAAAAAAAAAAAGAAATAGGAAGCGAAGAAGGAACACAGAGGTAAAGAATAAATATGGTGACAAGTACCAATCAATAATAACTTTAAATGTAAGTAGATTAAATGCCCCAATCAAAAGATATAGAGTAATGGATTGGATAAAATAATATGACCCATATATCTGCTGTCTACAAGAAATCCACCTCAGAAAAAAAAGATGCACACAGACTGAGGGTGAAGGGATGGAAAAAGGTTTTCCAGGTGAATGGAAATGAAAAAAAGTGGGGGTAGCAATACTTATATCTGACAAGTTATATCTCAAAGTGAAGGACATAAAAAGAGATAAGGAAGGCCACTTCATAATACTAAAGGGAACAATCTAACAAGAAGAAATAATTCTGGTAAACATATACACACCCAATATTGGAGCACCCAAATACATAAAAAAAAACTTCTGGAAGATATCAAGGGAGAGATTGACAGCAATACAATCATAGTAGGAGACTTTAACACCCCACTATCACCATTTGGACAAATCCTCTTAACAAAAAATCAGCAAAGAAACATCAATCCTAAATGACTCACAAGACCAGATGGAATTAATTGACATCTTCAGAACATTTCACCCCAAAGCCACAGAATATACATTCTTCTCAAGTGCACATGGGTCATTTTCAAAGATAGACCATATATTGGGACACAGGCAAAGTCTCTTCAAATTCAAGAAGATAGAAATCATATCAAGCATCTTCTCAGATCACAGTGGCATAAAACTGGAAATCAACTATAATAAAAACAAACCAAAAAAATCAAACACATGGAGACTAAACAGCATGCTATTAAATAATGACTGGGTTACCAGAGAGATCAAAGAAGAAATAAAAAAAAAAACATGATGGCAACAAATGACAATGAAAACACAACAATCCAAAATCTATGGGACACAGCAAAAGCATTCTTGAGAGGGAAGTTCATAGCTCTACAAGCCTACTGCAAAAAACAAGAAACAATGGTAATAAATTACCTAACCCTACAACTCAAAGAGTTAGAAAGACAACAACAAGAAAAGCCCAGTGTAACGAGAAGGAAGGAAATAATAAAGATCAGAGCAGAGATAAATGACATTGAAACCAAAAAAATAATAATAATACAAAAGATCAACAAAAGCAAGAGCTGGTTCTTTGAAAGGATAAACAAGATTGATGAACCTCTAGCCAGGCTCACCAAGAAACAAAGAGAGAGGACCCAAATAAACAAAATCAGAAATGAAAGAGGAGAAATAACAACAGACCCCACCAAAATACAAAGGATTGTTTAAAAATACTACAAACAACTCTATTCCAACAACCTGGACAACATGGAGGAAATGGACATATTCCTAGAAAAATATAACCTTCCAAAACTCAATCAGGAAGAATCTAAACATCTCAATAGGCCAATAACTATGGAAGAAACTGAAGCAGCCATCAAAAAGCTTCTAGCAATTTGTATATTTTCGGAAAACAACCCCAAGACCAGGTGGATTCCTGCAACAGAGAGGAATTGACAGGTGTGTTCCAACCACAAAGAGGAAAAAACAGTCCAGAGATGGAAGACGCTGACAACGCCTTGCCACGCGAGCAGTCAGCAGCTGTACACCGCTGCAGGTTGCCTAGGACCAAACCAGAGAGGGTCGCACCTGCATTGCCAACATGTGCCCACCATCCAGATATCATTGCTGACATGTACACATAAGGAACTGTTAGACATTGAAACGGGGACTCAGAACTGTTGGACATTGAAATTGGGACTCAAACATTTTTTTGTTTTGTTTTGTTTTGTTTTGTTATTATATGTTTATTTCTAGTCTGCAAAGGCAAAACTTTTTAAAGGAAAGAAATGGTGGGAAAAAGATACAGAGGCAAAGAAGCATTGAACAGACTGTCAAACTACATTGGGAAGACAGGGGAGGTTGGGTGAGGTGGGCTGTAAGAGACCAACCGAAGGACTTGTATGCATGCATATAAGCACAACCAATGGATACAAGACCCTGGGGTGGGGTGGAGGGCGGGCAGGTGAAGGCATGTACTGGGGGGTTGGAGAGGTTGGGGGGAGGTCAATGGGGGGAAAAAAAGGAGACATATGTACTACTATTTGTAATACTTAAAACAATAAAAAATTTAAATTAAAAAAAATAAAATAAAGATTATCTTAAACACATACACACACACACACACACACACATGCACAAAAGTATATATGTATGTATTAACTGAAGTTACTTTCTGTAATTTGTTCAATTCTGCCCAAGATGTGTGTTTGTGTGTATATACAGCTATTTTCACTATTTGACCTGTCCTATCTCTTACATTCTGTTCATTTTATGGGTCTCTCCATGTCACATTATTTCAAATAATTAAAGTCAAATTTTTATTAAAAAAAAAAAAGCTTCCAGCAAACAAAAGCCTGGGGCCAGATGGCTTCACAGGGGAGTTTTATCAAACATTCAAGGAAGAACTAAAACCTATTCTCCTCAGACTACTCCAAAAATTCAAGAGGAAGGAACACTTCCAAACTCCTTCTATGAAGCCAGCATCACCCTAATACCAAAACCAGATAAAGATAACACAATGAAAGAGAATTACAGGCCAGTATCCCTCATGAACATAGATGCCAAAATCCTCAACAAAATTCTAGCAAATCAAATCCAGCAGTACATCAGAAAGATCATACACCATGACCAAGTAGGATTTATCACAGGAATGCAAGTATGATACAATATCCTCAAATCAATAAATATGATACATCACATAAACAAATTGAGACATAGAAACCACAGTCATATCAATTGATGCAGAAAAAGCATTTGACAAAATCCAACACCCTTTCTTGATAAACTCTCAACAAGGTGGGAATAGAAGGATCATACCTCAATATCATAAAAGCTATATATGATAAACCCACAGCTAACATCATACTCAATGGGCAAAAACTAAAACCATTTCCCCTAAGAATAGGAACAAGACAGGGATGCCCACTCTCACCTGTTCGACACAGTACTGGAAGTATTAGCCATTGCAATCAGACAAGAAGAAGAAATAAAAGGCATCCAATTTGGAAAAGAAGAAGTAAAGCTGTCCTTATTTACAGATGACATGATAATGTACATAAAAAACCCAAAAGACTCCATCAAAAAACTATTAGACTTAATAAATGAATTCGGCAATGTAGCAGGATAAAAAATTAATGCCAAGAAATCTATGGCATTTCTATACACCAATAGTGAACTTACAGAAAGAAAGACTAAAAAAGCAATCCCATTTACCATCACACCAAAAAAATTAAGATACTTACGAACAAACTTAACTAACGAGGTAAAAGACCTATATGCGGAAAACTACAAGACACTGAAAAAAGAGATAGAAGAAGACGTAAACAGATGAAAGAACATATCATGTTCATGGATTGGGAGAATCAACATCATTAAAATCTCCATACTATCCAAAGCAATCTATAGATTCAATGCACTCCCCATTAAAATACCAATGGCATATTTCACAGACCTAGAAAGAACTCTCCAAAAATTCATGTGGAATAAAAAAAGACCCTGAATAGCCACAGCAATTCTGAGAAAGAAGAACAAAGTAGGTGGGATCTCAATACCAGATTTCAAGCTGTATTACTAGGCCACTATTCTTAAAACAGCCTGGTACTGGCACAAGAACAGACATCTAGAACAATGGAATAGAATAGAGAACCCAGATATCGACCCAAACCACTATGCTCAATTAATATTTGACAAAGGAGGCATGAACATACAATGGAGTCAAGACAGTCTCTTCAGTAAATGGTGTTGGGAAATTTGGACAGATACATACAAAAAAAATGAAACTAGATCACCAACTTACACCA
Organism: Corynorhinus townsendii; assembly: GCA_026230045.1. Classification (NCBI taxonomy): domain Eukaryota; kingdom Metazoa; phylum Chordata; class Mammalia; order Chiroptera; family Vespertilionidae; genus Corynorhinus; species Corynorhinus townsendii. Next base: position 84,954,318 of record JAPDVU010000005.1, read on the forward strand.
TACACAAAAATAAACTCAAAATGGATACAGGACTTAAACATAAGTTGGGAAACCATAAAAATACTAGAGAAATCCACAAGCAGAAAAATCTCAGACATATGCCAAAGCAATTTCTTCACCGATACCACTCCTAGGGCAATGGAAGCTAAAGAGAAAATAAACAAATGGTACTCCATCAAAATAAAAAGTTTTTTCACAGCAAAAGAAGCCATCAACAAAACAACAAAAAAGCCCACTGTATGGGAGAACATATTTGCAAATGTTATCACTGATAAAGGTCTAATCTCCAACATCTACAAGGAACTTATACAACTTAATAAAAGGAAGATAAATGATCCAATAATAAAATGGGCAACAGACCTAAATACAATCTTTTTGAAAGAAGACAGAAGGAAGGCCAAGAGACACATGAAAACATGCTCAAAGTCACTAATTATCCAAGAGATGCAAATCAAAACGACAATGCGGTACCATCTCACACCTGTCAGAATGGCTGTCATCAACAAATCAACAAACGACAAGTGTTGGTGAGGATACAGAGAAAAAGGAACCCTCATGCACTGCTGGTGGGAATGCAGACTGGTGCAGCCACTGTGGAGAACAGTATGGAGTTTCCTCAAAAAACTGAAAATGGAACTCCCATTTGACCCAGTAATCCCACTTCTAGGAATATATCCCAAGAAACTAGAAACACCAATCAGAAAAGATATATGCACCCTTATGTTCATAGCAGCACAATTCACCAAAGCTAAGGTTTGGAAACAGCTTAAATGCCCATCAGCCCTATGAGTGGATTAGAGAACTGTGGTACATCTCTATACAATGGAACACTATGCGGCTATAAAAAAGAAGGAACTCTTAGCATTGGCAGCAGCATGGATGGACCTGGAGATCATTATGTTAAGTGAAATAAGCCTGGCAATGAAAGAAAAATACCACATGATCTCACTCATTTATGGAAAATAAAGAACATTATAACCTGATGAACGAAAAGATAGATACAGAAGAAGTAAAGCACTGAATAGACTGTGAAAATACAGTGGGAAGGCTGGGGAGTGTTGCAGGGGGCAGGGCGGGCGCGGAAGAGATCAACCAAAGGACTTGTATGCATGCATATAATGCATATAACCAATGGACACAAGACACTGGGGGGGTGGGATGAGGGCATTCGACATGGGGTAGGGAAGGCTGGGGGAAGATCAATGGGGAAAAAAGGAGATATATGTACTACTATTTGTAATACTTTAAACAATAAAAAAATGGGTAAGGAAAAAAAAAGAAATTGTTTTCTTTATTTTTTCAGATACTTCATTGTTAGAGCATAGAAAAGCAACTGATTTTTTTCCTAGATTTTGTATCCTGCAACTTTACCGAATTTGTTTATTAGTTCTAACAGATTTTCTATAAATAATATTAAACCATCTGGAAACAAAGATAATTTTAGTTCTTCCTTTCCAATTTGAATGGCTCTCATTTCTTTTTCTTGACTAATTGCTCTGGCTATGATGTCCAGTACTATGTTGAATAGGGAGGGTGAGAGTGGGCATACTTATCTAGATTCTGATTTTAAAGGAAAGGCTTTCAGTCTTTTTTAATTGAGTATGATGCAAGGCGTGGGGTTGTCACATATGCTTGGAACTTCTAAATCACCTACTGTACATCCATATGAGACTACAAGTGATGAATGTACAGGTAAATGGATTTTTGTAGCATTTCTTTCTTATCCCTTCATTCCTTGATCTGACATTTCAGCTTAGGGAAAGCTAATACAACAGCTATAGCCACTGACATGAAATTGGTGACTATCTTTTCTGATGTGTAATTGCTTAAGCAAAAAAAAAAAAAAAATATGTAAGTACATTCTACTTTTCTGGTGACCAAAGCATTTAGTAAAATCACTGTGGCTAATATTGGTATGCCAATTACCCTGGGACTATGTGCTAACTTAACATGGGGAGAAGTAGAGAGGGGCAAATGATGTGAAAACACTCCAACATTTGGATCTAGAAAAATATTTCAAATATGACTGTTTGCATTATAAACCCTTAAGGCAGGAATGATGTCTCTATGTGTTGTCTGTTGGTTTGTTTTTGAATCTGTACAGTCCCATGGATACTGTTGTTACTCTGGAAACATGAAATAAAACAGTAATATTCATGATTCGCTATGTGCACTTTGCCATGCTTCTTGATCCTGATATACTCAGTTGGGATTACTCCTGGAAATGGCATAGAAATTAATTTCTGAAAGGATGGCAGAAAGTTTCTTCTTACCCAGGAATAAAGAAATGACCCATTAACAGGGCAGGGCCACTTCCTGAACTGACCAGAGGAACTGCCAGTCCCACAGCCCCACTTTCTCTGGCCATGAATCTCCCTGGTTCCTCTCCCAGAAATCCATGCCAATTAATGGTTTCCTTGTCCCTAATCTCCATAGAATAAAAATTATTAAAAGCAATGTATATAGTTTAATTAAGCTAATATACAATACCTAATTACCAGATAATGTATAACCTTAACCAAACTACCAGGTTCAAATGCCAGCTCTTTCACTTACACTTGAATGACTTTGGGCAAATCTTCTAACCCTCTGTGCCTCATTTTTTATGCATAAAATTGTGTTATAATATTACCTACTTCACAGGGTGGTTAGAGTAAATGATTTAAGGTATGTGAGGTATTTAAAACAGTGGTTGGCACACAGCAAGGGCTTTGTAAGTGTCAGGTATCTACACTAATAAAAGAGTAAAATGCAAATTAATTGTACCTTTGCGACACCCACCAGCCAATCAGGAGTGAGTATGAAAATTAACCCAACAAACATGGTGGGTTCATTTGCATATGCAGGCGCCAAGCAGCCGGAGGTGGGGCGAGACGCATGCATCGTTGCCATGGTGATGATGCAGGTGTTCTGCACTGCCCCAGCCACTCTGGGCCTCTGGGCAGCGTGGGAAGGTGGAAAGGCAGCTCCAGGCCAGAGCCAAAAGGCAGCTCCAGCCAGAGTGAAGGCAGTGCCAGCAGCCAGGGGAAGGAAGGCCATTTTTGCACATATCTTCACGCATCAGGCCTCTAGTGTTTACATAAACCAAGAAAGGCTGGCTAATGTTCATCACAAAGCCAATTACCTAAGGCCAATTTGTAAAAAATTGTGTAGTTAACCACATCAATCCCAGAAAACCCAGCACACAATTCTTCTCTTCCACCTCCTCATCTGCCAAAAGGAATAAATAGTCTACACAAGCACTATCTAAACAAACCCTATGGTAAGTGTCAACACTACCATAGGAACTGTTTAGTCAGAAGCCTGCCTCACTCTGTTTTGAAGGAGTTAAAATGAGCAGTTATGTGTTTTTTTGGGGGGGAAGAAAAGAAAAAGAAGTTCTGAGGTACTACCTTCTGAAATCAGTTTATTTTATTTTGGTGAAGCAGTAATGTGCTCATAGCATCCCAGAGAAGGGGCATCATGGAAGCACTGCCGCGCCCCCATCTTTGTACTTCAGCCACACCTGCCTCCTCACTGCTCCCTAACACACCTGGCATTTTGTGTTTGAGCCCCGCCTAAGTCACACTCTGTCCACCTCACACAGCCCAGTCCCTCCTCACTACCCTTTCCTCACAGTAGAGTCCATTCAACTTGACTCAACAAACTTCCCTCTGAAACATCCCAGATCCCCAAGAAACTTCGGCAGCTCTCTCTATATTCTACTGAAACTAATTACTTACCTTCCTTACAATTCACTCATCTTTCATTGCTATTACATGCTGAATGTTTGAAGGCAAGAATTAGTCTTGATGTTTCCCTATATCACTAACCTCTAGAAAAATAAAATGTACATAATAAAAAACAATAATTACCTTTCTAATAAACTAATAAATTTAGTAATTTAATTATTAAATTTAATTTAATTCAAATATTGATCAGGAATGGGAGCTGGAAAGATTAGAGAAATTAGAAGCACACTTCTCTGCATAAGATAGGTGACTCCTTAAAAATTTCCTGAAGGTTAGCCCTGTCAAGAGATTTCCCCAGATTCTCAAGTCACTTTATGAATGAAAAAGTAAAAAGAACCCTTACTAAGTCAGTCTGAGAACCCTCATATGTTGAAATTTATTCAGGTTCTACCTTCAGAACATCAGGAGTATTGAGGCAAAACTTAAGGAATAATTTCCATATTCTCCTCCACTCTGTACCTACATGTCCTTGTCCAAAGTGATTTCTTTGCCTCAAAATAATAAGACATTCAATTAGTTGATTTACTAGTAATTGTGCCAAGGAAATCAGACTTACTAGTAAGTAATGCACTCATATCAGGAAAAAGTATTACAAGAGTTAGTCAAAAGTGCTACATAAAATTCATCCTGAAAGCCCTTTCTTAGATTCATATCTGCATAAGGCTTATTTCAGTAGCATATCTCAACAGTGACATCTATAGAGGATACATTAAGAAATGTGTTTGTCATCTCACCAATAGAGAAGTCAACTTAGTTATTTTTCTACTTCAAAGAAAATACTCCTATTGTACTTTTGGTATTTAATGAGGGGTTTTGTTTGTTTTGTTTTCTTGTTCTGCAGCTGAACTTTAAAGTATTCCAGAAAGTCAAAGACACATAATACAATCACATTTAGTCAAACTTATTTTCATAAATAAAACTAATAGCCGAAAATGAATCACTGTCCACTTCAACACAGAAAGGATAGTTAATCTGCCTTCAGATAAGCACAGTGAAGAAAACTGAGGATGAAACAAATTAACCTAGTGACAACTATGAGGTATTAGTGAAAATAAAAGATACCTACATACGTTCTCTCCAAAGTCAAATTCTTTCATAAGAATAAAGTAAGGTGGAGATTGCAAAGTCAACTGTTTTTGCACCTTGTCACTCAAACCAGAAAGAACTATTTATTTGAATTACAACATAGAAAATTGCTTAATTTTGTATTAGCTCTCTTCTCAGCTGCACTAAAAACAAAATCTGGGGATCTTAGGTTCTCTGTCCAGAGCTCCTTTATGACTTAGAGAGTACAATCAGGATCAGAATTTTGCACATAAATAGTGTCTACACGATTGCACAATTCATTGAACATAGAAAATTCAAACAACCGTTTTAATGAAGTGACACAGAGCTATGATTTTGGGATTTTTTTCTTCACTAACCTGATTAAAATAACCTTTTGTTCTTAAAAATAAACACAAAAGCTCTGTCTTCCTTGAAAGTGATCAAAATCAAATCTCAAAAATAAAATTAATGCTGTCAAGTGTTACTCCCAAGTGAAGAGAATACTCTCATATTCTAGGATTAGCCACCTAAATTCATGAATGAGCACGCAAAAACATTAAAGTCTAAAAAGCCCAGAACAATCTCACCGAAAATTAATCAATGCCGTTTCTGGCAAGCAAAGAAACATTAACAATAATATAACAATATTAGAGGAGAGAGGAATTAACTAGAAATCTGAAGCCCTGAGTTCAGATTCATTTTCATGTATAGTGGATGACCTTGGTAAAAATTACTATCTTTGCTCTGACCAGTGTTGCTAACTGGTTAGAGTGTTGGCCCACAATCCAAAGGGCCTCGGGTTCCATTCCCAGTCAAGGGCACACAACTGGGTTGCTGGTTCGCTCTCTGCCCCTGCTGGTCAGGGCCTGTGCGGGAGGCAACCGGTCCATGTGTCTTTCACATTGATGTTTCTCTCTCTCCCTCCCCGCCTTCCCTCCCTCCTTTCCACGCTCTTTGAAAAAGCAATGGGGAAAATATCCTCTGGTGAGGATTACAAAAAAGAAAAAAGAAAGGAAGAAAAGGAAGGGAGGGAGAAAGGGAAGGAGGGAAGAAGAATACCTTTGAAGAAACCTCTAAATTTTTATTTTCTTGCCTGTAAAATAAAAATTCATTGATAATCCCATATGCAGAGATCAGCAGACTTTTGGAGTCATCATTTTCACCATTTTCATCAAATCCATCATCGCCACCACCATCAAGGAAATCATGGTGTGAGCCTATATCTACAATTCCATTAACTTACTTAATTGAACATGAATGTCAAAAATTTAAGGCCAATTTTTATCTTTTTTTAATATATTTTATTGATTTTAACAGAGAGAGGAAGGGAGAGAGATAGAGTTAGAACATCGATGAGAGAGAAACATCCATCAGCTGCCTCCTGCACACCTCCTAATGGGGATGTGTCTGCAACCAAGGTACATGCCTTGACTGGAATCGAACCCGGGTCCCTTCAGTCCACAGGCTGATGCTCTATCCATTGAGCCAAACCGGTTAGGGCCAATTTTTACCTTTTAATAGTAGTCTATAAAAAAACTAACAACATTAAACATTTTTGGTGACAAGCTAGAATTCTTCAAAAGCAGACACACTGAATTGTTTATAGACCTCTGTATATTAAGTTAGATTAATTTATTTTATTGTCTCATAACTAAAGTGCTAGGAAATATTCATCATTAGGAAAAAGATAAAGAAGAAAATTCTCCACATTCTAATGGATAGCACTGCACTACATGCCCCCAAAAAAGTGTTGTTAGCAAATTGGTGTTTTTACCAATAGATTTTACATTAATTTTGTGCAGCTTGGGTTTTTCTTTTTGGGTTTTTTTTGTTGTTGTTGTTTTGTTCTGTTTTTTGATAAGACATACATATTTTTATTTTTTATTGAATTTACTTTGGTAACACTGATTAATAAAAGTATATAGTTTTCAAGTGTATGATTCTATAATGCATCATCTGTACACTGTATTGTGTGTTCACCATTCCAAGTCTCCTTCCATCACCATTTATCCCCCCTTTACCCTCATCTACCTCCCTCTACTCACCTTTCCTCTGGCTCTGCCAATCACCATACTGTTGTCTATGTCCATGACATTTTTTATTTTGCTTAATCCCTTCACCCTTCTCACCCAGGCCCCAGACCTCTTCCCTCTGACAGCAGTCAGTCTGTTCTCTGTATCCATCAGGCTGTCTCCACTTTGTTAGTTTATTTTGTTCATTAGATCCCATTTATAAGTGAGAACATATGGTGCTTGTCTTTCTCTGGCTGGCTTATTTCAGGTCCATCCATGCTTCTGCAAAAGATTAGCTTTCCTTCGTTTTGATGGCTGAGTAATTTTCCATTGTATAAATGTACCACAGCTTTTTTATTACTCATCTACTGATGGGCACTTGGGTTGCTTCCAAATATTGGCTATTGTAAATAACACTGCATTGAACATAGGAGTGAATATACTCTTTCAAATCAGTGTTTCTGGTTTCCTTGGATATCTTCCCAGAACTGGAATCTCTGGGTCATAAGGCAGATTGCATCATTCTCCTGACTCTTCCAAAGGAAGGCCCAGCTATTACAATAGCCCCCTTCAATTCCCTTTCTTTCTCTCCCTAAACTTCCCCTTTGCTTTCTCAAAACTCCAACCACTCTGCTGGCCCAATTTGGGCATTGTAGGAATTGTCCCCATCCATTCCTAAGAAAAATCAATTTACCTTTGCTCATCACTGATCCAATTTACACAACAAAACTTCAGGCTTGGTGGCCTCTAGAAAGCAAAGTATTCCTCCTCCTCAGAAACAGGCTTGGGGGAAGGCTATAAACACTCCACGTTAATATTATTATTCTTGTCACAGAAAAATAATGAATTAATGATTTCCTGGGCCTTCTCTGGAGATGACCTTATTGCCTCCACCCCTTGATCTTTTCATCTGATTACCAGGAAGTCTCCCCTCCTTAGAGTCACTGCTGCCCTCTAAGTATGGGCCATGTGCACAGATCTATTCCTGCAATGACCAGAGCTGGGGGACTATTTCCACTCTCCCCCACGTCTCCACAGGGTGCTCAATGTCTGTGTGTCATCCCTGAGCAATTTTCATCAACTGGCTCGGAACTTGCCTGCGGAGAAGGGGGACTGGAGCGGAACCATCTCTTTAATGGGATTTTAATGTGATCTTCAGCAAACTAATCTTATTTAGATATCATAGGAAGCCATGTAATCTCATCTGGGCACTCTTATTTCCTACAGAAAAGCAAAAGCATTGTAATTCATTTTCAGCAACAGGAAAGGTTTAATAAAACCTGCTTCCGAAGGTTAAATGATCAGACAAACAGCTGCAGCCTCAAGACCCTATATCCATCTCAATGATTGGGACAACCATGACAACAAAATGGTCTCTCCTAAGGTGATTTAAATAAAAGCCATGCTAAGAGCTTATGCCACTGTCATGTGCCTCTTTTTTCCCCTTTGTTTTAGAGCAGTGCACTTAAATGTTGGAGGAAGGCATGATGAAATGAGCTGGGGTCAGAGAGTATTGGCTCCCTCATATAATTCTGCCACTTACAACTAGTTGTAACCTTGGTTCTTTCTAAGCCTTGGTTTTAGTTTTTGTTTTTGTTTTCATTAAAATAATGATGCAATGGCCTCAATTAAGACACATGGGTACACATGGAGGTTCATGAATATATGCCCAACAAACTATATTTTTTAAATGTTTATCTGAGACATGGGTAGAGGGGTGGGCATAAAGCAGAAGCACAGAGGAGGAGGACTGGGGGACAACGCTCATTCTCTTCATAATTGACTTCAGAAATTCAAATCTGGCCCCAAGCTTGAGTAACTCTCTCTCCCCAGGAGGTGTTCCAGGAAATAAAGTCTTCTCCATTTTACCCAGGGGTGTTCTAATACCTCACAGATTGGCTCCCTGGAAACCCACCACATCCTTACTCTAGCCCTGCCTACTTCAAAAAAATTGTTAGAAGATCTAGAGCATTGCCATATATCAAATTGAACTAACTGCTATAGACGAATGTTTGTGTTTGTTTTAGAGCAGTGCACTTACATGTTGAAGGAAAGCATGATGAAATGAACTGGGGTCTGGGAGTGTTGGCTTCATGGTATAATTCTGCCACCTACCAACTAGTTATGACTTTGACTCTTTTTAAGTCTTGGTTTCTTTACTAAAAATAATGATGCAATGGCCTGGAAAAATTCATATGTTGAAACCTAATGCCCAATGTGAAGGTATTTAGAGGTAGAGCTTTTAGGAGGTGATTAAGTCATAAGGATGGAGTCCTTGTGAATGGGATTCATTTCTTTATAAGAGAGAGACAGAGAGAGCAAGAAAGCGAGAGAGCGAGAGAGAGAGAGAGAGAGAGACCCCAGAGAACTCCCTTCCCCCTTCACAAGTGAGGACACAGGGAGAAGACAGCTGTCTATGAACTACAAAGCAGGTTCTCACTAGACACCAAATCTGTCAGTGCCTTGATTCCTCCTCTCCAGATGAGAAATAAATTTCTGTTGTGTATAAGCCACCCAGTCTGTAGTGTTGTGTTAAAGCAGACCAAATGGACTAAGACAATCTTTAATGCAGCCCTTCAGCTTTATGTGTGCATCCCTCACCCAGAAGTGTGAACTCCTTCAAAATAGGGAATATGTTTGTACATCTGTCTTACTATAAGCACCTAGCAGGACCTAACACATAATAAATGCTGCTTAATAAACATTTGTGTTGAATAAATGTTTGTTAGCAAAACGATGAGTTATTGTGTTGTGCATAAAGGCTACAGGCCTGCGTACTCATTAGACATTATCTTCTTTAATTCTCACTAAATAAACATGAAGTATCATCACTTCTTTTCAGAGATGAACAAAACTAAAGCTGAGAAATTACGATTTGTACAACACACATCTTGTAAATGGCTGGTTGGAATTCAAATCCTGGCTTTTCTGATTCCGAAGTCAAGTTTTCCTTATTTTATCATTATTTCCTCTCCAGTATTTACATAATCTAGAAATTAGAATTGAAATTGACTCAAAGCATAAGTGATTGGTTTTGTTAAAATAAACACTAATTCTTAAACACTCTCAACTTTATTAGATGCCACAAAATAAACATAATAATCATCCAGTCTTTACCCATTTCCTAAGGAATTAAGTCAGTTATCTATCTACTGAGGTGTCTTCTCCCCATTCTTCTAAGGAAAGCCTTTCCTTAAGGAAGGTTCAGCCCTGTGTGAGGTGAAGCAGAGCTACCACCTATGTATATGGTAAGATTTGAGGAAAACTTCTACTTATTAAAATATCCCTACCTACCACTCTGTCTTAGCTTGTGTCCCTAGAAACAGAATCCAAGGTGAAGGTTTGTATGTAGATGTTCAGGGAAGCACCTGTAAGGAAACGGGCAGAGGGGGTTGTTGAATCATGATGCAGTCTTCATAGATGCCTCAACGGACTCTACAGGGAGCTCTGGAACTGTAGAGTCTTTCAGAGTTGTCTCCAGTTGAGGTTACAAGGTTACACCTTTGTACCCCAGAATCAATCAATACTAGATATAGGCAGCAAGGGCCATGAACTTGATTGAGGTAGATTCAAAACTGTGAAAACAATTCCAGAAGAACATAGCTTATAACCATCAGTAGCCGACATTCTCAGCAGCTGAGGAATTATGTGTCCATCATAAGCGAGGTGCGGGGTCTGGGTATTATAGCCTCCACTACATCACTATGTTTGGATCCTCTTACATCTTACAAGTTTGCCCCAATTGAGAATAGCTCCTCTAAGATTTAGACTGGCCCTGTTTCCTGGGGAAACTTTAGAAGGAATGTTTGTGGATTGAATTGCATCTCCTACTGCTACACCTGCTCTGAAGGCCACATTCATTGTCTCTCCACCACTCATCCTAGTGTTTCATTGTCTCTCCACTACTCATCCTAGTGTTTCATCTCCATTGGTGAGCTCATCACTGGTCTAGGTGGCTAACCTAGTGGAGTAATTGAGACCCTATTCATTATGCCCTTCTCAAACTCTGGATGTAGCCTTTTATGTCAAATTAAGCAAGAGAGTACCAAGAGGTTCCCTAGTGGATAGCCTGCATGACGCACACTCTCTCCTGCCTCCTCGACCAACAGTCAATAATCCCTGCCTGATAATGATTCTTTCACTTGTCTGTTTAGGTACAACCTCAGACTAATGCTTAATGGTACTCTGACTATCTCCTTCTGGAGGCATTCCCTCGTTAGGAGCCAAACCAATAGACTTCTAGACTAAAATGAGGAGACAGAAAGCACAAACTCTCCAAAATCGGCTGATGCTGTTATAATAAACCCAGTTATTAATTAAGTGGAAAGAAGCAAAAGGAAGGCCAAATAGATGCATGCTCAGTCAAGTTTGGGTGACATAGGGAAGGTACTTGTTTGTCAGTCACACCTGTGAGCAGATCATTGGCCACAGTAGGCATAGCCACTGCAAGTTCGAAAAGATTTGAGATACAGAAACTCCTAAACAAAGGAGTTCTCTCTCTCTTGTGCTGGGCACCTGGCTCTCTTGTTGCAAGGGTCATGATCACCTGCATTTGTCTACATGGCTCACAGCCATGTGGACCCCACACACAATGGATTAATGGAGTGAAACTAGCCTGACACTGTGCTGGACCCAGCTCCACCATGGTATGAAAACTGGACTCTGTCTCTGATTCTAGCTCTGCTGAATCCCCAGCTGCATATTTTCCAGGACTGGATTAAAGGAATTAGGATTTTACAAACCAAGGGATATAATTTTATGCAAATAAAAATCACTCATCTTCCCATGTGAGTCTTAGAAAATTATTTCTCTCAAGAAGGACCCAACCCTGAGCATTCAGTGGGAAAAGAGATCCCCCACTTCCACCAATAACAGGGTCACCACACCTACTTCTACTCCTTGTTTCTCAGACTCTTGTAATCTAAGAGTTTCTCATTTAGAGTATATCTTGAATCCTCCAAGTTGATGATTGGCCATACCTTTCAAAGGCCACTTCATCATTTTATCCAGCTGGCAGCTTCCGGATGGCATGCTATGTGATATGACCAGGCCAGATGCTGGAGATTCTGTGAAGGTGCTTTCCCCCAAAAGTGTGTCAGTTAATGATCAGTTCTTAAGAACTTATCTCCTCAGCTGCAGGCCATGCTCACAACCAAGGGGTATGCCCCTGTTTTCTGGCCTCATTCCCTTTGCTGTAATGTGCATCCCTTCATCTTGGATAATATTATGCAGAATGCCTTATCAATAGATCACACACTGTAAATCCTTGGATGCTAGTTCTGGCTGAGGCACTCGGTAGAGGGAAAGAAAACCTGCCTTGGCTAGTGTGAATCAGTTGGCTGGGCATTGCCCTGTGCACCAAAAGGTTGCTGGTTCAATTCCTTGTCAGGGCACATGCCTGGGGCTTGATCCCCGGGGGGGGGGGGGGGGGTGGGTGCAGGAGGCAGCTGATGGATGTTGTGCTCTCACATCCATGTTTCTCTTTTTCTCTCCCTCTCCCTTTCTCTGTCTCTATAAAAATCAATCAAAAATATTTTGAAAAGAATAGTCATACCCACAATATATGTTGATCCCACTCAAGACAAGTTACTGTTCTTCTAGGGTGAAAATACTCCAGTATAATCCATTGATTGCCAAGTGGTTCGTTGCAATGGTTGGTTGCTCTCCTTGAGAGATGGTGTTACAGCAGGGGCTCAGGATTCATCTCCATTGCAGGAAGGTTGAACACACAACAGCAGCACATTATATCAGCCTTGGCGAGAGGACGCCCATGCTACTGGCTTATGCATGGCCTCCATTCCTACCATCCTAGCACACATTGGTGAGCCCATTTGTTCTTACCTAAAGAAAATTCTTTTTCCAACGTGGATAATTAAGTGCAGCACTGAAATCTTTAACTCTGAAAAGTTTTCCCAATGCTGTTTTCGGGTAAGTCTTGAATTGGACTGCAGTGTAGCATTCGTTCATTTTTAGCTTGCACCTCTTGCCCCTGGGGATATCATGCTCTATTAACCACCTGGAGAACTATATGTAGATTGTGCCCCCACCTACAATTCCAAACTTGCCACTCATAATTTTACCCACTTTGGTCACTATCCACCTTGTATTATATCGGGATCTGATCATCCCCTTTGCCATGAGGGAGCACGGTTCTGTAACAGCACCTCCTACCATCACCCCCAGCCTGACCTTCTCTTACCAGAGCGTTCCTTATTGCTTTGGTAAATGGAGTGTCCTGCAGGGCCCCCTAAAAGCCAGTCAGTTTTCCACCTTTTTATAGCATATCCATGTTAACATGCCCACTTTCCCTGAGCCTTTTTATCCTTCCTTCTATTGTCGGCCACAGCAATTCTGGCGTTTCTATTTCCCATTGCTTTCTCTAAGCTTCCAAGAGTCATGCAGACAGCTTGTTAGCACGGTCTCACAGGGTACATTTTTGTATTGTGGGAAGAGTTAAATCCTGTATCACAAGAGAGTGCTCTTGTTTTGATCAATTCTTCCTTATCCAACTTTCCATTTTATCAGCCCTTGATTCAGTGCCCTCAGGGTCCGGTCTCATAAATGCCATCTGGCTCTGCAGGTATGTAGTGGCTAGGTCCTGCAGAGTCCCTCTTTCCCCTCAGCAGGCCCAGTACCTCATAGGACAAGTTAGCACAATTTGACTCTATTGATCTGGTGGGCAAGTGGGGCAGCAGTTTTATCCTGAAGCCAGCACGTGGTATCTTGCAGCAGAGGCCTCTACATTGTCCTCAAGCAAGGAAGGGAGCACTAGTGTTTCAAAAGAAGTGTGCCCTTTCTGAAAGCCAGAGGGTGGAAGGAGAGGGATGGCTTCAAGCTTCTTGAGTGCACTGACACCAATGTCACTGTGTCAAAGTCCCACTCTATTCAAACCAGAGTCCTGACTTTGGTTTAGAAGACTTACGGAGGCTTAGAATGTAACCTTCTCTGGAGTTCCACTACCCTGGGCCTGATCTTCAAATTTGTCTGCTCCTCAGCTACAAAAGACTTATATCTCTTGTATGCTACCATGAGGCCTTCTCACTGTCACACTTTGCCCTAAATTGGCAATTAGTCACTTTCAGCTTTTTCTGTCTTTCCCCAATGAATTAGTAGTATACCTGCTTCTATATTCCCTAGATTTACTACTTTCCCCTATGCCTTCCAAGTGCCTGGGATATTGTACCAGCTAATGCATTCCCTTCCACTAAAATGCCACCCAGTTTGAATGATTGCACCTACTGCATACCCTGAAGTCCTCTCTGCCTGCCAGCCTGTGGATGATCTAGTTCCAAAATCCCATTTGAGAGACTGCTTCCTAGGACCACTTCTGGTACCAACAGTCTTGGGTCAACAATTTGCATGCAGAAGTGTCTGTGCCTAGCAATAAAACCTCTGATGAAATGAGGGAAGCCAGTTGATCAGGAAGAAGTGGAGTTACAATGCATTAGTAACACAAACCTCAGCCATTCCCACAGGGAGCTCTGCTACTAGGAGGACCTTTCAGAGTTGTCCTAAAATGTGGCAAGAGGGACTGACCTTTGTACTACTGTGTCATTAATCATTGAATGTGTTTGAGGCATGATTGGGCAAGGCAGCCTCTGTGTGTCTCAGAAAGGGATGCAGCTGTGAACCATCAGCAACCAACACTGACCATTTGGAGGAATGAGTTTCTTGGTGCAGAAATGTGGACCTGGTTGTTACATCACATCTTCCTTTGCATTAAGGAACTGAAGGATATTTTTTAAGTCTAAGAAATGATAAAATAGAGAGACTTGCTAATTGAATCACAGTGGTTATGAGATTAAACTTAGTAAAGAGCAAGGAACTAAGAGATAGAAGATAGATTTGGGAAATTTTAATGAGAACAGAACAGAAATAAGAAACATGATGGGCCCTGCGGTGTTGCCTTTAGGGCACTCAGCTTGGATAGCCCTGTAGCTGAGAGAGAGAGAGAGAGAGGGAGAGAGAGAGAGAGACAGACAGAGAGAGAGACAGAGAGGCTGTCCCACATGGCAAGCTTTAAGTCTTTTATCAGATACTAGAGGCCCGGTGCATGAAATTCGTGCACAGGTGGGTGTGTCCCTCAGCCCAGCCTGCACCCTCTCTAATCTGGGACCCCTAAATGGGCAGTCGGACATCTTTCTCACAATTCAGGACTGCTGGCTCCCAACTGCTCACCAGCCTGCCTTCCTGATTGCCCCTAGCCACTTCTGCCTGCCAGCCTGATCACCCCCTAACCACTCCCCTGCCAACCTGATTGATGCCTAACTACTCCCCTGCCAGCCTGATTGTCCCTAACTGCTCTCCCCTGCAGGCCTGGTCACCCCTAACTGCCTTCCCCTGCAGGCCTAGTCACCCCCAACGTCCCTCCTCTGCCGGCCTGGTCCCCCCCCCCAAGTACTCTCCCGTGCAGGCCTGGGTCCCCCCCAACTGCCCTTCCCTGCAGGCCCAGTCGCCCCCAACGTCCCTCCTCTGCCAGCCTGGTCACCCCTAACTGCCCTCCCCTGCTGGCCTGATCCCTTCCAACTGCCCTCCCCTGCTGGCCATCTTGTGGTGGCCATCTTGTGTCTACATGGGGGCAGCCATCTTGTGTGTTGGAGTGATGGTCAATTTGCATATTACTCTTTTATTAGATAGGATTATTCATTCTCCTTTCATTTAAGGCAAAAAGTCAAGATGAACATCCATGAATTCAACGCTCCCTAGGGGAGTCAAAGAAAAGTGTACTTACATGACCTATCCCCTGATTTCTAGGAGCCAAACTTACCCCAGATAAACGCTGCTTTATTTTCAACATTCTCATGTGGTTCCTTCTTTCTTTCTATCTGTCCATAAATCTTTTTTGAGATCCCAGGATTGCCAGGCTTGCTAATGGCACCAGGAATGCAGAGATAGAGCTGCTGCCCCCTAAAGGCCTCACAGCCTGGTAGGAAAGATTACATGTAAACAGGTAAATTGCATCATGGTGTGGCAAGTGCTAGAGTGGGTGAACACAGAGAGCACCCTGGGAACAGAGAGGGGGCAGAGCCTGCATGTCTGCACAGGGTAATTAGGGAGTGCCATTGAGCCACCTAATGTGTTGACTGAACCAGCTAAGTTCACAAGACAGTTTTGTCACCTTCTATTTGATTTTCCAGTCTGTTGCTTTGAGCCACTGTAAGAACAGTGCTATACTTTGCTTTAAATGCCTTTTCTGATTCTTTATTCCTCACATGCAAACAAGAATTTCTGAAAAGTATAATAATCCTTGCCAAAAACAAATACTTTTTACGTACAATTCTAATATAAATGGCTTACTTCTGTGTATATTTCTACAATGGCAATAATAATTTTGATTTGGTTCAATTCAAATTTCAGATATCTCATGTTAGAAAAATGATGAAGTGAGAGAGACTAGAAATAGAAAATGAAAATTAAGGAAGACAAAATAGAAGTACTAGAGTAGAAATGTTTGTAATATGGCCTTGGGAAAATCAAAATAAATTAAACTTGAACCACAGAGTTTCACTTCTGCAGTGCATAGATTGGCTGGAGTTGAATACACGTTAGGGCCTAACAGAGTCAGAGCCACACGTTCTACCATATTCGAATGCATTCTGGAACAAAACTTGAGAAGACCTCTACGAAATTTTGTAAATATGTTATTCAAAACATAAGGCTTCTATGTCAGTAGAAAGCCAATCACCTATAAGGAACAGAAATTGGACCACAATTATATTAACAAATAGTGGTTTCTTTTTCTCTTAGCACCTGTGTGTAGATGACTGCCGTGGCTCTGCTAACAGGACCTCACTCACAGCAGAAGAACAAAGGGCTCCTCTAAACAACCCATTGATTTTTACCAGAAAAGCAAATGATTCCCCAAAAGTGCCCGTTCTGTGTAAGAATTCTCTGTAATTCTGTGGCCAGAATTGGGTCCCACAGCCATCCATAGCTGCAAAGAAGATTTGGATAAAAGAATAATTCAATGTCTAGCCTCTATATTGAGAAATACTAAGAGAAAATGGAAAAATGGGCTGAAGAGAGCCAATGAACAGTATTAGCTACAGTTTTCAAGGGAGAAGTTAAGACATAGAACATTAGGTTAAAATTTGTGAAACATCTATTCAACCAGGGTCAGCTAAGGTGTTTAAAGATTACAAAATGTTTTTCTATCTCAAACTTTCAAGTTACTACACATCTCTGGAAACCCAGTATGATTTTAGAGTATAAAATTTGTAGAAAAAAATATACATAAGGAAAAATTTACAGCTTTATGGCTATATACATTATTCCTAGAACAAAAATTAAATAGTTTCATGCTGAAATTTCCTCAGATGCAAACAAGAGGAGGGTCCTAAAAGAGTTTGTGGAGGAAAAGGGAAAGTAAATAGATTTATTGTGTATTATCAAGTAATGTCATTTGTACAAGACTTTCTTTCTGGTCATTAAACTCCATCCTAACTTAACTGTAGGATATTAACTTTAAGGTTTATATGCATATTGTATTACAGTTAGAATTTAACTACAAATATAATGTTTTAATCATAAGAAGAGTGATTGGCTTTTAGCAATATACATTGACAGGACTGATGAGTTAGCAGGTTCCTAGGCTGCCCCAATGCCTGTATGCTATTCCTGGTGAGAGCCACAGTCATACTCAGGTTGCCCCACGAAAGTGAAGATCCCTCCAGAATGCTCCAGGACAGCCTGAAATGACAAGATGCATTCTTTGGCCTTTGCAGCTGTGTTCACATCTGCAGCCAGATCTACTATTCTCTGAATGGAGCTGACTGATCCATAGCAACTCAGGGTCTCATAGAGCCCCACACAATACCAACCCATTTCCTCCATCGACAGGCTTTGCCATACACTGTCTATATTTGTGAGAGTTTTAATCCTAGCATTTCCCTGGATCAGAAACCCTCGTTTTTATTTTTTATCTACCTCTATGGAGATGAAAAGCAAAATTGAAGCTTTCTTTTGTTTACTGAATAATGCCTTGCCCACCCAACCTACCCAACCCACCCAACCCCTTTTTTTTAAAGCACTTGCTCTTCATACTACCTGTGCAAAAGGACCAATTTTTGTTTGTTTGGACAATACATAGTCCTACCAAACATGATCAGATGCACAACACAGCATGAGCCCAAAAACATCCAAACTGGTGCATATCCTGTTCAATAAGGCAAGTCCACTGGCCATGCCCTTGGATTTCAGACCAACATCGAATCATTGACAGTTTATACATTCACCCAAATTCTGTACTCACACAATGTCCCATGGACTCATTCTGAGTAGCACTGGTTTAGAGACAAGGACCTACTCTAAGTTTCTCTTTGGAACTGACATTTAGTCCTTAATCACATAATAATAATATCATCATGGAAATTCTCTTCATTTTGTCTGCTGGATCCATTTTTTATTATATGAGCACTAAAATATTTATGAAGTTTTCCTCATGACCAATCTCTTAAAATATCTAAGTTCTCTAGCTTCTAATTCTCTTATGCAAGTATTACCCTTCAAAGTGGTGAAAAGAATCCTCTAGCTGTATCTACAGCGAGAATATTCTAGAATTACAATTAACCACAAATCTGCTAGGTTTCCCTATTAGCTAAACACTTCTAAAGGGGGAAAGAATCTTTACATTAGAAAACTTGTTGATATAAGCCAAAAACTGATTAAATATTATGGGTGTAAAATCAATCATATAACTGCAAAAAGTTTTCTGAGACATATTCTGTGGATAATTTGTAATTGAAAATCCATTAACAGCATAAACAGAGATGAATAATGCTAAAATGGACTGATCAGGTATGCCAAAATAAGAATGTGAAATGCATTCTAAAAGTGAGGTAAAATGCTTCCTGTAAGGCTGTCCAATTTTTTCCTCCCCCGCTCTACTAAAAGAAACTGAAGATAATTTAAATTGTTCTGAGACAAATCTGTTGACAAGGATAATAGCAAGCTGAATGAAAGTAGAGAAATAAATCTTTGGCATAACAACAGAAGCTTAACAAAAAGAGTGTGAATTTGCAGGCTGTGAGCATTCAATACATTTCAGAGGTGATTTCAACCAGGATTCAAATATTAGTAGAAACAAAGTGAAATGCTGATGTTGCAAAAAACATGCTAAGCAAGAGGAATGGCCAAGGATAATAGTGTCACATGGCCAGAAATAGAATTCATTTAGAAAGATAGTGAACGAAAACTTGTTTTCCTTCCAAAGTGCCTGATATAATTGCTATGTCTGTCAGCATGATTATTCTCTGGTGCTTTCACCAAGGGGGAAAGGATGCTAGATAGAACAGCAACATTGTGCGTTAGGGAAGTGACCTTTGAACTGTTGTGTTCATTTCATTTCCTTCTGTGAGATTTACCATTCTAGGGATCTGATTTTCACATCATAATATGAATATTCAAAATGCTACTTTACATATCACATATGGTAGATTTGAATGATTTCTCCCCAGACTGAAGGAATTTCTCTCAAGCAAATCTATGTGTGCTATTTTATATATTTGCACTTAAAAAAACAAAAGTTTAGAAAGAATTTCTTAAGTAATCCAGAAAAAAATCTGAGCTAGATATTTTTTCCACCCTCTGATTTTTAATATAGTCAACCTAATTTTTTCCAACCTTTAGACACTAATTCACTAAAATGCTAAAATCATTAAAAGAAAAAGAAAACTCAGATGTTGAAATTAGGATTTAGAGATGAAAACATCACAGAAAATAAAAGCAAAAATGTCAAAAAACATTAGTACAAAGCCTATAGGCAAAATATAATGTTATTGAAAGAATGCTAAATTTTCAGTTAATAAACTGGAATGCTCAGGGCATGAGAGATTCCAGTTAACTTAAATTTTTTAGATAATTGAAACTTTCCCTAAAAATATCTTCCCTTTCTTTGTGCTCATCTCTTAAAGTACCTGGAAATAATTACTGAATTTCAACTCAAATTGTATAGAGATAGAGAAGAAGAAGGCCATTTGTGTTGAGCATGATATTTTTCCATGGGGTAATACCTGTATATCTTTAAATATAATCACATTATGTAGTATGCTAGGTATCTGAAAGTTGCCCTCATATCTTAACTCATTTACCATCCCAGAAAATATTTTAGAAATATTACCACTTTAACAATAGGAAAAGTCAGAACTTGAAAAGGTTAATAAATTTTCCCTCAAATCACATAGTCAATAATTGGCAAAACTGAGATTCTAACTTAGGTCTGCCTCACTCCAAACCCATGCTCTTTCCATCATACCACTGTAGTCTAGGCTTTATGCCTACCTCCGCCATAATTGGATGTAAAACCCAGGATCACATATTTTACCTCTACTGGCCTTAGTTCATGAATATTGCTATCTATAGCAGAAATAAGGTATTGCTCATATTTTTTCAGTGCATTAGAACTCCAGTTATCAACTAAGCACATAGTATGAATGTTATATTTTCCATTTTCCCTTGCAGCTAGAGATGCCATGAGACTAAGACATATGACTAATTACCAATGGGATGTGAGCAGAAGTGATATCAGAAAGCAAGGGAAGTAGGGGCAGGTAGAAGAGGGGATAAATGGTGAAAGAAGGAGATTTGACGTTGGGTGGTGAACACACAATACAATATGTAGATCATGTATTATGCAATTGTACACTAAAAACCTAGTTAATTTTATTAATGAATGTAAGCCCAGTAAATTCAAGAAAAATTAAAAAATGCTGAACCGCACAGTGTCCTACAGTTAGTGGAGCAGTAAAAGAGGAGAAGCCCGAGTGCCCGAAAGCATGGAATGCCCAAGTTTTCCATGTTGCTTGTTTTGAGAACAATATGTGAGAGAGAAACAAATCTCTGTCTGGTTTAAGCCATTGCTTTTGACCCCATCACATCTGAATCTAACCCCTCACAATGCCTCTCTCTTCCAACTCTAGATCCAATCATTGTAAATTTGTGGCAGTTTTGTTATGAACAGGAAATATGGAATGTTTGAAAATCAGATAAAGGAATAAATAAGCAAGAATTATTTTTGTTGAGGTACGGAGGTCATTGATTCTTCTCCTAAAGGTGGTAAATAGAAATAAAATTTCATAATCTACTTTCACTTAATCAAAATTTTACTCTACTAATATTATACAATTTTCTGCAAAGTTAAAATGATCAAATTTTCTTATCTGTGAGGGGTGCTTCTTAAAGGTGATCTAATTATTTAAAGCTTTCTTATGGGTCATTTATAACAAGGCTCAGGAAGGGCAAATGTTTTAGATACTATCATATAACCCATTAGAACCAGAACCAGCATGAACATGTAAATCATAGCCCTGGCCAGTATGGCTCAGTTGGTTGGAGTGTCGTCCTGTACACCAAAAGGTCAAGGGTTCCATTCCTGGTCAGGGTACATACCTAAGTTGTGGGTTTGATTCAGGATGTATCTCTCTCTCTCTCTCTCTCTCTCTCTCTCTCTCTCTCTCTCTCTCTCTTTCTCTCTTTCTTTTTCTCCTCTCGCTTCTCCTCTCTTTAAAAATGATGTCTCTCTTCTCCTGTCTCTAAAAATCAGTGAATATTTCCCCAGGTGAGGATTAAACAAAAAATGTAAATCATACATGTTGAACTACATTTAACTTTCTTTATTTCATGTACTTTTCAAGTCAGTACAAAAACCCTTGTTCTAGCTATTCTGTTGATGTAAATTTAAGACAAACATAAATGCAAACACCATGAGGAAATAAAATGCTCCACAGCCAGAACTCTAAAGCCATGGATTTAAGGATCTAACTGGAAAGCAAAGCAAATCAATCTTCCATAATGGAACTGAAAAAAATCAGAACAGGATGCAGTAGGGGGTGCAGCATGTGCTTTGCCCAAGATGAGATTTGGAACGGTTGTATAATCGCAATTGAGTTCTCAAAGACAAAGAAGATTGAGTTGAAAAATCATGCCAAGAAGAAATGATTGTCTTTCTTCTGTTGGCAGAAGAAACTCTTGGAGAGAATGAATTTCCCACAAAGCATAACTTGAACCAAACCATCAGTCAAGGTAAATGCAGAGCAAAATCTCAACTCAATAGCTCTGTTGAAGCAGACTGGCTCGCTGCCCTGTTTGGCTACAACCTACAGCTCCAAAAATTGCCATGTCAGAGGGAGAACAGATTGACAGCTCACTTCTCTGTAGGGGAGCTGAACCCACATATTTTCATAATGCCACTGCCAAAATAGTCATCCATTCATTCAATAAATATTTACTGAGTTTATACCCTGTGCCATGTGCTGTTCTGGGAATTAGATACAGCAGGAAATAAAACAGATATGGTCATTGTTCTCATGAAATTTATATTATTGATGGAGGGAGAGACAAGGAGTATGTCAGGTACCAGTAAGTGTTATGAAGATAATTAACAAAGAAGAAAACATTGAGAGAATATGGTGCAGTTTCATATTAGGTAGTTTAGAGAAGGCCTCTCCAAAAGATGACACTGAGGCAATAACTGTATGAAGATATTTGGGGTAACACTGCATTAGGAAAAGAAAAGACAGAGTCCCAAGACCCTAAACCTATTGCATGTCCAGTGTATTCAAGGAACAGGAAGATGGCCAGAGCTCCTAGAGCTGAGTGAAGAAGATGGGGCGGGAGGCGAGGTGAGAGTGACATTGAAAGCTCAAGGTAAGGACTTGGATCCCATTTTCATAGGAACAAACTTGGGGACTTTGAACTGAAACAAAACATGACCCCTTACTTTCTACTCAGGGTCATTCCAGCTGTTGAGTGGAGAATTAATTAGGTGGACAAGCTTGGAAACAGGAAGGACAGTTAGTGGCTGGCACAATCTAGGTGGGAGGTAACAACAAATGAAACAGGGGGAACAGAAGTTGCGGGTTTAAGCAGTGGGGGTTGGGGGGGGAGGTGTTGAATGTAGTTTCTAAATAAAACTAACTCTATACTCCAAGTATGAAAGGAAGAAAACTACCAGCTTCTTGTCCTGAGGACCTGATAGATACATATGGAGTTGGCATTTGCTGAGATGGGAAAGTTGGTGAGGATCACATGCTCAGTTTCAGGTATGTTACATTTGAGATAGTTGTTAGACTATAACCAAATATTCAGTTTGGGAGTTCAGAGGACAGGTAAAAACTGGAGGATCATTTGGAGAGCCAGGAATATATATCTAGTGATGAGAACACCTGCAGAGCTAGTATAGATAGAGAAAAGAGGCAGTTTGAAGATTGAGTTTTAAAGGTCATAATAATGATGAATATGGCAGAGACTTCTAGTGTCCTCCCCAGTACCACTTAATACTTTATCCTTTTTCCTAATTAAAAGAACCTTAATATTATGGAAAAGCCATAGTGGTCCAAGCTTACAGTGGTGGTGGGGGGAGGCAGTAACTACATTTCCCAGATATCCTTGTAGAAAAGTGTAGTGTGCAATTAATGAATGACAGTGGGAATTTTAGGTCACCTTGCAAAGGCATTTGTGTCAGCTTGAATTAGCATCCTTTTGCACTTCCTCTTTCCTTTCCTTTATGCGTAGAAGTGGGTATGATGACCAGAGTTGCAATAGCCATTTTACTTCCATGAGAAAACTTGGGGAATAGAAGCATGTATAATGGAAGGGGAGCCAGTAGAAGGGAGCTGGGCCACTGATGATACATGAAGCCACTTAACTAGCCCTGGACTGTCAGCTGTGAGACTCATCCTATATAATAAAAGGCTAATATGCAAATCGACCAAACGGCAGAACGACTGGTCACTATGACACGCACTGACAAACAGGGGGCAGACACTCAACACAGGAGCTGCCCCCTAGTGGTCAGTATGCTCCCACAGAGGGGGCGCCACTCAGCCAGAAGCCCTGAGCCAGGCTCACAGCTGGCAAGCACATTGGCAGTGGCGGGAGCCTCTCCCACCTCCACGGCAGCACTAAGGATCTCCAACTGCCGGACCGCGAGAGGGCGCAGGCTGGGCTGAGGGACCCCCCACCCCACCCCACCCCACCCCAGTGCACACATTTTGTGCACCAGACCTCTAGTGTTACATAAGAGAGGGAAACACCTACCTTGTTTAAGCCACTGTATTTATGAACTCACTTATTAGCAGCCAAACATAACACCTAACTGACACAAGGATGGACCAGCAAAAGAGGCTAAGGATTGGCCAGGGTAGCAGAATAGAGAGACAATAGGATCCTAAAGGCTCAGCAGGTGGGAGGTTGGCATTTCAAGAGGGGAGCTGGATCAAATCCGGCTAAAAGGCTGGGCAAAAATGGACTGAGAAATGAGCATTTGAGCATTGGAGTTGGTGACACAAGGGCAATTGGTGAACTTGACAAGAATGATTTTGTTTAGAGGTGATACTAAAAGTCTAATTAGAATAGATATGAGAAATAACAACAGTAGAAGTGAGCAAAACAACTCTTGGATTTGGCCATTCAGGAAGGAAAGAAATAGGGTGTTAGCTGGAGGAGGGATATAGGATGAGAGAAAGTTGATTTAAGATTATGGTGTTTTGAATGATGAGAGAAATGATCCAATAAAAAGGAAAGGAGCTGGGACAATTGTCAGAGTGGCATACTTGAGGAGCCTAGAAGGATATAGCCCAAGTCCAACTTTGGCAACAAAGCACATCCTTCATCCTCTCTCCAAAGCTTCAGATGCTAAGCTCTATGCACAGACTGAGCAGTCCCACATACCTCATTGCTCCGTCTTCAGAACAACCACTGTGCATATAATTACTGGTACACCCTAAATCTACATAGCTTAGCAGACAAAGTGATAGAGAGAAAAGAATTTGGAGTCTGTAGTCAGACAGATCTGGGTTGGAAGCCCTACTCAGCCACTAATGGCTGTCTTCAAATGAGTCCTTAACCACCCAAGCCTTCTCAGCTGTGTAACTGCCCTTCAGGCTGCTGAGAGAATGAAATGCTACATGTGCAAAAGCAGGCAGTAAGTTGCCCTTTGAGGTTAGCTACTGCCATAATTAATTACTCCTCCTCACGTGCTTTTTTAACTAGGTCATCCTAGGTGCACAATGAGACAGGAGCAGAGTGGGAAAGTGTATTACTGCCTGTGAACACAGAAAATTTCCATGTACCAGAGAGATTTTTTCTACGGCCTCATGATTTTTTTAAAGTGATCTGGTCAGATAAAGATAACTTTGGTCCTTTACCTGTTTGATTTTAGAGGAAACTAGAGCAGGGACTTTGCCCTTGTAAAGGTTTTATTAAGTGAGATGTGTGCCTGCCCTACAACCCCTGTAACAACTGCTGTGGCACTTGTGACAGGAAGATTCCACCCTACCTGAGCACACTTGAATCTATGTTCTTTCTCAGGGCAAAGCCCTGCCTAATACATTCATCACCTGGACCTGTGGCAAGTGATTTTCTCTGCTTTTATTGTGTCACCTCCCAGCCCTGCACCAGCATACTCTATGCTCTATTATGTGCAAACGATTAAACAGATTTTCTGCCAAAGGTAAAAAATATATTTCCCACTGGATATACCAAAGGGCCTGTAATTTTACCCCAGAAGAGTGTGCCTAGAATTCTAAGTGACTCAGTGGAAAAGATAGAAGAAAAAGTATTTGTGCTGATGGGTCCATAAATTGAGGTTTCTATTGGCATAAAGAAAAATATATTCAGTGTGCTATTTCCCCTGGACAAAATGGAGGTCAGAGGACTGTACGTAGAGATAATCTTAAACATCAGAGGCTGTGCACATGTTGTCTGTCTCCCTGGGTGACCTCTCTTACCTGTTCACTTAGATACCTTCTACTCTTGCTGCAGTACTCTGTTCATATTTCACCTGATCCAGGTAAGGAAGATGTTACTGCACTCTCTCCCTTGGCCAAGTAAACAGTGTCTCCTATGGTTTCCAAAGCTCCTGGGGCTTATGACTATCAAAACATTCATTATACTGCATTATAATTTTGCATTTATTCATCTATTTTATACACACACACACACACACACACACACACACACACACATACACACCTTGTGTGTTTCCTGAGGATTATTTTTATCTCTAAAACTTCAGTGCCTAGCACACATTAAATATTCAGTTAATTCATCTCCAATTCACTGAAGTTTCCTTTTAAGAAGCTTAATATAATACTACCAACACTCAAATGTATTAAATATATTTGACAAGTTTATAATAGCTATTACACATACATAAACACACATGCATACACACCGTAGTACAGCAAAATGATACAGAAAATATACAAAAATGATACAGTATTTCTGGGATGCAATATTTTTCTTTGATTTTGTTGAATTTATGAAAAGTTCAACAACAAACATTACTTTCAAAATTTTTAAATAATAACATATTTAATGTGTTTTGTTCTATTTAATGATTATTACAAGCTGCTAACTTACTGACCACTAGTAGGATCTTCTTGGCAACATCTTGTTTAGTAACTGTATGGCTTTTTGCAATTTTCTCAACTTCACACAGCAGAGAAATCCAGCACCTTTCACAACTATAGAAACCAGGGACAGAAAAGTCACGGTGGATCCCCTCATACTAGTATTACAGTGGCATTCCCCACAAATATTTGCAATTGCTAACGCCAATTACCTGAGTTTCTCTCTGTTTTCACATGAATCCTGGCCAGATCCCAGGAAACATATAAGCAGCCATTCCATGACTCTGCAGCTGGATGAGTGCAACATGCCAGCCAAACCCCTGCAGCTGACCTCCACTGCCATGGGCATGTGCAGAGCCAGCCATTCTAGCTGTGTACTTCATGCTGCTGACCTGACACCCTTCATCAGTCTTCACTGCCCTGTGTGTATGGCAAGACCCACCAGTCACAGTAGTAAATGCTGACAGCCAGAGCTACAAGAGCTGTCAGTGCTCCTGCGGTTGATCCCAGCCCTTGCTGCCTGCTAACAGTATGTGTTTCTTTGCAAGCAGTCCCTGCCACTAAATAGGCACCAGTAGCAAACCCCTATGGTCAAGTGTATGCATGGCAGTGGCTCTGACCATTACTGCTACTTTTCTTGGTACCTAGCTGCTGGGCTGAGAGGCACTGATGAGGAATCCAACAACCCTTGCAGCCTTTGAGGATCCTTGCAGATTTGCCAAGGATCATGCAGTCGTCCATCCTGAATCAATGAACCACCAGTTCCTCCTCCACCAGGCCCAGTGCTGCCACACACCCCTGCACTTTGCACCCTGGACCACTAGACTTGAAGCCACAGAATGCTTCAGCATGCTCCTATAGGCAAAAGTCAGTCCTTGTTGAGGTCAATTCATAAAGTCTAGAAGGGATGAATGTGCAGATACCTACACAAGGCTACAGGGATTACAAAAATCAGGGAAACATAACTCTAATAAGGAATACAGCAAACCTTTAGTAACTGGCTCAGGATTTATGGGTCATGATTTTTTTTAAAAATGTACATATTATTGGATTCTCAGGATGAGAAGAGTGAGAGAAAGGGAAAGAAAGCTTACTTAAAGAAATAAAGGCCAAGCCTTAGCCAGTCTGGCTCAAGCCTGCGGACTGAAGAGTCCCAGGTTCTATTCCAGTCAAGAACAAGTACCTTGGTTGCAGGCTCCTCCCCATCCCAGTCCCTGGTCAGGGCTCATGCAGGAGGCAATCAACCAATGTGTTTCTCTCATATCAATATTTCTCTCTGTCTTTCCCTCTCTTTTCACTATCTCTAAAAATCAATGGAAAAATATCCTTGGGTGAGGGTTAAAAAAAAAAAAAGAATTAATAGCCAAGAACTTCCCAAAACTGGGAGAGATTTAGACATCTACGTAAGTTGATAAAGCTAATAGATCACCCCAGCATCTCAATCTTAAACAATCTTCTCCAAAACACATTATAATAAAATTATTTAAAATAAAACAGAATTTTTAAACAATATAAGAAGAAAATTCTCTCAGACAAGGGACCCTCCATAAGAATATTATCAGATTTCTCATGCACACCTTGCAGCTCAGGAGAAAAAGGGATGATATATTCAAAGTGCTGAAAGAAAAACCTGCCAACTAAGAATACTTTACCAGCAAAGTTGTTCTTCAAATCAGAAGGTGAGATACTTTCCCAGCAAAAGTCAAAGGAGTTCTGAAAATGGCCAGAGGTAACCTCTGAAAATGGTTTGCTATTCACTTGACCCAGAAAACCACAAAATCAGGCAAATCAAATCTTCGTGTTGACTTTAAGAACACGCATGAAACTAGCAGGGTATGTATATTCAAAAAGTCATCAAGTACATGAAGGATATCACTTGACAGCAGCAATGTGTGCCATTGTTGCAATAGTGAAGTTGGTAGGTGTGCTCAGGCCAAACAATGGGACCGGACATGGGGTCAGTGGCCCAAAAAGAGTGCTAAATTTTTGCTGCATATGCTTAAAAGTAGCAGAAAATAATGCTGAACTTTAGGGTTTAGATGTAGATTCTCTGGTCATTGTGCACATCTAGGTGAACAAAGTTCCCAAGATATGGCCTAGAACTTACTTAGCTTAGGCAGATTAATCCATACATGAACTCCACTTGCCATATTGAGATGATCCTACTTTAAAAGAGAATATTGTTCCTAAACCGGAAGAAGGGGTTGCACAGAAGAAAATATATCCCAGAAGAAATTGAAGAAACAAAAATGGATTGAGAACCAAGACGGTGGTGTAGGTAAACACTGATATTCATGGCCTCCCAAAACCACATCAAGATTACAACTAAAATACATAACAATAATCATGCAGAACCACCTGAAAGCTGGATGAATATAAGTCCTACAACTAGAGAAGCAAAGAAGAAAGTACATTGAGACTGGTATGGGGGTGGAAGGGTAGAAGGGGCTGGTCCAACACCCAGATGTGGCTTTTTTTTCAATCTGGAAAGATATCTGTGCTGTGGTGGCCTCCCATGAGAAGCAAAGGGTCCCAGCCCCACACCCAACCTCCAGACCAGGGTTCCAGAGCTGGGAAGAGAATTCCCCATAATTTTGGGCTGTAAAAACCAGCGGGGATTGTGGCTGAGTGACACAGAAACAGCTAGAGTCCCAGGCATTTCCTCTTAAAGCCCTGATGCATGAACTTACACAGTCCTATTCCCTCTGAATTCCAAGGCTGGGTGGCAGCTTTGGAGGATCCAGGGACATACAGGGAGGAACTGGATTGCCTAGCATCGGGGAAGGAACTTGGGGATGGCTGTCTCCCAGACAGGGATACTCACAGGAGTCATTGTTCCTGTGCTAGGACCTCCCCTGTTGCAGAGCTGACTGTGAGCCATATCTGAGTTCCCATCAGCATAGCTCACACTGTTTGCTCTGCCTGGGTGATTCCTTAAGACCCCACCCCATTTAATTTGAAGCCCTACCCAAGCTGTTTGCAGCTGCTTTTCCATATAAATGGCCTGTCCTGGCTCAGGCTTCAGACTTTGCTAAAATCTCTTACAAAAACACCTGGTATTAGCATGCCCTAAACCCATGGTTGGCAAACTGCAGCTCCCAAGCCACATGTGGCTCTTTGGCCCCTTGGGTGTGGCTCTTCCACAAAATACCACGGCCTGGGCGAGTCTATTTTGAAGAAGTGGTGTTAGAAGAAGTTTAAGTTTAAAAAATTTGTCTCTCAAAATAAATTTCAATAGTTGTACTGTTGATATTTGACTCTGTTGACTAATGAGTTTGCCGACCACTGCCCTAAACCAATCAATAAAAGGTGCAAGACCTGACCTTACTTCACAGCTGGACTCACCTGGGCATTTCATAGCCCAAATACAAGTAGCAGCCATCTGCAGATCTCTCTATAGCTCCTACCAGCTTGTCCTAGGCCAATGGTCGGCAAACTCATTAGTCAACAAAGCCAAATATCAACAGTACAACAACTGAAATTTCTTTTGAGAGCCAAATTTTTTAAACTCAAACTTCTTCTAATGCCACTTCTTCAAAATAGACTCACCCAGGCTGTGGTATTTTGTGGAAGAGCCATACTCAAGGGGCCAAAGAGTTGCATGTAGCTCACGAGCTGCAGTTTGCCGACCACTATCCTAGGCAGTGGCTGACTTTGCACCTCCCGGGAGGCCCCAGAGCCAGTGCTCCTGGTGGACAGCTTCAGATCATACCAGATTACAACTCTACACATCCACAAGCAACACACTCAAGGGGCAGACTCAGTAAGCACCAAAGCCCCACTGAAGCAAGTTATGCTCCATAAGGGTGTCTCCTACACAGCAGCTCTTCCATAATAGTCAGAGCTGGTCCTCACAGCCAATTGGCCTAGAGGTCAATTCATGCCAGTAACACCAACAGCAATTAGGGATGCACCTAGAGTCCCAAGGTGACTGAGGAGGCTAAGCCACTGGACCCTACAGGTCACCTACTACACAAGGCCACTCTACCAATTCCAGGAGACATAGCAGCTCTACCTAATACATAGAAACAAACACAGTGAAGCAGAAAAGATGTGGAGACAAAGAAACATGTCACAAATGAAAGAATAGAAGAAATCTCTGGGGCGGGGGGAGGGGGAGGGAACCCATGAAATGAAAGCAAGCAAACTACTAGATACAGAGTTCAAAATAATGATTATATGATTGTTCAAGGATCTTAATGAGAGGTTTAAGGGACTTAGTAAGACTTTCAAAGACATGAAAAAAGACCAGTCAGAAATTAAGCATACACTAACTGAAATAAAGAATAATTCATAAGGCCTAGCCAGCATGGCTCAGTGGTTGAGCATCAACCTATGAACCAGAAGATCACAGTTCAATTCCTTGTCAGAGTACATGCCCAGGTTATGGGCTCAATCCATGGTAGGGGGGTGTGCAGGAGGCAGCCAATTGATGATTCTCTCTCATTATTGATGTTTCTAACTTCTCTAAAATCAACAACAACAAAATATATTTTTTCTTTTTAATAATTAACATGGATTCAACAGTATAATAGAGGATTCCAAGAATCAAATCTCTGATTTAAAATATGAGAAAGCAAAAACACCCAATCAGAAGAGCAAAAATAAAAAATAAAAAAATCCAACTTCAAATGTACCAACATTCGCATTATGGGGGTGCCAGAAGGAGAGGAGAGAGAGCAAGATATTGAAAACGTATTTGAAGAAATAATGACAGAAAACTTCCCCTATCTGGTGAAAGAATAGACTTACAAGTCCAGGAAGTGCATAGAGTCCCAACCAAGAGGAACCCAAAGAGGCCCACATTATAATTAAAATGCCAAGGGTTAAAGACAAAGAGAGAATCTTAAAAGCAACTAGAGAAGAGCAGTTAGCTACCTACATGGGAGTACCCATACTACTGTCAGATGATTTCTCAACAGAAATTTTGCAGGACAGAAGGGAGTAGCAAGAAATATTCAAAGTGGAAATAGCAAGGACCTACAACCAAGATTACTCTACCCAACAAAATTATCATTTAGAATTAAAGGTCAGATAAAGAGCTTCACAGACAAAAAAAAAAAAAAAAAAAGCTAAAGGAGTTCATTACCACCAAACCAATATTACATGAACTGTTGAAGGGCATTCTAGAAGAAAAACAACAACAACAAAAATATGAACAATAAAATGGCAATAAATACATACCTAGCAATAAGTTAATTTAAAAATCAAAATAAACAAGTAAGAAATCTAATGAACAAAATAAACTGATGAATAAAATAGAAACAGAGGCATGGCAACATGGAACAGACTGAGAATCTCAGAGGGAAGGGGGGTGGGTGGGAAGAGATTAACCACAGATCTTATATATGCATTACCTATGGACTCAAACAATAGGGTGGGGAAGGCCTGGGGCAGGACAGGAACTGGGTGAAGGGAGGCAATGGGGGGGGTCATTGTAATACTCTCAACAATAAAGATTTTTTTTAAAAGAAAAGATACAAAAATGCATGTCCCAGGAGTAAATTCAGCAAAAAAGTAAACGGTAAAAAACAAACAAACAAAAAACTGCCAAAAGAGTTCATCATTACTTCACTTGCCTTACAAGGAATGCTGAAAGAAGTTCTTCAAGTTGAAATATAAGTACTCCAACTAGGAACATGAAAACATATGAACAAACCACACAATGATAAAGGCAGGTATATAGTCAGATTTAGAATACTTTAATAGTGTAATATGAAAGTGTGTTAATCAATTAAATTTAGTATAATGGTAAAATAAAAAGTAGCTGCAACAATTTGTTAATGGATACACAATATAAAAAGATATAAAGTGTGACCACAAAAATATAAAATGTGGTCACAGGAATAAAAGGGTAGAGTTCTTGTATATGATGAAGTTATTCATCTAAAATAGACTGCTGTATCTATATATTTTAAGTAAGGCTCAGGTAACCACAAAACAAACCTTATCTATATATATAAAAGGCTAACTGACCATCTCAACCGAACAGCCTCTGTGAGGTGACTAGGCTGGCAAAGGGGTTAATGAGGAGCGACCAAACAACTGAGCAGCAAGCTGCATGGGGTAACCAGGCTGGCAGGGGGTTAGTGAGGGGCAACCAGACAACCAAACAGCAGGCTGCGTGGGGCAACCAGACTGGCAGGGGGGACAGTTAGTAGTGACCAGGCCGGTGGTGGGGAGTGGGCAGTTGAGGGTGACTAGACCACCATGGGGGGCAGTAAGGGTAGACCAGGCTGGCAGGGGGGCAGTTGGGAGTGACTAGGCCAGCATGGGGGGCAGTAAGGGGCAACCAGGCCAGCAGGGGGAGGGGAGAATTAGGGGAACCAGGCTGGTCGGGGGGAAGTTGGCGGCAACTAGGCCAGCGGGGGGGGGCGGGGGGCAGCTGAGGGTAACCAGGTCTGGAGAGGGCCAGTTAGGGGTGACCAGGCATGCAGGCGGGTGAGCAGTTAGGAGCCAGTGGTCCCGGATTGTGAGAGGGATGTCTGACTGCTGGTTTAGGCCCGATCCTCGGCAGTCTCAGATTGGAGAGGGTGCAGGCTGGGCTGAGGGAACCCCTCCCCCCGCCCCCATGCATGAATTTCATGCACCAGGCCTCTAGTAGTATATCTATATAAGATAAAGGGAAGAAAATCAAAATATACCACTATGGAAATTACCACTTCACAAAGGAAGACAGCAAGAGCGGATGAGAGGAACAAAGTAACTACAAAACAGCCAGAAAACAATTAACAAGATGCCAAGTCTGTATTTATAAATAATTACTTTAAATGGGTATAAATTAAATTCTCTTATCAAAGGGCATAGAATAACTAAATGAATTAAAAAACAAGACACAATATATGCTGCCTATGAGACTCACTTTAGCTTCAAGAACACATATAGGATCAAAGAGAAGGGATGGAAAAGATATCCCACACAGATGAAAACCAAAAACCTTCAGCAGTAACTGTACTTAGACAAAAAAAAATTACTTTAAGTCAAAAACTGTAACAAGAGACAAGGCCATTATATGACAAAGGGATTAATTCATCAAAAGAATATAACAAGGGTAAATATATATGCACTCACCATCAGAGCAGCAAAATATTAAAAGCAAATAAAAACAGATGTGAAGGGAGAAATATACAATCCTATATAATAAAAGACTAATATGCAAATTGACCAAATGCTGGAACGACCAGTCACTATGATGCACACTGATCACCAGGGGGCAGGCGCTCAACACAGGAGCTTCCCCCTGGTAGTCACTGTGCTCCAACATGGGGAGTGCAGCTCAGCCAGAAGCCAATCACTGCTGGCAAGCGCAGCTGTGGTGGCAGAGCCTCTTCCACCTCCACGGCAGTGCTAAGGCCCCTTGGGGGAGGTCTGCCAGCAGAAGGACCTCCCCAAGGGGTCCTGGACTGTGAGAGGGTGCAGGCTGGGCTGAGGGACCCCCGCCCAGGGCACGAATGTCATGCACCGGGCCTCTAATACAACGATAATAGTAGAATTCAATAACTCACTTTCAACAATGTATAGATCAACCAGAGAGAAAATCAATAAGGAACTATTGAACTTTAAGTATACTTTAGACCAACAGACATAACTAATATACACAGAACATTTCATCAACAGTGGCAGAATACATACATTCTTCTCAAGCATACATGTAGCATTTGGGGGGATATATGTTAGCCCACAAAACAAGTTTCAGAAAATTTTAAAAGACTGAAATTATACCAAGTATTTTTTTCCAACCAAATGGTATGAAACTATCCTATCTAATAAGAGTAATATGCAAATTGACCATACCTCCACTACACCCACAAGCCATACCCACCAGCCATGCCCACCAGCCATTTAGGAGGGAATATGCAAATAAACCCAACCAAGATGGCTGCAGCCACAGAGAGCAAGAGGGAGGCTTGGGTTTCCCTGGCAATGGAGGAAGCCAAGCTTTCCGCCTGCCCTTGCTGGCCTAGGCCTCTACTCAATGCTACAAAGTTTCAATTATAGAAGATAAATAAATCCCAACAGAAATGGCGGCAGCCACAGAGCTGGAGAGAGCAGGAGGCTAGGGTTGCCCACTGCGATGGAGAAAGCCAAGCTTCTGCAGCGCTGGCCTGCTTTGGCCTCCACTTAAGGCTACAAAGTTTCAAATATAGAAGATACATAAATCCCAACAGAAATGGCTGCCACCACAGAGCAAGCAGAAGGCTTGGCTCCACTCCAGGTTACAAAGTTTCAATTATAGAAGATAAATAAATCCCAGATCCCAGGGCCTCTGCTTGGGTCAGTGGGGGGCATGGCCAGCCTGCAAACCACCACAGGCCCCTTGCCCAGGCCACCCCACACCCCAAGGGAACCCCCACCCTGATCTGGGACACCCTTCAAGACAAACCAACCAGCGCCCACCCATGCACCAGGCCTCTATTCTATCAAATAAAAAAGTAATATGCAGATTGACCATCACTCCAACTCACAAGATGGCTGCCCCCATGTGGACACAAGATTGCCGCCACAAGATGGCCAGCAGGGGAGGGCAGTTGGGAGGGATCAGGCCTGCAAGTGAGGGCAATTGTGGGTGATCAGGCCAGCAGGGGAGGGCAGTTGGGAGGAACAAGGCCTGCAAGGGAGGGCAGTTGGGGGTGATCAAGCCTGCTGGGGAGAACAGTTAGGGGTAACCCGACCAGCAGAGGATGGAAGTTGGGGGTGACTGGGCCTGCAGGGAAGGGCAGTTGGGGGGGACCCAGGCCTGCAGGGTAGAGCATTTGGGGTGACCAGGCCTGCAGGGGAGGGCAGTTAGGGGTGACCATGCCTGCAGGGGAACAGTTAGGCATCAATCAGGCTGGCAGGGGAGTGGTTAGGGGTGATCAGGCTGGCAGGCAGAAGCAGTTAGGGGCAATCAAGAAGGCAGGCAGGCGAGCAGTTGGGAGCCAGCAGTCCTGGATTGTGAGAGGGATGTCCGACTGCCCGTTAAGGCCTGATCCCACTGGGCCTGCAGGGCCACTGGGATCAGGCCTAAACGGGCAGTCGGAACTCCCTCAAGGGGTCCCAGATTGGAGAGGGTGCAGGCAGGGCTGAGGGACAGCGCCCCGCACCCCCATGCACAAATTTCATGCACCGGGCCTCTAGTAATCAATAACAGGCGAAAAACTGGAAAACTCACAAATGTGTAAAATTAAACAACACACTTCTGAAAAACCAGTGGTTAAAAAAAAAAAGGCAAATTTAAAAATATACATTGAAACAAACACAAATTCAAACACTACATAGCAAGACGTATGGAATGCAGCAAAAGTGGTGCCAAGAGGGAAGTTTGTAAGGATAAATGCCTACATTAAGAAAAAAGAAATATCTCAAATAAATAACCTGACTTTACACCTCAAAGAATTAGAAGAACAAGAACAAACTAAGTCCAGAGTTAGCAGAAGGAAAGAAGTATGAAAGATCAGAGCAGAAATTAATAAAATGGAGATCAGAAAAACAATAGAGAAGATCAATAAAACTAAAAGTTTTTTTTTTTAGAAAGATAAACAAAACTGACAAACCACTGGCTTTACACCAAGAAAAAAATAATAAATCAATTAAATAAAATTATAAATTAAAGAGGAAACATTACAACTGAAATCACAAAAGACAAATGATCATAAGAAGCTACTATGAGAAATTATAAACCAAAAAATTGAACAACCTAGAAAAAAAAGTGGATGGATCCCTAGTAATATATAAACTATAAAGTCTGAAGTATAAAAAAGTAGAAAATCTGAACAGACCAATACAAGTAAGGAGAGTTCATGAGTAATCAAAACCTCCCAACAAAAAAGAAAACAGGACCAGATGGCTTAACCTGTGAATTCTACCAAATATTTTAAATATTAACGTCAATTCTTCTCAAACCCTTCCAGAAAACTGAAGAAAGAACACTCCCAAACTCATTTTATGAAATCTAGCATTATCCTGATACCAATGACAGATAGAATATAGCAATAACAACAACTACAGGCCAGTATCCTTGATGAGCATACATGCAAAATGCTCAACAAAATACTAGCAAACTGAATTCATCATCACAGTAAAAGGATAATGCACCATGATAAGATGGGATTTATCCCTGGTACTCAAGGATGGTTCAATATATGCAAATCAGTAAATGTAATACTCCACATTAATAGAATGAAACACTAAAATCATATGATCTTAATAGATGCAACATTTTTTTTAAATTAACATCCCACTTCTAGGAATATATCCCAAGAAACCATAAATACCAATCAGAAAGGACATATGCACCCCTATGTTCATAGCAGCACAATTTCCAATAGCTAAGATTTGGAAACAGCCTAAGTGCCCATCAGCAGATGAGTAGATTAAAAAACGGTGGTACATCTACACAATGGAATACTACGCTGCTGTAAAAAGAAAGAACTCTTACTATTTGCAACAGCATGGATGGAACAGGAGAGCATTATGCTAAGTGGAATGAGTCAGTCAGAGAAAAATAAATATCACATGATCTCACCCATTTGTAGATTATAATGAACAGCATAAACTGATGAACAAAAACAGATCCAGAGACAGAGAAGCATCAATCAAATGCTCAAAGCTCAGAGGGAAGGTAAGGGAGGGGAGGAGTAAGGGGGAGAGATCAACCAAAGGACTTGTATGCATGCATATAAACCTAACCAATGGACACAGACACCAGGGGGATGAGGGCGTGAGTGGGGGGAGGGGGTAATGGAGGGATGAGGACACATATGTAATACCTTAATCAATTTAAAAAAAAGGGAAAAAATAGACACAGAGACAGAGAAGCATTGAACAGACCGTCAAACTTTAGTGGGAAGGCGGGGGGTCGGGGGGAGTAAGAAATCAACCAAAGGACTTGTATGCATGCATATAAGCATAACTAATGGACACAGACACTAGGGGGGCGAGGGCATGTGCTACGGAGTGGGGGTGGCTGGGGGGAGGTCAATGGGGGGGGGGGGGGGGAAAGGAGACATATGTAATACAATATGTAATACTTTAAAAAATTAAAAAATTAACATCCCTCCATGAAAAAAGGTGGGTCTGGAAGAAAAATAACCTTAACATAATAAAGGCCATGTATGACAAACCCTAAGCTAACATTACACTCAACAGTGAAAGGTTGAAAGTTTTTTCTTTAGACCTGAAACAGGTGTGTCCACTCTTACCACTCCTATTCAACATAATATTGAAAGTCTTAGGCAGAGTAATCATGTAAGAAAAGAAATAATAGCCACCTAAATTGGAAAGAAATAAATAAAATAATCTCTGCTGATGACATGATCATATATACAGAAAATTTTAAGGACTCCACACACACACACACACACACACACACAAAAATGCTTATACTTAATAAATAAATTTAGCAAAGTTTCAAGATACAAAGTCAACATTAAAAAATCAGTCATATTTCTATACACAAAAATGAATTGTCTGAAAAAGAAATAAAGAAATAATCTTGTTTACAATAGCGTTAAAAAACAGTGAAATATTTAGAAACAAATTTATCTAAGGAAGTGAAACATTTATACCAAAACTATAGAAGATTTAAGGGGGAAAAAATGAAGAAGAAACAAAAATGGAACTATATCCCAAACTGTGAATCAGAAGAGTTAGTATTTTAACCCTGTAGGCAACTACAGATTTAATGCAACACCTATCAAAATTCCAGTGGCATTTTTCACAAAAATATAAAAAACAATCCTAAAACTTATGTGAAGCCATAAAATATCCCAAATTGCCAAAGCAATATTGAGTAAAAACAAAGAAGAAGGCACCATACTTCCTGATTTCAAGCAATATTATAAAGCTATTAGAGGCCCAGTGCACGAAATTCGTGCATGGGGGGTCCCTCAGCCCGGCTTGCACCCTCTCGCAATCCAGAACCACTGGCTCCTAACCGCTCGCCTGCCTGCCTGCCTGCCTGCCTGATCACCCCTAACTGCTCACCTGCCTGCCTAATGCCCTTAACTGCTCACCTGCCTGCCTGATCACCCCTAACCACTCTGCCTGTCTGTCTGATCACCCCTAACCACTTCCCTGCCTGCCTGATTGCCCCTAACCATTCTGACTACCTGCCTGATGAGCCCTAACTGTTCACCTGCCTGCCTGTTCACCCCTAACCGCTTCTGCCTCAGCCACCGCCACCATGGCTTCTTCCAGAAAGATGTCCAGAATGATGTCCAGAAGGTCGTTCATCTGTCCGGACTAATTAGCATGTTACACTTTTATTATTATAGACTAGAGGCCTGTTGTACAAAATTCATGCATGGAGGGGGCGTTCCCTCAGCCCAGCCTGCACCTTCTCAAATTGGGGACCATTTTTGGGGATGTCCAACTGCCATCAGACATCCCTCTCACAATCTGGGACCACTGGCTCCTAACTGCTCACCTACTTGCCTGCCCAATCTCCCCTAACTGCCTCTGCCTGCCAGCCTGATCACCCCTAACTGCCCTCCCCTGCTGGCCTGATCTCACCATCAATGGCCCTCCCCTGCTGACCTGATCTTGCTCCCAACTGCCCTCCCCTCCTGGCCTGGTTGCCCCCAACTGCCCTCCCCTGCTTGCCTGATCTCGCCCCCAACTGCCCTCTTCTGCTGGCCAATTTGGTTCTGATTGGTCGGTTTCTATGCTAGTCACTGTCAAAAGCTCCACCTCCTAGGCAGCCATTGGCTCCCTACAGCACCCAGATTTGTTTCTGATTGGTCGGTTTCTATGCCAGTCAGCATCAAAAGCTCTGCCTCCTATGTAGCCATTGGTTCTTCACAGCACCCACATTTGGTTCTGATTGGTCAGTTCCTATACTAGTCAGCATCTCTGGGCCTATCAACGGGGCCTGATCAGAAAGGTGGGGCTGATTAGTAGCCTCTGTGGAGGCCTGGAGAGAAATGGAGGCATGGCTGCTGGCCAGACTGGGAGAGAAAGAGAGAGGAAAGTGCTGATCAAAAGCTGACTTAGAGGCAACGGATCAGTCCCTGCTTCTCTATTCAGGCCTCTCTCTGCCCCTGATTTGCAGCCCCCTCAGCAGTCAGTGCTGAGGCACCATGACTGCAACAAAGCAGGACTGACTTCCAGTTGGTCAGCCTCCTCATTACTGGTCCTTATGACCAAGGGTTTTTATATATTAGGATAGTAAATAAAACAGTATAGTACTAGAATAAAAACAGACACACTGACCAATGGAACAGAATTGAGGGCTCAAAAATAAACCTTCACAAATATAGTCACCTAATATTTGGCAAGGATCTGACACCAAAAGCACAAGCAACAAAAGCAAAAATAAATAAGTGGGACTACATCAAACTAAAACACTTCTGCACAGCAAAATAAATTATCAACAAAGGGAAGAGACAACCTACAGGATGGGGAAAAATCTTTGTAAATCATCTTTCTGATAAGAGGTTAATATTTAAAATATATGAAAAACTCATACAACTCAATAGCTAAATACAATCCAATTAAAAAGTGGGCAAAGGCCATAACCAGTTTGGCTCAGTGGATAGAATGTCGGCCTGCAGACTGAAAGGTCCCAGGTTCTATTCCAGTCAAGGGCATGTATCTTGGTTGCGGGCACATCCTCAGTGGGAGGTGTGCAGGAGGCAGCTGATCAATGTTTCTCTCTCATCGATGTTTCTAACTCTCTATCCTTCTCCCTTCCTCTCTGTAAAAAAATCAATAAAATATATTTTTTTAAAAAATGGGCAAAGGATCTGAATAGATACTTTTCCCAAAGAAAATATATGAATAGCCTACACATACATGAAAAGATACTCAACATCATTAGACAGTAGAGAAATGCAAATTAAATCACAATGAGATATCACTTCAAGCCTTTTGAAGTGGTCATAACAAAAAAGATGAGATTTTTTAAAAATACTAGAGTCTCTCAGTTTTTAACTCAATTTTTAAAATGCATGGAAATGGAGAAAAGGGAACACTTGTGTGCTATTAGTGGGAAGGGAAATTGGTACAACCACTATGGAAAACATTATGAAGATTCCTCAAAAAATTCAAAATAAAACTACCATATAATCCAGCAATTCACTTCTGGGAATATATGTTCAAAGGAAATGAAAAGTCTAACTCAGAAAGATATACAGTATATACCCTCATGTTCATACATGTTCATTACATCATGATTTACAAAAGCCATGTCATGGAAACAACCTAAATATCAATTGATAAATGGATATATATATATACACACACATATACATATATATATGTATATGCGCATGTACACACACACACACACACACACACACACACACACACACAGTAGGTCTTCGGATTACATTGGAGATCTGTTTCTATGGTGCAACATAACACAATTTTCACCGTAAGTCAAAACCCACGTACATAAGCACCTACCTCACTCACATTGAGCACATACACAGCAGTAATGAAGTGAAACAATAAAAAAAAATTAAAAGAAAGATAACAATTACTGACCTTTACTTGTGGTAAATAAATAATAAAAAACATAAAGCACATATGTACATATGTCAAAATGACAGAACTTTTTCTTTTATAAATAAATGGGAGATGGTGACGTAACCATGAAATGATGTACATTGAGTCCGACGTAACCCGAGGACTGCCTGTATATATATTCTATATAATAAAAGCCCAGAGACCAAATGGCAGAACTACCAGAATGACTGGTTGGCCAGTTGCTATGATGCACATTGACCACCAGGGGGCAGACACTCAATGCAGGAGCTGGCCCCTGGTCGTCAGTGCACTACCACAGTGGGAGTGCCGCTCAGCTGACCAGGATGAGCAGCTGCTCCCACTGTGAAGCCTGGGCCAACAGGCAGGAGCCCAGGCTGCAATCATTGCCTCCTTGCCCCAGGCTCCTCCTCCTCTCTCCCTGCCATCTCCTCCGGATGCCCACAGGCTGTGCAGTGCTGCTGTCAGGCTCACAGAGCTGACCCCGGAGACTAGGAGGTGAGTTTGTAGCCACCCTGGGACTGAGGTCTACTCTGCCACATTTTAGTGATATTGTCCCTAGGCCCGGCCCTGACCAGGTCCCCTGGAGAGGTAAATGCTCCGGCTCCATGGAAGATCCCGGACCAGGGAGCAGCCAGTCAGAGGGTGTGTCCACAGCCACTCGGCTGACCAGGATGAGCAGTGCTCCCACAGCGGGCCAATCCCCACAGGCCACGCCCCCCACCAGTGCACAAATCCCATGCACCAGGCCTCTAGTGTATGTGTGTGTGTGTGTGTGTGTATGTGTATATATATATATTGAAATATTATTTGACTAATAAAAAATGAGGAAGTCCTACCATTTGCAACAACATGGATAGATCTTGAAGGCATTTTTCTAAGTGAAATAAATCAGACAGAGAAAGATAAATACTATATTATATCACTTATATGTGGAATCTTAGAGAAAAGTCATCAAACTCAGAAAAAAAAAATCAGACTTGTGCTTATCAGAGATGGGTGGGTGGGAGGAGGAACTAAAGAACGGTGGTCAAAAGGTGCAAACTTCCAATTATAAGATACTTAAGTACTAGGGATGTAACACACAGCATGATGACTAGAATTAACACTGCTGTATAATATATAAGAAAGTTGTGAAGAAAATAAATCCTGAGTTCTCATCCCAAAAATATTTTTTTTTATTTTTATTATATTCACAAGAGGCCCAGTGCACAGAGTTGTGCACCAGTGGGGTCTCTCGGCCTAGGCTGTGGGAATTGGGCCAAAACCAGCAATCTGACATCCTCCAAGGGTCCCCAAGGTGCGAGAGGGCACTCTGCAAAGTTGCTGAGCTCCTGCATTGAGCATCTGCCCCCTGGTTGTCAGTGCGCATCATAGCTACCAGGCGAACAGTCAGCCAGTCACTTAGGCTTTTATATATATAGATATGAGATGATGTATGTTAATTAAACCTACTGTGGTAATTACTTCACAATGTATGTAAATCAAACTCCCATGCTATTCATATTAAACTTATACAGTGATGTATGTCTATTTCTCAAGAGGAAGAAAGAAACAGGAAAGGTAGAAATATGGATTTTATGTAGATTCTCTCAGTTTTTAACTCAACTTTTAAAAGCAGGAAACTGCGTAATTTGAACAAATCCCATTTGTGGGCAGAAACTGTCTCAGGTACTGCCAGCTTGTAGACTCTAGTTTAATCTCTAGTTGGAGAGCTTTAGATAAAACTAAACATCCTAAGACTAAACTGTGCTGGACTGACTGAAAATGTTCTGTCCCAGGTAGTTTCCTTGGCTCCTTGGTCAACTGCTAGTCACCCACTTTCTCCGAGACTCCCTTGGACCTCACACAGAAATGTGATAGAAAGACAAATACATAGGAAGGACTGAAGCATTCACTGCAGCCAATTTCTCTGCTGGCCATAGGAAGCTGGAATCCTTTGGAGGTGGCATCCTTCATATTTAGGCAAAGATTCCCAGCAATAGTTATACTTTAGAATCACCTGCAGAGTTTTTAAAAATTACTATTCTTCCAGGCCCCTCCAGGGTCTATTTAATTAGAATATCTGAGGATGGGGACCCCAGGCTCCAGCAGTTAGTTGAAGCTCTCCAGCTAATTCTATTGTACAGCCATGGTTGAGAGCTGCTCTATAAAAGCTTTGTAGTCCTAGAAATTCCCCTGCTAAAATGCAAAATTTATGAGCAAAAGTGAAAAAAGAAACAATTATCAGTCACTAACATTTCTAGAATGAATTCATTTATGAGATCTTTCAAACCTGGCTGGTTAGCTAGGGCAGGCGGGGGACTTCAGAGTAGTAAGGCACTTTCCATAGAAGACTAAAAGTGAGAACATGGGAAATAAGGGAGAGAGGTGAGGTGCTGGCTATCAGGGAGTAATATGAGGATTTCACAGGAATATAGTCGTGTTCAAGTTCATACTTGAGGCTAGCTCACCCACAGTCAGGAGGCACTGCCTCCCAAGTTGGAGGAACTCACCTGCTTACCCATCTTCAACCACAAAGGGGGCTGGTGTGGTGAGAGGAGATCCTGCAATACAAACAGATGCAAAGGAGACCCAGACATCTGCTTCAAGACAAAGACATGCTTGCCTTACAGGGGATACCTCCACTGCAGACTAGGGCTAAGTCAAAGGACTGAGAGTGGACACTTGGCTTCCAGACCCCTCACTTTACTCAGCAACTGGATGCCCTGGGCACATTCTTTAATTTCTCTGGCCTTCACTGTCTTTGGTAGAAGAAGCGTTGTATTCTGATCTTGAAGGCATCTCTGAGATCTGGCATTCTGTTGTCACACCCCAGGGAAATGGGTTAGTGCACTCACTCCTGGGCACACCCCATGTTCTGGTATAAAGCAACAAGCCCACAAGCCAATCACTCAGCACCGTCCTTCCAGCTGAAAATCCCTGCTTCTGAAATATCTGATTATGTCCTCTCACCTTCCTTTTATCAGGGGTTTTCCAGGGTTTCATTTCAGCAGCCTGATCTGCAACCATTGTGCTTTAAAAACAAACGGACCCAGGCCTTCCAGAAACAAGACAAATACGAATAGCAGCCAGAGAGGGAGAAGGTGCGCCCTGTTGCACAGCTGCTCTTAACAGCGCTCATGAGCCAAATCTAACTGATCCGGTAGCCTGCTCCATCCTGCTTTGCTGCTGCACTCAAATTGTCTGATGCCTCTCACCTCGGGAGGCCCACAGCGGGATGCAGGCAGTGTAGACCTGGTCTGAGGAAGAGTGGGTAAGGTAGGGCAGAAGCACCTGTCACCACCACCTGTGTGGAGACCGTCACACTGTTGCAGTTATTTCAAGGGGCTATGTGAGGATTACAGACAGCCAAGTAAGGCCAAATGTTCAAAGTGAGGAGAGCCTCTCATTTGGGGTATCAGAAGCTTATGAACTGAGAAGAGGGGCTGGGGACCCAGGAGGAAGAGGGCAGGGGACCAGAGGCTCAGCAGACAAGCGGAGGGTGATACAGACAAACAGACATGCAGGCAACTGAACTCTGAAGTGCCCGCGGTGGCTTGCAATGTGGTGAAATCACACCCAATTAAGAGCCTAGATGAAACTGACACAAATGGCCAGCAGCTCTCAATAAAAACAGGGAAAACTTTTTTCTTTCTTCAAAATCTTTATGAAATCCAATGAAGCCGGGATCCTGTGGCTGTGATTTATTGCACTGGGGAAAGCCAGAACAACCACACAACCCCTTTGCTTTTACTCCTGACAAGTCATTAGCCTCCAGACTGCCAAAGGGCCTGTCAGCAGCCCTGCCAAGGAGAAAGAAAACCCAGCTCCTTAAAAGAGCCAGGCCTTTTGCATTGCTCACCTTCTCCTTTGCCCTTAAAGACATTCTCCTTTCCTTCTGGTCTACTGTCTCTTCATGAGGAAGAC
Organism: Corynorhinus townsendii; assembly: GCA_026230045.1. Taxonomy (NCBI): domain Eukaryota; kingdom Metazoa; phylum Chordata; class Mammalia; order Chiroptera; family Vespertilionidae; genus Corynorhinus; species Corynorhinus townsendii. The sequence continues at coordinate 84,998,832 of JAPDVU010000005.1, forward strand.
AGGAAAGGGAAGACTGATGTGGCAACATGGGAGCCACAGACTAGAAGTTGGGGCCCAGCGTGCTGAGGGGCAAAGAAAGGGCCCATCCCCACCGTGGGCAAATTCTGCATAATGATCACTAATAATACGTGCCCTAAATCACTCCTGTGAATCCTCAGCTGCCCTGAAAGGTTAGCCCAGTTCACAGGGGAAACAGCATAAACTTGAGAGATTAAGTAATTCACCCAAGGCCAGGCAGACAGTGGGGAATTCAGGATTTGAACCAGCCCTGCCTGCCTCTCCGGTCCATTCTGGTGCCATCTCACACACAGTGCCTTAAATAGACCAGGGTTAGGGGTGCATCTGACACTGTTCCCAGACTACAGCAGATGTTTCATAAATACTAGATCTCTCTCTCCCTCATTTGGCAATGTCAGGGGACATTTTTGGCTTTTGCAGTTGAAGTGGGGGAGAGGTCGGTTGCTGCTCTGTGTCCCACAGTGCACAGGACAGCCCCGCACACATTGGTATGATGCCAACAGTCAACAGTGCCAAGGATGAAAATCCCTGGAATAGATAAAGTGCATATATGGTAATATAAAGCCATTGCTATTATTCCTATAGTGCCTATGATTTATCACTAGCACAAAGAAATTTCATTAAATCCATATTCTTCCTCATGTGCTCCCTGATAAAGATGCTCCTCTCACTGTCTAAATGAAAGCAAGCGCCTCAAGAGAAACAGTGGCTCCTCTTGGGTGGGGACATCTGGAGCCTGGACCCTCCCTGATACTAGGCTACTGCTGCTCCCAACTGCTGCCTCTTAAACCCTCCCTGAGAGGCTATTCGGTAGATGATAGATGATAGGTAGATAGATAGATAGATAGATAGATAGATAGATAGATAGATAGATAGATAGATAGATATAGATAATAGATAGAGGATAGATGATAGATGATAGATAGGTAGACGATGATGATGATGATAGATAGATAGATAGATAGATAGATAGATAGATAGATAGATAGACGATGATGATGATAGATAGATAGATAGATAGATAGATAGATAGATAGATAGATAGATATAGATAGATAATAGATAGAGGATAGATGATAGATAATAGATGTTAAATAAGTAGATGATAGATAGATAGATAGATAGATAGATAGATAGATAGATAGATAGATAGATATAGATATTTGTTCTGTCCCACCTAAATGTGTCATTTCCATGACTCTTTGCACTAATTTTTCTCTGAGTTCCTTCAGCTCCCTTCCCTGCCATGCTACTCCTGATCTCTGCCCAGCAAACTGATCTCCACGGACTAATTGGCCCAAGTTCACTGTCCAGTGCCTTTCAGGTGGGTCTAGTTAATGTAAGGCACCAGAAGAATGGAAAGTGGGAAAAAGGAAAGGTTTGCATGCATATTTTCCACCTCCCCACTGGGCCACACTTTGGACAATGGCTGAGTTTCTCCAAAGCCATGATACTCTGGGTGACCTCCTCTCTACAGCCACAGCTTTCAGAGAGTTCTGCTACCCTGTCCTCTGGAGTCCCGGGGCAGGGCAGGGAGGGTGGGGCAGTAATAGCCTCCCACTTTCTCTGCTGCTTGAGTCTCTCACCATTTCATGTTACTCTTCATACTCTATTCACTTGTCCATAAAGTCCCTTTATTGAGCTATCTTCAGTTAAACTCTTTGTCTGTGCTTTCTGTTTCCTATCAGGAATTTGAATGATATTCTTCCTTGATGCTTCCTAATATGCCCTAGTGCTCTGCAGCATTATATATATATAAAAGCCTAAGCAGTCATTACAACCAGATGACCAGATGACCAGACAACCGACCAGTAGCTATGTCATGTACTGACCACCAGGGGGTAGACGCTTAATGCAGGAGCTTTAATGGGAGGTTAGCTGTGGTCAGTGCGCTCCCACAGCTAACCTCCCATGGGCAGCCAACCTCCCATGGTCTCTCCCAAGGCGGCCGACCCCAATCAGGATTGGGCAAGATGGCCCTGATCGTCCTCAATTGCTGGCCAGGCGAGAGACCCCACCCATGCATGAATTGTACACCGGGCCTCTAGTTTTATATACTTAAGCTATTTTTTATGTACATAGATCCAGAGAAAAGTTTTGGGGGGGGGGGGCTTATAAAGATGCCTGAAATGCAAGACTTGAGTAACTGAATCCTTACTTAGTGCAACAGAACTAGTAGTAAATGATAGTAGAAACAAGAATAACAACAACTAAAATGTTAGTGCTTACTATGTGCAAAGAACTATGCCAGGTACTTTATATTCATTATCATACTAAGTTCACACAATCCCATAAGTTATTTCTCTTTGATCAACCACAAATGAGGAACCTGAGTCATAAGTAAAAGCTGATGACTGGCAAGTGGCAAAAGCTGAATCTGGAGCCAGGTGTGATACAAAAGCCATTAATTCTTCTATTATACCCCTTATTTATATGAATGAAATAGAATTCTTTTATGTGTTTTTTTAAATATATTTTTATTGATTTCAGAGAGAGGAAGGCAGAGGGAGAGATAGAAACATCAATGATGAAAAAGAATCATTGATTGACTGCTTCCTGCATGCTCCCTGCTGGGGATTGAGCCTGCACCCATGCCTGACCAGGATTCGAATTCTGACCTCCTGGTTCATGGATCAATGCTCAACCACTGAGCAACACTGGCCAGATGACAGAATTCTTAGTTGTTGTGGCAGAAACCCACTGAATCTTACTTGAAGATAAAAGAAAGTTATGAAGGTATTGCAGAAGCCCTCAGAATCAATATGAGCTTAACAACCATGGGACCTAAACATCTGAATTCCCCCGGCTCCATTGCAATTCCAACTATATTCTTTTTTTATTATGATGATGATGAAAAACATAAAAGATACAATTTTCCATCTTTTTTTCAATTATAGTTCACATTTAATATTATTCTGTACAAGGGGCCCAGTGCACGAATTTGTGCATGAGTGGAGTCTGGCTGGCCCACCCCTAAGGGGGCCAATGGGGCCAGGTCAGTGGGGGTTAGGGGACACAGGAGGTTAGACAGCCCCGCCCCAGATTGGGGTGGGAGGGGGCCGATCGGGGGCAGGGCCAGCCAGGGGAGGGGCAGTGGGAGGTTGGGGGGCGCAACCAGGGCCTGGATCAGGTCGATTGGCTGCCACAATACACATCATAGCAACCAGTCATTCCGGTCATTCCATCATTCCAGTTGTTTGGCTTTTATATATACTGTATAGATTAGTTTCAGGTGCACAACATAGTGGTTAGACAATCATATACTTTACACAGTGGTCCCCCTGATATTTCAAGTACCCCACTGGCCTGTACAAAGCTATTACAATATTATTATTATTTTCCTCCATTGATCTCTCCCCGGCCACTCCCACTCCCCAGCACAGAGCCGCCGCCCCCTAGTGACTGTATCCATTGGTAATGCTTAAACGCATGCATATAAGTCCTTTGGTTGATCTCTTATCCACCCTCACTGCTGTGCCTCTGAGGTTTGACAATCAGTTTGATGCTTTTCTGTCTCTGGGTCTATTTTTTGTTCATTGGTTTATGTTGCTCATTATATTCCACAAATGAGTGAGATCATGTGGTATTTATCTTTCTTTGACTGGCTTATTTCACTTAGCATAATGCTCTCCACTTCCATCCATGCTGTTGCAAATAATAAGAGTTCCTTTTTTTTATAGCTGCATAGTATTCCATTGGGTAGATATACCACAGTTTTCTAATCCATTCAACTGTTGTTGGGCATTTAGGCTATTTCCAAATCTTAGCTATTGTAAATTGCGCTGCTATGAACATAGGGATGCTTTTATATCCTTTCTGATTGGTGTTTCTTATTTCTTGGGGTATATTCCAGAAGTGGGATTACTAGGTTAAATGGGAGTTCCGTTTTTTAATTTGTTGAGGAAACTCCATATTGTTCACAGTGGCTGCACAAGTCTGCATTCCTACCAGCAGGGCACGGAAGTTCCTTTCTCTCCACCATCTCCAGCACTTATCGTTTGTGATTTGTTGATAGCCATCCTGACAGGTGTGAGATGGTACCTCATTGTCATTTTGATTTGCATCTCTCAGATGATTAGTGACTTTGAGCATGTTGTCATATGTCTCTTGGCCTTCTGTATGCCCTCTTTTGGAAAGTGTCTATATAGGTCCTTTGTTCATTTTTTTTATTTGATTGTTTATCTTCCTTTTGTTAAGTTGTATGAGTTCCCTGTAAATTTTGGAGATTAAACCCTTACCAGAGATAACATTGGCAAATATGTTCTTCCAATAAACCTGATACATCACATAAAAAAACTGAGATAAAAATCACATAGTCATATCAATTGATGCAGAAAAAGCATTTGACAAAATCCAACATCATTTCTTGATTTAAAAAAAAAAAACCCTCAGCAAAGTGGGAATTGAGGGATCACACCTCAACATAATAAAAGCTTTATATGACAAACCTACAGCCACCATCAAACTCAATGGGCAAAAACTAAAACTATTTCCTCTAAGAACAGGAACAAGATAAGATTGCCCACTCTCACCACTCCTGTTTGACATAGTACATAGCAATTAACAAAAAGAATAAATAAAAGGCATCCAAATTGGAAAAGAAGAAGTAAAACTGTCATTATTCGCATTTGACATGATATTGTACATAAAAAACCCTAAAGACTCCATCAAAAAACTATTAGACTTAATAAATGAATTTGACAGTGTAGCAGCATACAAAATTAACACCTAGAAATCTATGGTGTTTTTATAGACCAATAATGAACTTATAGAAAGAGAAATTAAAAAAACAATCCCATTTACCATTGCAACAAAAAAATTAAGATACCTAGGAATAAACTTAACTAACAAGGTAAAAGACCTGAGCTCAGAAAACTATAGGACATTGAAAAAAGAGATTGAGGAAGACATAAATAAATGGACAATATACCAGATTCATGGATTGGAAGAATCAACATCGTTAAAAGGTTCATACTACCCAAAGCAATCTATATATTCAATGCAATCCCATTAAAATATCAATGGCATATCTCACAGACCTAGAAAAAATTCATGTGGAATAAAAAAAGACCCCAAATAGCTGCAGCAATCCTGAGAAAGAAGAACAAAGTAAGAGGGATCTCAATACCAGATATCAAGCTATACTACAAAGCCACTGTCCTCAAAACTGCCTGGTACTAGCACAAGAACAGACATATAGACCAATGGAATAGAACAGAGCAGAGAACCCAGGAATTGACCCAAGCCAGTATGCTCTTTGACAAGGGAGGCAAGAGCATACAATGGAGTCAAGACAGTCTCTTCAATAAATGGTGTTGGGAAAATAGGACAGATAGAGGCAAAAAAAATGAAAGATGACCACGAACTTACACCATACACAAAAAAAAACTCAAAATGGATAAAAGACTTAAATGTAAGATGGGAAACCATAAAAAAATTAGAGCAAACCACAGGCAGCAAAATATCAAACATACAATGTAGCAATATCTTTACCGATGGAAATTAAGGAAAAAATAAATAAATGGGACTACATCAAAATAAGAAGCTTCTGCACCACAAAACAAACCATCAAAAAAAAAAAAAAACAAGAAAATCCAACTATATTCTCAATTAAATTTCCAAGGTAATTAAATAGAATTAAGGTATCCCCTGGATTATCCACTTCTCCCTGAGACCAGCTTCTTCTTGTCTGATGGGTTGCTCCATGAAGTTGAATATACCAGATGAAAAAATCTGGTGTCAAGCAAATCTAGGGCTCAGAATACAACAATTTAGCCAGTTTCTCACAGATTCATCTTTTCAATTTGCCACCAGGCAAGAAAGGGCTTTTCTCTAGTTGATCAAGTTCAGAAAATCCCAGGGAAGGTCTGTGATTGGCCCAGCTTGGGCCACAGGCCCCCCTCTTTTTAAAAAAAATAGTATAGCCACAGGAATAATAAAATTTGGATAACATATCTGTGTGGGTGGGAGAGAGATGATGTTTTGATGGGCAGGCTGCTTGAGAAACTAAGAATGAAGAGAACTAGACCAGAAGAAGGAAAAGGAGCACTAGACAAACAACCACAATAAATATACACTACAAAATCCTTGCAAGTCACCTTTGTTAATGCATCCATCTCACTCAGATATTTAAAAGGCTGATATCTGTCTTCTGCACTCAGCTAGTATTTGACCCCTTACAACCTTTTTTCTAGAAGCTATAGAAAGTGAAATGTCTGGTACCAGCAAAATGGGGCACAGATGTAATTATTAGACCATTGGAAGTCTTGGGTCTTGATCTCCCAGTGGATAAGTCTCCTAAGGTAGCACAGGGCCAAGCAGACCAAGTGATTTCAGTCTAGGCACAGGGAAGCACGTGGAGAACGACAGGCCTAATGTCCCCAGGTAGCCCTTAGAAATCCAGCGCAGAGGTAAACTGATCAGTAAAATGAGAAAATAATGCTAACAATAATAATAACAGTAGATAATAATTGACTATCACAAGGTACCAGAAACTGTTCTTAGTGCTTTGCATATATAAACTAATTTCATCCCCATGGCAACCTTACAGGGTACCTACTACAGTGAGTTTAAATAAATTGTTCAAGTTAGTGATCCAAACCAGGCAGTTTTGCTACAGAACACATATCTTTAAGTACTACACTATCCCCTGTGGGACAAAAGAATCTGGATTCATTAGAGCAAACATGAACTTTCCTAATAATTGGGTTGTTGTTTAAATTAAAAATTTAGAAAGCAAAACAACACTCCCACACTTCCCACATACTAGTACACTCACAGACATCGCCTCATTAATGGTGCAATGTCAGCAGTGAGAGGCAGGTGATGAATTTCTTAATAAACAGGACACATGAAGCATATATTGTAAAGATAACAGCTGATAAATGTGACTGCATCAACATTTAACACTCCTGCATAACAAACGGCATTATAAATAACAGTCAAAGATAAGTCACAGACTGGGAAAAGCATTGTTAATGCTCAAACCCAACAAAGGATTGAAACCCTGAATATAAAAAATCTCCTACAAATTAATAACACAGGAAAAATTTTTTTTAAAACTATGAAAAAGTATTTCACAGGAGAGGAAATCCAGAGGGTTGATAAACATATCTTAACTGCATGAGTAGTCAGGAAGACCAGAATAAAACACTAACCAGAAACCAGTCCACACTCCTCCAATTGGCAATGAAATTGAAGACTCACAAGGCCTAGTGCTGGCAAAGATGTGGAGAAACATGAGCTTCATATAATATTTGGAAGGTGGGGAAGGGATTAGGGAGGGACAGGCACAAATTCTTTGAAATACAATTTGATAATACCTGGTTCAATCCAGACATCTGTCCTACAATCACACATATGCCCAAGGAGACAGCCACAGAATATGTGTGACAGCAGTGTGTGTAATCATGAGAAATTTCAAACAACTGTACTTTAAGGACCACAGGACAATCACAAATTAATTGTGGCATAGTTCTACAATGGAAGATTCCACTGCAGTTGAAAAGAATTCAGGGAAACAATACGTATTAAAATAGATAGAAATGAAAATATCCTAGTAGTGTTTAATGAAAAAGCAAGTCACAGCATGATATGAAGAGTTTAATACTAATTTTGTAAATGCTAGTTTATATACAATATATACAGTATAAATTGCAATATACAAATAATATTTATATACAGTACATAAATGTTAGTTTATCTATATATATAAAAGCCTAAGAGACTGAAATGACCGGTTGCTATGATGGGCACTGACCACCAGGGGGCAGACGCTCAATGCAGGAGCTGCTCCCCTGGTGGTCAGTGCACTCCCACAGCCAACCTCCCCTAGCTGGCCAACCTCCTGTGGTCCTTTGTCCTGGCTGGCAGGCCCCAATTGCCCAATCAGGGCTGAACCGGGGGTGGTGGCACTGGACGCGGGGAACCGGGGGTGGGTGGCAGTGGACATGGCCCCTTTCCCTGAGGGGCTGAGGGCCGGCTCCCTCCTAAGAGTTGGAGGCCAATCTCCCGTGCCCTGTCTCTCCCCCTGGCCAGCAGGCCCCAATCAGCTGGCTGCCTGCCCACCATGGTAATGGCATGGCAGCAAGGGAAGGAGGAGGGGGAGGGCAGGGAACCTCATGGTGGCGGGGTACCAACGATGGTGGCGTCGGCATCTGACATCTGTTTCTTCCGTGCCTGGCCTAGCAACCATCACCTCCTCTCCAGTCCAGCCCTGATCAGCCTGGCCCCTATTGGCCCTGATTGCCAGCCAGGCCTAGCAACCCCACCCATGCACCAGGCCTCCAGTATTTGTATAAATATATATTTAATTTTAATCAAATCCTATCTAATAAAAGAGTAATATGCAAATTAACCATTACTCTGCTACACCCACAAGCCACGCCCACCAGCCAATCAGTAGTGAGTATGCAAATTAACCCAACCAAAATGGCTGCAGCCATGGAAAGAGCAGGAGGCTTGGGTTTCCCTGGCAATGGAGGAAGCTAAGCTTTCCGCACACCTTGGCCAGCCCAGGCCTCCACTCAAGGCTACAAAGTATCAATTATAGAAGATAAATAAATTCCAACAAAAATGGCAGCAGCCATGGAGCTGGAGAGAGCAGGAGGCTTGAGTTGCCCCCAGCGATGGAGGAAGCCAAGCTTCTGCAGCCCTGGCCTGCCTTGGCCTCCACTCAAGGCTACAAAGTATCAATTATAGAAGATAAATAAATCCCAGACCCCAGGGCCTCTGCTTGGGTCGCCAGGGGCATGGCCAGCCTGAAAACCACCACAGGCCTCTCGCCCATGCCCCAAGGGAACCCCTACCCTGATCTGGGACACCCTTCAGGGCAAACCAGCTGGCCCCCACCCATGCACCCGGCGTCTATCCTATCTAATAAAAGAGTAATATGCAAATTGGCCATCACTCCAACACACAAGATGGCTGTCCCCGTGTAGTCAAAGATGGCTGCCCCCATGTGGACACAAGATGGCCACCACAAGATGGCCAGCAGGGGAGGGCAGTTGGGAAGGATCAGGCCTACAAGGTAGGGCAGTTGTGGGCAATCAGGCCAGCAGGGGAGGGCAGTTGGAAGGAACCAGGTCTGCAGGGGAGGGCAGTTAGGGGTGACTAGGCAGGCAGAGGAGGGAAGTTGGGGGCGACTGGGCCTGCAAGAAAGGGCAGTTGGGGAGGACCCAGGCCTGCAGGGGAGGGCAGTTAAGGGCAATCAGGCTGGCAGGGGAGCAGTTAGGCATGAATCAGGCTGTCAGGGGAGTGGTCAGGGGGTGATCAGTCTGGCAGGCAGAAGCAGTTAGGGGCAATCAGGAAGGCAAGCAGGCAAGAAGTTGGGAGCCAGTAGTCCTGGATTGTGAGAGGGATGTCCGACTGCCCGTTTAGGCCTGATCCTACCTGGATCGGGCAGTCGGACATCCCTTGAGGGGTCCCAGATTGGAGAGGTTACAGGCTGGGCTGAGGGACACAACCCTGTGCACGAATTTCGTGCACTGGGCCTCTAGTAATGTTGATAAAAGAATTAAAATTAGCTTAATAATGAAGGTTGAAGAGTGAGAGTGCCATTCAAATGCATCCGTTCACCATGCAAACCTCTGGTAGAGCTAAAGGGGGGATTATGCACAATCAGGTAGAAAGGCCCTGCCCCTTCCTAGCTCTGTGACCATTGTCTGCTTCAATTTCCTCTTGAGGAAAAGCCGAATAATATCATTCGCCTTTCATTGTTGAAGAGAGGAAAAAATGATATAATGTATGTGAAATCATATATAGAACTTCCAAAATAGTAAGTATTCAGTAAATGAAAGTGTCTATATATTGATATCTTCAGATGAGTGTTTATCTGTATGCATTTATCTCTGTCCATATGGTTATTTATCTCTATGTATTGATATACATTTCTCCAAGCAGTCTTGAAGCTGCCCAAGAATATTCAGGGGAAGAAATAATGATTAGATTTATCAAGCGAAGATTTCCAGGTTGCCTTTCTGACTCGAGGCAAGTGAGGACTTGGCACAGTTTTCAGTTTTCACAGTTACAGCAATTTCGATATCCCCACCATGGCAGCGCCTGGAGATACCTCTTTGTCAGTGTTCTTCTGGTTAGCTTTCTTAAATGTCTGGGCCTCTCCTATTATGCTTACAAAATGCTCCTGGGTAGTGTGCTTGAAATTGAAAAAGTCCAGGAAACAAGATCACCTATCATTTTCCTCATGCTCTCATTAGCAACCAGTATATTCTACTCCAGGGGCTCAACCCTGACTTCACTGGGTCCTTGAATCCCATGACCCAAACACCAAGTCCCAGGCCCTCCTTTAGCCTAAATCTCTCTGACTCCTATGCCCATTGCTGACTCACCAGTGTTGATTCAATTGTCCAGAGTTTTCACTTTTACTCCTTATTATTAAGTAAATAAAAGTCTTAGTTCAAAGTTAGGCTGTGCACTAAATGCAATCTTTACATTTTCTGTAACTAAACTTTAGTCTTTTTTTTTTAATATATTTTATTGATTTTTTTTTTTTTACAGAGAGGAAGGGAAAGAGATAGAGAGTTAGAAACATCAATGAGAGAGAAACATCGATCAGCTGCCTCCTGCACACCCCCTACTGGGGATGTGCCCGCAACCCAGGTACATGCCCTTGACCGGAATTGAACCTGGGACCTTTCGGTCAGTAGGCTGACGCTCTATCTACTGAGCCAAACCGGTTTCGGCGAGTCTTCTTTTTGACACCCTATTCCACAAGAATAGCAAAACAATTTCTGTGAGCTTGGAGTTGTCTCTCTTCCAGAAGGATAATCTATCTTATTAGCCCTCAATCTGTATGATCAGGTAAATGCTGAGTCCCATCTTATCCCACCCACTGAACCCCTCAGTTCCAGCTACTCCTGGGGCCCTTGGGTGTATAAGAAACAGTCTGCTGCTTCTAGGCTGGCCTAGTTCCCAGGGAACCCTGAATTCCCATAGAAGACCTCTGCTTAGACTCACCACATGCCCTTCTCTCCTCTAGGCTTTACCTCCTAACAGAGGATGGGTCCTCTCTACTCTTGGATCCCACAATCTATCTTGGGTTCTTATCTGAACTTCAGCCTTTAACACTATATAAGAGACCCACCATCTTCCCATTTCGCATCACCTCCCCTCTATTCTCTTTCCCTCAGACTGGAGTATTATTTTCCAGTCTCTAAATCTGGGAAGAATAACAATTGATTAGTATTCTAAATGGCTCATTTCATTCAAAATGCCATGTGTGTCTAAGTCCTGATGTGTGTGTGTGTGTGTGTGTGTGTGTGTGTGTGTGTGTGTGTGTGTGTGTGTGAAAGTGGAGGAGGTGTGCTTCTATCAGTATTACTAATTCCTTTTATCACATGCATTTCTTGAGTTCCCACAGGGTTCCAGGCATGCTGGTAAGCACTTGAGATATAGAGGTGAATAGAAAAAGCTTCTGTTCTCTACACATTTCCAGTCTAGATGTGAAAACAAGTAATTACGATACAATATGGTAAGAGCCATAAAGAAGTACTTGTCAGATCAAGGAGGAAGAGTTCAGTTCATTGGTGGGTAGGGATGCTGTCTTAGTTTGGACTGCAATAACAAAGTACTATAGACCACATGGCTTGTAAGAACAGAAATGTATTTCGGGAAGTGTAATATCAGGGTGCCAACATGATCAGGTTCTGGTGAAGGCCCTTTTCCAGGTTACTGGTGGCCAATTTTTCCTTGTGTTTTCATCTGGTGGCGAGCAGAGAGAACTCTCTGGGGTTCCTCTTATGAGGACATTGGTCCCATTCATGAAGGCTCCACATTCATAATCTAATTTCCTCTCCAAGGCCTCACCTCCAAATACTTTTTACATTGGGGGTTCGAATTTCAATATATGTATTTGGGAGGACATAAACACTCAGTTCATTGTAGATGGTGTGGGAGATTCAGAAAGTCTTTCCAGAATGGGTGCTGAAAAGCCCCCCCTAAAGTATCCCTTCCTTCTCCTTTCTGTAGGCACTGTCAGTCATACCCACAAAACGTCATTAGCATTTCCACACTGGGATTGCTACTGAAGCAAGTCCTAAGAATAAATTCTTAGCCATGTTAAGGGATTATGTTATCAAGAAGGAGTAACACATTAGCCTACAAATATACTAGGAGGATTTATTTAAGATTAATTATTAATACAACCCATCTTCACCTAGTAGAGACTAAAAAGTTGAAGGAGGGCCAGGTCTTAATTGAAGAGGAAACAGAGAAAGAGTTGAGCATGGGCACTATCTTAGGTTGACTTCCTTAGACGCAGGGGCCTATGACAGAGATTCTTATTCAAGTGGCTTATGGGAGAGTGCTCTCAGAGCAAGGGAAACAAGAGAGCACAGGGAAACAAGTTAAACACGGATGTGGTCTCCACTAAAGATGAACTTTGGTCTGAGGCAAGAGGAAGCAGAGAAGGGAGACAGTGCTGCCGGTAGAGGAGACTCCCATTGGCTGAGAGGGAGACGGTAGTGAGTGGTTCTCAGGCACCCCTTGCAGCAGGGGATGAATGCCCATCACCCACATGTGGTCACCAACAGCATTTGCTACAGGCCAGGGACCAGCAGGTAGGCTGGGGTCCCCTAGCAGGGGAGGTCCAGACAGGGTACTCAGTGCAAGACTTGGAATACAAAATGGAGAACAAAGCCAGGAGAGGAAGAGAAGACTATAATGGTGTGTGTGTGTGTGTGTGTGTGTGTGTGTGTGTGTCCTCACATCATGCAGCTGTGATGTCTCTCCCATCAGCCTGGGAGATTCCTAATTCCCTAAAAGACTGTCATTTCTCCTGTGGTAGCTCCCTGAGAAGAGGGGGTATTTCCCACTTCTTGTTCTGCACTTGCCCAACATTCAGACTAGAAAAGCCTTAAGAATCCAGCAGTAAGAAGCATGATCTCATTTCTTCACTGTGATGGCGAGATTCCACCTCTTCGCTTCCCCAGAAACAAAGGGCTGTCAATGATCCCTGCATCCACTACTGGCCCCTGGCCCTGACAGGCATTTTGCCTTTGCTGTCTAGCAATGCTGGCACTGCCTGGAGCATGGCACTTATACCAAAACCACACAATGGGCAAGGGGTGGGTGCTTCCAACCCTCCCCTCCAATAGTTCCCTGTGCCTTGTCCTCAGCAGTGCCAGCCTTGGAAGGCTGCTGGGAACCATATCAGGCAGCCCAGTTCTCAGCCGGATAGAATTACTGTTGTGCTGGGGGGCTTTTCCTCCTGAAGCTTGGCCTTGGCCTTGGCCAAGCTTCAGGAAAAGCCAAATAAAATGCAGAGATTGGCTAGTTAGGTTTCTTGGGGACTAATGGATCTGTAAATGAATGTTTTTTAAAAAATTGTCATTGCATGTGTAGGTAGGAACCATGGTTGATAAAGTATGCCCAACCAGTCCTGGCACTTCCTGAGCTAGACCAAGTTCTTTCTTTCTAAAATAAATAGTAACTATTTTCCCAATTCAAATAAATTGCCAAATTCAAATAAATTAACAGATACAATCTTCTCCATTTACATCTTTCCATTATACTTTCCTATACCTCCATTGCCTAGTTTTTAGCTGGTAAATGCTCCTAAGCAACAAGATACATAAAGCAAGTGTCAACTGGCTGTTAACAGAAGACTTTGGGAAAAGCCATCTATGTTAGGTTCCTGCTTACTAAGTGTGTGATCATGGTGCTAATTTCATATCCTATTGAAAGATATTAAAATAATAACTGCCATTTGTAGCCATGCCATGCTCTTAAGCCTCAAGACGCTAGATGCTTTAACTCTAGCATTCTCACATGTGATTGAATATTATCCTTATTTTACAAATAATTACAGAAATAGATAAATAAGGTGAGGCACAAAGAGTCTCAAGTTAATAAAATATTTACACAAAAACATATTTAAGGTGATAAGGGCATGTAACAAAGAGGCCTGAATTGGTCTGAATGATCAGTTCAGGGGTCCCTGAGGAAGTGATATTTGAAACAGGTTCTGATGGAGAAGACAATGGAGAAGGGAGCCAAGGGAATTACATTTTCAAAACCCAAGTTAAATAGTGCAACTGCTTTGGAAAACAGTCTGGCTGGTCTTCAAAAGGTCATGCATGGAGTTACCATATGACTCAGCAGTTCTACTGCTAAATATCTACCCAAGAGAAATGAAATTTTACCTTCACACAAAAGCTTGTGCACAATGTTCATACAGTATCATTCATAATCGCAGCAAAATGGAAATAACCCAAATGTCCATCAACTGATGAGAGAATAACAATGTAATATATCCATACAATGTGATATTATCCAGCAATAAAAAGCAATGAAGTACTGACACAACAACAAAGATAGACATCAAGAACATTATGCTAAGTGAAAGAAACCAGTCACAAAAATCACAAAAAATCACATATTGTATGATTCCATGTACATGAAATGTCCAGAATGAGCAAATCCACAGAGACAGAAAGTAGTTATGTGGTTGCCAGGGCTGAGGTGTAGGGGAACTGGGGAGTGACAACTGAGAGTGTGGGATTTTGGAGGGAATAGAGACAGTGAAAATGTCCTAAAACTAAATATGGCTGCACAAATCTGTGAATATATAAAAAACTGCACACTTTAAGTGGATACTGGATGGTATGTGAATTATATCTAAATAAAGTTGTTATAAAAACAAACAAAAGGAAAAACGTGTGCTATGACAAGAGAAGAGGTCAGTGAGGTGATTTCACCACCTAGGGAGGAGTTCGGTCTTGAAGCCTTATTCCTGGTTCTCTCTGCCTACGTCACACCTGACCCGGTGACTCCTCTCATATCAAATGAAAGTGCTCACCCTCTCTTCCTGAAACCAACCCAAGGAACCCACTCTTTCCATGTCCAACCTCTTCCCAAAAGTGGCTTCAGTAAATTGAATCCTACCTAAGATGGAAGTAGAACTGTCCAGCTAAAAAAGCTGAAGGTGAAACTCAGGGCTCAAGTTATATTCAAGACCTTCGTGACTTCGGAACCTTCCACTTGCTGGATCAGGTTACTTGTCTGGTTTGCTGCCTGATCAGCGCATAGTTGGCAGGAATGCGGTATTTCAAATGGAGAATGAAGTCAAATGCAACCCAAATTGAAGAACAGGCTCTGAGCAAAGCCTCTTTCTGAAAGATCATTTTATAAAGCTAGCAAGAAATGATAGAAGAGAGAGAAGCAGTGAGAGCAAAAATTCTGGTCAGAGACAATCCCAACCTAACACTGTAAATCTTTCTAGAAAACTTTACTTCCCCCACATACATGTCACCCAGAATTTCTTTTCTTCCTGGTCTTTCTATTTTCTAACTCAGAAGAAATTCACCTTCTTGATGTTTTTCTCAGATTGTTAGCATTTGATGGCATTTGGTATTCCATGAAGACTAGAGAGGCATACCTCCAAGCAGCTTCCAGATAGTGGAGGACACAAAAGTGACCCGTGAGCACTATTACACACATAGGGGGAGTGAGAGCCTTGGGCTCCAGCAAACTTGAGGACAGGGACAAGTGCTGACCAGCCGTAAGTTTTTCATCCAATAGGTTGTCGCCTTTCTGAGATTTCTATCATTAGAGTCAATTTAGGGTTTAAAGTTCCTCTAAACTCAATGAAAAAACTTCATGCTTTGCCCTTTACTGTCTATCCTGAATGCGAGCACAGAGTAGTCATCATGGCCTATGTTCAAATCCCTACCACATTACTTTTCCTTAATGCCCTGGCTGCCACTTCAGCCATTACCTCTGTGGCTAAATTGAGCAGCCCATATGCAACACCTTGCCTACTGTTCTCACCCCCACCCCACTCCCATTCAGCCACCATTCACTCTGTTCACATTAAATAATGATTTTCAATGTCCTTCTCCCTTTTCCTATTCACAACCCTGCCAGCAGCATTTCTTAATGCAAACAGTAAAAGCTGAATTACAAGCGTGATCCAATTTTGCTCTGCATAATTAGTGGATTAGACATCAGAGAAAATCCACTTATTTTCACAGCTCATCCAGCTTCCCATCTCCAACTTCCCACTCCACGAACAATGACCACACACACACACACACACACACACACTCATACTTAAAGGCTCTGGGAGCACAAAATGAGAAACAGTTTATTTCTAAAGGACAATTACAACTACCAAATTAGTTTTTAAATGACTCCAAGTATAATCCTTTCTCAACTGGATTTTTTTCCCTCAAAAAACAAAGTTGGGGATCTAAACTACAGCACCTGAGTCAAAGTATATCATTGAAGGCTGCAATATTTTTGCCAGAGATTTTAGAACAAACCCTTAATAGCTGAAAAACACCAAGCCATGCAGGTTTGTGTCAGCTCAGTTTCTGGTATCAATTGTTCGTATCCACCAGCTATATAATATTGAGCAGGTTCCTTAAATTTCCGCATCTATTTATTAATCTCTAAAATGGGCATGGTTGTGAGACTTAAATGAGGTAATACCTATAAAGTGGAACAGTGCCTGGTACATAGTAAATATTAAAAAATGTTTTGCATTATTATTCTATGTCTAGAGCCCAGATGAAAAAGACAGGCATCCTCACCATGTGCCCACCATCCAGATATCAATGCTGACACGTACACGTAAGGAACTGTTGGACATTGAAATTGGGACTCAAACATTTTTTTGTTTTGTCTTGTTTTGTTATTATATGTTTATTTCCAGTCTGCAAAGGCAAAACTTTTTAAAGGAAAGAAATGGTGGGAAAAAGATACAGAGGCAAAGAAGCATTGAACAGACTGTCAAACTGCATTGGGAAGATAGGGGAGGTTGGGCGAGGAGGGCTGTAAGAGACCAACCAAAGGACTTGTACGCTTGCATATAAGCACAACCAACAGATATAAGACACTGGGGCGGGGGGGCAGGGTGGGCAGGTGAAGGCATGTCCTGGGGGGTAGGGGAGGTCGGGGGGAGAACAAGGGGGGAAAAAAGGAGACATATGTACTACTATTTGTAATACTTAAAACAATAAAAATAAAATAAAATAAAAAAGACAGGCATCCTCAAACCAACCTCCCCATGCTCACCCTGCACATGGGTTTAGAATCAGGGATCAGGACTGGCAGAGACCCTGGCCCCACCCTATGCATCTGGAAAGGCTCACCAACACATGGTCCATCCACCCAGCATTGCTGTGTCAATGACTCTTTCAAAGACTTTCTCAAATGGTCAATTTGCATATTCCCTCTTTATTAGATAGGATAATTACTAAGGGTGTGAAGCACAACACGATGACTACAGTAACTAACATTGCTGTGTGGTATATTAGGAGGTTACTAAGAAAGTAAGTACTAGAGTTCTCATCACAAAGAAAACACATTTTTTTCTTTTTTTGTGTCTATATCTGATGATGGATGTTAACTAAACTTATTGTGACAATAATTTTGCAATATATGTAGGTAAAATCATTATGCTACACACCTTAACTTTTGCAATGCTATATGTCAATTATATGCCAATAAAAGTAGAATATAATAAACAAAGTAGATTTCTTGTAGACCAAGGGAGAAAAAAAAACAAGCTTTGAAAAGCTGGAACTGAATGAGCAATGAGAACTGCTTCCATCCCCTCCGGCAAGAAGAGCCAGAGCATCCTGGTGGAGAGCACAGGTAACACAGAAGAAGCTTTCTTCCCAGTGAACCTTAGAATCTAGAATAAATAAACTATGCATGCAAGTGCTCAACACTGAGGCTGACATGAAGAAGGCAACTAATAAATGTCAGCTCCCCATTGCTCTGCTAATAATCGGTTTCACTTGCACTTCAGCCAGTGGAGAGTTTTTCCTAGGACACAGGTTTGAGGCCTGTAAACATGGCAGACCTCAAGGGAATGGAACCTTGAAACCTTAACTCCATAAGTCAAATCCACCCACCTACCTCTCTCCTCAAGGAATGTAGCTAACTCTACTCATGTAAAACTGAAAGAAGAAAAATGACACAGAGAAATTGGTTCATGTCAATAAGTGATCTGGTTTGTGTGAAGAAAGCCACATTTTCCCCCTCTAATAACAGTGGAACTTAACAAAGGTTTTGTCTAAACACAATTAGTTATATTCAGAACATTACCATACAAACAACAACAAAGGAAAAGATGAGTTGGCTGATTCTTTTCAGGTGATTCAGAATCATTTAGATAACGGCCTGCAACATTTTTCTGTAAAGACCAGGTAATAAATATTTTATGCTTTGTAGGCCCTACAGTCTCTGACACCAGCACTCAAGCTGTGCCATGGTCGTGTGAAAACTGCCACAGACAGTACACAAATGAACGAGCTTGGCTGTGCTGGGAAAAAAAAAACTTTATTTATGAACACTGAGATTTTAATTTCTTATAAATTTCACATATTTCACAAAATGTTAATCTTCTTTTGATTTTTCCCTAACCATTTAAAAATATTTTTAAATAATTGTTAGCATACAAAGCTATATAAAAGCAGGCAGTGGACAGGATTTGGTGCATGGTCCTTTACTTACCAACCCTGACTTAGACACCTGGACCTTAAAAAATTCTCAGAAAATATCTGGTCCATCCCCTATACATTGTAGCAGCACAGAGAAAAAGTGACTTATCCAAGATGAGCTGGGTCTCTCATACCAACATGAGAGGCTCCTGATGGACTATTACTTGGCCATAAAAAATAATATCTTACCATTTGTGACAGCATGGATGGGTCTAGAGAGTATTATGCTGAGAAAAATAAGTTAGAGAAAGACAGATACCATATAATTTCACTTATATGTGGACTCTAAAGAACAAAATAAACAAACAAACAAAATTGAAACAGATGCATAGATACAGAAAACATACTGATGGTTACCAGAGGGGAAGGAGGTTGGGAGGTTGAGTGAAAAAGGTGAAGGAATTAAGTACAAATTGGTAGTTACAGAATAGTAACAAAGGTGTAAATTACAGATAGGAAATATAGTCAATAATATTATAATAACTATGCATGGTGCCAGGTGGGTACTAGAAATATTGGGGGGAACACTTTGCAAAGTATATAATCGTCTAACCACTGTGCTGTACATCTGAAACTAATACAAAATATTATTAAGTGTAAACTATAATTGAAAACAGAAAATAAATAAGTATGTCTATTAAACATCAGACAATTACTGACTTGAAAATGGAAAAAAATTAACCTTTTCAAATGCTACTGCTACATCCAGTGTCAGAAAATGAGCTTAGCAGTCCTTCCACATTCTGCATTTTTAGTTTACTCTGTCATTTTATAACCCAGTCATGAGACAGCTGTGTTAAAGATCCTTGGAAATGAAATATGATGGGTGACTTTGTGTCACAAGGACCAAAATAGCGTGTTCACCACTTGAATCTAATTTATTAGGAAACATTCTGAATCATTGAAATGTGTCTTCCGCCTTAGGAAACTATAACAGACAGCACTGAAACTTCACCTGCACACAGAACCTAAGCAAATAAAGACGACAGAATGTAAACGGTGATTTTCTCTTTTAAAAATTGCTTTACATATTTTAATTCTTATATTTCCCTTGGGGAGTAGATATTTTGGTCACAGAGTTATCCAATTAAAATGAACACTCTCTGCTTCATCCTTTAGGCGAGGACAGCTGCCAGCTGCTAAGTTTCATAAAGCTTTCATCTTGTCCATAAATATTTAACAAGAACTGGTTGGTATACAAGTGAGAAATCAAAGAGAGGATCTGGAAATAACCTCTGTGCTGTGGGAAAGCCGAATAAAACAAAAGCCAAATGACCACTGTCCTCCATTTTTATTGAAACAACCATTCAAGTATTTCTGAGTATTTTGATCATTCTTTTAACCTGCTTGTCCTAACAAATGTACAAAAATAGGAAGGTTATAGAAAGACATTAAATGTGACTATCTGTGCCCTTTTCTCCAATATCCTGCCATTTGTTTCTGAGGCAGACTTTCATGTTTCCATGGAAACTCATAGTGAAGTTCTCTAAGCACTTTAGCAACATTTGAAAATATAGACTGCTCTTTTTCATTTTTGTCTAGACACATGTACACACACACACACACACACACACACACACACATAGATATATATTCACACATGTGGACCTACATACTCATACTCACACCTACACACAGACCACCACTGCCAACCACCTCCATTCTGCACATCATTATCACAATATCCCAAACAGGCTAAAAACTCAGAGTAACTAATCACAAATAGGCAAAGGAGTCATGGCCTCTCTTCTTTGACCTGAAAAGAGAATGCTGCCATTTGCCTTGAAAGGCATTTTAGGCTTCCTCCCCTTCCCTCTCACCACCCAATTCCATCTTGCAAGCCTGAATATTTGAGGTCATCTTCACGTCCACATCCTTCCAGGCAGAGGCCCCTCATGAGTTTTCCTTGTTCATTGTCTTTCATATGGGACCATCGAGTGTTCTAAAGAATGGAGAGGTTATGCCACTGGCAGAGATCTCAGAGACCAGGTTTTCCCCACTTGCCTTAATAACTGACAGACTCAATAAGTAACAAGATTGAGCAAACTGGTAATCACAAAATAGTCACAGAGATGTTAAATATAGAATAGGGAATATAGTTAATAATCCTATATAATAAAAGCCTACTATGCTAAGTGCCCACCATTTGTTCAACCATTTGACCAGTCGCTATGATGCACACTGACCATCAGGGGGCAGATGCTCTGACCAGTAGGTTAGCTTCCGGCCAATCGGGACTGGGTGAGACGGGCCTGATACGCCCTGGACAAATCCGTGCACCGGGCCGATTTCGGCCCGATCCCCGCAGGCATGCACTGGGCCTCTAGTGTTGTAATAACAATGTATAGTGTCAGGTAAGGACTGGAAATATCAGGGGAACACTTTGTAAAGTATATTATTATTTAATCACTATACAGTACAATTGGAACTAATACAAAATAATATTAAATATAAACTGTAATGGAAAAATAAAATTCTTTAAAAGACAAAAAATGAGCATTCCTTACTATTAAGAAATTATCTGAAGCTAACTGAAATCTCTCAACTGTTCTTTAAACTCACTTGATTGTGTCCTTACTCCATTATTATAAGAAATAAAAATTTGGTGCCAACCATTTCATTTATATCAGGGTTTGGTACATGAAAGACAGATCCAAAAGAAAGGAGAAAAGGCAGGAG
Source organism: Corynorhinus townsendii (assembly GCA_026230045.1). Lineage (NCBI taxonomy): Eukaryota > Metazoa > Chordata > Mammalia > Chiroptera > Vespertilionidae > Corynorhinus > Corynorhinus townsendii. The sequence goes on from JAPDVU010000005.1 coordinate 85,019,996, forward strand.
GGAGGGAGGAAGAGAGAAAGTATTAACTGATGTATCCTTATCTCAGTAATTCTGAACACTCAAGTTGTTATCCTCACTTCTTCAGAAATACATTTTCCACTGTTTTTATTCTATCTTAGGTTTCTTCTATCTCAACTTCAGGATTTTCTAATTCTGGACACCCCAGAGAACCCAGACTCCTTACTGTGAGGGAGCCTTTGAGTTGCTACCCTGTAACAGTTGTCTATTCTGATTATGTTCCTTTATACTGTCCACTCAACACTTGAATCATTTACTCAAAAAATACTCAACAGAGTAAATTGTGTACTAGGTACTGTTCTATGCACTGGGTTTATAAGCAGTGAACAAAAGTGATACAAATCCCTGCCTACTCAGAGCTTACACACCTCCTTAGACTTAATCTGGGCTGGCTCTGATTCCATGCCTTCTCCAGTCCACCTTGACTTGTGGCTCAGCCTCCCATTTACGATCCCAATCTTTCCCATCTCCTATTGAATGCCGGTATTGATTTTTCACTCCCTGGACTCTAGACTCTTCTACAAGTAGAATGTTGTCCGCAGGCACTTGAATAACTTGGGAAGACAACCGTCATCACAATAGTTTTTTAAAATTTTTATATATTACATTTTTTGTGTGCCAGGTATTGTTTAAGTGCCTTACATGTATTAATTTATTTAATCTTTCAACAATTCCTAAAATGAGAAAGCAGAACTTTAGCTCCTTTTACTGACCAATTGATGATAGTGAAGTTGTAACATGTCCAAATTCACCTGCTGAAAAGTGACAAACCTGGCTTTGCCTTCCTGTACTTGACAACTTGGCTTCTCATTTGCTCCAAGTATTCTTGTTGCCTTTGGTTATGTTTCTGCCCAATTTCCTTTTTCCCAAGATCCTTTGAAATGTGTTCCTTGCCGCACAAACTATCTGTCACTCAGTGTCCTTCTTTCATATCTCCAATGAAACTTTTCAGTGGCTCTGGGCCAAGGACAACACCTTGCACGTACCATTTATTCCATCACAGCTTGATGAAGATGAAGATATCTAGGATCCATTTTGTCAAACTGCAAAGAACCAGTGCTCATGCATGCACCCTACATCTCCGTTCTGCTGTTGTAAAAGGTGTTTGGATTTTACTATCTCCTCCCATATGGCGCTTCATTATATTGTCCACAGGACATCCTCTATCCTTGACATATCTCATCCCTCATGTAATGATGATTACCAGCCTCCCAGTCCTCTAACTACTCTAGGGAAGTTTCTTACACATCTAGGTTTTGTTTTATTTATCACTTCTCTCTGCCCTTTCTTGCCTTAATTAAACTCAGCCTCAGGACATAGGAAACTAGAGAACTTTTTTTTTTCCCTTTGATGCAAGTGACATTGTTTCCTGGAGACAATAAAGGGTTCCCCCTCCCCCAAACTCACTAGTTATATCTCAAACACTCATGGTCCTGTGTTTTGCCATTTCTGCTTGACTGAGTTTTGAAGGTTTGATTTACATTTTAATAGTTTTTGATCCAAAGGGAGGAAATAAATGGGAAATGGTCATCATTTTCCTCTCATTTACCATCAGCTCCTATCATTTTTCCAAAGCACTGAAAAGCAGCTATTTTCTCATTCAGAACAATCTTCACAATTTATAAGAAAGGCCCTTTTTGTTATTTTCATAATTATATGGATGGAAAAAATTTGCCTGATGATAACAATTGTCACTATACAATCTGTGAGTTATAAGAAAGAAAAGCCAGCAGGTCTCCAACCTCAGCAAGTGTATGTTTACCTATTAGTATGGCTTGAGGGCTCACCACAAATTGTGGCTGTCTTCCATTCCCCCGATTCTCATTCACAACAACAACAAAAATACTGTTCTTGGGATTATATAAACTAATTAATATCAGTACAAATGAAGATACTGAAGCAGCTAGTGATCACACTCAAGACAAAGGTGATTCCCTCCCCAATTCATTCCTCTTCCACATGACAGTCAGAATGAGCATTCTAGAATATTGTGCTACTATTCTGTAAAAAAACCCTCATGGTGGCCCTTGTCTTCAGGCTGAAATCTAGGCTCAGTAGCCCGACAACAAGTTCCTCTATCATCAAACCCCGTGGCCTCTCCAGTCTCACCTCTTATACACCTTGTGGTCCCACCATCCTAGAACCACATCCCTCCACTGCAGTGATCAGCCCCACCTTCCTGCTCCTTCTTGAGTTGGCTAATTCTTTTCCCCCAACAGGACTCAGCTCAGGTGTTACATTCATAGAGAAGCCCTTCCTGACTGTCTATCCTAGCCTGCTCTCACTCCAGGGTGATCTTGAGCTTCTCACCTTCATGGCTGTAAATGTAATGGTTATCATCTTCCTTACTCACTATTATCCTCTCAGAAAAAAAGGGTTTTCATTCATGTTGCTTCAATGGCTCCCCAAAATAATGTAATAATCTAATAAGTGGATAAACAATAGAATAGATAATTCTAAGAATGAATAAAGAAATAAAGAGCAAAAGTAGAGTAGAATCACCCAAAATTACCATCCTAAGGGTCACAATTTTCTAAGGGCCTCTCCTGATTGTAGGGACCAGAAAATCCAGCAGCTACCTGGAAGTGCCCTATAAACCTAATGACCACAACGTGGCTGAGTCCCAGGAGAGTCTCAACATTGCAGTATTTGAGTCTTAAAGGGCAAGTCCCCAGCACTTTGCCAAGAAGACAAGCTATTCATTGTAGCTGTAACCACCCAAGCCATTGAGGCCCATTAAGGTTCCTTGGAGCCAGCATGGATCGCTATGGAGAACTTCCTCAGCCCAGCCAGAGGCCAAGACAGTCCTTCTTCCAGCAGCCTCCTGACCAGTCCTTTGAAATTGTCACTTCCTATTTGAGAATGAAGACATGCAAATCTTGAATCTGCTACCAAGAAACTAATTCTCAATTATTCATGGCAGTAGGGGGACAGCCTGGATAACTCAACTTGTCCAAAGATCTAGGCATCATCATCAACATGACCATTATCAAAAATGTGATTTTTATGAAAATCACAGTGTCTAAGAGAATATGGCACAGGTCTTGAAAGAGCATACAAATAACCACAGAATGGAAAAGATATTTTGGAGAATTTTGTCATTCAGAGGTTGATGTCCTTAATATTTGTTTCTAGGGAAAAAACAGTAAGATTTTATTTTTTAAAAGAGAGCAGAGATAAACTTTCACTTCTTGGGAGATGTAATAGATATCCTTTCCCTTGTCCTCCCACTAAGTACAGCTAAAACTGACAATATATATAAAACAAACAGGAAGGTGCTAAAAGGTGAAGGCAAAAACACCTCAGCACCTGAGGAATGTCACAGTGGTGAGCTATTGGATTTTCTTTTTGCCTCATATCCTATCTAATTAAAGAGTGATATGCAAATTAACCATCAATCCATTACACTCACAAAGCCATGCCCACCAGCCAATCAGGAGTGAGTATGCAAATTAACCCAACCAAGATGGCTGCAGCCACAGAGAGAGCAGGAGGGAGGCTTGGATTTCCCGGGTGATGGAGGAAGCCAAGCTTTCCGCACACCCTGGCTGTCCCAGGCCTCCACTCCAGGCTACAAAGTTTCAATTATAGAAAACAAATAGAGTGAGCACCAAAGCCCCACTGAAACAAGTCCTGCCCCATAAGCGTGTCTTCAGCGCAGCACTTCTTCCATTATAGACACAGGGAGTGCTCACAGCTAATTGGCCTGGAGGTCAATTCCTCCCAGCGTACCAACAGCAATTCAGGCTTAACTACACCAAGACTTTGCACTCAGCCCACAAAGGGGTGTACCAAGAGCATCCACATCAAGTGATTGGGGAGGCTGAGCTACTGCCCCCTATAGGTCACCTACCACACAAAGCCACTCCATCAACACAGGGAAGCAGCCAAAATGCAGAAACAAAGAAACATGTCACGAATGAAAGAAACGGAGGAAAGCAAACTACTGGATGATGTCGAGTTCAGAATCACATTTATAAGGTTACTCAAGAATCTTCTAAAAACCGCCGAGAAACTTGATGACACTTCTGAGGAGCTTAGTGAGACCTTCAAGGACCTTAATGAGAATGCCAAAAAAATGGAAAAGGATCAGTCAGAAATGAAGCATACACTGTCTGAAATAATGAATATACAGAAACTCAACTGTAGATCAACATACCCCAAGAATCAAACCAAAGATCTGAAATATGTGGAAACAAAAAACATCCAACCAGAAAAACAAAAAGAAAAAAGAATCCAAAAATATGAAGATAATGTAAGGAGCCTCTGGGACAACTTTAAGCGAAACAACATCCGAATTTTTGGGGTGCCAGAAGAAGGGAGAGAGCAAAATATTGAAAACCTATTAGAAGAAATAATGACAGAAAACTTTCCCTACCTGGTGAAAGAAATAGACTTACAAGTTCAGGAAGCGCACAGAACCCCATACAAGAGGAACCCAAAGAGGACCACACCAAGACACATCATAATTAAAATGCCAAGGGCAAAAGACAAAGAGAGAATATTAAAAGCAGCAAGAGAAAAACAGTTAATTACCTACAAGGGAGTACCCATACGACTGTCAGCTGATTTCTCAACAGAAACTATGCAGGCCAGAAGGGAGTGGCAAGAAATATTCAAAGTGATGAACAGCAAGAACCTACAACCAAGATTACTCTACCCAGCAAAGCTATCATTCAGAGTTGAAGGTCAGATAAAGAGCTTCACAGACAAGAAAAAGCTAAAGGAGTTCATCGCCACCAAACCAGGATTACATGAAATGCTGAAGTGTATTTTTTAAGAAGAAGAAGAAGAAAAAGGTAAAGATAAAAATTATGAACAACAAAATGACATCAAATACATACCTACCAACAAGTGAATCTAAAAATCAAGTGAATAAAAAATCTGAAGAACAGAATGGACTGGTGAATATAATAGAATCAGGGACATAGAAAGGGAGTGGACTGACGATTCTCAGGGGAAGCAAGTGTGAGGGGTGCGGGAAGAAATTGGACAAAAATCTTACTCCTATGGATGAAGACAGTGGTGGGGGGTAAGGGCATGGGGTGGGGTGGGGAATCAGGTGGAGGGAAGCTATGGGGGGAAAAAAAAGTGGAACACCTGTAATAATCTGAACAATAAAGATTTAATTAAGAAAGAAAAAAAAAAAAAGAAAGGGAGTGGACTGACAATTCTCAGGGGGAAAGGGGTGTGGGGGGTGTGGGTAAGGGCAGAGGGTGGGGTGGGAACTGGGTGGAGGAGAGCTATGGGGGAAAAAAAGAGGAACAATTGTAATAATCTGAACAATAAAGATTTATTTTAAAAATGAAAAAAAAAAAAAAGAAAACAAATAAATCCCAACAAAAATGGCGGCAGCCATGGAGCTGGAGAGAGCAGGAGGTAGGGTTGCTCCCAGCAATGAAGAAAGCCAAGCTTCTGCAGCCCTGGCCTGCCTTGGCCACCGCTTAAGGCTACATAGTTTCAATTATAGAAGATACATAAATCTCAACAGAAATGGCTGCCACCATGGAGCCAGCAGAAGGCTTGGCTCCACTCCTGGCTACAAAGTTTCAATTGTAAGAGATAAATAAATCCCAGACACCAGTGCCTCCGCTTGGGTCACCGGGGGGGTGCGGCCAGCCTGCAAACCACCACAGGGCCCTCACCCAGGCCACCCCATGCCCCAAGGGAACCCCCACCCTGATCCGGGATACCCTTCAGGGAAAACCAGCCAGCCTCCACCTGTGCACCAGGCCTCTATCTTATCTAATCCTGTCTAATAAAAGAATAATATACAAATTGACCATTATGCCAATACACAAGATGGCTGCCCCCATGTGGTTAAAGATCCTGCCCCCATGTGGACACAAGATGGCCAGCAGGGGAGAGCAGTTGGGAGGGACCAGGCCTACAAGGGAGGGCAGTTGGGGGCGATCAAGCCAGCAGGAGAGGGCAGTTAGGGGTGACCAGGCCTGTAGGGAAGGGTAGTTGGGGGAGGACCCAGGCCTTCAGGGAAGAGCAGTTGGGGGAGGGGGGACCAGGCTTGCAGCGGAGGGCAGTTAGGGGTGACCAGGCCTACAGGGGAGGGCAGTTAGGGGCAAACAGGCTGGCAGGGAGCAGTTAGGCATCAATCAGGCTGGCAGGGGAGTGGTTAGGGGGTGATCAGGCTGACAGGCAGAAGCGGTTAGGGGCAATCAGGAAGGCAGGCAGGCAAGCAGTTGGGAGCCAGCAGTCCTGGATTGTGAGAGGGATGTCCGACTGCCCGTTTAGGCCCAGTAGGATCGGGCCTAAACGGGCAGGCAGACATCCCTCGAGGGGCCCCAGATTGGAGAGGGTGCAGGCTGGGCTGAGGGACACCCCCCTCATGCACAAATTTCGTGCACCGGGCCTCTAGTATATATATGGGGGGGGGGTAGGTCCCTGAGCTCGGCCTATGCCCTCTCACAGTCCAGGAATCCTCAGAGGATGTCCGACTGATGGCTTAGGCCCGTGGGCCTATGCCAGCAGTTGGACATCCTTAGTGCTGCCATAGAGGCAGGAGAGGCTCCCACCACTGCCACTGTGCTCACCAGCCATGAGACCAGCTCAGGGCTTCTGACTGAGTGGTACTTCCCCTATGGGAGCGCACTGACCACCAGGGGGCAGTTCCTGCATTGAATATCTTCCCCCTGGTGGTCAGTGTGCATCATAGCAACTGGTCATTCCGCTATTGAGATGATTTGCATATTAGCCTTTTATTATTTAGGGAGATAGATAGATAGATAGATAGATAGATAGATAGATAGATAGATAGATAGATAGATATCCCAGACTTGGAGCTAAAGAAGCCTGTGCTCTGGAAATGCCAATGGATGCAAACCAAAAAAGCCTCCCAAAATACCTGCTTTCCTAACTGAAAGGAGCAGCTTACCAAGACATAACTTTCAGTCAATAATGCTCTACTCCAGCCAGACATTACAGTTACAGCTATGGCCCACCCTGCCCATGCCAGCAAAGACCAGCTGGGGCGCTTAGACTTTCACCCTCTCTGAACTATAACAAGGTGCTCTGAATGCCCCCACCAGAGAGATGTCAGAAAAAACAGAGTAGGGAGCCATACATTACTGTACAGTTACCTGCAGCAATGAGTGTGTAATGGACTGTAATGAGGTTCCCCCAGTCCACGTTAGAGAGACCATATGGAAAGAATACAATAACATAGCACCAAGTAAGCTACCCAGAGTGACAAGGCATCCTGCTCCTCCTCAGTTACAGCTAGAGTGAGGAAGGGTCAGAGGAGGCGTAGCATCAGAACTTTTACCACCACCCAGTGCTAATGAGGCCACCCTGCCCTTCCCCCATGCGGCCATCTGGGAGTACTAACAAGGCACCTGCCCTCCCAGGCAAGGTGAGAAAAAATACCTCATGGGGAGTCAGAGCTCTTACTCCTGCCCAGCAGTTAAGGAGGAGCTCTATTACCCCAAGGGTGAATGTGGAACTGGGGTTCCCACCCCTACCTGGCAGTAATGAGGGGCAGCAACCCTTCCTGATATGGAGAGATATTATAAAACCTAGTTAAAATAATACCCAAAATGTTCAGGTATAATAAAACACTTATTAAAAAAAACTAAGAAAAATCTCAGCTTGAATGAAACTGACATCAACACAGAGATGTTAGAATTGTCTGACAAAGATTTTAAATCAGATATTATATAATACTTCAATAAGCAATTAAGAACACACGTGAAACAAATGAAGTAACAGACTCAGAAAAGAAATAGAAAATGTTAACAAAGAAACAGAACATATACAGAAGAATAAAATGGAAAGTTTAGAACTGAAATATGCAATGACCTCATAAAACTCAGTGGGTGAATTCAACAGCAGACTGTGGAGACCAGAAGAAAGATTAGTGACCTCAAAGATAGGACAATAGAAATGATCTGATTTAAATAACATAAAGAAACTTACAAAACAGGGGCCAGTCAAGATGGTACTCAGAAGCCCCTCTAAGCACATCAAACTTACAACTAAACTACAGACTAGCCATCTTTCAGAACTGCCTGAAATCTGGCTGAATGGAAGTCAACTAAGGATATAAAGAAGAAGCCACTAGTAGGAAGGGCTGAGAGATGGAATGGGCTGGTCCCACACTCACTTGTGATGGTTAAAATTTAGGAGGGATGCTTGGCTATGGAGATGCCCCCCTGAAGAGCTAGGGGTTCCAGCCCCACACCAGAACCCCCAGCCCAGGGTTCCAGTGCCAGGAAGAGAAGTCTCCATAACTTCTGGTTAAAAAACTAGTGGTGATTTGGGTTGAGTGAGATGGAGGGCTGCTGGAGTCTCAAGAAGTTCCTCTTAAAGGGCCCACACAGACTTACTCACTCTGAACTCCTGCAGTGGAGCAGCAGCTTCAAAGGTGCCAGGGACATATGGTGAGGAACTTAATTATCTGGCTTTAGGTCTAGAGCTTGAAGAGCAGCTTTCTCCCAGACAGAAATGTTGGCAGAGGCCATTGTTCTCTTCCTGAGCCCTCTCCCCACAGAGCCACATCCCAGTCTCCATCAACCTGGCTAACACTGTTCACCCCATTCTGGTGATGCCCTGAGACCCTGGGCCATTGAACTTTCAAACCCACCCAAGCCATTTCTAGCAGCTTTTTCATACAAACAGCTTCTCTTGGCTCATGCCTCAGACTTTCCTAAAAGCTCAGCTTCTCCCACCAGGCACCTCCAAGTCCAACACAAGTAGCTGCCATCGACCAATTGCTCTGTAGGTCAGGACAGATGGCCCCAAGCAGAACACAGATGGTGGCCGATCTTGGCCTGCACCTCCTGGAAAGGCCCCAGAGCTAGTGCACCTGATGGACAACTTCAGACCACACCAGAGCACCACCCAACCACCTTCAAAAGTGACACGCTCAAAGGGCAGAATCAGCGTGCACCAAAGTCCTACTGAAGCAGTCCTGCTCTGTGTGGTCAGCTCCTGAACAGCAGCTTCTCCACTGTAGTTTCAGCCAGTCCTTGTAGCCAATCAGCCTGGGAGTCAATACCTCTCAGTGATGTGTCAACAGCTATCAAGGCTCAACTACAATCAGAAGGTGCACACAACCCCACATGAGGAACACACCTGGAGCACCTGGATTAGGTGACTAGGGAGGCTGCACCACTGGGACATACAGGACACCTACTAATGAGTCCACCATACCAAGACTGGGAGACATAGCATATTTATCTAATACACAGAATAAACAGAGAGAGAGAGAAAAGAGAGGCAGCCAAAATGGGGAGATAAAGTAATCAGTCCCAAATGAAAGAACAAAAGAATTCCCTAGAAATTAAACTAAACGAAATGAAGGAAAGCAAACTACCAGATACAGAGTTCAAAACAATGGTTATAAGGATGCTCACGTAACTTAGTGAGAACTTCAACAGCATGAAAAAGAATTAGGAAACCATAAAAAAGAACCAGCCAGAAACAAAGAATACACTAATTGAAATGAAGAATTTATTACAGGTAATCAACAGTGAAATAGACGATAAGATCAGCAATTTGGAAAATAAGAAAGCAAAAAAATACCCAATCAGAACAGCAAAAAGAAACAAGTATAAAAAAATGTTTTTTTAATAAAAAGACAAGGATAGTGTAAGGAGTCTCTGGGACAACTTCAATATCATGTGGGTATTGGAAGTAGAAGAGAGACAGCAAGGAATTGAAAACCTATGTGAAAAAATAATGACAGAGAACTTCCCTAAACTCATGAAAAAAACAGACATGAAAGTCCAAGAAGCACAAAGAATCCCAAATTAAAATGAACCCAAAGAAGCCCACATCAAGACACGTCATAATTAAAATGCCAAAAGTTAAAGACAAAGGGAGAATCTTAAAAGTAGCAAAAAGCAGTTAGTTACCTACAAGGGAGTTCCCATAAAACTGTCAGCTGATTTCTTAGTAGAAACTTTGCAGGCCAGAAGAAACTGGCATGAAATATTCAAGTGATTAAAAGCAAAGACCTACAACAATATTCTACATAAGAAAAAGCTAAAAGGCCCTAGCCAGCTTGGCTCAGTGGATAGAGTGTTGGCCTTCAGACTGAAGGCTCCCGGGTTCGATTCTGGTCAGGGGCACATGCCTGGGTTGTGGGCTCGATCCACAGTGTTGGGTGTGCAGGAGACAGCTGAACAATGATTCTCTCTCATTGTTGATGTTTCTATCTCTCCCTTCTTCTCCTCTCTGAAATCAATAAAAACATACTTAAAAAAAAGAAAGAAAAAGCTAAAGGGAGTTCATCACCACCAAACCACTATTACAAGAAATGTAAAAGGGTCTTCTTTAAGAAGAATAAGAAAATAATCAAAAATATTAATAATAGCTATAAATACATATCTATCAAAAATTACTTTAAGTGTAAATGTATTAAATGTTTCAATCAAAAGACATACAGTGATTGAATGGATAACAAAACAAGACAAAAATAAACTTGAAACAAAAGCTATAACAAGAGATGAAGAAAGACTTAGCACTTCAGGGTATTTATTTAAAGAAAATAAAAACACTAAACCAAAAAGACATATAAACCCATATGTTTATTGCAGCATTATTTACAACTAGAGGCCCAGTGCACAAAATTCATGCGGGGAAGAAGGGTGTCCCTCAGCCCGGCCTGCACCCTTTCCAATCTAGGACCCCTTGGGGGATGTCCGACTGCCCTCTCACAATCCGGGACTGCTGGCTCTTAACCGCTCACCTGCTTGCTTGCCTGATTGCCCCTAACCACTTCTGCCTGCCAGCCTAATTGCCCCCTAACTTCTCCCCAGCAGGCCTGATCACCCCAACTGCCCTCCCCTGCCAGCCCGATCGCCCACAACTGCCCTCCCCTGCTAACCTGATCAACCACAACTGCCCTCCCCTGCCAGCCATCTTGTGGTGGCCATCTTGTAGTGGCCATCTTGTGACGACGTGAGGGTGGCCATCTTGTGGCAGCCATCTTGTGATGACCATCTTGTGATGGCATCACGTGTAACACCACCTAGGCTTTTATTATATAAGATAGTCAAGATATGGAAGCAACCTATGTGCCCACCAATAGATGAATGGATAAAGAAGTGGTGCATATAAATAATGGAATATGACTCAGCCATAAAAAAAAAAAAAAGAATGAAATCTTGCCATCAGCAACAAGGATGTAGTGGGTATAATGCTAAGTGAATTAAAGACAGAGAAAGACAAATGACAGATTATTTCACTTATGCATGAAATCTATAAAACAAAATAAATGAACAAGCAGACTCATAGATATGGAGGACATTTTGACAGTTGCCAGATGGGAGGGGGGCTGGAGGGATAGGTGAAAAAGGTGACAGGATTAAGAAGTACAATTGGTAGTTACAAAATAATCATGGGGATGTAAAGTACTACATAGCGAATCCTATCCTATATAATAAAGAGCTAATATGCAAATGGTCATCACACCATCATGCCGTCACACCATAATGGCTCAGACACTCAACACTGGGGAGAGAGGAATGGGGGTCAGCCAGGCAAAAATGAGCTCATGAGAGAGGAACGGGGACCAGCCAGGCTGCAGGCCTGGAGAGGGACAATCTGCATGCTCCATGGTCCCCACAGTTCCGGGCACCAGCAACTGTGTTTGCACCTATGGCCCAGGAGAGGGACATGCCGCTTACCTCGTGGTCTCAGGCACCAGCACCTGCACCTGTCACCTGGGAGAGGGACAAGCCACCCTCCCCGTGATCCTGGGTGCCAACGCCTGTGCCTGTGTCTGCCACCTGGGAGAGGGACAAGCCACCTGCCCCATGGTCCTGGGCGCCAACGCCTGTGCCTGTGTCTGCCACCTGGGAGAGGGACAAGCTGCCCGCCCCACAGTCCCAGGCACCAGCGCCTGTGCCTGTGTCTGCCACCTGGGAGAGGGACAAGCCGCCCACCCTGTGGTCCCGGGCACCAGTGCCTGCGGCTGCAGCTGCAGCCCAGGAGAGAGACAAGCCGCCTGCCCCATGGTCCTGGCGCCTGTGGCTGCAGCCTGGGCAAAGCCACCTGCCCGTAGTCCCCTGCAGCTGCAGCCAGCTTGGGCGAAGCTGGCCCAGGTTCTGGGTGCCTGTGGCCAGCCAGAGAGAAGGAAGCCTGGGTCCTGGGTGTGGGGTGAGGCAGAGGTAGTTAAGAGCAATCAGGCCAGGAGGGGAGCAGGTAGGGGCAATCAGGCCGGTAGGAGAGCAGTTAGGGGTGATCAGGCAGGCAGGCAGAGGGGTTAGGGGTGATCAGGCAGGCAGGCAGGTAAACAGTTAGGAGTGGTCCCAAATTGCAAGAGGCAGTCAGACATCCCCCAAGGGATCCTGGATTGGAGAGGGTGAAGGCCGGGCTAAGGGACCCCCCACCCATGCATAAATTTTGTGCATGAATTTCATGACCAGGCCTCTAGTATTATTAATAACATTGTATTCACTATATTGGGTGTCAGATGGGTATTAGATTTATTGGGGTGATTGCTTTGTAGGTTATATAAATTGTACTGAATTGTACACCTGAAACTAATATAAACTGTATGTCAATTGTAAATTTAAATATTAAAAATAAATAAATACAAGATAAAACAAAACGAAAATGGAAAAATAAATGCACACACTGCCTATGAATATACAGTTACCTCAAAATAAAATGTTTAATCAACAAAATAAGAAGAAGCAGAAAATTGGAGAGTTCTTAACTGACAGTTCACCAAAGAACAAATAAACATAGCAATAAAGTTGAGGGGAAAAGTTTAACCTTACTAACCAATGAAGTTGACAAGTTTTTTTAAAACAAGAAATAAGTTTCCAGAAGTTTCTCCACATAATGGAGAAGTCTCCTGCTAGCAAAACTTCCATTTTGGTATAATAGGCTCTTTTAAGTTTTATGTTGCATAATAATTTTGTGTCTAACTTTTATTGAGTATCTTTGTGCCAGGAATTACACTATATACTTCATATAGATTATCTCTTTAATCCTTGCTGGGATCCTAAAAGGAAGATACTGAAATAAACCCTCTTTCACAAGTGAGGAAATTGACTCTTAAAGAGATTAAGCAAAATGCACAAGATTACCCAGCTCAGAAATAGTAAAATCAAGATTCCAAGTCAGGCAGTCAGACCCGGAGCACACTTTCACACCCAGGCTCTGGCAAAAGCTGCCTCTCTCTGGTAGGCAGATCTCCTGGAAGGAGCAGATCTGTCTGCCTTAGCAGCCGAGGAGCCTTGAAATCACAGCCCTGCCCTGCTCCCAGATTCTAACCAGCACCTTGACTGAACCAGGTGTTCCTGGCCTTTAAGGAATAGAGAGGGCACCAAAGTGACTTCACCAGAATGCAGGAGGCACCTAAGGGTCCAGGCACAATAGGGAGCATGCCTCACACTGATCTGGGAGAGCGCAGGACAGTGCTATAAGCACTCATCCTCAACTCAGCCAATCTGACACAATTGGTGAGCTTGGAAACACCAAGCAGGTGTATGTGAGGCAAGAGAGAGATTAATAAATGTATTTCCACTTCTAGAAAAAGAAGTTCTATGGACAAGCAGCTCATGCTTGGAGAAGCACGTCTGTATCCCCTGCTTCTTTGAAAGGTCATGTTAGCCTCTTTGCTTTTACGAAAGACCTACATCAGTGCCTGTTTTCACTAACCAAAAGATTTTAGGGGGAAAAGGTGAAAAGCAAAAATAGTGTTCAAAGCTTCTTTTGCAGCAGCCTTTCCAGAGGCCGCGGGCACCCAGAGCAGGAGCGAAGGTGGCCCTGCCAAGCTCCTCCCCAGGAACTACATGATGCTCAGCATCTCAGCATCCAGTCACCAGAGTGTCCGTTGGCATCTGGTTTATCACCATTGATTTTGTTCATCGTTGGCAAGAAGTTTCCTAAGGTATCAGAAAAGAGATCTCGTAAGACTGTTATGCTTAGTGTAAAATTGGATACAATTAAGCATTTCGATCATGGTGAACAAAATAAAGACATAAATTAATGGTAATTGTTTCTTCACTCTCTGCCATTTCAAAGGTTTAGGAAATGCTCTACTTTTTTAAATAACAGGGAAAACCTATACAGCTCAGTGCCAAAAACAGAATTGGAAGGGGACTATGAGCAAAGCTTTGATGAGAATCCTCAAACTTGAGTTAAGCAGACTACAGCCATGAAATGAATTGGATGCAAATTTTGTTGACTCTTCTAATGTGGGAAGCACTTTACATATATTATTTTACAGGCAATAGTCTTAAATGGTTTGACTATTATTCTTTTCTGTATTTTAAAAGGGACTACCAGGCCTATCATAGTTATAAAACAATTGAAAAGAGTAAAAATATATACCTTTGGACTGTGACAAATGCCACTTTTGTTATAATTGTATAAATTTTACATGGTCTTATCACTGTCTCCAATTATCACTTCATCATATATTTTATCCTTTTAACATTATCTATCCATCTATACCAATAAAGGTTAATTAATATACTAATTAGACCGGGTCGACCGGACATCTTCCAGATGTCTGACTTCCTTCCAGACAAAGCCACAGTGGCAGGGGCCAAGGCAGAGGGGGTTAGGGACGATTAGGCCAGCGGGGAAGCAAGAAGTTAGGGGCCATCAGGCCAGCGGGGGAGCAAGCAGTTAAGGGCGAGATCAGGCCTGTACAGGGGAAGTAAGCAGTTAGGGAGTGATCAGGCCATCAGGGGATGGCAGTTGAGGGCTATCAGGCCAGCAGGGGAGGGCAGTTGGGGCGATCAGGCTGGCAGGGGAGGGAAATTGGGGGCGATCAGGCTGGCAGGCAGAGGCAGTTAGGGGCAATCAGGCAGGCAGGCAAAGGTGGTTAGGGGCAATCAGGCAGGCAGGCAGACCAGCGGTTAAGAGCCAACAGTCCCAGATTGTGAGAGGGATGTCCTACTGCCAGTTTAGGCCCGATCCCGCAGGGATACCCTGGTAGTTAGACATCTCCTGAGGGGTCCCAGATTGGAGATGGTGCAGGCCGGGCTGAGGGACACCCCTCCCCCATACAAATTTCATGCACTAGGCCTCTAATTCTTTTATAATTCTCATTAATGTCATTGGATCATCATTTTGGAATAATTACCTTTATTGTATTATTTTATTTGTCTTTTTCATGTCACTTGCCTGGCACTGTGTTAGTGCTTTATAGTTATTACTACACTGAACCCTCATAGTAACCCTTGGTAGGTAATAACAATATTGTTATATGGAGGAAACTCTAGCCTTAAGTAAGTGAAGTGACTTGCCCAAGATTGTACAATTAGTTGTCAGGTAGAAAAGTAGGGGCTGCTTTGGGTTTTCATCTTCCAAGCCCTTCAGTTACCCATTAACCAATACCACCTCCCACTCGGCTCTGCTGATGACACAGAAGACACACTGAGAGCCTCTGAAAACTCACCCTGAAAGTCACTTAACCTGTATGATAACCCCGGAATAATGCTGCCCATTGACTCCAACCATGAAAGTCTCCCAGAACCTACTATCACCACATGATTTGCCACTCTTGCAAAGGAACAGTAGAGAAGGTAAACATTTTAGAGTAGGATAAAACACAACCATTTAAAAGAGGCAAGAGGTGCAGTTGATAAAAATGTAATTACCTGCTTCTTCGTGGAACATGTTTGCAGAGCATAATCTCTAGTTTTGCTTTTATATTGCTGCCAACAATATCAGGCATTTAGGAAAATTAATGTTAAATTTTTCTCTGAGCTCCAACTATCAAGCAATTTTGTATTACAGTTAACTGACTTTTTTAAAGACACTGTTTTAAGACACCAGACAAATGTTTCTGAGTCTTTGCCTCTCAGTATTCTATTCCATATTAGAAGACCATATTTATACTTAGATTATATATTACTCACTGTTTCATATTCTGTGACATAGTTCAAGAAAAGACATCTCTCTATTGCATATTTCAGGTTATGTTCTATTTTGGGCATTCGGTGTTAATACAATCAATAGTATATGTGATATTTTTGAGAGTGAAAGTACAGGGGGGAAAATTTTCCCTTCCCTCTGCTCTTTCAAACCTATTTTGTAGGACTAATTCTTCCTCATATTCAAAAATTATGTCCTGTCATACTTACATTTAAAAATCTACTTTTAGGCCGCCCCCAATCTTTTTTTTCATAATAAAACTAATCAGTTGCAAGCAAAAGTTAATACTCTGAACCTTGCTTATAGCAGATCTTCTTCTTCCAGGTGAGGGGTCAAGGCCATGTTCCCCATTTTCCCACCTGGAGTGTGAGCCCCTCTCCCTAATTCAAGATGTTCTGCTTCCTCCAAAGGCAGGACAAAGGAGGATTCAAGGTTTGAAAAGGACTGCCTCCCGCTGTGGCATAGGATCAAGGCCAACTCTTCTTCTCAGGGGCCCTTTCACATGGGCATTTCAGAAGCCAATGGTAGGCACTGTCTCCTCCAATGGCTACTTTGGGTTTCCTTAGCCCTTGCTCCCTTGAAGTCCACCAGACACAGCCTGGATCTGTTGGTTCCTAAAACCTATACAAATGGCAACTTGAGCTAGGTCCCTTTGAGGCAGCTCCAGGTCAGCTCTCTTCCACTTGGGTCAGTCTTTGCCCCATCCAGCCTGCCCCACAAACTCTATTCCCAAATCAGCAAGCTCTCCATCTGACCACAGTATCTCCCTTCAGAGCTCCTCCTTGGGATCCTGTAGTCTCTGTGCCTCATGGTCCCAGATAAATAGATCATGCATTCTGCATGGTCTCTTTGAAGTCCCTCTCACTAGGTAAAAGTAAAGGGAAGTACCCTCCTGCCTTCCCTATCAGGGCAAGGAAAGGAACATTCCACAACATCTTGACAACTTCTTTGAAGAAATCATCTCCTGACTTTCCAGCTTCTCCTTTGTATTAGTATGCAATAACCAAGTAGCCTCAATGGGTCAGTAGTTTAGAGAACCTTATTTCACTCTCAGGCAAAGCCTGCTGAAAATCTGGGTGTCTATCAAGGGCTGCTGCTCCATCAGGTAACTCTGTGCTGCAGACAACTTCCATTTTGTGATTCAGCCACAACCACCAAGATTAGGGAAGAGTGCATATCGAAGTCACACCCACTTTTCTATGCTTTGGCCTAGAAGTGACAGGTGTCCCATCCATTCACAGTTCATTGATCAGAACTAGTCTTGTGTCCCATCTAATACAAGGAGGCTAGAAAATGTAGAAAGCACAGGAGGTGTTGGTGAGCATTTCTATCTTAGCCACAACCTGCAACACAGATAATGGGCTTATGGACCAAAACAGGCTTTTCTTTTCTTTTGCAAGTCCTTCTTCAACACTAGAACATCTCACTTTGTTATATGGGGGTTGTTGGTATTTAATGTCATGGGTATCAGCTAAAAGAGAGACAAAAAGAGTCCTATTAAAACACCCTATTGTATTTGAGTTAACCTTTTAAAAGCTTATAGCATACAATGAAGAGAATTAACATGTATTGAGCACCTACTAGGTACCAAGCACTTTTTCATGTGTTTACATGCATGACCTCATTTGATCCTCACAAGAATCCTATATAATAAAGGCTAATATACAAATCGACCGAATGGCAGAATGACTGGTCACTATGATGTGCACTGACCACGAGGGGGCAGATGCTCAATGCAGGAGCTGCCCCCTGGTGATCAGTGTGCTCCCACAGGGGGAGCGCCACTCAGCCAGAAGCTGAGCTCACAGCTGGGGAGTGCAGTGGTGGTGGTGGGAGCCTCTCCTGCCTCTGTGGCAGCGCTAAGGATGTCCGACTACCGGCTTAGGCGTCCAACTGCTGGCTTAGGCCCACCTAAGCCTGCAGTCAGACATCCCCCAAGGGCTCCCGTACTGCAAGAGGGCACAGGCCGGGCTGAGGGACTACCCTTCCCCCCCCCCACCCAGTGCATGAATTTCATGTACTGGGCCTCTAGTGTTAAGATATGGGTGGTAATACGCAAGTTTATCATACATTGAAACCTGAGTCTCAGGGCCTAAATACGTGGCCAAAGGTCAATTCATCAGGGAAGAAGTTGAGGTTTAGAATCCAGAAGTTGGTTTTACAGTAGCATTGTTTCCTACATAGTTCATATTTTGTTTATTTCAAACAAAATATACCAATGCACCAGTCCAGTCTCCCAGCATTTGGCATATTCAGAAAGCTTAAAAATGAATTTGGAGTTAATATTAGGATCATTATCAGAATTAATGATCATCACAAGATTATAGAAATGTAGAGCTATCACTAGGCTTCAAGTAATAGAAAGTCTAATAATTAGTATTTCTTTCATTTCCATCTCTCTAATTATTCTAATCTCATGTTGTGCTTATATGAGCCATGACTTCCATGGGATCTTGCCTTAGTTATACCCTCAGCCTTATCCACCCTTGGTAAATGGGAAAACTTAGATGTTGGAGACAATGGATAAAAAGTATGCTGACCTATGTTTGACCTCTTCCTGCTTACCTACTGTCCTCGCCTCTTCCTTGACCTCTGTGAGGTCTTTTAATTAAACACCATTTCTTATATGCCCCAAATCATGTAAACCTTGAGATATTTAATCTACAAATACCAATGGTTCATGTAATTTATAAGATTTCAAGTAAATTGTCATGCCATGATTCCAAACTAGTCATTCTTAGGAAAATTAGGTGAATTACTTATGTGCAGGTACATAAGAATCCCAAGTTGGAGGAAATCTAATAAGTTAGACTGAAAGTACAGTGTGTGGCTTTGGATGTGTAAGAGACATGCCATCCTCAGCAGCATGCAGCAGATAGAATTCAGAGAGTGAGGAAGCAGGCTCAATGAGAGTGTTAGTCTTGACCACATACAGCCTATGAGAAAAAAATAAAAAGCTTTTGCAAAGGATCCCCTAATCATAGGCAATAACTCTTACCTATGGCTCCATAGATGCTGGAGTGCTTAGAAATTAGCAGTGTAGGGGGTAAAAAAGACGAAACAAAACACAACTACAGTAAGTGAAATCTCGAGCAATTCTGTCTGACCTCTCCAAAGCTGGTTAAAAAATCCCACTCAGGCAAGCCCTCGTGTCAGGCTGGAGGTTACTTGTATTTTCTTCCTCTTATGAGGAAACCCAATTCAATGCCACAAATATTTACTGAGCTGTCCTGACATGAGTATGACATCAGCCTTGCCTTATGTCTCTGTTGGACGGGGTGGGGACAGGGGAGGATCATACAGAAACAGGGTAGGGCCCAAAGCCAGGGTTGAACAGAAAGCCAGTTAGACAGGAGTTAAAGATCACAGACCATTGGAGATCCCCACCTGACTCAGCACATGTATGCATGCATGCACACAGCAACATATTTGCTAGACCTGGCTAATTCACTCCATTCACCAGCCCCTCCTCCCTTGACCAGCTGCCTCTGGGTACAAAGGAGATTACTTTGTAAATCAGCAGCAAGTTAGGTGCTAAATATCTGATTTTCCACTCATTGGGCATTTAGGTAAGTTATTCTTCTACTCTACCCTCCTGAGTTCTTTACTGAACTAGAACCTCCTCCCTACCCTAATTAACATGGCTTTCTCATTAAGGTTCAGGCACTTGTTTCATTAAGCAAACCTATTGTGAACACAAACCATATGCCAGGGTCTATGTTAGATAAAATGAATCTGATACCATCTTCATCCTTAAAGACTTTATGCTGTAATAGGGGAGACAGAACATGCAAAGAAAACACATGGAAGCCAAGACACCACCAACCCATGTGGGCTGGGCTGATGCCAAAGTGGGCATAGTGGAAAGGCAAGTACTTGAGGTGCGGTGACCAGACCCTCCGATCCTGCAGGCACTCCTCCCACCCCGCGCTGTGGTGCTGAGGGCGTGGCTTACGACACAGGAACAGAGAAGGCAATACTGGGACCTACCGGGAGAAAAGGGAAGATCAGAGCTAGAACTCGGTCCTGGTCTTAAGGGGATGAGTAGTTTGCATGCTTTCTTCTTTTAAAAGTCATCATGAGCCTCAAATCTGTTCGTTATATTTTCCCAGGAAGCATTTGGTCCAAAAAGAAAAGCCAAAACCAAGTCACATCTACTGCCACTCTGGGTGACCCAGGCTGGCCACATCCCACCTCTGACTGCCCAGCATGGGTGGCAGCAACAGGCATGGTCGAGCTTAACCCATCAGCTTCTCCAAGGCTGCAGCTGCTACAGATTAAGAATGTAGTTTCGAGCCGAAACCGGTTTGGTTCAGTGAATAAAGCGTCAGCCTGTGGACTGAAAGGTTCGATTCCGGTCAAGGGCATGTACCTGGGCTGCGGGCACATCCCCAATAGGGGGCATGCAGGAGGCAGCTGATCGATGTTTCTCTCTCATCGATGTTTCTAACTCTCTATCTATCTCCCTTCCTCTCTGTAAAAAATCAATAAAATAAAATAAAATAAAAAAGAATGTAATTTCGAGGGCGGGGGGGGACTTCCTGGGCAAAGCATCTGGATGCCTGCTTATGGGAGGCTCAGAGGGGCTAGGCTGCAAACCCACGTTGCATGGTCAGGAATTCAGGCCTGGGCTCGCCCCTTCCCTGGTCCAGTGAGACCTGCAGTGGAGTGCCAGGTGCCCTCCCAATGAGTCTGCTGCTCACCCTGAACCTCAGCATCAGCAATCTGCCTCTGAGAGTCATCAGCAGCTCAGAGCACCACATTTGGGTAAAACTTAAATCCGGAAATACAGAAGGATTCTGACTACTCAAGGGGTATCTGACCAAACCGAGATTATCTGTTCATGTTTTCATTTATTTCCATCAACTTCAACATTCTGGGAGCAGAGAGCAGGCAGCAAGGCCACCGAAGGGAACACTTTACTTAACCTCTTGATGCCCTGGCCTCCTCCACTGAATTACAAAGGTTTTGCACGACCTGCTTCATAGGACGGTGAGGAGGGTTAAGTGCGGTCATGCCTGTGCAGGGTGGCCAGTGCCCGGCACAGGTCTGTGCTCCCTCAATGTCAGTGCCTATAATTTCTGTGATGCTGTTAGCTTCCTCCACAGGACCCAGGTCACCTCCATCAGGGAGCCTCAGTAATCCCCAGAGCTGGGTTCGGATTCTAGCTCAATTACTTACCAACTGTGAGAGCCTTATCCTGTCAACTTCTGCTTCTCAATCCGTAAGCCCTCTTCTCAAAGGGCTTTGTCAAGATGGAATAAAAATCCCATAATTGGGGGAGTCAGCGGGACAGACTCCCTCTGAGAGAAAAACTCTTTGGCACCACTCTTGTTGTAACAATGCCATGAGCACGTGGCGCCCTGCAGTCAGGGCAGCCACCTTGTGGCCATAAGATACATGTGGAAGGCTGAAGAGCCAACACAAGATGGCAAAGCCCAAGGATATGAAGTGTGTGGGTCCCAGCTCAAATCGTTGAACCATGAAAAGATCTTGGCACTGCTTACCTCTACACTACTTGGTACGTTAGCCATGAACATTTCCATAAACCAAGCCAACGCTCATCGAGTGTTCCATTACCTGCAGCCAAAAGCATCCTGACTGGCTGCGGAGTCGGGGGAAGGAGGGAGGGCAGAAAAGTCAAGCCACCAAGGATTCCACTAGCAGTTTGAGGAGCCAAAGGAAATACGCTCCCACCTCTGCTCTCATAAACTAAGGAGCATGGTGTTGTGCTCTGGAAGGTGTGAGCGCAGGGAGTCTGGGCCGGCATCATAAAGGAAATGCCTGAGCAGCCTGGAAGGGGGCGGGGCGGTGGGATGGAGGAGGCTGGCAGGGCTACTCAGTGCGGGCTGCACCTGCTTTCAGCCTCTATCTTGCCACTCCACTGCCGGCTCCTCCAAGTTCTCCCCTAAACCCGCTCTGGAAAACTTGACTCACAGGGTCCTCGCCCTGGGGACTGGGGACTGGATGAGGATAGAAAACAGGCCAGAGGGCTGTCTCTCTAAGAAACACCCTCCTTGGATGGGCCACTTCAGAGTCCTCCCTGGGGTGAGGAAAGCTACTGAGAAGCCCTTCGGGTGGCAGAAGAAAGTGCCCTGGGGCTGGACTCCTCTCATTGCCTCAGCCTCTACTGGCTTTTGCAGCCAAACAGAGGTCCACAGCCGGAGGGAAATTAAAATCATACATGACAACCCATTACATCTGTGCAGTAGAAACAACCCGCCTGAATCAAAATGCAGAAGCAACCCACTAGCTCAGTGGTTGACAAACTGTGGCTCGCAAGCCACAGTTTGCCGCTCTGTTGACTAGTGAGTTTGCTGACCACTGACCTAGACTCTCAGTTCCAATAATTACAGGCTGTTGTTGTTCCTTGTGATTAAGCCCCTATCCAGTGGTTGGCAAACTCATTAGTCAACAGAGCGGCAAACCGCGGCTTGCGAGCCACAGTTTGCCAACCACTGCACTACCTCAACCACCCTCTCTGCTAAGGTGTCTCCCCACAATGTACACAAAGTCATTAAATATGGAAGAAAGAGATAGAAGGTCAAAGTCTGAGAGATTTGAAAATGTTATGCTGCTGGCATTGAACATGGAAGTAGAGGCCATGAGCCATGGAATGCAAGCAGCGTCCAGAAACTAGAAAATATAAATTAAACACATACATACATACATACATACACACACACACACACACACACACACACACACACACACACATACACACACATACCCTAGAGCCTCCAGAAGAACACAGCCCAGCTGGCACCTGATTTTAGACCAGTAAACCTATTTTGGATGGACTTCCAGAACTGTAAGAAAATAAACCTGTTTTATGTCACTAGTTCTTTTTTTTTTTGGGGGGGGGGGGGGGGGGGAAAGGGCCGCTTCCAGTGATCTTTATTTTTATTTTATGTTTTTAGGGTTGTCCTTTTATTTTTTATTTTTTATTTAATAAATCTTTATTGTTCAGATTATTACAATTGTTCCTCTTTTTTCCCCCATAGCTCCCCTCTACCCGGTTCCCACCTCACCCTCTGCCCGTACCACCCCCACTGTCCTCATCCATAGGTGTACAATTGTTGTCCAGTCTCTTCTCGCACCCCCCACACCCCTTTCCCCCCAAGAATTGTCAGTCCACTCCCTTTCTATGCCCCTGATTCTATTCTATTCACCAGTTTATTCTGTTCATCAGATGTTTTTATTCACTTAATTCTTAGATTCACTTGTTGATAGATATGTATTTGTTGTTCATAACTTTTATCTTTACCTTTTTCTTCTTCTTCCTCTTCTTAAAGAATACCTTTCAGCATTTCATATAATACTGGTTTCGTGGTGATGAACTCCTTTAGCTTTTTCTTATCTGTGAAGCTGTTTATCTGCCCTTCAATTCTGAATGATACCTTTGCTGGGTAGAGTAATCTTGGTTGTAGGTTCTTGCTATTCATCACTTTGAATATTTCTCGCCACTCCCATCTGGTCTGCATAGTTTCTGTTGAGAAATCAGCTGACAATTGTATGGGTGCTCCTTGTAGGTAACTAATTGTTTTTCTCTTGCTGCTCTTAATATTCTCTTTTGTCTTTTGCTCTTGGCATTTTAATTATGATGTGTCTTGGTGTGGTCCTCTTTGGATTCCTTTTGTTTGGGGTTCTGTGCACTTCCTGGACTTGTAAGTCTATTTCTTTCACCAGGTGGGGGAAGTTTTCAGTCATTATTTCTTCGAATAGGTTTTCAGTATCTTGCTCTCTCTCTTCTTCTGGCACCCCCATAATTCAGATGTTGGCATGCTTGAAGTTGTCCCAGAGGCTCCTTACACTATCTTCAAATTTTTGGATGTTTTTTTCTTTTTGCTTTTTTGGTTGAGTGTTTTTTGCTTCTTTGTATTTCAAATCTTTGACTTGATTCTTATGATCCTCTAGTCTGCTGTTAGATCTCTGTATAATATTTTTTGTTTCAGTCAGTGTATGCTTAATTTCTAGTTAGTCCTTTTTCATATCCTCAAGGGTCTCACTAAATTTATCGGCCTTTTCTAGAAAATTCTTGAAAAACCTTATAACCATGGTTTTGAACTCTATATCCAGTCATTTGCTTTCCTCCATTTCTTTCATTTGTGATCTATTTCTTTGTCTCCGCATTTTCGCTGCTTCCCTGAGTTGGTAGAGTAGCTTTTTGTGGTAGGTGTCCTATAGGGCCCAGTGGCTCAGCCTCCCAGTTACCTGAGGTGGACACTCTTGGTGCACCCCTTTGTGGGCTGTGTGAACAGTCTTGTTGTAATTAAGCCTTGATTGTTGTTGGTATCACTGGGAGGAATTGATCTCCAGGCCAATTGGCTGGGAGGATCAGCTGTGTCTATGCTGGGAGAACTTCTGTGCTGGACACACCCTTATGGGAGAAGACTTGCAAAAGCCTCTGTGCTCAACTTGAATGGGGCGGAGCCTCAGGGTGGATCAGACAGCATTGGTTTCCCATCAGCCCTGTCCTAATAGGCCCCTGTGCCTCAGTGTCCCATGGTAATTGCTGCAAGCACCTCTGAGAG
The DNA here is from genome assembly GCA_026230045.1 of Corynorhinus townsendii. Lineage (NCBI taxonomy): Eukaryota > Metazoa > Chordata > Mammalia > Chiroptera > Vespertilionidae > Corynorhinus > Corynorhinus townsendii. Next base: position 85,044,406 of record JAPDVU010000005.1, read on the forward strand.
AAAGCCACCCTCGAGTTCCGCCTGCTGCCAGACAGTCCAGTTTCCCCCGAATGAGTCTGGGTCCCCAGAGTCTCACCCAGAACTGGAGTTCAGTGCAGTTGGGAGCTTTTGTCTCCCTCCCACTTGAGAAAGCCTGCCACGTATTCAGTTGCCTGCCCTCTCCACGCGTCCTCGGTACCTGTGCCTTCCGCAGTTCCTCTGAGTCTCAGTGTGCTGTTCTCTTTCCTGACAGTCCAGTTTCACCCCATATGAGTCTGGATCCCCAGAGTCTCGCCTGGAACTGGAGTTCAGTGCAGTCGGGAGCTTTTGTCTCCCTCCCGCTTGAGAAAGCCAGCCATGCACTCAGTTGCCCGCCGTCTCCGCGCGCGCCTTGGTACCTCTGCCTCTTGCAGCTCCTCTGAGTCTCAGTGAGCTTTTCTTTTTCCTTCTAGTTGTAGAATTTCTACTCAGCCAGCCTTCCTGTGGTTCTGGATGTTGTCCGTTTTGTCTTTTAGTTGTAGTTTTGAAATTGTTGTGTGAGGCAGCAGTTTAGGTGTTTACCTATGCTGCCATCTTGGTTTCTCCTATGTCACTAGTTCTGTGGTAATTTGTTACAGCAGCAAAACAAACTAATACAATTAGTTTCATTTATGCCCATTCAGTTTTTTATTTGATCTTCACTATGGCTCAGGCATTTATCTCCATTTCACAGATGAGAAAATTGAGGCTCTGAGAGGTTAAATAACTTGTCCAAGGCCCTAAGGCTATTCAGTGACAGAGGAAAATTCAAACCCAGTTCATCTGACTAGAGAGTCCAGGGTCTTTACTACAACCTGCACTCTACTACATGAGTGGTTCCAGTAGTTTACACCCTGGAGACTGCAGTACACTAGTGAATATAGGAAGGGCTAACTTCTTAAAAATGAAATTAGAATGTAAAAAAAAGAAGAGGCGAGAGGAGAGGAGAGAAGAGGAGAGAAGGGAAGGGAAGGAAAGGGAGAAGAAGAAAGCAGAGGAGTGGAAAGAAAAGGGAAGGAAGAGACAAAAGCCTGCTGCAGATGCTATGGGTGTTTTGCAAATTTAGGTGTGTTTTAGGTATACGTCTGGTCATGCTATAAAATTTATTTTGTACTGTGGTTGAAGTAAAAATTTTTGAGAGATCCTCATCTGCATACCCACTGGAGAGGAATGGAAAATATGGCCCACTCTTGTCCTTGGGGATGTCCACCATCTAGAGAGAGACTCACAGGCAAAACCCTGGGATGCAGGGCAGGATGGGCGGGGTCAGTGACACTCTGCCAGGGAATCGCATCCTCACGACAGGCTCACATCTTCCTGACTGCCGCTGGAGCGCACAAGGCCCCTCAGAACCTCATATCGCACAGAACAGAATGCACTGCTTCCCCTCCATCCACTTCTCACCAGGAGCCGCCGGTGTAGTTAGCAGCATCACTACCAACTGCTCGTCCAAATGGAAACATAACCTTCTGTCCCTTTCATCGCCTGTCATCAAAGCCAGTAGATTTTACCTTCTAAGTCCCCAAGTCATCCTTTCCCTCCATCCCTGTTACCACAGGCGTGAGGCTCTCCCCGCCTGTCACCCTGACCCCGTCCCTCCTGAGGTCCACACTGAAGCCTGGGCCACAGATCCTACTTCACAGCCCTTCCTGCTTCTCCACTGCGAGGTGAGCAGGTTCAGCACTCGTACCCCGAATCCCCATTTCCAGTCGCCTCCCCTGGTACACGGACCCTGTAGCCTGTCTACGTGGAACCACCTGAAAGTTCCCGCGAGGACATCAAGGTTCAGACCTGCAGACACTGCACACACTGCATTCTCTCCCTGGATGGTGTCTTCCTGCTTTTCAGCCAGGAAAAGCCTTCATCCTGCACAGCTAGAAAGGGACCTTTCCTGACTACCTCAGGCAAGGCATCCTACCCCCTGGTGAGCTCACGGCTGGTGAACGTACTCCTTTTACAATATTCACCTACATGTGTCCTACTTCCTTCTCTGGTGTTTCCTGGACAGAAACCACCTAACAGCTGAGTTTGCACCCCAACCCCTGGCTCAGGGACCAGGGGATGGAGGGCCTTCCCACCGAATAACCAAACGATGGTTGGAAAGGACCTGGAGCTGCAGACCTGGCTGTCTGCCTGCCTGCCTCCGTGCAGTCCCTCTGACGGCTCCTGTGCACCACAGTCTAACCTGTTCACAAGTGGGCCCAGTCCTCCTCCAGGCTCCGCGACTCAGTGAAGCAGTCCCTGAGCCAAAAACCCGTCCCCTGCCCCCTGCCCCTCCCCCCCTCGCTCCCTCCTCATGCCTGAGCAGGCCAGCATTTACCTCCAATGTGCATCTTCAGTGTATTGGCTAGTCTATTCTCACTGTCACCTCCTTGGCACAATCACCTCACCTCCTGCCTGTACTGCTGAAACAATGTTTCTACTCCCCCTATGTCCACACTCACCCATCCCACGCCCCGAGCCATTCTGCTCCAAATCTTGAGATGAAATTTGTTAACCTAAATGTAAGAAGCCCAAGTGAGAAACGCACCAGGCGTTTGTTTGAGATCAAATGGAATTATTAGTCTGGGAAGCATAAATCAGACAGAAACCCAAATCATGTGAAGGTCAGGTGTTTATGAGCAGGGGAAGGGAACTAAATACAGACATAGAGGGAAGGAATTTCTGTAGGTGCAAAGAAGCTAAGTAATTCCTTAGCTACACCTGGTGGTGTTAAATCTAACGGATGCCTTAAATTTTCCATCCTAGTCAGGATGTCTGCTTTGCAAACAGTTGCTTGGATACAATGTTGCTTTGGCCCACCAGGGGTTGTTTTGCAGGATTGAAACATTCCAAACCTTTGAGGAGTAAGATGTGCAAGGCGATTCCTCTGGGATGGTGGCTCTGACTCCCTTTACCTCATTTTTCACAAGCTCAGTTTTTTCAAATCTTTTAATGGCATATATAGCCCTGTTCAGTCTGGCCCCTGCCTGCTCTCCAGGAACTCCCTGACTGTCAGGCCCCACCAGCTTTCTCATGCTGCCACCTTCCACCAGCTACCTCGGGGCTTTCTTAAAGCTTCCTCTGCCTAAAACATGATGGTTAGCAGCGACAGGCCCACCAAAGACGGCATCTTGCTTACTTCAGCTTAAAGGACTCTTCCTCTCAAAGCACCACGTCATTTTGCCTTTCTAGCTTTTATCAAAGCTTCAATTTTACATTTTATTTACACATGTGCTTTATTGATGCCTATCTAGTAGACACGAAGCTCACTAAAGGCAGGGGCCGGATATGTCTGCTCCAATCCCTCTCTCCCCAGCTACTAGCCAGGCACCCTGGAAGGGCTGGCCTAACATCTGATCAGCGGGAGAAGTTCGTCTGCAGTGTCCACTGTTCTGCAAGGCACAGCTTCCCAGGAAGTCCCAGGGGGGCTGGTTGAGGCCAGAGGGGGCAGAACAGGTGGCCTTAGGCCTCCACGTCCCACGTGACCCCAAGGAGCTCTGCAGAGGTCTGATTTAGGTGCTGGGCCTCCACATAAAAGTTTACTTTGAAACTAAGCCTTCTATGGGTAAAGTGTGTAAGATTCAATTCAAACACAGGAACGTGGAGGACAGGCATTGATCCTAAGGGCCATCATAAGAGAATGTGGGAGATGATAGGACTTCATTCACACATCTTATGAAACAGCTTTCTTGGAACTATTCACATGTTTCACATCTTGATTGTGGCAGTAGTTCCGTAATTGTATGCATTTGTCATATGCATTCATTTGAATGTGCTGAATTTTATAGGATGTAATTTTTTAAAGCAAATAAGAGTAGGAAAGATTTAATTACCATCGGATGTTATTCAAGATTCATAAGTTTGAAGACATTTCATATCATGACTGAAAAAGTTATGCTGTGCCTGTCCGAATGCGAGGCTCGCCGGGATAGGAGGCATGCACCATTCCCAATGAGAAGGCCAAGAAATTGTTCGGACTCACTTCAGTGTATCAACTATTAGAGCAGATCAAATTGACAAATAACTGTAAGATTTATTGTGCTAAATTAGTCAAAAACAAACATTTAAAGGCACATTACATACAATAGCATGTGGATTTAGAAATAGTTCTTTCTTCACTCACACATCTTATGAAACAACTTTCTTGGCACTATTCACCCACATTGCTGACAACGGAATGTTTGCTGTCACCAAAGCCATTTTGAGCCACATAATACAAAACACATCATCTTCACTCCCACAACAGTTATTTGTGGTGTTGCCTTTGTGAATCCATATGATGCTGTCACTTGGACACATTCTATTGAGCTTGTAGTTATATTCATGATCTCCACAAAGCAATGTCTCCTGGCTGTTGACAGTGTTTTGTGGCGGAGCTGTCCTATGCACTGTGGGATGCTGCCCATCATCCTTGGCTCTACCCACTCATTGCCAGTAGCACACAACCTTCCCATCAGTCATGACAATCAAAACTGTGTCCAGAAATTTCCGAGGGGACAAAACCAACCCCAGATAAGAGCCACTGCCATAGAGTAACCTTTTATTGCACAGTGAGTCTTCCCTTAACATCCTTCATAGGTTCTTGAAAACTATGACTTTAAGAGAAACAACATATAATGAAACTAATGTTACCATAGACTCATTGATATAAGCAAGAGTTAAGTTCCTATGGCATATTTCTGGTCACAAAAACATCACTAAACCTACAAAAAAAGATCTGAAAAACTTTTAATATCTATCATTTAAATAAATTTGATCTCTATATACATTTAAGAAAGACTAATATCATTTTCCTACCTGCTTATTCCAGTTCAGGGTCACCTATCTGGCAGTTCAAGGACCCCACTTTGCACAGGGACGCCCTTCCTTAAAAGTGTGTTCACACACACACACACACACACACACACACACTCAGTCTGGGACAGTGTTGACATGCTAGTTCGTCTCACGTGCACATCTTTGAGATGTGAGAGGAAACCAAAACCCACACAGGCATGGGGAGAACATGCAACTCCATACAGACAGTGACCCCAGCTGGGAATCAAGATTTTTCCTTCATCAACTTCATAACAAAACACTGTTGGACAAAATAACGTTACTCAAGGACCTACTGTATTGTTGTTTTACACCATTTTAAAATATTTTATTTATAACAACACCAATATTTAAGTTGTGAGGTGAGATACCCAGAAACTGTTACTAAATTATTTTTAAACTAGAGGCCTGATGCACGAAATTCATGCTAGGGGCTCTGCCCTCACAGCCCCGGCTGCCTCAGGCCTTGCAGCCCCGGCTTCGTCCGGAAGGTCATCTGGACGGTAGTTCCACTGTTCGGCCATCTGGTCTAATTGGTATATTATGTTAATCCTTTACTGATGCTATTATTTGAATCTACAATACATTCAAAATAGCATCGATTAAAATATTTTCAAGCCTATCTGTCTTCCTGAGAGATTTGTTGTATTTCCTGTGTAAGAACTCAAATATAAAAGAATTCTTGCTCTTCTGAGGGTTAATTCTGAACCTCTCCAAAGATGCAGGTACCTGGGACAGCCCAGCCTAAGCTCGCTTTCTCTCTGAAGTAAGCACCAGCCTTTGCTTGAAGACTTCAAGCGATAGAGGAATCACTGCCTCACCTGGCAGTGCTGATAGAATAGTTCCTGCTTGTACTAAGCTCAGGTCCCCCTGCTCAGAGCTCTTATGCAATAGGCCAAGTTCTGGACAGCCTGTCCTTGGCAGCAGAGCAGCACTTTCAATGTCTCCAGACAGCAAATAAGTTATGGCTTTAGCCCTTTCCTTTCCCCGCTAATGACCCCTGCTCCTCCAGCTGCTTGTCATAGAGGCCTTCTCAACATGATTTCATCCTGGATCTTGTCAACGGCCTACCAGAAAGGGCAGCTTAGGCCCTGGCCAGGTAGCTCGGAGTGTCATCCCTAGATGCCAAGGTTGAGGGTTCAATTCCCAGTTAGGGCACATACAAGAAGCAACCAATGAATGTATAAGTAAGTGGAACAACAAATCAATGTTTCTCTCTTTCTCCCTCTCTCTCTAAAATATCAATAATTTTTTTTAAGTGTGCCTTAGAATGAACCTTGTGAGAGTCTGTTCCAGACAAAGGGAGGGGAACTTTGATCATCGGAACCTTTTGCAGGCTAGAGCTGGTCAGCATTTTCAACAAAAAGCTCATACCATTTTACAATATTTAGTTTAGGGACTCCAAAAATTCACATAAACCCCATATAAATAACTGTTTCATATTTCATTAAGTAAATTTAAAAGAACAGTAGTAATTGCTATTCTGATCCTAATTTTGCTCAACAAAGATTTTCATTAATGAAAGGCTCACAGGAGAAAGTGACCGTGTGCTAGCTAAAGAGCCCCTTCCTGCCCTGACTGGTTTGGCTCAGCGGATAAAGCGTCCACCTGTGGACTGAAGGTTCCCAGGTTTGATTCTGGTCAAGGGTATGTACCTTGGTTGTGGGCACATCCCCAGTAGGGGCTGTGCAGGAGGCAGCTGATGGATGTTTCTCTCTCATCGATGTTTCTGACTCTCTATCCCTCTCCCTTCCGCTCTGTAAAAAAATCAATAAAATATATATTTTTAAAAAATAAAGAGCCCCTTCCTTCTATAAACAGAGGTAGCGACAGAGACAGAAATAGAGAGACAGACACAGAGAAAAATTAAGGGAGAGCAAGAGACTGAGAGAGAGAGAGGAAAATTCCAGCATCTTCTCAGGTTTCATGTTTGTCCTTGTTTTTGGCAGTCTTATTTAGGCTTTATCTAGTGGTCCCCTGTGACTCCCAGATTCTTTCCTTGTGTAACTGCTCAAACCAATCCTCCTCCACTGGTTTTTGAGGAAAAGTCACATGGTTGTGACTCAGGTGCAATGATATTCTGCATCCTTTAGCAAAACAGCATTCAAAAAACAAAGCTTGATTTGTGCTATCCCTGAAAGGCATGACAATCCAGGGTCTAATGTCCCTATGACTTTATTTCCAATATGCAGAATTATATGATTTGAGATTAAAAGCCTCCATAAAAGGTCCAGAAAATATAGTTTGTAATGATGCCTACCACTAAACTGATTTGAGACTGATGACTGATTTTTCTAGCTGGTCTCCTAATTCTTATTCCCCCAAGAGCTAAGGTACCTAATAAACGTGGGTTAATAACCCCTGATCAGGATGCTTTGAAGAGGCCTTTGCTTGTCTCAGTAACACTGAGAATTAAGCTGCGTAGGTTTTTGTGAACCTCTCCTCCCAACCACTGATCCCTTTTTCAGGAAATCAGCCAGTGCCCTGCGGTCACTTTCCCTGCGTGATACACTGGAAACAGTCCTTCAGCGATAACCCCTGACACTGCATCATTGCCAAGTCCTCTTCTTCTTGAAGAAGTATCCAGCCCTAAGACCAGCTAGACACCAGGACATCAACAGCAGGATGTTCCTGGGTTAGCACACAGCTCCGTTTCAGCCCAATACCCTTAAGGTTTGGCTACGAGAGGCCGGCAGACAGGAGGGCAGTGCTGTGAGTAGCTGACTTTGACAGTGCCTTCTCTCTTCCTCTGGATGGGTGACCCTCTGCTCTGAGGCTGGGAATCCTAAGGGGTGTGTGTGTGTGTATGTGTGTGTGTGTGTGTAATTCACAAGCACTTTAATTTCAGGATCTTATTCGTCCAGTTATTTTGTGAAGTGTTCTAATTATCCACCGCCTCATGTGAACCGGCAGATAAGCCTGTCCTCACATGTGCCGCAGCAGGCGAGGGGCAGGAGATTGGAACCGCCTAATCTGACCACCAGCTTTCATTTTCTCCGCTGAGGAGAGAGAAGACGATGGAGGTGAGTGATACACACGCAGCCGTAAGCTGCCAGCCTTCCTGCTCCGTTCCGGGCCCATGCCACCTCAGTCTCATCGGTCTCGAAATCATTATCTGAAGACTCGCCGGTTTTCACTTCTGATACTTCCATCTGCAGCAAGAAGCGGGAGGGACGTGAAGCACAAAACAAGTTTGTTCACGTAAGCAGCATAGGGAAACATGCAGGTTTCTCTCCACGGGTCAAAGGGCAACGTGGCCTGTGGCCCAGGGCCCGCTCCATGCGCACCGTTCCTCTCTGCGCTGGTCAGACATCGGCCTTGGAGATAGAATAAAGCTGGTGAGTTCTGGGTGGAGAAGCGCATAAAATGCAGAAAGCCCCTTGGGCTTCTTATCTAATTACCCAAGAGCAGCTCTGAGCATCTACCCTGCCAGCGGGCAAGCCACGCCCCTCCAGGAGCTTGCAGCCCAGGGAGAGTCAGGCAGGCAAAGGGAGACTTGCAGAACTGACTGAGCTTTAAGAAGTGATAGGTCAATGAAACAGTGGTGGGGACTAAGGGAACGTACGAATATAGGAGACTGCAGGGGTGCAAAACACTGAGTTTTGAAGCAAGAATTTTGGAAGGTTTCAGTAAACCTTTCTCAGCTGATGCGGGAGGAAGAGCAGCTTGCCCTAGAGAGAGCTATGGGGGAAATGGACCAGGGAAACTTTGGCAGCAGTCATCCAGCATCAGCAGGGCACCCTACCCTCTACAGCTGGAAGTTCAGTTTCAAAATTTTAATAAATATTCAACAGTTAAGGATGATGGATGGTGCCTACGCTAAGCTCAAAGTAGAACTCAATGTAGACCCGAAAAATCAGGAAAGAAACTCAGAACAAACACTAGGCCCTGAGGATTAAGCATAAAAGGAAGAAGGAGAGAGGATATGCAAAGCAGACAGACAACATGAGGAAACATTGGTAGAAATAAGCAAGACGATTAACAGCAGACATTAATATATGAGGCCTAACATTAATAACTACAGGACTGATTTACAGTGGGATTGGAGTGCTATATGCTCCACTGGAGGCAGGGAGTGCTGAAATCGGCCCCTTCCCCTTCCTTCCCTGCCTGGCCCAGGGATGTCTCTTCTCCCTCCCCTGCTCTCCAAGGCAAATGCTTTGTTGCTGGAGATTATTGCCCATACCATATGTCAGAAAGAGGGCCCAGAGAGGCGCTGGTTCCACACTCTGAGATCGGAAGAACAACCAAACCCTTCACCACACCACCCCCACTGTATAGACAAGGAAGCAGAGGCCCAGAGAGAAACACTAACTGGCCAGGGCCACAGGCCTCTTAACCATAGCCAGGGGCACTGATTAAGGCCCTGGGAGTGCATTTAATCAGCACCAGATTAAAATTTGTAAGGAAAGGAGTAGAGGGCTTAAGACTAAACTTTAGGAGAGGGTATAAACTTGTGAAGGCAATTCAGGGTGGCAACCTAGGTCTGTGCCCAGTCAAACCTGCATTCTAGCATGTATTCATACAAGCCTATTATTAAGCCCCAACCCCCTTTCCGCTTGTGGCCTAGCTTTGAAAAACCTGTTTCCCTGAATGCTTATCTTACAGGGGCCATAAACCATACACAGCCCCACAAGAGGGTCTGACTGCCGGCACCAGATGGGCTCTTGGCTATCTCACTTCCCCCCTTATAACCATCACAGGGGCTGCAAAAGCCCACAAAAAGTCCAGAAGCCTAGTCCATATTTGGGAGACAAAGAAACTGGGGGGATAAAAGGGAAAGCCCTGCCTCATTCAGTGCTCAGCTTTGGGAACTGATTGCCCTGGGCTCACACTGGTGCGCCTGCAATAAAGAGCTTTTCCTGATCTTCCGAGTGCCTGGCTGTTTTGCCATAGAAAACTGACCACTGGGGTGGTGAGATAACTGGGAAGAGACCTAAGAAAATGATGCTGAGCTGTATTAATCATGTTTTTAATTTTCTGTATATTATGATGTTTTCATATTTTAAAAACCTTCCTGGTGGGGAGAGACTGCCATTCGCAGGCTAGCTAATTCCTAGAGATGACAAAGAGCTCAGCCAACAATATGCCTTGAATATGTAAACTAACCAGCCCAGAGTCTTTACACTTCAAACTACCTTCTCTATTGCTTTGTTGACTCCAGGAGGGAATATTCCTCTACCCCAATACAGGGCCAAGACACAGACAGCTAGGGACAACCACTGTGCCCCAGTGCCACTGGAGCTATTCAAACTAGCCAGTCTTAAGATATTTACCCTGCCCTGGATTTTCTTTCCCACAGAACCCCCCTACCCCCCCAAAAAAAGAGCTGTGGCCTGGACTGGTCTCTCACTCCTGTGCCTCCGAAACAAATCTGGTTCTTCCCCAGGGGCCCCTGCATGGCGTGGCAGGGCAGCCTCCTTTTCTCTAAATATACCAGCAATAAAGTTCTTCCAATATCACTTGCCTCGCTGAGTTACTACTTAGTCACCTTTATAAATTAAGACCCAGATAACATTCTTTAACTTGAAATAGAAATTTACCTACAAAGCATCCTCTCAGGTGGTTTACAGATAATCTCTTAGAATAAACTCGTCTTTGCAGAAAAGCAGAAGGTAAGATTATAAACTGAGAGAAAAGAATGAGAATAATCTCTTAGAACTGAATAGCCCAGCCAAAATAAAACAGATCATGCTTACTGTTTCCTGAGACCAATAATGTATGTCCTAAACAACATGTTGATGTTTAAATAGCAACATTAACAGTATCTAAAAAGTGAGCATGAGAGATATATATGTGTATCTAATGCACATGCCATGCATATACATATATATACATACATATACATATATATATACACATACATATATATATATATGTAATCACATTTTTTAAATTCAAGCAAGTTCAAAATATCCAAAAGGGCAGCAGGCAGACAGAAACTAATTTTATGTTATGTATTAAACACAGTAAATAAACTTCTTTGGAATAACTCCAATGTCAAAGAAATTGTGATAAAAATATCCATTGTCAGAAGTACAAAGAGAAATGAAAACACTTAACATAATTCTGAAAACAAGTATGCAGTTTCAAATGCCTATGAAGTGAGTGGGAGCACAGGCATATATGGAAGGTGTCACCTTAGAAAGGAGGGGGACTCGTGTCCTTGGGCAGAAGAATAAAGTCGGAGAATGGTAGCTATAGAGAGCTCACAGGAAGTGGCACCACAGACCACCAGTTGTCCTTTGTTTCTTCCTTAGAAAAAGAACGTCTGACGTCTCAGGGCCAATGGCCACCCAGCGAACATGGCAATCTCCAGACTCAGGGAAGCCATGGTGGTACAGGACACTGAAAAGCTAGGAAAATTCCAGGGCATGAGGAATAGGGACACTGAGACAAGGAAGTTAAAACAAGGCCAAACAGTGTGGGCAGCCCTGACTGGTTTGGCTCAGTAGATAGAGCGTTGACCTGAGGACTCAAGGGTCCCGGGTTCAATTCTGGTCAAGGGCATGTACCTTGGTTGCGGGCACATACCCAGTGGGGAGTGTGCAGGAGGCAGCTGATCAATGTTTCTCTGTCATCGATGTTTCTAACTCTCTATCCCTCTCTCCCTTCCTCTCTGTAAAAAAATCAATAAAATATATTTTTTTAAAAAAACAACACAGTGTGGGCAATTTGCAGCCAGCTTGTAACTAACAAGCCATTATCTTCCACAAACCAAGCAAATGGTTGAAAGCCTCCCTAACACAAGAATGCAGGAAAGGAGCAGGGGAGGGAGAGGAAAAGGGGAAAGTCTTACTCCCTAAGCAGAGAAGCCAACAGTCTCAAGGCATGGTGAGATAAAATTGTCCAGTGCTTCTCATGAATTCTGGGAAGGCCACAACAAAGTAAAAAGGGACCTTGAGAATTAATCTGTACCAACATATTCAGCAGAGGAATCCTGAAACCTATAGATAGGAGAGTATATAACACCTCAAACTCCCACCCAACTCTCTCTTCAGATTAGCTGAGAGCCCATCTGTGCTCCATAAGCCAGATGTGTAGATTTGCTTGCCTTGCTTTTTTAATAAAGGTGCAGATTTAATTGCTTTAATAAAATTAGCTTTGTCACAATGCAATCATCTGGAGTTTTCTCATTTAAATTCATTTATATGAGAAGACAAGACTCGAGGTTGGGGACAGCCCCTGCCCTGACTCAGGGCTGCCTAACAACAACTCTCTGGTGTTTGTGAGAGGTGCCTGTAACAATGGGGCTAAATCGCCAGTGAACTGTGAGGCGGTTGCTGTGTGTGACTTCTGGGTGTATACTGAAACAGAGGATATGCCTGCTTTCTCCCTTCCTCATCTTCTTCCTGGAACAGATTTGAAGCAGCCATTGTGGGTCCTTATCGTTGAGGCCACACCCAAGGTTCCTGAGGATCTGGAAGCCAATGGGGGCCCTGAACCTCCCACATTGGAGAAGGCAGACTGGATCTTGTTTGAGCCATGGCCATGTCAGGGCACGTTTCCTAACAAACATAAGGGTAAGGTCTTGAAAGACTTGTATTTGCAGAAAAGCAGAAGGTGAGATTATAAACTGAGAGAAAAGAATGAGCAATAGACAGTGTCCAGGCAGCACTCAGTTGTGTTGTTGGGCTGGACGGAGCCTGGACGATGCCCTGTGTCGTGTGGGTGGTAGGACACCTGTGCGGGTGTCCTGTGTGCCCCTGAGCGATGAGTCCAGGGACCTGCTGGAGGAGACAAGCAAGGACTTCTGGGAACCTTTCATGTAGTAATAGAGAAGAGCAAGGAGTGTGTACATGACTTGTGGAACTTGGACCTCATTTTTTGAAGGTGCTCTCATGACTTCCCTCATGGTGAAGTGAGGGAGACAGTGTGCAAAGTGAAGGTGTGAGGCCCAAAGCCGATGATCCAGCTCATGTGTGTGCAAAGTCACTCAACCTGGAAGTCCCTGTTTGCCCATGTATGTCAGGTCTGCCTTCCTTGGGTCTGCCCTATGTGGTCACTCAGTGTGGGTCTCAGAGGATGTCTTACTCTAGTGCACAGGTCAGATTGTTGATTGAATGAGTCTTGCTGGAAGTATGTCGTTGGGATGAAATGAGTCCCATGTGTACAGATTGGAGTGAAGGAGGAGGAGAAGGAGGAGAAGAAGGAGGAGGAGGAGGCAGATGGCTTCCCTGCCTGGGCTGCTGGTCTTGTTCCTGTGGTCAACTCATCCTGTGCCTCCTCTCCCTCTTGAAGCTCAAGGAGTGTCCTGTCTGTGGCTGTTGAGTGCAAAGGCTTGATTGAATCCAGGATTTAGGAGTGAATTTGTATTGCTTATTAGGAAATCCACACCTCCCTGGCTGGGTATCTGCTCTTCCCGGCGTGTACGTCCTCGACACCGATGTTGCTGTTGGCACGGAGGGACCAGTGCCTTCCACTTTTCCCCCTGTACTGACCTACGCAGTATCGAACTACCTTTGGAATGTGTGTTTGAGGCCACAGCCTCATGTCATAGTGATGCTTCCTTGAAAAGCCTGCCTTTGTGGAAGCTGTGAATCTGTGTGCCAATCCCCACGAAGCCCCAGTGCTTGTGTCTATCGGGGCTTGAACTTCCTCCCTCAGTATCTGAGCATAGTCTTGTTTTGGAGTGAATAGTGTCCTTTCAGATGTCATTAATGGTCACATGATCTCACACCTTTTTGGGTGGCCCATAAGCACACTGGAGGGTTGTGTTTTTTTTAAGAAGAGAAGTCAGAAATGCATCGTGCGAGACTGCCATCCTGCATCAGTGGATTTGTCTGCTTATGGCATTCCTTTCCCATTCTCCTGTTTCGTCTCCCTGGATGAGATATGGCTGTCTGTTCTTTGTGTACAGTCTGCAGACTGTGTGCTTGTCCTCCTTGTACCGTGTCCATTTTATTGTTTCACGGTCCAGAAATGTCACAATCTCCTGACCCATCTGCACCAAAGGTCTTAGTCAGTGCCTTACCTGCCAAGTCTCAGTGTTGTTTCACAGAGAGCAAACTGACGCTGAATGTGCTGTTAATGTGGCATTGCAGGCCCCTGCTATGTGTGGCTTCCCTTGACATTCCCTAGAATAGATGGGATGGTCCTGCCTGCCTGCCTGCCTGCCTGCCTGCCTGCCTTCCTGTTCACAGAAACTCTTGGTTTCAGCTGCTGTGGTACTGTACCTTCCCAGGGGCATTGTTCTGCTTCTACCACACGTGCCCTCTCCAAAGTACCTCTCAGGTTGCCCATTCCCCTTACATTGCCCTCCAGTTAGCCTAATGTTTACTCAAACACATACGGTAGCTGGCAGCTGTGTATCCCATTTGTATTGTGTCCCAACAAATCCATTGTACAATCTAATGGTTGCTGAGACAGCATGGAGGACATTTCAAACCTCCATGTTTGAAATGTCCTCCATGCTGTATGTTGCAGTAACTTGACTGAGTATATGAAGGTGTTATGTATGTTGCAGCCAAGTTTATTGGCACCTCTTCCCCACCCCCAAAAAAATGGTGTGTATCCTGGAAAAAAAATTAATAAATAAATAAATAAGAATGAGGAATAGATGAGCTAGAACAGAGTGGGTATAAAGAGAACACAAGAATCAACAGAATAGAACTAAAAGGTATCTCCTGATGAATCGAGGCCCTGGTTGAGAAACAGTGGCATAGATACTTAATAGACTCAGACAGTCTCACCTCAGCTTTCTATAACAATGCACACCTGGAAATAGGTCCTGAAAGGAAATGCTGGAAATAGAATGCAGACACGTGAGGGAGCACTGGAGACTTGGTTGGAAAGTTTGTTGGCTAAAGGCAACTGCCCCTGTTTATCCGAACCTCTTAGGGGAGTTGGCTGAAAGTGGCAGCCTCTAATTGTTCCTTGATCTTTCCAAACAAGTCTGTGTATATGCGGACCCTTGGGTGTTTATCAGAATCTTTATGCTTAATTTTTATGATTAAGGGCACTGCTGGTGCCTGTGTTCTCCCAAGAATGCTTACCCTACTAATTGTATCTTAAAGTTAAACTTTAGCTCAAGCTGCTGCTACAATAAAAGCCTGAAGAGGCAGGCAAACAAGGCTGTCTGGTTCATACAGCCAGGCAGTCCCTTAGCCCTCTCTTTCACAGCAATCATGTGTCAGAGTAATCATTGATCTGTCGCTCAGGGTCTGCTGGTCAGCCCTGGCACAGACATTGGGAGTTGTGTGGGGTTAGATATTGTCAAAGCAGGAAAGAGTAGGGAAATAAGAAAATCTTGGGCACCTGTAAAGTCATAGACCACTATGGGTTTCCAGATAAGAGAACCCAACAAAGACAGAAGGAAAGGGAAAAGCTGAGGTTCAGGGTCATGATGAGCATGAAACTGGATTCAGAAGAAAGAGAAAGGTGGGTGCCAGGTTAAGGTCTGCCTATGAGCTTTCTGCCTCAAGGGATCTCATTCAAGGAGAAGATGGAGAGAAGGTCCTCTGGATGGGTTACCTGTCCTCATCCACTTCAACCCAAGCATATCTCACTTTATAATTTTACATTTTTTATATTTTGGAGTCAGCATAAGATTTTGTTCAGAAAGAAGTTGCTAATACTAAAAAAAAAAAAAAAAAAAAAAAAAAAAAAAAGGAGAAAGAGGAAAAACTAGAAGAAGAACAAAAAGAGGAAACAGAAGTAGAATTAGTAGCCATAGTAGAAGTAGTTGTAGCAATTTGAGACCCTCAAGCACAAAGCAAGCCTTCCCATTCAGTTCTATACATGCACCAAAGACACCAAAGAAAGCCCAGCTGGCTGTCAGAGACACAGCAAGAAACAGATGACATACTCAAAAGGGGTGATTAGGAGCTATTTCAGAGGTGTGACCAGAGTTAAGGAAACCATGGTGAAGTGGTAGAGCACTCTGAGAGTAGCAACAGTGAGGAACCCGAACCACTCCTAGACCTGAAGAGGCAAGTAGAGGGAACAGCCAAGTCAGGCTGCAGAAAGCTGCTGAGGAGGTCCTGGCCTTCAGTGGACAGATTCCTCACCACAGGCCCACTCACCCACAGGGAGGGAGCCTGGGAAATAAATTCCCTAGCCACTCTCTCTTCCCACTCTCTTCTCTCCTAATAGTTTTACTTGCTGCTAAATCCAGCAGAAACCAGAGAACAAGGGAGCCCAATCAAGGCCATTCACAGAGGTCAGGCTCCCAGCACACAGAGCGAGGTGGGCATGGTGGAAAGAAAATCAGGAGTGATAACTGGAAAATATCCTGCAGAGTGGATTTTCATTCCCATTGCTAAAAAATTCACTCTCCTTCATTCTCCATGCATGTGTGCTGTCCCGACATTCCCTGGGAAGAACCCTCCATGCATGACACTGGGGAAAGCGTTAGGAACAATGCTTCCACTCTTCCCTGAACACTCACTGCATTAGCCATCTATTGCTACCTAACAAATTACCCCAAAACTTAGCAGCTAAAAATAGTGTTATTATCTCCCAATTTCTCTGGGTCAGGATTTGACAGCAGCTTAGAGGGCTA
The DNA here is from genome assembly GCA_026230045.1 of Corynorhinus townsendii. Taxonomy (NCBI): domain Eukaryota; kingdom Metazoa; phylum Chordata; class Mammalia; order Chiroptera; family Vespertilionidae; genus Corynorhinus; species Corynorhinus townsendii. Next base: position 85,060,703 of record JAPDVU010000005.1, read on the forward strand.
ATCCTGGCTCAGAGTCCCTCATGAAGTCACCAGCAAGGTGTGCGTCAGAGCTGTAGTCACCTGAGGGGCTTCATGAGGCTGCAGACTCTACTTCCAAATGGGTTGTTCAGAAGGCTATTAACAATGGACCTCTCTCCACAGGGCCACTTGAGTGCCCTCGTGACATGTGTCAACTGGCACCACCCAGAGTGAGCAGTCTGAGAGATAGATAGACAGGCAAACAGACAGAGACTGAGAGGAGGAAGCCATAACATCTTTTGTGACCTAGTCCCTGGAGTCATGCTCTGCCATCACTATCACTCCTGCCTTATTCTATCTTTATAAGCAAGTCACCAAATTCAGCCCACACTCAGGGGGAGGAGGGGGAGATGAAGAATAGGTTCTACCTCTTAAAGGGAAGAGAATTAAAAATTTTGTGGACATACTTTTTTAAAAATCTATCTTTATTGTTGAAAGTATTACAGATATCCCCTTTTTTCCCCCTTGAACCTTTCTAGCCTGCACCTGCCCTCCTCCTCCCTGCCCCTGGCCTTCACCACACTATTATCTGTATCCAAGTGTTATGCATATATGTATATAAATTCTTTGGTTAATCTCTTCCCACCCACCCACCCCTGTCTTCCCACTGAGATTTGTGCCCACATCAACCTGTACCCCTAAACTTTAATGTTCTCCTTCTTGCTAATGCCACCTGCCAGGGATCACACTATCACATACCTACCCTATGGCCCAACTCCACTGCCGCAGGTGCCCTAGAGTTCACCCAATATGATTCCATAGAGAGAGAATCCAAGAGCTGCAAGAAAAACAAAATCCAATGCATGGCCGTGTTCCCTTACTGATTAAAATGACATTATGGTGTGTATTTTTTTTTAAAAAAAAAAAGAAGATATATTTATTTCTGCTACTCACCTTCCTCAAAAAAAAAAAAGCATGATAAGTATGATAACTAGACAGTAAAACAAAATATGTTAAAAACAATTCTTCTAAAAAGTGCAGACAGCTTCTGAGTTGGAGCCAGCACAGCACAATGAACTCTAAAAGTCTGGGGTGATTTTTATTTGTTGGTATGATTGTTATAGAAGGGCTAAGGAAGCAGCATAGGTGAGTGCCAAAAGGAAAAACAACAATTTGAAAATAAAATGTCAGAGCTTTTCGTGGAATGAAGATATTTAGATTTATTGATAAGAACCAAAGTTTAAAACATTTCCAAACAAGAACATATTTGTATTTGTTTTTAAATCTCACATTATTTGCAGTTACAACTGAGATGTTGATAACATTCCCAAACACTAGGAACTGATTCTCACACTTTCACCTACAGCTTCTGGTACTTTATGAGTTTCTGGTAAATACAATGTCTGTCTTTTCTCCAACTTTGAGACATTAATTTGCTATTCTAAGATAATCACAGGCTTTATTCTTTGTGACAGATGTACAAAACAGAAGTCACACACACATAACGATGCCATCTATATATTTGTCAATGTCTGTGCTCATTCCATATGTTCATGTATTGCCTGGTGTCATAACTAAACAGTTCCAATCATGCTTACATGGAATCCCAATTTTGTTGTAATGTAATCACAACATCTGCATGACCTTGCTTGTCATTTCCTTTCTATCCCATCTAGGATAATAATCCTGTGCCTGCATATAATTCATTGTTAAAAATTGTTTTTAAAAAGCTTCTAATCTCTTTTAGTAAACCTTTTTTTAAAAAAATCTATACAAGTAAGATTCCTATTTTTTGATATTTTGGAAACTGTTTCCAGGAATGCTGGTACTTACCCTTTCAACTTCAGTAAATGTTTTTTAGATGTGCCCTACTTTGTCTTTGTGGTCCATTTAGATTCTGCATGTCAGATTTTATTAAAGCAGAGCTCACTTACAATTTGAAACATCCAGCTTTCCTGCCAAGAGTACCAAAGGCTGGCAGACAACTCCCTGACACCAGCCTCTGGAGTCTTAAGGGCCAGCTTCATCTTTCATCACAACTGCTGCCCCGAGGATAAGAAGGTCACTTTTCACCTCAATGTCTCCATGTCTTTCATTGTCACACAGAATGGAGAGGTCATTTTTTGATTTCTCCTTGACAGATGTCTGAACAAAGATTGTTTAAGAGCCTGTTGCCGTGGGACATTTGCAATTTGCAGAAGCCAGCTCTCAGCACCCACCAGGGACTGGAGTCCCAGAGCCCTGGACCAGACAGGCAGCTGGACTTGGGCACAGGAGGGAATGAAAAATTGCAGCATTAAGAGACATTTAACTAATACTTAATTTTTAAAGAAAAGAATGACATAGGAGGACTCCAAAATAGTGGTGGAGTAAGTAGAAACTCCAATGACATGCTCCCAGTACCAAATTGGAATTACAACTCCAATGACATGCTCCCAGTACCAAATTGGAATTCTAAAATACAGAAAAATAGTCCTGAATATTCAACTGAAGACTAGCTGGAGAGAACCTTGATAACCAAGGATGGAAAGTGGAGACCACATTGGAACTGGTAGGAAGTGCAGATGTGCAAAGGGGCTGGCTGGACTCCCACAGACAGCATCTGAAGCCCAGGAGGGATATCTCAGCTGTTGGGGACTTCCCACTGAGAACTGTGAGGTCTAAACCCCAAGCTCAGCTCCTCATCCCAGAGCCCTAGAACTGAGAAAGGTGCCCACATAACAACTGGCTGTGAAAAGCAACAGGGTTTCTGTCTGCTAGGGAGAGAGGGCTGGAAATGCAGGCACCTTCTTAAAGGGCCAACATATAATAGTTTGTATGCAGCCACTCATCTAGGACTCTGGCAGAGGGAGAGAAGAGTGGAGTGAAACTGTGTGAGCAGAAACCAGGGTTGGGGACTCTAGAATTATAGACACCCAGTTTCCTGTGCTGAGTCATTCCCTCATATTGGAGAGGACATCTTTCACCTTCAGACCTTTACCATCCAGGCAGCTTTTGACTGGAGGGGAAGCAATTGCCCCACCCTATTGAAAAATCCCTTCCCCCACCCTATGGAGTCTCTGATGCCCAATAAGAGACTGAGAATAACAATCTGCCTGCAGGCAGAAGCAACTGCCCTCCCTGTTGGAAAACATCTCCCCCCACCCTATGGTTGATAGCCTGAAGCTAATCAAGAGTGAATACCAGTGTAATCATACTGATGGCAGAGGTGGGTCACTGGAGGCTTTGAATCCTTGCCTAACCTCATTTGGGGCCCAGGGCTAGGAAAAGCAGATCTTGGTGCACATCTTGGTCCTAACAGAGTAAGCCATAAGCTGTGGATTGCTGATAGCTTCAAACTGGGTACTCAGGGCCAGTCAGAACCAGTGTCTGACACTGTCCTACACTAACAATTGGGAGTCATAGCAGATCTACCTAATACATAAAAAAAACAAACAAACAAGGAGCTAAAATGAGGAGACCATATAACAAACCCCAAATGAAAGAACAAGAGAATTCTCCAGGGGAAGAGCTAAATGAAATGGAGATAAGAAATTTATCAGACATAGAATTTAGAATAACCATGGCAAGGATGCTCAACAGCATGAGAAAAGATACAATAACTATAAAGAATGACATAGCACTAATAAAGCACACAGTGGAAGGAATACACAGCATATTAAGGGAAGCTGAAGATAAGATCAGTGAATTAGAAGACAGGGTAGAAAAAAAATCACTCAATCAGAGAACCAAAAAGAAAAAAATAATTAAAAAGCAAGAGGATAGCTCAAGAGAGCTGTGGGACAACTTGAAACATAATAATATTCATATAATAGGAGTACCAGAAGTAGAAGAAAGTGAACAAGGGATAGAGAATGGGTTTGAAGAAATAATAACAGAAAATATCCCTAACCTGGTGAAGCAAAAAGTCACAAAAGTTAAGGAGGCACAGAAAGTCCCAAGCAAAATGAGCCAAACAAGCCAATGCCCAGACACATCATAAAGAATCATAGAGGCAGCAAAAATAAAAAGGTATTTGTTACCTACAAAGGAACTCCCATAAGGCTGTCAGCTGATTTATCATCAGAAACTGATTTCTCATCAGAAGGGAATGGTCTGAGGTGTTCAAGATAATGAAAAGCAAGGATCTGAAACCAATATTACTATATCCAGCAAGGCTATCATTCAAAATAGAAGCTGAAATAAAGAGCTTCCAAGACAAAAAAAAAAAGGGGGGATAAAGGAGTTTGTCACCACCAAACCAGTACTGCAAGAAATGTTAAAGGGACTGCTATAATGAGAAGAAATAGAGAGGGATAATCATAGACATACACAATTAAAATGGCAATAAATAAATACCTATCAATAATAACTTAAATGTAAATGGATTAAATGCTCCAATCAAAAGACAGGGTAGCTGGATGGATACAAAAACAGGACCCAAATATACACTGTCTACAGGAGAACCACCTCAGAACATAAGACTCACACAAGATAAAAGTAAAGGGATAAAAAAACATTTTCCATGTAAATAAAAACAAAAACAAAAGCTGGGGTGCCAATACTCATATCTGATAATATAGACTTCAAAATGAAGGCCATCACACGAGACAATAAAGGTCACTACATAACACTAATGGGATCAATCCAACAAGAAGATATAAACATACATGTACCCAATATAGGAGCACCTTCATATATAAAACAACTTCTGGGAGAGGAATCCAAGATGGTGGCGTAGGTAAACACCTAAACTGCTGCCTCACACAACAATTTCAAAACTGCAACTAAAAGACAAAACGTCTATCACCCAGAACCACGGGAAAGCTGGCTGAGTGGAAGTTCTACAACTAGAAGGAAAGAGAAAAGAGCATTGAGACGTGCACGAGCACTGAAAAGCTGAAGTATGGAGGCGCGGGATCTGGGCTGGTGGCAGGCATTGCTTTTTTCAACCCAAAGGGGAGACAAGCCCCCAATTACTCTGAAATGTTTCTGGGGAGACGCGGGGCACCCAAACTCCTACAGGGAGAAGCTGGATTGTCTGCCACCGGGTCGGAAAGTGAGGGGGGCCTGCTTGCAGAGCTGCCCGCAAGACGGGACGCAGTCAGAGACACAGAGCCTGCTAACTAGCAGCCATTGCTGTTTGCCACGAACTAGTCTAGTGACGCCCTGAGACCCCGCCCCACACAACCTACAAACCCACCCAAGCTCCAAGCAGCAGTTTTAGCATAACAAAGGCCTGCCCTATCACAGCTTAACCCAGCAAACTTGCAGCCTGGATCAGACAGCTCCAAAACCTCCAAACCCTAAGCAAAGAGGAGAAAACTGTAACTCTCGCTGTAGCTCCTGCTGGGTGGCCTCAGACAATAGCTGACCTGCACCCCATTGGAGATCCAGAAGCCAGTATACCTAGTGGTCAGTGTGAGAAACCAGATTTCAACTCCTCACATCCACAAGTGACACATTCAAGAGGCAGACTCAGCGAGCACCAAAGCCCCACTGAAACAAGTCCTGCACCATAAGTGTGTCTCCAGCACAGCAGTTCTTATAGACACAGCGAGTCCTCACAGCCGATTGGCCTGGAGGTCAATTCCTTCCAGCGTACCAACAGCAATTAAGGCTTAACTACACCAAGACTTTGCACTCAGCCCACAAAGGGGTGTACCAAGAGCATCCACATCAGGTGATTGGGGAGGCTGAGCTACTGCCCCCTATAGGTCACCTACCAAACAAAGCCAGTCCATCAACACAGGGAAGCAGCCAAAATGCGGAAACAAAGAAACATGTCACGAATGAAAGAAACGGAGGAAAGCAAACTACTGAACGACATAGAGTTCAGAACCACATTTATAAGGTTACTCAAGAATCTTCTAAAAACTGCCAAGAAACTTGATGACACTTCTGAGGAGCTTAGTGAGACCTTCAAGGACCTTAATGAGAATGCCAAAAAAAATGGAAAAGGACCAGTCAGAAATGAAGCATACACTGTCTAAAATAAAGAATATACAGAAACTCAACTGTAGACCAACGTACCCCAAGAATCAAACCAAAGATCTGAAATATGAGGAAACAAAAAACACCCAACCAGAAAAACAAAAAGAAAAAAGAATCCAAAAATATGAAGATAGTTTAAGGAGCCTCTGGGACAACTTCAAACGTACCAACATCCAAATTTTTGGGGTGCCAGAAGAAGAGAGAGAGCAAAATACTGAAAACCTATTAGAAGAAATAATGACAGAAAACTTTCCCTACCTGGTGAAAGAAATAGACTTACAAGTCCAGGAAGCACACAGAACCCCAAACAAAAGGAATCCAAAGAGGACCACACCAAGACACATCATAATTAAAATGCCAAGGGCAAAAGACAAAGAGAGAATCTTGAAAGCAGCAAGAGAAAAACAATTAGTTACCTACAAGGGAGTACCCATATGACTGTCAGCTGATTTCTCAACAGAAACTATGCAGGCCAGAAGGGAGTGGCAAGAAATATTCAAAGTGATGAACAGCAAGAACCTACAACCAAGATTACTCTACCCAGCAAAGCTATCATTCAGAGTTGAAGGTCAGATAAAGGGCTTCACAGAAAGATAAAGATAAAGGAGTTCATCGCCACGAAACCAGGATTACATGAAATGCTGAAGGGTATTCTTTAAGAAGAGGAAGAAGTAGAAAAAGGTAAAGATAAAAATTATGAACAACAAAATGACATCAAATACATACCTACCAACGAGTGAATCTAAAAATCAAGTAAATAAAAAATCTGAAGAACAGAATGGACTGGTGAATATAATAGAATCAGGGACACAGAAAGGGAGTGGACTGACAATTCTCAGGGGGAAACGGGTGTGAGTGGTGCGGGAAGAGATTGGACAAAAATCTTACTCCTATGGATGAAGACAGTGCATGGGGTTAAGGGCATGGGGTAGGGTGGGGTGGGGAATCAGGTGGAGGGGAGCTATAGGGGGAAAACAAAAAGAGGAACACCTGTAATCTGAACAATAAAAATTTATTTAAAAAATAAATAAATAAAACAACTTCTGGAGGACTTTAAGGGAAAGATGGACAGCAATACAGTCATAGTAAGGGACTTTAACACCCCACTGACATAACAGAATAGATCTTACAGACAAAATGTTTTGTTTTGTTTTGTCTACATTTTTCTTTTATTCTTTTGGTTTTAAAAAATTAACACTGTGTCAGGGGTACCTCTCCTTGGCAGCTCTGGAAAGATGCCCATCTGGTCTCTTTAAGGCTGTGCAGTGTTCCTTAGCACTGAACTGCAGTTATTCACACCCTCTCCCGGGGGAGCTCCTGCTGGCTTTGTCATTCCCAGCAGAGCCCCGCCCCATTGTGCTTTTAGTTCTGTAGGACAAAGTCCTGGAAGGAGGGAGGAGGCTTTCCCACACCCTGCCCTCGCCCCTGAAGACTGACCCCTCCTGTCATCTTGGCCTCAGATTGAAAGGTGAACTTTCGCAGCCTGTGTTCTCTCTCCTGTCCCTCCAGAGAGGCCCCATGAATTAATAATCTGCCAGCAGGAAACAGAGTGATGGAGTCATTAATTGTCAGCCAGTGTGCCTACCCTCTCAGGCTCGCTAATGAGCATGCTGACAGCTTCAGTTTCATCCTGAGCCAGAGCCATGCTTCGGGGACGTGTGTGGCCCACCTTGTGGCATCTGGCGCAGAGGGGAGAACCCTGGAGCCTCCCTGGGTGGGCTGGGGGCAGCCTGGCCAGAGGCTTGCTGAGTTCAGAAGTTCCTTCAGGGAACCCTGTGTGCTGCCTGGTAGAGGGAGCCCATGGGAATGGGCCAGGGTTGGGGCAGGCATGGGGGTCAGTGCCCAGGTGGTGCCGATGATATGGGCTGTTCTCCGGCCCATGCGGCAAGTTAGTGATCCCGGTTCTGCCACAGGTGAATAGTATGTGCCCAGCTGTGTTGGGTGGAGTTGTCTCAGGGAGGAGCCTGCCTTCAAACCACAGGCTCCCTCTCAGGAAGATCGCCTGCACACAAGCACTGTTCCCACCCCATAGCCCTCATTCCCAGCACATGCTCCAGGGTGTGTAACGTTAGGCCTGGCAGTGCACAGGGCCAGTTCACATGGGATTGCTCTAGAAAGGTTCTGTAGAGGAAGCTGCCACCATTGGGCCTGACCAAGTCTCTTCACTTCTCTGGGTGCTGTTTGTACTGTGGGTTGGAGGTTGCACCCCCACTGCTGTTGCCAAGGGCACACGTTGTAGGGCCAGCTGCTGTTTCAATCCCAACTCTGGCCCCTGCAGGCTGGGTGGTGTTGCGTCAGTCACCTCACCTCTCTGGGCCTCAATTCCTTTATCCCTTCTTATATAGAGCTCATCTTCATTTGAAATCGAGGCAAACATCTATCAAATAAAAATCACCCTTTTCCATATTTGTAAGTTGGTTGACAGATGGACCCCAGTTGAAACATTTCAGGCCACCTGGCTGGAACTCAGCCCCCTCCCCATGCTCCCCACGTAGGCCATGGAGCCACTTTGGGGTCATGTGTTTGGACACAGAGTGCCCTCCTTTGGGCTGGGGTGTAGGTGCCGCTTCCTCCTCCACTTGTCCATGGGCGCTCAGGGCCAGGCTCTGTCAGACTCTACTCTGTCCTCCATGCCCAGGACGTCTGTCCCCCCCTCGCCCCCCCACATGGAGGGCGAGCCTGCTTCTCACAGACTGGACTCCCAGACACAGGCTGGGAGACAGGGGTGAGTGTGGCAGATGTATATTGGGGGGCTCTTGGCATCAACGCCTGGAGAAAGGAAGGGAGGAAGCAGGGTAAGGCAGAGGGAGAAAGTAGGCTGGGATGCATCTCAACAAAGACTTCGGTTGACCTCACGGTGGGGTCTTTGAATGCCTTTTCAGAGTTGTCCTCAGTTGCATCAAAGAGGCCAAGCCTTCCTGTTCCCTCTTTGGCCAGTCATTGTGTGCAGACTGTCCCACCAGGTGTCTTGGCCCTGGTGCAGGTGGCCAGCTTCAGCCAGGGCAGTTCCCCGGTGGCTGACCGCCTTGACCTCTGTGCCAACAGCGTGCCAGTGGCTGGGGCATAGGTCCTGCTGTCCTGGGGGCGACAGGCACGTCACAGCATCCACTATGCTTCAGGGGGGCTGCTGGCCTAGCTGCTCAGGCACCACACAGAGGGCGGGTGTCGAGTCCCACCATCCTTGCAGCCCAGCCTTGCCCCTGAGCAGAGGCACAGGGCCTGGTCAGAAACTTCTGGAACACCAGCAGGAACTTGCTCCCTGAGGGCGCTCCTGTGGTGAGTGCTTGCCTCTCTGCTCCAAGCTCTCCCCATGCCTGTGCAGACTGTTGGTGCCTCTTGGTTGGAGCCTCTTGGTGGGGGTCTGAGTCTCTCCTCACCTTGGCCTGTGAAGATGCTCTGCCTCCCAGCTCCCTGCAGGTACTCCCAGCAGGTGCTCAAAATGGATAAAAGACTTAAATATGAGAAGTGAAACCATAAAAATCCTAGAAAAAAATCATAGAAGCAACAAAAAATCCTAGAAACAACAAAATCTCAGACATCTCTCATAGCAATATGTTTGCAGATACATCTCCTAAGGCAAAGAAAACTAAGGATAAAATAAACAAATGGAACTAAATCTTATGCATTGCAAAATAAACCATCAACAAAACAACAAGAAAGGCCACTGCATGGGAGAACATATTTGCCGATGTCACATCCAATAAGGGTTTAATCTCCAAAATTTATAGGGAACTCATACAACATAACAAAAGGAAGATAAATAATCGAATCAAAAAATGGACTAAGGACCTAAATACTGGTAGTTACTTTTCGAAGGTGGACAAAGAAGGACAAGAGACATATGAAAAAATACTCAAAGCCACGAATCATCCCAGAGATGCAAATCAAAATGACAATGAGGTACCATCTCACACTTGTCAGAATGGCTATCATCAACAAACAACAAGTACTGGTGATGATGCAGAGGAAAAGGAACCCTCGTACACTGCTGGTGGGAATGCAGACTGGTGCAGCCACTGTGGAGAACAGTATGGAGTTTCCTCAAAAAAAAAAAATGGAACTCCCATTTTACCCAGTAATTCCAATTCTAGGAATATATCCTAAGAATACCTAAACACCGATCCAAAAGAATATATGCACCCCTATAGTCATAGCAGTGCAACTTACAATAGCTAAGATCTAGAAACAGCCCAAGTGCCCATCAGTAGATGAGTGCGCAAAAAAGCTGTGGTACATTTACACCATGGAATACTATGCAGCAGTGAAAAAGAAGGATCTCTTACTCTTTAAGACAACATAGAGGGACCTGGAGAATATTTTGCTAAGCAAAATAAGCCAGTTAGAGAAAGACAAGTATCACATGATCTCTCTCATATGTGGAATCTAATGAACAAAATAAACTGTTGAATAAAATAGATCCAGACACCTAGAAGCATGGAACAGACTGTCAAATCTCAGAGGGAAGATGGGGGTAGGTAGGTGGCTGGGAAGAAATCAACCAAAAGAATTTGTATGCATCTATTAGTAACCTATGTACATAGACAATAGGATGGTAAATGCCTGGAGCAGAGAGTTGGGACAGGCTATAAGGAGTCAATGGGAGAAAATAAAGTAGACATATTAACACTTACCACAAAGAACATTTAAGAAAAAAAAAAGATAGTTTCTAATGGTCTAAAATTATGGAGTGACATCGGAGGAATGGAAGCATAAAAGCACATATTTTCCTCTTCCTCTGACATGTATACAAGTTTACCATCTATAATTCAACAAAAAAAGTCTGCTCAACTCAGGTTCACTCCTGAGAGACCTGCTCACTGAAACAACTAAAGGTGGACACTAGGGAATAAGTGGGGAGATGAGAAGGGAGGAAAGCACAGATGGCCTATAGATGCAGCCCTGCAGCCGGGAGCTCCAAGTCGGTAAAAGAGAGAAAGCCAATGGTAGCAGGTGCTTCCTTCAGCCAGGAGGAACAGAGAACTGTGGGTGTTGGCGGGGAAGGCCACCCAGCAGAGTAAGCAGTGAGGGAGAAAACAGTGTCTCAGTCAGTAGATGCCTGACAGCATGGGGTTCAGCCGTGTGGCTCTCCATTGTCAGACCAGTGGTGGTGTTTCAGACAAAGAAAGACAAACACAGAGCCCTGCCACTGCTTGGACTCCCAAAACTCACCTCTTGTTGCCCTTTGAGTCAGGTCCATGAGCATATTATATGTAAACCAAGAGCTATTGCAGTAGAATCACTGTTTCCCTCTGTGGCTGATCCTTAGGAGGGGTGCTTGGGGCAGGACCACATGGAGGTCAGGGGTCACCATTATGTTGAGGGCAAAACAAACCCACCTCCAAGCACATGGCTGTACTGTCTACAGAAATCACTTCAAGACTGAGAGTCCACAGAGGCAAAAAATACTTGTGATTCAGTGCCATCTATTGGAAAATAGTAGAAAGAGCTCTTCAGAGATAAATGCAAAAGCAAAGGAGGACAGCAAATACCATGAAGAACCACAGTAATGACGATGACCAGAAAGAAAATGAAAAAGCCCCAAAAAGAAGTCTGGCACACATGGAAATATGTGATATAAATGACAGATTTTAAGATTGCAGTTCTGAAAATCCTCAATGATATGCAAGAAAATACTGATAGGCAATTCAGTGCACTCAGAAAATAAATCAATGAATGAAATGAGTACTTTACTAGGAAGATTGAAACTTTAAAAAATAATCAATTAGAAATCCTGGAAATGAAGCATGAAATTAAGGAGATTAAGAGTAAATTACTGAGCATAGAAAGCAGAACCAATGAGATAGAGGAAAGAATTAGTGACATCAAAGATAGATATCAAGAAATGATGCAGAGGGAAGAAGAAAGAGAGATCTGAGAATAAAGGCAAATGAAAGAGCTCTATGAGACCTATCTGACTCTGTCAGAAAAAGCAATATTAGAATTACAGGCCTTGTAGAGGAGATATAGAAGTAATATGGAATGGAGAGTCTATTAAAACAACTAGTGGATGAAAATTTCCCAAATCTATGGAATGAAGTAGATCTTCAAATACAAGAAACAAACAGAACACCTATTTACCTCAATCCAAAGAGACCCTCTCCAAGGCACTTGGTATTGAAGCTGTCAAATATTAATGACAAGGAAAAATTTCTCAAGGCAGCCAGGGAAAAGAAGGAAGTGACCTACAAAGGAAAACCCATCAGAATTTCACCTGACTTCTTAGAAGAAACTCTACAAGCCAGAAGAGAGTGGAACCAAATATTCAAACATCTGAAAGAGATATTATCAGCCATGAATAACATATCCAGCAAAATCATCCTTTAAATATGAAGGTGAAATAAAGATGTTCCCAGACATACGGGAGCTGAGGGATTTCATCACCAGAAAACCTCCATTGCTATAAATACTCAAGGGAGTCATACTACCTGAAACAAAGAACATATGGTCACAACACTACGAGTAAGATAAACAAAAAGCTTACAGTATAAACAGAGACAATTTGTGACAACATGAACATAAAAGGGGAAGGGGGAGAGGCCTAAATTGGCAAAGGAAGATGAAGATTAGATGCACTCAAAAGGGAATAATCTACAGTATATATGCAAGTTCATTTTTTTATAAACCTAATGGTAACCACACACAAAAATCCCCAAACTAGGACATGTAGTTTTTTGTTTTTTTTAAAAAGGGGGGGAGGGAGCAGAGGAAAACCACCAAACAAAACAGAAGCATAAAGGAAAAGAACCAGAGCTACCAGAAAACAAAGGATAAAATGGCTATAGGGAATTTTCATACACCAATATACTCTAAATGTAAATGGTCTGAATTCACCAATAAAGAGGCACAGAGTAGCAGAGTAGATCAAAAAAGAAAATCCAACCATATGCTGCCTAAAAGAAACATATCTAAACTGTAAGACAAAGGTAGATTCAAAATAAAAGGCTGAAAAATGATTCTCTAGCAAATAACATCCACAAAATATCAGGTGTAGTCATACTTATATCTAACAAAATAGATTTAAAGATAACAAGAGACAAAGATAGTCACTTTATAATGATAAAGGGAATACTACATCAAGAAAACATATCACTTCTTAATATATATGCAACCAATCAGGAAGCACCGAAATGTATAAAACAACTACTCACAGAACTAAAGGGAGAAACAGATCAAAACACAATCATAATTGAAGACCTTTATATTCCATTGACATCTCTAGACAGATCAACCAAACAGAAAATCAAAAAAGAAATATCGGTCTTAAATGAAACACTAGACCAATTGGACATAATTGACATTTATAGAATCTTTCATCCCAGAACATCAGATAATACATTCTTCTCCAGTGCACCTGGAACATTCTCGAGGATATTCCATATGTTGGGTCGCAAAACTAGCATCAACAAATTCAAGAAGATTGAATAAGCATATTCTCTAACCATGATGCCTTAAAATTAGAAATCAACAGCAAAAAGGGAGTAAAGAAACCCACAACTATGTGGATATTAAACAACATACTGCTAACAAATGACTGGGTCAAGAAGAAATAAAAGATGAGATTAAAAGACATATAGAGACAAATTACAATGACAATACAACATATCAAAATTTCTGGGATGCAGTGAAAGCAGTAATAAGCGGTAAGTTTATATCATTACAGGCCTATCTCAAGAAACAAGGGCAATCCCAAGTAAGCAACCTAACATCACATCTTAAAGTACTAGAAAAAGAAGATCAAAAGCAACCCAAAGTCAGCAGAAGAAAGGAAATAATAAAAATTAGAGCAAAATTAAATCCATTGCCTTTCTGTGTACTAACAACAAAACTTCAGAAAAGAACTGAAGAAAAAAACAACTCCTTTTGCAATTCAACTAAAAAAAAATAAAATATCTAATAATAAACTTAACAAAGAATGTGAAAGACCTATATACTGAAAATTATAAAACGTTATTAAATAAGATTGAAAAAGACACAACAAAATGGAAAAATACCCCCTGTTCATGGATTGGAAAAATAAACATAGTTAAAATGGCCATATTACCAAAAGCAACATACAGATTTAATAAAATCCAGATCAAAATCCCAATGTCTTTTTTTAAAGAAATAGAATGAGAAATCACCAGATTTGTATGGAACCGCAAAAGATCCCAAATAGCCATAGTTGTCCTGAAAAAAAAAAAAGAGAATGAAGCTGGAGGTATCATGCTACCTGACTTCAAATTATACTACAGAGCTATGATAATCAAAACAGCATGTTATTGGCAGAGAAACAGACACAGAGATCTATGGGACAGAATAGAGAGCCCAGCTATAACACCACATGTATATGGACAGATAATTTTTTATAAAGAAGCCAGAAACACACAATGGAGTAAAGATAGTCTCTTCAATAAATGGTGCTGGGAAAACTGGAAAGCCACATGAAAATGAATGAAACTGGATTACAGTTTGTCCCCTTATATAAAAATTAATAAAAATGGATCAAAGACCTAAAAATATAAGATCTGAAACAATAAGTTAAATAAGAGAAAACATAGGTATCAAACTTATGGACCTTGGTCATAGAGAACATTTTATGAACTTGATCCCAAAGGCAAGGGAAGTAAAGGCAAAAATAAAAGAATGGGACTATATCAAGCTAAAAAGCTTCTGCACAGCAAAAAAACAAACAAAACAAAAAAAAACCCACACACACACAAAAAACTGACAATGAAACAAAGAGGCAGCCAGCCAGATGGGAGATGATATTTTCAAGCAGTAGCTCCAACAAAGGTTTAATTTCCAAAATATGTAAAGAATTTGTAAAACTCAACACCAAATAAACAAACAACCCAATCATAAAGTGGGCAGAGGACCTGAAAATACATCTCTCCCAATAAGATATATGAATAGGCAATAGATATATGAAAAGATGTTCAACCTCACTGGCAACTAGGGAAATGCAAATCAAAATTACAATGAGCTACTGCCTTACACTTGTTAGAATACCCATTTTCAATAATCCAAGCAATGACAAGTGTTGGAGAGTTGTGGAAAACATGGAAGCCTCATTCACTACCGGTGAGGAGAAATGTAGGCTGGTACAACCACTATGGAAAGCAGTGTGGCAATTCCTCAAAAAATTAAGGATAGAGTTACCATACCACCCAGCAATCCCTCTCCTCGGTATAT
Source organism: Corynorhinus townsendii (assembly GCA_026230045.1). Taxonomy (NCBI): domain Eukaryota; kingdom Metazoa; phylum Chordata; class Mammalia; order Chiroptera; family Vespertilionidae; genus Corynorhinus; species Corynorhinus townsendii. The sequence goes on from JAPDVU010000005.1 coordinate 85,075,805, forward strand.
ACCAAAAAACTGGAAATCATGTGTTCACAAGATATATGCACCCCTGTACTCACTGCAGCATTATTCATGTGGCCAAAACATGGAAACACCCAAAGTGTCCCGCAATAGAGGACTGAACAAAGAAGATGTGGAACGTATACGCAATGGAATATTACTCAGCCATAAGAAAGGATGAAATAGTGCCATTTTCAACAACATGCATGGACCTTGAGAACATCATGCTAATGAAATAAGTCAGTTAGAAAAAACTAAGAACCATATGATTTCACTCATATGTGGGATATAAAACTGAAACTCATTAACACAAATAGTTTGGGGGTTGCCAGAGGGAGGGGTTTGGGGAGAAGGAGGCCCTAATATAAGGTGACAGGAGAAGATTTGACTTTGGGTGGTGGGCGCACAGTGCAATATACAGATTTTTTAACATAGAAAACCACATCTGAAACCTATGTGTTCATGTTGACCAATGTCACCCCAATCATTTTAATAAATAAATTAATTAAATTTAAAATAAATAAATAAAATAGGCCAAAACTAAGAATTGTCTTCAAATTAGCTCTTTCTGTGCACACCTTCTCTCCCTCCTTCAATGCTTCCAACAGCTAATGCCTGTATATCTGCTTTAGGGGTTGCCCTTGGCCTATTAGGAGGTGCTTCCTGGAGGTTATGTCTCACCCCTGCTGCATAAGGCAAACATTAACCAACTGGTGTTAAGTGAGAGAGCAGAGAAGCCTACCTTCCTTGTTCCTGGTTCGAAAATAGTGAGGTGTAACTTACCTTCCAGAGCAGGCCATGCCCTGGCTTGGCTTCCTCCCCTTCCCTGGCTGGCCCTCACTCTCTCCCTTTCTCCCCTGGAAACACTTCTTGAATAAAGCATCTACACATGAATTTTCATCTCTGGTCTGTTTCTAGGGAACTAACCTAAAACAGCAAAATCAAGAAAGGCAACTGTGTTAATAATTCTTTCAGAAGGACTTATATCTAGGGGGTACCATCAAAAGTTTCCAAGTTAAGACAATACTCTTTGACCCTGAGGTATAAATAGGAATTTTAGGAGAAGTCATTTAATATTTATTGAATTACCAGGGATATTCTGAAGACCTTTGCCCCTCACTGCTGCCAGTAATGTCCAAATGGTTGAAATAAGAGAAATTCAATTATTTGTTCCAATCAGGATGGATAAGATTATGCTACAGTTACAAGCAAGCTGCAATGTCAGTGGCCAAAAGCAACAATAAACATTTTTTCTCCCTCACACTGCATCTGATCAAAATGCATATGATGAGGGGCCTTGTTACTGGGGTCACTCAGGGACTTGGGTTGATAAAGGACTCTTGGCCTTTGTGCTCACATTTGCACTGCAGGGGAAAGACTGGACTCTAGGGGAAAGCACACACTGACCCTTAGAGCTTCCGCCTGTGACTCCGTCACTTATACTCACATGCCGTAGGCTAAGACAAATCACATGTCTATGACTCACAGAAAGTAATAGGGAAGAGAATTATACCAGGCACCTGGAAGAATGAGAACCAAATATGTGTGAATGCCTATCATGATCGATTACCACAAAAGTCTCCTAAACATCAACTGGCAGGACCCTGAAGAATTAGATGTTGACTACTTCTCAAAAGCAAGTCAGACACATTTAATGACTTTGAGCTACCAGAGTCTCAATGCAATTCATTCATTCAGTAAACATCTGTTAATGTCTTTGCTAAACAGGGGACTATGCTTAGGCCAGGGAGGCAGTATAGCATCAAGGTAATGACCAAATGCTCTGTATTACAAATTCAAGCTAATTTCCTTTCTGACTCAGTTTCATTGTCTGAAAAATGGAGACAATAACAGACTGTATCTCAAGGAATTGGTGAGAGGATTAGAAATAATACTGCATGCAATTACCCCATCAGTGTAAGCTGCTATCTTCATTATTATTGCACAGACCAATGGTGTCTGCCCTGGAAAAGCACACTCCGAGGGATGGGATATGGCTTTTCAGCTCAGTTTAGTTCTGAAAGAAATTTGAGGACCTACTTGGCACAGGACTGGACTGGACACTAGGACATAAGAATGAAAAAGGGCCTGGCTTTGCCCTTAGAAAGTGCAGAGTCGTGTGGGTGAAATGAAACATGAACATAAAATATTCTTTGAGCGTCAAGATGGAGTCTATGGGAATGCAAAAGGGGAACATTTAGCTAAATTAAGGCCTTTTTTTTTTCTTTTAAGGAGACCTTTTCCTGGGGTGTATTTTAAATATGCAAAATCAGTTATGCTTTAACTCAAGGTTAGTGAAGACAGTGTTCAAGCCCGGGCCTCCCAGAATGCCTCACTGCTGCCCTGTCAGGCCCGGTGGGTGAAGAGTGAGGCCCAGCTCCCCTTCTCCCCTCCGGGATTCAGCCTCTCGGATGGGTGCCCAACAGGACTGCCTGTCAGGACCCGGGCAGGATAGAAAGGGCAACCATCCCCTGCAGGTAGCTCTTCCCAAAGTGAACTATGAAAAACAGATGAAGTGTCTCAAAACAGCCCTGGCCTTCCTGTCCCAGCTGTGAGCAGCTGCCACAGATCTGCCACACTGTTTTAGCCAGGCGGAGGGGAGCACTTCTTAAAATTCTTTTCCATGATGTATCTGCTCTCAGAAACATGAAACCTCTCACTGCATTGAAATGAATATTGGCACTTTGGTCCATTGCATTCCTTATCTCCTATCTCAGAAAGACTAAATCGGGCTTTCCCAATGACTACACTCAGACACAATGAGATGAGATCAACAGACCAGTATCTCAGAAGGAAAGGAGGCATACGTTTCCATATTTAAAAGAGAATACAGGTATGAGATACACAGGAAGCCAGGGGTCCCTGCTCTTATTTACCATCTGCTTGAAAATGATGGTTTCTATGGCAGCAGGAAATGTGAGGTTTTTTTCTAAAGGAGCTACTGAATTTACAAAGAGTCACTCAGCTCATGAAGGTCTTTCTTCTTTGATGATAGGCCAGATGGTGAACATAGAGAATTGCTGCGGCCGTGTTTATCCTACAATGTTCAAAAAGATACATGGAAGGACTTCACTTTCTTCTCTACAACTGCATTTCTTACCAGGGCATCTGCCTATACGTTTGTAGACATCCATATGGAAGAGAGGGAACAACAGTTCATTCATTCCACTAAATGCAGAAGCAGCAGGTGTGTGGGAGTGAGGGGGATGACAATTTGCCATTGATGTTTCAAAAGGACCCTTTTAAGAATTCCAGTCAGGAGACCTGCTGATATGTTGATTAGACAAACAGCTGCATAATTAATCATTATTCCTGTAATCAAAAAAGGAAACCTTTAATCTACCTTTGTATTACATGTGATTATAGCTGGTGGATTCAGCATCCATCAGAGGCAAGAAATGCTAGCTTATTACTCTCAGATGTGCAAGGCCAGGCTGTTTAGCAAGCAGGTGGTCACAGTCACCAAGGTCCCTGGTGAAGGAACACCATCCAATGGGATTTGGAGGTTGGGTAGCATTGTCTCCACTGTAGCGGAAGGCAGCTTTGAGGGTGTGGGAGAGGATGCAAACCTGCAAGAAAGAAAAGAACAGTCCCAAAAAAATACCTAACAATGTCAAAAGAATCTATAGGACACTGGCTTAGTGCATTGCCAGACCTGACCTTTCTCCCATACCAGACTAACGCTTTAAACTACCAGCTACACGTCTCCATCTGGACGTCCCCCAGGCCTCTCAAGTTCCTGCCAGATGGTGCTCTGCAGCCCTCATGCAGCACCTGCTTCTCTTCCTGAGCATACAGCTCAAGCAAAGGCACAAGTGGCCAGCAGAGTCAGGAACAGGAAGTCATCCCAGGCTCCGCCCTCTGCCCTCTGCCCTCTCCCTAACCCTTACCACTCTGCACTCTGATGGGTCTCAGCCTCCATTCCCATGATCCTACCCCAGGGGAGGGCCTCCACTTGCTCCCTGCCAGTGCCTTCCCCTTACATCCATTGCCACGCTGTTCAGAGTGCTCCTTCCACATGCAAGTGCAGGCACATTTCAGGCCATGCTCTTACTTAAAATCCTCAGGGAACCCATCATTTGGGGGTTTGTTTGTTTGTTTTGTTGAAATTTATTTGACACATAATGTTGTATACATTAATGGTGGAAATGTGTTCATTTGATATGTGTATATATCTTATCTAATAAAAGGATAATATGCAAATTAACTATCACTCCATCACAAAGCTGCCAGCACCCATAGCCACAAGATGGCAGTGCCGTCCTCTCAGTCCTGCCAGAATCCCTCAGTCTTGGGGTGGGGACATGGGGGAGCAGCCGCTGAGAGCAGGCAGTGTGAGTGGCCTGCCAGAATGCTTGCCTCATAGATTTCACATCTAAGTGCTAGTGTACAGTATTTGTCTTTCAGCAATTTCCCTTCTGGGTTTATACCCAAAGGAAAAGAAAACAGAGTCTTGAAGAGATATATGCACTATTCATGTGTATATTGCAGTATTATTTACAGCAGCCAAGATATGCACACAACCTAAGTGCCTGTCGTGAATGAATGGATGGAGAAGATAAAGAAGATGTGGTACATACTAGTATGTACAACAAATATTATTCAGCCATGAGAAAGAAGGAAAGCCTGTCATTTGCAACTACATGAATGGACCTTGAAGACATTATGCTAAGTGGAGATAAGGCAAACAGAGAAAGGCAAATACTGTCTGACCTCACTTACATGTGAAATCTTAAAAAAAACTAACTTGTTTTTTTAAAAAGTCAAATCCATAGCTTTTAGAATAGTCTAAAACTTGACCTTAGCAATCAAGACTTGTCATGATGCAGTCCTTGTTTGTCCTCCATCCTCACTTTTCAACAATCACCTCTGCCCTTCTCTACAGGAATTCTTTGCTCTCCACCAAGACTGCTTGGCATCACACTGAGCACGCTCTGCTGTTTGACGGGGGCTTCATATGAGCTAGTGTAACAGCCAGTGTCTGATGGGCTGTGCTCAGTGGCAGGGGTGGGGGATGCTGTCCCAGCATCAAGCATGTTTGCATGACACTCTCTGGGCCTCTGAGACCACAAACTATGAATGATGGCCATACACACAAGTTTGTTGGGCTCCTGCTCCTCTGGCACCTATTGTATTTCACCCTGTGATAGTGACTTGAACTGAGCGAGGAGCCATCAAATAGCCTTGCTAACAGAACAGCCATGTGTCTGGTTATAGAGTCTCTGAGCTGGGAACTGGTTCTAATGTCACTCAGCCTCACAATGACCCTGTGAGTGGTAACCATTTTCATTCCTTGGATGAGGAAAGTGCGCTAAAATATGGAAAGGAAGCGATATTGGTCCCTTCTCTCCAGGGCAGGCTCCTTGCGTGCCAGGGAGAGAAATCCAACTCTCCACCAAACCTTCCTGCTTACTTTCTCTTTTTTCAAATTTAAAAGTTATAAAGAACTAGCCTCTGGCACCATCCAGTCCTGTCCAGGGCAAAACCTGAAAGCAGCAGAAAGGGAGAGCTGCCTAACCTGGCCCTTTCCAACCAGAGCACCTGCACAGGCAGAGAGAGAACCACTCTTCCACTCCAACAGAGAAACTGAGCATGCAAACACGCACGCACATGTGCACACACACACACACACACACATTGCTTCTTTGCAGAGTTTCTGAATAGAAAAATATTGAAAACAACCTAGATGTGTATCAATAGAGGATTTATTAAACCAGCTGCTAAAAAAGAAAAATTAGACGTATTGATATGGAAGCATATTCAAAATATATTTTTTAAATAAAAGGAGAACAGAATCAAGTTGCAGGAAAATAAAGTATGCTACCTTTGAGTAGACAGCAGGAGAAAATAAGGATCTATGTTGCCATTTGTTTGTATATGCATGAAGAAACACCTGTAAGACAATGGAGTCAGAGCGTTTGAGGGACAGGAGTTAGAAGAAACTTTCTCTTTACACCTTGTAAAATATTTTAAATCATATAAATGCATTATCTATTCAAAAATTAAACTTAAAAAAATCTTTTTTACACACCTTTACCGTTTAAAAAGCTTTTTTACATGTGCCACCTCATGGATTCTCACAATTCTATAAGCTATTGTTACATACAAATTTGTTATATATTCTGATAAGGAAACTAGTTTTGGAGTCATTAAGCGACCTGGAGTGGCATCACACATATAAGCCATAAAACACCACAGCTGGCCAAGGTGGTGGCCCTCCCACCATCCCTCCATCCTGACAGCATCCGTCAAGGACATGGCAACCCAAGTGCAGGCAGAACAACCTTTTCTAAAGGGAGCCTTCTCTTCCCACCTTCACCTTGTGAAGGACGCGAAAGCATTCCAGTCCCGAATTCTAAAAGGCATCCTGCATTGCAAAGCAAAGACTTCTGAGAGGCAGGGTACACTGGCACTGGGTACAGTGCTTTGGTTTCAAGCCTCAGAAATGAACTCTGGGAACTACCTCTGGGTGAGTGAAATCAGTTTAGTAATTGATAAGGAATCATAACATTTTGAAAAGCTTCTCTCCCTCTAATTGCTGCCCACAAACATCCTCTATCGGATTCCCTTCACCATCCCAGGCAACAACTTAAACAGATCAGATCCTATAGCTTTCCTGTCTTTTTCCCATATTAATGAATGGCATCATTTTTAGTGTCACTCTGTCAGTTTGCTAGCATCAAGACTTTAATCTCTCCCCGCTTTCCAAGCTCCGGCCCTCACCCACATCTCAGGGCAGACCCACAAGTCTCCACAGCAGGGGAGCCACAGTAAAGGTGGCTGCACTTGGTTCTCCCCGCTTCTTCCGCATCCTCCTTCCACCAGTGCTCAGCTTCAGGTTCTCATGTGATGCCAAGAGGAAGGACAAAAAGGGAAGGAGCAAAGGTCTTTGTGGCAGGTCCAAATGTGGCTCTTGGTGGGGGGCTTCTGAGAATGCCCTGATGACTCTTCCACAGTTACCTCCATAGAGCAAAATCTAGTGACACTGATGATGCCTGCTAGCCTGATTTTTTTAAAATACATTTTATTAATTTCTTACAGAGAGGAAGGGAGAGGAATAGAGAGTTAGAAACATCAATCAGCTGCCTCCTGCACACCCCCTACTGGGGATGTGTCCACAACCAAGGTACATGCCCTTGACCAGAATCGAACCTGGGGCCCTTCAGTCCACAGGCCGACGCTCTATCCACTGAGCAAACCAGTTAGGGCTAGCCTGATCTCTTGAGGCTGCCCCTCAGCTCCTATCCCAACCAGACTCCCCAGGAACCTTGGCTTTGCTGGGTCTCTTGCCCCAGCTGGCATCCTTCTGAGGCACAGGAACTTCAGGATGCCCCACCAAAGCCCTCTCTCTCTACCCTGCTGTCAGGGCTTCTCCACCCAGCCTCTGTCTTTATCATTTAAACCACAAATCCTCAGGGACACCTGAGTTTCTGCTGAGGACTCTTCCAAGTCATCACGCCAGTAGTAGCAAAGAAAGGACTTACAATGTCTCATACCCAGAATACATTTAAAATGGTTTTCTTCTTAGGAGAAACCAAGATGGTGGCATAGGTAAGCACCTAAAATGCTGCCTCGCACAACAATTTTAAAACTACAACTAAAAGACAGAACGGACACCATCCAGAACCACAGGAAAGCTGGCTGAGTAGAAATTCTACAACTAGAAGGAAAGAGAAAAGCTCACGGAGAATTAGAGGAATGGCAAAGGGTTGAGGTATGGCAAAGGGTCTTTGTGCGCAGAGAGGAAGGGTGGCTGAGAGCCTGGCTGACTTTCTCTGGCAGGAGGGAGAAGGAATCCCCCGACTGCACTGAACCCCAGTTCCGACTGCACTGAACCCCAGTTCCGGGCGAAACTCCGTGGACCCAGACTCATACAGGGGGAGTCTGGACTGTCAGGTAGAGAGAAAGGCACTCGGAAACTCAGAGACCCGAGGGAGAGCTGGGGAGCCTGGGTCTGGAAGCACACGTGAGTGTGCACAAAGACTGCAGAGGTTGCTGCAGGCTTTCCCTAGCAGAAGGGACTCGGAAGCTCCTGACTGCACTGAGCCCCAGCTCTGACTGTACTGAACCCCAGTTCCAGGCGAGCCCCTGGGGACCCATGCTCTTGCGGGGGGAATCTGGACTCTTGGGCGGAGGCTTGGGAGCCAGGGAAGGCCGCGTGCACACAAGGGCAGGGCTAACTGGAAGCCAAGACTGTCTGCTCCGCCCTGAGACTCCACCCCATCCAAGCTGAACACAGAGGCTTTTGCAATTTGGCAAGTCTAATACCATAAGGCTGTCTCCAGCACCGAACTTGACCCAGCGTAGACACAGCTGATCCTCACAGCCAACTGGCCTGGAGGTCAATTCCTCCCAGTGATACCAACAACAATCAAGACTTAACTACAACAAGGCTGTACACACAGTCCACAAAGGGATGCACCAAGAGTGTCCACCTCAGGTAACTGGGAGGCCGACCCACTGGGCCATACAAGAAACCTAGCACACAAAGCTACCCTACCAACTCAGGGAAGCAGTGAAAATGCAGCAACAAAGAAACAGATAACAAACTAAAGAAATGGAGGAAAACAAACGACTGGATATAGAATTCAAAACCACGGTTATAAGGCTTTTCAAGAATATCCTAGAAAAGGGCAATAAATATAACGAGACCCTGGAGGATATGAAAAAGGACCAACTAGAAATTAAACATACACTGACTGAAATAAAAAATATTATAAGAGACCCAACAACAGACTAGAGGAATGGAAGAATCAAGTCAAAGATTTGAAATACAAAGAAGCAAAAAATACTCAACCGAAAAAGCAAAAAGAAAAAAACATCCAAAAAGTTGAAGATAGTGTAAGAAGCCTCTGGGACAACTTCAAGCGTACCAACATCAGAATTATGGGGGTGCCAGAAGAAGAGAGAGAGCAAGATACTAAAAACCTATCTGAAGAAATAATGACTGAAAACTTCCCCCACCTGGTGAAAGAAATAGACTTACAAGTCCAGGAAGCACACAGAACCCCAAACAAAAGGAATCCAAAGAGGACCACACCAAGACACATCATAATTAAAATGTCAGGAGCAAAAGACAAAGAGAGAATATTAGGAGCAGCAAGAGAAAAACAGTTAGTTACCTACAAGGGAGCACCCATACAATTGTCAGCTGATTTCTCAACAGAAACTATGCAAGCCAGACGGGAGTGGCAAGAAATATTCAAAGTGATGAATAGTAAGAACCTACAACCAAGATTACTTTACCCAGCAAAGCTATCATTCAGAATTGAAGGTCAGATAAAGAGCTTCACAGATAAGAAAAAGCTAAAGAAGTTCATCACCACCAAACCAGTATTATATGAAATGCTGAAAGGTATTCTTTAAGAAGAGGAAGAAGAAGAAAAAAGTAAAGATAAAAATTATGAACAACAAATACATATCTATCAACAAGTGAACCTAAAAATCAAGTGAATTAAAAACCTGAGGAACAGAACAAACTGGTGAATATAATAGAATCAGGGGCATAGAAAGGGAGTGGACTGATCATTCTCAGGGGGAAAGGGGTATGGGGGGATGCAGGAAGAGACTGGACAAAAATCGTACACTTATGGATGAGGTCAGTAGGGGAGAGGTAAGGGCAGAAGGTGGGGTGGGAACCGGGTGGAGGGGAGCTATGGGGGAGGGGGGGTGAAAGGAGAAACAATTGTAATAATCTGAATAAAGGTTTATTTAAAAAAAAAATACTAGTGGCCCAGTGCATGAAATTTGTGCACAGGAAGGAGTGTCCTTAAAAAATAATAATAAAATAAAATGGTTTTCTTAAAGTCCTTCCCTTGTGACAGGACAGGCAGGGGTGAAGTGGTTGGGAAGCCCCATATCCACAAAAGCTCAAGGTCCACAAATCCTTCCCTCCCCAAACTATTTTTCAAATATCACTAGAACTGTGGGCTGGAGGAGGTCCAAAGGGGAAAAGGAGATATATGTAATACTTTCAACAATAAGATTTATGTAAAAATAAATGAAAATCACTAGCGCACCATCCTGCAGCCCCAATGAACTAATTAGTCTGAGCATTGAGCAACAGCAGTGCTGACACCAAGAAGAGCCAAAACAGACATGCTATGGCTCTTGGCGGAAGAACACACCACCACCTGCAGCCCAGTCAGGTCTCTGGATCCGCATCAATTTGCAGGAAGTCAGGGGAGAGGGAGCATGTTAAACTGTGCCTTGATGTGTGATCTCCAAAATCCAGCCTGTGGGATGCTCCTTGGGTCAAATAGCCCCACCTAGCACATTTTCATTGGCAAGGCTAAATGGTAGTGTCCGGAGATGTACACTTGGATGATAAAACAGTCAAAGACCTAATTACTATCAAGTGTGGCTACATTTGGAGGAAGGAGCCTGCATTTAGGGTGAGATGTGTGGAGAACTGGAGTGGCTGGCAAAGTTCTGTTTCTTGGCTGGGTGGTAGTTCAAAGGGTGTTTGCCTTATAATAACTTACTAAGCTTGAAGTTTTGGTTTTCCAGATTTGTGTTTTATTTTATAATAAAAAAAATGTGCAAAAAGAAAAAGTATATAGAAAACAAATCTAAAAAAATCCTCTCCTTTGTGTGATAGGCAGAATAATGGGTCCCCTCCCCCCCGGCAAGATGTCCACATCCAAATCTCCAGAGCCTGTGAATATGTTACCTGACATGGCAAACACTTCGCAAATGTGATTACAGTTATGGATCTGGTCATGTGAGATCTCTTTGGTTTTCCTGGTGAATTGATATAATCACAGGGTACTTTTAAGATAAAGTGGGAGGCAGTAAAGCCAGAGTCATCTATGGTGTGATGACAAAAGCAGATGTGGGAGTGATGCAGTTACTGGCTCTGAAGATGCAAAAAGGTGTGAACCAAGAAGTGTGGCCAGCCTCTAGGGGCTGGAAAGGGCAAAGGGATGGAGTCTCCAGTTAGGATGTCAGGAAGAATTGCAGCTCTACCAACACATCCACGTCAGCCCAGTAAGACCCATCCTGGACTTCTGGCCTCCAGCACTGTCAGATGGTAAATCTGTGTTGCCTTCAGCTACCAAGTTTGTGATAATTTGGAACAGCAGCAAAGGAAAACTATATGGCCTTTGTTATCTAGGCAAGAGGCAGTGGAAGGGCTCAAGTTCACAAAATTAGTCTGCCTTTGTGGAGTGTGTATCAAATGTTGTTTCTCAGCTTTATCTTCAGACATAACTCCCAGAAAACAGAAGTCTTGGGAAAATTCTGTTTTATTAGGCAAAAGGAAGTTCTTGGAAGGACAGCATGGGGAAACTCAGAAAGTAAATGGGTCACTATAAAACCAGGGTTGGTTACAGAGAATCAAGAAAACTACAGAACTTCAAAAAGCAAGAACATTCTACTAAATGTGAGGCCACTGAGGTGAGTTAGCTATTAAGTCTCCTCAACTGGAAGAAATAATTTGAGTCCTCTTCCTCCCATGAGCACCTGCTTTTACTACTGCACCGAGACTTGATAGAAGGAGGGTGCTAAGTGGTCAAAACCTGACAAATGTTTACTACCATTTCCTTATTAGCATCATCTGTAAGTGCCATTGAGCTCCTTCCCAAAGCAACAGTGGTGGAAACTAGTGCCCTCTACTGAGAAAGAGATGCAAGCAGGCAATGGTGGTAGGGACATCCAACCAAGGTATTTCCCAGGAGAGGAGACCTGAGCAGACCACCAAGGTAATGGGGATGGCAGCTTGGGATAGGAAGGGGCAAGGTCACAGGCAAGGGAGAGGGACAGTAGGAACCTTGCAAGAACCCTGAAGGAAAGCCCCCACCACCTCTCCTATTCACCCAGGGTTAGTCTAGGACTAGGTAGACCTCGTACCCTGTAATTGGGCTCTGCAAGAAGTCAACCAATGTCGATTTCTAACCAGGAAAAGGAAGGAAGGAAGGAAGGAAGGAAGGAAGGAAGGAAGGAAGGAAGGAAGGAAGGAAGGAAGGAAGGAAGGAAGGAAGGAAGGGACTTCCTTAATTTGTTACTTATAGTAATACAATACAAATATATGTGGCTGCTTCTCTCTCCTAGTTAGGGCTCTGACTACTTTTATACTGTCTCCTGCAAGTTTCCACTCCTGGTCCTTCGCATTACAATCTAGAAAAAAATGAATGATGTATTTTAATATTGCTGTGGGCACAGTTTGACCTTTAAACCACATTATTCCAATATTAATGACTTAGCAGGAAAGCAGCCTATTGACAGGTGCTCTATAAGTCAGACCAAATAGGACACTAAACCTGCCTGTGCCTTTGAAACTCCCATTAGAGATAATGAGGCACAGGCACTTGTTTCCACACATTGTCCAGCACTGGCTCACTCCACATCCAGTCAGAATAAATTAACTGAACATTGTGTTGGAAGGGAAAGAAATCATCATTCTTCCTTCCAAATGCATTTAATGGCTTCTGCAGCTCCATGTGAGGAGAACAGGAAAGGGTTTGTTTGTTTCTGACTTTGAAGTGAGTGTCACTTCCAAGGGCTGGATTTCACACTGTAGGATGAGAAAGCAGCCTCAGGGCCTCAGACAGACCCTCCTCTCCAGTCTACCTCTTCCTCCTGGCTGGCCTGACAGTACCAGGTGCTGCCAAGTCACAGTATAGGCTTCTTGGGTCCTTTAGTTGGAAGTAGACTTAACTTTCTAAGTCACCCATGAGTTGAGGGGCTCTCAGCTCCCTTCCCTTTTGCCTCAGGCCAGGTTTCCTTAGCCTTGGCACAATTGTCATGTGGAGCTGGATAATTGTTGTGAGGGGCTGTCCTGTGCATTGTAAGATGGCTAGCAGCAATCCTGGCCTCTCTGCACTAGAAATCAGTAGCAATTCCCCAGCTGTAATACCCCAAAATGGCTCCAGAAATTGCCAAATGTCCCCAGTGGAGGGGCAAAATTTATCCTGGTTGGAAACCACTGACCTAGACAAATATATTAATTCTATATCTCAATGTCCTTGTGTTGCTGTACAGCTGCTCAAAGCCCTCAGTTCAGAATCCCACAGCCTGGACAATTGACCTGCTGATTAAAGTTCACATATTCTTCATGGTGCTCTAGACCAGAAAAGGAAATTAAAGTTGTGATGAAACATAACAGATTGGGAAGATGACTCTGAGTTAATTAATTTAGATTGAATTAAGAGAAGTCCATGAATTCTAGGGGAATTCTTTCTCTAACCATGCTGGATCTAACATACCATAGTTTTAACACCCATTTAAAATTGAGCTGGAGAGGAGAACCAAGACTGCAGCATAAGTAAACACTAGTACCCGCCACCTTCCACCACCACATCAAAATCACAGCTAAAATACAGAACAGCCATCATTCAGAACCACCTGAAATCTGGCTGAATGGAAGTCCTACAACTACAGAAGGAAAGAAGGAAGCACATGAGACTGGTAGGAGGGGCAGAGGTGTGGAACTGGCTAGTCTGACACCCACATGTGGTATTATTTCAATCAGGAGGGATATCTCCAAGGCCTCTCATGAGAAGCAGACCCCCTGCCCAGGGTACCAGAGCTGGAAGAGAAGTCTCTGTAACTTCAGGCTGTAAAAACCAATGGGAAGCCCTAGATGGTTTGGCTCAGTGGATAGACCATCAGCCTGTGGAATGAAGGGTCCCAGGTTCGATTCCAGTCAAGGGCACATGCCAGAGCTGCAGTATCAATTCCCAGTAGGGGATGTACAGGAGGCAGCCAATCAATGATTCTCTCTCATCATTGATGTTTCCATCTCTCTCTCCCTCTCCTGTCCTCTCGAAATCAATAAAAATATATTTTAAAAAAATAAAACACTGGGGATTGTGGCTGGGTGACACAGAGACTGATGGAATCCCAGGTGTTCCTCTTAAATGGCCACACATGGACTTACACTGTCCCACTTCCTCTGAGCTCCAATGCTGGGTAGTGGCTTTGGGGGAAATCTAGGGACATACCAGGAGGAACTGGATTGTCTGGCATCGGGACAAGAACTCGGGACTACTTTCTCCTGGACAGGGGTGCTTGCAGGGGTCATTGTTGCTGTGCTGGCATCTCCCCTGTCCAGAGCTGACTGGCATCCATATCTGAGTTTCCATCAGCATACCCCACATTTGTTTGCTCCCCCCTGGTGATTCCCTGAGACCCCACCCATTCTATCTGAAGCCCCACCCAAACTGTTTGCAGCTGCTTTTTCATATGAATGGCCTGTCCTGACTCAGGCTTCAGACTTTGCTAAACTATCTTAAACAAGCAGCTGGAGTCAGCATGCTCCAAACCTAACAAAATAAGGCCCAAGGCCTGGCACTAGCACCACCCTGCCTTGCTTCACAGCTGGGCCTTGCCTGGGCACTTCTAAGACCAATAAAAATAGCAGCCATCTGCAGATCTCTCTATAGTTCTTGCCAGGTGGACCCAGGCAGTGGTTGATTTTGCAACTCCTGAGAGACCCCAGAGCCAATGCATCCAGCAGACAGGTTCAGGGCATACCAGATTACTACTCTACACATCCACAAGTTACCCACTCAAGGGGCTGAATCAGTGAGCACAAAGCCCCACTGAAGCAAGTCCTGCTCCACAGTGTTGTCACCTGCACAGCAGCTCTCCCACTGTAATTGCAGCTGGTCCTCACAGCCAATTGGCCTGAAGGTCAATTCCTCCCTGTGATGCCAATAGCAATCAAGGATCAACTACAAGATTGTGCACATAGCCCACACAGGGGCTTACCTAACAGCTCTACTTAATACATAGAAACAAACACAGGGAAAGCAGCCAAAATGTGGAGACAAAGAAACATGTTACGAATGAAAGAAATGGAAGCAAGCAAACTACTGGATACAGAGTTCAAAACAATGGTTATAAGGTTACTCAAGGATCTTAATGAGAGTTTTAAAGGACTTAATGGGAGCTTCAAGGAAATTAATGAGATTGTCAAGGGACTTAGTGAGACTTTCAAGGACCTTAGTGAGAAATTAAGCATACACTAACTGAAATAAAGAATAATTTATAGAGATCCAACAGTAAAGTAGAGGATTCTTAGAATCAAATCAACAATTTGGAATATGAGGAAGCAAACAACACACAATCAGAAGAGCAAAAAGAAAAAAGAATCCAAAAATATGAAGGTAGTGAAAGGAGCCTCTGGGACAACTTCAAAAGTACCAAAATTTGCATTATGGGGTGCCAGAAGGAGAAGAGAGAGAGCAAGATATTGAAAACCTATTTGAAGAAATAATGACAGAAACCTTCCCTTACCTGGTGAAAGAAATAGACCTACAAATCCAGAAAATGCAGAAAGTCCCAAACGAGAGGAGCCTAAAGAGGCCCAAACCAAGATGCATCATAATTAAATTGCCAAAAGTTAAAGACAAAGAGAGAATCTTAAAAGCAGCTAGAGAAAAGCAGTGAGTTATCTATAAGGGAGTTCCCATACAACTGTCAGCTGATTTCTCAAAACAAACTTTGTAAGTCAGAAGGGAGTGGCAAGAAATACTCAAAGTGATGAATAGCAAGGACCTACAACCAAGATTATTCTACCCAGAAATGCTATCATTTAGAATTGAAAGTTGGATAAAGAACTTCACAGACAAGAAAAAACTAAAGGAGTTCATCACCACCAAACCAGTACTACATGAACGGTTGAAGGGTATTCTTGAAAAAAAAGAAGAAGAGACAATAAAATGGCAATAAATACATACCTATTAACAACTGAATCTATAAATCAAAATAAACAAACAAGAAATTTAATGAACAAAATAAACTAAATAATAAAATAGAATGGTAACATTGAACAGACTGATGAATCTCAGAGGGAAGCAGAGTGAGGGGTGCAGGGATGGTAAAGGCCTGGGGCGGAGCAGGAACCAGGTGGAGGAGGGCAATGGAGGGGAAAAAAGAGGACATTTGTAATACTCTCAACAATAAAGATTTTTTTTTTAAATGACATCTACTCTACTTATTCTAGAAATAATATTTGTTGATCATGGGACATCATGCAATGAGCCATCCATCATACAGACAATCTGGTTGTTATATTTTCATATTTTATTTGGTTTGAGTTAGATATTTTCTAATATTTATAAATGTTATATGATATAAATAATGTCATTCAAAATATAAACTCCCCTGAGGAACCAAAATGGCAGCGGAATAGAAAGACGTGTCCCAAGCCTTGTCCCGGAGTAGATAGAAAGAACATCTGAGGGTCACAAGAGGAGTGTCTGTTGGACAGTTAAGGGGCAGCTATTCTCCAGGAGAAGGTGCAGGACTGCTGGGCAAGGTTCCCCTAACCAGGCAGCCCCCACTGCTGCTGGGTTCCCTCCCGGAGCCACCGGCTCGGATGCAGAGACCATACCATCTTGAAAGGGAAAGTGGATGTTATTAGAAGCCTGAAAATCTACAACTGTGGCACCCACCGAATAGCTGCAAATCCCAGAGCACCAGTCCTCAATTGGTGCAAACACATGGATTCAGAGGAGCTCTACACTCCACCACGGAAAGGTCAGATTTCACCTGGGATAAGGAGAGAGAGAACTACATAACCAGACACCTGGAGAAGCAGAGAACATGGGGAAACAAAGAAACAGCCCGCATATGAAAGAAAAGCAGGCATCACCAGAAAAGGAGGTAAACGAAATGGAAGCAAGAAACCTGCCAGAGAAAGAATTCAGAGAAATGGTCATAAGGTGGCTGAAAAGAATGGAAGACAAATTTGACAATATGAGTAAGAACCAAGAGGAAATGAAGAACCAAGAAGAAATGAAAAATGACATTGCTGCTGTAAAAAACTCAACAGAAAGCATCAAGAGTAGACTAGAAGAAGCAGAGGACTACATCAGTGGGTTAGAAGACAAGGTAGGAAAAAATACCCAAGTACAGCAGCTAAAAAAAAAAAAATTAAAAAGCAGGAGAAGAGCCTAAGGGAACTTTGGGACAATATGAAACAAAACAACATCCGCATAATAGGGATTCCAGAAGGAGAGGAAATGGAGCAAGGAATAGAAAACCTGTTTGAAGGAATAATGACAGAAAACTTCCCTGATATAGGCAAGAAAACACCCACACAAATCCAAGAAGCTCACAGAGTCCAAAGCAAAATGAACCCCAAAAGACCGACGCCAAGGCACATTATAATTAAATTGGCAAACACCAACGATAAAATAAGAATCTTAAAAGCAGCCAGAGAGAGATAGAAAATTACCTACAAAGGAACCCTCATCAGACTAGCAACTGATTTCTCAACAGAAACTCATCAAGCCAGAAGGGAATGGAATGAAATATACAAAGTCATGCAAAGGAAGGGTCTGAATACAAGAATACTGTACCCAGCAAGGCTATCAATCAAAGTTGAAGGTGAAATCAGGAGCTTCACAGACAAAAAAGGACAAAGGGAATTTATTACCACCAAACCAACAATGCAAGAAAATCTAAAAAGTATGCTGTAAAAAAAAGAAATAGGAAGCGAAGAAGGAACACAGAGGTAAAGAATAAAAATGGTGACAAGTAAGTACCTATCAATTATAAGTTTAAATGTAAATGGATTAAATGCCCCAATCAAAAGACATAGGGTGAGAGAGGAATCCAAGATGGCGGCGTAGGTAAACACCTAAACTGCTGCCTCCCACAACAATTTAAACTGCAACTAAAAGACAAAACGTCTATCACCCAGAACCACGGGAAAGCTGGCTGAGTGGAAGTTCTACAACTAGAAGGAAAGAGAAAAGAGCATTGAGACGTGCACGAGCACTGAAAAGCTGAGGTACGGAGGCGCGTAATCCGGGCTGGCTGCGGGCGACTGGGTGCGTTGCTTTTTTCAACCTGAACGGAGACAAGCCCCCGATTACTCTGAAATCCAGTCTCTGGGGAGACGCGGGGGACCCAAACTCCTATGGGGAGAAGCTGGACTGTCTGCCAGTGAGAGTGGCTTGCTTGCAGAGCTGCGCGCAGGAATAATTGTTTACTGCACTGGGGCACAGGACTCCAGGACGTGGTCTGGGACACAGAGCCGGCTAACTAACGGCCATTGCTGTTTGCCACACCCTAACCTAGTGACGCTCTGAGACCCCGCCCCACACAACCTACAAACCCACCCAAGCTTCAAGCAGCTCAATTAGCATAAGAAAGCCTGCCCTATTGCAGCTTAACCTAGAAAACTTGCAGCCCGGGTCAGACAGCTCCAAAACCTCCAAACCCCAAGCAAAGAAGAGAAAACTGCAGCTCTCACTGTAGCTCCTGCTGAGTGGCCTCAGACAGTAGCTGACCTGCACCCCATTGGAGATCCAGAAGCCAGGGTACCTAGTGGTCAGTGTGAGACACCAGATTTCAACTCCTCACATCCATAAGTGACACATTCAAGAGACAGACTCAGTGAGCACCAAAGCCCCACTGAAACAAGTCCTGCCCCATAAGCGTGTCTTCAGCGCAGCACTTCTTCCATTATAGACACAGGGAGTGCTCACAGCTAATTGGCCTGGAGGTCAATTCCTCCCAGCGTACCAACAGCAATTCAGGCTTAACTACACCAAGATTTTGCACTCAGCCCACAAAGGGGTGTACCAAGAGCATCCACATCAGGTGATTGGGGAGGCTGAGCTACTGCCCCCTATAGGTCACCTACCACACAAAGCCACTCCATCAACACAGGGAAGCAGCCAAAATGCAGAAACAAAGAAACATGTCACGAATGAAAGAAACGGAGGAAAGCAAACTACTGGATGACATAGAGTTCAGAATCACATTTATAAGGTAACTCAAGAATCTTCTAAAAACCGCCGAGAAACTTGATGACACTTCTGAGGAGCTTAGTGAGACCTTCAAGGACCTTAATGAGAATGCCAAAAAAATGGAAAAGGATCAGTCAGAAATGAAGCATACACTGTCTGAAATAAAGAATATACAGAAACTCAACTGTAGATCAACATACCCCAAGAATCAAACCAAAGATCTGAAATATGTGGAAACAAAAAACATCCAACCAGAAAAACAAAAAGAAAAAAGAATCCAAAAATATGAAGATAATGTAAGGAGCCTCTGGGACAACTTTAAGCGAAACAACATCCGAATTTTTGGGGTGCCAGAAGAAGGGAGAGAGCAAAATATTGAAAACCTATTAGAAGAAATAATGACAGAAAACTTTCCCTACCTGGTGAAACAAATAGACTTACAAGTTCAGGAAGCGCACAGAACCCCATACAAGAGGAACCCAAAGAGGACCACGCCAAGACACATCATAATTAAAATGCCAAGGGCAAAAGACAAAGAGAGAATATTAAAAGCAGCAAGAGAAAAACAGTTAATTACCTACAAGGGAGTACCCATACGACTGTCAGCTGATTTCTCGGCAGGAACTATGCAGGCCAGAAGGGAGTGGCAAGAAATATTCAAAGTGATGAACAGCAAGAACCTACAACCAAGATTACTCTACCCAGCAAAGCTATCATTCAGAGTTGAAGGTCAGATAAAGAGCTTCACAGACAATAAAAAGCTAAAGGAGTTCATCGCCACCAAACCAGGATTACATGAAATGCTGAAGGGTATTCTTTAAGAAGAAGAAGAAGAAGAAAAAGGTAAAGATAAAAATTATGAACAACAAAATGACATCAAATACATACCTACCAACAAGTGAATCTAAAAATCAAGTGAATAAAAAATCTGAAGAACAGAATGGACTGGTGAATATAATAGAATCAGGGACATAGAAAGAGAGTGGACTGACGATTCTCAGGGGAAGCAAGTGTGAGGGGTGCGGGAAGAGATTGGACAAAAATCTTACTCCTATGGATGAAGACAGTGGCGGGGGGTTAAGGCATGGGGTGGGGTGGGGAATCAGGTGGAGGGGAGCTATGGGGGAAAAAAAAAGTGGAACACCTGTAATAATCTGAACAATGAAGATTTAATTAAGAAAAAAATCAAAAAAAAAAAGAGGAAACACACAAAAAAAAAAAAGACATAGGGTAACGGATTGGATTAGAAACCATGACCCATATATCTGCTATCTACAAGAAACCCACCTCAGAAAAAAAGACGCACACAGACTGAGGGTGGAGGGATGGAAAAAGGTTTTTCAGGTGAATGGAAATGAAAAACAAGCTGGGGTAGCAATACTTATATCTGACAAATTAGATCTCAAAGTGAAGGACATAACAAGAGATAAAGAAGGCCACTTCATAATACTAAAGGGAGCAAACCAACAAGAAGAAATAACTCTGGTAAACATATATGCACCCAATATTGGAGCACCCAAATACATAAAAAAAAACTCCTGGAGGATATCAAAGGAGAAATTGACAGCAATACAATCATAGTAAGAGACTTTAATACCCACTATCACCATGTGACAAATCCTCTGAACAAAAAATCAGAAAAGAAACAATCCTAAATGATTCACTGGACCAGGTGGAATTAATTGACATCTTCAGAACATTTCACCCCAAAACCACAGAATGTACATTCTTCTCAAGTGCACATAGGTCATTTTCAAAGATAGACCATATGTTGGGCCATAAGCAAAGTCTCTTCAAATTCAAGAAGATATAAATCATATCAAGCATCTTCTAAGATCACAGTGGCATAAAACCGGAAATCAACTACAATAAAAACAGTCCAAAAAAATCAAACACATGGGGACTAAACAGCATGCTATTAAATAATGACTGGGTTACCATAGAGATCAAGGAAGAAATAAAAAACATCATGGCAACAAATGACAATGAAAACACAACAATCCAAAATCTATGGGACAGTGCGAAAGCATTCTTGAGAGGGAAGTTCATAGCTCTATAAGCCTACTGCAAAAAACAAGAAACAATAAATTACCTAACCCTACAACTCAAAGAGTTAGAAAGAGAGCAACAGGAAAAGCCCAGTGTAAGCAGAAGGAAGGAAATAATAAAGATCAGAGCAGAGATAAATGACATTGAAACCAAAAAAAAATAATACAAAAGATCAACAAAACCAAGAGCTGGTTCTTTAAAAGGATAAACAAGATTGATGAACCTCTAGCCAGGCTCACCAAGAAGCAAAGAGATAGGACCCAAATAAACAAAATCAGAAATGAAAGAGAATAAATAACAACAGAATCCACTGAAATACAAAGAAATGTTTAAAAATACTATGAACAACTCTATTCCAAAAAACTGCAAAACCTGGAGGAAATGGACATATTCCTAGAAAAATACAATCTTCTAAAACTCAATCAGGAAGAATCTAAACATCTCAATAGGCCAATAACTATGGAAGAAATTGAAGCAGCCATCAAAGAGCTTCCAGGAAACAAAAGCCCAGGACCAGATTGCTTCACAGGGGAGTTTTAGCAAACAATCAAGGAAAAACTAAAACCTACCTTCCTCAGACTATCCCAAAAAATTCAAGAGGAAGGAACACTTCCAAGCTCCTTCTATGAAGCCAGCATCACCCTAATACCAAAACCAGATAAAGACAACACAGTGAAAGAGAATTACAGGCCAATATCCCTCATGAACATAGATGCCAAAATCCTCAACAAAATCCTAGCAAATTGAATCCAGAAGTACATCAGAAAGATCATACACCATGACCAAGCAGGATTCATACCAGGGATGCAAGGATGGTACAATATCAGCAAATCAATAAATATGATACATCACATAAACAAATTGAGAGATAAAAATCACATAGTCATATTAATTGATGCAGAAAAAGCTTTTGACAAAATCCAACACCCTTTCTTGATAAAAACTCTCAACAAGGTGAGAATAGAAGGATCATACCTCAACATAATAAAAGCTATATATGATAAACCCTCAGCTAACATCATACGCAATGGGCAAAAACTAAAACCATTTCCCCTAAGAACAGGAACAAGACAGGGATGCCCACTCTCACTCCTGTTTGACATAGTACTGGAAGTATTAGCCATTGCAATTAGACAAGAAGAAGAAATAAAAGGCATCCAAATTGGAAAAGAAGAAGTAAAGCTGTCCTTATTTGCAGATGACATGATATTGTACATAAAAAAACCCGAAAGACTCCATCAAAAAATTAATAGACTTAATAAATGAATTCGGCAATGTAGCAGGATACAAAATTAGCACCAAGAAATCTATGGCATTTCTACACAGCAATAGTGAACTTACAGAAAGAGAGACTAAAAAAGCAATCCCATTTACCATCATATCAAAAAAATTAAGATACCTAGGAATAAACTTAACTAAGGAGGTAAAAGACCTATACGTGGAAAACTACACGACACTGAAAAAAGAGATAGAGGAAGATATAAACAGATGGAAGAACATACCATGTTCATGGATTGGTTGAACCAACATCATCAAAATGTCCATACTACCCAAAGCAATCTATAAATTCAGTACACTGCCCATTAAAATACCAAGGGCATATTTCACAGACCTAGAACGAACCTTCAAAAAATTCATCTGGGATAAAAAGAGACCCCGAATAGGTGCAGCAATCCTGAGAAAGAAGAACAAAGTAGGTGGGATCTCAATACCAGATATCAAGCTGTATTACAAAGCCACGGTTCCTAAAACAGCCTGGTACTGGCATAAGAACAGACATATAGACCAATGGAATAGAATGGAGAACCCAGAAATGAACCCAGACCACTATGCCCATTTAATATTTGACAAAGGAGGTATGAA
Organism: Corynorhinus townsendii; assembly: GCA_026230045.1. NCBI lineage: Eukaryota > Metazoa > Chordata > Mammalia > Chiroptera > Vespertilionidae > Corynorhinus > Corynorhinus townsendii. The sequence goes on from JAPDVU010000005.1 coordinate 85,098,418, forward strand.
CATACAATGGAGTCAAGACAGTCTATTCAACAAATGGTGCTTGGAAAATTGGACAGATACATACAAAAAATGAAACTAGATCACCAACTTTCACCATACACAAAAATAAACTCAAAATGGATAAAGGACTTAAACATAAGACGAGAAACCATAAAAATACCAGAGGAAGCCACAGGCAGAGAAATCTCAGACATATGTCAAAGGAACTTCTTCACTGATACTGCCCCTAGGGCAATGGAAACTAAAGAGAAAATAAACAAATGGGACTACATGAAAATAAAAAGCTTTTGCACAGCAAAGGAAACCATCAATAAAACAACAAGAAAGCCCACTGCATGGAAGAACATATTTGCCAATGATATCAATGATAAGGGTTTAATCTCCAACATTTACAGAGAACTCATACAACTTAACAAAAAGAAGATAAACAACTCAATCAAAAAATGGGCAGCGGATCTAAATAGACACTTTTTTAAAAAAGACAGAAGGAAGGCCAAGAGACATATGAAAACCTGCTCAAAATCACTAATAATCAGAGAGATGCTGTAAGGTTTGAGGCGCAGGAAATGGGAGTCAGAAACCAAGATACATTAAAAGGGAGGTTTATGCCTTACGGAGGAGGTAGAGAAACCAGGAAGGGGGGGAGCGAGGAGAAGACTTCTACGGACTGCTCCGTGAAGAAGGGAAATACAGAATTCGTGCGTGGGTGGAGAGTCCTTTTAAGGGAAGGACCAGGAAGGGGTTGGGCCCAGGGCGGACCGGGAAGGGGTGGGCCCCAGGGCACCCGGCGCATGCTGATTGGTGGTTCAATGTCCTGGGATGTCTCAGCGGCAGACGCCAGTAAAGTCATAACTCCGCCCACCAGTTGCGGTGAGGGAGGATCTCACAGATGCAAATCAAAACAATAATGCGGTACCATCTTACACCTGTCAGAATGGCTATCATCAACAAATCAATAAACGACAAGTGTTGGTGAGGATGCGGAGAAAAAGGAACTCTTTTGCACTGCTGGTGGGAATGCAGACTGGTGCAGCCACTGTGGAGAACAGTATGGAGTTTCCTCAAAAAAACTAAAAATGGAACTCCCATTTGACCCAGTGATCCCACTTCTAGGAATATATCCCAAGAAACTAGAAACACCAATCAGAAAGGATATATGCACCCCTATGTTCATAGCAGCACAATTCACCATAGCTAAGATTTGGAAACAGCCTAAGTGCCCATCAGCAGATGAGTGAATTAAAAAACTGTGGTACATCTACACAATGAAATACTATGCTGCGGTAAAAAAAAAAAAAAAGGAGTTCCTACCATTTGCAACAACATGGATGGAGATGGAGAGCATTATGCTAAGTGAAATAAGCCAGGCAGAGAAAGATAAACATCACATGATCTCACTCATTTGTGGAATATAATGAACATCATAGACTAATGAACAACAACAGAACCAGAGACTGAGAAACGTCAATCAGAACCTCAAACCTCAGGGAAGGAGGGGGTCAGTGGGAGTAAGGGGAGAGATCAATTAAGGGACTTGTGTGCATGCATATGAGCCTAATCAATGGACACAGACAACAGGGGGGTGGGGCATAAGTGGGGGGTGGTGGGTAATGGGGGAATAAGGACACATATGTATAAAAATAATAAAATTATATATATATAACCTCCCCTCCCTCCTCACCCAAAAAAGAAAAAAACATGCAATGGTCCCATTCTTCTGAAATATGTCTTGAGAATTCAAGCCTATGAGGAACTGAGGAGTTGCTGAGAAAAGTCTTGAATGGAGACAGCAACACCTAAGAATGATCCAAACAATGACCAAGACATCAAGTGCCCATTTGGGCACTATGATACCCACAGATGGGCATGTTTCCATTGACTTTTTCTTTCTGAAGATCTGCCAATGGCTACAGCAAGAAAAATAAACTTGAAAGTTTATAATTAAAGTCCAGTTCACAATTCTGGTTTTGTGCCAGACATCATTTCATCAAACCACTGGTACTCTTAATAAACAAAATGTGTATGAATCAATCAGAGCATGTTAGAACAAACACATCTTAAATATCACAGTGGGACCTGCAGTTAATCATTATGTTTATGTGTTGCTTCACACAATCTAAATTCCAGGCTTGGTAGGTGGTTCTCAAAGTATGGTCCTCGGACCAGCGGCACACCAGCTGGGAGCTGGTTGGAAATGAAGACTCTCAGGCCCTACTCCAGACCTACTGCATCAGAGACTCTGGGTGGAGCCCAGATAGCTAGTTAGCAAGGCCCCTGGGTGACGCTGATGCAGCTAAACTTGGAGACCCATTAATCTATAAAATGAGTTTCATTGAAAAGTTAAATCAAATTCTAATTCATGAAATTGCTGATTTTCTTTCTACTACCAACTTAATCCAGTGTTCTTTGCATGTGTTATTATTGACATTACTTACATTGACAATATTACTTGTAGATGGTTTAGGGGGAAAACAATGCAAAATCACCAGAATTCTAATCTTTTTCTCCCTTGGAAGTCCTGAATTATGTAAGAATCTTGCTGGCATCCACCAAATCTAAGAAATTCAAAATTCAGAACATCTTGGCATCTTTCTCTTTATCTCTCATACATATGCATTATTAGAGAACATATGTTGTTTAATCAATACATAACATTACACTGGATAATGTTTATGAGCATTGGCAAATATTTTCATTATAAGCTGCCACAGTTAATCATTTGGAAGAATATAAATATTCACATTTGGCCAAATTCCTTGTACCTCCTCCTTCTTAGCTCTTCTGCAAACAGCAGCCCCAGTGGAGGGTCCCATTGTTTATTTGCATAAAGCCCTTGAAATGCAGACCCTATTGGTTAAAAGACTTTCTAGTTGGCAAGACTTCACTGTGAACTAAAATTGGAATTAAGGTCAGAGCACGTGGGAGAGGCTGAGGAATTCTGAAGGAGAGGGGTGTGAGAGAACACTCTGATAAGGAGCGGAAGTTCAGTCAGCAGGCTCTGCAGTCAGACCACTGGACAAAAATCCAGCCCTGCCCCTCAGGCCTCCTCCTTATAAAATGAGTGGGCTCCTCATAGAGTTGTTGAAAATTACATGAGATAATCCAGTAAAGCTCTTAACTGGCATATAATGAGTACTCAGTACACTTCAGCTATTTCATTACAGTTTCGCCAAAAGAGTCATATCTGAAGTGGCCAAAGGGATATCATCAGCAAGCTGAGCTCAGCTCCTGTGACCTTGGGCATCCTCTGGGCCTGGAACCGAATGTGTGCCCACTACGTCACTCACTGTCTCTCCAAGAATATTTTGGAAACTTCCTATGTGCCACGCACTATTGTAAGAGCTTAGTGTAATTTTAATTATTTCATTCTCACAATAATTGTATTGCTAAAATGAGGCACAGTTTAGCTACTTAACCAAGTCACACAGGTAGTAAGGACTTAAATCCCAGTAGTTTGTCACCACAGAGCCCATACCTAACAGCTATGCTATGCTGCTTCTTTATAAATATTTAAATATTAACTTAGAAAATTTATTTATTAGATGAACAAACTCTTAAAATGCAAATACACATAAGAAAACTAAAATCAGTCATTAATACTTAAGTAAACAAACCTTAGCACTGACACCTCAGTCCTATGGGCTTGGAAGATAAAAAGTTCAGTTCAAAATAATTGGACACTAATCTAGGCAAATTTTATTGCATTTAAAGAAGAAAGTATAAAGTATAGAGATCTTCGTTGTACTAGAAGAAACAAGGACTTAAGAGTCAGAGTAAGCTATACATTTTACTAAAAATCTCTAGCCCCAGTTTTTCCTTTTGTAAATTGAATTTAAGAATACCTATCACACAGGCTTGCTATGACTACCAAATATAGAGGCTCTGTAGTGTCTGGCACATAATAGCCACTCTACTAATGTGGATTCCAAAAGAAGTGTTCTTGTCAAAGAAGGTCACCTTGCACATGGTGCAACAATGGTGATCATGGACATCAGGAAGACCCGGGGTGTCTCCTCCAATGTGAAGGTAAAAACAGCTAAGAAGGGTCAGCCTTCTGAAGCAATTCATAATCTGGATTAATGCACTCTGAGGTCTAAATTCTCAAAACCAGTTGGAAGCATTTTTGGAAAGTAAACAACTGGATGATGTTATTTGGGGATGAATGACTAAAGCTGGAAGAATTGTTTTCCAACCTTTCATAGACATAACTCTTTAGCAGTAAAGATTGTCAACAGGAATTTATCCATAAAAAGTTATGAAAATATATCTCAAGATAGTGGTTTGTTCATGAGCTAGTGAAATAGATAGCAGGCCCAGCCATAAATAAGTCTAGATCAAATAGAATCCTGTATGAAGCTTGATTACCTTCACTCTAGACTTCAAAATTATGACTATAGAAAACCAGGTGAATATCACCTGATCAAGGCGCCACAGTATAGCCAGGTATATAACGCCTGGAAATTATTGATAAGTAATATTAAAAAGACTATAAAAGAATTTGGGGGGGGGGGAACCAAGATGGCGGCATAGGTGAACACCTAAACTGTTGCCTTACACAACAATTTCAAAACTACAACTAAAAGACAAAACGGACATCATCCAGAACCACAGGAAAGCTGGCTGAGTGGAAATTCTACAACTAAAAGGAAAGAGAAAAGCACACGGAGACTCAGAGGAGCTGCAACAGGCTGAGGTATGGAGACACACAAGCAGAGAGGATGGGCGGCTGAGTGCCTGGCTGGCTTTCTCAAGCCGGAGGGAGACGGAAGCTCCCGAATGCACTGAACCCCAGTTCCGGGTGAGACCCTGGGGACCCAGACTCATATGGAGGGAATCTGGACTGTCAGGAAAAGAGAAAAGCACACGGAGACTCAGGGGAGCTGCGAAAGACAGAGGTACAGAGGCATGTGCATGAGAGGAGAGGAGAGGACTGACTGCTGAGTGCACTGCTGGCTTTCTCAAGTGGGAGGGAAACGGAAGCTTCCAACTGCGCTGAACTCCAGTTCTGGGTGAAAATCTGGGAACCCAGACCCATTTGGGGAGAAACTGCACTGTCTGGCAGTGGGCGAAACTCGAGGGCAGCTTTCTCTCAGAGGTGCTGCAGTGATTACCGAGGGACACTGAGACCCAGGGGCCTCAAAGGGCAGGGCTGACGGGAAGCCAAGGCTATCTGTTCCACCTTGAGACTCCACCCCATCCAAGTTGAGCACAGAGGCTTTTGCAATTTTACAAGTCTTGTCTCATAAGGCTGTCTCCAGCACAGAAGGTCTCCCAGAGTAGACACAGCTGATCCTCACAGCCAATTGGCCTGGAAGTCAATTCCTCCCAGTAATACCAACAACAATCAAGACTTAACTACAACAAGGCTATACACACAGTCCACAAAGGGGTGCACCAAGAGTGTCTACCTCAGGTAACTGGGGAGGCTGAGCCACTGGGCCCTCTAGGACAGCCAGCACACAAAGCTACTCTACCAACTCAGGGAAAAGGCAAAAATGTGGAAACAAAGAAACAGATCAAAAATGAAAGAAATGGAGGAAAGCAAACTACTGGATATAGAGTTCAAAACCACTGTTATAAGGTTTTTCAAGAATTTCCTAGAAAAGGCTGATAAATTTAGCAAGACCCTGGAGGATATGAAAAAGGACCAACTAGAAATTAAACATACACTGACTAAAATAAAAAATATTATACAGAGACCCAACAACATACTAGAGAAATGCAAGAATCATGTGAAAGATTTGAAATACAAAGAAGCAAAAAACACTCAAACAGAAAAGAAAAAAGAACCCAAAAATTTGAAGATAGTGTAAGGAGACTCTGGGACAACTTCAAGCATACCAACATCAGAATTATAGGGATGCCAGAAGAAGAGAGAGAGCAAGATACTGAAAACCTATTTGAAGAAATAATGACTGAAAACTTCCCCCATCTGGTGAAAGAAATAGGTTTACAAGTCCAGGAAGCACACAGAAACCCAATCAAAAGGAATCCAAAGAGGACCACACCAAGACACATCATAATTAAAATGCCAAGAGCAAAAGACAAAGAGAGATTATTAAAAGCAGCAAGAGAAAAACAGTTAATTACCTCAAGGGGAGCACCCATAGGATTGTCAGCTGATTTCTCAACAGAAACTATGCAAGCCAGATGGGAGTGGCAAGAAATATTCAAAGTGATGAATAGTAAGAACCTACAACCAAGATTACTCTACCCAGCAAAGCTATCATTCAGAATTGAAGGTCAGATAAAGAGCTTCACAGATAAGAAAAAGCTAAAGGAGTTCATCACCACCAAACCAGTATTATATGAAATGCTGAAAGGTATTCTTTAAGAAGAGGAAGAAGAAGAAAAAAGTAAAGATAAAAATTATCTATCAACAAGTGAATCTAAAAAATCAAGTGACTTAAAAATCTGATGTACAAAATAAACTGGTGAATATAATAGAATCAGAGGCATAGAAAGGGAGTGGACTGACAATTCTCAAGGGGAAATGGGTGTGGGGGTGTGGAAAGAGACTAGACAAAAATCATACACCCATGGATGAGGACAGTGTGGGGGAGGGGGGGGGGTAAGGGCAAAGGGGGGGTGGGAACCGGGTGGAGGAAAGCTATGGGGGGAAACAAGAGGAATAATTGTAATAATCTGAACAATAAAGATTTATTAAATTTAAAAAAAAAGATTTTTTGAATGGCTGCTCCAAAACTCTACAATAAAAGCAAATACAATTTACTATACACACAAATATCTGATGAATCACAAAGATAAATAAGTTGTGATATCCATCCTATTTCATTTTCACCAAGAAGCTTGGTAATGATTGGGGCGGTGGGGGAGACAGTAGTCTCTCAGTTAATATTTGTCAAATATTTAACAAAACCAATGTGGCTAAAGAAATAATTCAGGTCTGGATTACATTCTTCCTCCAAGTTCTAGGGATCCTTTTGTGGGTCTCCTATTGACCACTACACCCCTGAGTAGGTGTTGAGTTCTTGCTCTAGATCCTTTGTGAGGAATACTGAGGTATTCTAAAAATTTGTTAAGCCATGTTCAAAATTATCACCTCACACCTGCAAACATTTGGCACCCTCCTTGCATGTGTGTTTATCTGAGGAATTTCTGAGCAATATTGCACAGCTCACTGTTTTTCTAAACTACAGCCTCTTCAATCTCCTTAGAAACTGCATTTTGTCTGAATAGTGAACTCCTCTGCAGGCTATGGCAATGAGACGGGTCCTTTCTGTTTGGAACTCTTCACAAACTTGATGCTCCAGTGCTCAGGACCACAATAATTCAATGAGGCACCATCCAACATCCCCCTGCCATCAGAAGGAGTCTGGCAACATGTTTCAGAGTCACCACTTCACACTCGGGACTGTGTGATTGGCATGCACAACAAAAACCAGAGTCGTCAGACCCACTGCCATCTCTACAGCCCTGATCTTGCAGATATAAGTTAAAGAAGTAGAAGCCAATTTCTGATTTTGGTTTGGAAAGAGAGATTGTTCATGCAAGTAAGCACATAACACACATGAAGGAAACAGTATAAAAGAACATGAGGGGACAGGCAAGAACACCCATCTCCCAGTCTTTCCCTGAAAGGATCTGACTATCTTCCCTGAAGATCCAGCTTCTAACCAGCACATACATGCTGACTGCAATCCTTCCCAGAGCCTGAAAGACCTGGTGGGCACTCCCCCGCCTTCTCCCTTTTGCTTACTCCAACAATAAAATGAAGTCACCACTATCAACCTAGAAGGAGCTTGTTCATACATCTAGTGCACTAGCTTTTATAGCTGCCACCCAAGGGACAGGCCTCCAAATCACCTAGGTCTGACAGCCGGTGGGACTTGCATTCAAGTCCCACAGGACTACAGCAAACAAAGAAGCAGTTTTTAAATGGGCACAGGAGACTCTTCAACAAATGGTGTTGGGAAAACTAGATACTTACATGCAAAAGAATGAAACTGGACTTCTTTCTTACACCATACACAAAAATCAATTCAAAATGGATTAAAGACTTGAACATGAAACCTGAAACCATAAAACTCTTAGAAAAAAATGTGATAAGCTTCTTGACATTGGTCTTGGCAATGATTTTTTGGATTTGACACAAAAAGCAAAGGCAACCAAATTAAAAATAAACAAGGGGAATGACATCAAACTAAAAAGCTTCTTCCCAGCAATGGAAATCATCAACAAAATGAAAAGGCAACCTATGAAATGGGAGAAAACATTTGAAAACCACAGACCCAGTAAGGGTTAATATCCAAAATATAAAAAGAAGTCATTTAGCTCAATAGCAAAAGAACAAATAATCCAATTAAAAATGGGCAAAAGACTTGAATGGATATTTTTCTAAAGACATAAAAATGGCCGAAGGGTACATGAAAAGGTTCTCAGCATCACTTATCAGGGAAAGGCAAATCAAAATCACCGTGAACTATCTCTTCACATCTGTTAGGGTGTCTATTATAAAAAAGACAGAAATAACAAATGTTAGTAAGGATGTAGAGAAAAGGGAACCCTTCTATATTGTTGATGGGATTGTAAACTGGTACAACCTCTCTGAAAAACAGTATGGAAGTTCATCAAGAAATTAAAAATAATTTCCATATGATAGAGAAATTCCTCTTCTGGGTATACAGTTGACCCTTAAACAGCCTGAGGGTTAGGGGTACACAGTCAAAAAATACCATGTAACTTTTAACTCTACAGTTGCCCTCTGTATGTGCAGATCAACAACCACAGATGGAAAACAGTATTTTCCATGCACAGTTGGAAATCTAGGGTTGGAAAACTGCAGTTGGGAATTCAAAAATAATGGTCAAAAACATTATTTCTGAATTCCCAACTGGGTGGTTGAATCTGCAAAGGCGAAACCCACATATATGAAGGGCCAATTCTATTTATTGAAAAAAATCCACATATCAGTGAACCCACACAATTCAAACCCATGTTGTTCAAGGGGTAACTGTATATCCAAAGATACAAATCACTCTCTTAAAAAGATATCTGTACTCTCATGTTTAATGCAGCATTATTTACAAGAGCCAAAGTATGAAAACCTAAATGTCCCTCCATGAACGAATAAAGAAAATGTAATATACATTATATAATACTTATACATATATATGATAGAATATTACTCAGCCTTAAAAAAGAAGGAAATGCTTTCATTTGCAACAATATGGATGAAGCTGTAGGGGGATGATATTAAGTGAAATAAGCCAAGTAGACATAGTATCAGTTATATGTAGAATAAAAATTTTTAAAAAAGTCAAACTCATGGAAACATAGTAGAATAGTGGCTGCCGGGGGCTAGGAGGTGAGGCAAATAGAGAGAGGCTAGTCAAAGGGCGCAAACGTTCAATTATATGATGAATAAGTTGTAAGGATCTAATGTAGAACATGGGGCTATAGTTGTTAATACTATATTGTACACTAAAGAAAGTAGAATTTAAGTATTCACACACACACACACACACACACACACACACACACACACAAATGGGATCAGTGCCCTGATATGAGTCACAAGAGAGTTTGCTTCCTCTCATCTGTCTGACACTTCAGGATACAATGAGAAAATGATCATCTACAAGTCAGAAAGTAGGCCTCACTGGACAGCAAATGTGCCAGAGCTTTGATCTTGGACTTCCCAGCCTTTAGAGATTTCAGAAATAACTATTTGTTGCTTAAGCCACTTAGTGTATGATAATTTGTTACAGCAACCTGAGCATGCTAGTCACCACACACTGTCATCAGGGACTAGCTGTCAGCTTTACTTTCCCTTTGATGGTCTATCTTCAAAATTCTCAGGAATGGCCCAACATCGTATGTTCCCAATGATACAATATGAAGACCAGAGGAAAGACTCTGTTTCCTGTATTACTCTACCCACAATCCCCAAGCAGAGCCTTATTCATGCTGATCAGCCTGGCTTAGGTGTGGGCCTGTTCCTGAACCAATCACCATAGCCAGGAAGACAGAGTGCATTGATTGGCTAAATTACATCATGTGATGCATCCTGGAACTGGGGTGGATTCATTGCCTCAAAGCCCATTGGCTGAGAATGGAAAATCAAGGCACACTTGCCAAAAAAGGACATTTATGCTCGGCATAAAAGTCACACAATTTCTCTGTAATATAATAGTAATCTTTCAGGCCAGCAGAAAGTTTCTTTAAAACTTTGGGAATTGCCTGTAATGTATACTTGGCAGGCATTAAGAAAAATTATTAGAAGGAACATAATTACCAGAGAAAGTAAAGAATATGGAAAGTTAAAATAATATTAGTAACTACATACTAACATTTAAAGTTCATGATAACTTTTTTATGAAGGCCAGTGGTAGGTCAATGAAATGGCAAAGCTTTTTTATTAACTTAATCACTTTGGGGTCAAGATGGATTTTGAGAAAGATCGTTAAAGAACATTAAACACGATATGATGACTTTGTCTCCTTCACATATTTCTTCTCAAGAATACTTGTTCCTGCTCTTTGCTGCTAAGAGATCTTGAGATGTTTGAAAGGCACAGATTCTAACTAGATTAAAAAGGAGCCCCAGGAAGCAGGCAATGCTTTGTCTGCTGGTGATGATTTTATCCAGGACCCAGATGCTCCCAAGACCAGTTCCATATGCCAGTTGTGGAGGTAAACACCAGACCTCGGGTCCGGTGCACTGCTTCCTGCTAAGCCATGCTCAAGACCAGTTTTTACCACTGCTCACCTAATCAAAAGACATCTCACTCAGCATCCTTCTAGTGTTCCAGCAATCAAAAGTCTGGAAATCTCCTTGCAGAGGAGGAAAAAACCTAGAAAGAAACAGTGTGAAATCAGTAATTCCATTTCATTTGTTTGTGCCTAACTATCGTTCATGAAATTATGACCTGTTCCTAAATTGTACTTTTCTAACAAAATCATTCTATGCAGAAGAAAAGAAAGGACAAGCAAGGGATTCACATTCTTGGATTGATGATTCTGGAACTTTATATATGTAGGGTCTTGACTTCTCACACCAACTTCAAGATATCCTATATAATAATAGGCTAATATGCAAACCAACCAAACAGCAGAATGACCAGTTTCTATGATGTGCACTGACCACGAGGGGGCAGATGCTCAATGCAGGAGCTGCCTCCTGGAGGTCAGTGTGCTCCCACAGGGGGAGCACCATGCAGCCAGAAACCAGGCTCACAGCTGGCGAGCACAGCAGCAGTGGCAGGAGAGGTAAGGATGTCTGACTGACTGCTAAGTCATCAATCAGACATCCTCTGAGGGTTCCCAGACTGAGAGAGGGTACAGGCTGGGCTGAGGAAATCCCCCACCCCCAAGTGCATGAATTTTGTAAACCAGGTCTCTAGTACTACATAAAATGGAACCCATTTTATAGATGAGGACAGTAACTTCTCACAGACTCAGCCAGCAGTGAGAGTGCTTTGAGCCCATGCCCATTTGATTTCAGATTTCCTTTTAGTATATTGCCTCCCAATGTTTCTCTCCTATTTACAAATGACAAAAGAGAACCATAGAAATGACTTCCTATCTTCTTGGTTTCCTTTCTTTCCAAGAAAAATAGCCAACAGTCTTTGAGTCTGTTTCTTCCATTACCAATGGAAAAAGCTAAGCAGGCGATCAAAAGTGCCCTTTCAAAAAGGCTGATGGAAAGGAGAGGGTATCACAATGGGGTAAGAGATGGGAAACTGAGCCACAAAGCCCTAGGTTGGTCTCTGTCCCTTCCTGGCTATATGTCTTTGAACAAGCTACTTATTCTCTTTTCTCTGCATCTCACTTTCTCCACTTGTACGTGGAGATAATAATAGTACCTACATCACAGGATTATTGTGAAGAACAAATGAGTTATCGTGTAATAACTTAAAACAGTGCCCTGCACTTAGTAATTTCTCAGTAAATGTTAGCTTCTATTAATGCTCCTTTTTGGCATTGTTGCGTACAACCCACAGGGTCCTCAGCCTCTCTACAATGGCAACACTTTGGAAAAGCTGGAGTATTTTGCATGCACTGTAGTTACTGATTTGTGGGCATTTGTGGCCAGTGTTCTCCACCCATGTCTTCTAAACCCATCTGTTAGCTCAGTAGTTCTCAAATTTGAGTGTCCATCAGAATCAGCCTGAGGATACTTTAAACCACAGACTGCTGAAGGTACTTTAACCCACCCCAGAGTTTCTGACTCAATAGGTCTAGGGTGGGGCCTGAGAATTTGCATCTCTAACAACTTCCCAGAAAGGATACTTAGGGAAACTCCACAATATTCACACCTTAGAATGTAAGTCTGCTTAGCTAAACTATGTAAGACCCATGATGTTAGGAAATATTAGTAGTAAAAAGAGGAAATGACCAAAACTAAAATGGACAGAAGCTTCTGTCTTCTGAGGAGGGGGCCAGGAGGAGTGTCATAAACTACATCAGTGAGGACTAAAATCCCTCTGTCACTCCTTTCCCCTTCAGCAGACACTGGTGAGGAGGAGGCAAGGCTGAGGTCACTGCTCATGGTCCACTGAGCTACAGAACACTCTGCAAGACAGGAGGCTGAGCTAGGTGCTCTAGGCCTTTTATTGTTGCTATTCTTTAGTGGGAAGGGGACAGGAGTAGAAGAGGGAAGGTATACATGAACAGGATGAAAGAGGAGACCAGAAAAAGAAGTGAGAAGTACCAAGCAACATGTTGGGAAGTTGAAATTTAGGTTAGTAAAAATAGTGAAGAGTTTATAAAAAATACTAGTGGTGAGATAGAAACTAAGATGGCAACATAGGTAAACACCTAAACTTCTGCCTTGCACAACAATTTCAAAACTACCACTAAAAGACAGAACGGACACCATCCAGAACCACAGGAAAGCTGGCTGAGTGGAAATTCTACAACTAGAAGGAAAGCTCACGGAGATTCGGAGCAACAGCAAAGGGTTGAGGTACGAGAAAGGGTCTTTGTGCACGCAGAGAGGAAGGGGAGCTGAGAGCCTGGCTGACTTTCTCTGGCGGAAAGGGGAAGGAAGCCCCCGACTGCACTGAACCCCAGTTCCGACTGCACTAAACCCCAGTTCCAACTGCACTGAACCCCAGTTCCAGGCGAGCCCCTGGGGACCCATGCTCTTGCGGGGGGAATCTGGACTCTCAGGTGGAGGCTTGGGAGCCGGGGAAGACAGAGGTCTGGGCTGATGGGAAGCCAAGACTGTCCGCTCCGCCCTGAGGCTCCACCACATCCAAGCTGAGCACAGAGGCTTTTGCAATTTGGCAAATCTAATCCTATAAGGCTGTCTCCAGCACCAAACTTCTCCCAGCGTAGACACAGCTGATCCTCATAGCCAACCGGCCTGGAGGTCAATTCCTCCCAGTGATACCAACAACAATCAAAACTTAACTACAACAAGGCTGTACACACAGTCCACAAAGGGGTGCGCCAAGAGTGTCCACCTTAGGTTAACTGAGGAAGTCAACCCACTGGGTCATATAGGACACCTAGCACACAAAGTTACCCTACCAACTCAGGGAAGCGGTGAAAATGCGGCAACAAAGAAACAGATCACAAACAAAAGAAATGGGGGAAAACAAAGGACTGGATATAGAATTGAAAACCACTGTTATAAGGCTTTTCAAGAATATCTTAGAAAAGGGCGATAAATATAATGAGACCCTCAAAGATATGAAAAAGGACCAACTAGAAATTAAACATACACTGACTGAAATAAAAAATATTATACAGAGACCCAACAACAGACTAGAGGAATGCAAGAATCAAGTCAAAGAATTGAAACACAAAGAAGCAAAAAACACTCAACCGAAAAAGCAAAAAGAAAAAAAAATCCAAAAAGTTGAAGACAGTGTAAGAAGCCTCTGGGACAACTTCAAGCGTACCAACATCAGAATTATGGGGGTGCCAGAAGAAGAGAGAGAACAAGATACTGAAAACCTATTTGAAGAAATAATGACTGAAAACTTCCCCCACCTGGTGAAAGAAATAGACTTACAAGTCCAGGAAGCACACAGAAACCCAGACAAAAGGAATCCAAAGAGGACCACACCAAGACACATCATAATTAAAATGCCAGGAGCAAAAGACAAAGAGAGAATATTAGGAGCAGCAAGAGAAAAACAGTTACCTACAAGGGAGCACCCATACGACTGTCAGCTGATTTCTCAACAGAAACTATGCAGGCCAGATGGGAGTGGCAAGACATATTCAAAGAGATGAATAGCAAGAACCTACAACCAAGATTACTCTACCCAGCAAAGCTATCATTCAGAATTGAAGGTCAGATAAAGAGCTTCACAGATAAGAAAAAGCTAAAGGAGTTCATCACCACCAAACCAGTATTATATGAAATGCTGAAAGGTATTCTTTAAGAAGAGGAAGAAGAAAAAAGTAAAGATAAAAATTATGAACAACAAATACATATCTATCAACAAGTGAACCTAAAAATCAAGTGAATTAAAAACCTGAGGAACAGAACAAACTGGTGAATATAATAGAATCAGGGGCATAGAAAGGGAGTGGACTGATCATTCTCAGGGGGAAAGGGGTATGGGGGGATGCAGGAAGAGACTGGACAAAAATCGTACACCTATGGATGAGGTCAGTGGGGGGAGGTAAGGACAGAAGGTGGGGTGGGAACTGGGTGGAGGGGAGCTATGGGCGGAAAAAGGAGAAACAATTATAATAACCTGAATAAAGATTTATTAAAAAAAAAATACTAGTGACCCGGTGCACGAAATTTGTGCACAGGAGGGAGTGTCCTTCAGCCCAGCCTGCACCCTCTCCATTCTGGATGTCCTACCTCTGGTTTACAGGGATCGGACCTACACTGGCAGTCGGACATCCCTCTCGCAATCCGGGACTGCTGGCTCCTAACTGCTCACTTGCTTGCCTGCCTGATTGCCCCTAACCACTCTGCCTGCCAGCCTGCTTGCCACCAACTGATCCCCACCATGGGCCTGCTTGCTCCCAAATGCCCCCCCTGCCAGCCTGATCATCCCCAACTGCCCCCCTGCTGGCCTTCTCACTCCAAACTGCCCCCCCTGCTGTCTGGATCACCTCGAACTGACCCTCACTGATGGCCTGCTTGCCCCCAGTGACCCAGGTCCCCAGCCACTCCTTCAGCGGCAGCCAGGGCGGGTGGGAAGTTTGGCTTCCTCCATCGCCAGGAGCAATCCAAGCTGTGGGGGCCAGATATGGCGGGGATCTCCCTTTACCGTGTCCAGCACGGAGAGATGAATGAACTGGTTCTAAGTGGAGGCAGCCAGGGATTGAGAAATAAAAGAAAGAAAGAGACCAGACACGAAGATAGAAGGAAAAGCTGGGAGCTGGGTGGAACTGCTGCCACCTCTGATGGAGAGGCAGGGACCCCGAGCCCACACAATGTATTTATTTTATACCCCCAAATACCAGGAAGTAACACCAAAACTTAGGATCAAAGGAGCTTATTTGCATTCTTGAGTAGGCCCAAGCATTCCTAGTGCTTGCTTGGATTTACATATCAAAGCCCGCTCCCGGACACCTGGACAAATGTAAAAAGTCAGTACTGATAACACCCCTGCCTTCTTGGGGAGGTTATAACCAAGACGCAGCTCTGCCAGTCGCCTCGGGCTCAGCTGACAACAATTTAAAGAATTTCCATGTGCCTTCCCAGGCGGCCCTCTACACAAGCCTCCTGCTTGCTCCAGCTCTGTGGCAGTTGCCATCTTTGTTGAGTTAATTTGCATACTCGCTTCTGATTGGCTGGCGGGCATAGCAGAGGGACAGTCAATTTGCATGTTTCTCTTTTATTAGTGTAGATTGTTCCGTTTTAGGTGGTTTGCATGTTTATAATGTCAGTCCTCTCTGTTTGCCAAATCGTCACTAAAATCAATCACTGCATGAAGACCTCAAGGTGCAGGTGCAGGGAAGAGGTAGCAAAGCAGGAAAGAGGTTGAGTTCTGCAGTTCAGAGGGTGCATTTAACATGATAGCACACGTGGGACAGCAACACACTCTGTGAACTGAATTACTCTAGGAAACAGGCTTGAAGCCAGAGACAACAACCCACCTCCTCCCTGAATCCCTGAGATACTGGAGATGACTCAGACTTCCTACTGAATTCTAAATGGGATCAGAGCCAACTTCATTTGAATCTCAGTGGTCAGGAGACCTCAATTGATATCTAGTTAATACAAAACCTCTCTGAGTAATTTGCAAACCCAAGCAGAGCTCAGCTTTCTAGGTTAGGAACACCAGATTGTTGTCAATGTAACCTTGAGACAGCCTTTCTGCATCACCTTTCACAGGTGGCCAAAGAAATGTGGGGTCCTTGGCTCTATGCACTGGTAGCATCCTTTAAGATTAGGAGTCATGCCCAAGAGTTTGGGAGTTATCAGCTTTGAGGGAGAATATTACTTACGCCTTCCCACTAGGACCCAACAGCTCTGGGGATGGGAAGTACAAGTCTCTAAGTAATAAAGATAGAGCAAAACACTGTTTGAGAAAAGAACATTGATTAGTGTCATTTGAAAAATAATGAGTAATTTGTATTGACTTTCTGCTTTGATTTACACAGTAACCTTTTTTCTCCTTTACAATAAAACTCACAAACAACAGAAACATCTGTTTATTGGTCTCCTGTCTCCTATCTGAATTCATTAGGCATCTGGGGGGAGGTGGCGAGAACTTCTAATTTACCTACCCCTCCCCTGGCATCTGGTTCCAGAACCCTTGTTACGGCCTTACTGAGCTGTACTAAAACCCGACTCTTTGGGTGGTTTTCAAGTACTAACAACATACCCCATTGGCAGATGGAATCATCCTGGTGATGAATGGAAAACCAGTGTCTGGAAATACCCTCCAATGGCTGCTCCTCCCCTCTGCCAAGTACACACACTCAGGAGTGAGGGGAAGGGAGACTCAAGTAAGGCTTTCACCCTGAGATCCAAGGGTCTGAGGTCCCTAAGGATGAAAGAGTGAGAGAAGGCGAGATTTTTATGACATGCCACAAAGTACAATCCAGCCCCAGCAGATATACACTTACAGAGAACAATATCTTCTCTTGGACAGTTGCCATCACTTCTCTTCACTCTGGGGAGGCTGTTTCAACACAGAGCCCTATCATCCTACCTTAACATCAAGTGACCAAGACACGAAGTCCTAACAGGACTAGGTGGAGTCCTGTGACTGAGCTGAAAATTTGAAAAGAAAAGCACCCAATTGTATCATAAGGAAGAATGCGTCTGGAACTTGAGTATGTATCTGTTCATTCTATTGCTTTCCTTTTGAAAGTTTAATGATGTTGTTTTTACCCTCTGTCTAAAGACAGGAGGCTCAGTGGCAGATCCCAGTAGCAGATGCAGTCAGTAACAATTGAGTTGCCACAACCTACTTTCCCTGCAAGCTTATGAAGTGCCTAGAGCCCTCTAGCCACTTCCACCTCTTGCTCAATAGCCTTTGGCCATTTTGTCTAGTGCAGCCACTGCTGAAGTGAAGAATGCTAAACTTCAGAATAGACAGTTTCAAATGCAAAGCTAGAGCCACATGCAGGCTGCTAGGGTTTGGTCCAAACTGCAGGTTTTCTCCAGAAGATGCAGGTAGGGCTCCTTACCCACAGCAGGCTTCCTCCCAGCCCTGCCTAAGGCCTGAACTGCTGCCATCACTTCGCTTGGTTTTACTCAGGACAGTGCAGTTGAAAGATTATGGTGTTCAGAACCAAACAGGCCTCATTCTATAAGCTGACTCTTAACTGCTACATAGTTCACTCAACCTCTCTGAGCTTCAATTTCACTCTTTTTTTTAATGGAGATCATTACACTTACCTTATAGAGCCTATATATTCATAGTACGTATTCTGTAGACTTTTTTCGTTTGTTGTTGCCGATGCTGCTGCTGCTGCAGCTATTGAAATAGGAAAGGAGGGAGGATAGAATCCTAGTAGTGAGAAGCCATTTCTTGAGAAATTGCATTCTTGGAAGTAGGAACAACACATTCTGGCACAAAGGATCCCTGCCTTGTCTCTGCCAGGTCCAGATACCTCACTCTGCCCTCAGAGTTCAAAATATCTTAAAATAGCCCTTCCAATTCTTCCCAACCTGGAAATTCCCTACTTGTGTGAAATGGATGGTGAATTAATTAAAGGCTACCAAATGTACTTAAAACCTATCAGAAAGCTACCCTAATTGAATGCTTGCCAGTCAGAGGCTGTCTCAAGACTTCCTCTTTTCATTCTGTAAAACCTTTCCAGACCCTTCAAGCCCCACTAAAAGAAAGTGACTGTGGACGGTTCCCTTGCAGCTGCAAGCTTATGAATGCCTTTGTTAATTGAGTCTCTGGTTTGTTTTTTATTTGACAGTAGGGCAACCTATGAATTCACCATAAATCACTAATGTGTCACCTCTGATTTGTTAGCAGAGGGTCTGTTTGTGAAAGGAATTTTAGAGATAAAACAGGCAGGTTTAGGGAGTCTTAGGGAATAAAGAGGGCCCGTGGGGGAGGAATGTTTAGGTGAAGGACTGAGGTATCTCTGGCCTGAGCAATTAAAGCAATTATAAGGTAGATCAAAAGCAGCCCTGACTTGAGCAGCTTGGAGACGCCAAAATGCTTATCTTACTTGCACAGAGGATAGAGAAATGCCACAGGATAAGGGGGAGGAAGACATGCATTCACAGAGGATAAATAAAAATCACAAAATGATGAGGAAAAGGAAACATATTTTCATAGAGAATAGAGGAATGTTGCAAGATAAGGGGAGAGAAAGAGAGAGGCACCACGTGGACTTTGGCCTTTGAAACTGATACTATGTAACAAAATAACCAATGAGGAAAGCATGGGGGTCCTAGATTAATGAAAGGTCCAATTAGAAAGGGTCAGGTTCAAACAAGGAGCTGCAGCACATATAAACCGGAGACAAAGGGACACTAGGCAGGATTTTTTTTTTTAATTTTTCCCATTAGTGAGAGATAGAGCAAGCTTTTCCCATTTGGGGGCCCCTCCCCAGGGGGTCCCCTTTGGGGACACCTCTGCCCAGATGGAGTTTGTATATGCTTCCAGTAAACTTCTACATTTTTATTAAAGAAATCTTGTTAGTCCATGAATTTATTCTTCATCTTCGTCGGACAAGAACCCATGAGAAAAATTCTGTACCCGGATCTCCATGTTTTATTTGGAAAGGATGTGTCACAGGACACATGTGCTTAGATAGGGTCAGGAGTGAGGCAAGGAAGATGGGATGCCTCCAAAGGAAGAGGGACCTGGGGCACCAGACATGCACCAGATACGGTACTGTTTCTGAAATGAAGCAGTGGATGAATTTGAATGAGAGAGACTGTTCTTTAAGACAGAGACAGATTAGTACCTAAATCACAGTTGCTGCCAGCGACTGGCACTAGAGATCTGTTTTGGAAATATTGTGATGCTGAACTGAATGCATCATCTGTCTTCAGATGTAGAGCATATACATTTGTTCCATTGGACTTGAAATTACAGGAAACATCACATTGCTTCATTTTTATGTTAAATTTAATCTGATGAGATGCTTAACATCATGTATATTTATACGAAGTCCTAGGGAGGGAGAAATAGCTTACACAGACCAGAAAATTTGAGGAAGGGATCCATGTTCTTAGCATCTCTATTGGTTGCTGCTAGGAGGCTCAGTGCTCAAGTTGGCAAGACCTGTTTAGAAGGTGGAATGTCTCTGATCCGTACCACGCTGGGCCTCAGAGACCTTTTGCCAAGACTTCCAAACAGATGCATTCTCCCTTGGTTCCATGGAGCCACCATTCCATCCAGGGTGTCTGTGTCTCTACTTCTCTTGGAAACAACCACCCACTCCCAATCTCTCCTTGGTCATAAGAAAACCATCCCAATTTCTGGGCAACAGGAGGGCAAGCCAGTACTGCCTCCTCAACTCCCATTAAGAGCCCCTGTCCCCATCTTCTCAAAGAGCTACCACCGTCCCCCCCCCCCCTCCCCGATGATACTTAGGTAAGTCCCCACAGACACGCGGCTACTTTCCTATATTGAGCAAAGGGGGGAAACCTCAGTCTTTTAAGTTTCCTGACTTATCTGGGACCTTTATGCAAATATGGAAAAGGTACCCCTTCCTCAAGGCACATCCCTGCCGTCTGTCAGAAATGTTTCGGTATTTGTTAGAACAAGACACTATTGCCATCTGCCAGATTTGCTGTAATAACTGTACAAAGTCTAATGATGTATACAATAGAATGGAGGCCCCCTAAGAGGAGGCACCTTCTTGCAGTGCACAACTTGCACAATTTAGAAGCCAGCTTACAACTGTACATGGAGGCTCTGCCAGCAGAGAGCAGACAGCAAAGAGCAGGATGCAAAATAAAACCCAGCACAAGAGGATGATGCCACTGAATGTTCTGATCTGCTTAGGCAGTGCATGCATCTGCATGGCTTTCACACAGCGCCTCTTCCCAAAGTGGCATTATGCAGTAGGCAGTCCTCTATGAGATACACATATACAGAATGCAGACCACAGGCCTCCAGGATCTTAATGTTTAAAAGTATCTAGGATCACCCTGGCCAAATGGCTCAGTTGGTTGGAACATCATCCCATAAATCAAAATGTGGCAGTTTGATTCTCAGTCAGGGCTCAACTGATCTCTGATATCTCTCTCTCTCTCTCTCTCCCTCTCTCTCCCTCTTTCTTTCCATTCCTCTCTCTAAAACTCAATATAAAAACATATCCTACAAAAAAGAAAACATATCCTTGAATGAGGATTTTAATTTTTTAAGTTTAATTAAAATAATAATAATAAAAGTATCTAGGATCTTCACAAGTCATATAAATGTCAAATCACTGGGTTGTACACCTGAAACTAATATAATATTTTATATCAACTGTAATTGAAAAATAAAACATTTTTTTAACTGTCCAGAATCTTAGGTTATACGAACACCTCAGAAGCCAATCATCAATCTTCAAATGCTAGTTTTCCACCGAAGCCAGAGACTAGCTGCCTTCATGGTCCAGTGACAAGGAAAACACTTTATACATTGTGTTCAGACAATGACTCCAATGTTGACTCAACACAGTTCTAAAACCATTGCATTTGGCTTCATTCACTGAGTGATCCTTGGCAGGGAGTTAGGGAGCCACGGTCTGTGAACTAGGATGATAAAAGATCACTCAAATGCCTAGAGGGGGTGCAGGGAGGGGATGCACAGCAAAGCCAAGGTCTATTCAATCATACTGGCTTCTGGAGAGCTAGGAAAAGGAATCCAGGGAAACAGGCAAGGAGAGCAAACAATACATCTTTGTACTGTGACCTCTAGGGAAAATCTTTTGGAGGATGTCACATGGTGCAGTGCATGGCCCACACTCAGCACAGCTCACAGGGGCCCTTTCAGAACTGAGTGTCATGCCCAGTTGCCACTTGGACACTGCTTCCCAGCTCTCTCTATGCACTTATTCTCAGGTGTGCCAAACTTGCTGCTCTCCATCTTCATCCGATTCTTCAGGCTTGACACTTTGCCTCTTTCTTCAGGTATCACCTTGGTTTCTCTAGACACTGACCTTGATAACCCACCACTCCAGCGGCTACGGCCTCCTGAGCTCGGCCAGTTTGCTCTGGGACCCTGTTCAGTCTTGATCCACTCCAACCTGGAAGTAGGCAACCCACAGTTCTAGGCAGGTAGCTGAGACCACCATCCTCAAGATCATTTGACTCTTCAGTCCCAAGGACTTTCTGAGAGATGTGAATGGACTAAAGTTATATTAAATTCTACTATGTGGAAAATAAGATTTCAGGACATTTCAGTAAAAGTATTCACAAATTCTATACTGGTGCACCCATGGCAATACAAGAAATGGCAAATGGTAATGCACATCACATGGTATGAGTCATGCTTTATCTTTCCTCATGCTCTTACCTTGTTACCTGAAACTTCTACTGTAAGAATCTCCCCCAAGTGTAGTGCCAATAAAATGCAAAATTATTAATATCTGATAGGTGATAGCTAATGTCATGTCTCTCACGCATCCTTTTCAAGAACATTGATGGGGGAGCAGGGGGGAGCCTAGTATTCACAAAAACCATTTAAAAATCCATGACTTGATCAGCTCCCCTTTCTAGACAATTTTTCATTTTACTAGAACCACCCTTGGGGGAGACGCTTACAGTAGAAGTTTCAGGCAATAGGACAAGAGAATGAGGAAGCAGAGGAATGATTCTTGGGCAAAGAGGTCAGATTCTCTGAACTCCCACCATCCCCCAGGAGTTGGACCACAGTGGGTGGAGCCAACCCAGACAGCTCCTTGGGCTGAGAGTTCATTTTTCCAAAGACCACAGAGAAGCCTTCATCTCTCATCATCAGCAGGAAATCCACATTCTTCATATTGTTATCAGTGGAAGTGGAGTTCTTGGGGTACCTCGAGGAAAAGAATTTCCTGAGGCCCCCACAAAATATGGGGTTTCATGGAAAGCTTTATTGATGATGTAAAATTAATGGGGTTCCCTTCCAAGGTCCCATCTCTGTCTGTCAGTCTTGCCATGAAAGAAATCCAATCTTGTTTTCAGCAGAGCCAGAATTAAGGCCACTGCCCAGAATTTCTGTTCCATATTAAAGTCCAGTCCAGGCAGTGGCTGGCTTAGCTTGTGTTCCCAGCTGCAATCCATTGCATGTGGGGTCCACATGGCCATGGAGAGAAGAGGCAAGCGCACAGAAGAGTACGGGTCACAGAGCAAGAGAGAAAACAAGAAAAGAACAAAGGGAGGGATTTCTTTGTCTAGGGATTTTAACCAGAAGCTTCTTCAAACTAATCAATTAACTTTCCAAGATTTTGAGTGTTTCTGATGGGGTCCACCCTCTAGCCAATCCATTGTTCCCAAGACAGACTGACAGGCAAGCATCTCCCCTGTACCACCGGGACTTCTACTGGACTCTCCTGCCCATGTGCTTATCTCCTCCTTCTCCCCCCAACAGTTCAGTACCAGAGAGGGGAAGGGAAGGGTGTTAATCCCCTGGGGGAACAGTGCTGTGTGAAGCTGTAGCTTCCTGGTGAAGCTTCCCAGGTGACCATGCTTACAATATCTGATTTCCCTTTGCTTTCTTTCCTTTTATTAATATTAATAACTAGCTAATTATGATGATGACATAACAAGATTATTAACAAGAAATAAGGACAAAGGGAAACCTGGGTTGTAAACATACTCCTAAATCAATAAGCATGCAACAAAATCTCTGTTGGCAGTGTGGTCTGGAAGGAGAACAAAAGGAATTCAAAAGCCACATTATCTCCAGTTATAACCCATCCCATCATTCTTTCAACACTGTGTCTACAAATGATAACTTGTAAAATCACATGTAGCTACGGATAAGCAGCCTGTTTGCTTCAAGGAATCTAGGAGCTAATCTCAAAGGAAGCAGACTCTAGCCTTCAGGCATTTTGGCTCCAGGAGATTTGCTGACCTTCAACCATAGAACCAGGATGATGAAACCAGACTGTTGCTGAACTGGCTCCACTAGGGCTGGTTATTGAGCAGACTGTGCTGACTCACTCCCAGCCCTCTCAACAGACAGCCCACAACCCCCTTCAGTGTTCTTTGTTCTGCTTTCCCCTTCCTTGATTATAAAAACTGCACTGAGATGTCAAGATGGTCTTTGTGACATCAGTCCGGCACTTTCTCAAGCTTCTGGCTCTTGAATAAACCCCCTTTCCTTGCACCAACCCTCGTCTCTAGATTACTGACTTTCAAGTTCAACCTGGGTTCAGTATCACCATCATCCTGGAAAGCCAAAAGGGAAGTGAGTTTGTAAAACAACAAAGTGTATATAAAGGAGGGAACTAAAGTGTCTTATCCCACACAAGCTTTCCACTGATTTGTGGGGGGTTTTTTATTATTATTATTGATTTTAGAGAGAGCGGAAGGAATAAAGAGAGAAACATCAATTTATCAATTTGTGGTTCCATTATTTATGCATTCATTGATTGACTCTTGTATGTGCCCTAACTGGGGACCAAACCCATAACGTTGGTATAATGGGACAATGCTCTAACTGAGAGTGGGGAAGGACATATAATGAGAATAGAGCCACAGTTGTCTAATAATCATTCACCTTACTAACTATAGATGAGAAGTCTTCTTACAGACCCTGGGAAACTGGAAGAAGAAACAGGCCTGTAAAAGATGAGACAACTTGGAGCCCAGATGGGTCCGTGACTCAGAAAAGAAATATATTTTGAGAACAAGCCAAGGACAGGTCACGCTTTGATTTGGTTGCTGCACCTGGACCCTGACCCCCTCCGGGAGTTTTTCTCAGGAACTCTGACCATTCTCCAGTCCCAGAAACAGGCTGAGCTGTTTGTAACATCATAGAAGATTAGCCACCTTATTATCAGATTTTGAGCTTCTGAAGGCTGGACTGCAGAATCTACCCTCCCCTTTCCGTGTTACATTTGTAGCTCACAGCTGCATGTAGCTATCTTCTCCCTCACATGTGTATATAACCAGCCAACTGGCAAGGGGGGTCAGAGCAGATTTTTGTGGGTGACTGACTGCTCTCCCATACTGCCGGCATTATTGGAATAAATGCTCATATATGATCCAACCCTGTCTCTGCTTAATTGGCTCAAGTGGTGACAGGCAGCCCGGACCCCTTGGTTGTCCAGTTACATAACCAACTGAGCTACCCATTCAGGGCCAAGAAGGTTTAATCTAAAAGTCTCTCCTCTCTCACTGGAGGAGGCAGCTGTCCTGCTCTTCCCTGAAGTCACTATGGCCAACTTGCCCCAGAGGAGCTGGCCTTCTTTGTAGAGTCAAACAAATCTGCAGGCCTCTGGGCTCTTTCTGCTGTTTGGTCTCAGGCAAGCTGCCATTGGTTTACAAATGCCCACTTCCCACAGGAAGAACAGCTTCTGGAGGAGAACTGCCAAGGGAGGATCTTCCCGATGTGCCAAGAACTGAAAACATTCCTCTTTGTGTTAAGAGATGAGAATATAAATGACAAAGAATGCTAGCAAGTATGAGGCTACCACCTCCACCCCAGGGAGATAATCAACCCTGCAGGTAGAATTCTGTGTGACTGGAGGGGGTCTAGAAGAGGGATTCTCTGAACAGAAGTTCCTGAGGGTCTTCAGATCAGAGACACAGCTTTCAGGGACTAGAAACAAAAGATCGATAGGAGACTGCAAGTAGGTGGGCAGTCCTGAAAAAACCAAGACCAGGACTGAAGCTGGGGACACAAAGTCAAAATACAAGAGCAGGAAGAAGAGCCTGGCGCTTTTCATAAATTATCAAATGTAACTCCCTTATCAACCATCCAAGTTTGCTGCTACTGGGCTCGGGAAGGCAAGTGACTTGCTAATTTAACACAGCCATGAGGAGCAGAACCAGCATTTGAGGAGGCCTTGCCTTTCTCCTGTTAAAAAATAAACTGAGGCATATTAACAATGTTAAGAGTTTATTTGACCATAATTGATTCTAATCAGGCAGTGGCAAACTGGAAGTGGTTAGGAGCACTCCTTGGACAGGAGTCAAGAGAAAGACTTACCAACGGATGTAAGGCACTGGAGGGTGAGGGCATGTATGGGAGTGGGGTGGGTGGGGGACAATGGGGAGATATGGACACATGTAATACCTTAATCAATAAAAAAAATTGGAAAAAAAAAGAGAAACACTTACATAGAGAAGGTGCAGAAACAAAGAAACTATTTGATTGTCTATAGCTTAAAGCCTAGTTAGCTGTGTGTTATTGGTTTTCCTTGGTGCTTTTGATTTCGTAACGTTGAGACATTTACAGGCTTAGATTTTGGTTTGCTTACACAGGCCACCGTGGCAGTAGGCCTCATTGTTGAAGTAATTTAACACCCCTGTGGAACTGTCCCCCTGGGGCCTGAAACCATTACCAGAACAGTCACTCTTACCTGGCTTCTCTAGTTTTTAAAGCATCATGAGTGTGGGTTCTTCCTTATAAACTACAAAAACATAAGTAATCAAAACTCTCAACTGTTACAGATAAGGTCCAACTCCTCCTGGGCCATCACCCCAACTCTGTCTTCTAAAGAGATAACCCCTGCTACCCTTGGCACCTCTCCGGTTATTGGATGAAGTGGGGGGTCCTCTTCCCCACTGGGTGCTGCTGGGGTGGAGTTCTTGTGAAATCACAAGAAAAGGAATGTTCTGAGACTCACAGGGGAAAACAATGATTTTTATCCCTGTGGAGTTAAATCCCTGCATTTCCAAAGCCCATTTTCCTGGGTGCAGTCATAGTGAGAAGGCTAAAAGGCTATTCCAATGTAACCCTGATATTGGGGGGTTGGGGGGGGTGGAGGAGCTAGCAATCTGGATCTGTGCCAGCAAGCTCAGTGTACATTCTTGATAACCTATAATTAAGTCACTGCCTCTTTCCCAGAAACTGGTCTTGCAGACCTGTTACCAAAACACAGAGGCCATAAACTATGAACACTGCACAGCCCCAGAGGGGGTGGTTATTAGCGCTAGCACCAGGCCAGACCATTAGATATGGTCTCAAGACCCCCAACACCTGGGGCTTTTTTTGCAAAGCCCACAAAAGGACCAGAAGCATAATTCATATTTGGGAAACAAAGACACCAGAAAAATATAAAGAAGCTCCCTGCATGTTACTGTGCTCAGACTTGGGAAATTATTCCGCTGAGTCTGCCAGCATAATAAAACTGCATAACTCCATTTCTCTAAAGCGGGTGCTTGGTTTTTCTCCGGTCTTCTACAATAGAAGTGTAGCTGGGCTTTCAGTAGGGCTCAAACCAGAGTCAATGTCCAGAGTTTCCGACCCATATGGGACCTGGGTCCAGCACAGCATTAGGCTTCCTGCAGTCTTTTAGTCCACTGTATATAGAGGTCCACAGTCTCCATGGGAGAGTGCCAGGCAGCCAAAAGTGAGACATGTGCCAAGAGAAACCAAAAGAGCAAACTTCTTTGTTCAGGGGATTATATCTCCCATGCTTGTAGTGCCCACCTCCATTCTGGCCAACCATCTCTGTCCCCAGGTGTGATTGACAGGCAATCACCTTCCCTATGACATTCCAATTTTACTGGGCATGTGTCTATCTTCCCTTTGTCAGTGCCCTCCCCCAGTGTTTTGCAGAGAGCATGCCTACAATGTCTGGCCTTCTCTTTGCTCCTTTCCTATTATTAATAACTAGCTAATTACAACAGTATCACTTCCAGAGCTTCTTGCATTTACATTCATATTGTGTGTCTGTTTCATGGGAGTAACTCTCACCTAAATGTTGTCCTATATTCCTCTGCAGCTCTCTTTTATTCAACAACTAAAGGCCTGGTGCACAAAATTTGTGCACGGGGGCGGGGGGGTCCCCTCAGCCCAGCCTGCACCCTCTCCAATCCAGGACCCCTCGGGGGATGTCCAACTGCCGGTTTAGGCATGATCCACAGGACCACTGGCTCCTAATTGCTCACCTGCCTGCAGGCCTGATCGCACCTAACTGTTCCCCCACTGGCCTGGTCACCCCCAGCTGTGCCCCCCGCTGCCAAACTGGTCACCTCTCACTGCCCCCCTCTGCTGGCCTGGTCACCTCCAACTGCCCCCCCTGAAGGCCTGGTAGCCCCATGCAGCCTGCTGCTCAGTCATTTGGTTGACCCTCACTAACCCCCTGCCAGCCTGGTTGCCCCACACAGCCTACCGCTCAGTTGTTTGGTTGCACCTCACTAACCCACTGCTGGCCTAGTCACCCCACACAGCCTGCCGCTTGGTCATTATTTGCCCCTCACTAACCCCCCTGCCAACCTGGTCACCCCATGCAGCCTGCTGCTTGGTTATTTGGTCACCCCCCACTAACCCCCCTGCCAACCTGGTTGCCCCACGCAGCCTGCTGCTTGGTCATTTGGTCACCCTTCACTAACACCCCTACTGGTGTCATCGCCCCACACAGCCTGTTTGGTTGTCCGTTCGGTTGTTTGGGATGTGATGGTCGCTTAGCCTTTTATATATATAGATACATCTTAGAGATCTTTCTCTGATAGAACACTGAGAGCTGCCTCATTCTGTTAGGGGCATAAAAACAATATTGTGGGACCAGCTATAATAATAAGAAATATCAATCATGCTCTGGTAACAGTGATTGTTTTGTTCTGATTAAAGAAAGCACATTCCAATCAGGCTGGAAATTACACCTGGGACCTGGAAGCTCACCTGGAAATTCAGCCCATCCTCTACATCTGGGAGCTGCCTATTTTCATGGAAAGGTTAACAACCTTGTTGCAGAAATCAGAGGCACCAGCCCTTTGAAAACCCCTAACCCTTTGTATACCTCAGGCCTTTGGAAACCCCCACCCACATTACCTGCAAACTGCCCATTTTGCATGACAATTCGTATCCCTTTTGCCTACTTCCCCATGTAATCTTTATCCTTCTACCCAATATAAGCAGCTAGCTTATGGTGGGGCAGAACAGATTTTTGTGGGTGACTTGCTGCTCTCCCATTCTGCTGGCATTATTGGGATAAGCGCTCATATATGATTCAACCCTGTCTCTGCTTAATTGGCTCAAGTAGTGATAGGCAGCACAAACCCATTGACTGTGCAGTTACAATTCATTTTAACACAGCAATGCATTCAACAGCCTGGCTGTGCCACAGCTTATGTATACATTCCCCCATTGTCGGGCAATTAAGTTGTGACAATTTTTGTGGGGAGTGTGTGTGTGTGTGTGTGTGTGTGTATGGGTCTTACCACTGTGGACGAAAGGAGCCACATGCTAACCTGACAAGCTCAGGGGAGGCCTGTGTGGCAGTCTTGCAAACTCAGAGACCTAAAATAACCACAAAAGATGGTTTGAAAATTAAATATTTAACTACAAACAGGTTATAGTGGGTAGTCATGTCCTAGGCCAATATTTTCCCTGACAAAGATCAACTTAGATCTTCTTTACTGAGCCATTTGCCTTTTTGCCTCTAAGATAACATATCTGTGAGATGTCTGGGTAACTTGTAACTTCCTTTTTACCCCAGACCCTTTAGGGCACAACAAATGGCACCGGGATATTCCCTCATTGTTATTGTTATCAAGTTAATTGTCAACTGTTAATTATGTTAAAGTATCCTGTGGCCATCTCTGTAAAAGAAGCACATGTCCATCATTTCCCTTTTCACCCTATCCCAGAGGTTTCCCCGCTTTTCTTTATCCCACCTCCCTAATCTATCACCAATGAATTTCATGTAACTTCCCTACGTCCCTTTCCTTTGATTGCGAGGTATAAATACAGATGTAACTCTCCATTTCTCCGGAGCATTATCTCAATTCATTGAGGTTCTGCTTCCCGGCATATGTGGATAGTTTGGCTCAAATAAACTCACAAAATTCTTTACACGTTTCAATGGTTGTTTTTTCGTTAGCACCACTATCATGGTGATGACCCAGGCACATTTAAGTACCTGAGATAGAACAGGCCTCAGAAAATTATCTGAGAAAGCATCTCTGGAGAGACAGATGCAAAGCCTGTAACTAAAGCTGAGGTTTTGGAAATTCTGTCTGAAGATCCTTGATCCTGCTTTTCCCCAATGGCCACAAATCAAATTTGTTGGAAACTGAGAAGTTACTGTTAAAGCAAGATGAAAGAAGAAAGCAGGACTGACTATCTCCCATCTTGCAGAGCTAGATCCTCAGGTGACCCTCCCCACTGGGGGTCACCACAGGAATGTCAGAATTGTCCTAACTCCCCCAACCGCTGCCTGAGTAGACCAGTGAAGCTCCAGGAATGTAGCTAAGGTCCTAATAAGGCTATCAAGAAGCAAAGGTAGGGAGATGGCTCAGACCTTGGAATGTATTGGCCACCTCCTGACCTTTGTGCCGTAAAACCCTGCAGAAAAACCCTGACCAAAGTGACCACTCTCTGTAACCCACGTCACCCACCTAAGCCCACCCAAATGACTAGCCCTATATAACCTTTGTTCCCCTGGGGCTCGCTCTCTCGTCTCGCCGCTGCGTCGGTAAAGAGGCTGGGAGCCAAGCCCGGGCTTGAATAAAGACTCTTTTGTTTTTTTACATCGGAAGTGGCTCCCTGGTGGTTGAATTTGGGGACCCCGAAATCTGGGCATAACACAAGACACAGCCCATCTTTCAGTTTAAGGAGGAGATTGTAAATACAAACACATTTGAAAACGGAGTTAAATCCTGCCTTCAATAACCAAAGGAATTAGTCCTGAAAGATTATTTCATACATCTAAAATCCAAACCAACCTGAAATGAAAAGTTTGTATTGATAACGCATGGGAATTTCAGCACTCTGAACCAAACAAAGAAGATTTGAAATGCAGTTACTGCTACTCAATTTATATATTTATAATATTTTTCTTCTTTTGAAGCAAATGAGAAAATAGATTAGTTCTATATCTGACCCATAAAGATACAGTGAGATGCTGAGTAAGGAAATCCATTGATGTGGACAAATGGAATCTAACACACCAGAAGGAGAGAAAATTATTTTATCCACCATCCTTACCAATCCAGTTAATCCTGAATTGCATGAAGCTTCAAAAGATTATGTTTTATTCTGCCCTGTCTGCCACCAGCTTTGCCTGGGGAACTTTTATACATCCTTCCTTACTCCGCCCACCATCTTCTGTCCCTTTCTCCCAAGCCAACTTAAATACCAGCAGAGCAGTACATACACATCTATATACCATAACATTTCTTGTTTCGCACTCAAGTTGAAGCAGGAATTTTGGGGGAACATAGGCAGGCTTAGGGATTTTTTAGAATTGGGGTAGATGGAAAAGTGCAGGGCTGTAGACTGGGAGAAGGTACATCTCCATAACACAAGGAAGCCAGGTGCAGCTACATCTCCATAAGACAAGGAGGCAGCAACAGGTACACTGTATTTCCATAAGACAAAGAAACTGGAAGTAGCCAAGAAAGGTCTATATTTACAAAATAAAGAGAAGAAAGCCCAAAGGGAATAGGAAAACAATAAGGAAGGAGGGGGGAGAACCTCACATGTCCCATGTGAGGTTCAACCTTTGAGCCCAGGAGTTACTATAGTAACCAGTCGAAGGGGAATATTGACCAATCAGAGGGGATATCAGGCACCAGGATCTGCAGCCTTTATAAACCATAGGAAAAGGAACCCAGTGGGACCCTTTTCCCCATCCCTACGTGGGAGTCTGTACTTGTACTTCAATAAATCTCCACCTTTGCTATACCACTTTCTGTCTGTGAATTCATTCTTCAATTCTGGCAGACAAAGAATCTGGGTTCCAGTCCAAAAATTCTGTATCAAAATTGAGTAGGCTTTTTGAGAGAAAATACTATAGTGTGTGCATTTTGTTCTCCCAACACATAACAGTTTTGGTACCTAGCAGGTTCTCAATAAAAATTTATTGACCTTAAGATCTTTAAGGAAAGAGTACTCTTGTCATTCAGTAATCTCCAAGGGTCTACAAAAAATGGACATGAGGGGAAAACAATAGTTCTCTAAATTAATTCATCAGTTCACCTGGTGCTACTTATGGCATTAACTCCATGAAGTAAAGATTTTCTTTCCTTCTTAAATTAAAGTATACTTCCTAGAATCTTTGGTATCTGAGATTTGTATTAAGGACTAGAGGCCCAGTGCACGAAATTTGTGCACAGGGAGGCTACCTAGGCCTGGCCAGTGATCAGGGCCTATTAGGTTCCCTGCCTCCTGCCTGGCCCCCCTCCTCCTTCCCTTGCTCCCTCAGCACCACGCACGCCTCTGCCGCTGGTAGCCCACCATGTTAGGTGCCACCCCCTGGTGGTCAGCATACGTCATAGTGAGCAATCAAACTCCCAAGGGGACAATTTGCATATTAGCCTTTTATTATATAGGATTCTTGGTTAATTAAATGATAGATTTTAGAATTAAAGAACTCAACAAAGGGGTCTACAATTAATTGCAGCTATAGAATCTAATACAGCATTTTTTGCCTTTTCTAATGCATGTTTCCTTTTGATAAATAAAAGCTCTCAGGTCCCACCCTTGGAGACCATTGTGCCTTCTGGGACTAGGGTGAGGAAATGCCCACACCCAGGTGAGGATCTCCTGGCTATCTCAAGAGCTGACCTGAGGTTCAGAAAACTAGAAACTACTTCCAGCATTTCCTTTATGAAAGTTTATGACCTTAGGTGTATTTACCAAACCTTTTGTGATTCTGCTTTCCCATATACAAAATGGGAACAATAAGCATATCTTACTTATCTAATCTAGATTGTCAACTCTTACCAATCTTTTAACAATGCCTAAACATCACCTCAGCTGTGGAGGCTTCCTTGGCACTTTCCCTAAAAAAATATTAGATGCTGCTGTGGTGGACATTCTAAAAATGACCACAGAAATATCTCTATTTCTACAGGTAAGTTTTCTCTCCCCCATCAAGAGGTGAAATCTATATCTTCTCACCGTGACCTTGAGCAAGTCTTTGTGACAACTTCCAAGACAGAAGTCATGAAAGCCTTTAAAGTCCTGCATATGCTGAGACTTGAGCCACCTTGTAAGAAGTCCATGAAGCCACCAGCAGGAGAGGTTACGTGGAGAAAGCAAAAGGAGATACAGAGAGATGTCTGAAGGTCCCCCACTGCTCCATATGCTCCAGCCCCCACCCTTCTCAGCACAGATGCCAGACAGGTGAGTGAATAAACCTTTGGGATGGCCACTACCTGACTGCAGCCTCATAGAGACTCTGATCCAGAACTGCTCCACAGAATATTCCTGAATTTCTGACCTGCAGAAACTGTGAGAAAATAAATGACTATTCTTGGTTCAAACCACTAACTTATTTTTTTTTTTTTGAACTACAATTTCCATTTATTTTTCCCCCAGAGAACTTTTCTTCACTTTTTAAAGACTTAGCTCCTTACATGGACTTTAGTGGAGGTCGTGGGGCAGCACCCGCAGGTCTAAATGGGGGAAGGGCTGTTCAGTCCTTCCGGGCTTCATGAGAACGGTTCCTGACTGCCTTGCTGTGAATGGCACAGCTCACACGGTAGTGCAGCTTCACATACAGCTTGGGAAGCACATAGGCGTTGAAGACACTCGCTTTGGAGATGTCCCTAATGGCTGTGGCCTCTACTATGTTTCGAATGACAAACTTCTTAGTGGCCTTGTCCTTGGGCGCAGTTGGTGCAACAAATAGGCTGCACATGGCCTCAGCCTCTTTTGGCAGGACCATTATTTCTTCTTTTCTTGATCATCTTGGAAACAAGGACCCGAGAGAGTAAACCACTAACTTTTGAGATGCAGTGTTACATAACAATAAATAACCAGAACAATTCCCTCCCCCAGAAAACCTCTGTCTATAGCACACCTATCATAAGTAACTGGGTTTATCTCTTGTCACCCCCTATTTGGTAGTAGTTCTCTAGGTCTAGAACCATATATTGTTATACCCAATATCTTGTATGAGGGCCTGTATAAAAGATATGTATTATACCCAATATCTTGTGTGAGGGCCTAGGTAGAAAATATAAGTTGTTTGATAAGTTTGGAAGGATGGATGAATGAATGATGGAAGGAGGTTGTCAGAGCAGCCAGAGCAGAGCTACCCTGAGTCCATATATTCTTCTGAATCCTACTAACAGTGCCAAGTGTCAGAGCAGGTTCCTTCTCGAACCCCGCCCATTGCACTAACTGTTGGGTCTGAGCCCCTCTGCCAGTGGATGGACCTTCTTGGATGCCAGGTGGTAGATGGAGAAGCCATGAGAAGTTGTGGGTATATAAGAATGAGTCTCTATTGTAGAAGCCAGTGGCCAGTGTGGACAAAAGGGGCCACATGCTAACCTGACAAGCTCAGGTAAGGCCTACATGGCAGTCTTGCAAACTCAGAGACCTAAAGTAACCACAAAGGATGGTCTGAAATTAAACTTTAACTAAAAGCAGTTATGGTGGGTAGTTATATCCTAGGCCAGTATCTTTACTGACAAGGTCAACCTTTACCTTAACATACCCTTGAAATGTCTAGGTAACTTCCCTTTTTCTGGACCCCGTGGGGCACACCCTAATGTTCCTAGATGCCAAGACAGATACCACAAATTCCTCCATTGTTATCATGTTAACTGTTCCTGCACCCACCTAAGTATGTGTCTATCATTTTACCTTTTATCCAATCCCAGGGTTTCCCTGCTTTGCTTTCTCCCGCCTCTCTGGTCTATCACCAGTGGATTTCATGTAACCCACCTACGTTCCCTCCTTTGATTGCAATGTATAAATATAGATGTAATCCGCCAATCTCCTGAGCATTATCTCAATTCGTTGAGGTTCTGCTTCCCAGCATATGTCGACAGTTTGGCTCAAGTAAACTCACAAAAATTCTTTACAAGTTTGAATGTTTTTATGTTAACACCATTTAGCAATCAGACAAAATAGTTCTTTACAGCAAAGTCCTCTATAGGTAGCCGCACACTGGCTGGTGGACCAATACATCTTTCCTACAAAGCAGTAGTATCCTCTGTACCCACAGCCGTTATCTGAGCAGCCGCATGCTGCCTCTGCATTCACAGCCTCAGATAGCAGCGGCACCTGAGCTCTCTGCTCTTGCCTCTCTGGCCTCTCCCCTCTCTCCTTTCCTGCCTCACATAGTAGCTACATCCTCTGTGCCTACCTCACTTCTCCTCCATACACTGGCTGGTTAACATGTATTATACCAGTTAGAAAAAAGAGGCTAGTTGCCAACAGTGACATCAATTATTTGGGCTATAGAAGGGCACACTGTACCATGAGATCACTGTGGCCTTGCAGCTGTGTAGTCCTTGAATATTCTGATTAAGATTCCCATGTTCAGAGTAGCCTTGGCCATCAAGCATATTAAGAACAAGGCTTGACTATCCAGCGTCTCTGGCATGGTTCCCACAGAGACATAGAGAGATAAGTGAATACTTCCCAGAGATGCTGTGGGATCCTATAAACTAATGAATATAAAATATCTTAACAATGTCTTAAGATTTCCTGTTCTTAAATGATACTTGTTATCCATCTTAAGACATGTATATGATTAGAGAGGTTTAAGGTCACAGGCATTTTCTGGATAATAAATCCAGTAACGTTCCCTCATTCTACTGCAACCCAGCTAAGCTGTAATTTATTTGTCTGCATCCCCATTAATTATAAGCCCTGTGGGAGCCAGAACCATGTTTTGTTTTGTGTGGTTTTTTTTTACCACTTTACATTCAGAGCCTAGCACAATGCTTGCCATATATGTTTCTTTATTAGAAGTGGAGGAAGAAAAGGAGAAAGGAAAGTATTTCAAAATTCAACAAAGGTCTGTTTAACTAGGTATAATAGTTTCCCTAATTGTATAAATGTCACCTTTTGTAAACTTTCAAACATTGTAGTTCATAATTTCAGATGGAATCCAGGAGACATTTGGAAAAAGGGAAATCTAACCCAATACTTTGTCACCATCATTCTCAAGGTTTTGATCAAGCAGTGGCTGCCTCAGTTGAGCTGTGCAGTCATGAAGAGTCCCTGCCTTCTAGGGGTTTGCATCTAAACAGAATCTGAAAATGTATGGGATCATTTAACACTCCCCAATGCCATGAGCAGGAAAAAAAAAAAGGTCACAAAACAGTCATTTGATGCAGAGGCTGGTGTCAGGAGATTGTAGAAAAATCATACCGTTCTGAAGTCTTAAGCAGTCTGCCTAAGGTTACTTACTGCTGGTAATAATAATAGCTGCCACTTATTGAGCCCTTAGAAACCTAAGCACTTCCATAAATTAAATTATTTCATTTTCGTAGCAACTCTAAGAAGTAATATTATTAGTATACCCCATTTTAAAGAAGAGGATTCTGATGCATAGAGAAGCAGTTTGCCCAAGTCTCAGAGCCAGAAAGTGAGGGAACTGGAGCACAGACCAGGTGGTCTGTCTGCTCTTAACCATCATGCCAAATTGCCAAACCCATGGCTGCCACCACACGTTACAGAGGCAAAGTGCACTGCACGCACGTCCACTCTCTCCCAGCCACAGAGACATGGTCAAGCAGGGAGACAGGGGAGGTGGTGGTTACTCTGAGAGTAACCCTAAAATTCCTCTCAGGGAAAATTCAGTAAATAAAACAAGCTCATGGACAGATTTGATAAGGGTTTGGGGCCCTGTAGGCACAGCCTGGAAGAACTGATGCTACATAGAGTTAACGTGTTTATAAAAGAAATTAACAAGAAAATAAGAAGTGTCATAGGAGAAGGGAGAGGAAAAGGGAGGCCAACAAACATAGCAAGAAGCTGAAATTGGAATAGAAAATACTGCCACTGACAATTCACCAGAAGTGGAAGCAACTAAGGAGCCTCAAAGAACAGGAGGTCTAACTATTCATAAAAACATCATTAGTAATGATCATTCAATATCGCCAATATTTCCATTCCTGGCTACACAGGTTGAGGTGGACTTCTCAGGCACCTGTAATTGAGTGGAACCACATAACTAGTTCTCCCAAACAACAAAAACAACCAGAAGTCACTTTCCATTCAGCACATTTAATTGCCTCCAGAATTTCTGACATCCGCCCCCCCTCCCCCCCCCTCCCCCGCAACCCCGCTATGGTGACCCAAAATATTTTAGACATTTAGACTTCCAGCTTGACCCATGCGAATGCATAACGTGAACTGTAGCTATGGCTTTTCCAACATTCTATTATGGCAATTCTCAAACATTTAGAAGTTGAAAGAAGCTCACAGTGAACATCTATGTACCCAACATCTAGACCCTACAATTAATATTTTGCTGTATTTGTTTTATCACATAGCTATCTATTCTTTTATCCCTCTATCCACTCGTCAATCTATTTCATTTTTTTATGTATTTCATAGTGTTACAAACATCAGTATCCATCATCCCTAAATACTTCAGCATACATATGTCTAAGTTAACCAAATATTTGTTTGCAGGTTGTGTTTTGTTTTGTTTGTTTTGACAAAATGTGTATATGGTGAAGTGCACAAATCTTGCATGCCCATTGGAGAAGTTATATTTGTTGGCTTCAGCCACTGATATTTGGGTTTTATTGTTACCACAGCAAAACCTAGCCTTCCTGGCTAATTCATTTCATTGGATGTTGTGCTGCCCTGTGATGTCACACTGCAGGTGCTCCAAAAATCTCTCATTCAATCTACCTCACATGCAACCTGGAGTTAGTGGACTGTGCGGAAAGGTCAGGGAGGTCTCCAGTACAGAGATATGGTAGTAAAATGGAGACATACACAGAGGAATCAAAATACAGAGTAGAGACTAAGAACTCTAAGCAAGCAGATCCTGGAGTGTGAGGCAACTTGAAAAAATGCAGCATCTTCTTGTGCAAGACTACTGAGAAATACTGGAAAGAGACCCTGGCTATGCCCTGATATGTAGAAATGGGGATTTGAGCCAGTTTGACCTGACTCCATGGGCACAGTTGATTAGTCCTTTTTTCTTGAACAGAGTGTTTCTTGAACACTCTCTTCATTTGGCCTCCAGGATCATCCTCTCTTATTTTCCTGGTTGCTCCTTCTGTGCCTCCACTTTCTCCTCATCTCTAAATGTTGTAGTACTCCAGAGTTCAATCTCTAGGTCTCTTCTCTTTTCTTTTCTTTTTTTTTTAATTTTTGTTCTTACTTATCTGTTACTCTTGGAAAATCTCATTTTGCTGGATTCCGACTTAGAGGTAGAAACTCTTGGCAATCTGTGTCTGACGTTTTTCTTTGACCTTCTTCATTCTCATAGCCAAAAGTTTAGCATATTCTGTAGCCTCTTCCTTATTTTTCTTAGGACATTGCTTCTTCAGTACATCGTGTTGCAGGACACATGGAGTAACCAGATACTGAATCCTGAGTGCTTTGGTCCAAGGTTTCTTACCTTCTTTGTTTAGGGGCTTTCTCACAACATATTAGTGGACATCATTTTCTTTGGAGATTGAAAAGTTTGTGGATTCTGGTAGCTCTTTAGGGCCCAAGACACAATAGTATCAATGAGAATATCTTTCTCCCTCTTTTTTTTACAGTAACCAAGTGGAGAACAAGCAGATTGGCATCCACAATGCTACCTCCAACAGGTGAGAGCTTTCTTTATCCAGTGCTCCTTGGTCCATAACAGGAGTGCCCCTTACTCGGCAGCAGGTGAACATGGCCATGGGTCAAGACACCTGCTTCATGGGGAAACTTTGTCATTCTCACCACTGATTCAAACCATATAACTTTGCCACTCTTCTCAGCGGTAGCAGCTTCTATGGCCATACACTTCTCACAAAAGATACAAAGTTTGTGTTCATCACCCACTTCAATGAGTTTCTGGCAGCCAGTGACTGCCAAAGAGATGCTCAGCTTCACCCTGAAGCAGCCAACTGCCTCCAAGGTGCCACAAAAGTCAGCTCTTTTCTATCTATGCTCATCCCCCTGCAGGTCACATCCAGTTCCATGGACTTACATATAGTGAATATGATTTTTTTAATTCCAAAATTTATATCTTTAGCATGGACTTCTCCCCTGAACTTCATACTTCAACATCTGATAGCCAACTTATCATCTCTACTTGTAAGTCTAATAGGAACCTCAAATGAAACATGTCCAGAACAGAACTCCTTACTGTGCCCCTGAAACTGTCCCTCCTGCTGTCTTCCCCATGTATCCCATGACAACTTTATCTCTCTTGTTGCTCAGGCCAAAACTCTTGTAGTCATCTTAAATCTGTGTGTGTGTGTGTGTGTGTGTGTGTGTGTGTGTGTGCGCGCGCGCGCACGCGCATGCACAAGTGCACCTCTGCTTGTATTATGTCAAAAATGTTCTGGATGTGAGGGCAATCTGGCTGTGACATGTTACCCCATTGCTCACTGGGGTGAATTCAGGTGATGTGGCTCACTAGGAGGGTGTCTTCTTTCTCCCTTACTGCTCCACATGCATTTCTCCTGAAGCTGCTCACTCTGTTAAAGGGTATAACCTTCCCCAAAAGAGGAGAACCATTCTTTGCTCAAGGATATACAAGCAGTTGCACTTCCCTATTAAAACCTCCAAACAAGCTCTCAAGGTCCATTTGTAGGAGAACATAGGGTAGTCAAGCTTCCAAGACTCCAGACACATCCAGCTGAGGTGCTGCATGTGGCAATCTGCTTTTCTTGAGGAAGAAATATATATGAGAGAGAGAGAGAGAATTTTTACCTTTAGAATGTATCCAAAATCTGATGAGTTCTTTCCACTTTACCACAACTACCCTGGTATGAGCTAATATATATTTCTTCTGGATTACATCAAGAGTCCCAACAGGTCTCCCTGGTTCTAGCTTTGACTTCACCCAGTCTCTTCTCAACATAGCAGCCAGAGTGGTTCAGTTACACATAAGTCAGAAAACAGCTGTTTAATGATTTCCCTTTCACATAGTAAAAGCTGAAAAAAGAATCCAAAAACTTTAAGATAGTGTAAGGATCCTCTGGGACAACCTCAAGCGTACCAACATCAGAATTATGGGGTTGCCAGAAAAAGAGAGAGAACAAGATACTGAAAACCTATTTGAAGAAATAATGACAGAAAACTTCCCCCACCTGGTGAAAGAAATAGACTTACAAGGCCAGGAAGCACACAGAACCCCAAACTAAAGGAATCCAAAGAGGACCACACTAGACACATCATAATTAAAATGCCAAGAGCAAAAGACAAAGAGAAAATATTAAAAGTAGCAAGAGAAAAACAGTTAATTACCTATAAGGAGCACCCATACAATTGTCAGCTGATTTCTCAACAGAAACTATGCAGGCCAGATGGGAGTGGCAAGAAATATTCAAAGTGATGAATAGCAAGAACCTACAACCAAGATGACTCTACCCAGCAAAGCATCATTCAGAATTGAAGATCAGATAAACAGCTTCACAGACAAGAAAAAGCTAAAGGAGTTCATCACCACCAAACCAGTATTATATGAAATGCTGAAAGGTATTCTTTAAGAAGAGGAAGAAGAAGAAAAAGGTAAAGATAAAAATTATGAACAACAAATACCTGTCTATCAACAAGTGAATCTAAAAATCAAGTGAATAAAAAATATGATGAACAGAATAAACTAGTGAATATAATAGAATCAGGGGCATAGAAAGGGAGTGGACTGACAATCTCGGGGGGAAAGGGGTGTGGGTGGTGCGGGAAGAGACTGGACAAAAATGGTACACCTATGGATGAGGACAGTGAGCAGGGAGGTAAGGGCAGAGGGTGTGGTAGGAACCGGGTGGAGGGTAGCTATGGGGGGGAAAAGAGGAACAATTGTAATAATCTGAACAATAAAGATTTATTAAATTAAAAAATAAAGCTGAAAGTCCTTAGCATGCTACAAAATTCCACTTGCGTTGGTTTCCCCTTATTTCCTAACTTCATTTCCTTCTAAACCCCTTCTCATTCACTGCTCTTCAATCACACTGGCCCCTTGTTTATCTTGAATACCCCAGGTACCCTCCTGTCTGGTTTAAATGAAATGAGAGCTCTGCTAACCTAATGGTAAGATGTAGTCAGTTACAAGCTTGCTCAGAAGATCAATGATATCACATCGACTGATTTTCTCTTTTCAATCTGCTGACTTCAATGCAATGGTAACAATATCTTCTTATGGTCATAAGAGAGCTGTCACATCTCTAAGCTTTGTGTCCTGCCATGACAGTGTCCAAAAGGGAAAGCAAGGGAGGTATTAGCAAAAGATCTCTATTCTCAAGTGCATCCCTCTTGTCAGGAAGGCAAAACATTTCTAAAGGGCACCAGCAAATGTCCTCCAATGTGTTCTAGTCCAGAGCACGTCCACTGGCAAAGGGGAACATGATTACCATGATAGTCACCATCTGCACCCCTGGAGCGGGCATATTATGGCAACAATAAAGTGGACATTCTGGGATCTACTACATACCACTGACAGGCCATGAGATTCAGAAAGAGGAGCATCGAACTCAACACCTGCTCTGCCATTAACTTTGTAACATTTATACGTAATGCCCCATTCTAAAACAATTTTCTTATGAGCAAACTGAGGAGGTTGGACTAAATTTTCTCTTATTCTGTGGACTTCCAGTGTCATTGTAAAGATCTGAGTCTTCCTATGTGCCATTCCTCGTATATGTACACATCTCCTAAAATGATTGGAACACTTAGATGTCTTTGATCACCTATTTTAAAGAGAGAAGAAGAATTTTAACAAGAATATTTTGTACTGCTCATTCCCTGCTAGCCCTTAAAAATGGTTCTTTTTCCATCATAACTGACATTTAATAACAGACTTTCATATTCAATAATTAGGTCTCAAAATCATTCAGCATAAAAGTACAGCTTCCCAATAATTATTCTAGTAAGGAAATTAGAATGACCTCTCATAACTATGTTGCTGACAGTAATTCCTAACCATTATCATATTACTTAATTTGAAAACAAGAAAATAAACACAATGCTCCCTTTGACAGCAGGATCTCTGTCATTACCAGAACATAACCTGAAGACCATATGAGTAGGCTTGGCCTGCTGCTCTTTGGAGGTCGTTGGTGCACCAGTATATCTGTGTAAGATGAGAATGGAAAAAAAATAAAGAGAAACTAAACTATGTGCTTTTTCTTTCCATTGGCATGCTCAGTAACTCACACGTGCTAGTGTTCAAATGATGTGTGTTGAATGAATAAAGAGACAAATGAATCCATTGTTTTTGCCCTTTGATGTATCTTGGAATCAATACAAATTAGCCCTTGTACTTGTACTATTATCATTTGTCAGCCCATCTTTTTTGATTCTCATGTTCCTGAGACACTAATTGCAAAGACACAATTCAGCTCTCTGCCCTAGTGCACAGATATTATTTCAGCTCACCTCCTAGCAGAATGTAAGGGACATTGATTCAGGAGAGCACCTTCTCAGTGCCTCATATTTCATGGAGTATGTACCCTTACCCCAGCCACTATCTGTTAGGGCATCTGGTTCCACACTTAATTGTTGACACAACATG
This sequence comes from Corynorhinus townsendii, assembly GCA_026230045.1. Taxonomy (NCBI): domain Eukaryota; kingdom Metazoa; phylum Chordata; class Mammalia; order Chiroptera; family Vespertilionidae; genus Corynorhinus; species Corynorhinus townsendii. The sequence continues at coordinate 85,140,294 of JAPDVU010000005.1, forward strand.
CACATGCTAAAAGCATTTGCCTGGAAGTATAGCATTCAGCATGCTGCTGCCTTTTGGTATTTGTCAAAAGCTCAATTTAGAGAAAAAATTATTTGGGAGGGTACTTGAAATCTGCCCTTTCATCCTTACATCCAGATACTCTAACATTCACTCCTTAATGAAGCTAGACAAGCAGAAAGGTGTGGACTAAGACCGTCTTGGGCCCCTTTTCCTTCCTCTGTGCCCCTCCCCTGGGAAGGCTTTCACTGACTTGCCTATGGTGAGATGCCATCATTCAATATTGAGAAACACAACACGAGAGACCCCAATGGAACCCCAGTATCTATACTGAGGAGGCTGAGGACACTGTTGCATTACACATTAAGGAGAGTCCCAGAAGAAATATTAGTTTTGCCATAGTATCAAAATGAGTTGTGCATCTCCTTAGGGGTGGGTATGTCTTTAATCTCATGAACTCCAAATATATAACCAATAAAATGTCCCTTTTCATTTAGTTTCTAGAACACTTACTGAGCAATTTGAGGCCCATCTGTTACAAGAGTAACAGATTGTATGGCCTGCATTTTTGTTTTGGCGTCATTCCTTCCTTGTCCGTTTTATATCTCCACCACCAATTTTTCCTCTTGTTTCTCACCTATTTCTCTTTATGGTGTTTTGAATGTGCTTAAAGTAATTTATGGACCAAGGAGATGAGGCACAATTTTATTAATTTGTTCAGGTGAATTCACGTAAAACTCAATCTTACCACATTTTAAGAGACATTTTAAATGTGATCCACCTTTTAAAAACTTAGTGAGATGCAGTAACACAGAGGAGATGTTCTGAGAGTTTCCCCATAAGTGGCAGCTTACAAGTGCTTCAACCCCTGAGAGTTCAAAAGGCTAGGAGTGATTCTTTGTTTATAACTATGCAGAGGGACAACTAATGGCAGGAAGGAATGTCGGGAATGATTATTGGTCCAGAACTCCAAAGGCAAATATTGTGTATTTCACACTTGTTGTCAAAGACCAGCCCTAGAAGGTATGGAAAGATTTCAAAAGTTTGACTAAAGGAATGTTGGCAAAACAGAATGTCACACCAGGCCAAACAGACCCCTTGAGTTTCCCATAATGATTCTACACAACCTTGAATCACCACCGTAATGGATTGGGTCATCCAATTGTCACCTGTGTGGATTAGGAAGCTTCACTTTTACCCAGAATGTAGACAGTTTAAGATTGAAAGTGGAAAAAAAAAGAGATGATATCATATTTTCTTTAAAGAAAAATATGTATAGCCTGCAAATTTTTTAAAGGCTAAAACTTTAAGTTCTCTAGGCTGACTATTAGGTGGTGGGAGGGTGGAATTTACAACAGTTGTAATTCAATTCTTGCAGTATATGTTGCTAAAATGACATTGCCTGATATTAAAAGTTCTTATATAATAAAAAGTCTTCACAACCAGCATCAGAAATAAAACCCAAGTCCTGAAAATTTCAGATTGCTCCTTCTATCCCAGCCTCATTTCAAATCAAAATATGTATCTTTTTTATTCATAAAATGATAAACATACTTATGAATAAAAGCCCCAAGCTGGGCATTTTTAAATGAGTTATCTAACCTCCAAGAGCAAATAAGCTCATTTCCTTTCACATCTCTTCACTCCCAGCAATAACCTGACTGAATTTTAACCCGACTCTGATGGGGAAGGAGCAGCTATCTGCTCTGGCTGAGTATTGCAGGACTCCATATGCATGTTTGCTTCTTTTCTAAAAGCCTGTCTCTTAATATGATTTTTTATTAATTTCCCCAAGCAGATTCCCACCACCAGACGTGCTTGTCCTGCATCACACAGGACTGTGTTTTAGTGGTTACTGGTCATTATGTCAGCAAAGAGGGGGGCATCCTCTGTGCAACTCAATGATTTAATAATTATTAATGAGACATTATGCCTTTGTCCATTTCTGACAGATGATTAAGTGCACTATAAATGTTTAACATTGCTCTCTGAGGTCTGGAAATGGGGTGCCAGGTGCCTACTCATGCTTCACACAATCAGAAAAGACAAATTAGATTGTGGCACTATGGCAGCATTATTGATTTTTTTTTAATATTTACAAATTGCAGGTAAAATGTAATATGAGAAAAAGCATGTGTGATGATGGCAGCTCCATTTACTTGAAGGTTTTTCCCTGTACTCATTTGGAAGCAATTTATCTTGTAGGCTGTGGTATTGAGATAACTCTTGGGTCAACTTCTCAAGCTGTGCTTCCTTCAGGCTCCAGACAGCGGGAGGAGCCTCCTTCTACCCTGAGACTCACGGCCCACTTGCACCAACCTTTGGACACAGGAACTTTGGCCCAGAAACCTGTTTGCATGTCAGAATCAGGTTCCTTGGGCTCCCCCAACTCAATTAAACCAGGATTGCTTAAGACAGTTACAGCATTACTATTTTATTTTTAGCTTCAAATTGTTTCTAAATACAGCTAGAGTTTGAGAACTTCTGATTTATACCATCCACTGTGCCAGATTTAAAACATGGACTCACAATTATTTTATATATCTCTTATCAAGAGATGAGGATAGGACCCTCCCCTGGAATTTGGGCTTTATGACAAATGGGTGTATAGATTTTAAGGCAAGAGTCACACTATGCCAGTTTCCAATTCCAGTCCTTAACCACTGGCAGCTTCTACTTCCTTCATGTCTCTTGAGATACATTCTTGGAACCTAGCTACCATGCTATGAGGAAGCCCAAGTAACCCATATGGAGGCCCATATGGAGCGAATCTGAGAATGTGAATGAGCCACCTTGGACTCGGCTCCTGCAGCCCCCAGTAGGCATGCCCTGGCTCTCATCACATAGAACAGAGATGTGCTGTCCCTGCCAAGCCCTGGCCAGACTTCAGATTTATGGGCAAAATAAATAATCATTGTTATTTTAATCTATTCAATTATGTGGTGGTTTGTTGGGTAATAAATAACTGAAACAGCTGCTCACCCAAATGGTGTCATGGAAAGGGGTTTACTCTTTTAAAAGTTGAATTACACCTTCTCTTTGGCCAAAATAATAAAACCTCCCTCCCTTCTTAATACATGATGTAGTTCCTCCACAAAGCCTTCCTGGTCTGTGTCAATTTTCTGTAACTTCTCTAATCATTTCAAAATTAATGATTCCTTTGGTTACATAAAATTATAAACTCAAAATATTTTCATTTGGAAGTAGCTTGATTTGAAAATAATCATAGGCTTTGAAGAGCCAAATTCTGGAAAAGGGAATAAAGGCTTGAATGGAATTGATAAAAATCAAACTGGATGGGTAAGGAATACTGTGATAGATGAGAAATTACAGTATGAAAGAGGGAGACAGGACTGTTCACAGAGTGGGAGCTAAGTGTCAGCAGTAGGCCTTAGGATATGCATGAGTCCGCTCAGGCTGCCATAACAGAATACTGCAGGCTGGGGACTTAAAGAACAAAAATGTATTCTCTCACAGTTCTGACAGCTGAAAGTCCAAGAACAAGGTGCCAAGGTTGGTTTCTGGTGAGACCTCTCTTCTTGTAGACAGCTGCCTTCTCGCTGCATCCTTCCCCCTTTGTGAACATGGAGAGAGAGATCACTGGGGTCTCTTCCTCTTGTTATATTATGACAAGAGGAAAGGGGTCGCGACCCACAGGTTGAGAACCGCTAGCAGGGTCACCTAAGACCATCGGAAAACACAGATATTTACATTATGATTCATAATAGTAGCAAAATTACAATTATGAAGTAGCAATGAAAATAATTTTATGGTTGGGGTCACCACAACACTAGGAACTGTATTAAAGGGTCGTGGCATTAGAAAGGTTGAGAACCACTGTGTTATAAGGACACCATTTCTATCATGTTAGGCCCCCATTCTTATGACCTCATTTAATCTTAATTACCTCTTTAAAGGTCCTATCTCCAAATATAGTCATATGGTTATTAAGGCTTTAACATACAGATTTTGGGAGGACACAATTTAGTCCATAACAGCTATTGGGACAAGTGAAGAAGTTCTAGATGTAATTACACCTTTCCCCCATGCCCCAGGCTGGGTAGTCATTTTGCCATTATTGTTACTAATAGCAATAATCATGATAACCATTTATTAAGCAAATACCTAGAGCCTGGCATTTCACCCAATCACATTTTGCTTCTCAAAAGAGTTCTACAAAAATATGCTATATTATCTTCATTCTTTGTAAGCTAATGAAGCTAAACACAAGAAAGTTCACTAGTTTATCCATGATTTCATAGCTGGTAAATATCAAAACAAGAATTTGAACACAGGTCTGTGGGCTTCATAGACCCTTTTTGCAAGGCTAAAGATAGCTTGTTTTTGTTTGTTTGTCTTTTGTTTTTTTGTCCCTTCACAACTAATTAATAGAGCATCCACTGTGTTAGATCCTAGGGATGCAAAGTCAAGCTGACCCTAGTCGAAGAAATAATTCTTCTGGCACTTGTTCAAGGGACTATTGCAGTGGGAGTTTTGCAATAGGGAAGAGGATGGGCTCAACTCTAAATACAACAAAGACAAGTGGGGATTTATAGCCAAAGAGTAGGGTGGAGGTCAGTGGATGGAAATTGCTACAAGGAAACAGTAAGGGTAAGGGGGATTCTTGCTAGACAGACTCAACAGAATTCTTGCTGAAGGTAAACCAGGGTGATAAGATATTGAGGGTAGGGGATGAGGAATTTGATTAGATATACAGGATAGGGGATCTTTACTAAAATGACCCAGCAGGATTCTTGCATAACCTGGACTAAGTGGGCCAAGAACATGGCCCAAGGTCATGACCTAGTCAGGAAGAGGGCTCAGGGGAGCCTGACTGAAGTTACTCCAGGGGTTAGTGCCTTTGTCACTCTGCTTGCAAGGAGCTAACAGCTCAATGATGAGAGAGAGCAGTCAGCAACTGCAGTGCAGCAGGGTACGTCTGTGGACTTGTCACACAAGTCTTTGTGCCTCTAGATTCTGGTTTTAAATGGGGCAGAGAAAAGTGCAGGAGGAGCCGTGGGCACTGTGGTTGAAGCCCAGGCAGGGAAGCCACGGCCGTGAGACAGTGCTTCACAGTGTGCTGAGGGCTCTGAGAGTGAGCCCGCCATACATCAGGCTCCGCTTACTTTTAGCATCAACAACTTCAAAAATCAAATAGGTCCCGCCCCCCCACAGTCGAGTAGGCTATCCCTAGAAGCCTCTGACACAGGTTTCCTCAAAGCAAATCAAATAATCATTTATTTGCAACACAGTCTTCCTTTTTTCTTCCCATCCATTTCCTTGGTGCCACTAACCCAATTCCTGATTTGCGCTTAGTCAACCCTAAAACACATTATGTTACTGGAACACCCTTGCTTCTTGCTTCAGTTTTAATTTTTAAAGCTACAAATAAACAATCTGCCTTTCAATTGATTGGGAGGCTTTGAGAACTCCATCGAAATTGATGGCCTGGTTTATCCCAGTTTCCCTCGCAGACCTGGATGTACTGTCGGGCTGATTGGAAATGGCCCGATTGATTCTGAAATTGCTCCCGGAGAGTGGAGGCCCACGGACGTTTCCCGGGATGGTTTAAGCACTGACTATGGTTGCCAAAAGGAGGCTGCTGGCCAAGGAAGGCTTCCACTGTCCACGCTTGTCCTGCTCTGCTCTGACCCCAGCCAGCCCGGCATGCTCATGTCTCTGTCCTCTGCCCCAGAGCCCTCGCCTCCACCTCCAACCTGCCAGGCAGCCTGGGCACAGAAACGATTGTGCTTTAAAAAAAAAATTCATATTTGAAACTGCTTTTGCCCTACCGTTTCCAAAACATAGCCCTGTTGGAAATATTTCAATGTGCTGCATAAAAATAAGGAAATTGTAATAATTTGTCACAAAGATTTTTCAGAAAAGAATGTAAAATGCTGGCATAATTACGTAGTCTTTAGCTCATGGAGTTCTATTTCTATTACATAGTTATGGACTGCTTCTTCTTTTATTCTTGTTGGCTAGAACAGCTTGTTTGAAAATCTTTTCAGTTCTGTTTTTAAATTCACAAAATGTATGTCCTGACAAACTTGTATTTTCAAACTCCAAGCAATTTCCAGGAGACAGTTGACATCAGAGCAGCCCGGCGGTGTGTGCCCTGGCAGATAAAGACTTAGCCGTCTGGGGACATCGGGCAGAATTCAGCGAAGGAGGGACCTGTGGTGACCTAAACATAGAAGAGCCATGTGGGAGACAGTCCATTGGGGGTGAACCTCTTTCCTGATGAACAACAAAAACGCCCTGGGGTTCACCCTGGCAAACAGGGTACAAATGTCTGAAATCCTCTCCTTCCCACTGATTAGTGAATCAGGAAGTGAGTTTTCTTCTCAAGACAGAGGACTGGGCAGAAATGAGACAGCTGCATAGTCAAGTTGCTGAATTCTCTTAACCAAGTAGCATTTGCCAGTGGAACTTGTGTTTTGATGCTCTCCGTGGCATAAGTAAACCTTGCTTAGCCTAGTTCTGTTCTTCTATATTAGAATAGATAGAATAGGGGTCCCAACTTCAGTGACTGCATAGCTGGGCTCAGCCTAGGAGGAGTGGGCAGGCAGGGACTACAGAGTGAAGCTCTGTAATGTCACTGGGGGGTACAGGCTGAGGGTGGAAGCTTAACAGAACACACCTGAGAGCCAGATCTGGCCCACAGTCAGCCAGTTAAGACTTAGGTGATTAATTTTATGCATCAATCTGGCTGGGCCTCAGGGCATTTGGTCAAACATCATTCTGGGGTGTGTGGTTCGGGAGGAGTGGCATCTGAATCAGGGGACTGCGTAGAGCAGGTTGTCCTCCCGAGTGTGGGCGGGCCTCCTCTGTTGAAGGCCTGCCTCGAACAGGAGGCTGTGGAAGGGAGAATTCACTCCCTGCTGTCTTTGAGCTGGGACACCAGTTTCCTCCTGCCTTTGGACTTGGACTGACTGGAACTTGCACTATCGGCTCTCCTACATGTCCAGCTTGCTGACTGCAGGTCTTAGGACTTGTCAGTCTCCATAATCATGTCAGCCAACTCCTTTTAATATATCTCTCTCTATAATATAGTTAGATAGGATCTCCTACTGGTTCTGTTTCTCTGGATAACCCTGACTTGGTGATCCCAGGGTACATAAATCAGGCCCCACCAGGACAAAGGAGTCACAGGAAAGACAGACAGACACAGAGAGATAGAGACAGACCGAAAAAGATGCAGACAGTCAGGTACAGAGCAGAGACACACAGAGGCAAATAGAAAGAAACAGAATAAACAGAAACAGGACAGAAAGAGAGCAGACACGTAGGCACACAGACATACATACATACAGAGGCACAAGCACAGACAAAGGGAGGAAAGTTGTGGGAAAGGGAGAAGAGCCTCGTATCTCATAATGCACTTTTATAGTTTACTCGTGGAGCTTTATTTCTCACTTCAGGAGTCACCTCTGAAGGAAAAACATGCCCCTCAGATGTTCACACACCTCTGCCTGGTCAGAACCCGCTGTCATTACCTGTCCACAATCTACTGAGCACAGTGCCCAGGAAAGGATCTGCTCCAACACTTTACAGACACTCAGATGCTAGCCTGCGACCGCACCCCAAACCTGACACCTGCTCTCCCCTCATCTCAACACAGCTGCCCACTGGTAGCCTCAGACCTGACCCCACCTGGGCCAAATTTTTGCAAGCTCTTCAGGGGAACCAGGAAGCAAAGACATCTGGCCATATGCCTGGGTTGCAGAGTTTAAGGTTGAGAGTGCAAATGGCCAGGTTTGGTGACATTTGCCACCTGGACACATGACAGTTACCACTCACAACCCAGGAGGTCCACTTCCTGTGCCACCTTCAAAGCTCCCAGAGCATGCACTGACCTCCCACACTAGCGCGTTGTCTCCCTTTGGCGCCAGGCCAAGGGCTCGCCAGATGTTGCCTCATTTAACCTCACAACACACCGTGTCATGCAGACACTATGGTCATTTTTCCAGGTGATGAAACTGAGGCCAGAGAGATTAAACAGTTTGCCAGGGTCAAATAGCCAGTACGTGGCAGAGGCAGGCTCTGTACCCAGATCTTCCACACAGAAAACACACTGAGGGGAGGCTCTGGTTTTAGCCCCTTCCCGCTCCAGGCTGTCTCCCACACAGATGGCTCAGAAAAGACAACCAGTGTTGCCCCTGAGTGGGGCACAGGCCGCACGTGGGAAGGCACCCAGGCCTCCATCTGGGTGATTTTGTTCTGGCCATGCCAACTGTCCAATACGAGTCCCTTCCTTCAGCCTGGTCTGAGAAAAGACAGAGCACCGGCCCACCCAAAGCAAGAGAGGCGAGAGCTTCAGCCTCCTTGTTGAGTTTAATTAAGCTCACCAGAGAAGCAGATCACAGGGGATTCTGCACAATTTTCTTTGGTTTTATTTATATTATTCTTCATTCCAATTTAACAAAAATATTTTCCTCAGACCTACTCCACCAGCTCGGGGCTCTCCCCATCTATTAGGAAACAGTGCCATCTACTGATGCAGCATGACCGCTCTTATAAACCATGAACGAAGTTCCTATTGCTTATGCCTTCACTATGACCACTTCCCAGCACATGGCCTCCTTTCCAAATGTCTGTTCTGTGCTTAAAACCATACATATTATTTCCACTTATAGCCACAAAGGACAAATTCATTTGAAGTTACCCTAAGGTTTTTCAAACATGACTTTTGATGATGTGGGGCAGCCAGGTGGCAGGAGCTTAGGTGTGGAGCCAAGAAGCCAAGGGCCCCGCACAGGAGTGACCACACCTGTTTACCTGAGCCCTCTTGGAAGATATACAGCCAACCCAGAGGGTAGGAATCTTAGAAATCAATGTAAAAATATATGTGTGTGACTACCACATAGAAAACGACTTCTCTTATTAAAAGAATTCAGAGAATATTTAAGTAAATGTTAGGTTATTCTATGGGTTGGGATTCATATTCACAATGGAGATAAAATCTCCCCCAAGGGTGTAAAAATTGGTTCTTGGGTGCGGGGGGGATGTACTGTTTTTATATGTAAGGCACAGACATACAGTTTATGTATGACATTAAAACTTCATGGGTATTGTGGGTAATGAAGAGGGAAAGTCTAAAAAAATATTCTTTAGGGGGAATGTCGGGAGGGAAAAGGTTGAGAAGTGATGGATTAGGAGATTCAGAATTGTAAATATGTTCCAAACCGATTTTTAGATTCAATGCACTTCTAAACTCCAATAGGATGTATGTGTGTCTGTGCAAGTGCGTGTGTGTGTGTGAGTGTGTGTGTGTGTGTGTGTGTGTGTGTGTGTGTAAATTGACAACTGATCATAAATGTATACTGAAGGAAAGGGAAAGATGGGAGGTTGCTCTACCATATCCCAAGCCTTACGACAGTGACGCAGTAATGAAGACTGCAGTGCTGGCCCAGGTAGACAAAGAGACCAGTGGGATGGACTGGAGAGCCCAGAAACAGGTTCATGCACGTCTGGACACTTGGTCTTCAGAAAAGTGTAGAGAAGACAGTCTTTTCAACAAGTGGCGCTGGATTTCCACTTGAGAGAAATGAAAGCTGCCCCTCACCCTACACCCTCTGGTGGACTATACCTAAATGTAAAAGGCAAACCAAGCGTCTGGTCAGTGGCCCTTAGTGTCGTCCCCAGACCAGCAGTGTCAGCAGCTCTGGGAGGTGTCAGAAATGCACAAACTCCACTCTCACCTGACCTGCTGAGTCAGAAAGCCTGGCAGTGGGCCCAGCAGTCTGCTCTGACCAGCTGCCAAGTGAGTCTGAGGCACACTAAAGCTTGAGAAATGCTACCTTAGGGCAATATATGCATGACTGAGCTAAAACAAGGCTTTCTAAACAAAATATTGCCATAAACGACAAGATGGATAAACAAAACTGCAGAATTTCTATTCATCAAATAAGGCCATGAGGAAAGCAGAAAGACAAACCACACAGTAGAAAAAGAACTTGCAACACATAACTGACAAATCTATAATCTATAAAGAACGCTTACTGTCAGTGAGAAAAAGGCAGCCCTAGCTGGTTTGGCTCAGTGGATAGAGCATTGGCCTGTGGACTGAAGGGTCCCAAGTTTGATTCCAGTCAAGGGCACTTGCCTGGACTGCAGGCTCAATCCCCAGTAGGGGGAGTGCAGGAGGGAGCCTATCAATGATTATTTCTCATCATTGATGTTTCTATCTCTCTCTCTCTCCCTCTTCCTTCCTCCCTTGAAAGCAATAAAAATATATTTTTAAAAAAGAAAGACAGCCCAAAAGAAGAATGGGCAAAACACCATTCTTAGATGCTATCCAAATGGCCAATCAACATGATGAAGTACCCCATGTCTTCAGAAAGGAAAATATAAATTACATTGGGATGCAGTATAATTACAGTCCCATTAGAATAGCTCAAATGAAAAAGACCGGCACCATCTAAGTATTGGTGAGACAGTAGAACAGGAGTTAGCAAACTTTTTCCCTAAAGGGGCAGATAGTAAATTCTTTTTTTTTTAATGTATTGATTTTTTTAGAGAAAAAGGGGAAGAGAGAGAGAGAGAGAGAGAGAGAGAGAGAGAGAGAGAGAGAGAGAGAAATATTTGTTGTTCCATTTATTTATGCATTTAGTGGTTGATTCTTCTATGTGCCCTGACTGGGGAACAAACTCAAAACCTTGGAATATCATGACAATGCTCTAACCAACTGAGCTACCGGCCAGAGCTCAGACAGTAAATTCTTGGCTTTGTAGTCAAGAGACAAAACTAAGGATATTATGTATGCAGGAACTTTTATAACAAGAGAAAACTCTTGTTCTTCTCCCCAACCCCTGGTACCCCATCCTGCCATATTTAACTGGAGTGCACTATACCAGGTGGTAGGCAGTCTTTGCCCCCCAGTTGTGGTTGGCTAGAGAGAGGTCTGAGGGGCCTGGTGAGCAGGGAGTTGGGGGTCATCATGGTCAATTTTCCTCTTCACCACAGGGACAATCAGATCCCAACTCCCCCTTCTCTCCTCCTGGGGAGCCTAGTTCAGTCTGGACAAAGAAGAGGCTGACTGAGATTTCAATTGTTGGTGCCCCAGCAGTTGGCAACAGAAGTGTCCCCACAGTGAAATGGTGACTGGCGCAGGCCCTGGGTAGCAGAGGTGTGGCTTCTGGCAAGGGAGTAACAACAGTGGAGGGGGGCAGTACAGCTCAGTCTTCGCCACTCCACACTTGACCATAGTTTGTTCACTGTTGGGCACTGCAGGTGAAAATATCAGTACTACTTTGGAAAGCTGTTGGCATTATTTATGAAAATGCAAGTACAAAGCAGAGTCAGCAATCTTCCTCCTACATATATGCCCAACAGACATGCATACAAGTGTGCACCCAGAGACATGCACAAGAATGCTCATTCATAAGAGCCAAATATGAACATGACCATGACCATGGACACAGGCCATAGTGTGGTGAAGGCCTGGGGCAGGGGACGGGTGTGTGCTAGAAGGGTTCAATGCGGGGAAAGGGGAGACAACTTTAATACTTTCAACAATAAAGATAAATTAAAAGAAAAGAAAATGGCCATCAAATACCCACCAGCATTAGGATGGAAAAGTGAATTTACATAATGAAATTCTTTACAATAATGAACTATTTACCCCTTCCTGCACCAGGGATGAATCTGATGAAGAGAATGCTGGGGGGTAGGGGGGGATACTGTATGATTCATTAATGTATGTATGTTTGCAGATAAAACTAAAAAGAAAAGCAAGGAGTGTAATAGCATAAAAGTCAGAATAGGAGCGAGAGGGTAGGGGGCTGTTTGGGAGCAGACACTAGGATGCTCCTGAAATGCTGGCAATATCGTACTTCTAGTCCTGGGTGGGAGTAACACTGGGGTTTGTATTGTAATAATCCAAGGGTTGGAAAACCACACCTATGGCCCAAACTTAACCACCAGTTTTTGTAAATAAAGCTTTATTGAAACACAGCCCCACATTAGTTTACATATTGTCTGTTTCTGCCTTTACAGTAACAACAGCAGACTTGAATAGTGACAGAGACGATATAGCCCACAAAGCGTAATCTATTTACCATCTGGCCTTCTACACAAAAACTTGCCAATCCCTGTATTAAATCACTGAGTGGTATATTGCTATTTTATAAACATGCATATATATATTCTCATATACATGTACATATACCTACATTTCTATTTGGTATCTATAAATATGTTGTATTTGCATACATGCATGTGGTATTTTACAATTTTAAATATAGGTACATATATATGTACAACTAGATTCCATGTTTAGCTCTGCCTCCTTCTTGGCAATAGACATTCAATGCACAAAATAGTAAATCAATGGCCTTTAAGAAGTTAAGCACCTTTTCTTTAATTAAGTACATTAATTATATAGACCAAATAAACTATACTTAGCTTCAGAGCTGATTTTACTCTCAGTTTCCACATCTTCAAGAGACTGTACAGTCGACTTTCACTCTACATACTTCGATGATAGATTTCTTAGGAATGTTTTAAGACTGCAGAATGACATTTGAGGGGACTTCTGATAAGTGCCTTGCCAAATGTTGTCACTTCTCTGTTTGAGTTGCTCTTGGAAAATTGAACCCAGGTGTCTATAAACACAGGAAAATTCAACAAAGAAGAATTTTCAGTCTTGCCTTGTTCGCATGAATAAGGCACATACAGCCACGCCTTACTTATTTTTTTAACTTAATAAATCTTTATGGTTCAGATTATTACAATTGTTGCTCTTTTTTCCCCCCATAGCTTCCCTCCACCCAGTTCCCACCCCACCCTCTGCCCTTACCTCCCGCCCCCCCTGCACCAGCACTGTCCTCATCCATAGGTATACGACCTTTGTCCAGTCTCTTCCCGCACCCCCACACCCTTTCCCCCCAAGAATTGTCAGTACACTCCCTTTCTATGCCCCTGATTCTATTATATTCACCAGTTTATTCTATTAATCAGATGTTTTATTCACTTGATGTTTACATTCACTTATTGATAGATATGTATTTGTTGTTCATAATTTGTATCTTTACCTTTTTCATCTTCTTCCTCTTCTTAAAGAGTACCTTTCAGCATTTCATATAATACTGGTTTGGTGGTGATGAACTCCTTTAGCTTTTTCTTATCTGTGAAGCTCTTTATCTGACATTCAATTCTGGATGATAGCTTTGCTGGGTAGAGTAATCTTGTTTGTAGGTTCTTGCTATTCATCACTTTGAATATTTCTTGCCATTCCCATCTGGCATGCATAGTATCTGTTGAGAAATTGCTGACAGTCATATGGGTGCTCCCTTGTAGGTAACTAACCGTTTTTCTCTTGCTGCTTTTAATATTCTCTCTTTGTCTTTTGCTCTTGGCATTTTAATTATGATGTGTCTTGGTGTGGTGCTCTTTGGATTCCTTTTGTTTGGGGTTCTGTGTGCTTCCTGGACTTGTAAGTCTATTTCTTTCACCAGGTGGGGGAAGTTTTCTGTCATTATTTCTTCAAGTAGATTTTCAGTATCTTGTTCTCTCCCTTCTTCTGGCACCCCCATAATTCTGATGTTGGTACACTTGAAGTTGTCCCAGAGGCTCCTTACCACTATCTTCAAATTTTTGGATTCTTTTTTCTTTTTGCTTTTCCAGTTGAGTGTTTTTTGCTTCTTTGTATTTCAAATCTTTGACTTGATTCTTGCATTCCCCTAGTCTGCTGATAGGTCTCTGTATAATGTTTTTTTTAATTTCAGTCAGTGTATGTTTAATTTCTACTTGGTCATTTTTCATATCCTTGAGGGTCTTGCTAAACTTATCAGTCTTTTCTAGAAAATTCTTGAAAAACCTTATAACCGTAGTTTTGAACTCTATATCCAGTCGTTTGCTTTCCTCCATTTCTTTCATTTGTGATCTGTTTCTCTGTCTCTGCATTTTCGCCGCTTCCCTGAGTTAGTAGAGTAGCTTTGTGTGCTAGGTGTCCTATAGGGCCCAGTGGCTCAGCCTCCCCAGTTACTTGAGGTGGACACTCTTGGTGCACCCCTTTGTGGACTGTGTGCATAGCCTGGTTGTAGTTAAGTCTTGATTGTCATTGGTATCACTGGGAGGAATTGACCTCCAGGCCAATTGGCTGTGAGGATCAGTTGTGTATACGTCGGGAGAACTTCTGTGCTGGAGACAGCCTTATGAGACAAGACTTGCAAAACTGCAAAAGCCTCTGTGCTCAGCTTGGATGGGGCAGAGTCTCAGGGCTGAGCAGACAGCCTTAACTTCCTGTCAGCCCTTCCCTTTGAGGCCCCTGGGTCTCAGTGTCCCTTGGTAATCGCTGCAAGCACCTCTGAGAGAAAGCCACCCTCGAGTTCCACCTGCTGCCAGAAAGTCCAGTTTCTCCCCCAATTAATCTGGATTCCCAGATTCTCACCCTGAACTGGAGTTCAGTGCAGTCAGGAGCTTCCACCTTCCTACCGCTAGAGAACGCCAATGGCACACTCAGCAGTCAGTCCTCTCTGCGCGCACTTGCACGCGCACATCCAGTCCTCTGCCTTTCGTGGCTCCCCTGAGTTTCCGTGCGCTCCTCTCTTTTCCTGACAGTCCAGACTCCCCCCGTATGAGTCTGGGACCCCAGGATCTTGCCCAGAACTGGCGTTCAGTGCAGTCGGGAGCTTCCATCTCTCTCCCGCTAGAGAAAGCTAGCCAGGCACTCAGCCGCCCATCCTCTCTGTGCACTTGTCTCCATACCTCAGCCTTTTGCAGTTCCTCTGAGTCTCCGTGTGCCCCTCTCTTTCCTTCTAGTAGTAGAATTTCCACTCAGCCAGCTTTCCTGTGGTTCTGGATGATGTCCATTCTGTCTTTTAGCTGTAGTTTTGAAATTGTTGTGTGAGGCAGCAGGTTAGGTGTTCACCTATGCCGCCATCTTGGTTTCCTGACATGCCTTACTTATTCAGTGATGTGGGGGAAGGCAGCTTTTCTAATATTTTGAGTTTCTCTCTCTGCATTTAGTAATGCATTGGGTTCAACAAATATTTATCTAGAGCTTACCATGCCAAACTTTTATTTTCACCATTTTAATGCAAATATTTCTGAAATATTTTATATCTTCTCTGTCTTTTATACAAAGAATGCTGAGCATAATTTAATCTTTCTTTATGACTCAGCCCATTGTGGAACAAAACTATGAATTGTTGGCTTTCAAATACACATTTTAACTGAAAAGCCCTTTTATAAAATTCTAACATACAAAATAGATAAAAAAGAAGAGAGAGCTGAAGGTGCAGCATAGGGCTACCCACTTGGTAACCCTTAAAAACAAAACTCTGAAACTCCAGGAATCATCATTAGAAACCACTGGTGCCATATACTGTTACTGTCAAGGACTGCTGCGAGAGAAAAGACTGCTCCTATACTCTGTGATCCTAAATTATGATACAAAATTGCTGTCGTTTTTAGACTGTAAAATGTTTTATGGTGTTCTTCTCAATGTTGGCCATCCCTTCCTGCTGCCTATCAGTGTGGCTCCCTGTATCTGCTCTCTCCTTCACCCACCCAGCCCCAACATCTGGGGTTTCTGTGGATTAGAAATCCATCATCAGTCTTCATAAGAATGTGGGTAAATCTAGTCCAGAGACTTGAAGGGCTCAAGAGGCTCTTTCTTTAATAAATGGGCTTTATATTCTAGATCTTGGGTGATCCATTTTGACAAACATATTTTTCTGTCTAATTTCAAAAATTGCCAAATGTCTATTAGAAGCAAAATGACCTCTAATGAGTAAGAAAATTCTCTACCATCAACATGAGAATGAATTAGCATTGTAAATAGTGACTCTCTTTCTCAATTGAGGAAATATTTCTAGAATCTCTCAGTCTAAGAACCATTGCCTACTAGTAACTTTCAAATGCAAATATTTGGATTGATTCCTACACCTTTAAATGGACTTTCATGAAGCATATCCATAAGTACTGGTAAAGAAAATATGCTTCACCCTACACACATACATGAACACAAAATCAGTGCTCTTCACTGAGTGGAAGAAGTGGTCTCCAGAAATAAACTGTTAAATCCATTCTAAGATGAAATGTTGACCCATGGCATTTTAGAGCCCTGCTAGCAGCAGCCATTTTAGCAAACTGACATTTGCTGGTATTATGAGAACAATGGGTAAAAGAATGCACTGAGTGCATTTATTAGAGAAAACCTAAGACATGTGCCTAGGCATAGTGCAAGCAAACTATGAAGTCACGTAGACTCAGTTATATTGAATGACCAGTTATAGAAACAAAGTCAGTTCAGTTACTTAATCCTGACTAGGTATTTCCACAGGGACCATGCACAGTCTTCAATTAAACTTCAAGTTTATTTCACATTACAAAAACATTTATCTATAAAGAAACTGTGAGGGTCTTAGAAAGGATAAACAAGATTGATGAACCTCTAGCCAGACTCACCAGGAAACAAGAGAGAGGACCCAAATAAACAAAATAAAAAGAGAGAGAGAGAGATGAAGTAACAACTGATCCCACAGAAATACAAAGGATCATTAAAAAAAAATACTATGAAGGACTTTATTCCAACAAACAGAACCACCTGGATGAAATGGACATATTCCTGGAAAAATACCTTTCAAAACTCAATCAGGAAGAACCAGAAAACCTGAATAAGCTGATAACTACTGATGAAATTGAAGCAGTAATAAAAAAAAAATAAAAAAACTCCCAGCAAACAAAGCCCTAGTCCAGATGGATTCACAGGGAAGTTTTACCAAATATTCAAAGAAGAACTAACTCCTATTCTCCTCAAGCTATCCCAAAAAAATTCAAGAGGAAAGAACACTTCCAAACTCTTTCTATGAGGCCAGCATTACCCTAACTCCAAAACCAGAGAAAGAGAACTACAAGCCAATATCTCTGATGAACATAGATGCTAAAATATTTGGATTGATTCCTTCAACTTTAAATGGACAACATTTTAGCAAATCAGATCCAGCAATGTGTACATTAAAAAGATGATATATCTGGCAGGAGAATCTAAGATGGCGGCATAGGTAAACACCTAAACTGCTGCCTCCCGCAACAATTTCAAAATTACAACTAAAAGAAAAAACGTCTATCACCCAGAACCACGGGAAAGCTGGCTGAGTGGAAGTTCTACAACTAGAAGGAAAGAGAAAAGAGCATTGAGACGTGCACGAGCGCTGAAAAGCTGAGGTACGGAGGCACGTGATCTGGGCTGGCGGCGGGCATTGCTTTTTTCAACCCGAAGGGAGACAAGCCCCCGATTACTCTGAAATCCAGTTTCTGGGGAGACGCGGGGGACCCAAACTCCTATGGGGAGAAGCTGGACTGTCTGCCAGTGAGGGTGGCTTGCTTGCAGAGCTGCACGCAGGAACAATTGTTTACGGCACTGGGGCACGGGACTGCCGACAGGGACTCAGAGCCGGCTAACTAGCAGCCATTGCTGTTTGCCATGCCCTAGCCTAGTGAAGCCCTGAGACCCCACCCTGCACAACCTACAAACCCACCCAAGCTCTAAGCAGCGGCTTTTGCATAAGAAAGCCCTGCCCTATCACAGCTTAACCTAGCAAACTTGCAGCCTGGGTAAGACAGCTCCAAAACCTCCAAACCACAAGCAAAGAGGAGAAAACTGTAGCTCTCACTGTAGCTCCTGCTGGGTGGCCTCAGACAGTAGCTGACCTGCACCCCATTGGAGATCCAGAAGCCAGTGTACCTAGTGGTCAGTGTGAGACACCAGATTTCAACTCCTCACATCCATAAGTGACACATTCAAGAGGCAGACTCAGTGAGCACCAAAGCCCCACTGAAACAAGTCCTGCCCCATAAGCGTGTCTTCAGCACAGCAGTTCTTCCATTATAGACACAGCGAGTGCTCACAGCCAATTGGCCTGGAGGTCAATTCCTCCCAGTGTACCAACGGCAATTAAGGCTTAACTACACCAAGACTTTGCACTCAGCCCACAAAGGGGTGTACCAAGAGCATCCATCTCATGTAATTGAGGAGGCTGAGCTACTGCCCCCTATAGGTCACCTACCACACAAAGCCACTCGATCAACACAGGGAAGCAGCCAAAATGCGGAGACAAAGAAACATGTCATGAATGAAAGAAATGGAGGAAAGCAAACTACTGGATGACATAGAGTTCAGAACCACATTTATAAAGTTACTCAAGAATCTTCTAAAAACCGCCGAGAAACTTGATGAGACTTTCAAGGAGCTTAATGAGAATGCCAAAAAAATGGAAAAGGACCAGTCAGAAATGAAGCATACACTGTCTGAAATAAAGAATATACAGAAACTCAACTGTAGATCAACGTACCCCAAGAATCAAACCAAAGATCTGAAACAAAAAACATCCAACCAGAAAAACAAAAAGAAAAAAGAATCCAAAAATATGAAGATAGTGTAAGGAGCCTCTGGGACAACTTTAAGCCAACCAACATCCGAATTTTTGGGGTGCCAGAAGAAGGGAGAGAGCAAAATATTGAAAACCTATTAGAAGAAATAATGACAGAAAACTTTCCCTACCTGGTGAAAGAAATAGACTTACAAGTTCAGGAAGTGCACAGAACCCCATACAAGAGGAATCCAAAGAGGACCACACCAAGACACATCATAATTAAAATGCCAAGGGCAAAAGACAAAGAGAGAATATTAAAAGCAGCAAGAGAAAAACAG
This sequence comes from Corynorhinus townsendii, assembly GCA_026230045.1. Taxonomy (NCBI): domain Eukaryota; kingdom Metazoa; phylum Chordata; class Mammalia; order Chiroptera; family Vespertilionidae; genus Corynorhinus; species Corynorhinus townsendii. The sequence goes on from JAPDVU010000005.1 coordinate 85,158,952, forward strand.
TTAATTACCTACAAGGAAGTACCCATACGACTGTCAGCTGATTTCTCAACAGAAACTATGCAGGCCAGAAGGGAGTGGCAAGAAATATTCAAAGTGATGAACAGCAAGAACCTACAACCAAGATTACTCTACCCAGCAAAGCTATCATTCAGAGTTGAAGGTCAGATAAAGAGCTTCACAGACAAGAAAAAGCTAAAGGAGTTCATCGCCACCAAACCAGGATTACATGAAATGCTGAAGGGTATTCTTTAAGAAGAAGAAGAAGAAGAAGAAGAAGAAGAAGAGGAAGAAGAAGAAGAAGAAGAAGAAGAAGAAGAAGAAGAAGAAGAAGAAGAAGAAGAAGAAGAAGAAGAAGAAGGTAAAGATAAAAATTATGAACAACAAAATGACATCAAATACATACCTACCAACAAGTGAATCTAAAAATCAAGTGAATAAAAAATCTGAAGAACAGAATGGACTGGTGAATATAATAGCATCAGGGACATAGAAAGGGAGTGGACTGACGATTCTCAGGGGAAGCAAGTGTGAGGGGTGCGGGAAGAGATTGGACAAAAATCTTACTCCTATGGATGAAGACAGTGGCCGGGGGTAAGGGCATGGGGTGGGGTGGGGAATCAGGTGGAGGGGAGCTATGGGGGAAAAAAAAGAGGAACACCTGTAATAATCTGAACAATAAAGATTTATTTAAAAAAAATAAATAAAATTTTTTAAAAAAGATGATATATCCATATCCCAAGAAATCAGAAACACCAATCAGAAAGAATATGTGCACCCCTATGTTCATAGCAGCACAATTTACAGTAGCTAAGATTTGGAAACAGCCTAAGTGCCCATCAGCATGATGAGTGGATAAAAAAATAATTATGCTACATTTACACAATGGAATACTATGAGGCAATAAAAAAGAAAGAACTCTTACCATTTGCAATAGCAAGGGTGGACCTGGAGAATATTATGCTGAGCGAAATAAGCCAGTCAGAGAAAGATAAGTATCACATGATCTCACTCATTTGTGGAATCTAATGAACCAAATAAACTGATGGTCAAAAATAGACCCAGAGACATAGAAGTATGAACAGACTGTTGAACCTCAGAAGGAAGGCAGGGGAGGGTGGGTGGGAAGAGATCAACCAATGAACTTGTATGCATATATGCATAGCCCATGGACACAGACAATGGTGTGGTGAGGGCCTGGGGGTGGGGGATGGGAGCAGGCTATAAAGGTTAATGGGGGGTAAAGGAGGACCTATCTAATACTTCCAACAATAAAGATTTTAAAAATAAATAAGCAAACAAACAAACTATTCTTTCCCTCTTGGGCTGGGGGGAAAAACTGTGGGGGTTGGAGAAACCACGGCTTTAATGGAACTGAATGTAGTATCTGATTTCACATATGTATAAAATCTGAAACGTGGGCAGTATCTTAAAGGACATCTCTACTCACCATATTTGTGATGCTGAAATATCTCCTGCCAATCCCTGCCAAGTGGTTATCTGTTTATTATCAAATACAGGGTCAGAGAACTTTCTGGATTAATTTTATACTTTTTCAATCCTTACTAGAATATATTCTGTAAATGCTAGAGGCCCGGTGTGCGGGGATCCCTCAGCCTGGCCTGCACCCTCTCACAGTCCAGGACCCCTCGGGTAGGGTTCCTAGGCTTGGCCTGAGATCAGGGCCTATTGGGGCTTTCTTTCCCCTGGCTGCAGGCAGCTGGTCCCACCCCCACCGCTGCCACTACTTGGCATCTGTGCAGCACTGCCCCCCCTTTCCCTGCCACTAGTGGCCTCCCTCTGCAGGCAACAGGTATGGGGTGTGATGGCTTGGCTGGCCTGGGCCTCCCTCAGCAGGGTGATCACTGGCCAGCCACACACCTGCCACAGAGTCACCACCGGTGGCCTGGGCCTCCCTCTTTCTTTGCTGGGGGAAGGGGCAGCCCTGCGAGGGGCCATCTGCCTACCTGATCACCCCTAACCATTCTGCCTGCCTGCCTGATCGCCCCTAACTGCTTGCTTGGGGGCGGGGCCAGCCCAGCGAGGGGCCATCTGCCTACCTGATTGCCCCTAACCTCTGGCCTGCCTACTTGATCGCCTCTAACCACTTGCCTGCCTACCTGATCACCCCTAACTGCTGGCCTGCCTACCTGATCACCCCTAACCGCTTGCTTGGGGACAGAGCCAGCCCGGTGAGGGGCTGTGGTGGTTCTGGTCTCTGGTCATTCTGATCATTAACCTTATGATGGCTGGCCTTTTATTATATAGGATTTGCATTTTATATATATAGGATTTGCCTTACTACTTATATGTGAGGCCCTCCTCCCCAAAAGAGATAATTTAAATAAGAATGACAACTGTTTTTAAACTTATACATAACCTGACAATTAGTACCTACCTGAATTTGAGCAATATATTTCTAAAAATTTAAATGAATTTCCCAGATTAGTAAAAAATATTTTATGGTCATAAATCATATCCCCTTTAGGCTAGAGCATACAATGGAGTCAAGACAGTCTCTTCAATAAATGGTGTTGGAAAAATTGGTTAGATACATGCAAAAAAATGAAACTAGACCACCAGTTTACACCATACACAAAAATAAACTCAAAATGGATAAAGGACTTAAATGAAAGATAGGAAACCATAAAATCCTAGAAAAAAACATTGGCAGCAAAATAGCAGACATTTGTAGTAGCAATATCTTTACCGATACTGCTCCTAGGACAATGGAAACTAAGGAGAAAATAAACAAATGGGACTACATCAAAATGAAAAGCTTCTGCACAGCAAAAGAAACCATCAACAAATCAACAAGAAAGCCCACTTCATGGGAGAACATATTTGCCCATGTTATCCCCGATAAGTGTTTAATCTCCAAAATTTATAGGGAGCTCATACAACTTAACAAAAGGAAGACAGATAATCAAATCAAAAAAGGGCAAAGGACCTAAATAGACATCTTTCAAAAGAAGACATAAGGAAGGCCAAGAGACATATGACAACATGCTCAAAGTCATTTGTATGCATGCATATGAGCATAACCAATGGACATAAATAGAGCGGGGGAGGGGTGCGTGAAGGCATGTGCTGGGGTTTGGGGGCGGCTGGGGAAAGGTCAATGGGAGGAAAAGGATACTTATGTAATACATTAAATAATAAAGAATTTAAATTTTAAAAAAATAATACCTCCTTTGAACAACTGAAAGTTGCCTTGTAGGTACCACAATTAATTATTCACTTGAAAATAATCCAGGATTCCTGAAACAGAAAATCTAAAGAAAAATTCAGGACCAATCTAGTAAAAGAATGAGATGTGAGGAAAATCTACCACACACTAAGCACAGACCTTGCAAATCCCCAGTTATTCTAGTTCAGTAGAAAGGAAAAGAAACAAAGGTGACTTTTTCTTTTTGCCTTTAAATTTAGAAGAAATGAGCCTCTTTTTTAAACTACAGTGAATATCAAATTTACATAAAATCTTAGCTCATCAAAAAAAAAAGCCAAGGCATAAAAGATTATTCAAGAAATATTACATGATCTTACTCATTTGTGGAATATAATGAACAACATAAACTGATGAACAAAAATAGAAGCATCAAACAGACCATCCAACCTATGAGGGAAAGGGGGGGGGGGTGAGAGGGGCGTGGAGGAGGAATGTAAGAGATCAACCAAAGGACTTGTATGCATGCATATGAGCATAACCAATGGACATAGATAGTAGAGGGGTGAGGGCATATGCTGGTGGGTGGGAGCAGCTGAGGAGAGGTCAATGGGAGAAAAATGTAATACTTTAAACAACAAAGAATTTAAATTTTTTTAAAGATTATTCAGTATTACAGTAAAAATTTTATTTAAAATACACCAAGTACATCAAAGCCATTTTAGCAGCTGCTGCTATATTCTGGGTGAAAACCTCCCGTGGGAGAAAGCCAAACTTTAAACAGGGACAAAGGCCCCCCTCCAGTTTGCACTGGGGATATTTAATCTGCTGTAATCACTGAAAAAAGACTAAGGGCCTTGAAATCTGATAGAAACTAAATTGCCCCCTGGTGGTAATTTATAAACCTTGGCTGTCAGATAAAAATGACCATGAAACAAGCTAAGGCAGCCAAGGCCAAGAACAAGTTCTAACAACTAATGCAACATGACTACAGTAGGTCCTCGGGTTACGTCGGAGATTCATTCCTACTGTGTGACAACGTGATTTTCGCCGTAAGTCGGAACCCACCTACATAAGCACCTCAACATGGAGCACATATGCAGCAGTAATGAAGTGAAACAGTAAAAAAAAATTAAAAGATAACAATTCCTGACCTTTACTTGTGGTAAATAAATAATAAAAAACATAAAGCATATATGTACATACGTCGAAATGACGGGAACTTTTTTTTAATAAATACTGTGAATGGGAGATGGCGACATAACGACATAAGTTGAGTCCGATGTAACCCGAGGACTGCCTATATAAGCATTTTTTAGTGTATGTTGTTTATCTATCTCAACCACAGTTGAGTCAATCTCTCTGTATATGGTCTCCTACAAAGGAAATAGTTTTTTCTTATCTCTCAATTTGTTGCAACCTAACAAAAATGAGCATTTAATATCTTGCCACCCTCCCTCTCACCTTCTTCAGATAATTTTAACCAAAAGCATGTTGTATAACACTGTGGTTAGTGTTGTACAATACAAACTCATAAATCTGCATGGGATCTATTTACTCGTTCTTAGCACTGCCAAAAAGAATTACTGTGGCTTAAATCTTTTAAGTGTCAATGTGTTGTTCAGAGTGGTGGATTTAACTGGATAGAAAAGAGTACAGTTGTCCTTCAGTATCCATGGGTGATTGGCTCCACATACACCACACACACATGGATACCAAAATCCGAGGATGCTCAAGTCCTTTATATCAAACTAGGGACCCAGTGCACGAATTTGTGCACCTTGAAAGGCACTGTGGGCTGCAAGGCTGCAGTGGGCACAGGGGCAAGTCTTGGCCCATCCTCCATGCCCCCACCTGGTGCAGCCCTGGTCCCCTGTTTGCCTGCAGCCCCACTCCCACCACCACTCCCACGCACTGATCGTGCAGGCTCTGCTCGCACCTGCTGACAGCACAGAGCAATTGGGGCCAGCGCCAGTAGCAGGTGTGAGGGGCAGCTGCTGCCCTGATTGCCCCTCAGGAGCAGGGGGAGGCAGAGAAGCCCTGAGGGGTGATCGGGGCCGGCAGCCACTGCTTGCACCCGTTGACAGTGCCAAACGATCGGGGCCAGCACTGGGCGCTGGCAGCAGGTGCAAGTGCTGGGTGGGACTGCAGCATGCAGGAGCAAAGAATTTTCAGTAACCACCAGAGGTTCACCCCATGGAGAGTAACTGGTGCCCTGCCTTGGTCTGGTGGCCCCACTCAACTGCTCCACCATCCAGCTGCAGCCGACACCTGCCATGTTCCACGCGTGCCCCCTGGTGGTCAGTGCACATCATAGCGACCAGTTGTTCGGTTGTTCTGCCATTCGGTCTATTTGCATATTAGCCTTTTATTATATAGGATGACATAGATCAATATATACAGTCAGCCATCCACATCTGCAGATTCCCAACCACTGGTCAAATATACTATTTTCAATTTGCTGTTGGTTGAATCCTTACATGCAAAACCCAGGGATACAAGAGGAGTGGGTGGGAATGAGGACAACTGTATATTACTGATTTTCATCAGGAACTGCAATCCAAAAAAGCAGCTACTCAATGGCCTATTGAATTTGGAATGCTCTACCTAGCCAGATGAGATTGATCTAATAAACTGCTCCTCTAAATCTACCTAAAAGGTAGATAGCCCAATTCATAGAACATGTGTTCACCAAAGAACCTGTTCTAAGGTACACAAGCCTTGATTAAACATTGAGGAAGCCAGCCTGCTTCCAGAGATCCTGAGCTAATTGGCCCGGAGTGAGTCCTGGACATTAGTACTTTGTGAACGCTCCCCAGGTCATTCTTAGGGATAGCCAAGGCCGATAACCACTACATTTCCCAGGGCCACTGAGCAAGGCACTGGTCCCATGTCTGCTGTGGCTGAGTCCAGGATACAAGGGGTCACTTTCAAGACCCACTTTTCCCTTCTCCTACCATTTCTCCCTCTTCGTGATTATGTGCAAGATTGTAACAAAGAGGGTAATAAACTTTATCCACTATTTAATATGTTGGGTTACAGTCAATTATACATTTAAAAATTTCATGGTCACAGAAATTATAAAAGCTGAACTGCACAGAAAAAAAGCTTTGGAGTTATAAAGCTGCTGAGTTATAGCTTTTGTATGTTTCTGAACCATCAGGTACAAAAATTTACTGGTGAACTTCTCGGCAGGATTTTGCTGTGGGCTAATGCCTACTTGAAACCTATTTTCTCCTTGGCTTCTGTAATACCACATTTTCTTTTCCCCCTTCAACCTCTCTAGCTACTCCCTCCTATTCTTTCACAGCAGGTACTCAATTAACATTGTTTTGTTCAATGTTATTTTGGGGGGTTTTGTGTGGTTTTTTGTTGTTGTTGTTTCCATCACCTAGGATATGTATGTTTTATTGATTTTGAGAGACAGAAACATCGATGTGAGAGAGAAAACGCCCGGGGATCGAACCTGCAACCTAGGTATGTTCTCTGACCAGGAATCGAACCTGCAACGTTTTGGTGTACAGGACAATGTTCCAACTGGTTGAGCCACCCAGCCAGGGCAATGTCATTTTGTTACAATATTGATGAGATGCTGTAGGAACTTAACTCTTGTTTATATCAACTAGCCTATGGTAATATTGGTTTTGTTATACGTCATTTGCCATAGTTTCAAGAACCTATTTATGACATTAATAAGGGAGGACTTATGGTACCAGTTGTTCTCATGCTTTAAGATCAGGATCACCTTGAGATTTTGCTAAAACACAGATAGCTTGGCCCCACCCCGTGTTTCAGATTTAGTAGGTCTCGGGTGGAACCCAAGAATTTTCATTTCTAACAAGTTCCCCAGTGATGCTGCTGCCACTGGTTTATTTCTCTCTCTCTACCTCTTCCTTCCTCTCTCTCTAAACTCAATAATTTTAAAAAAATGTTGGGTCTTAAGAAGTTGAGAGGTACCAGTGTGTAACAAAGAAGAAGTAACACTTCACTGATGGCTGAATGAGAAGCTTTAGGAACCATCATCCTATGCTATATATTGTAGTTCCTCAAGGTTCCATCCTGGGCTCTCCTCTCATCTTACTCTACACTCTCCTCCAATACAATTATTGCCAAGACTTTTAAATTATACAAACGACGCAGATTTCTATCTCTAGGCAGACTTCTTGTAAGCTTTTTCTAAGCTCCATTTCCTACTCAACATCTCCACTTCATGGTTTCAGTGGCATCACTATCTCAACATTCCAAGGCCAGATCTTGACCCTACTTAAAGCAGGTCCTCTTCCTATTCCATAACTCAGTGAATGGCTTCACCATCCAATTGCACATGCCAAAGTCCTACGAATCATCCTTGACACTATCCTCTCCCTTCTACCTATAACCAACAGGAAATTCATTCCAAAATATATGTGCTTTGACTCCTAAATATTTCTCATAACCACTACCTCTACCCTAATCCAGGCCATAGTCATCTCTCACCTGGACTCTTGTTCCCCACATTCACTATGGGGATTCCTGCCCTTCCTCTTTCCCCCCATATTACAGGCAATAATTTTTAAATGAAAATCTGAATATATCATTCTCTGCCCTTCAGTTACCTCACATTGGCTTTAGAATTAAAATCAAAATCTACCTTAGCTTGTTTCACCAGCCTCTCCCTATCTCGCCAGTCTCAGTTCATGCTATTCTCTGCCTCACTCTCTGAGCACCATCCAAACAAGCTTTCTGTCAGTTGATTGACCTCTCCTGGCTCCATCCTTCACAAAGACATGACCCATATTGTCTTATATGCATCCCACCCCTCTACTCACCTTTGCCTAATTAACTTCAGCTTCTCATTCAGCCATCAGTGAAGTGTTACTTCTCTGTTACACACTGGTACTTCTCAACTTCTTAAAACCCAACACTTTTTTAAAAAAAATTTATTGAGTTTAGAGAGAGAGAGAAATAAACATCAATGTGAGAGAGAAACATTGATTGGTTGCCTCCTGCACGGACCCCACAACCTGGGCATGTGCCCTGACTGGGAATAGAACCGGTAACCTTTCAGTATATAGGGTGATGTTCAATCAACTGAGCCACATTGGCCTGGGCCAGTGGTCAGCAAACCACGGCTCGCGAGCCACATGCCACTCGCAAGCTGCGTTTGCCGCTCTGTTGACTAATGAGTTTGCCGACCACTGACCTATCATATCAGAATATAAAAACGATGTCTCCCAGAGTCTGATCTCTTTTAATCATTTGTATCAGGTGAGCACAAAGATGCTCTAGACCAGTGGTTGGCAAACCGCGGCTCGTGAGCCGCATGTGGCTCGAGAGACGCGGTTTGCTGACCACTGGCCTGGGCCAACACTTCTTTTTATAACAAATCTTTTGTACTGTCACCTTTAATGTCCTAAAATTAAATTTACATACCATATAACCTCCCTACACATATAAGTTAAAAACAAATCAATGTAGTGCCCAAACTGTACTATAAAGAAGAAATGGAAGTAATCTATACTAATAAAGAGCTAATATGCTAATGGTCAGGACACCATAATGGGTAACGACCAGACCATTAGCATATTAGCTGGGGCATTGTTCCAGAGAAAAGGCAGAAGTGGGGAGGCGCCCAGAGGAGGTGGGACCATCCTGTGCCGGGGAGGGCAGGGGTGAGAGCCCATAGCACCCCCCTCACCAGTCCTTTGCCACCCACAGCTCGCATTCTGAGTGCCCCATGGCCCATCTGCCAGGGGAAGGAGCACAGCACAGCAGGCAGGAGGCTTCCACGCTCTCCTCAGGCGCCATGACAGGTTGGAGCTGCAGCATTGCTCCGGAGATGGGGTGGACGCAGGGAGGCACCCAGAGAAGGCAGGATCAGCCCGAGGCAACTCAAGCGATTGTGGGCAGGGCTTGAAGTGGCCAGAGGGTTTGGGGGCTGGGCCAGGCATGCTGGAGCTCTGCGTGGACAGGTTCGGGTGTCAAGGCAGGGCTGCAGGTGGGAGGGAGGCGTCACCTGATTTCACACACTGGGCTCCTAGTTTATAATAAAAGGTAATATATATTTCAATATATAAAGGATTAGTTATGACCACATGAAAAGATCCAATAAAGTAATCATAGACAAATGATTTTATATATAGAATAATTGCTGTGAATGAATGAGACCCAAATGTAGACCAATCAGGTTTGTTGTTCTATGACTTAAACGTGATTAGCAGCTTTGCCATTAGTGACATGATTTTCCAAAATGATGAATAACTCTCATTAAAGTCGAAAACAAAATAAAATACAATCGCTTCTCAATTTACACTGTGGTTACATTCTTGGGAAATTCTGTTTGTTAAAATCTTGCAAAAACACTTTCTATTCCAATGTAAAATGGAGTTCAATTCTTATCTCAGACAAGAAAACACATGAGCATCCAGAAGGATGTTTGAAGTCAGAACTTGGTGAAGAGGACTGTCCTCTGAGCTGTGAGATGACTAACACTCTCATCCTCTTCCACTGAATGCCTCCATCATTTGTGGGGACAAGCAAAATGCTCCCACAGATTTCCAAAGTTCCTCTTAGGTGGCAGAACTGCCCCCATGCGAGGCAGGCAACAGGAGCCTTTCCCTTTAGCACTTACACATTCCATGCTTTTCCTTTATAATGGTTCATCCATATGTAAATATTCAATCAATGCCTGCTGCCTTCATAGACTCAGAGCACAGGAAAACAAAATGCCTGAATTTTTCTCATCATTGTGTTCCAACTGCTTTGCATGGCAACAGTGCAATAGGCACGCAATGGATTTTGCTGAATGAATAATTGAACGTGATCTCTCCAGTGCTGGATGCTGGAAGAGCAGACAGCTCCATGCCTGGCTGTGCACTTGTACCAGAAAAGGCATGAACAAGGAATCAGGACAGCCAATGGGAATTTTGATTGCCCTGATTGAGTTCATATGTACCTTTACTGTTTTTTTTTAGTTCACAATTCTATAGACTAGGTGGCTTATAAACAGTGCAAATTCATTTTTCACAGTTCTAGGGGATGGACATCCAAGATCAGGATGCCCGCATGGTGAGGGCTTTTCTGGTTATAGGCAACCACGTTTTCATTGTATCCTCACATGACAGAAAAGAGGGGAAGGAAGTTCAGTCCCATTCATGAGACTGCACTCTCATGACCTCATCCAATCCCAACCACCTACTAAAGGCCTCACCTCCTGATACCATCACATTGGGAAGAATTTCAACATATGAATTTGGAGGGGACACAAACATCCAGTCCATAAAATCTATTAAATTTTTTTATTTAATAAATCTTTATTCAGATTATTACAGTTGTTTCTCCTTCCCCGCCCCCATAGCTCCCCTCCACCCGGTTCCCACCCCACCTTCTGCCCTTACTTCCCCCGCACTGTCCTCATCGACAGGTGTACGATTTTTGTCCAGTCTCTTCCTGCACTCCCCATACCCCTTTCCCCCTGAGAATTATCAGTCAACTACCTTTCTATGCTCCTGATTCTATTATATTCACCAGTATATTCTGTTCCTTAGGTTTTTAATTCACTTGATTTTTACGTTCACTTATTGATAGATATGTATTTGTTGTTCATAATTTTTATCTTTTTTCTTCTTCTTCCTCTTCTTAAAGAATACCTTTCAGCATTTCATATAATACTAGTTTGGTGGTGATGAACTCCTTTAGCTTTTTCTTATCTGTGAAGCTCTTTATCTGACCTTCAATTCTGAATAATAGCTTTGCTGGGTAGAGTAATCTTGGTTGTAGGTTCTTGCTATTCATCACTTTGAAAATTTCTTGCCACTCCCTTCTGGCCTGCATAGTTTCTGTTGAGAAATCAGGGGACAGTCGTATGGGTGCTCCCTTGAAGGTAACTAACTGTTTTTCTCTTGCTGCTCCTAATAATCTCTCTTTGTCTTTTGCTCTTGGCATTTTAATTATGATGTGTCTTGGTGTGGTCCTCCTTGGATTCCTTTTGTTTGGGGTTCTGTGCACTTTCTGGACTCGTAAGTCTATTTCTTTCACCAGGTGGAGGAAGTTTTCAGTCATTATTTCTGCAAATAGGTTTTCAGTACCTTGTTCTCTCTCTTCTTCTGGCACCCCTATAATTCTGATGTTGGTACGCTTGAAGTTGTCCCAGAGGCTTCTTACACTATCTTCAAATTTTTGGATTCATTTCTCTTATTGCTTTTCCAGTTGAGTGTTTTTTGCTTCTTTGTATTTCAAATCTTTGACTGGATTCTTGCGTTCCTCTAGTCTGCTGTTGGGTCTCTGTATAATATTTTTTATTTCAGTCAGTGTATGTTTAATTTCAGTCGGTCCTTTTTCATATCTTCAAGGGTCTCGTTATATTTATTGGCCTTTTCTAGGATATTCTTGAAAAACCTTATAATCATGGTTTTGAATTCTATATCCAGTCATTGGTTTTCCTCCATTTGTTTCATTTGTGATCTGTTTCTTTGTAACCACATTTTCGCTGCTTCCCTGTGTTGGTAGAGTAGCTTTGTGTGCTAGGTTTCCTATATGGCCCAGTGGGTCGGCCTCCCAGTTACCTGAGGTGGACACTCTTGGTGCATCCCTTTGTGGACTGTGTGTACAGCCTTGTTGTAGTTAAGTCTTGATTGTTGTTGGTATCACTGGGAGAAATTGACCTCCAGGCCAGTTGGCTGTGAGGATCAGCTGTGTCTATGCTGGGAGAAGTTTGGTGCTGGAGACAGCCTTATAGGATTAGACTTGCCAAATTGCAAAAGCTTCTGTGCTCAACTTGGATGTGGTGGAGTCTCAGGGCGGAGCAGACAGTCTTGGCTTCCCATCAGCCCTGCCCTTGCACGCACATGCGCGCCTCCAGATCTCTGGCTTCCCCGCCTCCCAAGCCTGCGCCTGAGAGTCCAGATTCCCCCCGCAAGAGCATGGGTCCCCAGGGGCTCGCCTGGAACTGGGGTTCAGTGCAGTCAGAACTGGGGTTCAGTGCATTCAGGAGCTTCCAACTCCCTTCTGCTAGGGAAAGCCTATGGCAACCTCCGTAGTCTTTGTGTGCACTGGCGCGCGCACGGCCCCAGTTCCCTGCCAACCATGGCTCTCCTGGATCTCCGAGTCTCCGAGTGCCTTTCTCTCTACCTGACAGTCCAGACTCCCCCTGTATGAGCCTGGGTCCATGGGGTTTCGCCCAGAACTGGGGTTCAGTCCAGTCGGAACTGGGGTTCAGTGCAGTCGGGTGCCTCCTACCCCCTGCCACCAGAGAAAGTCAGCCAGGCTCTCAGCCGTGCTTCCTCTCACAAAGACCCTTTGCCATACCTCAACCCTTTGCCATTCCTCCAGTTCTCTTTCCTTCTAGTTGTAGAATTTCCACTCACCCAGCTTTCCTGTGGTTCTGGATGGTGTCCATTCTGTCTTTAAGTTATAGTCTTGAAATTGTTGTGCGAGGCAGTGGTTTAGGTGCTTACCTATGCCACCATCTTGGTTTTTCCAAAATCTATTAAATTTAATACATTTTCTTTTTTTTTTCTTAAGAACTATCAAGTTAAGTTTGTACTTTAATTTAAAGCAATGCCAAAGTAGGAGCTAAACCACACAGTTTGGAATTACCGAGAGGAAGAAACCAAGATGGCGGCATAGGTAAACACCTAAACTGCTGCCTCGCACAACAATTTCAAAACTACAACTAAAAGACAAAACGGATATCATTCAGAACCACAGGAAGGCTGGCTGAGTGGAAATTCTACAACTAGAAGGAAAGAGAAAAGCACACTGAGACTCACAAGAGTTGCGGTACACAACCCACAAGAAGTACAGAGGAGCTGGCAACTGAGTACACAGCTGGCTTTCTCAATCGGGAGGGAGACACAAGCCCCTGACTGCTCTGAACTTCAGTTCCGGGCAAGACTCTGGGGACCCAGACTCATAGGGGGAGAAACTGGACTGTCTGGCAGCAGGTGAAACTCGAGGACACTTTCTCTCAGAGGTGCTTGCAGCGATTACCACAGGACATTGAGACCCAGGGGCCTCTTAGGGCAGGGCTGATGGTAAGCCATTGCTGTCTGCTCTGCCCAGAGATCCCACCCCACAAAGCCATTGCTGATTACTCCGCCCTTAGACCCCGCCCCATCCAAGCTGAGCGCAGAGGCTTTTGCATATGAATGGTCTGGTCCTTTGAATTCTAAACTTATCTAACAAACTGCAGCTGAGTCAGTGAGACCCAGAACATCCAAAAGAAGGCCCAAGGCCCCACAGCACCTTGCATTGCTTCACAGCTGGGCCTCATCTGGGCACTTCCAAAACCCAAACAAAGAAAAGGAATCTGCAGATCTCTCTGTAGCTCCTGCTGGGTGGCATCAGGCAGAGGCTAAATTAGCACCTCCTTAGAGATCCAAGAGCCAGTGTACCCAGGGGTCAGAGTAGGACCATCCAGATTACAACTCCTCAGATCCATAAGGGACACACTCAGGGGGCAGACTCAGTGAGCACCACAACCCCACTGAAGCAAGTCTTGTCTCATAAGGGTGTCTCCAGCACAGAAGTTCTCCCATCATAGACACAGCTGATCCTCACAGCCAATTGGCCTGGAGGTCAATTCCTCCCAGTGATATCAACAACAATCAAGGCTTAACTACAACATGACTGTGCACACAGCCCACAAAGGGGTGCACCAAGAGTGTCCACCTCAGGTAACTGGGAGGCTGAGCCACTGGGCCCTATAGAACACCTAGCACACAAAGCCACTCTGTCAACTCAGGGAAGCAGCGAAATGCGGAGACAAAGAAACAGATCACAAATGAAAGAAATGGAGGAAATCAAATGACTGGATATAGAGTTCAAAACCATGGTTATAAGGTTTTTCAAGAATTTTCTAGAAAAGGCCAATAAATTTAGTGAAACCCTCAAGGATATGAAAAAGGACCAACTAGAAATTAAGCATGCACTGACTGAAATAAAAAATAATATACACAGATCCAACAGCAGACTAGAGGATCGCAAGAATCAAGTCAAAGAATTGAAATACAAAGAAGCAAAAAACACCCAACCAGAAAATCAAAAAGAAAAAAAAATTCAGAAATATGAAGGTAGTGTAAGGATCCTCTGGGACAGCTCCAAGCATACCAATATCCGAATTATGGGGGTGCCAGAAGAAGAGACAGAGCAAGATACTGAAAACCTATTTGAAGAAATGATGACTGAAAACTTCCTCCACCTGGTGAAAGAAGTAGACTTACAAGTCCAGGAAGCGCACAGAACCCCAAACAAAAGGAACCCAAAGAGGACCACACCAAGTCACATCATAATTAAAATGCCAAGAGCAAAAGACAAAGAGAAAACATTAAAAGTAGCAAGAGAAAAACAGTTAATTACCTACAAGGAGCACCCATACAATTGTCAGCTGATTTCTCAACAGAAACTATGCAGGCCAGATGGGAGTGGCAAGAAATATTCAAAGTGATGAATAGCAAGAACCTACAACCAAGATGACTCTACCCAGCAAAGCATCATTCAGAATTGAAGATCAGATAAACAGCTTCACAGACAAGAAAAAGCTAAAGGAGTTCATCACCACCAAACCAGTATTATATGAAATGCTGAAAGGTATTCTTTAAGAAGGGGAAGAAGAAGAAAAAGGTAAAGATAAAAATTATGAACAACAAATACATATCTATCAACAAGTGAACGTAAAAATCAAGTGAATTAAAAACCTAAGGAACAGAATAAACTGGTGAATATACTAGAATCAGAAGCATAGAATGGGAGTGGATTGATAATTCTCAGGGGGAAAGGGGTGTGGAGGGGTACGGGAAGAGACTGGACAAAAATCATACACCTATGGATGAGGACAGTGGGAGGGAGGTAAGGGCAGAGGGTGGGGTGGGAACTGGGTGGAGGGGAGCTATGGAGGGAAAAAGGAGAAACAATTGTAATAATCTGAACAATAAAGACTCATTAAATTTTAAAAAAAGAGCTTTCAATTCAATTTACTGCCTTCAGGTTATTCGCTAGCAATACAAGTCTCCAGGGCCATTAGGCACCTAGAAATATATTCAGTTCACTATTGCTTTATTTCACGTGTGATTATTAAGACCAGAAAGAGTGACTGGTTTACTCCAAGTTACAAACCCATTGAAAACTAGCCAAAACCCTGCTGGATTTGTTAAAATAAGGAGAGAGCTTATTTTAACACAAGTCACTTATGAGAATAAATACATTTTGATGTCAGATCTTACGAGCTTCCTCATTATAAATGATATATATTTAAGTCTCTCCTCCCAACACACTTCTTGTGATTTATAAGGATATATTTGTTAAACCATATAAATTTCCCCCAATCTATTGACAATTTTAGCATCAGGTAATGGGGTCCAAAGGGCAAACGAGCAAGGCTGAAGCAATAACATAAACTTCCAGAAGGAATGGCTCTAGGTAAAAAGATAATTTTATGGTTATAAAATTTTCATGATAGTACAGTATGTTTCAAAATTATTTTAATGTGGATAATAAACTATTTAAATGAAAACAAGACTATTAAAATGTCAAAAAGATGAGTTGCATGCTTCTGTCATGAATAATATTTGCATGTGTATAATGAATTAATTAACAATTAAGAATAGTAACAACTAGCTGAAACCGGTTTGGCTCAGTGGCTAGAGCATCGACCTGCAGACTGAAGGGTCCCGGATTCAATTCCGGTCAAGGGCATGTACCTGGGTTGCGGGCACATCCCCAGTGGGGGGTGTGCAAGAGGCAGCTGATCGATGTTTCTCTCTCATTGATGTTTCTATCTCTCTATCCCTCTTCCTTCCTCTCTGTAAAAAATCAATAAAATATATTTTTTTAAAAAAAGAATAGTAACAACTATATCAGGAAGGATTAAGGGGTGATCCTATTTAATAGAGGGAAATATGCCTATCAATATAGGAAGTTGAATATGTAAAACTTTAGACAATAAAAAATAAAGAAAAAATTTAAAAAGCCAAAAAATTTTTAAAGTATAGCAATAAGCAAGTTACTGAGAAATACCATATATGCCAGAAGAATGCCTAGAAAGTTAAAAGAACGTGCCATCAGATTAACACTAGAGTGGGAGACTTATTTTTCATTGTAAATGTCACAGCATTTCTTCTTATATGAAACTATTGCCTTGATAACTTTTTAGCACTTAAGCTTTTGAGAAGGTCTATAAACAAAGACTAATAGCTATATGAACATTTAAATAACATATTTATCCCATTCTGAATCCTGATAAAAATAGTGTGATTTGCCCAGCCAGTGTTGCTCAGTAGTTGAGCACTGGCCCATGCACCAAGAATTCACAAGTTTGATTCCCAGTTAGAGCATATGCTCATATTTCAAGCTGGATTCCCAGATCCCTAGTAGGGGCCATGCAGAAGGCAGCCAATCAATTTGATGCTTCTCTCTCATCAATGTTTCTATGTCTCTTTTCCTCTCCTTTCTTTTCTAAAATAAATACAAACATGTTTTTAAAAACAGTGTGATTTAATATATTGTTTCAGTCACAAAAATCCAAATTCTAAAGACCTTCAGTACTCTGCAGAACTTGATCAATGATGGTTGTGTTGTCTCAGAAATTGGTTTAAGGTAGACTGTGAACTAAAAACATTAAACCCACTGCCATAATGGCTTAATGGCAAACTACAACATTCCTGATACTTCTTGGCCAAAACTTGCTTTATGAACTGAAAACAGTGAGCTAAGTCTAAGGTTTTACCCATAATTCTCTTTGTGTGTATTTGTGTGTAAATCAATCATCTTTTTTTAATCATTTTTTATTTTTCAATTACAGTTGACATAATATTATATTAGTTTCAGGTGTACAACCCAGCAATTAGACATTATATAAATTACTAAGTTATCATCCTGATAAATTTTGTATTCATCTGACACCACACATAGCTATTAGACTATAATTTACTATATTCCCTATTCTGTACTTTATGCCCCATGATTATTCAGTAACAACCAATTTGTAGCTCTTAATCCTTCCACCTTTTCCACCCAACCCTCCTCCCATCTGTCAGATGTCAAAATGTTCTCTGTATCTATGAGTCTGTTTCTGTTCTGCTTGTTCATTTATTTTATTTTTTAGATACAATTATTGATAGATATGTATTCATTGCCATCTTATTGTTCATATTTATTCTGCTGCTGCTTCTGCTTCCTCTTCTTCAAGAAGACCCTTTAACATTTCATGTAATACTGGTTTGGTAGTAATGAAATTCTTTAGTTTTTTCTTGTCTGGGAAGCTCTTTATCTGTCCTTCCATTTTAAATTATAGCTTTGCTGGGTAGAGTAACCTTGGTTGTAGGTCCTTGCTTTCATCACTTGGAATATTTCTTGCCATTCACTACTGGCCTGAAAAGTTTCTATTGAGAAATCAGCTAACAGTCTTATGGGAGCTCCCTTATAGGTAACTAACGGATCTTCTCTTGCTACTTTTAAGTTTCTCTTTGTCTTTAACCTTTTGTATTTTAATTATAATGAGTCTTGGTGTGCTTCTTTGGGTACTTCTTGTTTGGGACTCTGTACTTCCTAGACTTGCATGTCTACTTCCTTCACCAGGTTAGGGAAGTTTTCCATCATTATTTTTTCAAATATGTTTTCAATTTCTTGCCCTCTCTCTTCTTCCACATCCCCATGATGCAAATGTTGGTATGCTTGAAGTTGTTCCAGAAGCTCCTTACACTGTCTTCATATTTTTGGATCCTTTTTTTCTTTTTGCTGTTCTAATTGGGTGTTTTCTGCTTCCTTATATTTCAAATTACTGATCTGATTCTTGGCTTCATCTACTCTATTGTTGATGCCCTCGAAATTATTCTTCATTTCAATCAGTGTATCCTTCATTTCTGACTGGTTCTTTTTAATGGTTTCTATGTCTTCATGCTATTGAAGTTCTCATGAAGTTTCTTGAAGTTCTCACTAAGTTCCTTGAACAACCTTATAGCCCGTGTTTTGAACTCTGTATGTGGTAGCTTGGTTGCCTCTATTTCATTTATTCTGGAGATTTTTCTTGTTGTTGTTGTTGTTTTTTTTTCATATGGGACCTGCTTCTTTATCTCTGCATTTTGGCTGCTTCCCTATGTTTCTTTCTATGTATTAGGTAGAGCTGCTATGTCTCCCAGACTTGGTAGAGTGGTCTTGTGTAGTAGGTGTTCCATAGGGCCCAGTGGCTCAGCCTTCCCAGCCACCTGAGCTAGGTGCTCCAGGGGCAACCCTGTGTGAGCTATGTGGACTGTCCTGCTGTAGTTGACCCTTGATTGTTGTTGGTGTCCCTGGGAGAGATTGACCCCCAGGCAGGCCAATTGGCTGTAAGGACCAATTGTAACTACAACAGAGGAGCTGCTGTGCAGTAGTCAACCCTATGGAACAGGACTTGCATCAATGGGGCTTTGATGCCCATCAAGTCTGACCCTTGAGTGTGTCACTCATGGAGGTGGTAGATTTGTAATATGGCATGACTCTGAACCTGGGACACTATCTCTGGGGCCTCCTAAGGAGTTTAAGTGGGTGCCCCCCCTTGTACCCTGCCTGGGGCCACCCGCCACAAGCTACATAGTGATCTGCAGATGGCTGCTAGTTATGCCAGACTTGGAGATTCCCAGGAGAGGCCAAGCTGTGAACCAAGGCTGACTGCCACTAGTGCTGGACCTGAAGCTACTTAGCAAGAGGTATGGAATACATAGAGCCCAGGTGATGCTTGTTTGAGAGATTTTAGGAAAGTTTGAAGCATGAGGAAAGAGAGGCCATTTGTATGAAAAAGTCACTGGAAATTGCTTAGGTGGTCCCATAAGTTGGGTAAAGCAGGGTCTTAGGGTACCACCATGGTGTGATGAACACTGAGAGGCAGGTTGATGGAGACTCAGATATGGCACCCACCTGCCAGCTCTGTGCTGGGTGGGGGCCTCAAAAAGGAACAATGGTCTCTGTCTGAGACCAATTGCCTGGCTTTTGTCTGGCTGAAAGCTGCCCCTCAACTCTGATCCTGATGCCAGACAATTCAGTTCCTCCCCATATGTCTCTGGTTCCTTTTAAGCTGCTATCCAGCACTAAAGCTCAGAGGGAGAGAGTCCAAGTAAGTCCATGTGCAAGCCTTTTACGAGGAATGCCCAGGACTCCAGCAGCCCTTATCTCCCTCAGTCTCAATCCCTGTTGATTTTTATAGCCAGAAGTTATGGGTACTTTTCTTCCTGGCTCTGGAACCTTGGGCTGGGAGGCCTGGTGTGGTGCTGGGACTGCTTGTTCCTCAGGGGGGATCTCTGCAACTGAGATATCCCTCCCTATTTTGTTGTTGTTGTTAATCCTCACCCAAGAATATTTTTCCCATTGATTTTTAGAGAGTGGAATGAAGGGGGAGAGAGAAACATCAATGTGAGAGAGACACATCAATTGGTTGCCTTCCTCATGCACCCTGACCAAGGCTGGGAATTGAGTCTGCAACTGAGGTATCTGCCCTTGACTGGAATCGAACCCATGACCCTTCAGTCCATGAGCCAACACTCCAACCACTGAGAAAAACTGGTTAAGGCTTCCTTCCTATTTTAAACAACTTGGGTGCGGACCAGCCGTGTCTCTGCCCCTCTTACCAGTCTCTATGTGGCTTCTTCTTTATATCCTTAGTTGTGGAGCTTTCATTCAGCTAGATTCCAAGAGGTTTTGAATGATGGTTGTTCTGTAATTTAGTTGTAATTTTTATGTGGTTGTGGAAGGATTCAAGTACTGCATTTACCTACACTACCATTTTGACAGAAAACCTTCATCATGACTTCTTTAAACATTTTTTTAGCTGAATAGGAATAAAGAATTGATGTTCACTCAATTGAAGGAAAAGAGATTGTATTATTTTTATTGAGAACCCTCCTGTTAAAGAAAAAAAGAATAGTTATTATAGAAAAGCTTTGTATCCCAGGGGAAAATGTCATTTTAAAGATTATGAGCCTGCTATCTATAAGTTATGAGCTAGAGGCAGTGACTGAAGTTTTGATTAATCTGCTCATTACTCGGTTGACCCTACTTGCTAGCCTTGACAGCATGCAGAAAGATCTGCAGTGCTAATGCTACTTCAAGTAGAAAATATGGAAGTGGATTCTCAACAAGACTCTTTGAAGTGTTCCAAGTATATGAGAAGGGCTGTGCAGAGGTGATGTGACAAAACAGGTTCTTGGTGCTTTATGGTTTAAATTCTGTGTTTCTAAGTGTCTTTTTTTTTAATAAATCTTTATTGTTCAGATTATTACAGGTGTTCCTCTTTTTTTTTCCCCCATAGCTCCCCTCCACCAGATTCCCCACCCCACCCCATGCCCTTACCCCCCACCACTGTCTTCATCCATAGGAGTAAGATTTTTGTCCAATCTCATCCCGCACCACTCACACCTGCTTCCCCTGAGAGTCGTCAGTCCACTCCCTTTCTATGTCCCTGATTCTATTATTTCACCAGCCCATTCTGTTCTTCAGATTTTTATTCACTTGATTTTTAGATTCACTTGTTGGTAGGTATGTATTTGATGTCATTTTGTTGTTCATAATTTTTATCTTTACCTTTTTCTTCTTCTTCCTCTTCTTAAAGAATACCCTTCAGCATTTCATGTAATCCTGGTTTGGTGGCGATGAACTCCTTTAGCTTTTTCTTGTCTGTGAAGCTCTTTATCTGACCTTCAACTCTGAATGATAGCTTTGCTGGGTAGAGTAATCTTGGTTGTATGCACTTGCTGTTCATCACTTTGAATATTTCTTGCCACTCCCTTCTGGCCTGCATAGTTTCTGCTGACAAATCAGCTGACAGTCGTATGGGTACTCCCTTGTAGGTAACTAATCGTTTTTCTCTTGCTGCTTTCAAGATTCTCTCTTTGTCTTTTGCCCTTGGCATTTTAATTATGATGTGTCTTGGTGTGGTCCTCTTTGGATTCCTTTTGTTTGGGGTTCTGTGCGCTTCCTGGACTTGTAAGTCTATTTCTTTCACCAGGTAGGGAAAGTTTTCTGTCATTATTTCTTCTAATAGGTTTTCAGTATTTTGCTCTCTCTCTTCTTCTGGCACCCCAAAAATTTGGATGTTGGTACGCTTCAAGTTGTCCCAGAGGCTCCTTACACTATCTTCACATTTTTGGATTCTTTTTTCTTTTTGTTTTTCTGGTTGGGTGTTTTTTGTTTCCTCATATTTCAGATCTTTGGTTTGATTCTTGGGGTATGTTGATCTACAGTTGAGTTTCTGTATATTCTTTATTTCAGACAGTGTATGCTTCATTTCTGACTGGTCCTTTTCCATTTTTTTGGCATTCTCATTAAGCTCCTTGAAGGTCTCACTAAGCTCCTCAGAAGTGTCATCACGTTTCTTGGCGGTTTTTAGAAGATTCTTGAGTAACCTTATAAATGTGGTTCTGAACTCTATGTCGTTCAGTAGTTTGCTTTCCTCCGTTTCTTTCATTTGTGATATGTTTCTTTGTTTCCGCATTTTGGCTGCTTCCCTGTGTTGATGGAGTGGCTTTGTGTGGTAGGTGACCTATAGGGGGCAGTAGCTCAGCCTTCCCAATCACCTGATGTGGACGCTCTTGGTACACCCCTTTGTGGGCTGAGTGCAAAGTCTTGGTGTAGTTAAGCTTTAATTGCTGTTGGTACACTGGGAGGAATTGACCTCCAGGCCAATCGGCTGTGAGGACTTGCTGTGTCTATAAGAACTGCTGTGCTGGAGACATGCTTATGGTGCAGGACTTGTTTCAGTGGGGCTTTGGTGCTCGCTGAGTCTGCCTCTTGGATGTGTCACTTATGGATGTGAGGAGTTGAAATCTGGTTTCTCACACTGACCACTAGGTATACTGGCTTCTGGATCTCCAATGGGGTGCAGGTCAGCTATTGTCTGAGTCCACCCAGCAGGAGCTACAGTGAGAGCTACAGTTTTCTCCTCTTTGCTTGGGGTTTGGAGGTTTTGGAGCTGTCTGATCCGGGCTGCAAGTTTGTTAGGTTAAGCTGCTATCGATAGGGCAGTCCACTCATATGCAAAAGCCACTGCTTGGAGCTTGGGTGGGTTTGTAGGTTGTGTGGGGCAGGGTCTCAGGGCGTCACTAGGGTAGGGCGTGGCAAACAGCAATGGCTGCTAGTTAGCCAGCTCTGTGTCTCCAACTGAGTCCCGTCCGGTGCCCCAGCGCAGATAAACAATTATTCCTGTGCACAGCTCTGCAAGCAGGCCCCCCTCACTTTCCGACCCAGTAGCAGACAATCCAGCTTCTCCCCGTAGGAGTTTGGGTCCCCCGCGTCTCCCCAGAAACTGGATTTCAGAGTAATCGGGGGCTTGTCTCCCTTTGGGTTGAAAAAAGCACGCCTGCCACCAGCCCAGATCCCGCGCCTCCATACCTCAGCTTTTCAGCGCTCGTGCACGTCTCAGTGCTCTTTTCTCTTTCCTTCTAGTTGTAGAACTTCCACTCAGCCAGCTTTCCTGTGGTTCTGGGTGATAGATGTTTTATCTTTTAGTTGCAGTTTAAATTGTTGTGCGAGGCAGCAGTTTAGGTGTTTACCTACGCCACCATCTTGGATTCTCTCCCCATTGGTTCTCTAAATGTCTTCATTCTTCCCCTGCCCTTTGGAGAATTTCAAGCCAATGGTTCTGTGCTCTGGGATGCACTATGTGGCTCATATGTATGTACAAGGATTAAAGAAGGACTGAGAGCATGTCCGTTCATTCAGCATGTCCCATTGAGTATTGACCATGTGCCAGGCACCACACCACACTGCTTGCTGTAAGACTATTATAATAACATAGATTCTCTTGGCACCAAGACCTCTGAGCCTAATGAGCATATTTTGTATGAGCTCTCTGGCTGGCTACTTTCACCCTTCATAAGACTTTCTTTGCAGACACAAAATAGCCTGCCAAAGGAACATCTTATTGGCATTAGCCAATTTTTATCAAGTTTTTCCTTTGTGACAGGATTGTTCTAAGCATTTTATATATGTTTATTCATTTTCTCCTTGATAACCCCACAAGGTAGTTACTAATATCACCCCCATTTTACAGATAAGGAAACAAAGCACAAAAATTTAAGTGACTGGCCCTAACCGGTTTGGCTCAGTGGATAGAGCGTCGGCCTGCAGACTAAAGGGTCCCAGGTTTTATTCCGGTCAAGGGCATGTACCTTGGTTGTGGGCACATAACCAGTGTGGAGTGTGCAGGAGGCAGCTGATCGATGTTTCTCTCTCATCGATGTTTCTAACTCTCTATCCCTCTCCCTTCCTCTCTGTAAAAACTCAATAAAATATATTTTTTTAAAAAATTTAAGTGACTGGACTCCAAGACTTTGTAGGTATTAGGAACGTCAGTTGTTCATATCTCTCATCCAGACATTAGCCAAACCAAGTAAAAGGCAGAGGAGAATAAAAAGGCATTCTTGTTTCATAGTTGCAAAAGAGAATTCCCCAAGATAAAGAGAAGAAACACCATCCCTTCAGCTACCTAGATATGCACTGAGCTAACAAGCCATGTTCAGAGTCAGGCCTTCCTTCGTCTACACCTGTACTCTTACTCCAGCAAGTCTTATGCTTGTGAATTCATAAACAGCTACTTACAAAACAAGTTCATGATAATGAAGCACTAAGTTAAAGACGCATTATTATCAGGTTAAGCAGAGAGAAAACTTAAAGTGGAAAAGGAAAATAACTAACTGTGAACATTTGTGTGTGTGTCTGTGTGTGTGTTGTTGTTGTTTGTTTGTTTTTCATTTTCCCAGTACTTTTAGCTCCATTGTAATGCCTTGCCTAAGAAACTGGGAGGCAGATAAACCATTGCAGGAGAGGCCAACAAAATGTAGATGAGATTGATGTTGTAGACTAACTGGAGACTTCTCCTGCATGGCACATGAGGCATGAGTATGAAGGAAGACACAATGAGGTTGCCACCTGGGGTCACAGAGGACCACTGATGCCTATGGGAACTTCTGTGAATTGAGTTGCTTGTCCATGGAACCTGCTGGAGCCTCTACCTGTCCAGGTCTTCAGGCACAGAACTAAAATGAAGGATGGCAACTAGAAAAATAGTCACCTACTCGGCACCAATATGTGGTTGTTTGTTTAAGAAGAAAGCACTTCCAAACAACAAAGAAAAGGAGAACAAACTCACCATTGAAGAAATAAAGAAATTAAAAGGCTCTTTACATTTTCCCCTTTCCTCTTCTTACTGCAATGACCAAGGCACAGGGACAGGAAGAGGAATGAGGAAAAAAGCAAATGCCTCATTCCTCCGCTTGAATTCTATGCCTCCCCTGCTCTAAAGAAAACAGAAAGATTTGAATTGAAAGTGAGATTGACATGTTCAGTAAGCTAGGCTTTTTAATAACTAAAGATGACAGAGAGAAACCAAGATGGTGGCATAGGTAAACACCTGAACTGCTGCCTCGCACAACAATTTCAAAACTACAACTAAAAGACAAAACGGACATCATCCAGAACCACAGGTAGGCTAGCTGAGTGGAAATCCTACAACTAGAAGGAAAGAAAAGCACATTGATACTCACAGGAGCTGCAGAAGGCAGAGGTACCGAGGCATGTGCGCGGAGAGGGCTAGCAACTGAGTACGCGGCTGGCTTTTTCAATCAGGAGGGAAACAAAAGCTTCCAACGACTCTGAACTCCAGTTCTGGGCGAGATTCTGGGGACCCAGACTCATAGGGGGAGAAACTGGACTGTCTGGCAGCAGGTGAAACTCGAGGACACTTTCTCTCAGAGGTGCTTGCAGCGATTACCACAGGACATTGAGACCCAGGGGCCTCTTAGGGCAGGGCTGATGGTAAGCCATTGCTGTCTGCTCTGCCCAGAGATCCCACCCCACAAAGCCATTGCTGATTACTCCGCCCTTAGACCCCGCCCCATCCAAGCTGAGCGCAGAGGCTTTTGCATATGAATGGTCTGGTCCTTTGAATTCTAAACTTATCTAACAAACTGCAGCTGAGTCAGGAAGACCAGAACATCCAAAAGAAGGCCCAAAGCCCCACAGCACCTTGCATTGCTTCACAGCTGAGCCTCATCTGGGCACCTCCAAAACCCAAACAAAGAAGAGGAATCTGCAGATCTATCCATACCTCCTTCTGGGTGGTCTCAGGCAGAGGCTAAATTAGCACCTCCTTGGAGACCCAAGAGCCAGTGTACCCAGGGGTCAGAGTAGGACCATCCAGATTATAACTCCTCAGATCCATAAGGGATACACTCAGGGGGCAGACTCAGTGAGCACCAAAACCCCACTGAAGCAAGTCTTGTCTCATAGGGTGTCTCCAGCACAGAAGTTCTCCCATCATAGACACAGCTGATCCTCACAGCCAATTGGCCTGGAGGTCAATTCCTCCCAGTGATATCAACAACAATCAAGGCTTAACTACAACATGACTGTGCACACAGCCCACAAAGGGGTGCACCAAGATTGTCCACCTCAGGTAACTGAGGAGGCTGAGCCACTGGGTCCTATAGGACACCTAGCACACAAAGCTACTCTACCAACTCAGGGAAGCAGCGAAAATGCGGAGACAAAGAAACAGATCACAAACAAAAGAAATGGAGCACAGCAAACAACTGGATATAGAGTTCAAAACAACGGTTATAAGGTTTTTTCAAGAATTTTCTAGAAAAGGCTGATAAATTTAATGAGACTCTCGAGGATATGAAAAAGGACCAACTAGAAATTAAGCATAAACTGACTGAAATAAAAAATAATATACACAGATCCAACAGCAGACTAGAGGAACGCAAGAATCAAGTAAAAGATTTGAAATACGAAGAAGCAAAAACACCCAACCGGAAAAGCAAAAAGAAAAAAGAATCCAAAAATATGAAGATAGTGTAAGGAGCCTCTGGGACAACTTCAAGCATACCAACATCCGAATTATGGGTGTGCCAGAAGAAGAGAGAGAACAAGATACTGAAAATCTATTTGAAGAAATAATGACAGAAAACTTCCCCCACCTGGTGAAAGAAATAGACTTACAAGTCCAGGAAGTGTACAGAACCCCAAACAAAAGGAATCCAAAGAGGACTACACCAAGACACATCATAATTAAAGTGCCAAAACAAAAGACAAAGAGAAAATATTAAAAGCAGCAAGAGAAAAACAGTAAGTTACCTACAAGAGAGCACCCATACGACTGTCAGCAGATTTCTCAACAGAAACCATGCAGGCCAGATGGGAGTGGCAAGAAATATTCAAAGTGATGAATAGCAAGAACCTACAACCAAGATTACTCTACCCAGCAAAGCTATCATTCAGAATTGAAGGTCAGATAAAGAGCTTCACAGATAAGAAAAAGCTAAAGGAGTTCATCACCACCAAACCAGTATTATATGAAATGCTGAAAGGTATTCTTTAAGAAGAGGAAGAAGAAGAAAAAAGTAAAGATAAAAATTATGAACGACAAATACATATCTATCAACAAGTGAATCTAAAAATCAAGTGAATAAAACATCTGATTAACAGAATAAACTGGTGAATATAATAGAATCAGGGGCATAGAAAGGGAGTAGACTGAGAATTTGTTGGGGGGAAGGGGTGTGGGGGGTGCTGGAAGAGACTGGACAAAGGTCGTACACCTATGGATGAGGACAGTGGCAGGGGGAGGTAAGGGCAGAGGGTGGGGTGGGAACCGGGTGGAGAGGAGCTATGGGGGGAAAAGAGCAACAATTGTAATAATCTGAACAATAAAGATTTATTTTTAAAAATAACTAAAGATGACAGAAAATTATAAAATCAAACTGAAATATTATCAAGGCACTCCCACAACACAGCAGATACAGGAATTTAACAGTTCAGGATAAGAATTTAATTTTCAAACTACAATATTTGCCCCCAATAAGCCTAAGATCCCTCAATCAAACCGTTACAGGCGGACTTGGCATGTGAAGTGGGGGGATCATCAATTAATATGGAAATAATTTCAAGGTGTATCTTAAAATAGCCCAGTCTCCAAAAATGAGACACTTTTGTAATATCTTAGGATAAGCAATTCAAATTTGAGGCTAACTCAATGGCTATAAACATTTTAATACCATTAATGTATACTTTACATAAAACACAATTTGTTAATATGATTAATAAATACATGATGTAAAATATGTCCAGCATGTACCAGACAGAGATGAATAATTTATGCCAATGTGACAGATGAGATGGGCAATAAATACCATGATTTCAAAGAAAAATTATTATTATTTGGATTCGTGCCTGAATCCTGGCCAAGACTTGCCACGGAGCCATCATTGGTTTTTTTTTTTTTTTTTTTTTTTTTTTTTTTGGTATATCCCAGTTCAAATTTTTCATGAATAGTGGTTAAGAAGTAACACTTATGAACAAACAGACTACTATATTAAATTATCTAAAGGAAATGTACCTTCTTGTGTCTTTTGCCTTAAATAATATTTTAACCTGAGGTGCAGATTAAGGTGAGGCTCCATCCTCACAGGACAAAGCATGGAGATCCCATTACTATTGGACCTAATTCTACTTTCTTGATACTGAGGGCACTGGGCCTCTGTTTTAGTGGGATTGTTATCCTTGCCTAAAAACCAGACAGGTGACAGCTGTTTTGCTGCTTCCTGTGTGGAAACATAAGAACATATATTCAAAGTTTTCTGCGACCAGAAAGCCTGATGTTTATGCCAGAGGGCACCCAGCTGCATCCTCTGAGTGCCCCAGCCCAAACATGAAGGCCTTTGCAGTTCTCCCTGAGCTTCCACTCTAGGCTGCTGATACCCCAAGAATCCTCCAGCCCTGGCATTCCATGAATCCTCTGGACACCATACCTCTGCCTTTCCTACCCCAGATCAGGTCCTCAGGTCCCCTGTTTAGGAATTCAACTCAGACATTCTGGCAAATAGGATGAGTTAGTCTCTGCACATCTTTACATAAACCCAAACAAGGAAACCTCTGTAAGTCTGTAGCAGGTTGTTCTCTGTCATAGATGGAGAATCAAGCCCACTACTCAAATGTTTCATATTTTTAGTATAGTGCTCAGTTAAGGTATATGAAGTTACTTATTTTGGCTTTGGAAAACCATATATCTTTCTCTGTGTGCTAGACATGGATATACAGAATCCGTTTCCAGCATGGGGCTCCAATAATTATAACCCTAGACCCTGGGCTAACACATTCTCTTTCCTCTGATACGGAAAGGTGACTGACTTGGCCATATTCATTCTCCTTTCTCTGATACAGAAAGGTGACTGACTTGGCCATATTCATTCTCTTTCCTCTGATACAGAAAGGTGACTGACTTGGCCATATTCATTCTCTTTCCTCTGATACAGAAAGGTGACTGACTTGGCCATATTCCTCCCAATTAGTCACATCAGTGTGGTTATTATTTCAGCCCAAATTTCCTGTATAAAACATAGAAATTCTTTAATGAGAGGCTTGGATAGGTACTGTTTAATTAAACGTACTCAAGAGTGATTACATGAATAATGAGAGATCCATTTCCCTTGTCCCTCCTTTTCTCACCTTGAAATTCCAGTCCCCAGCTCAAGGGCTTCCCCACTTTTATTGGTTTTAACTGGCTGTCCCTAGTCCTATCTAACACTCCTTTAATTCTGCTCTATGTGCATAAATAATAATAAAAACTGCCGTTTAATAAAAGCTAAACGTTAAGCTAAATATACTTAACATATGTAAACTCATTGAATCTTCATACAGTTTCATGAGATGATGATGGTGATTAAATCCCTTCTATGAATAAAGAAATTGAGGCTAAAAAGGGGTAACTTTTTGCCCAAAATAATATAGCCATTAAAATGGCAGAGCTGGGATTCAAGCTTATATCCACCTTACTCATATTTAAGCCCTTAAACACCAAATTTAATTTTTCTCTTGGAGTCAAAACATTTAGCATTTTATAGTTTCCAAACTAAATGTATATATGTAAAGGGGATATATGTATGTAAAGGGCAAAAATGTATGTAATTTATACATATGTAAAAATTTATATATTATAATTTATGTATACTATATAACATATTATGTAAGCATATATATGTTACTATGTATTATATATATATATGATGCTGATCCACACCAAATTTGTTAGTCCCAAAAATCTCACTACCCCACTTTACCCTCAATGAATGCATCAATTCTGTAAGTGACAGCTCTTCTTCCTTTAATTCAATTAATCAGTAAACCTTATTTCTTTCCTCTCCCAAATACACCATGGATTCAATCTTTCCTTTTCATTCTTTCTGTCATTAGTTTATTTGTCATTAATTTATTGAAATCAATTTACTGAATTCCTACTATATGCTAGGCAGAATTCCGGAACCCAAGAATAACATTTCTGTTCTTGAGTAGTATACTAGAAAATAAAGATACTCAAGAAATACAGTACCGAGAATCCAAGATGGCGGCATAGGTAAACACCTAAACTGCTGCCTCCCACAACAATTTCAAAAATTCAACTAAAAGACAAAACGTCTATCACCCAGAACCACGGGAAAGCTGGCTGAGTGGAAGTTCTACAACTAGAAGGAAAGAGAAAAGAGCATCGAGAGGTGCACGAGCGCTGAAAAGCTGAGGTACGGAGGCACGTGATCCAGGCTGGCGGCGGGCGTTGCTTTTTTCAACCCAAAGGGAGACAAACCCTCGACTACTCTGAAATCCAGTTTCTGGGGAGACGCGGGGGACCCAAACTCCTACGGGGAGAAGCTGGACTGTCTGCCAGTGAGGGTGGCTTGCTTGCAGAGCTGCGTGCAGGAATAATTGTTTACGGCACTGGGGCACGGGACTCCGGGACGCCCTTGGGGACACAGAGCCGGCTAACTAGCAGCCATTGCTGTTTGCCACGCCCT
This sequence comes from Corynorhinus townsendii, assembly GCA_026230045.1. Taxonomy (NCBI): domain Eukaryota; kingdom Metazoa; phylum Chordata; class Mammalia; order Chiroptera; family Vespertilionidae; genus Corynorhinus; species Corynorhinus townsendii. The sequence continues at coordinate 85,188,904 of JAPDVU010000005.1, forward strand.
AACCTAGTGACACCCTGAGACCCCGCCCTGCACAACCTACAAACCCACCCAAGCTCCAAGCAGCAGCGTTAGCAGAAGAAAGCCCCGCCCTATTGCAGCTTAACTTAGCAAACTTGCAGCCTGGGTCAGACAGCTCCAAAACCTCCAAACCCCAAGCAAAGAGGAGAAAACTGTAGCTCTCACTGTAGCTCCTGCTGGATGGCCTCAGACAGTAGCTGACCTGCACCCCATTGGAGATCCAGAAGCCAGTGTACCTAGTGGTCAGAGTGAGACACCAGATTTCAACTCCTCACATCCATAAGTGACACATTCAAAGGCAGACTCAGTGAGCACCAAAGCCCCACTGAAACAAGTCCTGCCCCATAAGTGTGTCTTCAGCGCAGCAGTTCTTCCATTATAGACACAGTGAGTGCTCACAGCTAATTGGCCTGGAGGTCAATTCCTCCCAGTATACCAACAGCAATTAAGGCTTTAACTGCACCAAGTCTTTGCACTCAGCCCACAAAGGGGTGTACCAAGAGCGTCCACATCAGGTGATTGGGGAGGCTGAGCTACTGCCCCCTATAGGTCACCTACCACACAAAGCTACTCCATCAACACAGGGAAGCAGCCAAAATGAGGAGACAAAGAAACATGTCACGAATGAAAGAAACGGAGGAAAGCAAACTACTGGATGACATAGAGTTCAGAACCACATTTATAAGGTTACTCAAGAATCTTCTCAAAACCGCTGAGAAACTTGATGAGACCTTCAAGGAGCTTAATGAGAATGCCAAAAAAATGGAAAAGGACCAGTCAGAAATGAAGCATACACTGTCTGAAATAAAGAATATACAGAAACTCAACTGTAGATCAACGTACCCCAAGAATCAAACCAAAGATCTGAAATATGTGGAAACAAAAAACATCCAACCAGAAAAACAAAAAGAAAAAAGAATCCAAAAATATGAAGATAGTGTAAGGAGCCTCTGGGACAACTTTAAGCGAACCAACATCCGAATTTTTGGGGTGCCAGAAGAAGGGAGAGAACAAAATATTGAAAACCTATTAGAAGAAATAATGACAGAAAACTTTCCCTGCCTGGTGAAAGAAATAGATGTACAAGTCCAGGAAGCGCACAGAACCCCATACAAGAGGAATCCAAAGAGGACCACACCAAGACACATCATAATTAAAATGCCAAGGGCAAAAGACAAAGAGAGAATACTAAAAGCAGCAAGAGAAAAACAGTTAATTACCTACAAGGGAGTACCCATATGACTGTCAGCTGATTTCTCAACAGAAACTATGCAGGCCAGAAGGGAGTGGCAAGAAATATTCAAAGTGATGAACAGCAAGAACCTACAGCCAAGATTACTCTACCCAGCAAAGCTATCATTCAGAGTTGAAGGTCAGATAAAGAGCTTCACAGACAAGAAAAAGCTAAAGGAGTTCATCGCCACCAAACCAGGATTACATGAAATGCTGAAGGGTATTCTTTAAGGAGAGGAAGAAGAAGAAAAAGGTAAAGATAAAAATTATGAACAACAAAATGACATCAAATACATACCTACCAACAAGTGAATCTAAAAATCAAGTGAATAAAAAACCTGAAGAACAGAATGGACTGGTGAATATAATAGAATCAGGGACATAGAAAGGGAGTGAACTGACGATTCTCAGGGGAAGCAGGTGTGAGGGGTGTGGGAAGAGATTGGACAAAAATCTTACTCCTATGGGTGAAGACAGTGGCGGGGGTAAGGGCATGGGGTGGGGTGGGGAATCAGGTGGAGGGGAGCTATGGGGGAAAAAATAGAGGAACACCTGTAATAATCTGAACAATAATGATTTATTTTAAAAAATCTAAAAAAAATAATAATAATAATAATAATAAAATAAAATAATAAAAATAAAAAAAATAAAAAAGAAATATAGTACCATCCAGGATGGAAGGAGCATCAGTAGAAATCATACCCAACACACTAGAAGCCCTGAGGAGGAAGTGAGCAGACCACGGCGGGGGGGGGGGGGGGGGGGGCCAAGAGGGGTTAGGGAGCTTCCCAGAGTGGGCAGCATGGAAGCTGAGTCTTGAAGGATAAGGTGGACAAGACTGAGTGAAGGCAGTGAAGGAGGGAGGATGTGCCATGCATGAGAGACCACGTGGTGGCATGGAACAAGTACCATGAAATCATACCACTTTCTTCTTAGATTATTGAAGTAGCCACCAGCTGGTCTCAATTCTCCCCCTTATGCAAGTGCATGTGAGCACTGCTGATAAGTCCTTAAAAATTATCATAATATACAAAATGTAAACAACACAATGTGTATACAGTATAGACATATATATTTAAGCTGATATCTGTTTAAACTGAGCTATACTAGTATATGTGTATGCATGTGCAGCTGTGTGTGGGCCAGTTTATTATTATTTTAAAATATATTGTTACTGATTTCAGAGAGGAAGGGAGAGTTAGAAACATCAATGATGAGAGAGAATCACTGATGGCTGCCTCCTGCATGCCCCACACTGGGGATGAGGCCTGCAACCCAGGCATTAGCCCTAACTGGAATCGAACCATGACCTACTGGTTCATAGGTTGATGCTCAACCACTGAGTCACGCCGTGGGCCTGTTTAAATTTGTGACTCTTCTTTTAGTCTGCCTAACCATCAACTATCTAGGCACATCAGGATTTGTTTGTTTGTCTTGGTTTTCCAGCCCAGTTCAAGGTGACTTCTCAGTCAATTTATGCATATTCTGTTTAAACAGACCCCGAGTTTCTCCCTCTCCCTTCTTCCCTATGATCCTGTCTAATCCCCATCAGCTCTTTCCCTGACTCTAAATAAACTAATGCAGGTTTCATTGACCCTTCTCAGGAGATTGCTCAGCCCAAACTAGTTACTTCCAAAAGGAACTGAAGCAAATTTTCAAGAAAAATATCAACTTCAGTATGAACTATCCCAATTTTGTATTAGTGGTAACTATATATTTTAAACGCTCTATGAACCTCTCTGCGCCCCCCCCCCCAACACACACACACACACACACACACACACACACACACACACACACGATAAATAAAAGAAAATAAGAGATCTACTGGGTAGCCAAACTGCAACTTACGTTCTGGACTCCTACAGGGTCCATGGGTGACTGTTGGGGAATTATAAACCTGTTTTTCAAACTGCAGCTAACCCAGTAATGCTGCTGTGAAATTGAAGGCATAGTAATGTTACTTTTTAATGGCTCAGAATAGAGTGCTTTATGGTGGAATGAATGGAAAGAAAAATATGAGTGAAAATCAAGAGTAAGGGTGTTGCTTTGACAAATGTTATGTAACCATTTGCACCAAGTGACGTGGAAGGTGTATTTCTCACTAAGGAGCATGGAAAAACCTATGTGAAAGTTAGGTTTTGTCCGTCCCCGCCCTGCCAACTCTGGCACAATAGAAACCCGGCGCAGGAGCGGGCCTCCAACCCACCAGGGGGCGCTACACAGAATCTGGCCGCCAAGTGGAGCACGGCGCACGCGCCCGGAAGCATTTCCACCCGGGACACATTTTCGGTCCACAGGCCACTAACATATCCTGTGACGTATATCCTGTTGGCCGTGCGGCTTACACGCGTACGGAGAGATAGTAACGTCACCCCGGAGCGTTCAGAAGCCTGTGTGCGGCGCCGCTCGGAAGCGTTTCGGCAACATGGCTCACCTGCCGATGAAGCTCCTGCGCAGGAAGATCGAGAAGCGGAACCTCAAGTTGCGGCAGAGAAACCTAAAGCTGCAGGGTGAGATGCGCTAAGCCTCGCGGCGCCGCGCTGCTTGGAGCTCACGCGTGGCCGTGGCGCGCCTGGCGTGTCCCCGGGCCCCGGCGGGGCACGGGCAGCGTCCCTAGAGCACGTGTGCTTGTTGAGAGTGAAAAGGCAGCCTGGGGCGGCCCCGAGTGGGGTCCCGAGCCGTTGTCCATTAGCCCTTGGCCTCACATCTGCCCTGACACTCTGGCCATCGGTTTCTCCTTGCTGACTTAAAGCAGGAGGCCTCTTGGCTTTCCTTCCAGGCCTCCAGGAGTTCCTCCTGCTAAACCAGCTTTTTCCACTCCCACCCCCATCCTAACTCCCTCACTGCCTCCGGGCCCCACCTCGTCCCCACCTCACCCATTTCCGAGCAGACACGTGGAACTACCTCCATGCACCTTGCTTTTGCATCATCAGTTTAATGTCTGTATATCTTGAAAAGAAGCTCATTGTCCCCCTTGCCACAAGGCTTTCCTCTACCTCTCCTCCTGTAGCACTTCTGCATTTACAACTCTAAGTGTCAAATGCACAGCCTCTCCAGCCCGATGTTCCCATCACTTCCAACTCTAGTTTATAAATTCCTACGTATTTGCATCTTTCACAGAGATACATAAAAAGGTTTGACCTGAATGTCACCTTGCTTACCTACCTCATTTGCAGTCCTAACTTCTGATGGTGAGCCAGAGGTCTTAACGTTGTTTAAGCTTTTGGGGGCCTGTGTAATAAAATGTAAACCCGCAAAGGCAATTATTGAGGTACAATGTCTTATCCCAATTGGTTTTCAACTGAGATTAGTTGATTGGAAGAAATCCTGGAGGAGCAAGGTTTGTGGGTTTTTGAAGTTCCCTTATATTTCCAATTCTTAGACTAATACAGCATTACTAACTACTTTTCAGTAAAGGTATTGATTAAAATAAAAGATGATGTAAATTTTTTACACATAAACATGGAAACTTTTGTAAAGACATTTTCATCTATTTATATATAACTATTGGGACAAATGAGTGGTTTTATCAACAATGTCCAAGTCACTAACATCTAGGAAAGTTCAGGGTGAGTGTTTTGAAGTTGTATTTATATGAGAAGCAGTAGTTGCGTGAATAACATGTAAGTTGTTTTTAATATACCTGTTAGTCATATATTATTAATGTCTATATTAAAATGCATATTTTGTAACTACCATTGTCTCACCCCAGCTGTTTAAAAATTTAACCTCTTAAAGTTTTCTTATTCCAAACTTTTAACTCTTGACAGAGTTGGTTTTCTGAAATTAAGAAATGCAGCTTTCCTTTTTCCAGCATTTTTCCTTAAAAGGAATTTGTTTGCAACACCATAAAATTGCAAGTGTTTTAAAGAATATAGTTTATTGACTTTAGAAAGGGAGAAGAGAGAAATCTGTGTGAGAGCATAACATTGATCGGCTGCTGCCCCCAACCAGGCCTTGTGCCCTGACCTGAAATTGAACCAGCAACCTCTTGGTGTATGGGACTGAGCCACACTGGCCTGGGCGAAAGTGGTTTTAGTAATGTACTACAGATCCTCGAAAAATGTCATTCTGTTCAATATCATTCATTGTAACATTAATGAGATGCCATGGGACCTTATCATTGACATTAAGTGAGGACTTAACCATATATGAAAGGGAAGCAAAAGCTAAATCATTTCAGTTCTAGAAGCTGTGGAATTTCTCATTTGAGATTCCAGCTGTTTCTGAGTAAACTTCCCCTTCTTTGATACAGTGTGTTCTGTTTTAAACAGGGGCCTGGGATGTGAGCCTATCAGAAACTCAAGATGAAGATGTATCTCAAGAAACAGTAGCAAGTGGAAAATTTAAAAAATCCCTAAAACAGTCTGTGAATGTAGGCTTGTCAGAAGTCCCAAATGGAGATACATGTAAAGGAACAGTGGGAGGTGGAAACGTTAAAAAATCTCTAAAGCCGTCTATGAATAAGGGCCTGTCAGAAGCCCAAAATGGAGATATATCTAAAGAAACAGTGAAAAATGTAAAAGTTAAAAAATCTCCCAAGAAATCTACCATATTAACCAACGGGGAAGCCGCAGTGCAGTCTCCCAATTCAGAATCCAAGAAGAAGAAAAAGAAAAAGAGAAAAATGGTGGATGATGCTGGGCCTGGTAAGTTCTTCATTTTCTTTGATTTGAAGCCATTTAAACTGTTTTCCATTAGTTATCATTCTTCTTTCTTTATTATTGTGCCCACATGACATGCAAGAACCCCTGATACTAGTTTCCAGAAACTACCCTAGGAGCTCAAGGAAACATTGGGGGAAGGGCTTACATTTTAACTTCTCTCAAAATATTTGTCATGCCTTTACATTCCCTAACAACCTGGAGACCTCACTTAAAGAAGAATCTCCTTAGATGTCTAGACATTTGCTCCTCAGCTAGCTGATAAACAGAACATACCATGGCACATATTTTAGGGTTACCTGCTTGCAAATAGCTGTGGAACTACTGGTACTAAAATTTGGCAGGTAGTAGAATCTACTTTTCTGGCCTTTGCATGAATGATTCTTTTCACTTACCGCTTTTTTGCCCCATTCCTTTTCCTACCATAAATTCCTCCCTTCTGAAAAGAAGAGTTAGTGATAATTTGGATGTGCAAAGTGTACAAAATAGCAGGAAACTTCTGAATAAATGGAACATGAACTTACAAGTGAGTATAAGGACCAGGGTAGTGTTGTGTTGCGGGGAAGTGCCGTTTTCTTTTGGGAGATGATTGGATGTGAGTAAGCTCAGGTGAGAGGCGTTTCATCGAGATGTGAGCTAGCTGAGGTTTCAAGGGAGGATAGAAGTGCAGCTCTTCAGCCTTCTGCCTATCTGTGAGAAAAGCTTTACTGAAATGCTGCAGTATCCACTTGTTTACTTGGTCTTCGTGGTGACAGAGACCATGTGGCCTGCAAAATCTAAAATGTTTACTATCTGGCCCTTTAAGAAAAAGTTTTGCCAGCGCCTAGGTTAGAATTTACTGTTTGTCTTGTCTGAAATAAAGCTTTCATTTAGAAAGGAGCTTTGAACGTTTCTAAACGGCACAGCTGTCTTCATGCTGCCTACAGACTAGCACATTTGTAGGTTATGAGAGATTGCTTAAAAAGTGAAACCAGACAGAAAAAAGCATGAAGGTAAGACATTACAGTTTTTATTTAAAGTGACTGTAATTTGATTCTAAAATCATCTGCCTCTTTAGGATTATTTTTCTAAGTTGCCTAAGGAAGCGATTTATTTCTCTTCTCAAGCACTGAATTGCAGGGCTGGGGGTTTTAACTTGTTGGGTAAACTTTAAGAACTGTCATAAGGAAAACAAGTAATCAGTCATGAAGCCTGGCTGGTGATCATGGCTTTTGAACGTGTGGGTCCTGCAGAGTTGGCCATTTCCACAAAGTCTCAGGAAAAGGCCAGTTCTGGGCTACAAGAGTCCCGAGTTCTGGTTGGGGGCTTCTGCTCTAACTAGCATCATGAACCACTATAAATTGACAGAAGCCCAGCATGGTAGCTAACCACTTGACCCAGAGGAGTGGTCGGCAAACTCATTAGTCAACAGAGCCAAATATCAACAGTACAACTATTGAAATTTCTTTTGAGAGCCAAATTTTTTAAACTTAAACTTCTTCTAACACCACTTCTTCAAAATAGACTCGCCTAGGCTGTGGTATTTTGTGGAAGAGCCACACTCAAGGGGCCAAAGAGCCGCATGTGGCTCGCGAGCCGCAGTTTGCTGACCACTGACCCAGAGGAACATTGAAGAACATGGTGAAAGTGGAAGTAGAGAAGTGAAAGCCGGAGGCCTTCCTTTCGGCCCCTCACCACTTACGTTCAAGGACGGCCCGTGTCTGTCACCCAGCTGAGTGGGAAGTTGCCCTACTTTGTAGTCTTCTTCAGTGATATGAAGAGCCTTTGGTATTTCTGTTCATCATCAAACAAAATTAGCTTTTATAGAAAACTGAAAACACAGTAAAGTATATAGAACTTGGTGTAATTAGAATACTTACATTGTTTAGTTAACTTTGCAAAAGCTAATTACTGAAGATGGTATAATACATTAAGAATCCTAAAATAGAAAGTTTTGTTGGCATATCTGCACATCCCCCTAGGCTTTTAAATAAATATAACCAAATCTTTATGAAAGAGACATTCTTAGCAAATTAAAGGTAGAAATGTGTTAAGCTTTTGAAAATAGACCTTTTTGTGTCACACGTCTTTTATTTTGTGATCTTGTTTGGTATTTTTATTTGAAGAAAACAAATATGGGTTTTGTTCTTTAAAACCAAAGATACCAAAAAAGCAAAAACAGAAGACAAAGTGGAACCAGAGGAAGGTGCCCAGGCTCCTGAAGCAACCGAAAACAGTGTGGAGGAGCCAGGCGATGGAGAAGAGGAGAGCGAGGTGCCCAGCCTGCCCCTGGGACTGACGGGTAACCCTGCAAGTTCCCCAGATCTTTAAAATGACACCTCTCCGGATAATAGATTTGAAGGTTCAGTTGTTACTTGTACCTGGAGGAAGTAAATACTGACAAGAAATGGTTAATATCTTAAGTGCAGCTTTTATCTTCCATATTGTGCCTTAGTTTTTGTTCTTTAGTCTTTCCTTTATTTCTGACAGTATTTTAATAACGCACACCAGCAGCTTCTGGAGTCCTTTGTTCCTTTGGTTTATCAGTTTTTTAAAGCTCATTCCATGTTGTAGGGGAACATCATTGGCCCAGAAGTCTGGAGACCAGAGGTTTAATACTGGCTTAGTTAATAAGAAGGAATGGGGAGGAAGGAATTAACATCGAAGAACTTGTGTCAGGTTAACCCCCTTTGGCCCTTGTTTCTTTATCTATAAAGTCAAGAGTTTAGACTAGAATTAGTTGCTCCTAACCAGAAATGTCTAGGAGTCACTTGAGTTGTTTGGTTTGGATTTTCTGTTAAGATACTGAGGCCCCAGCCTCAGATCTGCCTGATCAGAATTGCAAAGATGGCAGCATTCTCATCCAGAGCAATTTTGTCTCCCAGGTGGGTTGACTAGTTCATCCTGGTTTGCCCAGAACATGACCAGTTTTAGCTTTGAAAGTCCAGCATCTCATAAACTTCCTTTATCCCAGGAAAATCATGAGGGTTGGCCTCCAACATTTTTGTTGTCAGAACTGGGGGCAGGCTACTGACATCCCCTAGGTAGAGGTCAAGGATCTGCAGAACATCCTGTGTATAAAGGACAGCCTCTCAACACAATTCTCCAGCCCAAGGTGTCAGTCATGCCAGGGTTGACAGTATCTGAGTTTAGCCAGGTTGTGTATGAGTAGGGGCTCCCGTGGTGGGGGGTCAAGGAGGCGAGGGCGTTGGTGCTCCCCTGCTGAAGAAGGCACACCCAATACGAGGTCCAGTCTAACAGTCCACCTGTATCTGACTCTGTTGTCTTTTGGGAGTAAGATTTACCACTCTCATTTTACTTCACTCTTGGCTTTTATTATCCTCAACTGGAGGCCTGGTGCACAAAATTTGTCCACGGGAGGAGCGGGGGTTGGGGGGGTGGTGTTCCCTCATCCCAGCCTGCAGTGTCACAAGCATTCTGTGCCCGGCCTGGCCAGAGGCCCTCCACAGCTGGACGAGGCAAGCATCCCCCCAGCCACTGAGTGCCCACTGCCCAGAAGCCCTCTGTGGCCACCAGGATGCTCATGCTGCCCACTGTCAGGGGCAGTCATGTGTGTGTGTCCCCCCCCCAGGACTGGGGGACTCCAGCAGGGCTGAGAGGACTGGGCACTACCATCTTTGTGACTGAGTGATGGTCAATTTGCAAATTCCCTCTTTATTAGATAGAATATTTTCACTTTTTATTTCAGATCTCTTAAACATTTTATTTCTCTGCACTCCTGTCCCCAACCCCACCCTTGATATTTTAATTTCCTGCAAATCACTTGGTTGTACTTCCTCTCTCTCCCTTATTATTTTGTAACATTAGGGGCTCTGGACATGGACTTTACGCAGCCATCAGCAGAGAAGATGTTTTAAAAGTGTAGGGTCTTTTTCTTAATATTACATGGGAATGGTTGTGATTTAGTCTTAGTGGAAGAAGCTCTAATAAGTTTGATTGCAACCCAGTAATGCTTTCAATCAGCAAAACTAATTTAGACAGTCTAGCTGAATTAGCCACTAAAAATGATAAATTTGCTAATGATAAACTGTCTTCCATTTAGGAGCTTTTGAGGATACTTCATTTGCTTCTCTCTCTAATCTTGTCAATGAGAACACTCTGCGGGCAATAAAAGAAATGGGCTTTACAAACATGACTGAAATCCAGCATAAAAGTGTCAGACCACTTCTGGAAGGCAGGTATGATTAACATGGACGTTTGGCCATTAATATCTCTATTTGTAGTGCAAGTTGTTTGTCCAGGAAAGTTTATGCCCAGGAGCTACCATTGTGTTCTTTTGATTTGCATTGTGTTGGTTTACATGTCCAACCTACATTAAAGGCTTTAAATTACTTCCTGGAGTTTGAAGAAAAGTGTTCACTTCTGTTTCCTGGCACGATTCTTACTTCTGAGTTAGGTGTTTTACTCAGGTGCTTGAATTCAGTGATAGAGAAAGGAGGAACTTTGTCTTTCTTGATCCTGTTCCAGCCTTGGAGCCTAAAACACCTGTGATTGTGCATGCTGGCTGTTCAGTAAGTACTTGCTGAAAGAGTATACTGAGTGTCTCCTTCTTTCCCTTTTTAACATTTAGGGATCTTCTGGCAGCTGCAAAAACTGGCAGTGGCAAAACCCTGGCCTTTCTGATCCCTGCAGTTGAACTCATTGTTAAATTGAAGTTTATGCCCAGGAATGGTAAGCCTTTGATCCTGTTGTTTCTGCCATTGTCTCACTATAAGTTCATTTCGGCTTTTATGAACTAATGGTGATAATTAGTTTGACTTTTTCCATATTTATTTTTTTGCTTTTTAGGAACAGGAGTTCTTATTCTGTCCCCTACTAGGGAACTGGCCATGCAGACTTTCGGTGTTCTTAAAGAGCTGATGACACACCACGTTCACACATACGGGTTGATAATGGGCGGCAGCAACAGGGCTGCTGAAGCACAGAAGCTTGCTAATGGGATCAACATCATTGTGGCCACACCAGGCCGTCTCCTGGACCATATGCAGGTGAGAGAACACTTGTATAGTACTGTCTCATTGTCTTGTGTCAGACCAACTTTACAGCTAACAGTATTTCTTTGTCCTTTGTCTTGTTAGAATACTCCAGGGTTTATGTATAAAAATCTGCAGTGTCTGGTTATTGATGAGGCTGATCGTATCTTGGATGTTGGGTTTGAAGAGGAATTAAAGCAAATTATTAAACTTCTGCCAAGTAAGTGGGTAGTATCTGTATGTGGTTTGCAAAGTGGTGGTTAGAAGCAGGTGAGAGTTGTTCCTATATGAAAACTATTAATACCAGAATTTCAACACATTGCAGACAGATCATGAGAATTCTTGCTTTGTATTACACAGTGTTTTACAAAGTATCATACTTTAAAAAGATACTAGCTTGTAAGAACATGTAATAACTTCAAAATGCAATGGGTATTTAATTTTAAAGCGTGCCTTTAACATTTATGTAAAACGTTTTTTGTACTCATTCAATAGAAACTTATCTGGCCACTGGGTAAAGCTAGCAATAAAACTACTGGTCCCACCTTGGCTGGTTTGGCTCAGTGGATAGAGCTTCGGCCTGCAGACTGGGGGGTACTGGGTTCGATTCCAGTCAAGGGTACATGCCCAGGTTGCGGGCTCAATTCCCATTGGGGGGCGTCCAGGAGGCAGCCGATCAATGATTCTCATCATTGATGTTTCTATCCCTCTCCCTTCCTCTCTGAAATCAATAAAAATATATATATATTTTTTAAATGGTCCATAATGTGTTAGTATATCCAAGTGAAGTTGCTATGCCAGTTAACCTTAGAGATAGTTTGTAATACAAACATCAAACTTATTAGTAACTTAATACAGTGGTTTTGCCAAGTTAGAGGTTTAATGCAAGTGAAACAGTGAATGTCTCATTTCCATTCGCCCCCACCACCCTCTTACCTTTTCTTCATCCGGCACCTCCCAGGCAGCCAGACTTGTTGCCTTCTGTGTGATGTGTGAGTTGTACATACCTTGGTTATAGTACTTGTAACATTATAAGCTGCTTACATCTGTAATAAGGTCATGATTCCATTCATTACACGATCTGTTTTTTAATGTTTTACTGAGATGTAATTGACATGTTCTGTACATATTTTAAATACTCAGTTTGATAAATTTTCCCCTTCCACCCATGAAACCATTATCACATCAATATAGTAAACATCTCCATAACCCTCTAAAGTGCATTCTTGCACCTTTGTACTCCCTCTCAGCCTCTGTAGGAGCAACCCTCATCTACTGCCATTAGCCGCTCACACACCTCTCTCTCCCAGGCAACTGTTGATCTGCCTTCTGTCACTGTAGATGTGTTTGTATTTTCTAGAGATTTATGAAATTGCTACAAACATTCATCTACAACTTTTTTATTTTTTCTTTCTCTTGGGTAACTACTGAGGAGTGGGGTGACTAGTATATTTAACTTGTACCATTTTACATTTCCTTCAGCAGCATACAGAAGTTCCAGTTCTGCCTGTTAAGTCTTGGGATTAACTTCTAACTGTTCTTTTTCAAAATTGTTCTGGCTGTTCTCCTTTGCATTTCTGTATAAATGTTAGAATCAGTTTGTCAGTTTCTACTCCCTAAAAATACCTGGTTGGTTCGAATTTTATTGAATACTAGAGGCTCAGTGCACAAAATTCGTACACAGGTAGGATCCCTAGCAGCTGCCGGCTGCCGGCCGGGGCCTCCCTTCCCCCGGCTGCCTGCCGCCCCCACTGGCCAGGGGAAGCCAACATCCGCCATGTTCCATGCCACCCCTGGTGGTCAGTGCACGTCTAACTCCTGGTCAGTGCAACTTCCACCTGTGGGGACAATTTGCCTATTAGCCTTTTATTATGTAGGACTAGAGGCCCAGCGCACGAAATCGTGCACGGGTAGGGTCCCTAGGCCTAGCCTGCGATAAGGCCCATCTTCCGCCCACTCACCAGTCCCTGGTCCCGTCCTGCCGCCCCCAGCAGTCAGCTGATTCCCCTCCCTGGCCCCGGGTCCCGCCCCGCCTCTGCCACCAGCCACCTGGTTCCCCTCACCAGTCCTCATCCCACCCCACTGCTGCCGCCAGCTAGCCGTTTCCCCTCACTGGCCCCGGGTCCTGCCCCACTGCCACCGCCAGCCACCCGGTTCCTCTTGCTGGTCCTTGTCCCGCCCCACTGCTGCCACCAGCCACCTGGTTCTCCTCACTGGCCCCCCACTTCATAGTGACTTATTGAGCAGTCATTCCAGTCATTATGCTTATGGTCGCTGGCCTTTTATTATTTAGGATAGAGCATTGGTGAAAGGCAATATTGAGTCAGTTCAGCTTATGAATAAGGTATATCTCCATTTATTAACTCCTTAATTTCTAAGTACTTCGTTAAAATTTCTATTTCAAATTGTTTATTGTATGTACATATACAGTTCATATTTGTATATCCATTTTATGTCTGGCAAGTAATTATTTCTGTGTTCATCTGGATTGTTCAGCATGAACCTTCAGATGAAACTAGCCTGGATTTTCCACATAGGCAGTCATGTCATCTACAAATTAAAAAAGTAAATTCTTCACTTAATATATTTTTTCTTGCCTGATTGCACTGGCGAGAACCTCCAGTACAATACAGAATAGAAGTAGTGAGACGAGATCTTTGTCTTGTCCCTGAGATTAGGGGGGCATTCAGTCTCACACCATAAAGCATGTTAGCTATAGGTTTTTGTAATGCCCCTTAACAGATTGAGGGTGACCCCTTTTGTTCCTCATTCACTTTGATTTTTTTAAATCAGAAATATATGGTGAATTTTGTCAAAAGCTTTTTCTGTATCTGTTGAAATGATCCGATTTTTTCCTTTAGTTTGTTAATGTGGTATATTGTATTGGTTAATTTCCCAATGGTAAAGCACCCAGCCCTGCATTCACGGAGTAAACCGTACTTAGCCATGCCTTATCCTTTTTTATATATTGCTGGATTCGCTTTGCTAAAGTTTTGTTTAGAAATTTTGCATTTCTGCTTGAGTCGTTGGGTTTGGATATTGGGGTAATGGCTGGCTTCAAGGAATAAGCTGGGAAGTAAATTATCTAGTGTCCTGGAGAGTTAGTGAAGAATCAGTAATATTCCATAAAAATCTGCTAGAACTCACCACTGGAGGCGTTGGGGCTATAGTTTTCTTTACATGAAGATTTTAAGTACAATTTTTGTAATAGGTACAGGCTAGTCAAGTTTTCTATTTCTTCTTCAGTGAGCTTTAGCAGTTTGTCTTTCAATCAAGGAAATTGTCCATTTCATCTAAGTTGTCAAATTTGTGAACATAAAGTTGTTTGTGATAATCCCTTAATCTCTGTAGTGTTACCACGTCTCCCTTTCCTGATAGTTCTACTTAGGAGCATTTGTAGTTGTGAAGCAGTTCTAAGGATTCCCTGAAAGATTCGGATTATTCTTACATGTATGTGTTTCAGCACGCAGACAAACCATGCTCTTTTCTGCCACACAAACTCGAAGAGTTGAAGACCTGGCTAGAATTTCTCTGAAAAAGGAGCCATTGTATGTTGGTGTCGATGATGATAAAACTAACGCAACAGTGGATGGTCTTGAGCAGGTATTATGTTAGTACCATCAATGTTAAGTGTGGGTACATGTGTGTCCTTGGAGTATACTCCAGAAAGCGGTGGGTTCTTGAACTTTTAATTCAAATATAGTGAATTTCAGTATTGGTTCTCTGGCTCCTCCAGCATAACGTAACTTGAACTCTGAATAATTTAATTAGCTTTTTTTACTGTCCCTTAATACCACTTACCAGTTAGGAAGTGTCATTAACCACTATTTAAAAATGTTGTTTAGGGATCTTGCTCTGAGTTAGAAGGTGGAGAGACTGGTTTCAGGCACTTAGCTGTGGAAAATTAGAAATGAGGTGACAGAGATCTAAACTAGATTGATTAAAAATAGGACTTGAAGCCCTAGCCGGTTTGGCTCAGTGGATAGAGCGTCAGGCTGCAGACTAAATGGTCCCAGGTTCAATTCTGGTCAAGGGCACATGTCCAGTTTGTGAGCTTGATCCCCAGTAGGGGGCGTGCAGGAGGCAGCCAATCAATGATTCTCATCATTGATGGTTCTCTCTCCCCCTTCCTCTAGGAAATCAATAAAAAAATATTTTTTAAAAATTGGACTTGAAGATCGAGTCTTTTGGTGAATAAAATATTTTCTGTAACAATTCAGCTTAAAAACCTTGCATTGGTGTTTGTTTTTTAAATATATTCACCCAGCTTTGTGCTCTTGTTTTGGACTATGTATGTAAGCTGTGATTATTTGAGATGTTGCTGTTCAAGAGCTTTCAAAAATGAATTATTGATACATCTTGAGAATTCCACTTAGTTGAGATATTAATATATTATGGTTGCAAGAACTGTTGATAACCAATAATCTCAGAAATAATGAAAAGAATTCAGTGTCCAATGGTTACAGCCTGTTAAAGGACTCTAAAGAGCTTAAATTCGTCTTATTGTAGGGGTGCTGTGTTATGATGATGGCAGGAATTTTACTGTAGGGAAAGCACAACAGAGTGTCTGCAGTGTGCTCGTCATCATATTGGTTCATGCAGCTGCAAATGTCCGTTTGGTTATTTCGTGTCTGTTCATTTGAACTACTTCTAGGGATATGTTGTTTGTCCTTCCGAAAAAAGATTCCTCCTGCTCTTCACATTCCTTAAGAAGAACCGGAAGAAGAAACTCATGGTCTTCTTCTCATCTTGTATGTCCGTGAAATACCACTATGAGTTGCTGAACTACATTGATTTGCCTGTCTTGGCCATTCATGTAAGTGATGATGAGAAGTTCATTAAAATCAGGTTGTGCTGCCTTAGCCAGTTTGGCTCAGAATATCAGTCTGGAGACCAAAGGGTCCCAGGTTCAATTCCAGTCAAGAGCATGTACCTCGGTTGCAGGCTCCTCCCCAGCCAAGCCTTAGTCAGGGCCAGTGCAGGAGGCAACCAATCGATGTGTTTTTCTCACATCGATGTTGCTGTCTTTCCCTGTCTTCCACACTCTCTAAAAATCGGTGGGAAAATATCCTCAGTGGAGGATTAACAACAACAAAAAAAAACACAGGTTGCGCTTATCAAGGTGTATAGACTGTGGGTTTGAAGTCTGACTCTCAGGTCAGTCAACATTGGTGAGTGGTCCTGTGTGGAGGGGGCTTTGTTGGGTTTTGAGGAATGAGAACCATAAGGAATAAGAGACACCATCTACTGGGGAAAACAGGACACAGACCAGGGAGTAAACTTGAAGTAAAGCAGGTTCACACCTCCCAACAGCTTCATTGTTTCCAGCTCTAACAGATATTTTTATTTGATTCTAGGGAAGGCAGAAGCAAAATAAGCGTACAACCACATTCTTCCAATTCTGCAATGCAGATACGGGGATATTGTTGTGCACGGACGTGGCAGCTAGAGGGCTGGACATTCCTGAAGTGGACTGGATTGTTCAGTATGACCCTCCAGATGACCCCAAGGTAAGGGGCATCCTTGAGTATCTCAGGATGGCTGCATATTGAAGAGCGCACTTTTTTATGCACGTTGTGTTTCATTGCACATGACTGCAGTATTTCTCAAATTTAGGGAAAAAAATAGTATTTAGGGTTTTTTAAGACCCAAAAGGCTGTGTAAGGAGATTTGAAAGGCATCAGTGAGGCTTAAGTTAGGACTGTTACATGCTTGGAATGATTTGCTAAAAGTAGTAGGTCTCAGAAGAAAATAAAATTTGCTTATATATAAGACTGTAATATATGTAGTAAAATAAGTTTACTAAGTATTTTCAACAAACAGTCCTATAAATTAAAAGGGTAATATGTAAATTGGTCCTAATGGCAGAACAACTATTTGCTGTGATGCACACTGACCACCAGGGGTCAACGTGCTCCCATGGGGAGCTCCGCTCCGCCACAAGCTGGGCTGACAGCTGCGAGTGCAGTGGCAGTGGCATGAGCCTCTCCCACCTCCTTGGCAGTGCTAAGGATGTCCGACTGCAGCTTAGGCCCACTCCCAGTGGGGAACGGGCCTAAGCTGTCAGTCGGACATCCCCCCGAGGGCTCCCAGGCTGCCAGAGGGATGTCTGACTGCCAGCTTAGGCCTACTCCACCGGGGATCAGGCCTAATCCAGCAGGTGGACATCCCCCAAGGGTCCTGGACTGCAAGAGGGCGCAGGCCGTGCTGAGGGACACCCCCCCCCCAAGTACACAAATTTTCATGCACTGGGCCTCTAGTAGATGATATGAATTGTCAACTGGCACTTAAAAATATTTTCAAAAAGCCATTTTGAGGACGAAGCATACTTACTGGTCATTTTATTAGACCATAGAACTAATGTGAATTTCATGTCCAGCTTTCCTTTGGCCTCAGTCATCATCCTATTACCTCTTTGGGGGTGGGGCATGCAGAAGGAATTAACAGGGAGGGGCACCCTCTCATAAAGAGTGCTGACCTGTCCACCACCACCAGTCCTGGGAATGCAGGCTGCCACGGGTGCCTGTCAGGCTGTGTGAACTCAGATGTTCTCTCTCTACCAAAGGAATACATTCATCGAGTGGGAAGAACTGCCAGGGGCCTAAACGGAAGGGGGCATGCCTTGCTCATTTTGCGTCCTGAGGAATTGGGTTTCCTTCGTTACTTGAAGCAATCCAAGGTAAAGGTCTTTGCTTGGGAAATCTTAAGTTGGAACACATCCTCTTTGTGGAATTGTTGACCAGTGCAGGTGACTTCGAGGTGTCCGAGGAGTCATGAGTGATTGCAGTGCTACTGGAACAGTTGTTACAGATGTTGAACAGATGAGGTTTTGTGGGGGGCTGGCCCAGGAAATGTGAACCAAAAGAACTCCTATGGCTTAATCCTTGAGTTCCATGTTGGTCAGCAATGCATCTGTGTCCCTCGCCTCCTCCCAGTCCTGTGGCCTGTTTGAAACCACCTCCCCTCCTGTTAAACCCCTCACACCTGACCATCGCTGCCTCCTGCTCCCCTCCCTGCAGTCTTCTCTGCATCTTTTTCTCAGGCATCTTTCCTGCTTACGTAGTGGGGGTCCTCATTACTCCTGCCTCCTCCTCTTCCTCCTCTTTCTGCTCCTCCTCTTCTGTCCCTCATTCGCCAGCTGGTTTGTCTTCAGTCTCTCCCTTGCAGTCAGCTCTTTACCAGCTCAGGTCTTTCATTAAGAAAAATAACTTCAACCCGAAACCCACTCTCCTACCACCCCTCCAGTCTGGCTACTGACTTTCTTCTTGCCTTTCTTCTGTCTGCATGTTGAATCGTAGTTTATATTTTCCCCATTTTTCCACTCACCCTGTGGTCCAGCCCATCCACCAAACCTGAATTCATTATAACTGAGTGGCCTCCGTTGCTGGGTGTGGTGAATGCTCACCAGGCCTGCTCGTCCCTGCATTTGCCTCCTTGTCAGCTCCCGGCACAGTCTTATCAGGTGGATTTTCCTCATTCCACAACTCAGCGCAGCTTTCCAGAATTGCTGCTAGACTTGGCACTTTTTCTCTAGAATGCCCTTTCTTGCTTCACTAGACTGCCTCTGGCTTCAGCTAGCTGTGTCTGTTCTGGGAAGCCAGCCCTGACCTCCTCCTCCATGTCCTCACAGCCAGCTGGGCAGCTGCATCCTCCCAGCACCCAGCCCAGGTCTGGCCCTCTTCCTTCCATTTATCTAGTCAGTGACAGCACTAGGAGCGCCCTCCTCTGGGGGTTTGTGGTCATTGTGACCTGGAGTCCCACACTCCAGTCAGAGGCGGTGTGGCGAAGGGGCAGCTCTGGCATGGAAAGCGAGGGGTCCTCTAACTAAGAGCTTCAGGCCTTTCCATCCTCAGAGCCTATTTAGAGAGAGGGCTTTGTTGACAAATGCCTGTAAAATTCCTCACCTTCCCTCCACTGTTTGTAGGGCTTTTCACTTTCTCTTCATCTAAACATGGGAATGGTGATCCATCCTAGTTTACTAATCTTCACGCTTTTGTTTTCTAGGTTCCATTAAGTGAATTTGAGTTTTCCTGGTCCAAGATTTCTGACATTCAGTCTCAGGTATGCTTTCTTCTGGCGGCCTCAGCCTCATCCCAGCATTGCCTCTGCCGTGCTCCGCTGGCGGGCATTGCCTCTTAGGGCCCCTTGATCCCTGAGAAGTGTGCACCGTGGTCAGTCTGGTTTCTCGCTGTGCCAGTTACCACACTTCTGCTCTGCGTTGTCTCAGGCCAGGCCACATGGGAACTTTGTAATTATTCTTACTGTGGCATGATTTTGCAAATATTTCAAAGCTTGAAACAAGTGTATTGGCACAAATGTTTTCGTAGGGTGGTTTTTCTAATATATACGAAATCTGCTATTTTATTAAAACCAATGTTTCTTTACATTTCAGCTTGAAAAATTGATTGAAAAGAACTACTTCCTTCATAAGTCAGCCCAGGAAGCATATAAGTCGTACATTCGAGCATATGATTCCCATTCTCTGAAACAAATCTTTAATGTTAATAACTTAAATTTGCCTCACGTTGCTCTATCATTTGGCTTCAAGGTGCCTCCTTTTGTTGATCTGAGTATCCTTTTCTTTGTTGTTATGAATTGGTGCGGAAATTATGGGACAGGAGCTTGCACGGGGCATGTGGGCTTAGCACTGGGTGCGTGGGTGTGTGCTCTGGCTGGGAATGGAGGCACGTTGCTCGGCCTGGTCACTGCATGTCAGGCAGGGATAGTGATGGGAGTGAGGATGGCAGAAACATGACACGTTATGACTTGGGCCTTGAGAAAAGTCAAAGGAATTTCACTGGCAGAGCCCAAGGGAGCTATGCAATCTGGGGAAAGGCAAGGGGATTGCAGGGCTTGGGCTGCTGTACAGGTTCGGGTTAGCTGTGTGAGGTCTGGAGGTTAGGATGCCCTGAAGCCAAAGAGAGAAGACAGAACCTTTCAAAGAGCTGCTATTCATAGAGCCATTAAAGGATTTCATACAAGAAAGTTGCAAGATCAGCAAAAAAAAAGAAAACTTAAGTGCCACTCAAGATAAAAGGAAAAGGGGCTATCTCAGTTGCTTCTGTTGCAATTTATAATCACATTTTCATCAGAAGAAACAGCAGCTGAAGTGAGGCCTGTTCATTAATGCTATGATCTTAGCTCCTAAAGGAGAAAGCCGGATTTGGGTTGCATCCCCAGTGGGCATTGAGTAAATGCCTGCATGTTGAATCTTCACTTGTTTAAGCATTTCTGAGTCAGCCCCAGTGGAGGTGAAAGTCATTTGTTTTGACACAGGAAGTATATTTTGTGCTCCTTGTAAACGTGCTGATTTACCTCTTTATTTCTTACAAGTAAATTGTTTTGAGTTCTAGTGGAGAAAATAATGAATGACTAATATACTGGACTTAAACTCATTCCCCTAATTTTAGTCCACAGTCACAGGGCACCCCTGATTTCCTGCAAATGTGTTGCGTAGGCTCATGTTACACGTTTCCATGTTCAGGGAGGGTGAGGTGGAGGGACATCAGGGGGTGTGCTGCTTGGTGCCCGTGGAGATGTAAGGTTGGAGGTTATCTTTGTGTTGCTTGATTCCCTTAAAATGCACTTTAGACGTGAACAGCAATGAAGGCAAACTGAAGAAGAGAGGAGGCGGCGGTGGATTCGGCTACCAGAAGCCCAAGAAAGTGGAGAAATCCAAAATCTTCAAGCACATTAGCAAGAAGTCTTCCGACGGCAGGCAGTTCTCTCACTGAAGACCGTCCTTCCACCTTCAGGGGCTTAGTCCTGAGAGGAGTGGTTTACTTGCTCTAACAAGGACTTCTTACTGTAGGTTTGGGACTGATCTAATGAGTGTACATTGGCATGGATTATAAGCAATGAGCACTTTCCAGCAAGTCTTGTTTATTTTGAGTTACAAAACAAAAACAAGAGTTCATTTTTTTCTTGACTTCCCAAGGGCAACACAACGGGGTTTTTTTGGTGTTTGTTGTGATTAAAGGATATTTTAAGGTTAAGTTTTTTTAAAATCTCATTTGTCATTGTTTTAATTCTTTTTGTACCTGTTCTTCTAGTGTCTGAATATTTTTGCGACATGGATTGCTATAGCAACCTGCTAAAATGGGCAGGTCACTCAGTACACTGAAGGTGGTTTGGGGTGACAGTGCAGGAAACTGTTTGGGATTTTTTTTGTTTCTTAGGCCTTAACGATAGTTCCTGATCCCTCCTGAAAATGCTGCCATGTACAAGGACAGCTTTTGGAAGTACCTAAAAAGCACCTTCAACTAAAGGTGGCACCGATTTTTATATAGGCCAGACTTTAAAACTGAGCCTTTACCTATTTTGTTTTAAGAGCAAAAAACGTGAGTTGTGCTGTGAATAAAATGCTCCTGTTTGGAATTGGAAGAGAGCTGAGATTTCTGGCCTCGTCTACACTAATGTAGGTGTGATAGTCTGCTATTCTCCATGTGGTAATTAAAAGACCTTTAAAAACAAATGTGTGACGACACACCTCTTTCAGACTTGTTTCAGGTGGGGCTTGCTAGTTTGGGGTTTACTGAGCTCTTCCAACTCTATGGACTCCTTAGCAGGTAAAGCATCTTTTTGAGAAAAGAAACTGCTTCTTTCAGATCCATGAAACATGAGCAGCGGTCAGAGAGAGCAGGAGTTTAGTCACATGTGGTTTTCTGCTGTGGGAGCTCCTGATCTGTGTTTTATTTTTATTTCTACTGTGCTTCCTAACTACAAGTGGTTATTATAATTTAAAACCAAAGTTGCTGGCATCGCTTTGCTGTTGTGCCCATTGATATTGTAGACTCTTGTGAAATACAAGGACACTGAGGACATCAGATGGAGAGGAAACCGTCGGATGGAGAGCATTCTGGAGGGACCGGAAGGAATGGTATCCTGCAGCTGGCCCGATCACCTTCACGTCCCCGGCCTGTGCTGGGTGCAGACCTGGATTGCTGGACTCCTGACATTTAACAACTGTTTCTCTATCCAGTAACTTGTTTTTCTTTTTTGTTTCAGAAGTAATCACGTTTCAAAAATATGTACAAAGCAAAGGGAAGAATATTTAATCACTGAAAACAAAGACTGAATATTTTGTTATATCCTTCCAGTGTTTTATATACATTAAATGTTTTTATCAAAAGTGAAATTCTCTACCCACTGTGACCAACTTGTTTGATAACATGTTATTTTCCCAAGTCATTAAATAGTTACATCAATTTTGTGTTTCATTTATGAAGATGCTTTGTTAAACATGCCGGGTCTGCCAGGATTTGGGCTCTAGATACCTGCTTGTCCCAGACTGGTTACCTTATCTCAGTGTGTCTGAGAGAAGATAAAGATCATTCTTACTATCATAAAGATTTCTCCTGCTATAATAAAGTACCTTATTTCAGGTACTTACTAAGAGTCCTATGTGAGATTCTGCTGGCAGGATGGTCCAGGTGTGTGGGCACCCAGACTTGACCCTGCTGGCCAGGATTCAGACTGAGGGAGCCAGTGCTAGAATCAAATATGAGGTCCGGGCAACACCTGCAAGGCTTACCTGTGTGAGGAGAAGGTGCCTCGGCGAGGTTCCTGTGCTGAGGCAGGTGTGCTGCTATTGGCAGGCAGGCTTGAGTGGCATTGGACAGGAGCCAGCAGATCACATACAAAGGAAACCTGTGGGTCCTCCGGACTGCAAACAGTCATTGCTGTATCTAACTTTTTAAATATATTTTACTGATTTTTTTTTTACAGAGAGGAAGGGAGAGGGATAGAGCTAGAAGCATCAATGAGAGAGAAACATTGATCAGCTGCCTCCTGCACACCCCCTACTGGGGATGTGCCTGCAACCAAGGCACATGACCTTTACCAGAACCAAACCTGGGACCCTTCAGTCCTCAGGCCTACACTATCCACTGAGCCAAACCAGTTAGGGCTCTATATCTAACTTATATTTTCATCTTAACAGGCTACGTTATTGTAAGTCGAGCGGAATTCAAGGTACCCAGAAGAGGGTCTTAATTATTCAGCTCTGTGTAGCGCTTAAATGAATGCTCTGGAACCAGGGTCCCTGGATTCAAATTCCAGCTGTGCCTCCTCCTTTTCTGGGCCTGTTAAAGGAGTAAAACCACAATAAACCAACCTTACAAGGTGGTGCCAAGGAATGAGCTAACGTAAAATGCTTAGGGCAGTGCCTGTCTATTACTATATGCATCCTGCATGAGAAGTTGGTTGCCCAACAGTATCAGGGATGGGGACCCATCACAAGTCCTGAGCCAGCGTGAGCCTTTGGAGCGCAGACGGGAGTTCTAACCATCTGGGTGCCCGGGATCCTGGAGATCAGAACCAGGGTTCGGAAAGTGCTCCAGGCCTGCAGCACCTCCCTAAGGCAGCTATCAAGTGAGTGAATGCAGTTCTCGGGGCTACTCTGTCACTGGGTGTCGGTCCGGTGCGTGTGGATAACCGTAAGTCGTGAGGTAAAGCCTGTTGGATGTGAGGAAGGGTGCAGGGGACACACACACTCCTGAGTCCCTCAGGAGCTTGATTACCGTCTAGGAAGGTACAGAGGTGCCGGAACAATTGTGATGTTTTCCAAGTGGGCTAGATGCAGATGTAGAGAGAAATGGTCCAGCTGTTGTTAAGCCTGGAATTGGTTGATGGAAAGGACACTGCTCCTTTCCACTGGAATTCAGTTGATTGGTTTTGTCCCAGGGAAATGGTTGATCTGGAGCAGGGTCAGGACTTGAAACCTGTAGGGCAGAGATGTGTCCAAGGAAGACTAAGGCAAGCCCTCCACCTTGAGGAGAAGCCGGTCTGGATCTGGAGAGTGCGGGGGCAGGAAGAAGTGGGCCTTCGGCCTCACTCAGCCTCCAGAGGGGTGTCCGCGCTGACAGTCACCGGACCTTCCAGGGCAGTGGTTTCAGGTCTGGCGGGACGAGTGTGAATCCTGGCTCCACCACCACTGTGAGGCTTTGAGCAGGTTACATCCTGCGTTGTGCCTCAGTTTCCTCATCTGTACAAAGGGAGCAAGTACTGGGATCTGCAGGATTACATGCACTAATGCCCTGGGAACATTAGGCACAGAATCAGGAAGTCAGCTCTCAGAAATGACAACTGTTGATGCTATTACCCAGAATGCAGGGAAGCGGGCCGGGCGTCAGAAAGAAGGGTGCTTCCCTGTCTGGGGGAGTCTGTTTCTGTGATTCTTGAATCTCCCAGCGGAGGGCTTTGGGCCAGAGGCGCCTCCACATCAGGTCCGGCGGGGCTGAGGGTGAATTGGTCTTCCTTTTGTTGGCAGAGGAGGGCTCTAGGGTGCCCTCTCCCCACCTGGAGCAAAGGAGCCATGTAGGGCAAGATCAGGGACCGAGCATTGCCAGGCCCGTCCTCAGAGCAGGGGCTGGGGAGAACACGGGAATTTCTGACCCGGGAGACCAGGCTCAAGCTCCCTGCTTTCCATACTTGAACTTGAAGCCTCTCTCAGCCCAGGCCAGGACGGTAGTGTCCTGATGTTACAAAGAGGAGGGGAAGCGCACCTGAGGGCCCGTGGTGGCTCAGAGGTGGACGGCGGCCTGGAGACATCGGTCCCGGTGGTGGGGCAGCTCCAGGGGCTGGGTGGCTCTCCTGCTTTCCCTGGAGGGGTGCTGTGTTCCAGGCGCAGAGCCCCTGGGAACCTGGGCCCAAAACAGTGCTGGGTGCTGAGCCAGGGCAGATGGCGCGCAGTAAGCATGGCTGCCTGGCGGCTCTGATTGAGGAAAATCAACACCCCATTTGAGCATGTACTAAGGGTAGGACGCGCCCTGGCGGTGGTTCAGTGGTTAGAGCCTCGGCCTGCCTACTGAAGGGGGGCAGCCAAGGGCACTACCTGGGTTGTGATTCATGCCCCACACCCAGTCAGGGTGAGTGCGGGAGGCAACCAATCAATGTGTCTCTCTCACATTGATGTTTCTTTTGCTCTCTCTCTCTCCCCCTCCATTCTCCCCCACTCCCCTTCCTTCCCTCCCTCTCTTTCTCTCTTCTTCCCACTCTCTTTGAAAAGCAATGGAAAATATCCTCAGGTGAGGATTAACAACAAAACAAAGAATAGGAGGCTGGGGGTGCAGGGGTGATTCCAATTCCATTCTAGAAGCTTACTGTGAGAGGGAGATGAAACAAATATGGGGGAACAGTGCTAAAAGGAGAATATAAGCATCTCCAAGGACTAAATGATGGAGAACAGCTTTGGGAAGGTGTGACGTCAGAGCTGAGCCTGCAGGATGCTTTACCTGGAGCAACCTGGGTGAAGAAGGGAGAAAACAAGGTGTTCAGGAACAAGGTGCAACATGGGCAAAGGCGGGAGCAGCTGGGCAGAGATGGGAGCAGCGTGGGCAGAGGAGGAGAGGAAGCAGCCCAGGATCACTTGTAAAGTAAGAACAGCACCGTCAGCCTTGCTGGGCTGCTGCAAGGGCCCTGTGAACCAATAGCGCTCATAAGCACTTCGGAAACAGTGGCCGCTGTCGTGGGAGCTGGGCGCCTGCTTGGGAAGGCAGTGGGAGCTCAGGAAGGAGGCGAGGTTGCACGGTGGCAAAGCTTAAATTTGGTTTGCAATGGAGAGAAAGGAAATTCAGTATCCGATTTGCATTGAGACTCATTCTGGCTAATGGTTAGGATGGAGAGGATCAGGGTGAAATTGGAGGTAGGGAAAACAGAATCCGAGAGGGAAAGAAGGAGTGGATATGAGACCATGGCACTGCAGCCCTCCTGACGGACACCTGTCACTGATGGGGGGGAGCTGGGGCGGTTCGAAGAAGATGAGAAAGTGTTATGACCAAAGAAATGGGTGGTAGAGAGAAAGGTGGCCCCATTAGCAAATACAAAGACACTGATGTGTGGCCTTGAGCATGTAACTAACTCACTAGCTCACTTTCCTCCTCCAGTCCAAAATAATCCCTGCTCACCAGGGTACTGTGAGAATGAAAACCAGTCAGCTTTTGCATAGCGAGGACGGAAGGAGTGTTAGCCCCTTTGTCTCCCACTATGAAAAATACTGTCTTACATGGTCTTTTAATGATCTTGTGTGACTAAGCTTTAGCTTGTTGGCCAGTTCATCAGTGCTCTTAGAAGTATTTTTAAAGTCTCCAATTTAAGTTCCTTACATACCATTTTTGTACTTTGTGCTTATATCTATCTCATGTTGCAAACTTTTCTTTCTGTTTCTTTTTTTAAAACTTTGTTTTTTATTTAAGACAAAACATGCTCAGTTTTATCTTAAATAAAACTAGTGAGTTAGTTACATGCTCAAGGCCACACATTGGGCGTGAGAGAGAGAGAGAGAGAGAGAGAGAGAGATTGACCCTTTGCTCCACTTACTATGTATGCATTCATTGGTTGATTCTTGTGTGTGTCCTGACAGGGATCAAACCTGCAACCATGGTGTATCAGGGTGATGCTCTAACTGGCCCAGCTACCCAGCCAGGGCTCTGTTTCTTCATATCTCTCCATTTAGATGGGAGGTTCTTGATTAAGGTCGGTTTTGTCTCACAGGGGACATTTGCCAATGTCTGGGGACATTTTTTTTAATTTAATATATTTTTATTGATTTCAGAAAGGAAGGGAGAGGGAGAGAGAGATAGAAACATCAATGATGAGTGAAAATCATTGATTGGCCGCTGCATGCATGCCCCACACTGGGGATCTAGCCCAAAACCCGGGCATGTGCCCTGACCAGGAATCGAACTGTGACCTCCTAGTTCATGGGTCAATGCTCAGCCATTGAGCCACACTGGCTGGGCTGGAGACATTTTGGGCTGGGCAGGGTGTAACGAGCATCTTGTGGGTCAAGGCCAGAGATGTTGCTTACCATCCCACAGTGCACAGGACAACAAAGAATTATCCAGCCCCAATGTCAGTAGTGTCCAGAATGGGAAACTTTGCCCCTTCAGTGTGGCTCATTGATTCCTAGTCAGAACACATGCCTGCGTTGTGGGATCCTTCCTATTTGCGAGTATTGCAAAAAAAAAAAAAAAAAATGCTAGTTGTCCCCTGAAGTCCACTTCCCCCTTCTTCCTCAGGTACAGAGCTGCTGATATTAGTTAGGCACATGGGTGCCCCAAATAAGACAACCTTGTTCAGCCTCCCTTGCAGCTAAATGTGATCATGCAACTAAGTTCCGGCCAATGAAATGTCGGAGGAAACACATGTACAACTTCTGAAAAGTAGCCTAGAAACATGGCTCACATCCCCATGTAGTTGCCTGCTTTGTGTTATTCTCATCTTTCTGTCTGGACTACGAGCAGCCAGCCATATTGGACTATGAGGTGACTGGTCACACACAAGCTGGAAGGAACTGCAGGACCTGGTGATGATGCAGCGGTCACATGACTGGGCTCCCTCCCTCCAGACTTTATGTAACATAGAAATGAAGTTCTTATCTTGTTTAAATATTATATCGGGTGTGGGGGGGGGGCGGGAGCCTATCTGATAATGGGGGTGGGGGAGGGAGGCAGGAAGACTTCCCTGCAACATATAGTTCTGATGAAATGGCTGTGCACTGCCTCCTGGTTAAAGATTTTTCTTCCTGTTTCTTGTGCCAAGCCATGGGCCTGAGACCTGCTCTGCCATGTGGACGCCCAATGAGAACCTTGGGTATGTGGGGAAGAGGGCAGTGCAGAGTCCTGTACAATGGCCACACAGTGTCAGTGTCTGGTGCAGTGAGCACCCATTTCCTGTTTAAAATGGATCCTGAACTGCCTTCTTGTCTAGGTCCAGGGCTGCGGTAGTGTCACGGGGAGGTAGTGTTCATTGCTTCTTTGGGAAAGAAGAGATTTAGGTGTCTCCTTGGGCAAAGGAGAGAGAGATTGAAGAAGAAAATGAGGGTAGTTGATGAAGCAAAGTCCCACAGAAGACTGGCAGGTAATTGAAATGGAATGTGATGTTTTCCTTCTAGACCTCTTCCCTACTGTACATGTGCTTAGGAAGTGTTTGTTGTACAAGAGTCCCCCCACCACCACCCAGGCATCTCTGCCTTTAAGGGGTAAGGTTACTTTCTAGCTCTCCTGACACCAGACTCTGGAAGGTTTCAGCTCCATAGGATCCCCTGTGAAAAGACCAGGTTCTGGTTAGGATTTGGGATAGGCATAGCTACAATATGTTGGGATCTGTGGCAGGCAGAATACCGTTCCCCACACCATAATGATGTCCACAACCTAATCCCCAGAAACTGTGAATATAGTACCTCACCTGACAAAAGGGACTTAGCAGATGTCATTAGGTTCATGGTCTTGAGATAATCATCCTGGACTATCCAGATGGGCCCCATGTGGTCAAAAGGGTTCTTACAAGAGGGAGGCAGGAGGTGATTCAACCACAGAAACAGCGGTCAGAGAGTCAGGGAGAGACTCCCATTACCACCAGCTGCCTTGAAGAGGAAGAAGGGGCCATGAGCCAAGGACGCAGGTGGACTTTAGAGGCGGACACAGGCAAGGGAACAGACTCTCCCTCAAGCCTCGAAAGGCTCTGCGACACCTTGATTTTAGTTCAGATGCCCACCATGGCCGCCTGACTGCTGTGAGGTAGTAACTGTGTTTGTGCCTCTAAGCGGGTGGGGTTCGTTACAGCAGCAACAGGGAACGAAGGTCAATAGCTCTCTCCCCGCCTCCAGTCACAGGACTTTCTGTGCTTGTGCAGGTGTCCCAGGGTCCGGGCCCACCTGGAAGAAAGCCACCGGGCTACTGCCTGCAGCCCTGGGACGATGTGCCACAGCTATTGAAACATGTAACTATCCATGGACCTCCACCGGAATGGAAGAAACTATAAAACAAGCCATGTGTTGACCTCACATGAGACATCTTGCAGTCCCATTATAGACGATTCTGCAAATCCCAGGTGGCAAGGAATTCTGTTCCTCACCAGCCCCTCCTTTAGAGGTTTGTCCTCTCACAAGCGCAGCTGGAGCCCCCTTTCTCCCCTGCAGCGGGCACAGAGCAGCACCAGAACCACTTGTCCACGTCGCTTAATTTTCTCAAGTGCCTTCGGGTCGTGAGCAGCAAGTGCATGGCTGCCGGGCTCGGTTTCTTAGTCCACCTTCTTTTTCCTCAACTCAAAGTACTGCTTGCACACCAGAACAGGTTGCCATCGCGATGTCCTCTGAGCAGGCAGGCACCTGAATTGAGCTGTAGAAGAAACCCAGAAGAAAATGTTAACAGCCTGAGAACGTCCCATCGCTCCATGGACCTCGAGGCTGTTAAACGGGGGACAGAACTCCCTGCAGATGAGAAAGTGCTGCCACCAGTTCACACAAACCATGTGGGGCACTGCAGGTCGCCCCCTCAGCCCACCGCCTCATCTCCAAGTCACCCATCCGAAAAGGGCAAATGACAAGACACAGGCAAACTGGGGGGAAATGTTTGTCATTCATATCTTAAAAGGGGCATGTCACAAAGCTCACCTACAGGGATCCTGGGAAGATGGTGGCAGCGATGCCAGAATAATTTTTGGATTTTTTTGAATCCAGACATAAAAGCAGAGCAACTGGAGACAAAGTTAAGACACCATGGACAATAATTACAACAAAAGTAAGTGACAGGTAGCCCCTAAAATGCAAGAGGTGGGAGGAAGCACCAAACTGCAGGAGACCTGCTT
Source organism: Corynorhinus townsendii (assembly GCA_026230045.1). Classification (NCBI taxonomy): domain Eukaryota; kingdom Metazoa; phylum Chordata; class Mammalia; order Chiroptera; family Vespertilionidae; genus Corynorhinus; species Corynorhinus townsendii. The sequence continues at coordinate 85,218,383 of JAPDVU010000005.1, forward strand.
GTGAGACGGTGGCAAAGGGCAGGAGGAACAGCAGAAGCCATGCAGCGGCATGGACCTAGGAGCAGAACAACCTGCAGCAGCACTGAGGGAGCAGTCAGCCCAGCAGCTGCAAGTGAGGTTCCCCCAGCAATGAATGAGGCGGGCAAGGCGCTGCCACAGAGTCAGGGGAGCTGGAGCAGCTGAGTCCCTTCGCACTCTTGAGATACATGTTATGATCTAATTCACATATCAGACAATTCACCCTTTTGGAGTGTTTTCCATCACCATAATTAGTTTGAGAACAATCTGCTTTCTCAAAGGAGCCCTGTACCTGTTAGCATTCACTCTCCATTCCCCTACCCCAGCCACTGGCAACTGCCATCTCTGTTCTGTTTTTATAGATTTGCATTTTCTGGACCTTTCTGATAAGTGGAATCATATACCATGAGGCTTTGTCCCATGTGTCCAACACTGGATAGGCCCCACCCCTTAGCCATTTAGTGGCCCTCTCTGTTACCAGGTCGTTTATTTGAGAGACCACATACATAACTTTTCTTACAGTATATTGTCATAATTGCTCTATTTTATCATTAGTTATTGTTGTTACTCTCTTACTGTGTCAAATTTATAAATTAAGCTTTATCATAGATATGTATGTATAGGAACAAACATAGTACATATAGGGTTCAAATACTCTCCTCAGCTTCCGGTACCCTCCGGTGTCTTAGAATGTTGGAATATTTCATTGTAGCTATCGAAATGTCATAGCACAACACATTACTCGCATGTTTGTGGTGATGCTGGTGTAAATATACCTACTGTTTGCCAGTCGTACAAAAGTATAGCACATACAATTATGTACAGTATGCAATACTTGATACTGATAATAAACAACTATGTTACTGGTTTATATACTTACTAAACTATACTTTTATTATTTTAGAATGTACTCTTTCTACTTACTAAAAAATTTGCTGTAAAACTATGCCGTGTTTGCAAGAAGCAGCCTCCCACACCTCATATTCACCACGTCTCTTATTGGATCATTTTCTCTTGATCGAATGTCCTCTTTCTAAATTGTAGCCATCCTGGTGGGTGTAAAGTTATCTTGTGGGTTTTGTTTGCTTTTCCTTGTGACAAATGTCATTCAGCATCTTTTCTTGTGCTTGTTAGCCATTTGTGTACCTTCTCTGAAAAAATGTCTCTTCAGATTGCTTGCCTTTTTAAAAAAGATTTTCTGTTCCAGCCACTCATCATCCCACAAACACAACATGTTTATTTATGTCTGTTTAGACACAGATGTCTGTGGCCTGTTTGCCTTTTTAAAAACTGGGTTATTCTATTGTTGTTTAGAATTGGAGAGCTTTTTATTTTGAATACTGGAGTCATATCAAATATATAACTTGCAATATTTTCTTCCATTCTGTGAGTTGTCTTTTCACTCTTACTAGTACTCTTGAATGCAAACAATTTTTAAATTTTGATCAGCTCTAATTTATCTATTTTTTTCTTTTGTTGCTGTACCTTTGGTGTCATATTTAGGAGACCACTGCCAAGGCCAAGGTCGTGAAGATTTTCCTCTATGTTGTCTTCTAAGAGTTTTACAGTTTTAGCTCTTGCATTTTGGATTTTGATCTACTTTAGTTAATTTTTCACATGGTGTGAATTAAGGATCCAACGTCATTCTTTTACATGTAAGAACATGTTACCTATGATATGTCTTACTTCTTTCTCTTCAATGTGGAGGCATTTTATTTCTTTTTCTTGCCTAATTGATATGGCTGTAAAATGGTGAACAGAGGTGGTAAAAATGAAGATATTTGTTTTATCCCTGACCCTAGGGGAAAGGTTTTGAGCTTTCGCCATTGAACATAATGGCTGCTATGGATTTTTCATATATGTCATTCATTAGAGGTTCCCTTCTAATCCTAGTGTGAGTGCTCTATCTTGCAAGGGTATTATATTTGTCAAATTCTTTATTTAACATAGAGCCATAGCTTATTAAAGACTTGGAAACAACACCCAGAGGTCATCTTGCACTTTTTCCCTATTTCATGTTCAAAACATGCAAGAAAGAGAAAGGAAAGAAAGTTTTCTTTTACATTGGGATTACCTACCATTAGCCCTTCTAAAGTCACTAACAGAGGCCTAGCCAAAGTAGCTCAGTGGTTGAGCATCAACCTATGAACCAGGAGGTCACGGTTCGATTCCAGGTTAGGGCACATGCCTGGGTTGTGGACTCGATCCACAGTGTGGGGTATGCAGGAGGCAGCCAATCGATAATTCTCTCTCATCACTGATGTCTCTATCTCTCCCTTCCTCACTCTGAAATCAATATAAATAAATAAATAAACAAACAAAAAAACATAAAAATAAAGACACCAACAGAAACAATGGCTAGTACTTGGCTAGGGAATTTTTTAAAGGCAGATTGAGTCAGTTGTGGCAGGATCAGGGGTGGGTCTGGTTGTTGTGACACTAGAGCCCTGGGTCATTTCACCCTCAGTAAAGAACACTGTGATGGAGGAGACAAGATGGCGACCGGCAGGAAGGTAGGGAGGGAGAGTGTGTGAGAGAGTGAGGGAGCGATAGAGGTGTGTGTGGACATGTATGGGTATGTGTGTGAGTGAAATAGGGACAGTTAGACCCTGCAGTTCTTCTAGGGGGCTGCCAATCTGGGCAGTCTTAGATGCCAAAACCCTGTGGCCGCCGCAAACACTCTGGGGAGGACACTGGGGGCACAGAGACCACGCCATCTTGAAGAACAGAACTGCTTGAGACTAGGATCCTAGCCTCGCCACCATCCAGTCGGTATCGGAAGCAAACCAGGATCCTACAGCCGCTCTGGTAGACCTGCCACCGCAGCTGCAGACCCAGGGACACCAGGACTCCAGGTACTGGGCCGCAGATTTCTGTGAGTCACAAAGCCAATCCCCCTCCCCCACCACCCCTGTGGCAGCGACATAGAAACTACCAGACCCCAGCTGCACAACAAGGTTTTCTGCACACACAAAGCAGTGGCAACTCTGCCTGACTTTGAGCCTTGGTGTCAGACACAGGAAGTTTGTTTCCCACGATGATTAGTTTCCACTCCCAGGCAGGGAGACTGAGCTGAATTTGAGCCTAGCCGCTCATCCCTAGGGAGGTGGTCTTCTGCGACCAGATCCCGCGCCCACACAGGGCAGGGAGACAGCGCTGAACTTGAGCCTGGACTTGTGAACTCAGGGAATTTGTTTCCTGTGACTCGTCTCCACACCCAGACAGGAAGGCAGTCTTGAATTTGAGCATAGGTGCACGACCTTGGGGAGATTGTCTTCTGTGACCAGATCCCACACCCACACAGGGAGACAGCACTGAATTTGAGCATGGGGGTGCAAACCCAGGGAGTTTGTTTCCCATGACCAGATCCTGCACCTTAGCAGAGAGGCTGTGGTGAATTTGAACCTGGATGTGCGGTCTCAGGGAGTTTGTTCCCCACGACCAGACCCTGTGCCCACACAGGAAGACAGTGCTGAATTTGAGCCTGGGTACATGGACACAGGGAGTTTGTTTTCCACAGTGCACACCCATGTGACCAGACTCCACACTCACACTAAGGGGCAGAGCCACCTGACTTTGATTCAGGGCAAGCGCACACAGAAGGCTTTTTACTGCAGGGCAGAAGTGGACCTCCTGCTAACACAGTGCAACTGAGCAACCCAGTCTCCCGGGCAGATCGGGGACCTTGAATCTCCATACAAGAGGCAGCATTGACCACCAGTGGCTAGACTCCATTCCTCATTACGTGTGCCTGAGATTCCTGATTCCCAGTACATTCACACTAAGAGCCAGTGACTCCAATTCTTGGTGCATGTGCACACAGGGACCTGATTCTCGGTGTGAGGTAACTCCAAGAAACAGAGACTCTGATACTCGATTCTCAGCATGGACACAGGGAGCCTCTGACTCCTGACACACAATAGAAGACTTTGATTTTTGGCACATGCCAGTGGGTTCTCTGTTTCAACATGGTGCAGGCAGGGTCCCTGATTCTAGGTTCATACACGAGGCCACACTAAGTGCCTGTGACTCTGACCCAGGGCGAGCATGGTTCCCACCAACCCACTGCAACTGCACGTCTTGGTATCAGAGCTCTTCAGTGACACTTGGGGGGTGCAAAACTCCCACTGCACATGGTCCAGGCTCCTGCAACTCGACATCTGAACCTTCTGGTGATAGTCAGAATGGGGAGACAATGAAGCAATCCCCAGAGGAAAGAAAAGGAGGAATTGCCAAGTAAGAAAATAAGTGAAATGGAAGCATGCAACATGACAGAAAAAGAATTTAGAGTAATTGTCATACAATTCATACACCAGATGGACGAGAAAACCAACAACATATGCAAAAATCAGGAAGAAATGAAAAATGATATAGCTACAATCAAAAACACCATGGAAGGCTTCAACAGTAGACTAGAAGAAGCAGAGGACAGAATCAGTGAGTTAGAAGATCAGGTACAGAAACAAACCCAATCTGAACAGCAACTAAAGAAAAAAATTTTAAAGCAGGAGGAGAGCCTAAGGAAGCTTTGGGACAATGCAAAACGAAATAACATACGTATAATAGGGCTGCCAGAGGGACAAGAAGAGCAGCAAGGATTAGAAAATTTATTTGAAGAAATAATGACATAAAACTTCCCTGATATGGGGAAGAAAAAAGTTACTCAAGTACAAAGAGTCCCAAGCAAGAGGAATCCCAAAATACCCACACCAAGACACGCCATAGTTACAATGGCAATGTTATCGACAAAGAGAGAATCTTAAAGGCTGCAAGAGAGAGACAGAGAGTTACCTACAAAGGATCCCTCATCAGATTATCAAATGATTTCTCAACAGAAACACATCAAGCTAGAAGGGAATGGAAGGAGATATACAAATAGATGAAAAGCAAGGGACTCAATCCAAGAATACTCTATCCAGCAAGACTATCAATCAAAATTGAAGGGGAAATCAGGAGCTTCACAGACAAAAAGAAAAAGGCTAAGGGAGTTTATCACTACCAAACCAGCAATGCAAGAAATGCTAAAGGGAATCCTATAAAAAGAAGAAACAAAATGCTGTAAAAAGAAGAAACAAAAAGATAAGAAGGAGCACAGCCTCAAAAAATAAAAATGGCTACAAACAAGTATCTTTCTATAATAACTTTAAACGTAAACGGACTAAATGCTCCAATCAAAAAACATCGAGTGGCTGAATGGACAAAAAAACATGACCCATATATATGCTGTCTACAAGAGACCCACCTTAGAACAAGGGACTCACACAGACTGAAAGTGAAGGGATGGAAAAATATCTTTCAAGCAAATGGAAATGAAAAAAAAGCTGGGATAGCAATACTTATATCTGACAAAATAGACCAAAAAGTGAAGGCCATAACAAGAAATAAGGAAGGCCACTTCATAATACTAAAGGGATCGATACAACAAGAGGATATAACCCTGGTAAACATATATGCACCCAATGCAGGAGCACCCAAATACATAAAAAAAAATCTCCTGGAAGATATTAAGAGAGAGATAGACAGCAATACAATCATAGTAGGGGACTTTAATACACCACTGACATCACTGAATAAATCCTCAAGATAAAAAATCAGCAAAGAAACAACAATCCTAAATGACTCACTAGATCAGATGGACTTAATTGACATTTTCAGAACATTACACCCCAAAGCTGCAGAATATACATTCTTCTCAAGTGCACATGGGACATTTTCAAAAATAGACCATATACTGGGTCACAAGCAAAGTCTCCCCAAATTAAAAAAGATTGAAATCATACCAAGCATCTTTTCAGACCACAATGGCATAATATTAGAGATAAACTACAATAAAAACAATCCAAAACACTCAAACACTTGAAAGCTGAAGAGCATGTTATTAAATATTGATTGGGTTACCAATGATATCAAAGAAGAAATTAAAAACATTCTGGAAACGAATGACAATAAAAACACAAGAATCCAAAACCTATGGGACACAATGAAAGCAGTCCTGAGAGGGAAGTTTATAGCTCTACAGGCCTACCTCAAAAAAACAAGAAAAAATGGTAGTAAATTATCTAATGCTACAACTCAAAGAATTAGAAAGAGAGCAAAAAGAAAAGCCCAGAGTGAGCAGAAGGAAGGAGACAATAAAGATTAGAGCAGAAATAAATGACATAGAGACCAAAAAAACAACCAAAAGATCAATGAAACCAACAGCTGGTTCTTTGAAAGGATAAACAAGATTGATGAACCTCCAAAACTCAATCAGGAAGAATCTAGACATCTCAATAGGCCAATAACTATAGAAGAAATTGAAGCAGTCATCAAAAAGCTTCTGCAAACAAAAGCCCCGGGGCCAGATGGCTTCACAGGAGAGTTTTATCAAACATTCAAGGAAGAACTAAAACCTATCCTCCTCAGACTATTCCAAAAAATTCAAGAGGAAGGAACACTTCCAAGCTCCTTCTATGAAGCCAGCATCACCCTAATACCAAATCCAGATAAAGACAACACAATGAAAGATAATTACAGACCAATATCCCTCATGAACATAGATGCCAAAATCCTCAACAAAATCCTAGCAAATTGAATCCAGAAGTACATCAGAAAGATCATACACCATGACCAAGCAGGATTTATACCAGGGATGCAAGGATGGTATAATATCTGCAAATCAATAAATGTGATACATCATATAAACAAATTGAGAGATAAAAATCACATAATCATTTCAATTGACGCAGAAAAAGCATTTGACAAAATCCAACACCATTTCTTGATAAAAACTCTCAGCAAGGTGGGAATAGAAGGATCATACCTCAACATCATAAAAACCATATATGATAAACCCATAGCCAGCATCACACTCAATGGACAAAAACTAAAACCATTTCCCCTAAGAACAGGAACAAGACAGGGATGCCCTCTCTCACCACTCCTGTTCGACATAGTACTGGAAGTACTAGCCATTGCTATCAGACAAGAAGAAGGAATAAAAGGCATCCAAATTGGAAAAGAAGAAGTAAAACTGTCCTTATTCGCAGACAACATGATACTGTACACAGAAAACCCTAAAGACTCCATTAAAAAATTATTAGACTTAATAAATGAATTCGGCAAGGTAGCAGGATTCAAAATTAATGTCAAGAAATCTATGGCATTTCTATACACCAATAGTGAACTTAGAGAAAGAGAAACTAAAAAAGCAATCCCATTTACCATTGTACCAAAAAAAATGAAGATACCTAGGAATTAACTTAACTAAGGAGGTAAAAGACCTATATGCAAAAAACTACAGGACACTAAGAAAGAGATAGAGGTAGATATAAACAGATGGAAGAACATACCGTGTTCATGGATTGGGAGAATCAACATAATCAAAATGTCCATTCTACCCAAAGCAATCTATAGATTCAATGCACTCCCCATTAAAATACCAATAGCATATTTCACAGACCTAGAAAAAACTCTCCAAAAATTAATCTGGAATAAAAAAAGACCCCGAAGAGCTGCAGCAATCCTGAGAAAGAAGAACAAAGTAGGTGGGATCTCAATACCAGATATCAAGCTGTATTACAAAGCCACTGTTCTCAAAACAGCCTGGTACTGGCACAAGAACAGACATATAGATCAATGGAATAGAATAGAGAAACCAGAAATCGACCCAAACTACTATGTCCAATTAATATTCAACAAAGGAAGCATGAACATACAATGGAGTCAAGACAGTCTCTTCAATAAATGGTGTTGGGAAAATTGGACAGATACACGCAAAAAAAAATGAAACTAGACCACCAACTCACACCATACACAAATATAAACTCAAAATGGATAAAGGACTTATTCATAAGACGGGAAACCATAAAAATACTGGAGGAATCCATAGGCAGAAAAATCTCAGACATATGCCAAAGGAACTTCTTCACTGATACTGCTCCTAGGGCAATGAAAAATAAAGAGAACATAAACAAATGGGACTACATCAAAATAAAAAGCTTTTTCACAGCAAAAGAAACCATCAATAAAACAACAAGAAAGACCACTACATGGGAGAACATATTTGCAAATGTTATCACTGATAAGGGTTTAATCTCCAACATTTACAGGGAACTCATACAACTCAACAAAAGGAAGATAAACAATCCATTCAAGAAATGGGCAACGGACCTAAATAGAATCTTTTCGAAAGAAGACAGAAGGAAGGCCAAGAAACATATGAAAACATGCTCAAAGTCACTAATTCTATGAAAACATGCTCAAAGTCACTAATTATCTGAGAGATGCAAATCAAAACGACAATGCGGTACCATCTCACACCTGTCAGAATGGCTATCATCAGCAAATCAATAAATGACAAATGTTGGCGAGAATACGAAGACAAAGGAACCCTGGTGCACTGCTGGTGGGAATGCAGACTGGTGCAGCCACTGTGGAGAACAGTATGGAGTTTCCTCAAAAAACTAAAAATGGAACTCCCATTTGACCCAGTGATCCCACTTCTAGGACTGTATCCCAAGAAGCTAGAAACATCAATCAGAAAGGATATATGCACTCCTATGTTCATAGCAGCACAATTTACCATAGCTAAGATTTGGAAACAGCCTAAGTGCCCATCAGCAGATGAGTGGATTGAAAACCTGTGGTACATCTACACAATGGAATACTACGCCGTGCTAAAAAAGAAGGAATTCCTACCATTTGCAACAACATGGATGGAACTGGAAAGCATTATGCTAAGTGAAATAAGCCAATCAGAGAAAGGTAAGTATCATATGATCTCACTCATTTGTGAAATATAATGAACAACATAAACCGATAAACAAAAACAGTTCCAGAGACAGAGAAACATTGATCTGACCATCAAACCTTGGAGGGAAGGTAGGGGAGGGTGGCGGTAAGGGGAGACATCAACCAAAGGACTTGTATGCATGCATATGGGCCTAACCAATGGACACAGACAACAGGGGGGTGAGGGTATGAGTGGGGGGGGGATGGGGGAGTAATGGCGGAAGAAGGACACATATGTAACACCTTAATAAAGAAATTTTAAAAAAAAGAACACTGTGATTCTAAGAGCTCATATCTTGTCAAGAATATAAATGTTACTCACAAAGGACAACAATGTCCAACAGCTCTTTTGATTAGGTGAGTTCAACTGTCAGATTGCCAAGGAAACAGAAAACTCTCCATGGACCATGAAGGTGTAATACCAGAGACTTGAAAAAGAAAAACAGGAAAGCAAGAAAACTTTCCATGACAAGATCATCGGGGGAGTTAACAGCTATTTGAATTGAGGGCTTCATAAGCCAAATTGTGAGCTCCTAAGGAAGCAGCTTAAATCCAGTTGTCTTTTTATTGTTTTTTTACTTTGTTTCTTTGTGCGTGATTTAAATTTTCTTTATTTTCAAAAACAGTTAAATAAAAACCAATAAGACCATAAACAAAATAAAAAGAGCTAGTTTGTTAATTGCAAAGAAAGTGAAAAGAAATAATTTCTGCAATTAAAAAAGTATGGCCCACAATGCGATACCCACTCATGCCTACTAGGATGTCTATAGATTTAAAAATAGGAACTTGCAAATGTTGATGAAAATGTGGAGAACGTGTAGCTCTCACACATGCTGGTAGGATATGAACCGGCTCAGCTGCTGTGGAAAACAGTTTGGCGGTTCCTCAATAAGTTAAACACAGAATTACCCTATGGCCCAGCAATTCCACTCCTAGTATATATCCGAAGGAATTGGAAACAGGAACTCAAATAGTCACATGCCTATATTCACAGCAGCGTTGTTCCCAAGAGCCAAAAGGTGGAAATAACCCATGCCCACCAACAGATAAATGGTTAAGCAAATGTAGTTTATATGCGTCAATGGAATGTTATCCAGCTATGAAAAGAAGTGACACTTTAATTATAAAACCAAACAAATAACACTAAAATCTCACATGAGGTCAAACCATTCTATTCCTCAAATGTAGAAATAGTCAGGGAACTTCTCAACACTGAAGTCTGCCTCTTTTTCAACCCCTGAGACAGTTAAGATTTTTGATGTCTTTCTGTCTGAATAATCTCTCCAAAATTGTGACCTTATTTTAAGTTTACTGTGTAAGAGTCAATTACATTATGCCCATTTGTGACTTTAAGATTATTAGTCAGGAATGATTATATAGTAGCTGTGACTTAACTTGGGCTACAGCCATTAATCCCTCACTCCAGGTGGGGGTGGAGGGTGACTTCGAAGAGATTCTGATTTTCTTGTGACTGGGTAAAGCTGTGACCTGGAATTCCTCAAACTGCTTTGGGTAATAAATTCTGCTTGTAGTGCCAAAAAAAAAAAAAGAAGTGACACTTTGCTACCCACATGGCTCCCCCCTGTGTCCAAGCACCCTTCACTCCCCATTTGTATCAGTGGACTTGCTACCCAACTGATGTCCTTCCTCCAATTTGGTCCCAATGCTAGCCCATCACATAAACTGCTGGTAGGATAATACTCCCAAACACACAAACCCCACGGGGGCAGGATGGTGGCATATGTCCTGGCATCTTCTCTCAAGCTCCCACCATAACGTGCCAACACCCAGGAGGGGAAAGGGCATAAAAGCACTTCGCATGTGGTGAAACTTGATCACTGTTATTTTGTTTGTTTGTTTGTTTGTTAATCCTCACCCAAGGATGTTTTTCCATTGATTGTTAGGGAGAATGGGAGAGAGAGGGAAAGACAGAATCATCGATGTGAGAGAAACACATCAATTGGTTACCTCCTGTATGCACCCCGACCAGGGCAGGGCTGGGGAGGAGCCTGCAACCAAGGTACATGCCCTTGACTGGAATCAAACCCGGGACTCTTTGATCCGCAGGCCAAAGCTCTATCCTCTGACACAAACCGGCTAGGGCAGGTCACTGTTCTTTACAGCAAAGTGAAAACTAGTGGGTTTTGTTAAAATAAATAAAATCACTAGGGTTTTCAATGATTGGCATCAAGTATTACTATGAAATTGCCACCCCGCTGGCCCAAACAATTAATTAGGGTCACCTATACTTACATGTACTTCATTGGGTCCCTTTTCTGCTCCACTATGCCCAGTTGTCCTTCGCCGTTTGTGGGTATTGGATGTCTCAACCAGAGCATCAAAGCTCTCCTAAATCTAATATCCAGCCATAACCTAGCTTATCCACACCCTATCCATAGCTCCCTCACACCCTCCAACAACGTCTGCATTGCCCACACAAAACTCCTGTTTCACAAATTAGGGATGTTCATTCTCAAACCACTTGAGCAACTCCTTCTACCTAAAGCTCCTGGTGTTGTCTCCCCTCCTTTTCAAACCCTATCTATCAGCAAGTCCCTGCTCCTCTTCCAGGAAGTCTCCCTCCCTCCTTGCCCCATTGATGTGCTTCCTGTGACTGTTAAATGTGGTTTTTGAATGGTAAGTTATGGCTCTTCATTAGTAATCATCTTGTATTGCTATCAACCTACTTAATGTGCATTTCTTCTGTCCATCACACTGTGTCTTCTGCATCCCATCTCTGCAGGCTGTTGCAGCTGGGGTTCCCTAGGACACAGGTGCTGAGATGGAGACTAGTGAGTGTGCAGGAAGTTTATTGGGGTGTGACTTACGAGGAAACATCCGTTCAGGGGTGAAGATGAGAGGTTTGGGCTGAATTAGAAGCTGAGTTATGATGTAGTCTCAGTAAGTCTCAGCTAAGCCCATTGTGGGGTTCCAAAGCTGAGATGACCCCTTGGGGAAAGGGGGCCAAGGCGATACTCCGTGTTGATGATGGCTGAGGCTACTCCTAGAAGGGGTTGCAACCTTGGGCAAGGGACTCCCTTAAGAGGAGGCAATTCCAGAGGAAGCTGGGGGTGGAGGACTGTTTGTGACAGTCTCCCCAGCAGGCAAGGGAACAAGTCCTTCTGTCTTAAAGGGGATCTGGGTGTCAACTCTGACGGCTTAAAAAGGAAGTGCAGAGAGAAAGGGGAGAATGGCAGGAGAAGGGGAAAGAAAGGAAAGGAGTTCCCTGTTCACCTGTCAGGTCCTGTTTGGAGCAGAATGTGGGAAGGTGGTCCTCCCTTACTAGGGAGGGCGGATGCCAGGAGGCAAGAAAACTGCTGTGCAGTGCAGTGCCGGTGCTGACCAGAGGCGCGGTGCTGGCCTCGGGCTGAGCTGCCTCTGCATCCAAGCCTGTCAGGCTCCTGAGTCCCCTTCACTCAGCTAGCACAGGGAGCATTGTCATTGCTCAGGAAGTACCTTCGATGCTGACGGAACAGGGGTGCACTGCTCTCTTTGTAACCCTTAGAGACTGGAAAGAAATAATTCACAGAAGAAAATAATCTGGCACACAGACTGTATTTTTAAAAGTAAAAGTTAAGTTTGCTCAAAGTGAGAGTATCCAGAGACTAGACTTTCTGTAAAGCCTAGAAAGAAAAGAAAAAAAAGCTGACTTAGCAAGATAAAGGAGTTGCCTGGAATGCATTGGAATCAGAAATTACAAACATCAAAGAAAGCTCGTGGAGGAGGCGTGGTAATGATTCTGTCCTGCCCTCCACGGGGAATAAGATTGCAGGGAAGAGAAAAGCAAGTTGAAAGAAGCAGGTGGGGAAAGCAAAGGGCAGAGATGAGCCCAGCTGGGCACCAGCTTCTGAAGTTGACTCAGTGGCCCTTAGCACAGCAGGTGAATAGAGCACCAGGCTTTTCCTGTAGCTCAGGAATCAGAATTTATTTCAGCACAGGACCCCACCCCGTCGCAGGAGGAGTGTAAGTCTAGTGCTCCCAGAGATCCTAATACCTTCTGTCCCCAAGTGTGGTAGTCAGCCGGAGAGACAGGAGCAGAGCAAGGACGATGGGGGAGGTACAGAAGTCACCAGGGTGGAAAGCCCAGGTGCCAAGCAGTGGCCAACTGCAGGGTGAGACTTCGTCCCCAAGGTGACCTTCCCTCCCCTGGCATATGGCTGGTCATGCAGTTTGCCGCCCCCCGCAAAAAAAGCACAATGAAAAATTCCTCCATTGAGATGATATCTAGGCCTCAGTTGTTATTTAACTCCAGGCCCAGAAAAGCAACAATACCAGACCAGGGACCCCACGGCTGACCTCAGGACCAGCTGCATTGAATGACCCCTTGCCCTGGTACCAGCCAATCAATCAGTGGAGACCACAACACTGAAATGACACACCTGGAAAACTGCTGACTATTCTATTGAGATCTTCCCCTGGGACCTCCCCTACAGTCTCCACCCTTAAAATCCTTAGGACTGAGGACCCAGTGTGCTCTCCCTTTTTCTTTCCCTTTCGCTTACCTTTTCCCTTCCTCTTCTTCCCTTTCCCTCTCAAACCCCGCCCCCCCAACCCAGGTGTGTTACCATTAGCTTCCTCACTCCCAAGCTCCTAGGGTCCTTCCTTTATTTCTGTAATTTGTTTCCTAAGCTCATTTTTTTTTCTAGGAATTACTTTTTCTACCTCTGTGATTTACCAAATAAATGTTCTCATATAGTTTGGGTCTTGGCTCTGCATTCTTTTCTAGCCAGAACTCAAGTACCAAGGCTGCTGAACCCAGATCCAGTCTTTCCCCATGAGTCTAACACCTACAACAGGTAGAGGTCAAAGATGATGCTGAACATCCTACAATGCACCGGACAGCCCACACAACAAAGAATTATGCAGCCCAATATGTCAATAGGGCTTAGGCTGAGAAACTCTGATCCAGGTGGAGGTAATGAATGCATTTAGGTGTTCATATGCAAATATAATAAAAGCTGAATCTCAAAAAAGTAGTATTAATGTTGATTTTAAAAGAAAAGGTTGTCTGGCAAAGGACAACACAACAAGATGTATTTATCAAGTCAGGTTGTGGGGTTCCAGCACCCAATAGGACATACTTCTTGTCCTCACAGAATTGGCTCTGGTTGGGAGGGTAGACCCCTAAGAGTCATGTACAAGTCCAGATCATAATTATAATAATAGCTCTTTTATTAACTCCTTTAATCCCCCCACCAACCCTCTAAGGTAGGTGCTACTATAATCCCTATTTATGGGACACGGAGGCATAGCAAGGTCAACAGCTTGACAAGGCCCAGCTGACAGACCCAGTCTGGCTTCTTTATAGCATTTAAAATTGCTCTCACAGCCCAGCAGGCTTTAGTGCTTACTGAGCATGTTTCATTTCTCTTGCTTCTTCCTTCATGTGTAGAATGAAGTTGCCACAAGTATCCCATAAGGTTGTGATATGAAATGTATTGATTTAGATAAAGTGCTTAGAACAATGCCTGCCATTAAGTAAGGGTCAATAGGGTGTTTAAGAAAGGGGGAACGTGGATGGAGAGTGGCTGGGAACCGATGTTAGACCAGTGGTTCTCAAAGTGTGGCAGCAGCAGGATCGCCTAGGAGCTTCATAGAGATGCAAAGTCTGGGCTGCCAGCTCAGACCTAACTGGGAATGGGGCCCAGCAGGCTGCACTTCTGCAAGCCCTCCAGGTGGCTGGTGAACACTGAAGTCTCAGAACTGGTGCGTTAGGCCATTCTGAGGCGGCGCTGTTTAAGCTGTGACACAGCAGCTCTTCTCAACCGTGTCCTAACTGCCTCCCTGACTGCAAACATGTGTTTGGTTTTTGTTTTGTTTTGTTGAAACTCTGTATTTCCTTCCTATTTTGCTGTATCTTCACTTCTACTTGGCTTTGTGATTAGCAGATCCCTGCTCCTCACTTTCTACATTCTGATATCTCCCCCCGCCCAATACCCTGAAACACTCTCAGCTGTTCTCCAAATTCCATGAGTGGGCTCTTGGTTATCTGATAACTTCACTCATCATGCAGGCGGCCATGCAGGTTTACTGAGACACACAGGAACTGGGAGGAAGAAAAGGGGAGAAGCTCAGCCATATCCCCAGGAACCCTGCCATCTAGTGGAGAGACAGTGTGTCCCTGTCCCAGGACTTGCAGCCAGAGCAAGGACATCAGCTGAGTCTGGGGACAGGGCAGAAGTGGAATCAGGACCAGCTTCTTAAAGGAGGTAACATTTGGTTTGAGACTTGATGAACCAATAGAAAAAGAGTCTGATAAAATGATATGAAAAATCATCTGTAAGAAAAGAAGGGGGGAGAATCCAAGGTGGTGGCATAGGTAATCACCTAAACTGCTGCCTCGCACAACAATTTCAAAACTACAACTAAAAGACAAAACGTCTATCACCCAGAACCATGGGAAAGCTGGCTGAGTAGAAGTTCTACAACTAGAAGAAAAAAGAAAAGAGCATTGAGACATGCACAAGCGTTAAAAAGCTGAGGTACAGAAGCGCACCATCCAGGCTGGCGGCAGGCGTTGCTTTTTTCAACTCGAAGGGACACAAGCCCCTAATTACTCTGAAATCCAGTTTCTGGGGAGACTCGGGGGACCCAAACTCCTATGGGGAGAAGCTGGACTGTCTGCTATCGGGTCGGAAAGTGAGGGTGGCTTGCTGGCAGAGCTGTGCGCAGGAATAACTGTTTACTGCGCTGGGGCGCAGGACGCAGGGGGTGCAGGATGCGGGGATGCGGTCGGAGACCCAGAGCCGGCTAACTGGCAGCCATCGCTGTTTGCCATGCCCTAGCCTAGTGATGCCCTGAGACCCTGCCCCGCACAACCTACAAATCCACCCAATCTCCAAGCAGCGGCTTTAGCATATGAATGGCCTGCCCTATCGCAGCTTAACCTAACAAACTGCAGCTCTGGTCAGACAGCTCCAAAACCTCCAAACCTCAAGCAAAGAGGAGAAAACTATAGCTCTCACTGTAGCTCCTGCAGGGTGGCCTCAGACAGTAGCTGACCTGCACCCCATTGGAGATCCAGAAGCCAGTGTACCTAGTGGTCAGTGTGAGACACCAGATTTCAATTCCTCACATCCATAAGTGACACATTCAAGAGGCAGACTCAGCGAGCACCAAAGCCCCACTGAAACAAGTCCTGCACCATAAGCGTGTCTCCAGCACAGCAGTTCTTCCATTATAGACACAGCGAGTCCTCACAGCCAATTGGCCTGGAGGTCAATTCCTCCCAGTGTACCAACAGCAATCAAGGCTTAACTACACCAAGACTTTGCACTCAGCCCACAAAGGAGGGTACCAAGAGCGTCCACCTCAGGTGATTGGGGAGGCTGAGCAACTGCCCCTTATAGATCACCTACCACACAAAGCCACTCCATCAACACAGGGAAGCAGCCAAAATGTGGAGACAAAGAAACATGTCACTAATGAAAGAAATGGAGGAAAGCAAACTACTGGACGACATAGAATTCAAAACCACATTTATAAGATTACTCAAGAATCTTCTAAAAACCTCTGAGGAACTTAGTGAGACCTTTAAGGATCTTAATGAGAATGCCAAAAAAATGGAAAAGGACCAGTCGGAAATGAAGCATACACTGTCTAAAATAAAGAATATACAGAAACTCAATTGTAGATCAACATACCCCAAGAATCAAACCAAAGATCTGAAATATGAGGAAACAAAAAAACACCCAACCAGAAAAACAAAAAGGAAAAAGAATCCAAAAACATGAAGATAGTGTAAGGAGCCTCTGGGACAACTTTAAGCGTACCAACATCCAACACCCAAATTTTTGGGGTGCCAGAAGAAGAGAGAGAGCAAAATATTGAAAACCTATTAGAAGAAATAATGACAGAAAACTTTCCCTACCTGGTGAAAGAAATAGACTTACAAGTTTAGGAAGTGCACAGAACTCCATACAAGAGGAATCCAAAGAGGACCACACCAAGACACATCATAATTAAAATGCCAAGGGCAAAAGACAAAGAGAGAATCTTGAAAGCAGCAAGAGAAAAACGGTTAGTTACCTACAAGGGAGTACCCATATGACTATCAGCTGATTTCTCAACAGAAACTATGCAGGCCAGATGGGAGTGGCAAGAAATATTCTAAGTGATGAATAGCAAGAACCTACAACCAAGATTACTCTACCCAACAAAGCTATTATTCAGAATGGAAGGGCAGATAAAGAGCTTCACAGATAAGAAAAAGCTAAGGAGTTTATCATCACCAAACCAGTATTATATGAAATGCTGAAAGGTATTCTTTAAGAAGAGGAAGAAGAAAAAAGTAAAGATAAAAATTATGAACAACAAATACATATCTATCAACAAGTGAACCTAAAGATCAAGTGAATAAAAAATCTGAAGAACAGAATGGACTGGTGAATATAATAGAATCAGAGACATAGAAAGGGAGTGGACTGACAATTCTCAGGGGAAAGGGGGTGTGAGAGGTGTGGGAAGAGATTGGACAAAAATCTTACACCTATGGATGAAGACAGTGGCGGGGGGTAAGGGCATGGGGTGGGGTGGGGAATCAGGTGGAGGGGAGCTACAGGGGCAAAAAAAAGAGGAACACCTGTAATAATCTGAACAATAAAGATTTATTTTTAAAAAGAAAAGGGAAATAATATCACAGAATAAATGCTTTTTAATAAAAACAAAACAAAACAAAAAGCCATACATGGGAAATATGTTGAGTGCCAAAGAGAAATAGGAAGGTCAGCTAACTAAAGATAGAAATGTTGTATTCAGTTTTCTTTTTTTTTTATGTTTTCATTGATTTCAGAGGAACGAAGGGAGAGAAACATTAATTGGCTGCCTCCTGCACACTCCCTACTGGAGGGCAAGCCTGTAACCCAGGCATGTGTCCTGACCTGGATTTGAACCGGTGACCTCTTGGTGCATGGGACGATGCTCAACTAATTGAGCCACACCATCAGGGCTACCCATGTTTTCTTTACAAAGCAAAACCAGACAAGCCAGAAGTGAATGAATGGTGGTCAGTCAACGTTGGGCATGTCCTGGTCATTCTCTGCTGGTGTCTTTGTTTTCTTTTTTTGCCTCCAAGCCCTTGCTTGCTCTCTTCCTTCCCAAGCACACTCCCTCCTCCTCTAACCCCACCTGTCCGTGAAAATCCTCTCCTCTATTATCTGGGTAGAAAGCTGCCCTCCTCAAGAGGGCTTCTCTGATCCTCTTATTCGAGGGGCCGGCTCCCCAGCTGGACCAGAAACCTTCATTTATACTTCTAATCACTGTTGGCACACTCGCTGCGTCTGGTTCTCAGACAGATTGTCCTCTGGTGGATGGCAGCTCCCGGGGTCAGAGTGCATCTTCCTCCTCCGCCTGCCCTGCCAGGTGCTCAGTGGTCAGGCTGCCTCCCTGGGCGGGATCACACGCAGTGGGTGCCGACCAGGAGCCCAGTGACACCTCCCAGCACATCACACAGTGACTCCAGAAGAATCGATGTTAAATTGTGGATTCATAAACTTTAAAAACAGAAATAAAGGGCAGGAAAGCAATGTGTAATTACTGAGTAAATTAAGGACATCGATGGAAAGAAGATCCATAGGTTCTATTTTATCAAAGAAAAAGTTACTCAACAAAATGTAATAGAAATAATGCAATAGTGGAATGTCAGAGAAGAAGTAGGTGACAACACTGATGAGAATCTGCTCTCCAATGATATGAAAATTGATCAATATTCATAACATCAGTACCCAGATTCTTGTATAAAGTAATGAAAAGGGGATGAAAAGGTAATACACAAGGATATGTAGATAATAAATCACATACCACCTTTTTAATCACTGAAAAAATGCAAATTAAAACAATTAAAATACATCATTACACAACAATTAAACATTTTTTTCTGATGATAAAAAATTGATTTTGGCGAAGTTTTCAGTCTCATTTCTCCAAAGCCAGGGACAAGAGAACAATGAATCCATCAAATCTGCCTGAGGTACAATTTGGAAATATGCAAAAGAAACAATCACACTGTCCCTACATTTTAACTCAGTTATTAAATTTGAGAGAACATGCATCAAGGAAATCATCCCAAAAGGGAAAAAGAATCCTGCTAAACAGCCGCCAGCCAGAGGCCCTGCAAGTATTGTGCAGGCCCTGTGATTTCATGCGACTCACAAACCAACGAGCTGCCCTGCCATTGTTTCTCTGGCTGCTCTGAGAGGACGTGAGGCTCCTGGGTCAGAGACAAAGGACTTTATTCTTCTGGGCAAAGGCTGTAGCCAGAGCTTCATGTATGCTGGTTCGCCATATTTTGTAAGTCCCATGGGGTACAGAAAGGGCCTGTGATGGCCTGCATAGGCAGTGGGCTGTGTTACAGGAGGGGAACGTCAAGTGAGGGAGATTCACCACTTCTATAGTAAAAGGCAGCAAGTTTGCCCTTAGTCCAGGGGAGAGGTTACTCATCCTTAAAAAAAACAAAACAAAACAAAAAAAACAACTAAATATATATATACACACACACACACACACACACACACACGTATATGTATGTATATATGTATAAATATTGATTTCAGAGAGGAAAGGAGAGGGAGAGATAGAAACATCAATGAGGAGAGAGAATCATTGATCGGCTGCCTCCTGCATAGCCCCTACCGGGGATTGAGCCCAGAACTGCAACCTGGGCATATGCCCTGACCAGAACTGAACCGGTGACCTCCTGGTTTCTGGGCCAATGCTCAACCGCTAAGCCACACCTGGCTGGGCGTTACTCATCCTTTAAGGTGGCATGCTGCAAATACAACTTTGAGAAATTGTCTGGGTAGTGGCCTGTGTTCTTGGCATGCCATGCTAGATCATGCAGTGTGCTCAGAGCCCAGGGCTCACCTCTCCCAACAACGCCTCTGTTACTTATTCAAATTCATTGAATCACCTTCTATGTGCCTGGCACAGAACTGGATGGAAGGGTGCAGACAGTGGTGAGTAGACCCCCTGCCTGAGAAGGGCTTGCATCTAAGTGGGGAAGGCAGGCAACAAAAAGGAATTGCATAACTAGCACGGTGCCACTCCTGCGAAATGTGAAGACAGACAGAGCAGGATAGTGGGATAGACAAGGCCTTTGGACAGAGTGATCGACTATAGACCCAATGGTCAAGGGAGGCCTCAGATGGTGGCGCTGGAGTGAGAGCAGAAGGAAGGATGTGGATGCATGTCTTTCGGAGGGAAGAAACAGCAAACGCCAGCACCATGAAGGTGAAATGGGCTTGCCCTGTTCAGGGAGCTGAGCCCAGGGTGGCTGGAGTGTGGTGAGCAGGGGCAGAGTCTGAAGGAGGGTAGAGAAGCCCAAGAAGACTTATAATGGGGACAAGAGGATTGTAAATGACAATCACACACATTTTATGTAAAACAATTTCTGTAAAAAGAGTTAAATGAAAATAATAGACTGAACCCATGTAGTGTGTGGAGGGCAGCTCAGGTCTGAACAATGGAGACAGGAGGCCAGAAGAGCTGAGACCAGCTATCAGTCACAAGGCGAGTCTACAAACCTCTCGTTTCTGTATCCGCTAAGGGGAATGATGCCTGAAAAGGGGTGGACAAGATCAGGTGAATAAAGTGAGTTAAAGTGTTTTCTTGTTACATATATTTGAGAGATTAAAACAGTAAAAACACAATCCACATCAAAAGATCACAGGAGAACTGAATCTAAGGTTTAAGCTAGAAGTTCAAAAGCATAGCAATAATCATCACCTATTAACACCAGTCAACCCTCTTTATAATAATCTGAGAGTTGTGATCACCTTCATTTTTAAAATGAGGAAACTGGGTCCCGAAAAGCCTAAGTTGCTCACAGTCTTGCACTTAATAAACAATATGATATGCAAACTGCACCCATGGGGAGAGTAGGCAGCAACACGAAAAGTGTTGAGAGAAATCTGCAAACTAAAAAATTGATATCAGGCATGAAAAATATATATGGTTAGGAGCAGACGGGAATAAAAGCGTGCCACACATCTGATTGTTGCAATGTGAATACTTTTACATTTTTATATTTGCTCTTGTTATGATGTTTGTCCAATCAAATAAGGAGAAAACTACTGTGAAACCATTTCAAAGGCTAGTCACCATTTCCCTCTAAAGGATTGCCTTCACCGTGTCAATTTGCTCAAAACCATCCACATTCCGTTTTCTCCATGATCAAGTCCAAACCTTGGTCCTCAGCATTTACCTGCACGTTGTTCTCCTGCTGCCTTGCCCTGAGCCATTCACACTCCTGCCAGTGCAGCCCTCCATCCATCTCGTCCAGTATCCATAGCCCCCTCTACACTTGAAGCATGTAAGGGCTACTCTGACTACAGCTTCCCCAGCTCTGTGGTCCCTGGTTAGCTCACTGTTTCTGATGTTTATATCAATCACTTGACAATTACACCTGTATTTTTATTTTGGCTCCGTGGCATGTTCTTTTTATGCCCCATGAGTGTGCTATCAAGTCTGTGTATGTAAGAACTGCCATACACAGTATGCAGAAAGCACTTACTCTGTGATGGGTGAGGAAGGGAGAGTAAAGGAAAAGGACATTCCTGGAGTGTCCTTCCTGCCGGGTCCAGATCCCCAAAGATTGCCCGAGTGCCAGGGGTGGCTGCTCAAGTGTAAAAAGCTCCTCCACCTTCATGGGCAGCCCAGGGGCCTTCCAGAAAGCCCCCCTCTGGGCGCTGCCCCTGGGACTGCAGGGCCCCAAGGCTCCCCTGAGCGCTGCTCAGCCTTAGGCTGTTCCTAGGGTGTTAGTGGGAAGGCAGTGGGTGGCCGTCTGCTGCCCTAACAACAGAAGGGGCAGTTTGGGATCTGTGTTCTTTATGTTTCCTTTCCACTCCCAGGTCCAGAAGTCCTGCAGCTTTAGGCTGATGTAGTTATGATTGAACTATTTTTTAAAAACTCTAATTGGCTTCTAGCTTTGTCTAAAGGTTAACAAAATAAAAACTCCACATTTAACGGGGAGATGAAGACCTGGAAGACATATAGTCGGAACGTTAGCCACCGCCAGGGGGGTAGGGTGAGGTATGACGGGCAGGGCGAGGATGGCGAGAGACTGCAAACACACCCCTCCCAGGCCTCGGCCTAACCGCCCAGAAGCCGTCTTCTTTCTGCCTGGAGCCCCAGGGTGAACTACTCGAGGTACCCGAAAGCCCTCGCCAGGCAGAAGCGCTGGGAGTGAGGCGCAGAATGGAGCCGGTTAGGAGCTTCCTGTGTTATATATCCCACGCCTGAGTCGCCTGTTGCAGGTTTACACAGATTCCTGGAAAGCAGAACCCATCCGTCTGGGAGGGGGCCCGGCCCCGCTCTTTCCGGAGATCTAACCATGCCCCCAGGCGTTAGGGTGTCCTCCGCACCGGAGGCGGGGAGGCCCGTGCGGCAGGGCCCAGACCTGGTTTCGCTTGGCAGCTTCTCCAGACACTCCCACCCCCCGCGGCCTGCCACCCCCGGGGAGCGCCTGGGGGCATCCCTCCAGCCGGCCCAGCGTGAACAGCGGCTGCGTTCCGGGATTCCCAGCATCTGGAACGTGCGGCCACAGCCCTGGACCCCTGGAGGGCTGGACCGTCACGCGCCGCCGGCAGTGCCCGCTGCGCACCCGCGGCCTCTGCGCTCAGGCTCGCGCTCACTGGAGCGCCCTCCGCACTCACCGCCCGGGCGCCGCTGCTCTTGGGCAGGGGCAAGGGCTCGGCGGTGCCTGGTGCGTTCTACCTGCCGCTTGGAGCGGGGCTGTTTGTCTACTGGAAGGTCTGAAGGCGGCCAGGCTTCCCTCGCCGCCACCACAGGCTGCGTGTGCCACGGCTGCCACCACTCTGCAGGTGGGGGCGGGCTGCGCCGCTGGGGTCGGGGCGGGGAAGACGTCGCTGGGCAAAGGGGCGCCTTGGCGAAAGGCAGAGTCGGTGGCGGAGCTCGCGCACGTGGGGCGCGCGCAGGAAGGCGGGCCCCCACCGCACCTGAGCGCAGGCGGAGTTGGCCATCTTTCTCAGGAAGTGACCCCGAGGGGCTCACCACCGCACAGCGCACCGCACCAGGAAGGGCCTTCAGCATCTGCACGGGCTGCTGCTGACACCGTGAGCACGCGGAGAGGGGGCTCGCAAGGGCGGCGTTTGTAGGTAGCGGTGTCTGGTCAGCTGTGCCCTCTTGCTTTTCCCCTGAAGTGAGCGATTGAGTCCGCGCGAATCCTGCTGCAGCCGACCCCCTGGTCCCGGCTAACCGAGCGGCACCGCGGGGCCTCGGAATTCCTCCCGCGGATGAGTGAATTCCTGAGATCATTCCCCCTTATTTCCTGTCCCCACCACGTCCTAGTCCATCTTCTGCAGCCGGGACCAATAATCTAAGTGTCGCTTTCCTTTTACCTCCCGACCTCGGGGTTCTCCTCGAGTGACTTTGGCAGGAAATGGTACCCTGCGTTCAAATCCCAGCTGGGGACACTGAGGCAGCTGCCTCCTCTCTGTGGGCCTCTTTGGTTCCTCATCTTCAAACAAGTTGATCTCTGCTCCACAGGGCTCTCGGGGAGGATTCCATGACATGAGAATGTGAAGCCCCTAGCACAGTGCCTGGCACGCGCGGGGGGGGGTAGAGCTGGCTGGAGGAAGGAGGTAACAGCGCTGCCTGGCATTCTGCATGGGGCCTGGCATTACCCTGGAAATGAATGAGATGGAGAAACCTGCATCTGCCAGAACTCCTCTGGTTTGTATTTAACGTCCAGGCGTTTTGCCTTTTGGCCAGGCCCTAATAGATGTCCGCTCCTCCCTCACCCTGGAAGACCCAAATTTTCCTTTTGGGACGGGGATGGGAGAGGTGGTGAGTGTGTCTCAGACTCACAGTTTTGCATAGTAACAGGACTTACTGCTCCTTTCCAAATACAATATAGGGACCAGGGAAGGGGGAAAGGGAACGTGAGGGAGGAAAGGAAAAGGGTTTTTGTTAGTTTTGTTTTAATTTTGGAAAGTTAACTCAGATACTTAGGCTACTCAAAGATCATGTGGTTAAAAGGCAGGCTTCTCTCCCCTTCATTAAGTGGCAGAGGGATTTTGTAGCATAAAATAGGAATGTCAAATTATAATTGAAAGTTTTGCTAGGAGAGTGCTTTATTCAGAATTAACGATGGTCTTTGAAAGGCCCCTTGGAAATGCCTGGCGCGATTATAGCTTTTCTGCCTGGTTGCTGAAGTAGGGCTGACTGTTAATAGCTACATCAGTCCATGTGCATCCCGAGAAATCATGGAAATGGACGTCCAAAAGGCCTGCCTTTGTCCATTTTTGACGGACCCCATTCAGGCAGGTGGTGCAAAGATGTGACTGAACAGGAGCCTGGCCATTCGCCGGGGCGGAGGGGGCGGGGGGCATTGGTGGGGAGAAGGAGCTCTGGTAGGCTGGGCAGAGTTGGGGTTTAGCTACTCACTGGAGTGGACCTGGGCAAGCCCCTTCCCCACTGTGGGCTGCAGTTCTCTTCTCTAACACACAGTCATGGCTGAGTCTTGCCTCATACGCTGCTGAGATGGTAGATGAGATGGTGTTTGTGAGCACCCTGCTTCGTTAGGCTCTGGCAAGTTCTCACCCAAACTCTGGGTAATCTGCTGTTTATGTCATTCCCACTGGGTTCAGTGTGGGCCTGCTGGCCCTCCACATGGCTCTCCTCTAGGGGGTAACTCGTGGATCTGGGCCACCTGCCACTTTTTAGCTCTGCCGTTTTGAACATGTGGCTTCCATGACTGCTGTGGAGATACAATAGTCTCCTCTTAGCTACAGTTTTACTTACCTGTGGAGTTTCAGTTACCTAAGGTCAACCGCAGTCTGAAAATATTAAGTGGAAAATTCCAGAAATAAGCTATTCGTAAGTTTTAAATTGTGTGTTGTTCTTAGTAGTGTGAGGAAGTCTCAGGAGTCTGCTCCATCCTGCCTGGCTGTGACTCATTCCACCACACACACACACACACACACACTCACACACACACACGCACACGCTCACGCACACACCATCCAGCGTCCCAGCCCCTTGGTCACTGAGGAGCCAGCTCTTCGTGGTCAGAGGGACTGTCGCAGTATCGCAGGGCCTGTGGTCAGTCACTGTTATTTCACTTCACAGCATCCCGAAGTGCTGGAGCAGTGATTCTGACAATTCCGATTTGCCAGAGATGCCATAAAGCGCTTCCTTCAGGCGAAAAGGTGAGTACGTGCATCCTCACTCAATATCCTCAATAGGTTCTATGACTTTCAGTGAAAAGACGTTCACAGAAATCAGTTTACCACAAGCTAATTTATACAAACAACAGGTAAGTTCCTACAGCTTCTAGTCAACATTATGATGAAAGGACATTGAACGAAACAGTTATTCATGGGCCTGCTGTGAGGAAAACAGCACGTACAGGGTCTGGTAGAGGTTACAGTAGATGAAGCCAAGGCACAGAGGCGGTTCATCCAAGGCCGCATACAGTTGTTGGCTGGAGAAGCTGACATTTGTGCCAGACCTAGAGCCACTCACTGCTCCTTTCATCCCTTTGCAGGAGTCCATGCCGTCTCCAGTGACGCAACTTCTGAGCACTGTCCCGTGCTCACGGGATCCCAGACTAGGAATGAGGCAGTCAGACCCTGTGTGTGTGTGTGGGGGGGGGGGGGGGGGAGCGGGGGAGGGGCAGAGGGTCACAGGGAGCAGGATCTCAAGACCAGGCAAGTGAGCTCTCCCCTCCAGGAGAGTTGGGCACAGCGGTGCACCCAAGAGACGGTTAACCCGCCCTGCATCCTTTACCCTCCCAGGTGAGCACCACACAGGCGCAGACAGTGCTTTCTGCAGCCTCCCCAAAGCCACCCCACGGTTACACTGCTTCCTACTGCCATGTGTCCTTCCTGGTGAAAAGAAGAAAAAGCCAAGTCAGTAGAGCTTATTTATTTGACTTGTAAAACAGGACTTTAAACAGTTTTTTCTTTCAATTGTTTGTCTGATGGCGGTGCCCAAGTCGATACCAGAGCCTACTACATATGCAAATATTAGGCACAGTAGGCCCACTACTCAGCCGCAGCACTTTAGGGGTCCATGGGAATGGTTTAGTTTTCATTTATTTTAAGATTAGAAGAAAAATGAATGTAATACTAACGAATGCATAAAAATGACCCCAGCTTTGGTTATGTTCATCTTTATAATAATCATAGAATATAATTTTAAGAGGTTGTAGTGGAGGAAGGGGCCCACAACGGCAAAGATGCCTGGGGCTCGTGGCTATCTCCCTGTGGCCCTGGGCGATGGCCTCCATCCACTCAGCCAGTAAACGTGTTGGGAGACAGTGTGCGCAGTGGTTAAGAGCATGGGAGGTAGAAATGAGGAGACCTGGATTCAGCTCTTTTCGTGCCACTTATTAGCACTTTAGCCAAGTGACGTAATCTAAGCCTGCATTTCCCTCTAGGAAAAGAGGAAATACTGCCATCTGCCTCATAATATTGTCGTGAAGAGTAAATGAAATAACAGTGTATGTGGAGTAGCTGCTGTATTATTTTCATTATCTTTTAAAATCCCAATGAATAAAGTATTATTGTATTCTTCTTACTGCTGTTACTCACATCATAGGTGGGTTAGCTATTTATTGCTGGTGTTAACAGCTTGCCCCAAAGCTTACTGGCTTAAAACAACAAATATGCTTTAACTCACAGCTCTGTGGATTAGGCTGGGAACGGCATCGCTGGAGGTTTCTGGCCCAAGGCCTCCTGTGGTCAGAGGGCAACAGTCATTCCGAGGCTTGCCGGGGACTAGACTGCTTCCAAGACATCTCATTCCCGTGGCCTGGGCAGGAGGTCTCTGCGGTGCTGCCTGAGAGCCAGCTGGCATCCCAACCGAACAGTGAAGCAAGGAGGACCCTGCAGTGCTGCTAATGCTCTGGCCTCAGGCGTTGCATATGATCACTTCCCCATATTCTGTTCATTAGAAGCGAGTCACTGCCTCCAGCCCACACTCAGAGGAAGGGGTGTGGGCTCCACCTTTGGGAGAAGTGCCAATGAACTTGTGGACAGATTTTAACACCACCATAAGACACGCAGATGGTGTTCAAAATTACTTGGTTGACTTTTACTGACCTATGTATCAGGCAATGTGGTAGCCTCGGGTTTTCAAAGAATGAGCCAGCAAGGCTGGTGCTTTCCAGGGATTAACTTTAGTAGCTCACATTTATAGGATTACAAGTGTAATGAAGTCTTACAGGTGCTCAGCTAGAAGTCTGCCCAGAGTTCCGTGGGCTGGAAGACTGCAGAAAGCACTCTGTAAACTGTAAAAGGCAAAATAGATGTGCCGGATTGACATGCAGGGCTTGTGGCAACGTGGATCTGAGTTTTAGATGATGCCACAGTACAAAATATTTGCCTCTGTAAACCAGCCCTCTATGTTCACGTTGGCAAGTGCTGTAAGCAAGCAGCACAGAAGCCCGGAGCAACCAGAAACCTGGACAGAGCCCTTTGTTTTTTGTCACTTGTCCAGATGAGGTTGCTCATGGTTAGAGGTGTAGAAATGGGGGCTCTGATCCGATGGGAATCCTGTATAATCACTAACTTGATCTGAGCCTGGGTTCCTCATTTATTCCTCACACGGTTGCTATTATAACTAAGTCAGGGTGTGAGCCACTGAGACATATATCAAAGGAGGAACTACTCAGGCTAGCTCCAGAGCTGGCTGCTGGAGGTCCTAGAAATTGCTCAGGAAGCTACAGACGTCTCTTCTGAAGGCATCCCAAGCATAAACATGACCCTTACAGCAGGTTCTCTGGGAACCCATTCAGGTGGCTCACTTTTACTTATGGTGCAGAATAACATGCAGGGTCCAGTTTGACTTCCAGCTCTAACAATAAGCAAACTTTGACCTTGGATAAGGCATCTAACCTTTCAGAGTGTTTTCTCAACAGTGAAATGGAGACAACACCTCAAAGGTTTGGTGAGGATGAATCAGTCACCTATGACAAATATTTAGCAGAGTGGCTGGTTTACAGTAGCTTCTTGGGCCATTGTTCTTCATGTTTTTGGTTTCTTATTGGATACTAGTGGCCCGGTGCACAAAATTCGTGTACGCCGGGAGAGCGGGGGGGGGGTGGGGGGCATCTCCTCAGCCCGGCCTGTACCCTCTCCAATCTGGGACCCCTCGAAGGATGTCCTACTGCCGGTTTACAGGGATCAGGCCTAAATGGGCAGTCAGACAACCCTCGCACAATCCAAAACTGTTGGCTCCCAACTGCTGGCCTGCCTGCCTTCCTGATTGCCCCTAACCGCTTCTGCCTGCCAGCCTGATCACCCCCTAACCACTCTCCTGCCAGCCTGATTGATGCTTAACTGCTCCCCTGCCAGCCTGTTTGCCCCTAACTAACCTCCCCTGTAAGCCTGGTCACCCATAACTGCCCTTCCCTGCAGGTCTGGTCACCTCCAACTTCCCTCCTCTGCCAGCCTGGTCACCCCTAACTGCCCTGCCCTGCAGGCTTGATCATCCCCAACTGCCCTCCCTTGCAGGCCTGGTCCCTCCCAATTGCCATCCTTTGATGGCCTGATTGCCCACAGTTGCCCTCCTTTGCAGACCTGGTCCCTCCCAACTGCCCTCCCCTGCTGGCCATCTTGTGTCCCCATGGGGGCAGCCATCTTTGACCACATGGGTTTAGCCATCTTGTGTGTTGAAGTGATGGTCAATTTGCATATTACTCTTTTATTAGATAGGATAGAGGCCTGGTGCATGGATGGGGGCTGGCTGGTTTGCCCTGAAGGGTGTCCCGGATCAGGATGGGGATTCCCTTGGGGCATGGGGCAGCCTGGGCAAGGGGCCTGTGATGGTTTGCAGGCTAGCCATGCTCCCTGGCGACCCAAGCAGAGGTCCTGGTACCTGGGACTTATTTATCTTCTATAATTGAAACTTTGTAGCCTTGAACAGAGGAGGCCAAGGCAGGCCAGGGCTGCGGGAGCTTGGCTTCCTCCATTGCCGGGGCAACCCAAGCCTCCTGCTCTCTCCAGCTAAGTGGCTGCTGCCATTTTTGTTGGGATTTATTTATCTTCTATAATTGAAACTTTGTAGCCTTGAGTGGTGGCCTGGGTCTGCCAGGGTGTGTGGAAAGCTTGGCTTCCTCCATTTCCAGGAAACCCAAGCCTCCTGCTCTCTCCGTGGCTGCAGCCATCTTGGTTGGGTTAATTTGCATACTTGTTCCTGATTGGCTGGTGGGCGTGGCTTGTGGGTGTAGCAGAGTGGTGGTTAATTTGCATATCACTCTTTTATTAGATAGGATTGCATTTCAAACAACAAAAGCCAAAGGAGCTAGCCTCCTCACAAACCAGCATCATCCCTGATTGGTTGATTTGGAGTCTGTTCCTGGAGACATTCCATTGTCTTCCTGCGTCACTGCAGAGGGCATGGCAGGCTCAGGCAAAGAGCTGTGAGCATAGCTCCAGCAGGCCCTGCGTGGAGCCCCTGGGTGGGCGCTCTAAAGGCTGCTCTGGTGGGGGCCAGTGCATTTGGGACTAGACCTTTCTTCCTTTCTTCCCCCAGGATCCTCTGAAATGAATTTACCCCATTTCTTCACTTCAGTAACATAACAAGGATTTGGGTTTGCATTATCCAGTAGGGGAAATCCAGTGCCTGGGAGGTTTTTCAGGTAAGCAGAGAAATGGCTGGAAAAGTGCCCATAATGAGCTTAGTGAAAACAAATTATCTGCCACTTCCTCTCAAGTTCTGATACTATTTTTCCCTCCAGACATCAGATGGCTAAATATTCACAGGCGATTGATTTCCTGATGCCATGTTTGATCACGCAGACTCCTTTGGTGACTTGATGATGGTCTGCTATGAGGGAACTAGTTGGTTTTGTTTGGAAAAGGAGAAGGTGACAAGCAGCTCCCACCTGCCTGTGGGGCAGCTCATTACAGAGGGCTCTGATGGCCCAAGGGTGTGTGTTTGCCAAGCCAGGCCTTGGAGGGGCAGAGGGCAGGAGGAGGGAATGTGCTGCTTATTCTATTGCTGGAATCATTTGCCTTTTCCTTCTCTCTCCAAGTGGCAGGCGCAGGGCACTGGGTGGACACATGCCAAGGGAAGGACTTCTTTGTCCACATCTTTGTGACCTGTTTGCAGGCCGATTTAATGATTTTTCAATAAACAGAGCCAATGATGGGGGAAGGGTTAGAAGACACCCAATCTGAAAGTAGTGTTGAAAGTGAGGAGTCCTGGTTGGCCTGGCAGGCTTCCTGGAAACTACTCCACCCACTCAGCTTTTGCCACCATGACCAGCATGAGAAAAGATGAGTGGATGTGCGTGGACATGGTAAAGTGCCCACGGCTATGTGGCTCTCCTCACAGCTGCTAACCACGTGCCCTGGAGCCTCTGGCCTGTGTGTGTTTGGCAGCATTTACGGCCATGCCTGACCACATTCTGGGAAAGAAGATAAATGCAGGCGTGGACCTCCTATTGTAATGCTCAGTCATTAATTCAGCAGCCATTTCCTGCGTACCTACCACATGCCACGGTGCTGTTGCCAGACAGGTAGCATTCAGCTTGGATCAGACATCACACCCATCATCACACAAATTGCTGAAAAGAGGAGAACATGGCACCAAACAGGGAAATGTGAGAGTTAAGAAGGTCAGGAAGGCCACGCAGAGGGGTGGTGGCCCTTAAGCCAAGACCCGAGAAGTAAGTAGGAGTTAACTGAAGGACGGAGGTTAGGGGTGGAGTGTGTGCTGGAGGCTCCTTGAATGGAAGCTAATTGTTACCACAAAAACATTTACAGATTGTTTTTTAAAAGGTAGGCAATACAGAATTATCCCATGATTTACTCTGAATCCATTTAGCATAATAATTATACAATTTTTTTCAATATTAATGTTTACAGGCTGCCTCTCAGCTGTGAACTTTGTGAGAAGCAGGCCTGTGTCTGTTCTATTTGGGGTCCCAGTCCCAGCCCCTACCCCACTCCATGAGTGTTGGATGGGTGAGTGCATGGGCCAGGGGTTGTGTCTATATCCAGCACCCAGTCCCAGTTCATCTCCGTGACAGCCTAGGTCAGGGGAGGGGCTCTGGGCACCCAGCTTCATAGATGGGAAGCAGTCTGTGGAGCTGGGACCCAGCCTGGGTCTGACACCAAGGTGCTCCTGCTCTTAGCTGCCTTGCTTCCTTTTTATATCACATTTGACATTGTGGGACAGCCACTCTCACTCCCTAGAAAGCCTTCAGACCTGAGCTGAAGCTAGTTTCAGGAACCCTTTCACTTAAATTCAGCTTGAGTGAGGCTGCAGGGGAGGTGGTGGCCATGTCACTGTAATCACCCAGTCGCTGTACTATGCACCCAATGTTATATTTTAGTGTCATTTTGGTTTTTTTTTAGAAAGGGGAGCGGGGGGTGGGGGGTGGGGGGTGGGGGAGGGTGTGGAGATATCACTGAAACCCATATCTATTTGTTCCACTTATTTATGCATTCATTGGCTGCTTCTTGCATGTGCCCTGACCAGGGATCAAGCCTGCAACCTTGGTATACAAGGACGATGCTCTAACCAACTGAGCTACTAGCTAGGGCTACACTTTAATTCTGCGTTTGCTTTGCTCCAGGTGAAGGAGGCACCTCAGGAGCTTGAGATGGTGTTCGCCATGCCCAGCGATGGCCTTTCTGGTGAGCTGGGATTTGTGACGGGAGCAGAAGAGGGTGGCCCTGATGCTGGACCCCACATTGGCATATTTGTGCTGTGCTGGATCCCTTCTTCCTGACTGAGCCCATCAGCCCCCTCTGTGCCTGCAGTCTGCCCACCACCTGGAAGAGCGCATTCCTGGGCTTGGCGGCTCCAATTCTTTCTTCAACCCCGATTTACATAGCATTTAACAAGAACTACAACAACACCCTAAAAGCCTCTTCACCAAGCAGAGATCAACTTAGTGCCAGGACAGAAGGAGGCTGGGGGAGGGCGCTTGTGTCACTCCCATCACCAGTCCTCCCAGAGTCCCCCCACAGCTGAGCACAAATGGCGTGACGGCATCTCACTCGCCTGGCTTGGAGGAAAGCAGATGTGTGGCACGTGTGCAGTCACCCTGCTCCCATGCATGTGGCAGACATTGAGAATCGGGCATGGCCTGCTTCTCCACTGAGCAGGAACTCTGCTTCAGAGCCCTGTCCAGACAGCACGGCAGGCAGTCACTGCTAACTGCTGGAATAGACACAGAGGGCTCGCCTTCCTTTTCTATACCACATTCCTCAGCACAGGGCCTGGGCTTGCGGGCTTGCATTGTGGCCCACTCAGAAAACTGTCTCCTTAATGAAACAGCCCTTCCTGACCCTTTAACCCTCTGTCCATCCAATTCAACTCCTGTTCCCCCAACTTCCAAGGCAATATATTCCTATTTGCAAGATGAGGATCATCTGAAGTTTTAGTATTAAAGAGTGTTCACTGAAACCTGTTATCTACTGAATCAGACTTTCAGAGGAGAGGTCTGGCGGTCCGTGAGGTCCGAAAGGTTGGTGACTGCTGCTCTAGAGACTATTTTTGTCAGCGAGAGATTGCTGGATGCTTAGGCTGCTCTTCAGACCAAATAACTTTTGGTATGGCAGAGGGAGTGTGTATGTGGCGGGGGTGGGGAGATTTTTCTCTGCTTCTGTACCATAAGGGAGAGCAGCTGTGAGAGAGTTTCCCATTACTTCATTGTACTGACTTGTATGTGTAATAAAAGTATTTTTGAAGCATTCGTTTCCAGGTTCAGAATCATTTGTGTGTGTGTATATGCATGCAAATCAACAAACCACTCTACCTACCTACCTATGTATTCAAAACACACACACACACACACACACACACACACACACACACACACACACACACCCTACAGATGGGGAAAATGCCTATTGTGGAACTAAAAAAAAAATACGACCACCAACCCTGCCTGCCCCCCCAAAAAACCTGTCATGGTGAACCTTGGCCTTCCTGTTTTTATTAAATATATGTAAGTGTGTAAGAATTCAGGGGCCAGGGTGAGCAGGCACCTGGACTAAATTATCTCGGCCACAGTCTACCTGATTTTGCAAGTGGGCTGGATGCCTACTAATTAGGCTAATTTACAAAAAAACAGTACTCTCTACCACTGGCTTACCTGGTGGCTAAGATGTGGAGACATTCTCTAAGCTGACAACCTGGAGGCAGTGGGGCAGGTAGGTATGTACTTCTCAATCATATGACCTTCTTAGTCACCCGTTGTATTTTAAGGGCTATAGCGCAAGCTACTGGGGATTTTCCCTTCCAGGTATGCTACTGATCTTATTCCCTATACCTCCTTTCCTAAAATACACAATCAGGAAAACATTTTAAGAGGAATACTTATTGGTCACCATGTGCAGCTATACCAGGTATTGGCCATTAAGTGGTTAGATACCCATGTGTAAACCAATTCCTGGCAAAGAGAAATAGGATTCCCATGACTGTTTTAGAACAGCTGTCATGATTCCTCTCCTGGGGCCAGATACAGTCACCTGAGCTCGACAAAATCAGAGATCTGCTGATAAGGGTCACCCACAGAGGTCTCCATGCAGGACAGGCACGGCTTCTGGAGCACATTAACAGCTCCCCTTGGGCCATGGCTCAAGGTACCATCTCCACTTTTTTTTTTAAATAGTTTTAAAAATTGATTTGAGAGTGGAAGGGAGAGGGAGAGAAACACCAATGAGAGAGATGGGTTATCTCCTATATGCTCTCTACTGGGGATCAAGCTTGAAGCCCAGGCCTGTGCCCTGACTGGGAATCGAACCAGTGACTTCTCTGTGCATGGGACAACACTCAACCACTTGAGCCATACCAGTCAGCCCCATCTCTACTTTTTGAACCCCAAAAGCCAGAACTGTGCTATGATCCTCATGAGAGACAACCCGTAGCAACCTTAGTCTGTTCCCAGAGCACAGCTACTTCACAATCCATTCCCTGCTTCCTCCCCTCCCTGCCGGCACATTCCCACACAATCAGAGCAGAACCATTCTCACTGCTTCGTCTCCCCAAAGCTGTCCCACCAGAAGAGGACAGTCCTCTTTTCATGACCTTATTTCCTCCAAGACGCAAGAAAAGGCGAGCTTAACTACTGTTGGCTCAAGGGCTCTCTTAAGGAAAGCAGATTTATTAAATGAGAATGTTCTTATTTCTATTTTTTAAAAAGTAAGCCAAAATTTAAAAACTTTATTTTTTGAGATGATACATGTACATAGTACAAAATTCGAAAGGTACAAAAGGTATACAGTGAAAAGTAATTCCCACCTTTCCTCCCAGAAGCAACCAAGGCCACCAGGTTCCTGTGTCTCCCCAGCTATCTCCTAGGCTTATGCACACAGGTGTGTTTGATACACATTTGTGTGTTGTGTGTGGATACTGATGCACACACATACACCTACAGGCTTACATTTTTCTCCACCCCCTTCCTCTTTTTATAAACTAGCACTAGGGAATGTACTATGCACTTCTTCCCTCCTCTTAACCAGGCATCCTGGGGCTCATTCCATGGCAGTACATACAGAGTGGCACTGTTCTTTTAATATTCCATTGTGTGGAGTCACCATAATTTATTTAACTGTTGCCTTATGATGGTGGTAGATTCCAACTTTTTGCTATTAGAAACAATACTGCAATAAAAATCCCTGCACACAGGAAAAATTATTGGAAGTAGCACTGCTGGCTGGAAAGGTTTGTGCACTTGCACTTTTGAGAGATACTGTGACTCGCCCTCCAGAGGTGGTACAATTCCTACTCCAGCCAATACCGTTTCTGAGTGCTGCTCCAAGGCTTGGTTTTTGTGGATGAGTCAGTTCAACCAGACAAGTTACTTTTAGATCCATGACACACTGTGAGCCAGAACACACTCCTGGTCTAATTTCTGACATGAGTGTGCTCCCCTTCTCCCCGCACCCCGCCCGCGCCCCCCCCCCCCCCCTTGCATGGGGAGAAAAAACATCTGTAACAGGTAAATATGAAACTTCTGGCACCTTTTTCTTCCCAACCTTCAAGGTGAGAATAAAACAAATACACTCTGAGATTTTCTAAAGCAGCTCAGTAAGTTGTCTACCTGTTTTCAAACTAAGCATAAATTAGATGGAAGGTTAAAATCTAAACTTGGTTAATGCAGGGATGCCAAAATGCAATTTGAAGAAGCTATTTTATCCAACCAAAACTTCCTGACTCTCCAGACTAGCCAGATGCTGGAAGACTGCAATGAGTGACGCAGGCCAGGTCCCTGCTTGTGTGGCTCTTACCCTCCAGAGGGAGGGGAGGCAACAGCTCTTACAAAAAGGACTATGATGCAAACACTGCTAGCAAGTGCCACCTAGACAGATAGCAGGGAAAGGACAGAATGTGATCAGGCCTGCAGCCTTACACTGAATGGATTTGTATGAGCATCAGGTGGTCAGGAAAAGCTGCTGCCCACAGCTTTGGAGGGAGAGCAGTCCAGGTGTGGCAAAAGCAAGGTCAATACCATGGACAGGCATGAGCTTGGCTGTTTGAGGCACTGATGTAGGCTGGCATGGAGAACCCACAGTATCTCCACATCCAACAGGCTGCAGACCAGCTACTAAACGTCTGCCAATGTTTTTACACATTTATTGTTATTCTAAGGACAGACCATGGTAACATATTTCAGGTAGTATTCTTAGCTTATCACCACATGCTGTATGAAGGAACGCTCTGAACAGGGGGTTGGGGGGGGGGGGAATCAGAAGGTGCATCACACAAGGCACTTGCCTTGTAATTGTTAGAACTTGTTGCTAGTGCAAGAAGGCAGGTGGGCGGGGCACAGGCTGCTCACCAACAGACCAACGGACCAACAGACGGGACTGGCGGATGCCCAGGCTGTGGGCCCGAAAGTGGTGGAGGCTGTAGTGACTCAGAGTGAACAGACTCTTAGAGGACTTTTTAGCAACTTCCATTATGTGATACCCAAGTGGGACCAGAGGCTTCCTTTTTGTCCCTCCGTTTTAGCCTTGGAACAACCACCAACTAATTTCTGAATATAAAGAAGGAAACCTAAAAAGACTTCTGAAAGTAGCAATCTTGTGGACGAGAGTTCTGAAGCAGACATTTTAGGAAGGCTTCCCAGCATACACCTGGCAATGATGACTCATGGCCCACATCAGACAATGAAGATTTCAATTTTGATACCAAGAATGCTGTGAAACCAAGCTTAGCAAAACTAACTGCTATTCAGCAATTCAAGAAAAACATAGAAGCAAAATATGGCATGAGAGACCAGAGAACAGGACCTCATATGAGGACAACAATTTTCATGATGAAAATGAAGATGTGGTTGGCAACGTTCCCAACACATTAAAAAAAAGTCCAGGGCTTTTCTCATCTGGCCTTTCCATGACTTGAACCTCTTCTAAAAGCTTCTTTCACATCTTTGGCAGTTGTTTGTCTTACAAAGAAAGAAGTGACTTTTGAGGAGGAACCAAGATGGTGGCATAGGTAAACGCCAGTACTCACTGCTTCCCACAACCACATCAAAATTACAGCTAAAATACAGGACAACCATCATTCACAGAACTGCCTGAAAGCTGACTGAATGGAAGTCCTACAACTAGAGAAGAAGACAGCACACTGAGACTGGTAGGAGGGGCAGAGGCACAGAACAGGCTGGTCCAGCACTCATGTGTGCTGCTTTTTTAATCGGGAGGAACATGGTCTCTGTGGAGGCCACCCGTGAGGAGCAAGGGGTTCCAATCCCAAACCAGACCCCCAGTCCAGGGATCAAAAGCTGAAAAGAGAGGTCCCCGAAACTTTGGGCTGTAAAAATCAGCAGGGATTTTGGCTAAGGGACACGAAGGCTGCTGGAGACCCAGGTGTTCCTCTTAAAGGGCTGGCGCACAAACTTACTTGACTCCCAGCACCGGGCAGCTTTGAGGGACCCAGACACATACGGTACGGGGAGGAGCAGGATTGTCTGGCACTGGGGCAGGAACTCGGGAATGGCTTTCTCCCAAGACTGGGGAGCTCACAAGGGGTCATTGTTCCTGTGCTGGGACTGCCCCTGTTGCAGAGCTGACTGGCAGTCGTGTCTGAGTTTCCACCAGCATGGCCCACACTTTTCCCTCTGCCCTGGTAATTCCCTGAGACCCCACCCCATCCAATTTACAGCCCCACCCAAGCTGTTTGCAGCAGCTTTTCCATATGAATTGCCTGTCCTGGCTCAGGCTTCAGACTTTCCTAAAATCTCTCAAACAAGTTGCAGCTGGTGTCAATGTGCCCCAAACCTATCAATAAAAGGCCCAAGACTGGGCACTAGCACCAGCCTATGCCTTGCTTCACAGCTGGGCCTTGTCTGGGTATTTCCAAACCTAATACAAGTAGCAGTCATCTGCAGATCTCTCTGTAGCTCTTGCTGGGTGGCCCCAGGCAGTGGCTGACTTTGCACCTCCCTGGATGCCCTAGAGCCAGTGAACTTGGTAGACAACTTCAGACCATACCAGTTTAAAACTCTGCATGTCCACAAGTGACACACTCAAGGGGCAGACTCAGTAAGCACCAAGGCCACACTGAAGCAAGTCCTGCTCCACAGAGGTGTTTCCTGCACAGCAGCTAGCTCTTCTGCTGTAGTCACAACTGGTCCTCACATTCAATTGGCCTGGAAGTCAATTCCTCCCAGTGACACCACCAGCAATCAATGCACAACTACAGAAAGACTATGCACACAGTCCACACAGGAGCGTACCTAGAGTGCCCAACTCAGGTGACTGGGGAGGCTGAACACCTGGGCCCTATAGGACACCTACTACACAAGGCCACTCTAGAAACTCCAGGAGACATAGCAGCTCTACCCAATACATAGAAACAAACACAAGGAAATAGCCAAAATGCAGAGACAAAGAAACATGTCACAAATCAAAGAAATGGAAGCAAGCAAACTATTGGATACATAGTTCAAAACCACAGTTAACATGTTACTCAAGGGACTCTGTGAGACTTTCAAGGCAGGTTCTTAGTGAGAATGTCAAAGACATGAAAAGGGCCAATCAGAAATTAAGCATACACTAACTGAAATAAAGAATAATTTATAGTTATTCAACAGTACAGTAGAGGATCCCGAGAATAAAATGAATGATTTGGAATGAGGAAGAAAAAAAAAACACCCAATCAGAAGAGCAAAAAGAAAAAAAAAAATCCAAAAATATGAAGATAGTGTAAGGAGCTGCTGGGACAACTTCAAGCATACCAACATTCACATTATGGGGGTGCCAGAAGGAGAAGAGAGAGAGCAAGATATTGAAAACCTATTTGAAGAAATAATGACAGGAAACTTTTCCTACCTGGTGAAAGAAATAGACTTACAAGTCCAGGAAACACAGAGAGTCCCAAACAAGAGGAGCCTAAAGAGACCCACACCAAGACACACATCATAATTAAAATGCCAAAAGTTAAAGACAAAGAGAGAATCTTAAAAGCAGCAAGAGAAAAGCAGTTAGTTAACTACAAGGGAGTACCCATTCGACTATCAGCTGATTTCTCAACAGAAACTTTGTAGGCCAGAAGGGAGTGGCAAGAAATATTCAAAGTGATAATAGCAAGAACCTACAACCAAGATTACTCTACCCAGCAAAGCTATCATTTGGAATTGAAGGTCAGATAAAGAGCTTCACAGGCAAGAAAAAGCTAAAGGAGTTCATCATCACCAAACCAGCATTACATGAAATGTTGAAGAGTATTCCTTAAGAAGAGGAAGAAGAAGAAAAAAGATAAAAAATATTAACAATAAAATGGCAATAAATACATATCAACAATTGAATCTAAAAATCAAAATAAACTAACAAGAAATCTAATGAACAAAATAAACTGATGAATAAAATAAAATCAGAGGAAGGGAAACATGAACAGACTGATGAATCTCAGAGGGAAGGGCAGAGAGGAGATGGGAAGAGATTAACCCAAGAACTTATATACATACTAGAGGCCCAGTGCACGAATTTGTGCATGGGTGGGATTCGATCAGCTGGTCCAGCCCAATCAAGGTGGACTGGGACTGGGCCTGTCAGGAGGAGGAGACGGCGGGAGGTGGGCCGGCTGGGAGAAGGGGCCATGGGTGATTGGCAAGCAGGCCCTGCCCCCGATTGGGGTTACAGGGTGCCGATCGGGGGCCAGTGGCCTGGGGAAGGGGCTATGGGTGGTTGGCCAGCCGGCCCTGCCCCTGATCGGGGTGGGGGTGTTGATCTGGGATGGGGCCAGGTGGGGGGAGGGGCTGTGGGCTGATTAGGGTGGTGGGGGGCCCATAGGGGGTGTGGCCAGCCAGGGGGAGGGGCTGGAGGTTGGCCGGCCAGCCCCAACCCCTATTGGGGTGGAGGGGTGCAATCAGGGGTGGGCTTGCCAGGGGGAGGGGCTGTGGGCCCATTGTGTTGGGGCTGGCTGATAGAGGAGCAGGGCTGGGGGGAACTAAAGAGGGGGCATTTGGTCAGCCCTGCTATTGATCGGGGTGGGAGAGTCTGATCAGGGGCAAGCCGGCAGCGAAGAGGGGCCGCAAGGTTGGCTGGCCGGCCCCACCCCCTGATCGGGCCGGTTCACTGGCCACAGTGGGTTTCATAGCGACCAGTCATTAGGTCATTATGGCTGTTATGGTAGCTGGCTTCTTATATATATAGACTAGAGGCCCAGTGCACAAAGATTTGTGCAAGAATGGGCTTTCCTTCCCCTGGCTGCTGGCACTGCCTTTGCTCTGGCCCGGAGCCACCTTTCCACCTTCCCACAGGCCCTGGCCACTCAGCGCCTGCATATGCAAATTAACCCACCATATTTGTTGGGTTTATTTGCATATTCACTCCTGATTGGCTGGTGGGTGTCGCGAAGGTACATTCAATTTGCATCTTTCTCTCTTATTAGTGTAGACTAGAGGCCCGGTGCACAAAAATTCGTGCACTGGGGGGGAGTCCCTCAGCCCAGCCTGGCCCCTCTCACAGTCCAAGAGCCCTCAGGGGATGTCCTACTGATGGCTTAGGCCCACTG
Source organism: Corynorhinus townsendii (assembly GCA_026230045.1). NCBI lineage: Eukaryota > Metazoa > Chordata > Mammalia > Chiroptera > Vespertilionidae > Corynorhinus > Corynorhinus townsendii. The sequence continues at coordinate 85,258,115 of JAPDVU010000005.1, forward strand.
TCTAAGCTGCAGTCTCACCTCCCTCTGTGGGAGGCCACCAGGTTGATCAGGGGAAGGCACTGCCCCCATCACCCCACTGCTGCTGCCACTGCCAGCCGCTGTAGCTACTGGCCAATGTGTTTTCGTCAACATGGACACCAGTCCCTTCACCACAAAAAAATGACAACTTTCTTTAGGCATTTTCAAGATGTCTCTTTCGTAGGATATGACATTTCTTTCTTTCTTTTTTTTATTCCTCCCTGAGGATATTTTCCCATTGATTTTTAGAACGGATGGAAGAGAGAGGGAAAGACAAAGAGAAAGATCAATGTGAGAGGAACACATTGAATGGTTGCCTCCTGCATGATCCTTGACCTGGGCACTCACAGCAGCCATGGCAGCTGCTGATCAGGCCCTGCCTCTCTCTCCAGGCCTCATAGCAGCCCTCACGGCTGCTGATCAGGCCCTCCCCTGGCACAGGCATATGGAGGCTCCCGCCAAGGCCCTGACCCGGGCCGACCCATGGTGGAAACCTGTGGACCTCTGCATGCCTCAGGACCCCCAGCGCAGGCAGTGGGGGGCCCCGACCCCAAGGCTGCAAGTCCCTGCCCACCCACACCTGCTGTGCGCACAGCCTGATGGGTTGTTACTGTGACAGTGTCCCGGATAATTTGCATATTCCTCTATTATTAGAATAGATATACATTACCTATGGACACAGACAATAGGGTGGTGAAGGCATGGGGTGGGGCAGGGGCAGGAACTGGGTGGAGGGGCCCATAGAAAAAAGAGGGACATCTGTAATACTCTCAAGAATAAATATTTAAAAAAGAAAGGAAGGGGCAACAAAGCCAGCAAGTGGAAAACAAGATGGTATTGGTACTATTGAAAGTGCTCCAAGCCCTAATCAGTTTGCTCAGTGGATAGAGCGTCGGCCTGCGGACTGAAAGGTCCCAGGTTTGATTCCGGTTAAGGGCATGTACCTTGGTTGCAGGCACATCCTGAGTAGGAGGCGTGCAGGTGATAGCTGATCAATGTTTCTCTCTTATCGATGTTTCTAACTCTCTATCCCTCTCCCTTCCTCTCTGTAAAAAAAATCAATAAAATACATTAAAAAAAAATAAAGTGCTCTATAAGAGCAAATAAATAATGACAATTTGACTTATGTTGATGGAGCACACAAAAATAATACAAGTTGTAAAATGTCAGCATTAAGATTAGAGGAAGAAATAGAATCACCTTGGGATTCTGACAGTTTGCTGCAAGGTTTCCACAGAAGTATGTTCAGCATTTACCTAAAGCTGCAGATGAAAGAGAAAAATATATACTAAATGTACAAGTAGAAGATGTGTTTTATATACAGAACCTCAGTTCTTGAACTTAATTCGTTCTGGAAGGCTACTTGACTATCAAATCAATTTTTCCCCATTAGAAATAATGTAAATTGAATTAATATGTTCCAACCCCCCATAGGATTCCGTTTTAACCTTTCTTATGTATAGTACATATCTAATGTACTATTTAATCTATAAATACTTTGAAAACAAAAAGAACATGAAATGTAAATAAAAATTTAACGAAAAGGAAATAAAATGTATAGTAAAAATAAAAATGTAGTAAAAATAAAAGCAAAAAACAAAAACACCACAAAAATATTCACAGCACAGTTTCTGAGATGTTAATGTGAGGTTTAACTGTAAACTGACTCATACTCGCTCATTCTTCCCTTTGTCACTTGAGAGACATGTAACTGATCATACAGGTATCAGTATGAAAGGGTGGTCAGGTTGAGAAGTGAACTGTCTAAGATAGGAGATATTCGAGAACCAAGGTTTGACTGTACCTTCTTGCATGAGTGCATCAAGAAACTTTAAGATGGCTAAACTAGAGGATACAAGAAATCCCCACATTGATTCTCTTGAAAAATATCATCACCTGAAAACAAAGAAACATGCCCCAAATGAAACAGGGGAAATCTCCATTAAAAGAACTAAATGAAATAGAGGCAAGAAATCCATCAGAAATAGAGTTTAAAACAATGGTTATAAACATGTGCAAGGAACTTAGGGGAAGAGTGGATAATCTCATTAAGAATTTAAAGAGAAGCAAGCATTAAAAAATGACATAGAAACCATAAAAAAGTCAGAATGAAGAATACAGTATCTGAAATGAAGAACACACTAGAAGGAATCCAACACCAGGTTAGATGAAGTAGAGGACTGAATCAGCAATTTAGAAGTCAAGGTAGTAGAAAATACCCAATCAGAGCAGCAAAGAGAAAAACAATATTTTTAAAAATGAGGGTAGTTTAAGGGACCTCTGGGAAAACAAGTGCAACAACATCCACATCACAGAAGTAACAGAAAAAGAAGGAAGAGATCAAGGGATTGAGAACCTATTTGAAGAAATAATCACTGAAAACTTCCCTCATCTGGTGAAAGAAAAAGAAACACAAGTCCAGAAGCACAGAGAGTCCCCCCGCAAAAATTGAAAGGCAACCTACTGAATGGAAGAAGATATTTGTAAATGATACATCTGAAAATGAGTTAATATCCGAAATTTATAAAGAATTCATACCACTCAATACACACACACAAAAATCTAATTGAAGTATGGGCAGAGGATCTGAACAGACACTTCTCCACGGAGGACATACAGATAACCAACAGACATGAAAAAAATGCTCGATGTCTCTAATCATCAGAGAAATGCAAATTAAAACCACAATGAGATATCACCTCACCTGTCTGAAGGGCTATCATCAATAAACCAATAAACAAGTGTTGGCAAGGATCTGGAGAAAAGGGAATACTGTTGTTGGAATGCAGATTAGTGCAGCCACTGTGGAAAACAGCACAGAGTTTCTTCAAAAAATTAAAAACAAAGCTGCCTTATGACCTAACAATACCACTTCTGGGTAGTATTGAAAGTGGTATATCCAAAAAAATCCAAAACATTAATTTGAAATATATGTACCTCTATATTCACTATAACACTATTTAAAATAGCCAAGATACGGAAGCAACCTAAGTGCCCATCATTAGATGAGTAGATAAAAAAGTTGTGGTATATTTACACATGGGATATTACTCAGCCATATAAAAATAAAATAAAATCTTACCATTTTCGACAGCATGGTAAGATTTCTTGGATGGACCTAGAAGGTATTGTGTTAAGTGAAATGTGTATCAGAGAAAGACAAATACCACATGATTTCACTTATGTGTGGAATCTAAAACAAAATAAACAAAACTGAAATAGACTCATAGATACAGAGAACAAACTGACAGTTGTCAAGAGAGAAACTGGGTGAAAAAGGTGAAGGGGAATTAAGAAGTACAAATTGGTAGTTACAAAGTAGTCACAGGGATATAAAGTACAGTCAATACTACTGTTATAACTGTGTATGGTGCCAGCTGGGTACTGGAAATGTCAGGGAAAATACTTTAAAGTATATGGCTGTTTAACCAGCATGCTGTATACATGAAACTAATGAAACTAATACAAGGTAACAGAGCATGCAAACTGTAATTTAAAAATCCTATATAATAAAAGGCTAATATGCAAATAGACTGAATGGTGGAACGACCGGTTGCTATGATGCGCACTGACCACCAGGGGGCAGACACTCAATGCAGGAGCTGTCCCATAGTGTGCTCCCATAGGGGGAGCGCCGCTCAGCCAGAAGCCGGGCTCACGGTTGGTGAGCACAGTGGTGGTGGTGGGAGCCTCACCCACCTCCGTGGCAGTTGGACATGCCCTGAAGGCTCCCAGACTGTGAGAGGGCGCAGGCCGGGCTGAGGGACCCTCCCACTCTAGTAAAATTATAAAGATTTGTCTCTAGGATATCTAGTTACCTCTTACACTGATCATTAGTCACCTACAGAGAGGACAAGATGGCCAGCTGAGGTGACAGAAATCAAGGAGGAACAGGTTTACAGACCACTCCTTACTGTCCAAAGTGGCCTTTCAAGCAAGTTTGCCTTAGTCACTAAATAAGTGAGGGCCCATCGATGTTACAGCCAAAGGCCACTTTGTGAGGTAGTAAGAGGGCTGCCTGAGGCCTTCTCCCAGGCTGCTCCTGGTTTCAGGAGGTCCCAAGAGCTAAAGTGTTTGCTAGAGATAACTTCCTCAGCTTGGGCCAGTCCCTCTGTCTCCTGGTTCTGCTGGCAGGACCCAGCTACCCAGAGAATAAGGGCTACAAACCAGAACCCAGTTAAAACCACATGCTGCTGACTCTAATAAGAGCTTAGTCCCGACAATCTTGGAATCTACGCTCTCTGTACAAAAGGAAAAAGACCCCTCATGTGTAATTGTAGCAGCTGCTCTCTAATGCTGGGAACCTTCCTTGAGAGTGCTAGTAGCTGAACCCGGTGACCCATGGAAGACTGAACCCAGGCCAAGAACACTATCTCCTAAGTATCTCCCCAGATGCCTCTTCTAGTTTGTCCTGCTCACAGCAGCTTCAATTATGGTTTAAACCAAAGCAGCTACCTGTATTGCATGAGACACATGTGGGAGTAGGGGAGCTCCTAGCCCAGAGACTGGCTGAGAACCCTAGGGCATGGATGGCCAGCCGTGGGAAGTCTGCCCTGGACAGTGCATGCTTGCTGAAGGAATCTCATTCCTCCAATGCACATCTTACCTAAGAATAGACAAACATGTAAATTGACCATACCTCTGCTACGCCCACAGCCAATCAGAGTGAGTATGCAAATTAGAAGGCCAAAGATGGCGGCTGCCCAGCTGCTCCAGGCGTGGAGTGGCCAGGTGGGGTAGGGTGCCTGCTATGAGAGGGAGGGCAGGGGGCAAAGGGATCTACAGGAGCAGAGTGCCAGAGCAAAGACAAGACTGCAGACGAAGAGGAAGATGGCAGACTCTGACTGGAGTCTGCAGCGAAGAGGCAGACTGGCTGGCGTCTGCAGCAAAGATGAAGATGGCAGACTCCGGATGGAGCCTGCAGCGAAGACGAAGATGACAGACTCTGGCCTGGGTCCTGGGTGCCGGAGGAAAACCAGTGCTGGAAGCCAAGGGAAGGAAGGTCTATTGCACGAAATCTCTTTGTGCAACAGGCCTCTAGTGTTTCATAAAAGCCACTTAAGGATGCTTCTCCACTTCTTATCTCTAGAAAGCATGTGGGCTTGGCAGAACCCCCAGCCATACAAGGAAGGATGTGGCCCTGCTGGCTTCTGAAATCATGGGCCTGGGTCACCTCCTCAGCCTGTAAGGCCTGAGCGTAAAGCACACATAATGTCGTGTTACTCAAAAAGGTATCATCTACTCTGTAGGTCAACTGTAGCAAACATGGAATTTTCTAGACTGGCTTCTGCCAATTCAAAATGTGTTCAAGGACTGGAAACTATTTTATTATTTATATTAGGCCTTATAGGTGACAAAAAAGGGAAAAAATTCTACTGAGACCTCCCTGCACCAAAACCAAACCAAACCAAATCAAACTCTTTAGAAACATAGACCAACATAAATGCCCCACTTTGGATAGGTCATGCCATACTTTTCCCAACAACACAGAGAGTTGGCCTACAGTAACCCCAGAATGTCACCCACTATTCTTCCCTACCACCTTTGGACAAATATCCGAATAATCTCCTAACTCCTCAAAAAGTTGTCAATTAGGGAGGTTTACAAGCTTCTCAACAAGAATAATGATGTTCTTCTGAACCTAAAATAATTTTCAAACTAACAGCTGTTTCCTTCCTCTGCCCTCCAAGTGCCACCTGCTCTTCAGTAATTTCTTTAACTTCACGGATATTAAAGTCTGCAATGACCATGTCCAGGGACCAGCCTAAGTGGAGATGTCCACAGTTCAACACATGGAATACCATTTCAAATACTGCTTTCCACTCTGCTCTGGGAGTAGCCATCCCTGCCATGCAGGCCTCGCTGGCCCTGGCATAGAAACCAATGACTGCTGTTAATCCAGCATGAGATTTCCTTTACAGTTTAGACACATCAGCCCTGCTTCATCACATACATGCAGGAACTAAAAATGGACATGACCTTCCTGTGACTGCTCTGTGACCCATCCATTTGCCCACCACCTTTAAGCTCTTACGTTTTATGGTCCAAGCCTACTGACTGGTATGTGTGCAAGGTTTATGCAGAATGAAGTACAAACCCCACACTGGGGCTTCCTGAACTTGACTGAGCTGCCGATCACTGGGGCCAGGGCAGGAGCAGTGTCCGGTTTGGACTGCTCATTTCCAGAGGTTCAAACAACTCTTCAGCCTTCCTTCTTTCCAAGACCTTCCAAAGTCTGATCCTAGCCCAGTGGTCGGGAAACTCAGTCAACAGAGCCGCAGTTTGCATACCACTGTCCTAGCCCATATTTCTGGTCTCTAAAGCCTCTTGCACAGAGACCAGCCCAACCAATGCTCTTCCAGCATGCCTTCTACTCTCTCACACCCTCTGGAATGTTTAGTCAGAATCGTATCTTTATCCAAAATGGCCTTCCCTCCTATTTGTGCCTATTAAAATGCTGTGACCCATTCATATGTAGCCCAAAGCCTGGCTCTGCCACAAGTCTCCTGGATCTCTGCACATCTCACTGCTCTTTCTCCTGACATCTGCTCATCACCTGTCACTTGGCGATTTATCACGTCCTGCCCTGGACTGCAGCAAAAGGTGTGTCTCCTCTCAGCGCTCAGACCATGGCCCTTCCACAGTGTAAGGCACGAGGAATGAGGGGATGCACAAGGCCATCCACATGTTGCTATGACTGAAATGAGAACTAGAGCATGACAAGGTGTCCTTCTTATTTAAGTCTCAACGTGAGGCCAGTTTTCAATGTGTGGTGAAATGAACTTGAGTAATATGTAAGGATTAAACCAATAGCAGACACTGAGTTTTCTTTCTAATTAACAAACCATGAAGCCTGTTGGCTGGCAATTCGAGGACCCAGGAACAAAAGACACCACGGGCAAGTGAAGGGCTCAAGTGACCAACACTCACATGGATTGCTCACTAAGCTGTAAAAGCCTTTGTTTACTAAAGAAAACCCAAGGTGGCCAAGCTCTGGGGTCATGTAGCTGTATCTGCTCTCTGGCCCACTTGCCAGGTAGCCGACTGCAGGGACTGTGGTTTGATACTTCCATCTCCCTCAATGCTTAATTGTCAATGGTTGTTCAATTAATATTTGCTGAACAAATGAATTTCTCTTTATTCAGAGAGTCCATACAGGTACCTTCATATGTGCAAAGTTACTGGAGAAATACAAGTTGAATCCACATAGAGAACAAATACTGCCCACACTTCTGCAGAGGATGAGTGTTATCTAAGTCACAATGTTTACACTGATTCCATCAACGACCATCACAGAGTTGGAATGGAAGCCAACAGGAGAGAAAATATTCAGGGTGTGGAAATCATTACACCTGCATCACTCTACCGTAGCGTTCAGAACCATCTCATGATCCTGTAGCTGATACATGGTGTTCACAATAAATCAATGACATCCGATGATGGCTGTGAGTTTTCAGGCCTTGGCTTTCATCTTGGACAGCAGCACCTCGTTCCTGCGGCCCTCCTGGAGGGGAAGCAGAGAGTGTACAGAGAGGCGGTGGCTACATTAGTACCCATGTGAGGCCCAGATGGTCTTGCTGTCCTTCCCCCAGTCCCACGGGACATAACTGCTGACCAACTAAACCAGCCTCCTACCACATTGCCACCAGTGTGGTGAAATTTCCCAGCGACATGCTGACCTTCAATACCAAAATAGCTATGATGACAACCACTGTCTGCACTGTCAGACTGAAAACAGGATGACAAGACTAGGCACTGTAACTCCAAAAGACTTCCTGAAGTCTCTAAAACCTTCAAGGGGACAGAAGCTGAAAACTGCCAATCCTGGATACTATAGGCAGCAAGGAGAGGAGGGGAGGTGGTTGGAGACAGACTAAGGAGCACAGCAGGTGAAGCAGTAGAGAAGTTCTTACTCTGACAATAGTGAAGGTTCAGAATATCCTTAACTTAAAGACAGAAACTCACAGAAGATGAGAAATATGCATCAGGGGACACCTTCCCCCTTAAGAATGAGCTGTGTGAGATCTATTACTGTATGTGCTGAGGGACATTACTGAGGGAGGTCATTGGCCCCATCCCCTGCCTGTGTAACTGACATATAGTGGTATAAGGTCACCTCTGCATTATTTTATATTCCATTTTTCAGACATCTTCAAAGGTTTCTCACTGTGTCTCCTGCCCTCTTGTTCCCACTGGCTTTCATAGCTCAGGACACATCCATCAGCTAGCAAAAATCTCCACCCCTTTCCCTGACCAGTGTTTCTCAGTGGTTAGAGCACCAGCTGCGCAGAGAAGGGTCTTGGGTTCGACTCCCAGTTAAGGGCATGAAATAGAGAAATAGAGAAAAATACTGTAAAAATATGACTATCTACATGTTCTATCTGTGGTTCACTCCTGCCCCCAGTGGGGCCCTTTTGGGAGGCAATCGTTCATGCTTCTGTCTCACATCGATGTCTCCTCCCAGCCCCCCCCACCTCCGCCTCCTCTCCACTCTCTCTGAAAAGCAATGGGAAAAATACCCTCAGGAGATGCTTAATAGCAATAGCAACAAAATCTCCACCCCTTCCCTGGGCCAAGTCACAAGGAAATCTGCTTTAAACTGAGAGGTGAACGTAGTAGTGGAAAGAGCCTGGAGAGGTTGAGCTTGAGGGCCAGGCCTCTAGCAGCCATGCTTCCCTGGAGACCCATCAATGTGGAAGAAAAACTTCATTTCAGCCTCGAACCCTCTGCATACAAGACCCCAATGTCAGTGTTTCCATCTCCTCCCTGGGCCTAAGTGCTCCCAGCTCTCTGGAGGTCCTTTGCTCTTTCTGGCAGCATCATGTCTCATGGCCGCAACAACGCTGGTTTTATTAAAACAAATGCCAGCTCACTGGAAGGTGTACACTCATCTTGCACTCAGCGCCAAGGCCTAGCCAGGCTCTTGGTCTGGGGTAAGGCTGAACTATTCTGTCAGAAGCAAGGTGCTCTGACACTTTTTGAGCACATACTTTTGGAGAGGAAGGCAGTTAATTTTTCTTGGGGGTGGGAAGAGAAAAATGGTGACGTTTTAAGAAGAAAGTTTTCCTTTCAAAAATTAGTTACTGAAGTTTGCTTGGGAGAAAAACCTTCCTATCTCCCCACCTCCCAAAGTAGGGAGGGATAGATACGGAACAAAAAGTAGTCATATTTTTATAGTACTTTTCTCTACTTCTGTGTCTTTAAAATTCTCACAAAATAATGAATAAAGAAATTAGCTTTAATTTTCACCCACCTCACCTTCTAAAAATGAGGCAAAAACAAACACAGAAGCCTGAACCCACTGCTGTGGCAGAGTACAGCAGGGGTGATTCTGTGCGTCATATCACACGGAGTGAAGCCTGAGCTTGTCAGGAGGGCCATCCAGGCTGTCACCCTGTGGGTGTGTGTACTGAGAAGAAGTCCCATGCAATCTACTAGGAGCCTTGTGGGAGACTACAGAATGATACCATTTGAACACAGAAAGGGTCCTTTAGGCATTTTTTTTCTAGAATAAAAGGGAAAATGTCTCCTTGCCTCTGTTTCTTTCCTAATTAAAACCGTAGAGGCCTGCTATGTGCCAGACACAGCACATCTGCTCACTCAAGATTATGTGTGCAAAGCCAGCTTCAGGCTTCAATGCTGGGCTACAATTTAAATCTTGGTTTGGTGACCCTGTGAGAGATGTGGTTTAGCAACACAATTAATTTATGTAATACTGTGGATTAAGGTGATTTGTGATTTCAGAGTATGTGCTGTTTCCTGGCAGACCTGTTATTAACAAACTTTCCCAGGGTGAGGGCATGAATTAATGTGCTCAATTAATGTGGAGCAAACCACATGCAATAAAGAGAAGCGAGGTTCTGGACAATAATACTGTGCTCTGCATGACAAGTCATTATTGGTGCTGGGACCAGGATGTGGTGGGAATTTAGAATTCAGGAGTAGAAGACCAAGCATGTGGGCAAGAGGCAGGTAAAGAAAGCAGGACAGAGAAGGTTCTGGGAGAAGATTCCACCCTGGAATGAAAGTCCAACTTTCAAACTAGTTTTCTACCCCAAATGAGATCTTATTTGGAACTGCAGCATGTAAAATATCAGAATTACTCTGGCTGAAGGTCAAGCAAGCCACCATCGCCACCTCCTCAACTCCTATGGTGGCCCCAAGTCACCTCAGAGGAGCTTGTGGAAGAAAGTTTAAGGTTTGGGAACACTGACATATGGTTGCTAAATTAAAAATTTTGTAACAACAAAAGAGCAATGCACTATCATCATTATTTTATAAGAGGAAGGAAATTTTAACATAAAAAAACAAGAGGCCATGTTATTTTTTAAAGAGGTGAGGTCATTAAATAAAAAACATTTAGCTGTCTGAAGAACATACTACATTTCTCCTCCCTCTGTTTCTAACTTGCTTTGGACAGAAGAACATTTAAGCATGGCAAGCACCTGGTCTAGGGGCCTTCCCTGGCTCTGAAGGTCCCACCCATGTTTCTGCTGGGAGAGAACTGTCTCAGGAGGCAGGAACACAGAAGTCTTGATGTTTAATACACCTGAAGGAACCTTTGGTAGGAAGGAACATGTATCTTTGGAAGTCACCCTAAGTCTTCAGCCCTGAGAGCCTGTGGTGTAAGAATGAACTTTTCCATTTCACTTTTATTTGCTTTGACTTTGACAACACATACTTATCCTCCCCAACTTACTTGTTTTTTGTTTCTGCAGGGCAGTGCTGGCATGTGCAAGCAACATCTGAAATGTAATTCTTATCCTGGGTCTTCTCTCTTTGTGAGTTACTTGAATTAAAGGGAAAAGAGTCCCTGTTTATTCCCTGCCAGTCCCTGTTTATTCACTCACTGGCCCTTCCGCAACCGCAGCTCCAGCCTGACCTGGAACACCTTGCCGGGTCATGTCTGACGCTGCCCAGCCTTAGGCCTTCTCAGGGCTGCTCCCTGGCTGAAGGACTCTTGCTCTGTCCATGGCCAAGTCCTTCCAAACTGAGAAGAGACCTTTCCTGACCAGAACATGTATGTTAGTTCCCCTTCAGCAAAGACTGAAATTACTTATTTATTATTACTAGTTTATTACGGCTTGTTTCCTTGCTTGTCATGTCTCCCTGAGATCACGACATAGGCTTCTTGCCTGAATCTGTTTTATAACCTGATATATCCCCCGGGGCATGCATGGTAGGAGCTGGAAGAACATTTAGTGAAAAGATGAAAGATTCTGAAATGCCCATAGCCCCTGAAAGCTAAACTACAAAAACGGGAAGAAGTAGGGAAAGAAAAAATGAGGAAGGAGGGAAGGAAGGAAGATCTTAAAACTGCACAAGAACAAAATTATCACTATGGAAAGATTTTATTTTTTTATTCTGTAGACCAAACACCAGGATACAACTTACCATTAGTGCCTCTGTATTTTCAGCAACCTTTAAACTCATTCAAATCACATGGATTTAGGTTGGAATGGGGGTAGATATTCCTGGAAATAAAGCTGCTGAGATCTGACAAGTGACAAAGTAGTCTCCTTTCTGGAAGATCTCTTAAGTAAAGGGCATACACTTTTCTTTCTGGAACAATGGAGAGTAACCCTGCCCAAATGCAGGGAAGAAAAGACCGGGACAAATGAAATTCAGCAACTGGTGGGTGTCACAGGTGCTAGACACAGTGCTAGATGCAATCATCTCATCTGACCCAACAGAACCCACCAATGATGAAAATAAGGCTAAGTAACTGCCCAAGGGCACAGCTGGTAGTGGTAAAGGTAGGATTCCAATCCAAGCCTGGCACACTTCAAAGTTAACTAATCCTACACGGCTTCTCAAGGTTCCCCCTACATCCTAAGGTTGAGGGGAGAAAAGCTCTAGGTCTAAATCCATAACAAAAAGTTTTCTAGGTGGCCCGTGAGGTGGGCTGATGCTGCCATTTTATAAATTTAACTAGAGGCCCGGTGCATGAAATTCGTGCACGGGGCGGGGTGAGGGGGCCCCTTAGCCCAGCCTGCATACTCTCCAATCTGGAACCCCTTGGGGGATGTCTGAATGCTGGTTTAGGCCCAATCCCCAGACATCCCTCTCATAATCTGGGAACACTGGCTCCTAACTGCTCACCTGCTTGCCTGCCTGATTGCCCCTAACTGCACCCCCCCCCCCCCCCGGCCAACCTGGTTGCCCCTCACTGGCCCCCTGGTTGCTGCCAACTGCCCCCCTCTGCCAGCCTGGTCACCCCTCTGCAGGCCTGGTTGCCCCTCACTGCCTTCCCTGCTGGCTTGGTCGCCCCACGAAGCCTGTTTGTTCAGTTGTTTTGTCGTCCCTCACTAACCCCCCTGCTGGCCTGGTCACCCCACGCAGCCTCCTGTTCAGTTGTTTGGTCATCCCTCACTAACCGCCCTGCTGGCCTAGTTGCCCCACGCAGCCTGTCCGGTTGTTTCGGTTTTGACAGCCCCTGGCTTTTTATATATATGGATGGATGGATGTGCTTGTTAAGTGTTAGGAAAATGAAAAAAGATGTGAAGTCTCCTGGAACATTCAATTAGAGCCTCAGGATGGCTTCAGAACAAGGCGATCCTGACCTACCCAGATGCCACCCTTTATGGTCAGATCTCACCACCACCTTCTCTTTCCCATCACAAACTAATAGAAAACCAAGGAAGTACTCTGGTTCCTAACGGCTCATGTGGAAGTGAACATAAATCTCCCTCCAGCTGTACAAGCCCAGCCAATCTCCCTCTTACCTCCTTGAACTCTTTCACAGTCTTAAAATATAGCCTCTGTTTTTCCAACAGTTCCAAGTACTGGTCATTCAACTGGTCTCTTCTCATTTTGTTCTCTTGTTTCTTCTTTTCCATCTGTTGAAACATTTTGGGAAATGGTAATGAAAAGACATGTTCTGACCAAGGGCTGTTGGCAACATCCAAAAGGCAACTATTACTAATATTTTTATAGATTTTCTTCCAGTGTTTTCCTTCTTTATATCATTTTTGAGGTTGGTTTGTTTCTTTACATGATATTGCACAGAAGTTCTATTTATTCCAATCACTTTTCCTATCACTGGCATTAACTGCTCTATTTTAATTGTTTTTGTGTGTGACTAACAACAATTCACAATCAATCAAAGGTTGTTTTGCCCCCAGAGGATAGTTGGCAATGTCTGGAGACAGTTTAGATTGCCACATCTTGAGGAAGCGGTGCTACTGGTATTGATTGGTAGAAGCCAGGGATGCTGCTAAATATCTTAAATACACAGACAGCCCCTATACATCAAGAAATTGTCCAGCACTGAGGGGTCAACAGCATGAAGCCTGGGGGAGGATGGAGAGAATGAGGGATCAAGATATACCTTCCCCAGGAAGGCATTGCCTAGTAAACAGGAAGGAGAAACCAAAGGGAAAAATTCCAGTAAGTTTCTGTTATTCTTTACTCTTTAGCAGCTAAGGAGGAGCATGGCAAGGTGGAAAGGTCCACCACACTGAGATGTGGGTTGAGACAGGCTCATGGTTAGCCAGGTTCTCTGCTCTCCACCTACCTCATACCCCAGGCCATCAAAAAGGGACTCCATTCATTCTCTGCAAGAGAGCCCATCCACCTTGGTTAAGTATCTGAGTACAGGCAAGCGCTGCCTCACATCAGCTCTCATTTTTGTGGATAAAAAGTCTTGTCACTAGTGACACCTTTTTTCCTCCTTTGAGATTAATATTTTTATACAGGGAAAATGATACGGAGGGATTTTGCCCTCAGATACTTCATCACTTGTGAGATGAGAGCATAGGCAGCCTGGATGTCTGTTTTCTGTGAGTGGGTTTTTATGATGACAGGTCCCACAGGCAACCCTTTCTCCCATTGTTTATGTTCTGGCATCACTCACTGGACCACTCTGCCCCAAGATCATTAGAGGAGATACACTAAGTCCCCAGGAGGTTCTACAGCCTTGCCTGAGGATCATTCTGGTGTGATACATTCTTTTTTAAAAACAGGTAACTGCAGCTGTGTCTGGCTTTTAGACAGTCAGCAAATCTGCTTAGCTACTGACAAAAGGGCCCATATGCAGTGCCACAAGGAGGAAAACTCTGCTACTGGATGATTATCTAAAAAGCAATCTCTGGAGCTCCCACCCTTTTCAGTTCCTCTACTTTCTGTTCTGACTTCTGAAGCATTGAGTATCCTCTCACTTTAGTAGAATTCAGTTCAGCAATTATTTGCATTTTTTAAAATAGGAGGTTCCTGAAAACTACAATGTGCCTGAGATACTAAGGAATCAATTTTTAATGGCAGAAGTCAGGAACCAAAGATGCAGTGAGGAAGGGATGCTGAAGAAGTTGGTTTCTCATCTGTAAATGGGTATAACACCACTCACTTAGGAGGGCTTTAAGAGGATTAGCACAGTCCTCAGCACAAAGCAGGTGGTCAATCGTGGGAGATATTGCTAAGAGCTGCCTTTGGACCAGTAGTGCAGGAGGCCCTAGGAGCCGGCCCTGCCCCAGCAGAGGCATGAAGATATGTCTTCAGGACTGAGGGCACATGACCAAGAGCAGCCAGAAGAAGCCTACTCTTCCCAGGGCCTTCTCTTCTCCATCGCCAGTGTAAAACCCGCCTTCTAACCTTCATTCTACTTTGCTTAATTCCTTCGACGATCTGTTCCATCTGACGTAAAAACTGGTCCCGAGCAGCAGGGGAAGCCATGGCTCTGTAAGGAAAAACGAGCATAGGTATGACTAGCTCTGAATAAGGGGGAGGTACCACAGAGTCAGCCTGGTACCCAGGCAATGCCCCAAGAGGCAACTAGGTTTTTGCAAGTGGACTTGTGGGAAGCCCAGAAAGTTAAGAATTCTAAACTCTGAAGGCATAAAAATGAACCTGATTTTATAATTGAATATTAATCTTTTTTTCATTTTTCCTACAATTTTCTTTAGTAACATGTATTTTCTTTAATTAAAATTCCACTAAAATTAACAAAAACTTTTTTTACTTCGAATGATAGCAGGTACTGCTTAAGAAATAAATTTTGAAAGATAAATATCATATGATCTTACTTATTTGTGAAATATAATGAACAACATAAACTGATGAACTAAAATAGATCCAGAAACATAGAAGCATTGAACAGACCATCCAACCTCAGAGGGAAGGCAGGAGGGAAATGGTGTGTGTGTGTGTGTGTGTGTGTGTGTGTGTGTGTGAGAGAGAGAGAGAGAGAGAGAGAGAGAGAGAGAGAGAGAGAGAGAGAGAGAGATCAACCAAAGGACTTGTATGCATGTATATAAGTATAACCCATGGACATAGACAGTAAGGGGTGAGGGCATGTCCTCAGGGATGGGAATGACCGGGGAGAGGTCAATGGGGGAAGAAGGAGACATATTTAATACTTTCAACAACAAAGAAATAAAAATAAAATAAAATAAATGCAAAAAAAAGAAATGAATTTCGCCTGGCCAGTGTGGCTCAATGGTTGAGCTTCACCCCATGCACAGGAGGTCACTATCAAGGCATATGCCTGAGTTGTGAGCTTGATCACATAGATGATTCTAGCTTTCTCCCCCCCTCTCCCTTCCTCTCTCTGAAATTAATAAAAATGTATTAAAAAAAAAGAAATGAATTTCATTTATTAGTTCTTAAAAATCTGAGGATTTGAGACACTGTTCAAGATTCGTAGACATATTCTGAGATTTTCCTAAAACCAGGCTGGGAAACCTGATATTCCTAGAAGCAGCAGCTAAATGAGTAGATTCCCTGATGTCCTAAAACATCCCCCTTCGCCTCCAGTTCCAGAGAGGAAGTGACATCAGAGAGGTCAGAGCACATGCATACCAGGATTAGAAATTCTTCCAAAAAATGTCAACAGTCACAAAAACACCCAAACTGTTGGCTCTCTCAATGGCCAGAAAGGAAACACGAAGGCATCATTTTTAGAGATGTCACACAGTTGTAAGTCACTGAGTTTTTAATCAGGGAGCTATGGGTGTTTTCAATTAGAAATTAAAACACCCATAAAACACTCTAAAATCTAGAGCTTGTAATCTATTAAGATCTTAAGTTACTAGTCACCTGTCAAGGGACAGTAGAGATTTGTGCTGGAAGGAAAGGAAGCCTGCTGTACAGAGACTAGGCCCTGGAGCTGCCTAGAGGGTGGGTGGGCCAGTGGGCATGCATGCCTCAAGGCTGGTATGATTTCAATGTATCAGGTTTGATACATCCAGTTTTTGGAGAAAAAATTCATATCTGAATAAAGTACTTTAGAGGATGCACATTAACTTAAAGTCAACCACAAGATTTCTAAAAATTGTTTAAAAATTATACAGATTATACTCCATCCGGGTGGCTCAGCTGGTTGGAGCATCATCCTGTACATCAAAAGGTTGCTGGTTAAATCCCCAGTTGGGATGTGTACAGGAAGCAATCAATTGATGTTTCTCTCACATCGATGCCTCTCTTTCTCTTTCCCTTTTTTCTCTAAAATCAATAAAAACATACACTTGGGTAAGGATTAAAAAATATTATGTAACTAGTGGCCTGGTGCACGAAATTGGTGCACGGTGGAGGTGTCCCTCAGCCCTGCCTGCACCCTGTCTAATCTGGGATCCCCTCAGGGGATGTCCCACTGCCAGGTTAGGCCCAATCCCTATGGTCCCTCTCGCAATCCCAGACCACTGGTTCCTAACTGCTCACCTGCCTGCCTGCCTGATCGCCCCTAACCACTCTGCCTGCTGGCCTTCTTGCCCCCAACTGCCCCCCCCAGTCAGATTGCTCGCCCCCAACTGCCCCCCCCACCAGCCTGCTCGCCCCAAACTGCCCCTCCCCCCCCACTGGCCTGATCACCCTGTACTGCCCTCTCCTTCTGGCCTGATCGCCCCTACCACCTCTGCCTTGACCCCACACCATGACTTTGTCCAGAAGGACGTCCCGGTGTTATTAGCATATTACCCTTTTATTAGTATAGATTTCATTACCTAAATTTTAAAACACCTGTATGTCCTCAAGAACAATTGGTATTAATCTAATCATAGCAAGACAAAAGTAATGTACAGAGATTATAGTAGCTGGGCACAGTCAACTAATTTGAAAGTTAACTTTTTCCTAAGCTATTCCTTGTTTTTAAAATTCACTCTAATATCATTGTGTAATTATCATTCACTCAAGAGCTGTGCACATTTGTACATTTGCACTTAGCAGCAGGGGAGAAGTATCAGCATCGCACATGAGCACTAAGTCTTGCTCAGTCGCACTACTGCAGCACTAAGGTGAGCTGAGCAAAGTGGAGGGCACACCAAGTCTGACAGTACTCACTGTGAGAAGTTCTCATGAATTGAGTTCAGCAGGCTAATCTGAGGAAGAAAGAAAAAAAGAAAAAACTATAAGCAAAAGACTGAAAGATCCTTGTGCTACCTCAACCACTGAAAGCCTGTCCTACTCTGGACAGCGCTTCTGAAAGAGCACACCTTGTTCATGGAGATGAAAGTCACATGAAAAAAACCCACAAATAGCAACATGTTCTTAGCCCTATAGTTTCCCCCCAGAAAATCTACCTGGACACCCTATGGTCACAGGAATGTAGGAAGAGGGCTCCTTGAAGGAACTTAAATGCCCACAGAGAAGATGCTGAGCTAACATTAGGGCTCTGGGCGAACTGCCACCACTGCCCTTTCTCTCTTGCAAACTTTGCAATTTATTTTCAAGGCTATTAGTGGAGCACAGGGTTAATCAGGGTGGGGAGTGAGAACACTGTCCATCCTATTCCTTCCCACATGTGGCCAGCTGCTGGGGGGGCTCTGAGAGGTTCCACAGGGAGTGCATCATTCAAGGCCTCCATTTCCATGGAAACTGTGCCTTCAGCCACACAGTATGCCTCTTTATCTACCCCAATGACACAGTCCAGGGCAAAGCTGAGTCCAGAGAAACTAGAAACCTAGTTTCTCCTTTTTGCTGTGTCACTAACTTAACTTGTAAGCTCAGGACTTAGCCCTTACTATACTTGGACCTCAGGTTCAGTCTGTAACATGGAAATTACATTCTTGTCCTTATGATTCTATTGGGATGTTTGAAAGCTAAAATATCACAGGCATAAACAGATTTGGAATAAAATGCATAATTTATTCAAATGCAAAATTCTGTAATAATATGGATTAAAATTAAAAAGTCCTCACTCCCCTATATACTCCTAGTTTTTAAAAGAATGCAACAACTTCAGATACTACTAGTGAAGGAAGGTCAATGGGTTCAAGGTTTTTTTCAGGAGGAGCTGGCCCGCCCCTATGTTAGGACTGGCAAGTCTTTCCCGTGTCATGTAGGAAGACTCCAAGACCAGGATGTGCAGCACAGCTATCCCACAAAGGCAATCTACTTATCTATCCAAACATTTATCATATGCCCATTATGTGTAAGGCCCTGGATAAAGGGAAAATGAGAACTTAGTCCTCCTCAAAGAGAGCCCCTCTAGAAGAGAGATTTATCGCATTTGATTAGCAACAGGCAATAAAGGTGACAATACTTATAGATGCCTCCATGTGGACTCAGGTAAAAGATACATCTGTAATATTGTTCATATTAAAGTGGCAATCAGTGCAGGCTGCAAGGTGATAACATGAAAACGAATTTTGTCAAAGTGAGGGGGTAAGCAGGAACTATATGTATTGAAAACCACCATGTGCAAGGAACATCACATTCTCCCCATTCTGTTCCCATCATAATCATACAAAGAGTTGTGCTCCCATTTTCCTGGTAAGAAAAATAAGGCCAGGCTACAACCCAAATCTGTCTCAAAGCTCATGCTCTCTCCACCACACTGTGCTACTACTGTGAAGACCAGTACATATTGTTCTTTTATATAGGTAGTTGCACACCCCACCCCACTCATTTACCTGACAGTAATACTGAGAGGCTGTCAGTGCCATGTGAAGCCCCTTTCACACATTGATGATCCTTTCAGTTCATGCCTTTGTCTGCTACTAATAATTAAACAGACATTTCCCCATGTAAACGATGACAAGCCCACTATCCCCATTTAGCTGGTTCCTTCCTTTAAAACTCTAAAGTTTCACCAACTCCAGGATCCCTCCATATGCACCTCCTGAGCTCCCGCTGTGTTTCTCTTAATGAGGCATGTCTCCCATGCACTATAAGACAGTTGTCCACCTGCCTCACTTCACCCCAGACAAGGTGAGCTCCATGGAATCTTGCACTTTCTGACTCTACATCCCAGCACTGGGCATACACCAGGCACTCCTTCGGCTGAAACTGAATGCATCCCAGACACCAAGTTCATTTGAACTTCCTGGGGTCAACAGCACAGGTGGCTGCTGATCTGATTTTACAAAGGTTCTTACCTCTTTTTCCAAATAAACCTTTTTATCATCCAGGGTATTATATAAAGTGAAGAATTGCTTGGTTTCTTTATGCACTGCTGAAACTGCAAATGCAAAGAAATCAGCACATGTATAAGAAAATGTATCAAAACAACCCTAAGCACCCGCTCCCCTTAAGGCACCCCCTCAAGAGTGGGACCTGTCAGGCTGGCACCCTGGACCTGCAGGCTGGGCAGAAGCCCACAGGGCACACAAGCCTGTGCACAGCTGCTATAGGCAGATGGCACGCAGCCAGTCGAAACTGCTCCGGCCAAGAGTAGGGGCTGGTGAAATCTTGTCAGATGTGGGTTTCTCAGAAGTTCCTCAGGTGAGAAGCCCTGGGAGGAAGGTGACAAGGATGATGAAATGCCAAGCAAACTCTTTCTGGTTGTATGGCTTCCTCCTTTCCCACACCAACATAGCTCAGAGCCTCGGTGACCTCCTCAGGAGTCTAAATTCCCATAATATATAGCCACCCAGAGAGAGATAAAACCCCAAGACCTGGGTTCACAGCCAGGCTTTGAGTCCAAGCTGAGCACACCAGTGTAGCTGTAGCTAAAGATCTGATGCCACATGGTTATCAGGCACAGCCAAGACTATGTCGGGTCTATGCCATGGGCTCTGGGTCCCTGAAAACAGGTTGCCTCTTGGAACAGCACACTGGGAGAGGAGAGAAGAGAAGCAGAGCAGGCCTGGGCAATTCTGGTTTCCTTGGGCAACTACCATTAACAGTAATATCCAATTCTTTAAGCTAGTCAACTTTTAACTTTAATATCCAGTAAGAACTGTGTTTTCCTCCAGCAGTGCAGCTCAAAGACAGGGAAGGACAGGGAAATTTGCTGAACATATCTGGTAACAGAAGTTAATAATCTGATATAAGTGCTTTGATGGAACAGGAAAAAATGTTTCCAACATCAAAATGTATAATTTGTATAAAAATCACACTATGAACTAGTCAATATAAAGTATTATTATTCTTGCTAAAAGCTTAAGAACAGTGGTACTCAATCCTGCTTGAAAAGGGGAATCACCTGAGGTGCTTTTAAAGTCCATGACCAATTAAATAAGATATTCTGGGGATGGGACCCAGGTGATTACAATGGGTGGCCAAAGTTGACAATCACTGCTGTAAACATACCAGTCGACTTTTAGCTTAATTGCTCAGGAATGTAGCTGTCACCATTACTCCACCCAGCTCAAGGACTGGTTGGGGGATACAAGTATTTGATGATAAAAAAAAAAAAAAAAGATGTAAATATTCTGGTACAACTGCTTAAAAAGTCTTTGGTGTAAAATGTCCTATGAAAATGACCTTAACATGTGAAATTTACTCTGTGAGCTATACAGATACAAGGTATTATCTATCTATATATAAAAGGCTAATATGCAAAGTGTCCCCACGGGAGTTCAACCGGGACTTCTATCGCTCGCTATGATGTGCGCAGACCACCAGGGGGTGGCGTGGAAAGAAAAAAGGCCCCAGCCAGCAGCTGGAAGGAAGGCCCTGGCCAGCAGCCAGAAGGCCCCGATCGGCCCTGATCGCTGGCCAGGCCTAGGGATCCTACCCGTGCACAAATTTTGTGCACCGGGCCTCTAGTTACTTAATATTTTTAAAAGCTTTAAAGTAGGCAGGGTAGAAAACTAAGGGAAAAGATTTAACTTAAAGGCAGAAGCTATTTTCTGCTGAGAAACTGTCTTTGCTGCTACCTGCAGCAGAGGACCTGGGTCAAAGATGAAGACTGTGACCTTCAGGATGGTGGGGTAGAAATGGGAAAGGAAGCACAAGTCTGGACTCCAGCAGGTACAATGCTCTAGACTGAACCAGGAAGACTCTTCAGAGGCCAAGTTCTCAAGGCAAAATCTGAGGTAGATTTTAAAGAAGAGTTGAAGTTTGCCAGGACCTGCAGGACAGTGGCATCTGGATCTGGGGACCAGCTCACTGGCCAAGACTCGGATATCCTCCTGAGAGGGGAGAGGCACTGAGGGACTATAGGGGAAGCCAATCAGTGATTCTAGCCTGGAGGATGGAGGACTTTAACAGGGCATTTAGGATTTTGAAGATTATCCAACAAATTATGGCGAATTACTAAATGCTAGAGCTATTAAAGCAAGAATGTAAATGATCAAATTTATGTTTGAGAAAGGTCTCCCAGGCAGGAATGCAGAGAAGGGGTCAGACTCTGAGAGTGGTTCTCAACCTTTCTAATGCCGTGACCCTTTAATACAGTTCCTCATGTTGTGGTGACCCCCAACCATAAAATTATTTTCGTTGCTACTTCATAAGTGTAATTTTGCTACTGTTTATGAATCGGAATGTAAATATCTGTGTTTTCCGATGATTTTAGGCTCTATAGCAGCGGTTCTCAACCTGTGGGTCGCGACCCACAGGTTGAGAACTGCTAGTAGGGTCGCCTAAGACAATCAGAAAACACAGATATTTACATTCCGATTCATAAACAGTAGCAAAATTACACTTATGAAGTAGCAACGAAAATAATTTTATGGTTGGGGGTCACCACAACATGAGGAACTGTATTAAAGGGTCACGGCATTAGAAAGGTTGAGAACCACTGCTCTAAGCAGTGATGAGAAGGTGGCTATAGCACAAGTCCTAAAGGAATGGACTTGACCATGACTCAGAAATGGAGCAGACAGAGCAGCATGAGTCAGAGTGAACTAAGGGGGCCCAGCTTGGCTGAACAATGACCCCAGTGACCAAGGGGAAAAACAGGACAAAGAGGCTATAGAGCATGAGATGTCCAATGGGAGCCTAGAGGAAGGGGCAATGGTCCAGGAGTTTTAAAGGATTTTGTCAGACAGAGGAGGAAGAGTCCGAGTCAGGTACAAGAGGAGTTGAGGCCTTAGGTGTCCAAACGCATGGTGTGTTCAGAGGCAGTGTGTGGACTGGTGAGGCCAACTGTGGACTTAGAGCAAGAAAGGGGCTTCCAGCAGCCACTTAGACTGGGGAGGACCCCGAAAAGAATTAGGAGAGGCTTTATTTAGAAGGCTCTGGGGAGCTCCTGAAGATTTTCCAGCAGAGGGAGAAGTGACATAGTCAGATGTGTGGATGAGAGACTTGCAGAAGGAGCTGCAGACCAGCCAACCGTCTATTAGCTGAGCTGTGATGCAAATAAGAACAGATATGGCAGTAGCACAGAAAGGCAATGACAGCTTTGAGGGTCACTCTGAGCCTGAGAGGTCACTGATTCAGGCCAAGTAGATCCAGTCCTGGATTACTGGGTGAATACGATGCTGTAAAAGGCAAGGACCACATTAAGCCAGAAAGTCTGGAGAGAAGAAGGACAAGGAGTAAGAGCTGATCTAGAGATAATGAGGTCACGATGTTCTGTGCAATGCTGGAAAGTAGATGGGGAGTTCAGTGGAGCCAAATGGCTGACTGAGATGAGGGCTGGTTCAAAACATTCTAAGAACTCAACTAGAGTAACTGTTCGTGGAGAGGGCAGGAAGAGCACCTCGGTGCTGCTTTGTGACTGTCAGTTACCCACAGGGGCTCTGTGGAACGAGTGCTGAGTGGGCCTGCTGATAAAACAGAGCCCTTTGCAGACTGCTTTCATAGACTGTGCTATGGTGCATGCTCCACTATCCTAAAGTGGGACACAGACCCTTGCCTCCTGGCCCTCCCAGGATCAGCCTCCCGAGCTCATCTCATTAGTGGTTGATGCACCTACTCTGGCGGTAGAGTTCAATAAATCTCTTCTGATACTGTATTAGCTCGGCTCGGTTGGGCACTTCGTCAATCTTGCGATGCAGAATTGCTATTTCTCGATTTCTTCGAGCCTAAATGCAAAAGGGAGGGTGAGACAACACTATTTGATAAAAGGCCTATGTGTTCTCTAGGAAGCCAAAACATTGCCCACCACCCACCCAGAGCACAACCCCATGGCCTGGAATGTAGGCCCCAAATTCTGCTGTTGGCTTGAGGTCCCCGTCTCAGATTCTGATTTTGCAATACATGGAGAAGGTGTGATTGCGATTGGAACCCCAGAGGCATCAAATTAATGGACAAGGAAGGAGGATAAGGAATCGGATGGGCTGTGTGGCCAGAGTACCCAGCCAGCCTACTAAGGCCCTAAAGGACTCTAGAGTAGACAATTCCACCAGGTGACAAGGAACTGATGCCACCTTGCTGCCTCCATATAAATTCCAAATACCTTCGTCTGATTGAAAAACTCCCACAATTAAAACCTAAAATACCTCTCCAGTATTTTCTCTCTACCATGGACTGGGGGTATATTGGCCAAAGTGCCTCTCTGACTGCATCTGGGGAGACACAGCAGTGGTGTGGTGCAGGGGAGCTCACAGGCTCCTGAGGCAGGCAGCTCTGAGTACCACCTTCCCCAGCAGGGCAGCAGCCTGGAGGAAGTCGCTCAGCTCCCCCTCCACATTTCCAGTCTCAGGACTAAGTGGGCTCTCGGGGCTGCCTTTCCTCTGTGCCAACTTGTCCTCCACTCCCTAGTCCTGCTTCACTCACAACGGCAGAGGTGGAGCTCTGTATCACTAGGGAAATATGAGCCTCCAAATGAGAAGCCCATCATCCATTCTGGTACGAGGGGAAGATGTATTCCTCCTTTTGACCAAGGCTATATCCCCCATGGGTGCTCAGGCTCTGACTCCTGTTTTTATTTTAGGAACCTAAAGATACTCTTTACTCTTTTTCATATATCTCTAACCTCTCCCTTTCTACTGCCTCCCTCTCATCAGTACTTAAATGTGTTCAAGTATCTCACTCTTAAAAATAAAAAAAGCCCTTCCTGCCTGACTGGCGTGGCTCAGTGGTTGAGCAGTGGTTAAGCGTCAACCTATGAACCAGGAGGTCACGGTTTGATTCCTGGTCAGGGCACATGCCCGGGTTGTGGGCTTGTTTCCCAGTATGGGGCATGCAGGAAGCAGCCAATCAATGATTCTCTCTCATCATTGATGTTTCTCTCTCACTCTCTCTTTCCTCTCTGAAAATCAATACAAATATGTTAAATAAAATTTAAAAAGCCCTTCCTTAAACCCTAATCATGTTTCAGCTGCCAACCTTTCTCCTTTGAACAGCCAAACTTCTTGAGAGCCACATACCCTCTGTTCCTCTAACTTCCCACTTCCCTCTAGTCATCCTTCACCCCACACTCCAGCTGGCTTCTTCAGAGACCCCCCTGGAACTCTTCTTGCCAATGTCATCTTTTTTGCAATACAGCCAGCGGGCAATTCTCAGCTTCTAGCTTTCTTGACTTCTAGCAACATTTACCATTTTCTCTACTGAGCTCTCTGCTCAGTTCCCATGAGACCTTGTGCTCATGTTTTCCTTGCCTTGGGCTGAACACCTGGTCTTAACAGCTGCCTGGAGAAAGTCGCTCAGCCCCTCCTCCCCCCCAATGTTTCTAGTCTCAGGACTAAGTGGGCTCTTGCTTTAGGACTCATGCTTTCCCTTGGTCTCTTCTTGGCCTACATTTCACAGCCTCGATAATCACCTGCACAGTGCTGACACCTGATCTCCAGTCCAGACTATGCTGAGCATCAGACCCAATACCCATCACTTCTTGGAGATTTCTATAGAGTCGAGTAACCCAACCTTTAAAAAGCCTTAAACAGATCTCACTTAACACTTAGACTCCCACCCCTTTTAGCCCTATTCTTTTTCCTTCAATGCTTTTTCTCAATCAATAACACAGGTATCCACCCTACTGCCCAGGTCAAACCAGAGTACCATCCCTGACTCCTCTTTTTCTCTCATCCATCAATCAGTTCCATCGGATACAGCTCCCCAATCTCTCCCCTGTGGTTCATTTCTGTCCATCCCACCAATCCTGCCCTGGTTCAGGCCCTTATGATTTTACTGCAGCTTCCCTCTAGCCAGTCTGAAGCTGTACAGTTTGCAATTTGCATATAAGCTCCCTTGTACTTTGATGTATGGACATATCTTGGTCCAGATGTTGGTCCTCAAAGAACCAGCCAGCTCCCAGAAAATGGGCCATCCCATTTTCTATTCCTGGGACCTAATGTAACACTAAATATACAGTAATCACACAGTAAAAAAGATTCTACATACACAGCTATACTGTCCTGATTTTATTTAATTCTGTGTCTCTTTAAATATTAATATAATGCCCTTATATCAAGGACAAATTTGACTCACCTGAATTTAACCAAACAGTTCAGCAAATAAGCAAGAACCAGAGATAGGAAAAACGAAGTCCCACTGGCCCCCATAGCCCTTTGGCCATTCCTGCCAGGACCTGTCTTCCCTTCCAAGAGAACAGAAAGAAGGCCTGGGCCAGTGCAACACAACTTGATCCTTGGATTCTGAGCTACTGTAAGCCAGGTCTTGGCAATGTAAGGGATTGTACAATGTGATTTTGACTCTATGTGAATTCGGCTTCAGAGTCAACTTTAAAACCTATATCCCCCATATCTGATGTCCTCACAAACCTCCCAGGTTACCAACTAAGACAGACAAGTGGTCACTTAGTTTTAGAGGAAACTATTAGACAAGAACACGGGAATCTGAATGCTGGCTTTAGCACTTACTAGATGCTTGGTCATGGTCAAGTACTTAATGGATTTGAGTCAATTTCTTCACACAGAAAATGAGGATAATACCTCCTCTCCACCCAGGGTGAGGGTCAAATCAAACAAGATGATGGTGAAAGTAACATACCCACATAAGGCCTTATTATCAACACCTTAATCCACTGAGTTACCCTCCAGAGAGAAGGGTAGCAACAGCAGCCTTAGTACCAAGTCTCTCTGGTTCTCAGAGACTGAAGCTTTGGAGTTCTGCTACGGGACATTTGACCTAGCTAGATGCATTTATGTAATTCTGTGCTCTTGTTTTCACTCACCTGTAGTAAACGGATTTTATAAAGTTTCTCTTTCTCCATATTATATCGTCTGTCTAGGTCTTCCTAAAAATTGAAAGAGGACAGTTATCTGGGAATAGAGAACTTTCATTCCTTGATGAAGTCTTTTGAAGTTGAATGCTTTTAACCTTTTCTCTCCAATCCTAAGGCCCCAAATTTCTTTTCTCAAATGGCCAAGAGTCTGTATCCTATGTCATGTGAGACCTTTAACACCCTTTAACATCCCTTTATAACAACTGACCCAGGCTGAATCCAGTGTTCTTAAGATAAATATCCCCCATATCCATGTGACCTTCCCTCCCCCATACCAAAACCAAACTATGAGGAGGAGACGATCATGACTTGAAGAACTTCTTGTGTCTGGAGGTTTGCTTTCTATGTTTCTATTTGGAGCTGCACTGTTCAATATAATAGCCACTAGCCACATGTGGTTATTTAAATTAACTGAAATAAAAAGTCAGGTTTTCAATTGCACTAGCCACATATCAAGTGCTCAGCAGCCACATGTAGCTAGTGGCTACTGTACTGGACAGTATAGATACAGAATATTCCCACCACTGCAGACAGTCCTTTTGGATAACAATGAATTAAGAGAGAAACTAGCCAGTTCACTGAACCCAATGAGGTAAGAGACATTGCTAGGTGGTTTGCTGAGTTAGAGAAAGCTACAAGGGGGCCAGGAGTGTCCCCTACCCAATGCACACACAGGCACACACATTGAGAGAGAGAGAGAGAGAGACAGAGAGAGATAGGAAGGGGGAGAGGGAGGGGGAGAGAGAAGGGGGGGAGGCTGGAGGGAGGGAGGGAGAGAGAGAGAGAGAGAGAACACAGTCTCCTCCACAGGGTTCAGCTGCAGGCAAACCCTACAGACTTCATAGGAGTCCTGAAGCTCATGCTCTAAGGGCAGAAAGGGAAAAGAATCCCTAAAGAAGGAAAATGATTAGAGGCTTTCCTGCTTCTCTCTTCCTCCTCCTCTCCCTTTTCTCTTTCTCCTGAAGGTTTTCTGGAGTGCTGGAGTCCTGGAAGCATTAGTTTAACTCAGCACAGAGGTCAGCAAACTGTAGCCGAAGAACCAAATCTGACAGCCCTTGGACCAAATCTGCCTCTGCCTATTTCTGTAAGTAAAGCTCTATTGGAACACAGTCTCATCCTTTGATTTACCTACTGACTATGACCACTACAGTGGAGTGGCTCACAAAGCTAAAAATATTTACTGGCCTTTTATGCTTTGCTGACCCTGGAATGTAGTACAATGAAGAGAGATGTTCTTCCCTCTCACCAACCCACTCCCGCAGAGCCTTGGGGTTGTGACCAGCATGTACGGCCAATGCAGGCTTCCCCTTTCTCAGCAGAGATGCCAGAGTAAAGACAGCACTACTGCACAAGGTGCTAGGAGAAACCCTCCCTAGAATGGTGGCCTTCAAGGCCAGCCCTGGTGAGATCCTGCCTCCATCTGAGGGACCAGGTGTGCAAAATGGGGCAATGCTCCCAACATTCCAGGTGAGGAGATGGCCGTAGAGAAAATGAAGGCAGGCATGAGAAAGTGCCACAGGAGAGTATAAAGCTGACCACCACACCTGCAGAGAACACTGGCAGTCCTGATAATGGGAAGGTACTTACATTATGAGTCATCATGGGGGTGAGGGCATCATTCGGCTCTCCATTGGAGAGGGTCTGAAACAGTAAACAGTAAGAAACAACTCTGAGGAAGGCAAATGCGATAGAAGATGAGGGTCTAGATGTAGGAATGAGTGGTGTGGGGGACAGTTCACTGACCATGTCTGGTCAGGGAATAAAGGGAACAGTCCTACATTAGCCCCAGATTTTAAATTGTTCTTAAATGTCTGTCAGTTACAAATAAGCTAACCTTGTCTTTGAATGTAATATTCCTTCTAAGGAGATGTGATTGCTGAGAAGAAAAATGGGATCCTAAAAGTCTGTGATGTATGCAAATTCAGAAGCTGACTGAGCTGATGATTTGAGCCTCAAAGGTTCAAAAATTTAGTAACAACTGGAGAGGCGACTGTGTGATGATGGTCCCACGACACCACTGCCCAGCACAGCCACACTCTGGTATTCCCCCTTCTCACAGGTGGGGAGAGTAGTGTGGTCTGGCTGAAATGACATGCCAGATGGCGGCATCTCCCTGCTGATATGGCAGTGTCCCTCTCAGTCCCTAAGCAAATGGGCTGGAGAGTGCTCCTGCCAATTGGCTTGCATAAGTTTCTTCCCCTCCCTGAGCCTCAAGTTCCTTATTTTTATGAGGGAGATGGTGCAATTGATGAGTCTGAGATCATGTCCAACTCTCACACCCAAGCACAGGGGTGCTACGAAATAAGCCTTGAATCAAGTTTGAGAAGAGAAAACAAACACAGCAGTGCTTATACTGGGTGAGACTTTTTTCTGTCCTTGTGCTATGCTTGATGGAAACCCATACTAGCTCCTCAGGAGACCTAGTCTTTGTTCAGAGAGCCAGGCAGGCCCCTCAGTGCAGGAAGCCTCTGTTGCCGGAGCTGATAGTAACCTAGCACTGTTCCCTTGCTTCCGCTCAGTGCTGCCTTCTAAGGGTGGGGTATGTCCCTATCAGGAATGGAGGGTGAAAGGAGTAAAGTGGTCCCAAATTCAGAGAAGAATAGGTTGAGTGGGAAGCAGAGCTCAGGCAGCTCCTGAAAACATCCCTTCTCTGAAGGAGGAAGACGACGACTTATAATCTGGCCATTCTCATTTGGAGTAGCTGCCGTTCACACCCACTGCTGTCTTTCACCAACCAGAAGGAAGAGAAAGGAGAGGGATAGAAACCTAAATAAATCATGTGATGAAAACAGCTGAGAAATGTGTGCTCAGAGGACCAGGTTAAGGTAACTCGTCTTTCCAGCCAGTCCTTTAACTGGTTAGTCCTCCAGGAAACTTTTCAGTCTGAGTCATAACATCATCTCGCAGTTCAAGCATTCCTGCAGGGCCTTTACCTTTACTTCTCCACCTGGAGCTCTCTCTGCTTTCAGGTTTTCAATATCCTGCTGTAGCCGTGTCATTTCCTCCTGCAAAAGTGATACAAATGTTTATGAAACTTGGACAAGCTAGAAAACTGAATGCACTTTTTAACTTGACCCAGAGTCTTATTTTCATATTTTGTGAGTTTATGCTAAGACAAAAAGTCTATTAGGAACTAGCTGCCCTGATCTCCAACTTTCAGTCTGGGACAGTTTCTTCAGGAGGCTACACAGAGCTTGCAGGGCTGCGTCTCCTGCCTCCTGCTGTGGTCATAGGCACTTGTGCACCCATCACCCCCACTACTAGAAATCAAGTCCTCAGACGGCAGAAACAAGGACTTATACACAGGATGAACAGGTAGCCCAGGTTTTCAGGACATCCCTGCTTTTATATAATATTATTCCTTTATATTTGGTAAGACTTTTCTTTTAAATATATTTGTAAATTAGAAAACATTGTTTGTAAGACTGTTTGGCACACCTGGTGTCCTCAGAGGGTACCTACCACAGTATTCTATTCATCATACACAACTGTTTGAGGAATTTCTTTCTTTCTTTTTTTGTTGTTGTAAATCCTTACCCAAGGATACTTTTTTCCACTGATTTTTATAGAGTGGAAGAGAGGGGGAGAGACAAGAAAGAGAGCAACATTACCAATGTGAGAGAGACACATTCATTGGTTGCCTCCTGCACATGCCCTGTCTGGGGCTGGGGATCGAGCCTGCAACCAAGGTACGTGCCCTTGACCGGAATCGAACCCATGACCCTTTAGTCTGAGGGCCGAAGCTCTAACTGAGGAGCCAAACCCCAAACTGGCTAGGACAGGAATCTCCTTTTCTGACTGCACCTGGATAGGATGCCACATCAGGACAAGGGGAGGGAAATCAAGATATTTTACAAGATTCTTGGTTTAATGTCTGCTGACACCAAGCAACACTTACTCGACAATGTGCTTTAAACTCCTGTTCCTGGCTTTTTAGGTTTTCATTCAAGGCTACAAGTGCTCTCAAGTTCTGCAGAATACTGAAAAGACAAAAAATGACATATGGCAAGCTATTATGATTTTATGAATCACAGCTAAAACCAAGTCCCCAGCTAAAAAAGGACTCTCTTTTAATTTCCTTTGTCTCTCCCAAGTGTCTAATGGGTTCTCCACAAGTGATTAAGATTGACATTATTATTCATTTATATGCCAGAGTCCATTAGCTACATCCAAACAAACATTACAGAAACCAGAATTAAAATGTCAACTGCAGAAACATCAACGAATTTCAAAATACTGGATATACTTAACGATACCAATTACTCAATCGTATTCAAAGCTTATGGAAAACCATTTTTAATATCCATTCTGAAAAGGAAACATGTTGCTTAGGTCATTAAACACACTAATTTGAATATGAGAATGTCAAGTATCTAATAGTAGTTTTTCTCCATATCATGAGAGGGCTTTCTAATTATAAAGCCAAGTAAGCTGTGGGCACTTCCTTGCTAAAATGTCCATCGAATCCAGAATCGCTCAATCTGGGCCTGAAGCTCAATGATTTAACTATCTCATTCAAGTGAGTGACAGACACTTCGGAGATTTCACCACCCAAACAGCTTGCTGACAGAAACATCAAATGTAAGTGCTTTATCTGTATAATTTAAATAGTCTAAAGACAATTAATTTAAAATGGGGGCAAAAGACGCCACAAAAAAACAGAGGCTGATTTTTGGCAGAAAAAATTGCATCTTAACTCCCAAGGAGACACGGCTGAAGTGAGTGCTGTTAAAAACTGGTAACAATGGTTAACTCCTGGGAGAAATGGGTGTCTGGGGATGGGGTGGGAGAGAGACTTTTCACCATATGCCTTTGTGTACTGTGAATGTATTACTTAGTTTTTAAAAACAGAAAAATGAAAAAATAATTAAAACTCTAAACATATTGCTTCTGATCCCAAGGGCAATTGGGAGGAACAGGCAGCCCAAGCACATCTCAGCATGTGCCTGAGCGACAGGCACATTCTGGGTAGCACATGAAATTAACTGACCTGTACAAGGACAAAAGCATGACCCCTGGCTCCTTAGTCCTGTCAGCCAACCAATTAAGCCATCAGGTACTAGTGAAGTCCCTTTCTTCAAAGAGAAAATAAACACATGCTGAAACCTCTTACCTTGGATCAGCTTTGGATTCTATCTTCTCAAGGGCTGCCTGTTCCTTGTCCAGTTTCTCACTATGACTCTTCAACTGCAAGAGAGAATGGAGGCCTTGTTGCTAGAGATTTGGTAACATAGAAGAGGGAGCGTGCGCTGCCATTCTCCTTCCCTGTGGTTCCACCTGAACTCCACTTCTGACAGGTGGCCAAGCCCACAGGATTTAGCTGTACATTGAGAAAACAGGTGAACAAGAAAAATAGGATGGGGGTGGAGCGAAAACATGGGCAGGTCAAAACCAAACCCTTCTTGACACATATTGCTTGCTGGTTAACAAAACTTTGGCAACAACTTTCAATCAAGAAGCAAATGGTTGTAAAAAGTCAAAAGTAATGTTGACAGCAGGTGCCTTTCAGTAGGAAGGGGGGAATAAAAGGAGTGGCTGTGAAAGACAGACCTGGGTTTAAATTTCAGAATGTTAATTAACAGGGAACAGGGTTAAATCTCCTGTCTTCTTGAATAATTTCACCTCCATTTTGAGTCAGATTGTGAGGTTTTTAAAAAAGAAAATTTGAAAAATAAACTAAAGTGTAGAACTATCTATACTAATAATAGAAGAATATGCAAATTGGCTGGGACGCTGTCATGTAACGACCAATCAGGACAGGGTGGGGCCATGACAGAGAGCTCTCAGCACGCCTGCGCCAGGTGTCTGAAGGGCATGGAGAGGAAGGGAGAGCAGATAGGCAGTTAGGGGGATCAGGCCATGAGGGGAGCGCAGATAGGCAGTTAGGGGAATCAGGCCAGCAGGAAAGAACAGTTAGGGCCATCAGGCCAGCAGGGGAGCAGTTAGGAGCCAGTGGTTCTGGATTGTGAGAGAGATCCCAGATTGGACAGGGTGCAGGCCAGGCTGAGGGACCACCCCCCATGCATGAATTTCATGCACTGGACCTATAGTATTATATAATAGAATACCAACATTCTATTAAAAATAATGCAGTTTTTATGATGAACTCTAGTATCTACTGTTATGTGAAGAAAACAAGGTACAAAACCATAAGTATAATATGCTTCCAATTAGTATAAAGAATGTATATACATTAAATGTATACATGTATAAAAGAATGTGCAGGTTACTTTTATATGCATACATTACTTCCAGAAAGATTCATGAGAAGCTGGTCACACTATAGTCACCTCTGGAGAAGGTAACTGTGTGGCTGAGTTCCTGGAGTGCACCCTTTGTACTTTTTGAAGTTTGAACTATATAAATGTGTTACTTATTCAAAAGAACTTAAAAAATTGTCCCAAGGATTCTAGCTGAAAATGAAGGACCATGTACAAGTTGCAGCAACCCCTTCTTGCCTCAGGTCCTAAAAATCCAGACTATTATGTTGGAACAAGGGACAAGAAAAATGGCCAAGAGACAGAGATGGACTGAGGAGGCCTACTGTGTGGAATTAGCAGACGCAGAAGGACTGTACTGCATCAGAACAGCAGCTGGGTCAAGCATCATGGCACTCAACCCATGAGCTATTTCAAGAGCTGGTGCTTGAGTCACAGAGGCAGGGCAAGGCCCCAGAGTTGACAATACCCAGGAGAAAGGGTGAGTTCTCCAACCCCAAATATTAGTTATCACCGGCTGATCCCACCGAAGAGTAGGACCCACCCTTCCAGAATAATCACATGAAGCAAGCTGCATAAAATAGATACAGAATCCACATGATTCGTAAAAGGAAATTTGAGAATCAAAGATAGGCATACCATAAAAAATTATCAAACATCTGAAGAAAGATAATGCCATGAAAAAGATGTATCAACTCAACATGAATTTTGATCTGAAGAAATAGTTTGTAAGAAAAACTTCAGACAATTAATGCCCTTAGAGAGAGAGGACAGGATACTGCTTATATTAGAAAGGCTCAAGCTCACACATAGGAAATTAAAAGTTGTGATTACTGAAATTAAAAAGTGAACAGGCTAGAATCTGGCATCCAATGCAGGGGCCAGCCAGTCTCGGGTCTTCTTACAGCGGTGTGCAGCCTTCCCCACAAATTTTATTTAAAAAAAATATTTTATTGATTTCAGAGAGGGAGGAGGGAGAAGGAGGGAGAAGGGAGGGAGAGAGATAGAAACATAAATGATGAGATAGAATCACTGATTGGCTGCTTCCTGCACACCCCCTACTGGGGATCGAGCATGCAACCTGGGTATGTACCCTTAACCAGAATTGAACCTGGGATCCTTCAGTCCGCAGGCTCAGACTGTATCCACTGAGCCAAACCAGCTAGGGCCCCCACAGATTTTATATAGTCACCTGTTCTCTATCCATCATGCTCTGCTTTACTTTCTCTGATTTACTAGAAAGACGGGTCTCCCCGTTTTTTTAGTGCCACTAGGTTATCCCGAAAGGGTAGCTTTTGCTGAAAAGGTAATACCTGGGAATATCGGTTAAAAGGGCACAGAGTATTCACTTTGCCAATCTTTACCTAGAATAGATAAGGAGAATGAGGCCCAAACACAAAGCTCATTATTAATCCAGGGGCCTGGTCTTTAGTACTCTGACCAAATCAGGCTCCTTCCTAAGTAGTTCAGAACTAGGTTTTGTAGAGCTTCCCATTTTTGTGGATGGGAATTAGTTTGACTTGTCCCACTCGTCTCCAAGAGGTCTTTGGTGCCAGACTGCCAGCCTAGCCCTGTGCATGACCTTTCTGCCTTAGTTTCCCTATCTGCAGAATAAGGATGATAACATTGTGTTGTGAGGGCTGTTGGGAAGATAAAATGGACTAATAAAAGTGACGTGCCCAGAGTACACCCAGCACACACTAATGCTGGCTGCATTATTTAAGGGTAGGAAAATTATCTCTTATTATTGACTTAAATCACATGTCTACCTTTCTGAAAGGGGCTCAACAAATACTTTATTTAATGTTTAGTACAAAAAGCCACTTTATAGCCACTTAGGATTTATATCCTAAGACATATATGTGTTTTAGGAAATTGATATCAAGATGTTTTGTCTTTAATCTTTCCCAGATTTTTACATAAAGACTGATCCATGACTTGGCAAACTTCACGTTAGGGACTTTACAGCATTAAAGGACAGCAGTAGAAATTCCACCCCAGGAGTTTGCCATCTAACCCATAAGGAATGTAGTCACAGAAGAATGGAAAGAAAGCCGATCCTAATGCAACACAGGCATCTCTAGAAAGAATTTTAAACTATTTACTCTAACTGCCCTTTTTAAGCATTCTGACAATAATCAAAGAGTTTAGTCCAGGTCAGAATTAAAAAGCTTCGTCATGTTTTCAGGCTTACAAGTGCTGCATATTGCTATATATAAGAATTTAAATGGGTAAATTTCATGTAAAATTTTAAAAAATGGGGACTGGTTTGGTTTCAGAAATGTCTTTGAACATCAGTCCAGTTTCCACAAAGTCCAAAAAGTACTACGTGGGGCACTTGCAGTGAGGCCCTGTAGAGTACAGCCACAGCCTGAGCTCCCTAGTCCCAACAAGAGCTTTTCTGATCCAGATGAGGGTAGTTCTATGGGTATGCAAGGGCATAAATATCTCACTCTCCTCACGACAGAGCTGGTGTCAGGTATTTGTTTCCTAGGATATCAGACATGGAGGGAAGCAACACTCTAATGATGATGTGAGGTGGTACACTTGTAACCTGGATTAGAAAATGAATCACATGCTTCAAAATATACCAGTAAACCCTCTCTTTCTCCTGAGACACCTTCCCCACCCCAACCACCCCACCTAGGCTTACTCAGTAATTTTGAACAGCAAATTGTATCACTGTGATTCTCTCATATTACAAACAGAAACCGCCTCACTCTCATGGAATTCAGTATTTGGAACTATTCTACAACTTGCAGCTTGAGGAGCAGGGGCCACTTACTGTGAATGACCCCTCATGTTTTTTTATGTGGCCTGCCCCCACCTATGTGGCTTGCCTTCCTCAGCAAGCCAACTCAGTGATCTCTCCCACTTAAATTGCGGATGGGCTAGAACATGGAAGCACAGATAAACTAGTGGCATGGGCCAGGCATTGTCATATGATTGTCCTATGCCCCCAAATGGACCTGAGCCCTGAGAAGGGAATCATGACTCCTCCACATGAACAGATGACACACAGAATTCCATTAATAGTGCAGGTCAACATGATTCTTAAGATGTCCCATGGAGGAAGGAAAATCTGCTCACCTCTGTCAGTGTTTTCTTTGTTTCATCGTATCTGGCTTGTAGAGTGGTATGATTTGCCTGCAGCTGTAAATGAAAGATAGAAGACATTGGCTCTCATTTGATCCTTACAACACAGATATGGATGAAATCCCCATTTCACAGATGAGAAAATGGAAGCTTAGAAAGATTTAAACTGAGCAAACATGGAAATTTTAGAAAGGTTGCCAAGAACAAATGAAGAGAAAACTCATATATAATTAGTATCAAGTACAGGTCATAAGACATGCTAGATATTCTGCATAAATCCTATCACTGAACCTTATATTCAATGGGAGAAGACATTATCCTTATCTTACAGATAAGGAAATAAAGATTCAGAAGGGTGAAGTGACTTGCTTTATAGCTGATAACTGATAAAGCCTGGATTTACATTCAGGTCTAATTTTTCTATCTGGCTACAAATGATTCAGTTAACCAACCTGCCCATCACAGAATACGCACTGCATTTCAGCACTCGTGATTCTAGCACAGAATATGACTGGCTGGCAAATAACGCAAGATAGAAGAATGGATTTAGGACTTCAACACTAACAGAAAGAAAATGAATTACCTTTACGTTCAAAGTTACATAAATTGTAAACTTGCATCTCAAAAATGTCATTTCCCGTTTTCTTACTGAAAAGGTATAGCCTTGTGCTGTCTATGAACTTATAGAAATCTGAAAATGTTCCATTAAAAGTTCAAGGGGTTTGTACATTTCTACTTTTGAAAAGGGGAAGTAGCAGACTGTTACTTGTGCACAAATTAACAATGAGAAATTTTATCTTATAGCTCAAAAATTATGACAAAATAACTTGCCCATCCTTGAACCTGTAAGCAACTTATTGAAAACAGTATCTTCAGAAATCATGACTCCTCAATCATACTTCTAATTACCAGTCTTCAGACTGATGAATGGTTACACTTCAACAAAGCCTACCAGGAAGCCAACTCAAGCAGAGATCAGAAGTAATGAAGGAGGGAAGCAGGTGGGCTCTGGCTTCTTCCTTTTCAAAGGGGGCCACCTGTGTAATGAGAGCTTTGATGAACCTGTTTGTGTAATTGGCAGATGAGAATATTTCTGGAGAAAGTGTTTTGTTGTTGTTTTTTCTCTTGAAATCCTAATGATTTAACTCTTGATATTCTTTGGGGCTCCAGGATCCTGACATTTTCCCCCACCTCCTTCACCCACCATCCTACACCCATACACCTGACATTTACCCAAAGCTCTGCTCAAATGAGGTGAGTGGGAGGAGACTTCGAACATGACACAGCCCTTGCCCTCAAGGAGCTGGACTAGTAAACTGGGGAGTAAAGTACGAGAAGAGCAGCAGCAAACAGGCCCAGGGGATGGATGCCCAAGGAAACAGTCACCTTACTCATCTGGGAGTACAAAGATGGACTCACATAGGCTGGATCTTGGCAGGGAAGTAGATGTGTGCTAAAAATGGAAGACTCACCTCTCCTCCAATTAATTTAACTACCAAGAGTTTTCCCTGTCTCATCTGACCATATTTATTTAAAAAGGAAATGTCTCCGTAGGTGGGCTTAGTTTTCCACCTTGCTCTAATCCTCCATGATTCTCCTATCTCCATTTTCTTCTTCATTAACCTTATTACCCCCCAAATTCAGCTGCTGGTTAATACTTTCATTTCGTTTTTAAAAATGTTTCTTTTTAAAATATATGTTTATTGATTTTATAGAGAGAAGAAGGGAGAGGGAGAGAGAGACAGAAACATCAATGAAAGAGAATTATTGATCAGCTGCCTCCTGCATGGCCCCAACTGGGGATCAAGCCAGCAACCTAGGCATACGCCCTGACTGGGAATCAAACTGGCAACCTCTCAGTGCATGGGGCGATGCTCAATCAACTGAGCAACACCAGCCAGGGCCAATATTTTCTTTCTTTTTAAAAAAAAAAAAAAAATATATATATATATATATATTTTATCGATTTCAGAGAGGAGGGGAGAGAAAGAGAGAGACAGAAACATCAATGATGAGAAGGTATCATTAATCGGCTGCCTTCTGCATACCCCCAAATGAGGATCAAGCCCGCAACCCCAGCATGTGCCCTTGACTGGAATCAAACCCGGGACCCTTCAGTCCGCAGGCCTACACTTTATCCACTGAGTCAAACCGGCTAGCGCAATATTTTCTTTCTTGATTCCTCTTTCCTTCCTCAATCTCTGGTGTCTTCTGAGTT
Organism: Corynorhinus townsendii; assembly: GCA_026230045.1. Taxonomy (NCBI): domain Eukaryota; kingdom Metazoa; phylum Chordata; class Mammalia; order Chiroptera; family Vespertilionidae; genus Corynorhinus; species Corynorhinus townsendii. Next base: position 85,295,889 of record JAPDVU010000005.1, read on the forward strand.
ATCTACCAGCTGCATTGCAGTTCTGTGCCACTGCAAAATATTCTCTTGTTGGACCATGTGATGTCCTCTTCTCCTTCTCCTGCTTTTACCCCTCTCCATTTCTCTGTTGGGCTAAGACCTTCTCCACGGGTGCATCTTGGTTGCTCTCCCCCTATATTACCATGTAGGAGAGGTCCTTAGATGTCAAGTTTTGATTCTCTCACATACTATTGTTAGAAATGTAAACTGGTAAGCTAATTTATGAATAATTTGACAGTTTTTAGCAAAATTGAAAAGGCATATATTTTTTGATCCAGTAATTCCACTTCCTAACATTTAAAGAAATATTTAGATACTAGAGGTCTGGTGCACGAATTTGTGCACTGGTGGGGCCCAGCCAGCCCTCCTAATAGGGGCCATCGGGGGCAGGCTGGCTGGGGCGAGGGGCCGTGGGCGGTTTGCCAGCTGGCCCTCACCCCGCTTGGGGTGGGGGGCCCTGCTCAAGGGCAGGGCCAGCTGGGTTGAGAAGCTGGGAGCATTCTGGACGTTCCATCATTTGGTCAATTTGCATATTACCCTTTTATTATATAGGATTTGTACAAAGATGATGGCATAAAAGTATTCATGGTAGCATAAATTTGCAATTGGGAAAAAAAATCTTGGAAAAACCTACATACCCATAAATGGGGAACAAGTTAAATAAATTATGGTACATATATCCTATGTCACATTAAACAGATATTATAAAGAATGAGGTAGATCTGTATGTTCAAATCTTAGTTGCACTGCTAACAAGCTGTGAGACCACGGCAAAATTACCTCACTTCTGTGTGTCCGTTTCCTTATTTGTAAATTGAGGATAATCTAAATCATACCACTTTGAACATGTCTGAGTTTGTCTGATCTCAGCAGCTAAGCAAGATCAAGACTGGTTAATACTTGGATGGGAGAGGATAGTAGCAGTAACTTCTTCATAAGGATGTTGTATGAACTGAAGGAATTAATTTAAAAAAAACACACCTTGTAATTACTCAGTAAAAAAGTTATTAGCCATTATTATTACTGAAAAAGAGATATTTGTGATAGAAGAGGTTAAAAAAAAATTCAATCTTGTAACGAGACAACCCACTGTCCCCAGGTAAATGGGCATATATAAGTGCTTGCAAAGGCCTAGAAAATAAAGGCTAGGCTAGGAAGTGGAGCATTTTTATCATTTTTTAAAAACATTTAAAAAAACTGATTTTAGAGAGAGGAAGGTAGAGGGATAGAGAGATAGAAACACCGATGAGAGAGAAACATCGATCGACTGCCTCCTGCATGCCTCTACTGGGTATTGAGCCCACAATCTGGGCATGTGCCCTGAGCGGGAATTTAATCGTGACCTACTGGTTCATAAGTTGACATTCAATTACTGAACCACACCAGCCGGGCAACATTTTGATTTTTATACTAGAGGCCCGTGCAGGAAATTCATGCACGGGGGAGGGGGGTCCCCTCAGCCCAGCCTGCATCCTCTCCAATCTGGGACCCGTTGGGGGATGTCCAACTGCCGGTTTCGGCCCGATTCCAAGGATCGGACATCCCTCTCACAATCTGGGACCGCTGGATCCTAACTGCACACCTGCCTGCCTGCCTGATCACCCCTAACTGGCCCCCCCGCCAGCCTGATCACCCCTAACTGCCTCTGCCTGCCAGCTTTAATGTCCCTAATTGCACCCCCCCTCTGGCCTGGTTGCCCCTCACTGCTCCCCTCTGCTGGCCTGGTCGCCCCTCACTGCTCCTCCTGCCAGCCTGGTCACCCCACACAGCCTGCTGGTCAGTAGTTTGGTTGTCCCTCGCTACCTCCCCTGTTGGCCTTGTCACCCCACACAGCCTGCTGTTCGGTTGTTACTGCAAGGGCATCGTGACCAATTTGCATATTACCCTTTTATTAGTATAGATATTTCTATACTATTTGGTTTATTTACAGTAAGCTTGTATGATCCCTATCATTAAAAAAAAAAACACACACAAAAATGCGTTGGAAGCATTGACAAATGGATGAGACAGGAAAAAAATGTGTTTGTGTTTAGCACATCTATGCATGTGTGTGTGTGAGTGCACGCACACACACATACATACACACATGGTATATACTCCCTCACTGTGGCTCTCTATTCAGTGTGAACCAAGAAATAAGTGTAAGATGGACATACAAAGCCAGATGAGGTGGCCAGAGAGGCAGTTGAGGAGAGAATGGAAGGAACAAGGGTTGAAGCTCTAAAGACCTGGATTCTTACACAAAAGGCTTGCTGTTAGGATTGTTGTTTGTGGCCCTGTGACTTAAGACAGATACAATCAGACACTATTAGAAGATTTAACAATTCTGTAGACCAGCTAGCCTAGAGGTGAGCAATCTTTTGTAGCAGGGCAAATTTAGGGACAGTAACAAAGTTTAGAAGCTTCAGATTTTTTTGATAGAACATTCCAAATTAAAATGGGTTTATTTAGCAAGTAACCTAGAAAAAATGTATATTCTTATAGCTCAAATAATTTTTTTGGAAAAAATGTTTATGAAAATTTTGATGTTGATTTTGAATCTTTATGAAATAGTCACATCTAGGCTTATTTTGAAACCTTCTCATCTTCGGCGTCTTACATTTGCATAAAGCTTTGGTTCATTGAAAAGTGCATACCTGTTTATATTTTTCATTTTGTCCTTAAAGCAACCTCTCTAGGCACATGTTTATCATCATTTGAGACCCCCTATCCTCATATGTGCTATGTGACCCTGATTAAATGTCTATGTCCCTGCCTCATTTTCCTCATCCAGTTGGCCTAGATCAGTGGTCAACAAACTGCGGCTCTTGAGCCGCGGTTTGCCGCTCTGTTGACTAATGAGTTTGCTGACCACTGGGATAGGGGCTTAATTACAAGGAACAACAACAGCCTGTAATTATTGGAATCAAGAGTCTAGGTCAGTGGTCGGCAAACTCATTAGTCAACAGAGCGACAAACCGCGGCTCACGAGCTGCATGTGGCTCGCGAGCCGCTGTTTGCCGACCACTGGCCTAGATACACAGGCAGGGGTTATTGCACATGCTGGGTATCTTTAGTAACACTAGCCACTGTAATAATGATCACTGTCCTTTACTAACTACATGTTAGGCAGTATTCAAAAAAATATCAGGCTCTTGGTAAACAGGTTCAGAGACGCTGCCCTAAGAAAGTGTCAGGACTGCCACTGGAAGGGTGCCCAGCATTCCTTCTCTCCAAGTTTAGACAGGAGTTGAAAGAAAACATCTATTCATGCTGAGATAATCCGGTTCATGGGGTCTGCAATATCCCCCAAACCATCCTTCCTCGGAGGACAAAGACATTCTGATGAATGAAGCCTCATCCTTGATTCATGCTCATTCAATTCTGTGCTGAGTCCTTTTTGAACCACTTTCAGGTTCTTTTCACTGGCAAGGGTCAGGGGTAAAGATAATACTTTCTGTGCTGTGAATTAAAATGCCTAAACAAATTATCAAATGAAAACCAAATCACAGTCCACCTTGGAATCCTTGTTTGCTTATGATACAGAGCATTTGGTAAATCCAGCCTACTGTTTTTTCAGCTGTGGTTGAACAAATTCAATCAAAGAAATGACTGGGTAGGACCATTTGATATAATGTGTGGGATTTGAAAAGATGAAAAATATACAAGTTCATAATGCAAACTGGCACCCATTTTTGGAAAATCAATTGTTACAGAAACTACTGGTGAACTGTTCTTTAGAAAGCCATATTCATTCCCATCTTCTGCTACATGTATTTTCCTAATTAAATATTATTGCCAATGCAACTGAAGCATATAACATTTTGTCTTCTAATGACTGTTCCTGAGTCAAATTCCCCAGCTTCCTCTTATGCCTTCTTTTTAAGAATATGTGAAGGTCTTTCTAAAACAGTTCCATCTATCATCAAGTATTACAGAATGCCATCTCCTAAAGCTCTCTTAAAAATGATCTGGTTTCCTCCATTTCCCCTATTACCACTAGTCAAAGCCACCAAAAGCTCATGTCTGGACCATTGGATCAGCCTCCTACTGGTTCTTCCTAAACCACTTCTCACCCAAATCCAATGAACTCATGCTCCTACAGCAAACAGAATGGTCTCTGAAACATGCAAACTGATCCTGCTACTCTCCTACTTAAAACCTCCAATGGCTTCCACTGTCCTTAACTTCACCTCAGAGATCTTATATGATCATGTTCTGCCAACCAGCTGCCTCACTCATGATTCTCCAGCCACAAAAGAGATATTGGCCAAGACCTATCCTTTTTCAGGTCTTAGTTCATGTTATTGCATAAGTCCTTACCCAAGCCCCAAACCTCCCATGCAGACTTCCTGCCCAGCCAGCACCTACTCAACAGGTCTCCCTTCAGGTGCTCTCTCGGCTCTCTAGACGCCTCCTTCAAGCACTTACCACAGATGTAATTAAATCAGGTGTGTGAATAATGTAGTGTATGTCTCTCATTATTACTTGAAGATCCTTGAAAGCAGGATCATAACTTGTTCTTCATTCATCCACACAGCCTAGTTTAGTTCCCAGCACACAGAGGTACTGAGTAAGTATTTGTGAATGAATGCTACTCTTGCCCTGTGATCTTCTAGAATAGAGTTTGGCAAACTTCTTCTGTAAGGGGCCACATAATCAATATTTTAGGCTTTGTAGGCTATGTGGTCTCTTCTGCACCTAGTCAACTCTGCCACTGGAGCTTGAAAGTAGCCACAGAAAACATACGAACGTATGGGTGTACATGTATTCCAATAAAACTTTACTTACAGAAAGAAGTGGAGGCTGGATTGGTATAAGGACTATAGTATGCTGAACCCTGTCCTGGAACCTCCTTCAACCATTCTACCACACAATCTTAACTTCTTCCCCAATTTTTACCTTCATGAAGAATAGTTTCATTTTACATAAATAATATAAAAGGAAAACACCAACCTCTTCTAGATGTTTGGTCTTCTGCAGAATCTGCTTGTTCAAGGAAATGACTTTCCGATGATGAAGTTGGGAGGTTCCTATTTTTTCTGGACTTCCTTCAGTTGATAGCTCAGACTGCTGTGGAAAACAGGGAGGGCAAATCCAGAAGATTTAATTAGTCCACCTGAGTTCATGTAAGACAGCTCCATCCCTGCTCGGTCTGGGCAGAGCACCCGTGCAAACCCCAGGTCCAGAGAAGAAGACTGGCACAATGATCCATCCCTATCAATGGGATCTGCATCCCTGGCAAAGGGAATGGCATGTGCAGAAGCACAGGAATATGTAACAGTGGTTTGTTGATAGCATATAGGCAATGGGGCATCATCAAAGGGTCTTAGAGAAATAACATCATCACATTAACATCTTTAGAATGCAATTCTGGAATTGTCAAGAATGATGAATTGATTCAATTTCATGAAGTATTATAAGCATACTAGAGGCCCAGTGCACAAAATTCGTGCACTGGTAGGGTCCCTAGTGGCTGCCGACTGCCAGCTGGGTACTCCCTCCCTTCCACTGGCCGCTGGCCAGCCTTGCCCACTAGTTGAACTCCTGGATGACCTCCTGGTTGAGGGGACAATTTGCATACTACACTTTTATTATAGAGGATGGTTAAAAAAGTATAATTAGTCAGAAACACTTGTAATGAAAAGCAACATTCTCCCAACTTATTTCTCCCCCACCCATGGGCACTTTTAACCATTTCTTATTTATCTTTTTCTGGTGTTCACAGAGCATAGATTTGAGAGGGATAAAAGTTGGTGATTGACGTCGTAAGAAATTCCAGAAATTATATAGGGAAGGGATGAAGAAGAAAGGTTGGACAGACACAAAGACTGTCATAAGGGAGAGATTTCTGGATCAGGTGAGGTAAATGTAGCAACATTACTGAGAAATCACACAAACAAGGAAGCAGCCTGGTGTAGATTCTGAATATAAATACATGCCTCAAGATATCAAAGAGAAGCTCCTCAAAAAGAAACAAAAAAGCTGACCTTGTTGCAATAGGTATACTTAGAATACTTGTTGGGTGATCATAGATAACTTTATTAAACAGTAAATGCCCATTTAAACCACATTTCCTTTTTTATGGAAGCATCCCAATTCCAAGCAAATCACTGACTTTAAACCTAAGCGCAACAAAACAATTTGGGTATTTGATTTTTAACAGTCATCATGAGCTTGAAAGTCTGGAAGACTTTTACCCATGGGGAAAAGAGATGGGAAAGTGAGGAGAAATTAGATGTCATAGTCATCATTTATTTTGGCTAAGGACTTCCCTGAATTATTCAGCAGCATTATTAATAGATGATGAGGGTTTTTTTTTATTTTTTTGCTTCTTAACAATTCTGGAGGTAGGAAACAATCAGCAGGATATGGTTGCATAAAATAGTAAGAAACATCATTTTCTATTTTGTGGGCAGGCCATAAATGAAGCATTTGGTTTTGCAATATATCTAGCCTTGAAACCTGGGATTTTGGAAAATGTCAAGTAACATATTCCAGCTTATCTGAACTTATTGGAACTGGAGTTACCCTTTAAAGATGCAATTGGGCACAACAAGATATCCACAACCTGGAGTCTGGGGAAGAAGAATTGTTTCTGAAAATCATTTGAGTACAAAAAAGGGGGGGGAAGAGGAAAGACCAACCCTTCTCAATTTTCAAATCACTTGTCAGAAGTGGAATTATAATTAACTAATTATATCTGCTCTACTTTGACTGCATCACCCTAAACTGTGTGTTATATATTTAGTTGCTTTTCTCTTGTAGATAATTTCAGATTTGTGTTTTAACACCCAATTAGATTCCTTGACCTTGATTTCTAAAGTGTCACTGGAATATCCTCAAGGCATTTTATCTTACTAGCAGAATTATATAAGCCTTCTATCTCATGATTTACTGACATTTGAAATAGAATTAATTCCCCATTCACAGGAACTATCCCATATGGTATGTCTCTATGTTTGCTTTTGGGATCCTCTTGAGTACCCTGATCTCCTCCAGCTGCCTGCCTGGCTTTGGAGAAGACCAAGCTGTGGGCAGACAGGCTCTGGGGAATCAGTTCATGTAAGAGACAGCTCCTATTTGCAGGGGTGAGCACACATTCATTCAGCACTATTCTGCGCTTGGGCTTGGGCTGGATGATGTCTTCAACTCTTAGCAGGTTTACCTGCCCATTAACTGATTTTATAGCCTAGGTTCCAAGAGAATGAAAACTGCATTTCCCACCAGGTTCCACACCATCTTATCAAGTATACATGGTACACATACAGCTTTGTTTTAACCCATTAACTGCCATGTGTCCAAAACAGAAACCATCCCCATTTCTTCCAGGTGCACTGAAATATTTATGAATTTTAAGTTACCATAATTTTCTTTACAAACCCAGAGAAGTCACTGACAAGTCTGATTTTAAAATTGGGTGACCAGAGTTGATATGCGAGGTTTGCGACTATAGACGCTTATGGTATACAAAGTGTTAAAACTATGACCTTTGACTTCACTTTCAAGAAATCTTCATGGAGGAAAACCAGTAGCTATCTTTATACCTGGAAAGATTCCAGTCTGGCCTATCTTTCTTTTTCTCTCTCTGGCTGGCTATTTTCTTTCCTTCCTCCCTTCCTTCCCCCCTCCCTCCATCTCTCCACCCTTTCCTTCCTTCTCTCTTTGTCTCTGTGTTTCTGTCTCTCTCATGATTTTACAATGAAATTTTCATGACATATGATATCATTGCTTTGATGTTAATATGTAAGGTATTTTTATTGTCATTTGTAAATGAATTAATACATAAGCTATTGGGATCTCAGTAATTTTTAAGAGTTCTAAAGGGTCCTGAAACAAAATTTTGAGAATCACTACTTTAATCTAAGGGGCCTGACGCAATCAGGAGTTATGTATTGGTCCCAATCATTGGAGTGGGCCCACCATCATTTATACAACATTCAGAGGAGAAAGTTCTTTCTGATTCTTTTTTTTTTTCCCCAGACAGGTGATTCAAAGAACCATACAGGGGGAAAATACTTGCAGTGTACAGAAAGACTTGAAGTCTCTGTACAAATGTACTATTATATCTCTGGAATGATAATATACTAGTGGCCCAGAGCAAAAGGGGATTAATTAGAGGAGATATTTTAATATTGCTATTTGTCCTTTCTCTATAACAGAAGTGTCAGAGATGAAAGAAAATTAGTAAAATGGATATGAAAATCTTCCTCCTGTCAGAGTCTGGGGTGCACCACGGGACCCAGAGTCAAGTCCCTGCCCACCGATGTGTGCCTCAAAATTGCGCAAGACCCAGACCCAGCTGCACGCCTCCCCCCCCCATTGGGCTAGATCCAAACCCAGCCAGTCCCATACTTGTCAAGCCTGCCAGGCAAAGGGCACAGCCTCAGGTCCCCTGGCCCAGTGCTGGGGAGGGGGGTGTGGCCTGAGGACCCCCAGCCTGGGCTGGAGGGCATGCTTTGAGGTCCCCCGTCAATCCCCGCCGGCTGGGGGACGCGGCGTGAGATCCCCTGTCAAGCCCCGCCAGGCGGGGGGCATGGGCTAAGGAGCCTCGTCAAGCCCCGCTGGGCAGGGGGTGCTGCCACAGGTCCCTCGTCAAGCATTGTTGAGCGGGGGGCACGGCCTGAGGTCCCCTGTCAAGCCCTACGGGGGCGAGGGGGGGCACAGCCTCAGGTCCCTGCTGATTGCTTGTTATGGCTTGTTACAGGAACTTGGCCTCTGCTGTGGGTGCAGCCATCTTGTGTCACGAAACGCCCCCCCCCACCTCCGCTATGGGCACCGCCATCTTTGTGGTGGAGTGATGGTCAATTTGCATATTCCCTCTTTATTATATAGTATGTTCTCAGCAAATACAGGCTTTAAAAATCCTTTCTCTTATTGCTAGATAGTAATTCTCATTGCTCTGTGGAGTCCCTTAAATTTGCATCTGCAAAGCTTTAATGTATACTAATATCAGGAAAGTAAGTGCCATTTCCATATTTGACATTTCTCAAGCCCAACTAAAATGAATAATGTACAATGAACAGGTCCATAGTACATATAAATTTGTGAGTTCCTTCATTTGCTTTTGAGTCTAGAGATGGTGCTATGCAACCCTAGCTGGTTTGGCTCAGTGGATAGAGCATTGGCCTGAGGGCCGAAGGGTCCCAGGTTCAATTCTGGCCAAGGGCATGTACTGCAGTTGTAGGCTCCTCCCCAGCCTGGACCCTGGTCAGGGGGTGTGCAAGAGGTAACCAATGGATGTTTCTCTTTCAGATTGATGTTTCTCTCTGTCTTGCCCTCTCTCTCTTCCACTCTTCTCTAAAAATCAATGGAAAAATATCCTCAGGTGAGGATAAAAAATAAAAATAAAAAAAATTAGAGATGGTGCTATGCAAACTGCTTTGTTTAATGGGAAATTATTTTTGCACAGAAAAGTCATTTATTCCAGAGCTAAACTGCAAAGAGTTCTTAATCTAGTCAGGGAAAAGCTGATTGCTCAATTTTTCAAACATACCTTTAATTAAGCAATCTAAGTTTTTCATTTCTTTCAATAATCTCTACACCACCAAAAGCATCAGACTGATGAAGGCAGAAGCATGTTTTTAAAACAGTATGTCTCATCTGACATTCTGTTCACTGAGAGTCACACTGGGAAGAACACTGAAGATGACCAAGTTGAATCTTGAAAGATGACATAAAATTGTCCAGATGGAGAATAGGAAGGGGGCTTTTCAATAATTCCTTGACAGAAAAAAATTTAAGTCCTGGGGCATCTTAACTGATTTCTACTTGAAAAGTATAACATCTCTCAAAAAATTCCATTTGTGTTTACACTGGAGTGAGGGCTACAGAACCAATCTAATTTTGTTCAACAATTTCAGATTAAGAACATGCTTTCAAAACTACAATATAGATTAGAAGACTTCTAGTGCAGATTCAATGTTTTCTAATAACTGACATATATTCACAACTTTCATTCGAGTGGAATCAGATATAAATGTCATTCAATAATATTAACCCAGTTCAAAATAGTAAATTCCTCAGAGAAACAAAAAATGATTACTTTAGCTAAAACTACATACACTTTGATAATGAAAGAGACCTAAAAGGTTATTTATATAACAACCTTCTTGCTAATACAGGAATCTCTTCTATGTCACCTCCTAAAAATATGGTTAGTAAGCTGTAAATAATAAAGATCCTTATAGCAGGAAGGTGCCCAATGTTCTATACTGAACAGATGAACTTTAGTTTCTGACACCTTGATGAACCCTCCTATTAAAAACAAGTTAATATAAAATATTTATTTCTAATCTTTTAAAAAAATCTAAAGCTAGCAAGAATGTATGAAATCCTGGATGGCCAAAAAACTAGTGAAAGTGGAAATACAGGAAGGTATGTATACCCACTGAAATTGGCTTTTTTCTTGAGCGTATTTGCCAAAACCAGGTGATCTCAACATTTGATTTTTACAATTCAACACCTGCTATGCATAAACCTTGACACAGGTGTAAAAAGGAAAATATCTGCATTGAGATTTTGTAACAACAGATTGGCCCACATTTGGATCTGCAATCTAAATTTACACACTAACGGGATGGTCCAAAAACCCACAAGTCAATACTGTAAGTACAAGCTTGGGCTGGGTGTCCCTAGGTGTCTGTCAAAAACAAAAGCAAATCTGCTATAGAAGAACAAAGCTTCAACTCTAAGCCTCAAAGAATTTCTACAGATACATTTCCAAGGAATATGAATTCATAGTCAAAAATCAAAAGCACACACAAAGTCAAAGTATCATGAGCAAGAGCTAGCAATAAAATCAGATGTGTAAAGACTCAAACAAGTACCCACCCATTCCTCCCTGAAGCAACGGAGATTAAATGTAGATGAGATAAATGTTCAATTTATCTCATCTAGAAGCATCCACAGCTCTTTCCTTTCTCCTTTTTATAACAAGACTAGAGGCCCCGGGGATCGGGCCTAAGCCAGCAGTCAGACATCCCTTTCGCAATCAGGGGCTCTCGCAGTCCAGGACCCCTCGCTTCTTACCACGGCAGGGGCTCCCACCACCGCCGCTGCACTCATCAGCCATGAGCCCGGCTTCTGGCTGAGTGGCGCTCCCTCTGTGGGAGTGCACTGACCACCAGGGGGTAGCTCCTATGTTGAGCGTCTGCCCCATGGTAGTCAGTGCACATCATAGCGACCAGTCGTTCTGGTCATTCCGCCATAACAGTCACTTAGGCTTTTATTATATGGACTAGAGGCCCAGTGCATGAAATTCATGCATGGGGGGGTGCCTCAGCCCAGCCTGCACCCTCTTGCAATCCAGGACCCCTTGGGGTATGTCCGACTGCAGGTTACCTAGTAGGCCTGATCAGTCGGACATCACTCTTGCAATCTGGGACTGCTGGTCCTAACCGCTCACCTGCCTGATCGCCCCTAACCACTCGCCTGCCTGCCTGATCATCCCTAACCACTCTGCATGCTTGCCTGATCGCCCCATAACTGCCTCTGCCTCAGCCCCCGCCGCTGTGGCTTTGTCCGGAAGGACGCCTGGAATGACGTCTGGAAGACTGTTTGGCTGTCTGGTTAATTAGCATATTACAACATATTACACTTTTATTATCATAGATGTCAGTATCCTTTGCCATCTTGGCTGTTATCCTCTGCAAATACCCTAGCTCATAAGTGACCTTTCCAAGTACTCCAGATGGAATCAGAACTGCAGACAGAATGGGATCATCCATCCACTTTCCCTGATCTACACTCTGCTTCCATTAATAAAACCGGATACGTAAACATTCTTTTTAAGATTCTTAATCCCTCCTAATGCAATCCCATACATTTCAAAACCACATTCATGTAACATTGCTGAATCTAAGGCACAGGTCTGGATCCCTAGGTAAGAATAGAGCATCCCTGCCAGAATGCACTTAACATTTAGGAAATGTGAAAAAATCCAAAACCTCTCACTTTTATCTCCAGGAGCTGCTGTCAGGTTAGATGGTATCCTCATCAAATCATGAATTTATATGGCTAGTTTTTCTGAAACTAAATAAAATAGTTCACAGTTACCTTCTTTAAACAATTAATTTATTGGTTTGGGCTCATAATTTCAATCTAAGATATATATATTTTTCATAGCAATTTTTCAAATTATATATTTTTATTGATTTCAGAGAGGAAGAGAGAAACATCAGTGATGAGAATCATTGATTGGCTGCCTCTTGCACACCCCCTACTGGGGATCTAGCCCGCAACCCAGACATGTGCCCTTGACCGGAATCGAACCTGGGGCCCTTCAAGTCCACAGGCCAACGCTCTATCCACTGAGCCAAACCATCTAGGACCTAAGATATTTTTGAATATTGATTCTATTCTCCAGTGTACTAGCCACCTTTTCTTTTCTAGCTTTAAATGATGATCAAATCTGATAAAACTAAATCCTATGTCTTTATCCAAATTGATAAAACCCTGAAAGGTATAGGCTGTGCTATAACGTTTGAGACAATTCCATCAAGTTGACAATTCACTAGAAATACCATTCTCCTTGCTGTTAGTTACAGTGTATCTCATTGGTCACTCAGAATTTAGGAAATTTTTAAGCAGTTTGTTAATGCAAACACATTTAGCATGATTCTCTCCAGATTTACTGGGTTTCTTAATCTTTAAATTCTGATTATAGTTTTAAATATCTCTCCCTAGCTTCCTTGGTTTAGTTAAACTAACTTTTACTCAGAACCTATTATGTGTGGGGCACAGTGGTAGGCAGTGTGAATATGGAAAGAGACACAGACCTTACCCCTGGACCTTCACAGTCTAGTCAGGAAAAACTGATTCATCCTATATAATAAAAGGCTAATATGCACATCAACCAAACATGAAACAACCGGTCGCTATGATTATGATGCGTACTGACCACCAGGGTGCAGACACTCAAAGTAGGAGCTGCCCCCTGGTGGTCAGTGCGCTCAACCAGAAGCCGGGCTCACGGCTGACGAGCGCAGAGGCAGTGGCGGGAGCCTTTCCTGCCTCCGCAGCAGCACTAAGGAGCAGCCAGCAGACAGGCAGACATTCCTCGAGAGCTCCCGGACTGTGAGAGGGCGCAGACTGGGCTGAGGGGACCCCTCCCCCAGTGCCTGAATTTCGTGCATTGGGCCTCTTAGTTTATAAATAAAGGGGCTGTATCCTCTACCTTCTTTCTCTCCAAGCCCAAATTGTGCCACAGAGAGAGCATTTTGAAAGCTCTTTTTTTCCCTTCTTCTCCCTTCTTTCAACAAATATTTATGATCTACAATGATCCCAGTCCTCATTGACAACAAACATTCTAGTACTGGGAGACAGGCAAAGACAAATGAAATGGTGCATTGTTAGCAGTGCTGTGAAGGAGACAACAAGGAGCTGATCCACACATCATCACAGAGGAGCCTATCTTAAGAAGGGAAGTCACCTTTTATAGCTATTGGGTGAGTCTACATAGTCTTCTAGTCATCTATTAGCCTCTACAAAACACCGCTTATATGTTAGGCAACAGAGATCAAAGATGAACTTCTGGCCCTCCAGAAGTATATGGACTTAGGATATGACTTGTGTAACCCTCTGCCGTATATAAAGAAACACAGTCTAGAAGGAAGGGGCAAAAATCCACTCTTGCTCTCACCCTTCTGATCCCAACCTGGGTTTTTCCATCGGGGGCCAGAGCAGGAGGTTCCCAAAAGGCCAACTTCTCCTTTTCCCCATTCTACTTCCCCCACTCCATATACCAGTCCTGCTATAAAATTATAAAATATCTTTGTAGTCAGATGATGGGATTAGAAATATTCACATTAAGCTTATTAGAAACCATCTTGGTTTCAGCTCAGGCCTGATTCTCTAATTAAGTAGCCAAGCTTCCCATGACCTTCTGGTCCAGGCAAGGTCCCTGGGGGAAGGTTATCTTTACTCAGTTCCTAGACCCTCTTAAACTGTTCTCTCCCATTTCACTTCAAGTGGGTACAATTTTAAAAAGTCATCTATTCTACCTAATTATTAATAGGAAAAAAGTTCAATATCAACGATACAAACACTTTCTTTGGGCACATACTGACATTTCAATTGACAACACACACCAAGTAGCAACTGATGTCTACTTAGATCACACAGATGATATTCTCCTGTAATTTATCTCCTTACAGGCTGACTGACTCCTAACTGGGAGCTCCTCAGGACAGTATGCATGTCTTACAACTCTATCCCTGCCCCTACACCTGACACTGCCTGGGACAAAGCACATGCTCAATAGATGTTTGCTGAAAGAAGAAATCATTCCATCCAGAGGATCAACTCTGCCAGGTCTTTGGCAGAAAAGAAATCAAGCTGTAGCCTGGACTGAGTGGCTCAGTTGGTTGGAGCATTGTCCCATACACCAAAAGGCTGCAGGTTCATTTCCTGGTCAGGGCACATACCTAGGTTTTGTGTTTGATCCCCAATCGGGGCACGTACAGGAGCTGACCTATCAATCAATGTTCTTCTTTCATCTCCCTCTCGCTCTCTCTGACCCTTTCTCTAAAAACAGAACAAAAAAACAACAACAGCATATCCTCAGGTGAGGAAAAATTAAAAAAAAAAAAAAAGACATCAAGCTGAAGACTTAAAATACCCCCAAATTACACTAACTCTCTTTTTAAATGTTTGAGAAGTCTTCATAACACTAATTCAAAAAATTAAAACCAGGATAGAGAAAAAAAAAACACCAACAATAAGGCAGCTACCTCAAGAGGGCAGATGACAGTTTCCAGATTCCAGTGGATGCCTGAAACCATGGATAGTACCAAATCCTATATACTCCATGTTTTTCCTATACATACATATGTTTTAAATGTATAAATTAGGCACAGTAAGAGGTTAACAACAATAACTAATAATAAAATAAAACAATTATAGCTATACTGTTATAATACTGTTTCAGGTAACTGAAATTATGGAAAGAGAAACCTTATAGAACAATAGATTCTTTTGGGTCAGTTTCATCCAATTTGGTTAGACAAATCTCCTGAGGACTTATTATGAACAAAGCTTATGGAGGTGCTAGCCATCATGAGAGTCCAGAATCTTTTGGTTTCACAATAGCAACCCCTTCCTTTGGGGAACCATCATCTTACACTCTCTTTCATTTTAGAGGAGCTGCCAATCAGGAGGCTGGTCACCTGGTCCCAACAACTGCCCCAGGGATAAATATGTGACCTGAGCCATGTCAAACACAGGAAGAGTCCTTACATAGGATTTCACACATGGATGCTGGGTGGGTGCCTTAAGACTGAAACAGTCTGTGGTGAGACCTCCCAGGTGCTAACAGAAAGTGAAGCAAGGGCGAAGAGATATGACAAGGCTGTTGGAGCATCCATGCTACTTCCAGTAATGAGAGTACAGGCTCCCTTTTGCTTATACCGCCACTCATGGAAGAATTTCTATAAAGTATACTGTCCAGGTCAGTGAATGACAGACCTTAGGCTGTTTTCTCTGTTGACTGCATCATAAAGTATAATAAAATTATCATGATCGACAAAATCTACTCTAATCAAATGTGGTTGTCTGTATTCTCCAGAAACTTTCTTTCCTTTCTGCTTTTATGTGCACACTAGTGACCCAGTGCACGAAATTCGTGCGCATTAAAAGGGAATTAATTAGAGGAAATAATTTAATATTGCTATTTACCCTTTCTCTATAATAGAAGTGTCAGAGATGAAAGAAAACTAGTGAAATGTATATGAAAACCTTCCTCCTGTCAGAATCTGGGGCTTACCATGGGACCCAGAGTCAAGTCCCCGCCAACCCACGTGCACCTCAAAATCGCGACACCCAGACCCGGCCGCGCCCCCCACATTGGGTTAGATCCAGACCAGGCCAGTCCTAACCTTGTCAAGCCCTGCCGGGCAGGGGACATAGCCTCAGGACCCCTGGCCCGGCGCCAGGACGGGGGGTTGTGGCCTGAGGTCACCCAGCCCAGACCAGGGGGCATGCCTTGAGGTCCTCCATCAAGCCCCACCAGGTGGGGGGCATGGCCTGTGGTTCCCCGTCAAGCCCGCCAGGTGGGGGGGTGGGGGGGCGTGTGCGCAGCCTTAGGTCCCCCGGCCCAGGACTGGGAGGTGGGTGCAGCCTCAGGTCCCCGTCAAGCCCCGCTGGGTGGGGGACATGGCCTGAGGTCCCCTGTCAAGCCCAGCTAGGCAGGGGGGCGCAGCCTCAGGTCCCCTGGCCTGGTGCTGGGGCAAGGGGCGTGGCTTGAGGTTCCCTGTCAAGCCCCGCTGGGTGGAGGGTGCGGTCTGAGGTACCCTGGGCTGGTGCCAGGGTGGGGGGGCGCAGCCTGAGGTCTCCTAGCCCAGCACCAGAATGGGAAGTGCACCTTGAGGTCCCCCATCAAGCCCTGCTGGGTGGGGGTGTGTGGTCTGAAGTCCCCTGTCAAGCCCCACCAGGTGGGGGGCGCAACCTGAGGTCCCCTGGCCTGGCGCTGGGGTAGGGGGAGCAGCCTGAGGTCCCCTAGCCCAGCACCAGGAGGGGAAACGCACCTTGAGGTCCTCCGTCAAGCCCTGCCGGGTGGGGGGTACAGCCTGAGGTCCCATGTCAAGCCCCACCAGGTGCGTGGCATGGCCTGAGCTCCCCTGTCAAGCCCCATGGGGGGTGGGGGAGGGCACAGCCTCAGGTTCCTGCTAATCACTTGTTAAGGCTCCTTATGGGAACTTGGCCTCAGCTGTGGGTACAGCCATCTTTGTGACAGAGTGATGGTCTATTAGCATATTCCCTCTTTATTAGATAGGAGGAGGATTCCTGACCACAACCTCTCTGTGGTACACACCCAGCTCTAATTATCTGAGATGACCTAGATGCACCTGAAAGATACTATTTCAAGGCAAAGTATGGGCTTCCAATGAATTGCCAGAAAATGGTCAGAATAAAAAGGTGAAAAACAACAGTGCCAAAATGTCTTAATTGCTGGACAAGAAAACTTCTAAAATCCCTAAGAAAAAACAATTCCTCTCTCAAGTTTCTTGATGACCCAAAATTCATCTATGATCAAGATGTTGACAGTCTTTTGGCTAAGATGTGACACTCTAGTTGCATGAGAATATTTTAATGTGGTATTTTCCAGATATAAAAGCCACTCACACACCGCACATAGAAACTTCCACAGCTTGCAACACTGTAAGTGTGACTGTGTTTAAGTGCCTGGGCTACACCATTTTCCTTTTTATTTATTTCTGTAGTTAGTTCCCAACATGATCTGGCCTCTTCTCTCCACTTAGCCCAAGGTATGTAGTTGCATGGTGGGAGAATCTAAAGAGGCCCTGAAGGATGGCAAAGGAGGCCTTCCCCACTTCTCCCTAAGGATGCTTACCTCCCCAAAATATAGGTTTTATGTCACAGTCCTGTCTGCAAACCTGAAACTATTAGCTTCATGGTGCTGAACAAGTAACCTAACATCTGTGACCTTCAGTATCTTCATCTGCTTATGTCCTGAGTACCAACACTGTCAAGCCCTCGGTAAAGCTCGAAGTTACAGAGAAATGTGGTCCACACACACATAAACAGATGGTTTCAGTTGCATATGAGTCAGTGTAATGATGGAGAAATGCAAAGGATTATAAACAAGGAGGCCGCACACTGTTTTGAGAATTAAATGAGATAACGGTATACAAAGTATCAGGCACAGAGAACACACTCGGGGTAAATTCTCCTGATTCCCCAAGACAGATTGGTGCCTCTGTATCAACAAAATGTTCTAAGATCCTGTCTTAGGGAGATGTTGACTAAAGAATTATTCGGTTAAAATCAAAATGGTATAAAGTTGGTTAGTATGTGGCATTAGGGAGAATCCCTTCCTGCTCATCTAGGGACCTTGAACCTTCCCTGGCTCACCTTCTTTCTTTTCCTTCTGGCTCAAGTTGGTGGGGGATAGTAGACTAGAAGTTTTTTGGTCAGGCTTTTTATTTTTTTAATATATTTTTATTGATTTCAGAGAGGAAGGGAGAGGGAGAGAGAGATAGAAACATAAATGATGAGAATCACTGATTGACTGCATCCTGCACACCCCTTACTGGGGATGGAGTTCGCAACCCAGGCATCAGAATCGAACCCAGAAACTTTCAGTCTACAGGCCAACACTCTATCCACTGAGCCAAACCAGCTAGGGCCAGTCAGGCTTTTTAGTTTTCTGCCAATCACAGTAATAGACTCTCCTTCCCTATAAAAACGAACACTAGGATGCAGTCGGTACATTAGACATCAACACCAAAAGGCAGTGGTGCCTCATCTAGCATGTTTTGGGAAGGGTGCTACCCTGTGGAAACAAAGGGAGACGGTGCTCCCTGGCCAAGAGCCTACTGACACTCATGAATTATTTATCTGGAAGCTTCTTCACATTACTCTTCCCTGATGCTTTGCAGGAACCATATTAAATTGAGTTACATTTCTGAGAGACTTGCTGTGAAAAGTGTATTATCATGTTACACTGTTCTAAGAAACTCTGAACTTGACAAATGAAAGAGAAGTCTGCACATATACAGAGTGGAAAGATTATTATGATCTCTGAATGCATAATAATCTGGCCACTCAGAGTATATCCTATATAATAAAAGGCTAATATGTAAATTGTCCCCTTGACCAGGAGTTCAACCAGCAGGCAGGCTGGCCAACCGCCCATGTCCCCTCCCCCTGGCCAGATCCCACCCATGCACGAATTCATGCATCGGACCTCTCTCTCTATATATACTGAGTGGCCAAATTATTATGTGTTCAGAGATCATAATAATTTGGCCACTCAGTGTATATATACATTAGAGGCCCGGTGCACAAAATTCGTGTACAGGGGTGTGTGTGTCCCTCAGCCCAGCCTGAGCCCTCTCCAATCTGGGACCCCTCTCACAATCCAGGACTGCTGGCTCCCAACCACTTGCCTGCCTGCCTGATTGCCCCTACCGCTTCTGTGTGCCAGCCTGATCACCCCCTAACCACTCCCCTGCCAGCCTGATTGATGCCTAACTGCTCCCCTGCCGGCCCGATTGCCCCTAACTGCCCTCCCCTGCAGGCCTGGTTCCCCCCAACTACCCTCCCCTGCAGGCCTGGTTCCTCCCAACTGTCCTTCCCTGTTGGCCTGGTCCCTACCAACTGCCCTCCCCTGAAGGCCTGGTCCCCCCCAACTGCCCTCCCCTGCTGGCCTGATCACCCACAACTGCCCTCCCCTGCTGGCCATCTTGTGTCCACATGGGGGCAGCCATCTTGTGTGTGGGAGTGACAGTCAATTTGCACATTACCTCTTTATTATATAGGACTTTTTACCTCATGTTTATATCCTAATGCCTGCTGACTTTTAATACACTTGTACCAGGCAAGCTGTTTGATCCATTCCTTGGTCACAAAATAATTTTCATATTTTCATCCTCCCAAAACTACCTTGTCCCTTTTCTTCACTGAACAAAAGTCTACCCTGATTTCAGCCTAATTTATATTTCTTTCAAGTACCACTGGTAGCTTCCCTCCTGGGCATTCCTTAATCTCATCTCCACTGCCAAGGGTTTCATGATTGAGACCCTGAAGGCAGGGGGCATGGATTTTAGATAAACTACCAGGAGCTGGTTTCAGCCCAATTTATGGCAGTTAAACTAAAGAGAAAAACTAATACATTGTGATAAACAATCCTAAAAAGGCCCCATAATCTCTGTCTCCTAGTATTCAGGTCTTTGTGTAATACTCCCCCTGAATGTGGGTGGGACCTATGACTTGTTTCTAACCAACAAAATACAGCAAAGGTGATGGATGTATGTGATTGCATGTATGTAACTGTGTTACATGAAATTGTAATGTGTCTTGTGAGGAAGGCTGTCCCTTGCTGGCTTTGATGAGACAAGTGACAATGTTGGGGAAGCCCGCATGGCAAGGAACTGAAGGCAACCTCCAGCTGATAGCCTGCAAGAATTGATGCTGCCAAAAACCATACCAGCTCAGAAGTGAATCCTTCCCAGCTGAACCTCAGATGAGATGGCAGCCCTAGCAGCACCTCCACTGCAACCTGGAGAGTGTCTAAAACAAAGAACCCTGCTAAGCTGTACCCAACTGATGACCCACACAAACTATAATAAATTTGTGTTGTTGTAAGCCACTACATTTGTGATAATATTGCTTTGCAAAAATAGGTAACTAAATAGACAAAAAATAGAGAAAGAGAAAAGCAGTCCCTGTTGTATAAGAGCTAACCTTAGTAAGGCCTTGATGTTGCTGGAGATGGCCTGTACTTATACTAGGCATTGGTGTTAAACATAAACAATCCCCAAAAAACATCAACATCAGACAAGTCCATGAATATAGAGGCAAAACATGACCATTTTGTAATCATGTCTGAACACGGTCAAAAACCTGAACACTGTTCAAATCCCCCCAAGGACCAAACATCCCCCTATACTGGCTAATATAAGTACACAGCTTTAACCTTCATTCAATCCCCATCTTATATATTAGATTTATTTAGCTGCCATTCATTGACTTGCCCATCCTTAAAACATTTAACACAGAGCAAAGCCCTACTTTCTTGAACTTTCCCCCAAATGAGGTCTAAATCCATAATAAGTCTTTTCTAATGCCTTCTTATTGAGATGCTGTATGATTCCCACTACTGTATGGTTCCCCCTGCTATACCCAGCAATAAACTCACTCAATTTGTTCAACTACAGGTGTGTTCCTAGTGGTCTTTGGCTCTTCATCACTAATAGTATTTTTATACTGTTACAACTTATTTGTAAGGCAACAGAGTCATAACCCAATCATCAACTCCTAGGAAACCTCTTAGCAGAAACTACCTGCTCAGATTTTATAACACTACTAGAGGCCTAGTGCACAGATTCATGCACTGGTGGGAGGGTGTGGCCTGCGAGGATTGGTGTTCCATGCCGCTCATCCCGGTCAGCCGAGCAGCTGTGGACCTGACCTGAGTGGCTGCTCTTGCTGTGGGAGTATACTGACCTCCAGCAGGCAGCTCCTGCATTAAGCATCTGCCCCATGGTGGTCAGTGCATGTCATAGGAACTGGTCATTCTGGTCATTCCGCTGTTTGGTGGCTAGGCTTTTATATATATAGACTAGAGGCCTGGTGCACGAAATTTGTGATGTGGGGGGGAAGAGTCCCCTCAGCCCAGCCTGCACCCTCTCCAATCCGGGATCCCTCTCATAATCTGGGACAGCTGGCTCCTAACTGCTCACCTGTCTGCCTGCCTGCCTGATTGCCCCTAACTGTCCCCCCTGCCGGCCTGGTTGCCCCCAACTGCCCTCCCCTGCTGGCTTGGTTGCCCCCAGCTGCCTCCCCCGCTGGCCTGGTTGCCCCCAACTGCCCCCCTCTGCAGGCCTGGTCGCCCCCAACTGCGCCCCCGCCGGCCTAGTAGCTCCTTACATTCACCCTCTCCCGCCGGCCTGGTCACCCGCAACTACCCCCCTGCCTGCCTCGTTTGGTCATCCCTCACTAACCCCCCTGCTGGCCTGGTCGCCCCACGCAGCCTGCTGTTCAGTCATTTGGTCGTCCTTCACTAACCCCCCTGCTGGCCTAGTTGCCCCATGCAGCCTGTGTTCGGTCGTCTTTCCAGTTGTTTTGTCATGATGGCCCCTGGCTTTATATATATTAGAATTATCTACAATGGCAACAGAAACAACTTAAAAGTCTGACAATCAGGAAATGTTTGATGAATTGTGTTGTATCAACACATGGATTATCTGGTATTAAAATAATCGTGAAGGCTAAAAGAGAGAATGTTTAGGGTTTGATGTGACAAAAAAGTATAGACTATAAAAATGCAAATAAAGGTTACCATTAGCTGAATAATTTAAATATGCAAGGCACTATTTAGGCATTTTGGTCACATTTCATATAATCTTCACAACACTCTGCCAGGAAAATAATAATATTCCCATTTTGCAGATGAAGATACTAGGGCAAGGAGAGGTTAAATAAATTAGCCATTATCACATCACTGGGACTAGAGGAAGACAGATATAAACCAAGACATGACTCTATATGCTCTGTTTTTAGCTACAGTGTTCTATCTCTTTTAGACTTACATGATAACTGCAACTAAGTACAACTATGGTATCAGGGACAAACACTTGAAGTTAATATGCAAATCCTATCTAATAAAAGAGTAATATGCAAATTAACCCAACCAAGATGGCTGCAGCCACGGAAAGAGCAGGAGGCTTGGGTTTCCCCGGCAATGGAGGAAGCCAAGCTTTCCACCTGCTCTGGCCTGCCTTGGCCTCCACTTAAGGCTACAAAGTTTCAATTATATAAGATAAATCCCAGATACCAGGGCAAATTGACCATAACTCCAACACACAAGATGACTGACCCCATGTGGACACAAGATGGTCACCACAAGATGGCCAGCAGGGGAGGGCAGCTGGGAAGGACCAGATCTGCAAGGGAGGGCAGTTGTGGGCGATCAGGCCAGCAGGGGAGGGCAGTTGAGAGGGACCAAGCCTGCAAGAGAGGGCAGTTGGGGGCGATCAAGCCTGCAGGGGAGGGCAGTTAGGGGTGACCAGGCTGGTAGAGGAGGGAAGTTGGGGGTGACCGGGTCTGCAGGGAAGGGCAGTTAGGGGTGACCAGGCCTGCAGGGAGGGCAGTTAGGGGCAATCAGGCTGGCAGGGGAGCAGTTAGGCATCAATCAGGCTGGCAGGAGAGTGATTGGGGGGGTGATCAGGCTGGCAGGCAGAAGTGGTTAGGGCAATCAGGCAGGCAGGCAGGCGAGCAGTTGGGAGCCAGCAGTCCTGGATTGTGAGAGGGCAGTCGGACATCCCTTGAGGGTCCCAGATTGGAGAAGGTGCAGGCTGGGCTGAAGGACACCCCCCAGCCCCATGCACGAATTTCGTGCACTGGGCCTCTAGTGTGAAATAAATGTGATATGGAATTAGGAATAACGGCAATTTAATTTTAAAAATCATCATCTTTAATGCTATATGATCTATTCAATGCAAACAACACAGATAATCAAGTAATGAACTCTTGTCCTACAAGTCTGAGAAGTTAATTATATGTCTTTGGAAAGAGACCTGTCCAAAGTGACCTCTAATTTCACTCTTTTCTGGCATTTTGAGTAAGACGAGTAAGCAGGTTTCGACTATCTGGAGGCGGGATTCTCTATACCCCCCCACACCCCCAGCCAATACTTCTTAAATTGGTTTTCTAATGCAACTTTCATAGAATCCAATGTGACCTTTATTTCAATTTACAACATAGGGAAGGTGACAGTGGTCAGAATGCCATCTATGGTTTGTCCAAAAAAGGACTTAGGTTCTCCTGAAAGTACTCAAGTACATCTTTAAGTCTTTTGAGTTTATTTGGTGGGAGATGACCATGTGCTGTATTTATGATTATATCTTCCAGATTACAGGTAGCATCCCTTCCCAATTACATCACCTGTGTAATCACTTCGGAAGAATATTGCACAGGGGTTGAAGCAGAGCTAATTTTTTGTCAAGACTTCTAAGACAGGAAAGCAAAGTTGGAAGCTGTAACAGACATGAACATTTTAGGGGGGCAGAATGAGTATGGTGGGGAAGGAAGGATGTGAAACAATGCCCTGTAAATCTGATTTTACTGATACTACCAACTCAGCCAGACCAGATTCAGTATGTGCAAAAAGATTAATCACTGTCTCCCTGAGATATTCAAGGTCCTGCTGCCTATTCTCAGCATGAAAAAAATCTAACACTGAAATAATGGCTTTCAGGCTTCTGTTTGTTCTATACCCTTTTAATAAAGTGGAACAAAAAATTTTGCCTTGGGCTTGGCTGAGTTATGGCGTTTATCTCCTCTGTGGCAAAGCTTCATTCCGCAGCTCAATCACCAAACCGAGCCCAAGTCATAAGAAGCCTGGTAGAGAAGGAAAAATGCCTATGCTGTACCTCAGGCATCGATTTATCAGATACAATAATTGCTCCGAGAGACAGATATTCTCTTTATATTTATAGAAAAATAGGCACTGCAAAGAAAATTAATTTAGCTAATGGACAAATGCTGATGGCTTTGTGTGACATACATGTTTCTGACAAATGTAATTAATAAATTATAACCTGCCTCCATCACTGCTGGGGGAGAGTGTAGCGAAAAAGGACAAATTCTTGGGGCATTACCTGAGGCAAAGACTCCAGCTGAGCCCCCACGTACCTTCTCTGCGTACTCAGACACAATCTGCTTGATCTCAGCCGAGCAGAGTCCCACGATCTGGCCCACAGAGCTTGCGGTGAGACGGCTCTACAATCACAGGGAGGGTGTGTTCTCAAGACCATACCTTATCTTTCACAGAATTGGAAAACTTAACACTCTGAGTATTACAGTAAAATAGGTAATATTCCCAGGGGAGAAAATAGTTGGGCTTTTGTTTATGGATTCACCAACAAGAGAGAAAACAAACCTTGGGACAAATGTGAATCCACCTCTCCACTTCCTGAGTCACTCGGCTTACTGGGCCAGATTCACTTCGGACCCTGGGTCCCTCTGGGAAGTCATTCTTCACCCTATATACCCCATCTCAAGGTCTCTCTTCCTAAAGGTCACTATACAGAATCTGCAGGGAACTAGCAGACTTAGGACCCAGGGAAAAAAGAAGTGCAAATGGGAGAAAAAGAGGACTCTCAGAACTCCTGAAATGTTCTATCACAGGCCTTTCCTGCTTCCAAATAAATGATCCTTTCAAAGCTCTTGGTTAAACTTTCTGGAGAGGCCTTCTGAGAAGACCAACTCTAAATCTGGTATTCCATTTTCTACCTAGATGGTACAGGAAGGAAACAGAAGACAATGGTTCCTTTGGCATGGGATTAACTCATGGTTATGGAGAGGCTGAACCATGGCTCTTCTGCTGAGGACCATATGGTACTGTCCCAGCAAGGACACCCTGCTTCACAAGGGTCCTTCAAGTCTTCCTCCTAGAGGTCCCATGGATGGGAACACTATAAAAGCTTCTCAAAAGAAAGATTCCTAGGAAACAGGAAATACTTCAGTGCTGAAAAGACTAGGCTCTGAAGGTAGTCCCTCAGGGAAGAGGCCCCAGAGAGCCAAGCAGGTTGGTTCCAAGTTCCCATCTCCATACCATATCCTCCCCAAGGATCACTCCCACCTTACCTCCTCATTTGCCATGGCGGTCATCTTGGTCATCAGTGATTGAATACGCTGCTAAGAAAGAAATGAGAGAAGTAACAGTGAGCAGATTTGTTTATGTAAGACTTACACAATTATGTCTAAACAGGTCTTTGTGGTGGAATCTAAGGGTTATTTTATTGATCTCCTTTTATGGTTTTCCTCACGAGAGGTGAGAAAAGGAAACTGGAAAGGGTGTAAAAGGCCAACTAACAGCAGCTGGCTGTGAGAAACACCTGGCCATTCTGGAAAGCTGAGGAGGAAAGTGAAGTTTCTCCCCAAATGATTTAAACAGAAACCTCATGGGACCTACATGGGCCACATACCTCTTCGGCAGCTTGAAGCTCATCCTCCTCATGGGCATCAGCTTTTTCTGCAGCCGAGAGCCCTGTGGGAAGTGCTGTTTTCTTGTCCTCAGCCTGGAAAGGAAGATGCAAAAGCAGCTGAGCATCGGAGTTGGAAACTCAGTAGAGGAAAGAAAACATTGCAAAGAGGCATGAGTGTGTGAAAGAAAACACACAGATCTGGAGAGCTGAATCAGTCCCTGAGAAGAATGGAAAATCCAGACACCTGGGCTTCCATTCTAACTGCAGAGCAAGCAGGTCCAGCTTCAGGCCCTGGCCAATGCCTTTTCCCATTACTGAACTGCTTGCTGATTAATCCCCATCAGATTGTACACATTTGCCTGATTTATCCTTACATTTTGATGGAGGGTCTTTCCCCTATTTTAATGCCTTCAAGAGCAGATCACTGCCTAAAGGAGTGTGGGTTTTTTTCTAATTGCCAGTTGAGACCTATTAGTGGGACATGAAAATAATTTAGGTACGACAAGCATCTAAACAGATTGAATAAAATTTACAGAAAAGAAGAGATCAGAGTGCTTTGCAGGTAGTCAAAGGTTAAGTACTGCTTTGTGAAACTGAAAGTCAACGAAGTTTGAAAACCACTGGCCTAAATGATAAAATTCTAACCTGCTTCACCTGGTGATCATGCTCCATGTTCCTTATCCGGTCTCAGGCTTTAAATGGACCACACCACACTCAAGATACCTGGATTAACTACTGTTCCTCAAACATGGGCTGCAAGTCTTGAGTTCTTGGTTTTAATTCCATGTCTGTCATCCACCAGCTGGGTAACCTCAGGCTTACCTTCTCTGGATACCAGGGTCTTCTAGGGTTGAAAGGGAGGACTGGTCTCAAATACCCTTCTCAAATCATCCCAATTCTAGGATGCTTTTCTACAACAAGACTACAACTGACCCTGGGGAACACCTTGAGCTCCCAACTACTGGGTATATCTACAGGGGACAAGACATCCAGTTCAAATGTGCCATCTGACATAAGACTGGTAAGACAAGCCAGATGGGAATGCTCATTTATGGGCATTTTATGATTCTTCCAATCATAATCAAATGGTCTTATTTCAGAATATAGTCATATGCATAAACATTCTTTTCAGACTTAAATTACATATCCAATTAAATGTATGCATCAAATTCTTATATACCAGATGCCACATGACATACTTAAATCCAGAAAATACCTTGTTTTGGAGGAAATAACTGTTTAGTTGAGTGAAAAACACAAATGTGGAAAAAAAATAACAAGAAAACCAAAAAAGATAAAATCAGTGCATGACTGATTACTAATGAAATAATAACTAGATGTTTACTCTGTATTGGATCATTCCATGTCTTTTACATTTTAATCTTTACAACAGTGCTGCCTCCATTTTATAGATGCTATGAATTAAGGCACAACAATTAAGCATATTGTCCAAAGTCACACAGAGAAGGGATGAAGTTAGCAGCAAATCCGCTTTAGAACATATGCTCCTAGTCATTGTCAGGGCTCTTCATGACAGAGACAGCAATTACCACAGGAATAAGAGGCTAAGGTCAGGAAGGGCCTCCCAAAAGAAAAACTGAGAGATGCGAAAGCTAGGTAGAGAATAACGATAGGTGTTTCATTAAAGAAAATCTGGGGATTAGGTGAGGAATGAGAAAAAGGTTATTAATAGACCTCAAGCAGCAGGACTCTACTTTTTAAGAGGCCACTGACTTCTTTAGTTAGCACTTTATTCTTTTAATAGGCAGTGGTTAAAAGCACAGGCTTTGATGTCACACAGACCTGGATTCAGTTTATTATTATGTAGTTAAGGAGCTGTGTGATCTTGGACAAATCACTGAGCCTCTCCAGGCCTCAGCTTTCTGACCCAAAAAACAGGAATAAGTATTTTCCTCATAGAGTTGTTCAGAGAAGTAAGTGAAAAAAATACATATGTAGCTCTGAACAAAGGGCCTGGAGCACAGTAAAGGTTGGCACTGTGAGATTTATATGCATGCCCTGCTGCTGGCATTAAGGATCATTAATAAATACATAAATGACGAAAAATTTTTGCAACTGCTTTGTGAAATTAGAAAAACCCATCTTGACTTACCTGATTTTCCCACCTAGTTACCTTAAGGCAGGCCTGTAATTTATGGTTATGTTCTATCTCACTGCCAGCATCCTGCTTCCACCTGTCTAGGGTCACTCTCACCAGATGAGGAGTGCTAAGGTCACTGGTAATAAGAGTTTACCTTCACACTTTTAGAATTATTAGGGCCCACAGGATTGACGCAGGGGCCATGACTTTCAATTACCCTCCATTTCTAGGCCCAGATGAGGCTGTTGCTTCAGCTCCTTGGCCTGGGAGGCATATCCTTGCAGCCCTGGAGTTTGCCCAAGGAACACAGCCTGGTTGGCAGCCCTGTCTTCTCACCCATGCTGGGCAGTCTGTCATTATCAGACAGAGGCAAAAGGGCAGGTCACTTCCATCTCTCAAATTTCCTCTCCCATTATCTATGCTTTTCTTACCTTCTCTGTTTTGCTCTGGCGGCTAAATCCATATCTCCTGCAGGCCACAAAAAAGGGGAGTTCAATTACTATTCAAAAATCACATTAAGTCCATCAAATGCAGTTTAGTTGAATTTTTACATAAAAAGCCAATTTAGGCTATTTGGTGACTGGAGAAAATATTTTAAGTGCCCAAACCACAAATATATTCCACTGTTTTTGAATAAAGAGCCAGCCACCCTATTCGCCATATAAATGCTTAAACGGGAACTCAGTACAGAGTACAACATTCCCTTTAAGAGCCTTCTCTTTACCTTTTGAGGAAGGAACTATATTTCAGATTCACAATTTAAGCTAAATGTCTTGAAAATATCTGTATAAATAAATGTGAATGTATTGCTCAAGCTAAACATACTCTCCAATGGCGACTTGCACAATCTCAGGTCCAGCCCAATTTTTCCTTTCAAGCATACAGAAGCATTTTGCCAGTAATACTGTGTTCCCATCACTCAACTTTAAATTCAAAGACATTCACAAATGCTCTTTAATTTAAATTAGTTTATTTTCTGGCTCTAATTAATATCTATGTTTTTTTATAGCAAGTATAACAATGCAAAACCATTCAACCTAAAATAAAAAAGCATGATGAAAAATACCCAACCTCACTTACCTGTAAATAGTTTATAAGGACATAAAAATGATAAGCAACCATTAAAAACAAACAAACAAATTAAGGGCTCCTACTCTGCTCTCACTCATGCCAGGCCTTACTTAATAGATCACTGTGCTGGCCTCTTACCTGGTCTCTGAACTCCAGCCTCACTCTACTCCCACTCCTCCTCCCCATTCTTATCCAACTTCCCATTGTCCCTCAGGACAAACTGGACCTCCTGGGCACTCTCATTAGGGTTTCCATTCTATGGCCCTGCCTAACAACCATTTCACCTCATCTCCTGCAGATCACCTTACATGCTCTTGTAAATCCATTGCCTGAACAGAGAACTTTGCACACACTGTGCTGTCCTCTTCTCTCCTACTTTCCTACTCAATCCCCACACCTCAGCTCTAAAGCCACTTCTTCTCCGAAGCATCCTCATGCACAGACTCTCTGCCTTGGATCTATACATGTTCCCCCACTTCCCAGATATTTGCATGTCTGCGTCCTTCTCCTAGAGGCATTGGTGCCACTTTTACATTTGGTATTTCCAATGTATGTAGAATAAATAAACTAAAACAAGTGAAAGAAAACACTGAAAGCCAAAAGTATCACCTGACCATGTAATAAGATTGTCATACTATTGGAGAAACCACAAAGTCACTGCTGGGCACAACATTCCCATCCATTAGGCATAAATCTATAGACCCAAAGTGCAGCAGACCGAGATTAAAGGTGGATTAGGTACCATATTCTGTAAAGGACTTCATGGCAGATTCTGTGAATTGGCTTAGTCAATATCTATTGCATCTTTCTATAGTGGGGAGGCTAAAAACCAAAAAACTCTTATGTTCCATACTCCCTATACTTAGCATGCTGAATACTGGTTAGGTTCTAACAATCAGGTGCATTTGCTTGAGTTTTGAATGTGCAACTGTTAGATGAGGTGAGAGGAAGGTCATAAAGGATTCATGTGTAGTGTGGATCACAGAAGCAACTTGGTTTGGGGGCCAGCAGCTGTCACAGTGGCTTCCTGATTTTGGCAGAAGTGGTGTGATATTTTTGTCAGCAGCTGCAGCACCAGCTTCGCAATTCCTCAGGCCTCTAGACAAATTTCCAATTCGTGGAGTACACACCAACATCCTTGGAGGCCCAGTTCCAATATGATGCTTGGGAGATGACCCTGGCTCAGTCAAGATTCCATGTTTTAAGCCCATGGATCTCAGTAATCAATCCTTCAGCTGAAACTAGGGGAAGGGTTTTGTGTTCTCAACCAGGGAGCCTTGACCAATTGAGGATTTCACTAAGTCTCTGCTCCTAGTGGTGTCTTTGCACCTTGAGTATTTATTTGTTTTCCAGGCTTTAGTCTGTGGAGACCCTAAGGACAGAAGACATACCCTTAGGCAGACAGCCCTTATGTAAGGCCCAGGAACTCTGCAGATTTTCCAAATTAAAGCAGTCAGCTACTAAATCTGAGCAATTTAATTCCCAGGTAGAATTAATCTACTCTGTCCTTAAAGTTGAAGACTCTGGGAAGACTTCTCTAACCATCCAAAACAAGGTTAGGTCCCCAGCTATGTGTTTCTAGGTTTACACCACTAGTGCACTTATCCCACAGTGCACAGAATAACTATGCTATGTGGAATCTGCCTTTTGAGCTCCTGGAGGGGTGGAAATGCATTTGCTTCATTCACTTTCTTTTTATGTTTTTTAAATTGAGGTATAATTCATGTAACACAAAATTCACCATTGTACAGTACATATACCTCAGCAGTTTTTTGTCTATTCACTATTTTGTGCAACAATCACCACGAATTCAAGAATAGTTTCACTGTGCCCCAAAGAAATCTATACCTATTAGCAGTCAGTGCCATTTCTCTCTCTCATCCTCTGGCAACCAGTAATCCTGTTTCTGTGGATTTGCCTATTCTGGATGTTTCATATAAATGGAATCATACAACATGTGGCCTTTTAGGCCTAACTTCTTTCACTTAGCATGTTTTCAGGTTCCTCCATAACGTAGCACAAATTAGTACTTAATTCCTTTTTATGACTAAACTAGAGGCCTGGTGCACAAAATTCATGCACATGGGGTGTGTGTGTGTGTGTGTGTGTGTGTGTGTGTGTGTGTGTGTGTCTCTCTCAGCCCAGCCTGTGCCCTCTTGCAATCTGGGACACTGCATGCACCAGTGACGATACTTTTCATACAGGTGAAAGACATCTTGCTGTTGTATGGGCAGCTACATTTTTTTGCCCTGATGATAAAAAGTAGTACATAACATGATCCTTCTGAGGCAGTAGTACCATTTTCCCCATCTTTTGGGTAGAAAAACTGAAGCAGAGAGAAGTTAAATAATTGGCTTTGTCACATAGTTAGTAGTATAAGCATCAGAATCAGGGCTGACCACAAAATGTGCATGCATGAGAATCCAAGATGGCGGCGTAGGTAAACACCTAAACTGCTGCCTCGTGCAACAATTTCAAAAATTCAACTAAAAGACAAAACGTCTATCACCCAGAACCACGGGAAAGCTGGCTGAGTGGAAGTTCTACAACTAGAAGGAAAGAGAAAAGAGCATTGAGATGTGCACGAGCGCTGAAAAGCTGAGGTACGGAGGCGCGTGATCCGGGCTGGCGGCGGGCGTTGCTTTTTTCAACCCAAAGGGAGACAAGCCCCCGACTACTCTGAAATCCAGTTTCTGGGGAGACGCGGGGGACCCAAACTCCTATGGGGAGAAGCTGGACTGTCTGCCAGTGAGGGTGGCTTGCTTGCAGAGCTGCGTGCAGGAATAATTGTTTAAGGCACTGGGGAACGGGACTCCGGGACGCTGTTGGGGACACAGAGCCGGCTAACTAGCAGCCATTGCTGTTGGCCATGCCCTAGCCTAGTGACACCCTGAGACCCCGCCCTGCACAACCTACAAACCCACCCAAGCTCCAAGCAGCGTATTTAGCATAAGAAAGCCCTGCCCTATCGCAGCTTAACCTAGCAAACTTGCAGCTCGGGTCAGACAGCTCCAAAACCTCCAAACCCCAAGCAAAGAGGAGAAAACTGTAGCTCTCACTGTAGCTCCTGCTGGATGGCCTCAGACAGTAGCTGACCTGCACCCCATTGGAGATCCAGAAGCCAGTGTACCTAGTGGTCAGAGTGAGACACCAGATTTCAGCTCCTCACATCCATAAGTGACACATTCAAGAGGCAGACTCAGTGAGCACCAAAGCCCCACTGAAACAAGTCCTGCCCCATAAGTGTGTCTTCAGCGCAGCAGTTCTTCCATTATAGACACAGTGAGTGCTCACAGCTAATTGGCCTAGAGGTCAATTCCTCCCAGCATACCAACAGCAATTAAGGCTTAACTGCACCAAGTCTTTGCACTCAGCCCACAAAGGGGTGTACCAAGAGCGTCCACATCAGGTGACTGGGGAGGCTGAGCTACTGCCCCCTATAGGTCACCTACCACACAAAGCTACTCCATCAACACAGGGAAGCAGCCAAAATGTGGAGACAAAGAAACATGTCACGAATGAAAGAAACGGAGGAAAGCAAACTACTGGATGACATAGAGTTCAGAACCACATTTATAAGGTTACTCAAGAATTTTCTTAAAACCGCTGAGAAACTTGATGAGACCTTCAAGGAGCTTAATGAGAATGCCAAAAAAATGGAAAAGGATCAGTCAGAAATGAAGCATACACTGTCTGAAATAAAGAATATACAGAAACTCAACTGTAGATCAATGTACCCCAAGAATCAAACCAAAGATCTGAAATATGTGGAAACAAAAAACACCCAACCAGAAAAACAAAAAGAAAAAAGAATCCAAAAATATGAAAATAGTGTAAGGAGCCTCTGGGACAACTTTAAGCGAACCAACATCCGAATTTCTGGGGTGCCAGAAGAAGGGAGAGAGCAAAATATTGAAAACCTATTAGAAGAAATAATGACAGAAAACTTTCCCTACCTGGTGAAAGAAATAGATGTACAAGTCCAGGAAGTGCACAGAACCCCATACAAGAGGAATCCAAAGAGGACCACACCAAGACACATCATAATTAAAATGCCAAGGGCAAAAGACAAAGAGAGAATATTAAAAGCAGCAAGACAAAAACAGTTAATTACCTACAAGGGAGTACCCATACGACTGTCAGCTGATTTCTCAACAGAAACTATGCAGGCCAGAAGGGAGTGGCAAGAAATATTCAAAGTGATGAACAGCAAGAACCTACAACCAAGATTACTCTACCCAGCAAAGCTATCATTCAGAGTTGAAGGTCAGATAAAGAGCTTCACAGACAAGAAAAAGCTAAAGGAGTTCATCACCACCAAACCAGGATTACATGAAATGCTGAAGGGTATTCTTTAAGAAGAGGAAGAAGAAGAAAAAGGTAAAGATAAAAATTATGAACAACAAAATGACATCAAATACATACCTACCAACAAGTGCATCTAAAAATCAAGTGAATAAAAAATCTGAAGAACAGAATGGACTGGTGAATATAATAGAATCAGGGACATAGAAAGGGAGTGGACTGGCGATTCTCAGGGGAAGCAGGTGTGAGGGGTGCGGGAAGAGATTGGACAAAAATCTTACTCCTATGGATGAAGACAGTGGCGGGGGGTAAGGGCATGGGGTGGGGTGGGGAATCAGGTGGAGGGGAGCTATGGGGGGAAAAATAGAGGAACACCTGTAATAATCTGAACAATAAAGATTTATTAAAAAAAAATGTGCATTCATGTCATCGTTGCATCATCCTGTTTTTTCAGTGTTAGAGTAGCCTTGCCAGGTTTTAATTTTTAAATTTAAGAGACTGTTGTTCCCAATATATAGGGTTAGGGTCCCCAGGCCTGGCTGACAATCAGGGCCGATCTGTGGGGTGATCAGAGGGCCCCCGCTGGCACCCGCCTTGGCTGGTGGCCTGGCGCCGCCTGCTTACCGGTCCTAACTTGGGACAGCCCCTGCATTGAGCATCTGCCTCCTGGTGGTCAGTGGGCATCATAGCAACTGGTCATTCCACCATTCTGTCGATTTGCATATTAGGGTTTTATTATATAGAGTGATAGCCCATTATGGATTAACCACATTTTGTTTACTCATTCATCAGCTGATGGATATCTGTGTTGTTTTGACAACTGTGAATAGTGCTATTATGAATATTCATGTACAGCTTCATTCACTTTTGTATCCCCAGCACCTACTACAATGCCTGACACATAGTAGTTACTCAATAAATGTTTGTTGAATGAAGAGTCCAGATGATTTTTCTAAAAGCTTCCTTCTCCATGTGACATTATGGCAATGCTTCCATTATGACAAAGAAGAGCTAGCTGCCTTCAGTTGCCTATTAATGCATGCCTCATTGTGTACACTAACTACTCTTCCAATGTTGTTTAAGCTTCAACCAGAACATGATATTCCCTTTGTGGCCCATCATCCCTCACAAAGAGCAGGGGCAATTTCAATTTACTGCTACTACAGAAGCATTTACTTCTCTTTATCCTCTCCCTAGGTATGCTGCTCTATCCTACAACCCCTCTTTCCTCTTGCCCAGTCAGGCCTACCCTTTCCTCTCTAGAGCCAACCTGAGTTGCAGGGCCATTTGCTCAATATCTCCTGCCTTCCCCTTGGTTAGCTCTGACTTACCAACTTTCCTGATGTCCTACAATGTCAGCATCAACAGAGCTCCAGCCCTCTTACCTAAACCTAGTAGTTGTTTTTAACATCAAGGATGTATATCTTCTAAAACAGCATACTCCAAAAGTATAACGAGAGCCACATATGTAACTTTAAATAAGTAGATTCATATACTGATAATAATGAAACATATTCTAATAACTAAGTCAAGCATGAATTTTAAAATTTAAAATGAAAATTCTGTTCATAAGGCACACTAATCACATTTCAAGTGCTCAATACCCACATGTGGCTAGTGGCTACCTTAACTGAATGTCATAGTTCTAGAAAAGAAACTAACCTTCAAGAACAATTGCCCCAGGACAAATTAAGACATATCAATCTATCTGGAATCTGAACAAATCAGGGGCATAAGAAAGCCTTAAATACTAAGGACTGTGAACTCTGTTCTTTGTTCATTCAACAAGCATTTACTATATACTTTCTATGAACATACATAGGCCTCACTATCATATGGGATGCACTAAGTACAGAATGACTTCAAGGCAACTCAAAATTAAGTCTCAAATAGTATGGAAGAGGCTAACTCCAGCATCCTAGTGATTAGCTTCAAATTTCCTTGCAAGTCAAATATACTGCATATAAAATGCATTTCCCTACAGTGGCAGTTTTGTATTATGGTTAAGTATTTAAGCTAGCGTCTAAAAGTTGATTGGGACCATGATAAAATAAAAATATTATACAGCGGCAATTCTGTTTACATCTAAAATAAAAAAGATGAGTCTTGTTTTTCCAACACCCTAACATTTAAACAAATACAGCCAAACATCTTTTTAATAGACACACAATCCTTAAAGCCTTCAGTATGATTGACCAGGCTCAAAGTCCAGCCTTATTTGACAATGAAAGTCAAAAAGGGGGAGGAAGAAGTTGGAATGCTGACCTCAAAACCAGGTGCACTGTGGGCCTAGGCTGACGAGTGACAAGAATACTAATGAAAGATGAGGAATTTGTATTTCTAGGTGGGGATGAGCAATTAGGGGTGTACAACAGTGAGGGGTGAGGCAGGATGGAGCATAAGTCCCAGAACCAGCAAAGGGCCAGCCTGCTTGAATGGGAAAGGGAAGGAAGACTGTTGAGACTTCCCATTAAAGGGCTAGAGGGAGGCCTAGTCCTAGGAGTAATAATGAGTATATAGAAAGAAAGATAACTGAAAGGGAGGCTTAGGAATCTTCATTTGAATCTAAAGATCATATTTAAGGGAATTTTAGAACTGAAAACTGCTGCTGCTCCTGCTACTGTTGAGGCCTAATAGTTAACATCTACTGTTTGCTACAGAGGACAAATTGTTGAAAGCTCTTCATACAATTATGTAACCCTCCTTTAGTGGTAAAGATCCCCATGCAGTGGGAAGTACTGAACAGAACTGTGAGGAAAGAGACTCATAGCCAGAAAGGAGGGAAGGGGACTTCTCCAGAATGGGGAATAAAACACACACCTGTTGGGCCTTTAAGTTTTATCCAGTTTGCTCTCATCAATTTAATAATCACTCTCTTCTTGTTTAGTCTCAAACCAAAAAACAAAGACTGGACCTGTCCTTCTAAAACTACGAGCCAAATTCTCATTGGAGGCTCAAACAATAATATTGTAGATAATGATAATGACATGTTTTTGGACTCCAAGAAACCTGATTTCAAGTCCCAGTTTAAGACTCTTAATAGTTAATTTAATAGTTGACCTCGGGAATTTTAATCTTTCTGAATGCTGTCTTTGTCATTCTCAGAAAGGAAAATAAACTAAATAAATCATAAAAATGTAGTCAGTATTTTCTTCCCCACCTCTCAAAAACTCACAATTCCTTACCAGCAAAGCTATAAAGAAAGCAAAATAATCCCTCTTCTAAAAAACAAAACCAACAAATGCTCCATCCTACCTACCTAGGCTTAGAAAACATGACCCCACCAACAGGAACTAAGATTGGTATTGAGACACTTTGCTCTTTCTTACACTCCAAATTTATAAGGAGTCATAAACAAAACCTTGCTCCCTTCCCTAAAGAAAGACAAGCTAGACTCTGCCTCACACTGGCCCAAACACTCCTGAGGATGAGCAGGAATGTCCTAAATTTACCCAGGATAACAACTATCATCCATGATATATGCAAAAGATTCAATGTGAAACTGAGATTTTCAAAACAAAATAGAATATTAAAAGTTGTCAGCATGGTCTCCACGAGGTGGACAATTCACTAAATCTCTGACTCCTTTTCAGCCCCAAGAACGTTGGGTGTTTCCATGATAATGGGCAAATTGGAAGTAGAAAAATACAAACTAACAAAAGCCACAACATTCCCCTAAGTACTCCTTGGCTCTGAACATGCTGCTACAAGCAGGTGCCTCTTCAGCTCTAGCTTTCCCTGAGCAGTGCAGCCTCACCTGCCCACCTGCAGCTGGGGCATGGCTGGAAAGACCCATCATAGTGCCTAGGGCATGCAACCTGCCCAATCGCAAAGGGCACAACACTCAGAAGTGCCCCACATTTGTATTTTTACCATCTCAAAATTCTTAATATTAATCATCTTTTATATATATAAAAGCCTAAGTGACCAGACAACCAGATGACCGAACGACTGGCTGGTAGCTATGACACGCACTGACCACCCGGGGGCAGACGCTCAAAGCAGGAGCTGCCCCTTGGTGGTCAGTGGGCTCCCACGGCAGGAGCAGAGCTCAGCTGACAGTTGGGTGCCAGATGCTGGGCTCACAGCTGGCGGCTGGCAAGCACAGCTGCGATGATGTGAGCCTCTCCCACTGACACTCCCCCTGTGCGCCTGAGCAGTGGCAGCAGCAGGCACAGTGGGGCCAGGATGAGTGGGAGCAGCACAGTGCCCAGCCAGGGCTTGAGCTCCTCCCCAGCCGCCTGCCGCTTCCCACACTACTTTGTGCTGTGCGGGATCGATGCGGACAGCAGGCTGGAGCCAGACCAACAGGCAGGTAAGGCTGGGCTGCGGCGGCGCAGAGGTCCACTGATCCCTGCAGGCCAGGTGAGGGACCCCATCAGTGCACGAATCCATGCACCAGGCCTCTAGTTATTAATAATTCTTAACAAGGGGCCCTGCATTTTCATTTTATACTGGGCCATGCAAATTATGTAGCTGGTCTGATGATGCCTCACTCAGAAGAGTTCAATTCACAGCAGCAACTGGTGAGCTGTGCAGGCAGCCATCACACCAGCTTAGGGCCAGAACTAACAGCTTCCTTTGAATGGAACAGACTAGCTTCATTCTCAGGAAGGAAGGACCTGACCCCACACAATCTCCTCAAAAAACAAAAACATAGCAATAGCAATTCCATTTGAAAGATGGAATACTTAAGCCAATTAAGCCTAGTATCCTTCTGGTTCTCTCCAGGACCTAGAAGAGGAAGCTATCAGAGGCTCACTCAGGGAGATGCTAGTGGCAGTGCTATTAGTTCCAGCCACCCAGTGAGGGTTGGGTTACTCAGCAGAGCAGCACACAGCAAACACTCCCAGCATAAAGGAAAGAAAGCAAGGAGACATACTCACATCAAGGAATCAATTACCCTAAGAAGAAAATGCAGGACATAAATGAAGGTTAATATCCAGTGTCAACCAAAATATTCAATGGGGAGATGTACTTCCTTATGTACATGTGTCATAAGGCACAAGATTAGGCCTCTACCAACATCAGGGAAGCAACCCCCAGAAACTTGGGTAATTCAATACCAGAGAGAAAAGTTCCAGATGCTGGAAAACGTAGGCCCAAAATAGTAAATTCAATCAGGTAAAAGTCAACCAAGCTAATTCCAATGAAGAAATTCAAAATAGCTTTTCTTTTCAATGGTTTTATAAAATAGGCACTTTAGACTGGGTCCCATTCATACCTGCCATATTCCAAAAGTGTAGCATGGATTCGAGATTCTTCATCAAGCAGCTCCTCTGCCCCTTGTTGCCGTTTGTATTTTCGACGGGGCTTGTAAACATCCTAAGAAGTGTACAAGAAAGAGGAATTACTGCGTGTGAGAAGTCTCTCACACTGAACTGGCTGCTGAATGTGAACATCCAGTCAGGGAATAGGTATTGTCCCCATCATAACAGCAGGCACTCAGGGGAGCTGCCTTCAAGGAGTCTGCTCCTTCAACTTTTATATAGGTAGCAAATATTTCCACCTAATCTATTGCTTGTCAACTTTGTTATAACTTGGTGTTTTTTGTCCTAAGACATTTTAATCTTTTATGTAATCAAAATCATCAATCACTTCATATCTTACTTACTATCCAGGGCTTGTGAAAAAAAGTTGTCTGTTACTTTTGTAGGTTATAGTTAGCCTTTTCATCTATTCATATTTTGAGTGGGAGTAGGCACAGTGAAAGGTAGGGATCTATTTTTACACACACACACACACACACACACACACCCCTACCTTCTAAACAAGTAACTATATGGCATGTAGTAGTATGTACTTCATTAATATGGGTCTTCACCCCCAGATGACCTGGGTTGTCTTTCTACCCTAAATGAATGTTCTTGACTGAAAAGCTGGCAGTCAAATAATACCTTAGCAATATTAGCTCAGGCCTCTGGGTCCAGGTAGGTAGTTGTTTATACAAGCAAGGTATCCTAGTTGTGTGTCCCTGGATCTTGCTTCTCCACTGTGAGAGTTCACCACATCTAATTTCTACCTAGACATCATCAGGACAAGCAGTACTATCAGGTTTCTCCAGACAGTGATATTTTTATTCTAATTAGAATTGTTTCCTTCTTGATATTATTTTTTTTTATTATGAAGTATTTCAAACAGAAAAAAAATTTTTCTGTAACATATACTATATAATTTCAACAGTTTTGTGGAAAAGGAATGGAATAGGGTCCGAGATGATGCTAGAGGGTTGTTCTTATAGTTTACGACCACAAATATTTCGTAGTTTGCTACTGGTGTCTACACGAACAGGAAGCTATAAATAACATAAAACAGATTTATGGGGAAATGAAAAAATATAATGAACCAATATGACGTCAGTTACTGCGTATGCTTTAAATTTCCACTGAGCCCTATTATAGCTCTACTATTATAGCAGTACTATATAATTGGGCTTAACTGCTATCTTCCTTAGTTACCATTGATAGAGTCAATGACCCAAGACAGGAAATTGAATTCTTTTGAAAAAACAAACAAACAAAAAAAAAACATGGACTCCAAAACAATATACTGAACCAACAGCTACTAGGACCTTTTATTCTTCCAAACAATGACAATGTTAGCTTCTGTTTAATTATTCCTTTTACTTCAAAGCATCTCATAAACATTTTGCAAATTATAATTACCCTGAGATAGAAGCAAGGCAGATGCTAGTACCTCCACTTTAGTTCTGAAGAAGCAGAGATTAAATAATGTTCAGGATTGCTTGGAGAATA
The DNA here is from genome assembly GCA_026230045.1 of Corynorhinus townsendii. Classification (NCBI taxonomy): domain Eukaryota; kingdom Metazoa; phylum Chordata; class Mammalia; order Chiroptera; family Vespertilionidae; genus Corynorhinus; species Corynorhinus townsendii. Next base: position 85,335,569 of record JAPDVU010000005.1, read on the forward strand.
CTGGGCCTGGTTCTAGGTACCCTGCTGGCCCCAAGGTTTTCCCATGATACTAACTTGGTTCTGATGGGCATTCTAGTCACATATCTGCCATTTCAGCTGAGCCCTCTCATGGATTCCCTATATAATCTGAGACTGCACATGAATCATTACAATTACTTGGACCTAATAATAATAGTAAAACTGACCTAAAAGCAGAGGTTCCAGGCCAACCAAAAACTATTGCCAAGTCACCCTTTAAAGCAACAGGAGTCAGGAACACTGATGTCTAGTCCTGTCTCATACTAACTAGCTGCATGACCTTGGCAGTTCCCTCAGTGGGTCTGTTTCCTCATCTATAAAATGAGGACTGGATTACTAGGTATTGCAAGAGACTCCCAGTCTCTCAATGTTTATGTTATTTTAATCCTGTAAAGATATTGACTTGGGCCCTAGTTTGTTTGGCTCAATGGATAGAGTGCTGGCTCAAGTACTGAGGGTCCTGGGTTCAATTCCGTTCAAGAGCACGAACCTTGGTTGCAGGTGCCAAGCCTGGCCCTGGTCGGGGCACATGTGGGAGGCAACCAATCGATGTTGTCTCTCTCACATCAATGTTTCTCTCTCTCTGTCTCTAACCCTCCCTTCCACTCTCTCTAAAAATCAATGGGAAAATATTCTTGGGTGAGGATTAACAAACAAAAAAAATACTGACTTGGTAACATAATCCCATCAATAATATAAAGTGAGATAAATTAAAAAAAACAACAACACCACACCCATGCTTTACAGAGTTGTGCTCTTACAAAGGCATGCAAAATCAACTTCTCTTTTGCCATTAATAGGAGTAGCAACAGTAATGCTATCATTTATTGAATGCTAGGTATGTGCCAGGCATTTAATACTTGCGTGTGCTATGGCCACCTCATGGTCCTATCTTTTTACTTGATGAGCCCCTGATCTGTGGAATCCCTGACAACTGTAATGTCACTTTCACCTCAGCTCCTAGAGTACAGCGTGGTTGGTTCATAGTGAATCCTCAATTAATCTTACTAAATGAAGACATGGAGTCAGGCAGATGGGGCTTAGTCCTGACTCCATAATTTACTACCTGTCTGATTTGGGGCAAGTTACTTTAACCTCTGTGGCTTCCCATCTGTAAAATAAGTATAAACAGAGTGGTAGTGAGGATTAATTAATTATTTAACAATACCTGACATACAGTAAGGGCTAATAACATATTTTTACATACAAATGGATATTATTATTAATAAAATGAAGCATCATTTAAAATTAGGGAAAGCAACACAGCATATCCAACCAACTGGTTATTATTTGTCATGACAAATGCTTTTAGGAAAAAATTTTAATAGCTTAAAGACTGTGTTGATAAGTGAAGAGAAAAACCCTACAAAATTACATTTAAAGTATAATTCTAATTCAGTATAAAAATGCATATTAAAAACATGAAAGAAATACATCTGACCATCAAAAGTGGCTGCTTCTGTGTTGTGAAATCAAGGTTGATTTTCTTCCCCTGCATCTATCAACCTTAAAAAAAAACAAACTTTAAAGAATTTCTAAACTGAACACTAATTTCAGAACCAGGAAAAATTTACTCTATGTCATAACATGTGCTCTTTTTCTTCTTATTACTTAATACTGCTACCAATTTTGAAAACAGTGTCTGGCTGCAGAGTATAACTACATTAAATGTTTTTCATTCCCTCCATTTCCAAAATGGAATTGATTAAAGATACAAATTACAACTATAAAGTGAAAAAGACTTTTTTTGTTCATTTTAAACAAGTACTTCATGTCTTTCATCATCAAATGATTATTCTTGGGAGACCACACACTTATTAATTTTTCCCCCATACTTATTCTTAAAGTGAAAAATGTGCAAAATAACACTATACATTATTTTCAGAAGAGAATTTACACCCAGGTATTGAGGCTTCATTCCCATCAGCTCAGATAGGAAAGCTGGGGGTGAGGTTGGGGGTGGGCTGAGAAGATTCTGCTGGACTCTGGCCCAGAGTGTTTTGAAAAGGCCCAAAGCTCTCCTCTGCCCCCTGCACGGGGGATGTGGACACATGTATGCAGTCCTCCATGTCAAGAAACACTGTATGGTGACAAAGGACATTCCAGAGTTTCCTATGCAAAGCTAAGAAGCTATTGTGCCTCTCCAAAGCCACCAAAGGGGTGATAATCTCAGTTTACCATCTCCAGTTCATCATCTGCTTTTTTTTGAGTTATGCAAAGTTTACACCTGCCACTGGCACAAATGAGGAAGGGCTTCGGGTTTCGAAAATTTCTCCATTAAAATGGGAGCTAAGAAAAACAGAGGATAGTGGTTGTGGCAAGGTCTACCCATGAATGGTGGTGTCCAAATATGGAGCACATAGACAGGCAGGGCTTCCCTCATACCCACCAGAGGTTAATCAGCTCCTGGGCAACGCCAGCAGACAGAAACATCAGGCAGCAGGGCTTTGTGATTTAAATCAAAGCCCTATTTGAAGGCTGTGAGCCTAAATGCTTCTTTTACAGATGGATCAGGGCAGGGGAACTTACTGACAGGTCAACGACGGTCTTGATGGCCTTTTCTTTCCTCTTTATGAAGTCATCATCCTATACAACAAAAAACAGGGATTAAACAAATCTTGTGTGAAGACTGAAACTCAACTGGACTGCTCAGAAATCTGTCCTATAAACTGACTTCATATCGTAACTTCACCTGATGAAGTCTCAACTTTCTAACAAATTGAAATATATTGTGTATGGGAAAAAGTTGGAGTCTCTGCAGGTCTTAAAACAGATTCCTATAACTGGTAAGAAAAAGGGGAGCTGTAAGTGCAGACAAGTGTTCTCATTTCAAATCCTTATGCAAGTTACCTAATCTCTAAGCCTCAGTTTCTCCATCTGTAAAATGGGACATCATCGCCCATCTCAGGGAGCAGTTGAGAGGATTAAGGAATAGAAGGTATGTGATATGCTTGGACTAGAATATAGTAAGGATATGATGGCTAACAGCTATTGTTGTTGAGATTATTATTAAACTGTTAATACAGGAATGTCCTAGGCAGGTGGTCTCTCAACTATATAAAAATATACTCGTGTTCTTGTAATTTAAGAAAAGTTCTGGATCAAGTACCAAAATATAAACAAAAGGACAAAATTGTAGGGCTTTATACTCAGTGCCCCCAAAAAGAGACAGCTCAAATGAACCAGGAGGCCCCGTTTTAATGCGGACCCAGTAGAGGCAGAGAAGCCACACATGGGATGGGCAGGCAGGGAAGCCTGAGCTTACTGAGCTTCTTCCCAGGGAGGCTCTAAGTATGCACTCATAGTCTCAGCAGACAAAAGTAAAAAACTAACCTCAGGGAGACTGTAGGTTTTCTGGAACTGGGATATAGAGTAGGAGCGGATGTAGTCACCCATCTCTTCTTTTGTTTCTATAGCTCGTTTCACCAGCCACTGGAGGAAGAAAGTTAGAAATGTGAGTAAGGATGAAATACCACCATGGTGAAGGTCAACTCAGAGATGGCACAATCAGTAATCCAAATCACCATATTTTAATGGACCAGGTGATGAGAAACTATCAACGTGTAGTGTCCTAAAAAACCCTTATGAGTGATGGAAATAAACGGAAACAAAGCCACCAACTGGGCGTCTGGATGCTAAGACCCAGTGGGACCTAAAGCAGAGTAGCTGTGCAGCAGCTTTAAAGCCTCACCTCAGATCCTCAGGACTCAGTTTCCCTCTCTGCATAAAGCAGAGGTGAAGCTGTGGGAACACATGAAATCACAAGTATTAGAGTGCTCTGTAAGTACCTGAAGCACAACACAAACAGAGCTATTTCCCACAGCCAACTGGTTCTAGCAGATCTTAATGTAACTTTCTCCTGGGCTGCTTGCACCACAGACCAGAGAATAGGGAAGAACCACAGAGAACACCTAGTGTAACTCCTCATTTGACAGATAAAAAAAATCCCCCAAATATTCATGCATGGAGCGGGGGTGGGGGTGGGGGTGTGTGGGAGTGTGTCCCTCAGCCCAGCCTGCACCCTCTCCACTCTGGGACCCCTCGAGTGATGTCTGACTGCAGTCGGACATCCCTCTCACAATCCAGGACTGCTGGCTCCGAACCACTCGCCTAATGGACTGCCTGCCTGATTGGCCCTAACTGCTTCTGCCTGCCAGCCTGATCACCCCCTAACCACTCCCCTGCCAGCCTGATCGATGCCTAACTGCTCCTCGGCAAGCCCGATTGCCCCTAACTCCCCTCCCTTGCCAGCCTGCTCACCCCTAACTGCCCTCCCCTGCCGGTCTGGTCGCCCCCAACTGCCCTCTCCTGCAGGCCCGGTACCCCCCCAACTGCCCTCCCCTGCAGGCCCGGTCGCCCCCAACTGCCCTCCCCTGCAGGCCTGATCGCCTCCAACTGCCCTCCCTTGCAGGCCTGGTCCCTCCCAACTGCCCTCCCCTGCCGGCCATCTTGTGTCCACATGGGGGTGACCATCTTGTATGTTGGAATGATGATCAATTTGCATATTACCTCTTTATTATATAGGACTAGAGGCCCGGTGCATGAAATTTGTGTACATATCCCAATTACCTGTAATCCTGCTGAGCATAATCGCATTTTGTATATCATCTGACTATTTGTTGATCCAGGGGAACTAATTTTGTGCTGTGAATACTGTCATGGCTATAAAGTATTTAGAAAAAGAGGGTAAGTGAGGAATTTTAAGAGATGCCGTCACACTGATACTGCGGGGTCATGATTAGGGAGAATAGAGTTCAAGGCTTTTGAAAAGTGATTTAAATTCAGGTTTAATAATACATTATATATTGCTTTCAATTACTTAAATGTTATCATCACTCTTAGGAATAAAACCCACATATTTCTATACAAAAGAAAAGCTGATGAAGTTAAAAGGTTTCTTAAACATATTTAAGATCTTGCATTAAACTATAGAGATAAATAAATGTCAGACAAGATCAATCTGTGTTCAATAACCAATATAAATTGTGAATGTGTTCATGCATTTTGAAGTAATCCTATATAATCCTATATAATAAAGAGGAAATAAGCAAATTAACCCTTATGGTCTCACAAGATGGGGGCCTATGACCATGACAGTGGGGGTGTTAGTGAGGGACTACCAAACAACTGACCAGCAGGCTGTGTGGGGCGACCAGGCTGGCAGGGGGGTTAGTGAGGGATGACCAAAAGACTGAACAGCAGGCTGTGTGGGGCAAACTGGCCAGCAGGGGGGCCATGAAGGGCAACCAGGCCAATGGGGGCGTGGGGGTGGCAGTTGGTGGTGACCAGGCCAGCAGTGGGGGGACAGTTAGGGGCAACCAGGCCAGCAGGAGAGGGCAGTTGGGGGTGACCAGGCCAGCAGGGGAGGGCAGTTAGAGGCAATCAGGCAGGCAGGCAGGTGAGTGATTAGGAGCCAGTGGTCCAGGATTGTGAGAGGGATGTGTGTCCCTCAACCCAGCCTGCACCCTCTCCAATATGGGACCCCTTAAGGGATGTCCGACTGCCCATTTAGGCCCAATCCTACCGGGCAGTTGGACATCCCTCTCACAATTCAGGACTGCTAGCTCCCAACTGCTCACCTACCTGCCTTCCTGATTGCCCCTAACCGCTTCTGCCTGCCTGCCTGCCTGATCATGCCCTAACCACTCCCCTGACAGCCTGATTGATGCCTAACTGCTCTTCTGCCAGCCTGTTTGCCCCTAACTGCCCTCCCTTGCCAGCCTGGTTCCCCCCAACTGCTCTCCCCTGCAGGCCTGGGTCTCCCCCAACTGCCCTCCCCTGCAGGCCCAGTCGCCCCCAACTTCCCTCCTCTGCAGGATTGATCACCCCCAACTGCCCTCCCTTGCAGGCCTGGTCCCTCCCATCAGCCCTCCCCTGCTGACCATCTTGTGGTGGCCACCTTGTGTCCACATGGGGGCAGCCATCTTGTGTGTTGGAGTGATGGTCAATTTGCATATCACTCTTTAGGATAGAGGCCTGGTGCATGGGTGGGGGCCAGCTGGTTTGCCCTGAATGGTGTCCCGGATCAGGGTGGGGGTTCTGTTGGGGCGTGGGGCTGCCTGGGCGAGGGGCCTATGGTGGTTTGCAGGCTGGCCATGCCCCCTGGAGACCCAAGTGGAGGCCCTGGTATCTGGGATTTATCTATCTTCTATAAATGAAACTTTGTAGCCTTGAGCGGAGCCAAGCCTCCTGCTTGCTCCTTGGCCGCAGCCACTTTTGTTGGGATTTATTTATCTTCTATAATTGAAACGTTGTAGCGGAGGCCAAGGCAGGCCAGGTCTGTGGGAGCTTGGCTTCCTCCATCACCGGGGGTTATCCAAGCCTCCTGCTTTCTCCAGCTCCGTGGCTGCAGCCATTTGCCATTTTTGTTGGGATTTATTTATCTTCTGTAATTGAAACTTTGTAGCCTTGAGTGGAGGCTGGGCCCGTCAGGGTGTGCAGAAAGCTTGGCTTCCTCCATTGCTGGGTAAACCCAAGCCTCCTGCTCACTCCGTGGCTGCAGCCATCTTGGTTGGGTTAATTTGCATACTTGATCCTGATTGGCTGGTGGGTGTTGCTTGTGGGTGTAGCAGAGTGATGGTTAATTTGCATATTACTCTTTTATTAGATAGGATGTTTCCCAGTTCTAATGAGCTGATATGCAAAAGTAGCTGCTCTTCATTTTTCCCTACTTAAAACTCCAGTTAATTCACACACACACATGCACACACTCACACCCCATAACCTTCGGAAGATCCAGGTGCTCTTAAGGTAAGAAGTCAAAGAGCAAAAAGGGCCTTTGCTTCTCCTGCCCTGGCTCTTCATTCATTCTCTTTATTACTGAAGAATATTATGGAAGGGGATCCCATCTGTCAGGGTTGTCATTCTCTCTCCAGAGAAAGCTATTACATCTCAAAAGCAGTTTTTGGATAATAGTTGGGTTTCGCCAAGAGCGCAGCCAAACTTGGCAAAATTTAGCCACCTGAGAAAGTAGAGACATGGCTTATAACATGCTGTTCCCACAGGGCTAGAAAGAATGCTTGCTCACTGAGGAGGCCAGCTCAAGTAAAGGTCACATTTAAGAAGTAAATGTTTAGGAAGTTGCCCAGGATAGGGGTAGCTGCAAGTAACTATATGAGTAATATTCTTTTGTTGTTAAAATCTTCCATTTATTTCCATTACTCCAAACAATGACCTCAGGTACTGACTAAAATCCAGAAGGAGGGCAGAAGGTCAGACAGCATTCAGAATTACTCTAGCCTCTTACCCAAATCCCATGCAACATCATGGCCCAGGATAACTACGGAGGTTGACTCTTCCTCAACTCAATTTTGCTCTGCTTTCCTTCAGATAGGGAGAGCCAGTTTCTGGCCTTTCATACTTGTTTCTTATTCAGATTTACCTCTATTGATCATATCTATACTAGAGTTATTACGTGGCTGGATCCTGGAGAGTATGATCAGATAAGAAAAGTAAAGCCGGTTGAGTCATAGGATTCCCTGAGAGAATTGAATGCTCTGTTTTGGAGTTCCCAGTATGAAGGGTTATGGAGGGAACTTCTTAGACGACCAAGCTCTGCCACAGCCCAAGCATTCAAAAAAAAATACCTACCCTCACAGGATTCACATGTCCTTATGGGATAAAAGGTGTGACCTAGAACTAACAGTGGCTGGAAGTAAGATGGTTTTCCTCTTGGCTAGCATTCAGAATGCATTACTACTATAGCTTTGCTATGTGTCAATGTGGATAGTGAGCCTCTATAATCACAATGAATTCAATGGTTCCCAATCAATGGTCTATGACTGTTCTTTCATTGGTCACCAGCAAAATAGGAAAAAACTATAGGCATGTGATGAGTTTTTCATAATGCTAAAGGTATTAAATTTGAAGACTTGTCCTTAGTCTGAGATTGGGGCTAAATGATATTTCTTTTAGGAAATGGTAATCAAAGTAAGGCAGTTATTAGTTTAAAAAGCATCCTTGCCTACCCTAGCTGGTTTGGCTCAGTGGATAGAGTGTTGGTCTGTGGACTGAAGGGTCCCAGGTTCAATTCCAGTCAAGGGTATGTACTTCAGTTGCAGGCTCCACACCGGCCTGGCCCCAGGACCTGGTCGGGCCTGTGCAGGAGGCAACCAATCACGTGTTCCTCTCACATCGATGTTTCTCTCTGTCTTTCCCTCTCTAGAAATCAGTGAAAAAAATATCCTCAGGTGAGGATTAAAAAAAAGAAAAAAGCATACTTACCTGGAAAAATACAGGTGCAACTGTCAGTCAACCTTCATCTTTGCTTTTAAATTTTACAGGTCCATGAAATGGAGAAATCTAGTAATCACTAGCCTATGCTCTCTTATCAAGACAGAAAGCTCTCCAGCATTCTACTCACAAAACGGAACTGTTCATTCAGACACTCAAATGCCCAAACTAGAGAAGAGCACTTCCCTTTCATTCCTTCTCACATCTGGACTAGATTTTTTGCCCTCAAAGGTTCAGCAGAGGGTTGAGTAGGTCTAATCACTAGAGATCCAGGCTTCTGGGGGTGGGAAAGGCAACAACTTCACAGCATAATAGTGTTTTAGTAACAATCAACACAGGGTCCTTACTTTGTTTTCACAAAAAGAATTAGGTATCTTTTCATTGAATCAGAGACAAGTCTACCAAAGATACAAATCAAATTTTGAGTAAAAGTCTTAGGCTCAAATTTAAAATTTCATGGTATGTGATTTGAAGTCTAATGCAAGGAAGATTCCCGGTAACAGTAATAACAACTATATAATACTTATTTAAAGCACTTACTAAATGGGTCAGCCCTTCAGCCAAGTGCTTTACACAAAGTAACATAATTCTCATCCTATCAGGTAGGTATATTATTATTTCTACTTGCCTAAGGTCACACATCAGAGCCAAGATTTGAACCCAGGAAAACTCCAGAGTCCATGCACCTACACTATATAACTTTGACACAGACTTAGATGATGTTTCTAGCCAAAGCTGCATGGCTTTCTCCTTGCTGGCTGCACAAATGGAGGAGTGGGAAAGTACAAGGCTTGGAGACTGAGCCTTTAGACTGAAACCTCTGCTTTGCTACTCTGCCTGTAGGCAAATCAATTACCCTTTCTGAGTCTCACTTTTCTCAAATGTTAGACTGGGATTATAACAGAAACTTCAAAGATTCTATTAGGATTAGATGCAAAGCACTGTTCACAGCACAGGCAACAAAGGTGAGTCCCTTTGCTCCTCCTCTTTCCAAGTGCCTAGAGGGGAGGCATTAAGAAATGCAGAGAATACAGGGAGCTGTACAGCACAAATCACTTAATCAGAGTCCTGGGGAAAAAATGAGGTGGTCATAAGCCTCCTGACAGATATTTAGTCATCAAGTGACTGAATGCCTACAAACTGCCAGATAGTCCATGAGGTGCTGGAAGCACAACAGTGAGCAAGACAGCCACGGTGCCTGCCCTCATGAAACTTACAGTTGGATGGAGAGACAGATAAATAATCACACACTTGAATATACACAACACAAACTACAGAAAGTGTTATTCCTGTGAAGAAAGGGAATGTGGCCTTATGAATGGACATGGCAGGAACCTGTTCTAAACTACTGGGTCAGGGGTAGCTTTCTTGAGGAGGCTTGGTGGAACTGAGGTCTGAATATGAATTAAACAGAAAAGAAGAAAAGGGAAGAGCTTTCCAACTTGGGGGAAAGGCCCGTGACAGGAGGAAGCATAATAACTATGAGAAAATCTGAAAGTCAGAGGAACTAAAAAAGAAAGAACAAAGGAAAGCAAGGAATGAGGCTGGGTAGGTCTGAAATGACCAGAGCATGGGGGCTGTGGAGTCTTATCTTTACCAAAAGGACAATGAAAAGCAACTAATGGGGACATACAGAGATCAGGTGACAGTGAGAAACTAGGGGAGGAGGAGTACCAGAGACCTTCTGAGGATGAAATCAGGAAACATCATCATGTTCTGCTGCCACCAAATCCACACCACACCCATTAGATCCAGGATCTAGGCCAGGCAGCCTAGGAGGTAGACCCATTACAGGAATTCAACATTCAGAGGACAAGGAACCACACGGAGACTCTCACCTGAACAACGGGAAATATGTGAATAAAATCCATCCCCTGGATCTGGTGAGGCTCCAGCTGGTGTGGACACTTCATTCTTGGCAGAACAGAGACAATTTTTTCTGATAGAGCTCTATTTGGAAAAAACAACAAGCAAAGAGTGAGAACACACTAAATGGCTTTTAAGACATCTCTCAAGTCAGGGCAGCATCCCAGAAAAATCTGAGGCTTCTCAATGCCAGACCATGACCAAGTTTCTCCTAGCTGACTGCAAAATTAGGAAAAATAAGCACAATTTAGATGTGTGCCTGTAAGGCCACAAAACTGCCTTCATCCTTTATTCTAAGACTGTGTGCTTCCTACTTTTTATATTAAAATATTTTGATTCTTTATGAAATCATGGTGATGTTTGAGGTAGTAGTAATTATTTTTTAACATCTTTACATGGTAAAATAAAAAGTTATCAGTACCCTATATTATTTTACATTTCATTTTACTGACCTACTTTTTCCAAAAGTCTGGGAACCACTGGGTTACACATTTAAAAAATTGTTGTAAAATGTCAGGCAAGAAATAATTACTAGACTTGTGCCAGGTGTCCAGAATAAGATGAAACATGGTGCCACAAGCTAAAGAAAAAGTTGGAGTTCTCTACTCTGGTACAAAAATATTTTTAAAATAAAAAGTAGCCTTTAATTTTTTGATACTCTAAAATCCATGGTAGATTTGAGAAAAGCATGGATCCTCACTATTTTTTTTCCAGAGAGAAATTTCCGACTTCTCCTGAGGGACACTGATCTCTAACACCTTACTGTCAGTCTTCTTCCTAAGAGGCTCTGGGAATATGAGGGGAGGAATCAGGCTCCCAGGTCTAGAAGCATTCTTGTCTTAGTCAGGAGGTAAATCTCCACCTGCTGGAGAGGTTTTTCCGTTCAAACAGGGCGTGGTTGGGACAGTTTTCTGGCAGGAGTGATAGAGGGACTTGTGTATAAGTCCATTTCACCACAGATTTAAGCCTCCTTCTCTAATCAGATGATATTTGATCTCCAACCATCTTTGTCTATCATAATTGAATCAGAGGAGTGAATAAAGGTTATTTAGTGGTTCTGCTAAACCCCAAACAATGGAACACAGATCAGGAAGCTTGAGAAACAGTTACAAGGCATGGGCCAGAAGGGATCATATGGAGAAATGGGGCTTTTGGCTCAGCCTACATGGGTAGTTTAGGTTATATCCCCGTTTAAGAACCTTAAGAAAATCTTAGCCAGTTATAGCAAATATTGTGGCCATGTCTACAAGTATAGGACTATTTGCTAATGGACAATGAGGTCACCAGGTCTTACCAGTTGCTTCAAATTCAGTAAGTTTTGGGTCCACCAGAAGTGTTCTCGGTTCAAATAAATCTTGTACAACTTTATCTTCCTGCAGTTCCATAATCCTTTCCAGGAGACAGACATTCTTAAGACCAAAATCTAACTCAGGCCTGGGTGAGAGCAATTATTGTCTTACCTATGTTCCGTTAGTATGTTTCATCTCCTCAGTCTTGGTAGGAACTAAGTAATCTAGGGACAAAAGCTAAATGGTTCCCCAGGGAATGGTCCCTGGAGAACACACTACAAAAACATTTATATACAGAAAGTAGCTATACAAGGTGGGATGAAGTTTAAAACTGCAGAGGGAAATAGCCACATTCCAGCTCCACTGATCTGTAATAATGTCAAGCGCAATGTTAAGAGAAAAATATGAAGACTGATACTCTACTAACACATGCACAGAAGGTAAGGAATGTTCACCTCACAGAATGGAATCATACAGATGTGATTTATCCAAAAGGTCTGAGACATGAAAGAAAATTGTCACATGGCCCAGCCCTTCCTGTAGCCCCTCCTTTCTGAGCAGCTTATGGGTCACGTGCTTCCTTCTGCCATGAGATATGTGCCCTGCCCCAAGGGGACAGCCCATGGTCCAGCTGTTCCTGGGGCTCAAAACTGAATAATTTAGTAAGGAAATATTAACAAACCCATTTGGCAACATCTAAGGCTCAGTCTCTGATAAATTTTATTTTTATCTCCATAAGACTCCTATGCCTTGAAACTTGAGGGGAAGAAATGGGTACTTAATTGGCCCTGCTCCCCAAACTACAAGCTTAGCAAATGAAAATGATTACCAACCCTGGCTCTGTCTCCTTGTCCAAGCAGGTTTTAACTATTTATACATGTGGGGGCCATCTTTCCTCTTTTATCCTTTGGTTTCCTTATCTTTTGGTTCAGGAGGAGGAAAGCACCCTCTAGTGGTACAGATTTATGTGTTTGCATAAGGTTACTGATTGCAACCATTCAAAATGTGGCTGGGACCCCCAACTACAACCAGTGTGGGGCATGCAGGAGGCAGCTGATCAATGATTCTCTCACATCACTGATGTTTCTATCTATTTCTCCCTCTCCCTTCCTCTCTGAAATCAATAATAATATATTAAAAAAAGAGAAAAGACATAACCAATGCTGGCAGGATGTGGGGAAAACGGAAACTTTGTGTACTGTTGGTGCAACTGGCCACTATGGAAAAACAATATGGAGGTTCTTCAAAAAATTAAAACTAGATCTATCATATGATCCAACAATTCAATTTCTGGGTACATATTAGAAATAAAATCACTATCTCGAAGAATTATGTGAACCCCCATATTCATTGCAGCATTATTTACAATAGCCAAGACATAGAAATAACCTAAGTAATCATCAACAGATGAATGGATAAAGAAAATGTAGTATATACATACAATGGAATGTTACGAAGCCATAAAAAAGATGCAAATCCTGCTATTTGCAACACCATGGATAGCCTTGAGGGCACTGTGCTAAGTGAAGTAAGTCAAAGAAAGGCCTCTGTGGTCTTTCTTAATCGATCTCAGAGAGAGAACAGATTGGTGCTTAGCAGAGGTGGAGGTGGATGAAATGGGTAAAGATACAAAGTGGTCAAAAGATACAAAGTTCCATTATAAGATAAAAAAGTTGTGGGGATGTAATGTATAGCATGCTATTTTATCAACACTACACTGTATATCTGAAAGTTGCTAAGAGAGTAGATCTTAAAAGTTCTTACCATAAGGAGAAAAAATTTGTATCTATGTGAGATGATGGATGTTAACTTTTCATGGTAATTATTTTACAGTGTATATAAACTCAAAGCATTATGTTGTATACTTTAAGCTAATACAATGTGATGTGTCAATTATATCCCAATAAAACTGGAAAAAAGTTTTTAAAAAAGTGTTAGAAATAGCCTGAACACTGAAATGTACCAGTTAATAATGCGGATTTTTTTTCAATAGATGGAGTTACACATATGTTGATATATATGTGATGTGATATGTATGCTATTTTGTTGTATAGAAAGCCAGCTTCAAAACTTCATATGTCAAATTTGCTGAAGGTGTTAACATCATAGATATTTTTACACTTAAAAATGTCGAATTTCATGCCAAAAAAAGAGCATTTGCGGAAAGTTTTAATTCATTACTTTATTTTGAAGAAAAAGTTATCGTGTACTTTGGGAAGCTTATGGTGAACATGCTCCATCTCAAGATACTTGTGAACGTTGGTTTAAACGCTTTAAAAGTAATGATTTCGATGTTAAAGACAAAGAACATCCAGGTCAACCAAAAACGTTTGAAGACCAACAATTACAAGTATTATTGGATGAAGCTGTGTGTCAAACTCAAAAACAACGTGCAGAAAGATTAAACGTTGCTCAGCAAACAATTTCTTAGTGTTTACAAGCAATGGGAAAAACCTTAAAGGAAGGAAAATGGGTGCCACATCAACTGAACGAAAGACAAATGGAAAACCAAAAAGTCATCAGTAAAATGTTGCTTCAATGGCACGAAAGAAAGTCTTTTTTGCATCGAATTGTGACTGGCGATGAAAAGTGGATTTATTTTGAGAATTCCAAACGCACAAAATCATGGGTTGATCCAGGTCAACCATCAACATCGACTGCAAAGCCAAATCACTTCGGAAAGAAGACAATGCTCTGCGTTTGGTGGGGGAAGGTGTGGTGTATGATGAGCTTCTAAAACCAGGTGAAACCATTAATACCGATCGCTACCGACACCAAATAATCAATCTGAACCATGCTTTGATTGTGAAATGACCAGAATGTGCCAGAAGACATGCAAAGTAATTTTGCTTCATGATAACGCACCATCACACATTTCAAAACCAGTTAAAGACACGTTAAAAGATCTTGCTTGGGAAGTATTAACCCACCCGCTATATTCACCAGACCTTGCTCCTTCAGATTACTACTTGTTCCCGATGGCACATGCACTTTCTGAGCAGCACTTCAAAACGTACAAAGAAGTGGAAAATTATGTCTCTGAATGGTTTGCCTCAAAACAAGAAGTTCTACTGGGACAGTATCCACAAATTACCTGAAAGATGGGGGAAATGTGTAGCTAGCGATGGACGTTACTTTCAATAAAGAACTTTTGATGTTTCTCTTGAAATTATCGTCTTTTCTTTGCTTACAAAATCCTCCATTATTAACTGGTATACCTAGTATATGCTACCTGTGTGACCTTGGTTTATTTCAGTCCATTTTGTAATTTATAACTGCGATATTACCTGTTGCAATGAAAATTAAAATAAGTACAGCATCTAACACAACTTCTGGCACATAGCAGGCACTCAAAAGTTACTCTCTTCTTTTTTTGGCTCTTCCATGGCAAACCCTAACACTTACATTTTTTGACCTATTGTAGAGTTTTCTTGAAAGAGCAAATCAACATCTACATCAAAGTTGCAAGTGGTAATGCACCAAGTCATTCCTCCTACCACCTGCAAGACAAAGAAAATGTTTTCTCTTTTTAGCTTGGGGAGAGGGGAAGAAGTCAAAGGTAGTCAAAATATATTTTACAGACTCAATAAACATACAAAATTATGTATTGTTAGAGAGAGTATGTATGTCCTGACTTCATCAACTATAATTCATCTAAGATAGCACTGCTGGATAAAACTTTCTGCAATGATGGCAATGTTCTGAACCTGCACAGTCCAATACAGCAGCTGCTAGCCACATGTGGTTACTGAGCACTTGAAATGTGGCTAGTGTGACTGAGAAAGTCACTTTTATTACTAAACTAGAGGCCTGGTGCATGAAATTCGTGCACAGGGGTGGGGGGGGTGGGATGTACCTCAGCCCAGCCTCCACCCTCTCCAATCTGGGACCCCTTGAGGGATGTCCGACTGCGCGTGGATCGGGCCTAAACGGGCAGTCGGACATCCCTCTCACAATCCAGGACTGCTGGCTCCCAACTGCTCACCTGCCTGCCTTCCTGATTGCCCCTAACTGCTTCTGCCTGCCAGCCTGATCACCCCCTAATCACTCCACTGCCAGCCTGATTGATGCCTATCTGCTCCCCTGTCAGCCTGTTTCCCCCTAACTGCCCTCCCCTGCAGGCCGTGTCATGCCTAACTGTCCTCCCCTGTAGGCCTGGTCCCCCCAAATGCTCTCCCCTGCAGGTCTGGGTTCCCCCCAACTACCCTTCCCTGAAGGCCTGGTCGCCCCCAACTTCCCTCCTCTGCCAGTCTGGTCACCCCTAACTGCCCTCCCCTGCAGGCTTCATTGCCCCCAACTGCCCTCCCTTGCAGGCCTGGTCCCTCCCAACTGCCCTCCCTTGCCAGCCATCTTGTGTCCACATGGGGACAGCCATCTTTGACCACATGGGGGCAGCCATCTTGTGTGTTGGAGTGATGGTCAATTTGCATATTACTCTTTTATTAGATAGGATGGACACAGACTTACTTTATACTGAAGGAGACAGACATTAATTCTTAGGTGAGAGAAGTCTTAAACCTGTTTTGAGTAGTGCTTGATTCCAGAGAGATTATCTATTTAATAGACCAGACACATGAGTAGCAAAACTGACATTTTGTGGCTCATTATTTTCATACCTTTAATTTTTTTCATCTACCTAAAGGAGATGTGAATTCTTGATCTACTTTTCCCACAGGATTTCTTTGAGATGCAAATGAGACTAAGGCTAAAAATCCATTTTGAAATTTTAAAAAAATAATGAATCTTACTTCTGGCTGTGCTTAGACCCATGTGAGATGCCTAATAACATATAGATTCCAGGCCCCAGCCCAGACCTACATGACCAGAATTTCAATGGGTGAGGCCTAGACAACTGTATGCTGAAACAATGCAGTGATTCTGTTATGTGAAGCCAGAACTGTGGCCCACTGGAGCACTCAACACTTTTTTCCACCAGGAAGCTTTCCTGGCCTGTCCTGTCTGATCTGGATGCTTCATTTCTGTACTAGAATATAGTTCACTGCAGTAGTACTTACTGCATTATGCCACTTATTCTATGCATGTCGGTATACTTGTCTCTTTTCCCTATGATATAGAAGTCGAGGCCTTTGAATACAGGGTGTCTGTTGTACCTCTGTGCCCTCAACACCTATTACTATGCCTTCAGCATAATAATTGTTCAAGATTCTGCTGAATTAAACTTCACCCCACAGTGACTTCTCCCTCCTCCAAACTAAGCATTTACTATCCACCCACAGGAAATCTGACAATTGTCTGTGAACACAATGATTTGGGATGGCTCCTTATTAACTCAGATTATTTTATTTTACATAAGTTTTATCTTCCCACCCAAACTGTAAGTTTCTTGAAATGAAGAACTATTTCATTAGCTTATTTGCATTTCCCAAAGTTTCATGCATAGAAAAGGAATTCAAAGTGTGTCTACTGATATATCATTATTTTTTTTTTTAATAAGAAACACTTCCATAATAAATCTGAATAAGGAAGAAATGGAAACTCAGACATGGAGAAAGGAAAAATACAATCTCTTCTTCCTTTCCATAGTTAACCATGCCATCCTGACAAAAAAATGGACTAAGAGTTAGAAAGATGTCCTCTTACCTTATCAAAAGGTGACAAGCCTTTAATTCTTGCCCTGAAATACCCAGCTGCAACCAAGAGCTCCAGAATTTCAGTTAACTTGACATTTTGTTCTTCATCTTCTCTTGTTTCTACCTAAAACAAAAGGTGAAAAGCTGTAAAATCTACCTTGAATACAGAAACACCAGATATATCGCCTGATGCCACAACATTGTCAGGTGACATTGGCTATACCATTGCAGTCATGAAGGAGCATGGCCCACAGTGCTGCCACCAGGGTTTCACAGAACAGACTCCCCAGGTGTCTCTTCTAATCATCATAGGTGAGGGCAGAAGACACAGGTAGCACAGCCTATTTACCAGGTGCTGAAGGAATCCAGAGAAAGGAAGGTTAAGGCACGTCATCACCCTGTTCTCTAAGACATGGTGTACTTGACAGGTTTCTCAACTAGATTATAAATTCCTTACAGAGGAACAAGGTAGGTTTTTATTTTTTTTAACTTCATACTCATTTTGGTCCATATTATTTTAAAGAGGGTCAAGAACAAAGAATTCAAATATGTATGCCTCTCCACACTTCTCTTTTTGTTGTCTAAGACAAACATAAAGAAGGCTTTCAACTCAGAAATACTAAAGGGTGATTATTGCCATATAACAGGATTGCCTTAAAAATAAATTCACCTAATATCCTATATAATAAAAGCCCATATAATGGCAGAATGACCAGAATGACCCCTCAACCAGTAACTATGAGGTGCACTGACCACCTCTTGATCCCTCCCCCTGGTCCACAGGCTTATTGCTTGATGGCGAACGGGGACCGGGGGTGGGTGGCGGGGGATGCGTGCAGCGCCAGGCCAAGACCTCCACTCCGCTGGTGGCCCTACACACAGAGGGCGACCTGTGGGTGCGGTGGGGCCAGCAGGTGGGTGGGAACAGCCAACCTCTTGGTTCCTTCTCCTGGCCGGCAGGCACTGAGCGCCCGATGGCAAACAGGGACCCGGGGGTGGGTGGCGGGGGATTCGGGCAGCGCCAATCCAAGACCCCTGCTCCACCGGTCATCCTACACACAGAGGGCGACTTGTGGTTGGGGTGGGGCCAGCAGGTGGGTGGGAATGGCTAACCTCTTGGTCCCTTTCCCTGGCTGGCAGGCTCTGATCGCCTGATGGGGAACGGGGACCCTGGGGTGGGTGGCAGGGGATACGGGTAGCGCCAGGCCAAGGCCCTTGCCCAGCCAGTCGCCCCACACACAGAGGGGGGTCAAGAATGGGCGGGACTGGCCAACCTCTTGGTCCCTCACCCCCTGGCAGTCAGGTTTCAATCGCGCAATGGCAAACTGGGAACCCAGGTGGGTGGTGGCGGGGGCAGGGCCGGCTGCCAGCAGTCATGGAAGATGGCCCTAATTGCGGGCTAGGCCTAGGGATCATACCCATGCACGACTTTTGTGCACCAGGCCTCTAGTACATGATACAATAAAAAATTGTTAAATTTACAGGGTGGGGCAAAAGTAGGTTTACAGTTGTTGGTATGGAAAAGAACACAATAAATAACAATACAAGAATAAACTCTGTGTTTCGTGTACTCACAGTTGTAAACTTACTTTTGCCCCAACCGGTATATCCCATCTTCACTACCAGGTGTTTATTGACAAGTTAAATTTATCGAAATATTTTAATACTTTTGCCACCATTTACTTTAATGAATTGTGTCCCTTTCCTCTCTTGTGTCACTGCCGAAAATAAAAAGCCAACTGTCTCTATAAAACACCACCAAACTATTCTGGTTCAAATCTTTGTACCCACCATTTGGGACTACTCTCTTTCTCAACAATGCCTATTAAATCTTCTTTACTAAACATCTCACATTAATTCTCCCTTCCTTTTTATTTATACTTCATGCCAGGACTATTGCAACTGCCTCTCAATCTTTCTCCTTTGGTAATCTGTCTTGTTCATTCATTCCTAAATCACAGCTTTTACATCATTACCTCTTTGGCTCATCCCCCAGCCCTCATCATTAATGCATCATACACTGTCTATAAGATAAACTCCAAATGTCTTAGTTTGGCATCCAGATTTTTGGCTACAACCTATCTTTTCAGCTTCATCCTTCACCTCCCCCCACGACAATCCTGACATGGCTATGGCCAACCTCCTTCTCTTAATATCCTCTGATCACGGACAAATCATCAGCAAATTCTAGCTCCTATTTGATGCCAAACCCGGCAAATACAGCCTGAAATACCCATTTCTCTGCATTTATATTTTATTTATAATCTGTCATTCATACAATTAAGTAACAGCCTCTTTTGAGTGACATGCCTGGTGTTAATGAGCATGCCTATCTTTCCAAATAGACTATTATATTAGCTGTTTCAGGAAAGGACCCGTGTAATATTCACACGTTTACTCCTCTGTTATGAAACAGCATTTCGGCTTCAAAAACATACTTATTATAGAATGACATGCTCAATCCTATAAACGATTAATATGCAAATTGACCATCACTCCAACACACAAGATGGCTGCCTCCATGTGGACACAAGATGGCCACCACAAGATGGCCAGCAGGGAAGGGCAGTTGGGAGGGACCAGGCCTGCAAGGGAGGGCAGTTGGGGGTGATCAAGCCTGCAGGGGAGGGCAGTTAGGGGTGACCAGGCCAGCAGGAAAGGGCAGTTGGGGGGAACCCAGGCCTGCAGGGGAGAGCAGTTGGCAGGGGGGATCAGGCCTGCAGGGGAAGGCAGGTAGGGGTGACCAGGCCTGCAGGAGAGGGCAGTCAGGCCTCAATCAGGCTGGCAGGGGAGTGATTAGGGGGTGATCAGGCTGGCAGGCAGAAGGGATTAGGGGCAATCAGGAAGGCAGGCAGGCGAGCAGTTGGGAGCCAGCAGTCCTGGATTGTGAGAGGGATGTCCAACTGCCCGTTTAGGCCTGATCCTAGGTAGGGGTCCCAGATTGGAGAGGGTGCAGGCTGGGCTGAGGGACATACCCCCCCCGCCCCCGTGCATGAATTTCGTGCACCAGGCCTCCAGTCATTACATAAAGTGCATGACCTAAGCCGGTGGTCAGCAAACTGTGGCTCGCGAGCCACAGTTTGCTGCTCTGTTGACTAATGAGTTCCACCACTGACCTAAGCCATTCATGTATGAGCAGAATGTTTTAATAGTCATGACACTGATGACGGAAAGTCAAGTTTATTTTGAAGTACAAACTGCTACAAAAGGGAGTATACTTATTAACATATGCATATAGTTAAACAAGGAATTATTAAAGTGACTGTTAATCCCTTGAAATGGGGGTGGAGGTGACAACCACACACTAGTACTCATTTAACTCTCAGATGACCCTGGTGCAGCCGATCAAATATTTTGAAGATTAGCATTCACCAGCTATTAGTGGACATATATAAATAGGGTAATATTAATTATTCACACCTTCTCTTCCTTGGCAACAGATCTGTGATGGGTGAAACTCAAATAGAAGAGAAGGTAAAGAGCAGTTATGGTTCACAAAGGTAGAGTAGGGGGGAAATGGGATGATACATACAAGTATTTTCTTCAAACTCCTGGGATGTAAGACAGGTAGCCTTCATTTGTTCAGTCATCATTTATCATAAAAACACTTCTAAGAAGAGGACAGAACATCACGGGACGATCATCCCTGCTTCAAATGCTATCTAAGGAGCACCCCATGGAAGATGCATGGCCCATGCTTCCCAACCGCTCACCCCCAGAATAGAGAAGTGTACTTTTGCAATATAACCTGTGAAATAACTTTCTGGCACAAGACACTAAATGGATAATGCCAATAAGACTTCAAATTCATTTCAGAGATTAACACTGACACAAAATAGAAAAAAGCATGAAAGAATACCCTCTGAAGCCATAAAAAGCCACTGGTTAATACATCCAATTGTTAAAAAAACCAAACAGCTCTAACCGGTTTGGCTCAGTGGATAGAGCGTCGGCCTGTGGACTGAGGGGTCCCGGGTTCGATTCCGGTCAAGGGCATGTATCTTGGTTGCGGGCACATCCCCGGTGGGAGGTGTGCAGGAGGCAGCGGATCAATGTTTCTCTCTCATCGATGTTTCTGGCTCTCTATCCCTCTCCCTTCCTCTCTGTAAAAAATCAATAAAATATATTAAAAAAAAAACAACACTTAAAATTCTGGTAAAGATGAATGACTGTGAGCTCCTCAACCAGGCACATTAAATTTCCAATTGCCTTGTATTGAATTTCATGTAAGCTGGAGGGCAGGGCCAAGTCCAGCTATCTGCATATTCTCCATACTAGTGGTCAGCAAACTCATTAGTCAACAGAGCCAAATATCAACAGTACAACGATTGAAATTTCTTTTGAGAGCCCAATTTTTTAAACTTAAACTTCTTCTAACACCACTTCTTCAAAATGACTTGCCCAGGCTGTGGTATTTTGTGGAAGAGCCACACTCGAGGGGCCAAAGAGCCGCAGTTTGCTGACCACGGCTCCATACCATAAACGGTTTAAAAAACTGATGTTAATGAATTAATAGGACTAGTAACAGCTTAATCACACAGAGTATATGCACTAGTCTTTGAACTAAATGGTAACTTGATATAGTCACCCTGTCTGCCTCCTAATTGCCAAGAACTGTCCTAGTCTCTTGGAAAAGTGACAAATAAGACCCTGCAGTTAGAGCAGGGTTAAACGAAGTTTATTTTAGAAAAATCCCCACTGGTAGTGGGACACTGAATCAGAAGAATTTAAGATAGAACCAGGGAGACTTATAAGACAGGAGTCTACAGCCAAAGGCCAAGCATAGACTTGATGACATCCTGGAATAAAGAAGTGGCAAAAAAGAAATGTCAAATAAAATATCACAGTACAGAACCCTATATTCACAAATTCCTGGATCCATCAAAGCAACTTATGTGGAAGGTTTTACCTGATACAAGGGTTTTGACATTACACTTGTTAGGATTTCCTAAGATAACAAGAAAAACGGACCTGCACTCTGGGAACTAACACTGACAGCTAAGTCCATCCTTTCATCACTATATCCCCAGCTTTTATGTGCAGTTAGTGGGTACTTGTGATATGAAAGGGCCTAGGGGCAGGGGTACAGAGAAGCAAGAATGGGGGCAGCTAAGAGCGAAGGAACTGCTCCTGTGTCCAGAAATCAGTCTCCTGCCAAAGGCCTCCTTCAGAACCTTAGGAGGGGACGGGGGGGGGGGGGGGGGGGGGGGGAGCGGCGGCATAGACTCCATTTCTCTCAAGAATGTGATAAACTAGCTTTCGAGTAAATCAACTGGAAGAGAAGGCAGATGTAAACCACCTAGCTAAGTGATATTTGCACCCCGAAGGAAATGGACTTCCCCTTTATTCCCAGCCAATGTGGAAATCCGGAAACCATTGGTTATCCTGTCCCCAGACTCAGTGCTTAGTAACAAACGCCTCTGGAAGGAAAGGCACCCGTTACTTTCCAGAGAAGCGGCACCGTTGCCGCGGTGCCGGGTCCCCGCCACACAGCAGACCCCGCCGGACACGACCTACTGGGGGAACGGCTCCCAATGTGTCCGCGCGGGGTTACCACTGGGGGGCATCCCCCCAGACACAGGCGGATGGGCTGGCCTCCCGGCCCCCGCAAGGCGGCGGCAGGCCCCAGAAGGTCAACACCTTTTGCAGAACCCGAGCCCGGACCGACCCAAAGCACATCTCGTGACTCATGGCGCAGCAGTCCCGGCCTCCGGGCGAGCCCTGCGGCGTCGAGGGTCCGATAACTACCCCAAGGGGGAGAGGCGGGCCTGCCCCCGCGGGAGGACCTGATAGCGCCCCACAGACGGGCCGGCGCTCCCCGCGGTGCGCACCTGAGGGGGCGGGGCGCCCAGCGCGGCCTGGCCCTCTCTTGGGCACCCGACGTGTCAGGAAGAGGGACTCCTTACCTCTGGGAGACCCTGGCCCTCCGGCCCCCTGGGCAGCCCCATAATCCGACTGGACTGATGTGTGGAGGCACCAAAGCCCGCGGAGCGGCCGGAGGAGGCTGTCCCCCGCCGCGAAGCCGCTACCGGAGTAGAGTGCAAAGCAGCCACTTCCTCCGCCGTCACCGCCGCCGCAGCCGCCGCCGCGGATCTGGAGCGCCTTGCCCGGTGAGCGTGCGCACTGGGGCGGGAACGCGGCGCGCTGCGACTGCGCCTGCGCGAGGCGGCCCTGGTGGAGGCGGGACTGGGGGCAGCGGAGTTGAGTCCCGCGCGGCGGAGGCTGACCTCTCAACGGGGTTCTGCCCGCCCCGCCTCCAAGAAGCTTTATAAAAGGGCCTATTCCCGCATCGTGGGGAGATTTTTCATCCTGGGTCTCCTCTCTGCTTCTCAGGGTCATGAATCAAGCGGATTTGGTTCACTCCGTCAGCCCAACTTGGGGAGCCGCCTGGCTCGGGGTCAGAGTTCGAGCCTGAAGTGTCCGGCTCTAGCTCAGCACCGGCTGCCCGTCATAATCGCGCACTTGGACGAACTTCTCACATGCGGACCGGGAACCGAGCCCCCGAAAACGCTGCTTCCCTAACGCCTGAGCCAGTGCATCGTGCTCCCCAAGAAAACTCGTCGGGGATAATGTGCCCCCATCCCACTCCCCACTACCTCAGCTTCTGGTCTTCCTTAAGGGAAGGTCTTCTCGAAAATGCGACTCCAGCGTTGAGGTCATTTTAGCTGCCACATCACTTACATGATGCACCCCTTGTGTATCCCAGAGGATGGCAGCTTTGTAAACGAGTTGTCTTCCTGGCCACAAGCCACTGCACCTGCTCCATAATGGCTTCTCCAGCGTTTTCTCCACTTCCTCCTCCTCCTTCTCTTCCTTCTCCTCTTCCTCTTCTTCTTAGTGATGAAGAAAGCGATGGCATCTGAAAACGTTTTTAAAAATTGATTTTAGGGAGAGAGGGGAAAACATCATTGATGAGAGAGAAACATCGACTGGCTGCCTTCCTTATGCCACCAGACCGGAATTGAACCCGTGGCCTTTTGTTGTACAGGAGGAGCTCCAAGCAACTGAGCCAGCCGATTCTGGCTGCATGTGAAAACTTTGGATGCTTCCCTGTGAGCCTTTGGGGAAGGGCAGAAGTGTGAGACTCTGAGATTCTTGAGATCAAAAAGGTTTGTGTGTGTGTGTGCTTCCTGTCTGCTTTCCAAGTGGTTATTCGGTAAATGTTTGTCCTTGAAGAAATTCATGCCTTTTGTGCTCCTAGAGTTTATCCTGACAGAACAGAGATGTCTCTGGAACCTTATGCACGGCCATTTCCTTCTTAAATGTAGTTAGCAAATATTGCTGACAAAACTTTGTGCCACCAGCCCTGGCCGGGTGGCCCAGTGGGTTAGAATGTCCTCCTGATAACAGCTTTCGGGTTAGATCCCCAGTCAGGGCACATACAAGAATCATCCAATGAATGCATAAATAAGTGGAACAATAGATCGATATCTTGCTCGCTCTCAAATCAATACTCGCCCCCCAAACTGTGTGCCACCTCCACCAGACACCAAAAAAAAAAAAATTGAATATGAAAATTAAGCTGTTGAGATGGGAACTCTGTTATGTTAGTTTTTGTGTGTTAAAAAATGATGAGCCCTAGCCAGTTTTGCTCAGTGGTTGGAGCGTTGGCCTGGGTTTGATTTGGTGCAGGGCCCATACTTCAGCTGCAGGCTTGATCTCCAACCCCGTTGGGGCATGTGCGGGAGGCAACCAATTAATGTTTCTCTCTGTCTCTCCCCCTCCCTTGCATACTCTCTAAAAAAAGAGTCAATGGAAAAATACTCTCAGGTGAGGATTAACAACAACAAAATGATAAAATAGAAATGACCTCTTGCTCTCACCCATTGTGAAGCCAATGAAACTCAATTTCTAAGGCATCCACTTTCATAACTCCCCAAATGTGTTATTTTTGTAATATTAAAATAGTCCTGCCCTGACCGATTTGGCTCAGTGGATAGAGCGTCGGCCTGTGGACTGAGGGGTCCCGGGTTCGATTCCGGTCAGGGGCATGTGCCTTGGTTGCGGGCACATCCCCAGTGGGAGGTGTGCAGGAGGCAGCTGATTGATGTTTCTCTCACTGATGTTTCTCTCTATCCCTCTCCCTTCCTCTCTGTAAAAAATCAATAAAATACATAAAAAAAATTGTCCTTCCTTGATATGGTATTGAATGAGGGAGAATGGAGGGTGATAATTTGTAGCCGTTGTTGGATGACCAGACAGGTATTGATGCCTAGGGACAGGTAGCAAAATCTCACATAGCAAGCAAGCCTAAATAGCTGTATATACAGCAGCCCAGGGAATAGAGCTTAAAGAATAAAAGGACTTGGTAGGCTACACAGGAGACCCATATTGTAAATGCCTCTGCGATGTTTCAAAAGAAACATGAGCAGCTATCTTTCCCAATAAGAAACTGTCCCCGTTAACTTCCTGTGTAAGGTCACAGTAGCAGACTTCAGTTGACAGCATGTTTTGTTTTTTTCCTAAGATCCCAGCAAAACAACTCAAGAATGCTTGGGCAGCCCACTTTTGAGAGAGAAACCCCACACAACCTTGGAGACAATGTAGGTTTGTGAGGACTCTCTTAGGTAAATGCATCTCTCTCCTAGCTTCGGGTATCCATACATACATGTCATCTCCCTGGTGAGATATTTGGGGATGAGGGATCCCCTGTCCCTCCTCTGCACATCCAGCACAGAGGTATGTGTTGTTCTTCTAAGTGCAAGATTCTCAGGAACCTCACAGATACTTTTCTTCCTGGGTAAAAGGGTTCCATAGCTTCCTGTTAGGATCACCTTTATCCTGGAGGAAGTTCACTATAGTCTCAATCATTCTCTCCTCATGTTTCTCTTGGTCCTTTCATTCTGGGCTCTTGCTGTGACTAAGAAGGGGAATCAAGAGGTCTTGAAGCAGGAAATGACTTTAGGAGGCATGTAGTACAATTATGTGTGTTTGGAAAAGTGGAGTGACATAGTTTAGGTTACATATGTTAGTGGCAGTGCTGGGACTAGAGCCCCACATTTCTGACTTACAATGTCCTTTTACTCATCTATCATCCACCCACCCATTCATCCAACAGGTATTCTGAGATCCTTCTATGTCTTTGGCTCTCAAGCTTGGCTGTATGTTAGAATCACCTGGGGAGCTTTAAAAGCTACCATTGCCTGAGTTCCACCCCCCAGAGATTCTGATTTAATTGATCTGGGGAGGAACGTAAAATTTATTTTTTCTTTGAAATATATTGTTTTATACATAAGACAATATGTATTGTTTATATACACTGAGTGGCCAGATTATTATGATCTCTGAACGCATAGTAATCTGGTCACTCAGTGTGTGTGTGTGTGTGTGTGTGTGTGTGTGTGTGTGTGTGTGTGTGTGTATTAGAGGCCCAGTGCATGAATTTATGCATGGGTGGGATCCAGCCAGCCTGGTCATGGGGAGGGGATGTGGGCGGTTGGCTGGCCTGCCTGCTGGTCGAACTCCTGGTCAAGGGGACAATTTGCATATTAGCCTTTTATTATATAGGGTATACATGGAGTGGCCATATTATTATGCATTCAGAGATCATAATAATCTGGTCACTCAGTGTGTAAACCAATACGGGGGACATATACCCTGGACAACGCAGTAGTGAACAGTAACTCATTACTATAATGTTTCCTTATAGAGTACAGTGGCACACAAAATTTAAAATTCATAAACAAACTAAGAGTCCTTAAGTTAAAAGAGTTCTTCCTGAAAATTCTTAA
Source organism: Corynorhinus townsendii (assembly GCA_026230045.1). Classification (NCBI taxonomy): domain Eukaryota; kingdom Metazoa; phylum Chordata; class Mammalia; order Chiroptera; family Vespertilionidae; genus Corynorhinus; species Corynorhinus townsendii. The sequence goes on from JAPDVU010000005.1 coordinate 85,362,296, forward strand.
TTGTATGCCAATCCATTCTCCAACAGTAAAAGTTTATGACACACTTTTTATTGAGAGGGAGTGAATATTAAAACTTCACAGGTGATTCCCCTGAGCAGCCAGTTTGAGACCCACACCTCTCTGCGCTGGAGATACTGCAGTCACCGAACCACACAAGATAATTACTGACACAAATTAAACATGCAAATTAATAAGATAATGTTGGGTAGAAATAAGTGTTCTGTAGGAAAAAACCAAACCAGTGTAATGTGATAGGGCGTAGCTGAAATCAGAGGCTCCTTTAGATGAAAGACTCTCAGTATTGAGGGGAGACCTAAATCCCGAGAAGGTGCCACAGAAGTGTCTCAGGGAAAAGCACTCCAGGCAGAAGGATGTCCAGATGTCTTCCCTCAGCCCCTCCAAATCCACTCTCATCCCTCTTACCCTGCCTGCTGCTATATAAGGCTGGCCAGGAAGGACCTTTTCAGCAGGGTGTGGAGTGTGGGCATCTAGGATGTGAAGATCCAGGTGTGGATCCTGGGGTGGAGAGATCTAGGCCATGGGGCCTGAAGAGGAGAATCTCAATCGTGATTTGGTTAAATGTATCAAGAACCTAAATGCTATCCCTGGATATGATAATTCCACTTTTAGTATTTATGTACAAAGACCTTCATCACAATGTTATCTAAGAGAGAAAAACCTGGAAACTATGTAAATAGTCCATAAAAAGGAAATAGTTAAATACATTATAGTATGTTACCAGTAAAAATATTCACTGCAGCAGGCCATGAAAGAAAAGGATGAGAGATGAGGCTATCTAAATATTAGCAATGTTTGTCTGTCAAAAAGTCATTTAAAACATTTAAAAGGCAAACTGGAAAAATATTCATTATCTGTGACGAGAGTTATTACAAATGAGGAAAAAATTAATAGAAAAATGAATAAAACACTTGAACAGAGAATACCTAAAAGAAATTGTCACTAAATATTTTTAAAAAGAAGATTCTCAGCCTTACGTTAAAAACTTAAAATTAGCTACCTTTTTACATGGAAGAAGTAATGTTTTAAGAACATTGAATTAACACCATAGCACTCATAGTCATTAAGTTTTTGCAAGGGTTCTGGAAGGCAAACTGGCAAAGTTAATTTTTCAGCAAATATTCATTGAGGGCTCACTGTGTGCCAGGCACTGAGAAGGGTTCTCATTGGGAGAGGGGGAGTAATGCAGCACCCAAGGGGCATTTGGAGTTTTCAGAGTGACTGGGAGGTATTACCAACATCTAGCACCCAACATTTGTTATGGATATCAAGTGTCCTACACTGACTTTGAGTCATAAGAATTGCTCTGGCAAAAGGAATGTGGAAAGATATGATATCATACCAGTTTGGGGCAGAGATGTTAAGAGCCTTTTATTATGTGTTTCCTTCACTCTCTTATGTTCTTTCCATCCATCACAAGAACATACCAAAGCAGCCACTACAACCTTGCCGAGGCCCTTGAATGAGAACCATATGTGAGAGAAAAGGCCCAAACCCAGCCACGTCAGGCTCATGGGTGGGATATCAGTGTTTTTGTGATCACTGAGATTTGGAGAGTGTTTGCTAAGCACTGTCATTACAGCACAACCTAACTAATACACAGAGCAAGAAAGAATTGTTCCTCCAAATGCTTTAATCGTCTTCCTGAAAAGGGACAAAATGGAGCTGTGGATGAATGTGCACAGTCGACACCAAAAATTGTATGACTGTATGTTGAAATAAGTGCCATTAATGACAAGTTGAAACCTGGATGAGAGAGGAACAGGAGCAATAATTTGAATGGGAAGTCAGTGACAGCTTCTACAAGGACATAAGACTTGGGGTCAAGGAAGAGTGAGGCTCTGAGTGGGGGAAGCATTTCAGGCTGAAGGATTGGTGTGGGAAGAGCAGAAGGAGTGGGTGGGCCTGGGGGCTGGAGTGTGGAGAGCAGAGGTGGAGGGGCCGGGTCTAGGCAGGACCCTGGGGACCATGGGAAGGGGCTTGGATTTCACCTAGGCACAGTGAGAGCAATCAGAAGGCTTAAAGAAACATTATTTGGCAAACATGCTGTGCTATCACTGGAGTCAAGCCAGCCCTTGGTCTGTAGAAATGGATTTGAGTTCCAAACGTCCACAGTGACAAGATTGCTCATGTGCAACTCGTACTGCCATACATATTACGGGGCTTGCTAAATAACAATTGGAATCCAACCCTTCCACTGTCTGAAAATAGAGGAAAAGGAAGCAATGACTCAGGAAATACACTTTGAAATAATCCCCATTTATGTAACACTAAGGCCCAGTACATGAAATTCATGCACTGGGGGAGGGGTCCCCACAGCCCAGCCTGCCCCCTCTCACAATCTGGGAGCCCTCAGGGGATGTCCTACTGACAGCCTAAGCCACAGTCTGGCCTCCCTCTGCAGGCTGATCTGGGGCTGCTGAGGCCAGGCAGTAGCAGTGGCTTGGGCACAACCCCCTGCCTCCACTCCAGGGCTGCTAGGGCTGGGCCCCCCTGTGCGTTTATGTCTGTCTCTGCTCTAGCCCCCAGAAGACCCGATCCATGGCCACGGAGCTGCTGGGGGCTGGGCCACCCCTCTGCGTGCAGTTCTCTCCGGCTCCTGGCCACGCCTGCGTGTTGTTCTCTCAGGCTTGGGGCTGCACCTGGCCCCTCCTCCTGAGCTGGTCGTGACTGTTACGGCGTCTGGGCCTAACTAAATATATATATATGGTTTAGTGGCCTGGTGCACAAAATTCATTTACATTAAAAGGAAATTAATTAGAGGAAATATTTTAATATTGCCATTTGCCCTTTCTCTATAATAGAAGTGTCAGAGATGAAAGAAAATTAATAAAATGTATATGAAAATTTTCCTCCTGTCAGAGTCTGGGGTGTGCTGCGGGACCCAGAGCCAAGTCCCCACCCACCCACACGTGCCTTGAAATTGTGCGAGACACAGACATGGCAGGCCCCACCCCTGTCAAGTCCCACCTGATGGGGGGGCACACCTCAGGTCCCCTGTCCTGGCGCTGGGTGGGGACACAGCCTCAAGGCCCCCGTCAAGCCTCACCAGGTGAGCCTCAGGTCCCCTGTCAAGCCCCGCCAGGTAGGGGGCACAGCCTCAGGGCCCACATCAAGCCCTGCTGGGTGGGGGGTGCAGCCTCAGGTCTCCTGGCCCAGCACTGGAACAGGGGGCGCACCTTGAGGTCCCCTGTCAAGCCCTGTCTGACTGGGAGCATGTGGCCTGAGGTCCCTGGCCTGGCGCTGGGGCAGGGGACGTGGCCTGAGGTCCCCTGCCCTGGCCCAGTGCCAGGCAGCATCAGGTCCCTGCTGATTGTTTCTTAAGGCTCATTATGAGAACTTGGCCTCTGCTGTGGGTGCAGCCATCTTGTGTTATGGAAACCCCACCTCTGCTGTGGGCACCGGCATCTTTGTGATGGTGTGATGGTCAATTTGCATATTCCCTCTTTATTAGATAGGACTAGAGGCCTGGTGCATGAAATTCATGCACTGGGGGTGGGGAGGCTCTCTCAGCCTGGCCTGCACCCTCTCCAATCTGGGACCACTTGGAGGATGTCCGATTGCTAGCAGTCAGACATCCCTCTCATAATCCGGGACTGCTGGCTCCTAACTGCTCACCTGCCTGCCTGCCTGATCGCCCCTAACCACTCTGCTTGCCTGCTTGATCATCCTTAACCCTTCTGCCTGCCTGCCTGATCACCCCTAACTACTTCTGCCTGCCTGCCTGATCGCCTCTAATCATCTCTGCCTGACTGCCTGATTGCCCCTTACCCCTCTGCCTGCCTGCCTGATGATCACTAAATACCTCTGCCTGCTTGCCTGATCACCTCTAACTGTCTCTGCCTGCCTGCCTGATCACCCCTAACTACCTCTTCCTGCCTGCCTGATGCCCGTAACTGCTCTCCCCTGCCAGCCTGATCGCCCCCAACCGCTCTCCCCTGCCGGTCTGATGGCCTCTAACCACCTCTGCCTCAGCCCCCACCATCATGGCTTTGTCCGGAAGGACGTCCGGTCTATCCGGTCCAATTAGCATATTATCCTTTTATCAGTATAGATTAGCCTAGGAATTACAGTTTCATCAAGTGTCCATGTGAAACTGAATGAGAGAAAATCCAAAATTACTTTAGAACAGAGACTGCAAAATGATCCATAGGAGAGACTTCTTAAATAACAATGAAGACACATTATACTTTCAGTTCAAAATCAAATGATGAAATTAATTTACTAATAAGATTCATACATTTGTAGATTTTTTTATCTTCCCATTTCTTAGTAAAGACAAAAATTACTGCCATGTTTCTGGATTATTTTATCAGACATGTTAACATCCACAAAAATACTCTAATTACTCTACCAACAAATAGAATAACATGGAAGTCATTAATTTGTGAGATTGGATTTTAAATAATCTAAAATTATAAAAATCACCCTAAAATTATAATCTTAAAAGTATCTAGTTGAATCATTGTGTCATCTTTTAAGAGCAGTAAAAAGTAAGAGAAAAATAAATCATAATTACATTAATAGAGAGAAAATGATCTTGTTGTCATTCTGGATCTTCAGAAGTGGACTCAATGCAAGGTGCAATCAACTTGGAAGGTGCATACCCTGTTTTCAGGTTGTGTGGACCAAGGTCTGAATCCAGAGCTTGGTGTAGCCACACTTCTTGTTGCCAGTGGAAGATGTGATGGGCCAGCAAAAATCCTCAGTGGAGAGAACTTGTAGGGAGGTTCTTCCTTACTTTCCAGAATGGGAGGAAGGATAGAGGGTGCTCTTCTCAAGAACTACACATGTGGACAAGGAGGTATGTATGAGATTGTTCATGGCAAGCATTGTCAGAAAAATACTAAGTATAACCTAAATAGTCATCAAAAGAATAGACATATAATTTGTGATATTGTTATACAGTGAATTAATATGCAGCGGTGAAAGTGAACTAGAGTTACATGTTTGAAAATGGATAAATATGAAAAAACTAGAGGCCCGGTACATGAAAATTCATGCGCTGGAGGGGGAGGCATCCCTCACAGTCCAGGAGCCCTCAGGGGCAGGAGGTGACCCAGTGATCAGGGAAAAGCAATGCCCCATCACACCTCTGCTGCTGCCATTGCTGGCATCGCAAGCCTCGGCCGGCTCTGGTTACCTGAGCCTCAAGTGGCCCTGGGCAGCTGGGCAGCCGCCATCTGAGGCTTGCCTGTGCCTAGAGCCAGCCCTGGGGGGCTGAGGGCACTGGGGGACTTCGGAGGCAGTGCACAGAGCGGCCGGACCTGCCAGCCCCCCTGGTGGGGGTGAAGAGACTGGGCGCCTCCATCTTTGAGGGTGTGGCAGTCAATTAGCATATTCCCTCCTTATTGGCTGTGGACGCCACCATCTTTGAGGGTGGGGCAGTCAATCAGTGTATTCCCTCCTTATTGACTGTGGGTGCTACCATCTTTGCAATGGCGTGAACATCAATTAGCATATTCCCTCTTTATTAGATAGGATGTAAAGTTCAGTTTTTAAGAAAAGCAACTTTCATAATGATTTGCTAAGATTTCATTCAATGCTTATCCTATCTAATAAAGACAGAATATGCAAATTGACCGTCACTTTGCGACAAAGATGGAAGCACCCACAGCCAATAAGGAGGGAATATGCAAATTGACATGACAAAGATGGTAGCGGCTGGGCCAGGACGCTTGTGTTGTTGCCATGGTGATGATGCAGGCATTCTGCCCTGCCCCAACCGCTCTGGGCCTCTAGACAGCCTGTGGAGGCAGAAGGCAGCTCTGGGAAGGAGCGAAGGCGGAAGGGTTCCAGGTGCCGGCAGCCAGGGGAAGGAAGGCCTATTCTTACACGAATCTTCATGCTTGGGCCTCTAGTGAATGCATAAATGTGTAGTGTGAAAGTGTGCCTGGGAATTATGCTCAAGATTCTGGTTTTCTCTGGGGCTGAAGCAGGAAGGAGGACCCAAGAGTAGTAACTCTATCTGTAATGCTTTATTTCTTGGGGAAAGATGATCTAAGGCAATTATGCTATAATGCCAATATTTGGTAAAGGTGGATTATTCATAGATGAGTAATTACATCTTTATTTTCTGCATATTTTAATTATTTTATAATAAAGGTATGTTGAAAATGAGATAAATCAACTACTAAAATGAATTAGAGGCAAGAAAGAAGGAATAGAGGAGTTTGACTATGAATCAAAGAAAGAAGCTGGTTGGGAACAGCATGATTGATGGAGAACTTTTTCCTTTGGTGTTTTTTGAAGGTGGCAAAGACAAATATTTTTTAAAAAATTAATTTATTGTATAGAAGCCAGTTGAGGGACAAAAAAAAAAAAATTGAAAATACAGATTTGAACCTTAGAGTGTGGCTCTTACAAATCTCCCTCAAAAAACAAAAGAAAGCTCAGTGGTTGAGCATGGACCTATGAACCAGGAAGTCACAGTTGATTCCCAGTCAGGGCACATGCCAGGATTGCAGGCCCGTTCCTCAGTAGGAGGCATGCCGAAGGCAGCTGATGGATGATTCTCTCACAACATTGGTGTTTCTATCTCTCCCTTTCTCTCTGAAACCAATAAAAAATATATATCCTATATAATAAAGAGGGAATATGCAAATTGACTGTCATTCCATCACAAAGATGGTTGCACCCATAGCCCCTCAGCCCTGATGGAGTCGTCCTTTTAGCCCTTGCCATGGTGAGAGGCAAGCAGGCCCCCACAGAGAGCAGACAACAGGGCTCCTGCAGAGAGTAGACAGCAGGACCCTGCTTGCCCCTGGTCGTGGTGAAGAGGGGCAAGCAGGCCCCCACAGAGAGCTCATAGTGCCATATCATGCACAGTAGGCTGCCTGCTGCTCTTGCATGAGCTGGCAGGAACCACAGCGCACCACTGGGAGCTGCGCTGCTTCCACGGGAGCAACCTGCCGATTCCGCAGGAGTTGGGAGGGACCTGCACTGCTTCCATGGGAGGCAGGCCCACCGTCTCCTCTCCAGGCCTGTGCTCAGCCACTGAGGCTGTGGGCTGGCCCCCCCTGACCCTGTCTGTGTCCACTCCGGCTCTGGAGGGCCAGCCCGAGCCGGGTGCAGTTATGAAACAAGCATTCTGCCCGGCTGTTCATGCTGCCTGCTCTCGCACCCCCAGGACTGGGGGACTCTGGTGGGGTGAGAGAGGACTGGGCGCCACCATCTTTGTGACGGAGTGATGGTTAATTTGCATATTACCCTTTTATTAGATAGGATATACAACAAAATATGTTTTTTCCCTATAGCTCCTCAAGAAAGGACAAGGGCCTTAACCGGTTTGGCTCAGTGGATAGAGCATCATCCTGCAGATTGAATGGTCCCAGGTTCGATTCCAGTCAAAGGCATGTACCTTGGTTGCAGGCACATCCCCAGTAGGGGGTGTGCAGGAGGCAGCTGATCGAGGTTTCTCTTTCATCAGTGTTTCTAACTCTCTATCCCTCTCCCTTCATCTCCATTAAAAAAAATCAATAAAATATATATTTAAAAAAAAGAGAGAAAGGACAAGGACTGTGTGAGTTTTATCTGCATGCTCAGAACCTGCCTTGCACAAGTGCACCATGGATGGATGGGTGCATAGATGGCTGGATGGATGATGGCTGGATGGGTAAAGGGGTGAAAAGTGTAAAAGGTGGTAGTATTCAAACACTGTGTGCATCAGAGTGGCCACAAGGTGGCAGATGTGACAGTCAATGATTGTCTTCAGAGAAGTTCAAATGGTAGCTACAAGTTCTAAGTTCTCTACTAAGTAGGCTTATGTGAGAGGAACATGCTCAGTATTAAGTGGAAACTGTGACTATCCTGTCATCTACTAATTTTGCATTTTGAATATCACTAGGTCAACTTAGTCTTTCCTGGAAAAGGAGTTCTTGGTGCAAAAAAAAAAAAAAAAAAAGTTTTGTTGACTGAACATGTATGTCCATCCTGAAATCCAAATAAAAAAATGGAAAACTGTGATTCTACAAGGACAAAGAGAATGGAAGAAAAAACACAAAAGTGCTATTATTACCAATTATAACCTTAAGGTACAAGCAGGAAGCCACCTAGTTTTCTTCCTATCGATCTTTAAAGTTGCTTTTTAAAGATTTTCTTTCTTTCCTACCTGGATTATATCTTGTGCAGATTCTAAGTCTTTTCTGGGCACTTTTGTATATTAGAATAACCTTCTTTTTATATATTAAGAAGTTCAATATAATCTAGTCTTTAATATGTTATCCAGTTCATACCTTCTCCTCTTCCTTGCTTTGGTCTGACCTTGAATTTTGCAAAATGGAAATAAGGGTTCATGTCTATTTTTTTTCTCTATCACCCCACTTCTTCCTAATTTACTGATTAAAGCTTTTGCCCCACCCCCAGTGTCATGCCAAGGGAAACTGGAATTAGTAGAGAAGAGGAAAATTGTATTTGAGTGGCTTTGGGGCGTAGCGCTGAGGCCTCTATGTGGCCCATGTGCCAAAGCTGTCCCTTTCTAGTGGAGGTGCTTTTAGAGGGTATTTTTTTGTGCACTGTCTTGTGGGACTCATGGGCTTGCACTGTTCTCCCCATACTAACTTTGGGGAGCACCATGCAGCTGATGTCTCATGATGTTCCCTTAATTTTCCTTCCATCTACTCCTGATATAAGCTCATTCTGCTAATGCAAAACTCTTAGGTGGAGTCATTTCAAACACACTTACACTTTGCTGGTTTCCCAGAGTGTTGAAAAGACTCATGAATCTCTGTGCAATCTAATGATGGAAGTTCAGACCATTTCCACTCTAGTCCCTTCTTTGTTCTACACAGGCATCTCCGGACAGCCCCAGGTGATCTTGATCTGGCATCTAGAGGGGTTCAGGAACCTGGAGAAGGTGCTGTGTGTAAATTAAATAAGAGTCCAGAGACGAAACATAATTTTGAAAGGCATCATGAGGAGTCAGAAAAGACTTAGCTAAAGGAACTAAGTTTTTCCTTGTCTCAGGACCCCTTGCCTATTATTAACACAAATTGTCCTAAGGTAAGGTAGATACACACTTCAAAGGCCAGGGTTTTAGTATACAGAATCCATTGTGAGATTAGAAGAATTACCTCCAGCTGTTCAAGTGTTTGGCCAGGAGGAGGCAATAACATGTAGATTGAAATTCACTTAGCTGTCTGTCAGCAAGCAATCATTTTATTCATCCTTTTCAGGTTTGGGAAAATGCCCTCAGCCATTCCCAGATGATTCAGCCCTGCTGACATGCTGGAATTGGCTTCTGGCACTAATCTCTCTGCCCTTCCACACTTTGTCCAGGTTGCAGCATAGATCAGGCCCACAGGCTTCTGCAGTTTAGTAGAAGCAGCCTGGGGCTGAGATGTTGGTCTCCACTCATGGCAGTGAATATGGGATCTTGAGTGTCTCTTTTTTTTTTTTTATTTTTTTAAATAAATCTTTATTGTTCAGATTATTACAGGTGTTCCTCTATTTTTTCCTCCATAGCTCCCCTCCACCTGATTCCCCACCCCACCCCATGCCCTTACCCCCCGCCACTGTCTTCATCCATAGGAGTAAGATTTTTGTCCAAGCTCTTCCCGCACCCCTCACACCTGCTTCCTCTGAGAATCATCAGTTCACTCCCTTTCTATGTCCCTGATTCTATTATATTCACCAGTCCGTTCTGTTCTTCAGATTTTTTATTCACTTGATTTTTAGATTCACTTGTTGGTAGGTATGTATTTGATGTCATTTTGTTGTTCATAATTTTTATCTTTACCTTTTTCTTCTTCTTCCTCTCCTTAAAGAATACCCTTCAGCATTTCATGTAATCCTGGTTTGGTGGTGATGAACTCCTTTAGCTTTTTCTTGTCTGTGAAGCTCTTTATCTGACCTTCAACTCTGAATGATAGCTTTGCTGGGTAGAGTAATCTTGGTTGTAGATTCTTGCTGTTCATCACTTTGAATATTTCTTGCCACTCCCTTCTGGCCTGCATAGTTTCTGTTGAGAAATCAGCTGACAGTCGTATGGGTACTCCCTTGTAGGTAATTAACTGTTTTTCTCTTGCTGCTTTTAATATTCTCTCTTTGTCTTTTGCCCTTGGCATTTTAATTATGATGTGTCTTGGTGTGGTCCTCTTTGGATTCCTCTTGTATGGGGTTCTGTGCACTTCCTGGACTTGTACATCTATTTCTTTCACCAGGCAGGGAAAGTTTTCTGTCATTATTTCTTCTAATAGGTTTTCAATATTTTGCTCTCTCCCTTCTTCTGGCACCCCAAAAATTCGGATGTTGGTTCGCTTAAAGTTGTCCCAGAGGCTCCTTACACTATCTTCATATTTTTGGATTCTTTTTTCTTTTTGTTTTTCTGGTTGGATGTTTTTTGTTTCCACATATTTCAGATCTTTGGTTTGATTCTTGGGGTACGTTGATCTACAGTTGAGTTTCTGTATATTCTTTATTTCAGACAGTGTATGCTTCATTTCTGACTGATCCTTTTCCATTTTTTTGGCATTCTCATTAAGCTCCTTGAAGGTCTCATCAAGTTTCTCAGCGGTTTTAAGAAGATTCTTGAGTAACCTTATAAATGTGGTTCTGAACTCTATGTCATCCAGTAGTTTGTTTTCCTCCGTTTCTTTCATTCCTGACATGTTTCTTTGTCTCCTCATTTTGGCTGCTTCCCTGTGTTGATGGAGTGGCTTTGTGTGGTAGGTGACCTATAGGGGGCAGTAGCTCAGCCTCCCCAATCACCTGATGTGGACACTCTTGGTACACCCCTTTGTGGACTGAGTGCAAAGACTTGGTGCAGTTAAAGTCTTAATTGCTGTTGGTATACTGGGAGGAATTGACCTCCAGGCCAATTAGCTGTGAGCACTCACTGTGCCTATAATGGAAGAACTGCTGCGCTGAAGACACACTTAGGGGCAGGACTTGTTTCAGTGGGGCTTTGGTGCTCACTGAGTCTGCCTTTGAATGTGTCACTTATGGATGTGAGGAGTTGAAATCTGGTGTCTCACTCTGACCACTAGGTACACTGGCTTCTGGATCTCCAATGGGGTGCAGGTCAGCTACTGTCTGAGGCCATCCAGCAGGAGCTACAGTGAGAGCTACAGTTTTCTCCTCTTTGCTTGGGGTTTGGAGGTTTTGGAGCTGTCTGACCCAGGCTGCAAGTTTGCTAGGTTAAGCTGCGATAGGGCGGGGCTTTCTTCTGCTAACGCTGCTGCTTGGAGCTTGGGTGGGTTTGTAGGTGGTGCAGGGCGGGGTCTCAGGGTGTCACTAGGCTAGGGCGTGGCAAACAGCAATGGCTGCTAGTTAGCCGGCTCTGTGTCCCCAAGGGCGTCCCGGAGTCCTGTGCCCCAGTGCCGTAAACAATTATTCCTGCGCGCAGCTCTGCAAGTAAGCCCCCGTCACTGGCAGACAGTCCAGCTTCTCCCCGTAGGAGTTTGGGTCCCCCGCGTCTCCCGCGTCTCCCCAGAAACTGGATTTCAGAGTAATCGGGGGCTTGTCTCCCTTTGGGTTGAAAAAAGCAACACCCGCAGCCAGCCCAGATCGCGCGCCTCCGTACCTCAGCTTTTCAGCGCTCGTGCACGTCTCAATGCTCTTTTTCTTTCCTTCTAGTTGTAGAACTTCCACTCAGCCAGCTTTCCCGTGGTTCTGGGTGATAGACGTTTTGTCTTTTAGTTGAATTTTTGAAATTGTTGCGCGAGGCAGCAGTTTAGGTGTTTACCTACGCCGCCATCTTGGATTCTCTGTTGAGTGTCTCTTGAAACCTCTCCTTGTTTGGCCCAAGTGGTGGGGATTAGCATCCACTTTATTTATTCATTTTTTAAAAATATATTTTTATTGATTTCAGAGAGGAAGGGAGAGGGATAGAAACATCAATGATGAAAGAGAGTCATTGATAGACGACCCCCTGCACACCCCACATTTTGGATTGAGCCTGCAACCCAGGCATGTTCACTGACCTCCTGATTCATAGGTCAACCACTGAGCCATGCCAGCCAGGCAAGTAACATCTATTTTAAATATTCACACTTTTATGTGTAACTTTAAAAAACCCCACAGACTCTGAAGAGTCTCTTGCCTTTTCATTTCTTTGTTTGTTTGTGTATTTATTTATCTTTATATATGGGCTAGAGATGAGAGGTGGGCTAAGGCTCAGGACTTGTCTTATTGTCTCTTAATGATTCCTATGTGAATGGTCTAGCATCTTCCTTTGAAATATGGGATTACATTTCATTCTGGGCTTTGAGCCCCAGCCAAAACTCCAAATTTATTTTTAAAACCTCACTTAACAGTCTTGTATACTCTAATTATATAATTATAAATAATTACTAATTATAATTAACTAGAGGCCTGATGCATGAAATTTCCTGCACCGGGTTGGGGTCCCTCAGCTCGGCCTGCACTCTCTTGCAGTCCAGGACCCCTTGCTCCTTACTGTCCACCTGCAGGGGAGGCAGGAGAACTTCCACCACTGCCACTGTGCCAGCCGTGAGCCTGGCTTCTGGCTGAGTGGCACTCCCCCTGTGGGAGGGCACTAACCACCAGGGGGCAGCTCCTGCCTTTAGTGTCTGCCTCCTGGTGGTCAGTGTGCATCATAGCAAAAGGTCGTTCTGCTGTTTGGTCAATTTGCATATTAGGTTTTTATTATATAGGATAATTAGAATTTAAAAATAAAGTTATTGGGAATTAAAAAATGATAACTGAAATTAAAAATTCAATAGCAGAATTGGAAGATAGAGCCAAAGAAATATCTAGGAGGTCAGGCATCCAATAGAATACAACAGGGGAAGGATTTTCCAAAGAACTAATAAAGGGGTGTCCAAATTGAAAGGACCCTCTAAATACCAAGCATAATGACTGGGAAAATGAGCCACACCAAAGCACATTACAATGGCATTTTAGAACACTTGAGATGAAGGGAAGAGGATAAGATTTTACAGAGAAAGATGAGGTCACATAACAAAGAAATGAGAATCAGAATGGCATTTCTCAAGAGTAATATCAGAAACCAGAACACAGTGTATCAATGCATTCAAAATTCTAAAGAAAAAGTATTTTTAACCCAGAATTATATCAACCAGGAGATAGAATAAAAATATATTTAAACATTCAAAATGTACTTTCTAGTTGTCTATACACAACATTCATTCTTCTTTGTTTTCTTTCTAGCAGAACTTGTTTGGCTTAAAAATATGCTCAGTTAAATGCTCCATTTTCCAGCCTGCCATGTGGATTACCATAGACATGTGACCCAATTCTGGGAATAAAATGTAAGTGGATGTTTTCTAGGAAAAATCCTTCAAAATTGGTAAGACAGAGCATACACATTGTTTGCCCTTTTCTGTTGTGTTCCTGCCTGGAAAAGTGACATGAAGCTGGAGTTGGAGTAGCATTTCCCCACATTTCTTTACAAGGTCTTGTTACCTGTATACATTATTCTGAATTTCATGAGTTCCCACCTTCTAGTTGTGTTATCTAACTTTGAAATTTTCCCTTAAGTGAAGACAATATGTTCCCCCTTTGATCAAAGCTGTTGATTTAATGTGTCTTGTTGGTGTCTGTTTTTCCAGTACCCAGTGGAGTAGGTTTTGAATAGGTACTAGTAAATGAGCCAAAGAGTGAAGAAACTATCCTCCCCCTCTATCTCCTTCCAAGGCATTCTCACTCTTCTTTAAAACTTTAGTACTTAAATCATACTTTATTTTCATCACCATCTCTTGCTTGCAACTTCCATACCATCAACACCCATAGATCCTTCCAACCTCTAACCCCAATGTGCCTTGACTTCCCATTGGATGACTAAATGATTCACAAGTTCTGTTCATTTTTGCATCCTTATTTTCTTCTCCTACAATGATTTATTGCCTCTCACCAGAAACATTACAGTCCCATGCACTATCACCAGATTTATCCCATCTGAACAACACAGCTTCTGACTTAAAAAACAGCTTATTAAAAATAGTCTGTGGACTTTTAAGTTTCTCCCTCACAATCTACTCTCAACACATCTTCCTCTCCTAACCTCTCACAGCCACTCTAGATTTCTCACTTCTGCGGAAACCCACCTGGATTTTTTTCTAGTTCTTTGTAATTGTTCATACTATTCTCACAGCCTAGAATTGTCCAGCCCACAGCCCTTTCTTTCAGCCAATTGAAAATGTGCTCATTGTCCTAGAAGCAGTTCTAATGCCACTTTATCCTATGAAGCATTCCCCAGTGATTCAAGCAGAGTTGATCCCTGGAGCCTCTATGACTAGAAAAAAAATTTTGCTATTATGTCTATTGCAGCATTTATTAGGACAGTGAATAGTTACTTGACCATGTTCACTCATTGAGGATGCTCCATTTCTGTAATACTCACAGACTTAGCACACAGTGCCTGGCATGTATACAATACTAAAAATTGTTAGATGAACTGAATTGAAATTCAAGGAGCTTTTCCTGACTGTGATTTAAGTCTAGTGACATATGGAAATAGGCAAGGGCAATGCATATCTACTCCCTTAGGAACACTGCCTCATAATTATTTTTAAAGTTTTCTATTTTATCAAAGAGCCTTAGAAAATGCTCCTTTTCAAAGCTCTATCAAAGTATTATTTTTCTAATTAATTATTGCGGAAGGATAACTATTGCATAAATCAATTTTCAACTTAGTTTGATCATGATCACTAATGAAATAAATTGAAGATCTGTAGCCCCAAAGAGAATGTTTTCAGATGAATAATATATTTTATTTGTCACCAGTTCTCAGGCTCAATTTATAGTGAAATTAACTGAAAGTGGATTGAAAATAATTGTCAGCTCATTGTCAGTCTGCATTTCTAAGGCCCTGAATAAATAGAATGACGAAAGGTAATTTCGTTTTTCTTCGTAATTGCTTCTGAATAATGCCAGAGCTTTTGAAAGAGCATGAGGCTGTGCATTTTGAAAATTGCAAAGAAAATGCAAAGCTTGAGTTGAATACCAAAAATTCTCAATATGTCAGATGTAACAGAATTAACATTTCTAGGGTTCTTTGCAGTCTGTTCCACTAAAACTATCTACAACAGATAACATGATTTTAGACTTGGGATATGAAAAACACTATTTTACATGTCAACACAGAGTTAGGATGGGGATCTGAGTTCAATTATTTTTATGGGAATTTCTGAAAGGGGTTAGAATCCAATAAAGTTCTTTTCTTTATAAATTAAAAATTGTCAATTATTTATATTAATATCATGTGTTCAGCATAGTGGTTAGACATTTATATAACTTATGAGGTGATTCCCCAATAAGTCTGGTACCCACCTGACATCATACATAGTTATTACAATATTATTGACTATATTCCCTATGCTGTACTTTACATACTCATGATTATTTTGTATCTGCCAATTTATACTTCTTAAACCCTTCACCTTTTTCACTCAACCTCTGAACCTCCTTTCTATCTGGCAACCATCAGTTTGTTCTCTGTATCTCTGAGTCTGTTTTGTTTTTCATTTATTTTGTTTTTTAGATCCCATATATAAGTGAAACCATATGGTGCTTATTTGTCTTTCTCTGTTTGACTTATTTTGCTTAGCATAATACCCTCTGGGTCCATCCATGCTGTCACATATGGTAAGATCTTATTTTTTTATGACTTAGTAATGTTCCATTATGTACGTACCACTTCCATTTGTCTGTCAGTGGACACTTAGGTTTCTTCCATATCTTGGCTATTGTAAATAATGCTGCCATGAACATAGGAATGCATATATCTTTTCACATTAGTGTTTTGGATTTCTTTGGATAACTACCCAGAAGTGGAATTTATGGTACTTATATTTTTAATATTTTTAGGAACCTCCATCCTGTTTTCTGAGGTGGCTGCCCCTATTTGCAATCCCACCAACAGTGCATGAGGGTTCCTTCCCTTTTCTCCACACCTTCGCCAAAACTTGTTTGTTGATTTAATCATGATAACCATTTTGCATTTGTCTTCTGATCAGTGACATTGAGCATCTTTTCACTTATATATTAGTCTTTTATATGTCCTCTTTGGAGAAATGTCTATTCACTATGCCCATTTTTCATTAGATTATTTGGGGGTTTTTTTGGTGTTAAGTTATATGCGTTCTTTATGTATTTTGAATATTAAACCCTTATTAGATATATTATTTGTGACTATGTTCTCTCATTCAGTGGGTTATCTTTTCATTTTGTTAATGGTTTCCTTCTCTCTGAAAAACTTTTTAGTTTGATATAGTCCCATTTATTTATTTTTTCTTTTTTCCTTTGCCCAAGGAGACATACTCCCAAAAGTATTACTAAGAGCGATGTGAAAGAGTTTACTATCTATGTTTTCTTTTAGGAGTGTTATGGTTTTGGCCTTAAATTTAAATCTGTAATCCATTTTGAATTTAGTCTTGTATATGATATAAGAAAATAGTCTATTTTCATTGTTTTGTATGTATCTGTCCAGTTTTCTCAACACCAACACCATTTATTGAAGAAACTGTCTTTACCCATTGTATATTATTGCCTCCTTTGTCTTAGATTAATTGATCATATAGGTGTGGATTTATTTCTGGGCTCTCTATTCTGTTTCATTACTCTATGTATCTGTTTTTATGCTATTTTGATTAACTATAGCTTTGTAGTATAATTTGATGTCAGGTAGTGTGATGCCTCCAACTTTGTTCTTCACAAGATTGCTTTGGGTATTTGTTATTTTTTATGTGGTTCTATATAAATTTTTGGATTATCTTTTCTAGTTTTGTGAAATACACTGTTGGTATTTTGACTGGAATTGCATTGACTCTATAGATTGCTTTGGGCAGTATGGACATTTTAACAATGTTAATTCTTCCTTTCCATGAGCACAATATATACTTCCATTTATGTGTGTTTTCTTTAATCACTTTCTTCAGTGTCACTTTACATTTACTTCTTTGGTTAAATTTATCACTTTACATTTACCTCTTTGGTTAAATTTATCACTATTTTTAATTTTTTGAATCACATATAAATGTGATTTTTAAAATTTCTCTTCTGATTTTTTTATTGGTGTATAAAAATCAATGGATTTCTAAATATTTATTTTATATTCTGATACTTTACTGAATTCATTAATTAGTTTTAGTAGTTTTTTGGTAGAATATTTAGGGTTCTCTATACACAGTATCATGTCATCTGCAAATAATGACAGTTTTACATGTTCCTTTCCAAATTGCATTCCCCTTATTTCTTTTTCTTGTCTGATTGCTGTGGCTAGGACTTCCAATACTATGTTGAATAAAAGTGGTGAAAATAGACATCCTTGTCTTGTTCTTGTTCTTAAGGAAAACAGTTTTACCTGTGGGTTTGGCGTATATGTCTTATTCTGTCAAGGTATATTTCCTCTCTTCCCACTTTGCTAAACATTTGTATCATAAATAAATGTTAGATTTTGTCAACTGCTTTCTCTGCATCTTTTTATATTATCATATGATTTTTATCCCTCGTGTTGTCTGGTTTTGTCATCAGGGTAAGCTGGCCTTATAAAATAGGAACCTTCCCTTTCTTTGAATTTCTTTGGAATAGTTTGAGAAGGATAGGTTTTAATTCTTTGAATATTTGGTAAAAATCACTTGTGAAACCATCTGGTCCAGGACTTACGTTTGTTGAGAGTTTTTATTATTATTACTGTCTCGATTTCATTAGTAGTTATTAGTCTGTTCAGATTTTCTGTTTCTTCTTGATTCAGTTTTGACATCTGTATACTTCCAGGAATTTATCCAATTGTTTGTACTATTTTCTTATAATTCTTCGCATTTCTGGGGTATCAGTTGTCACTCCTCCGCTCTCACTTTTGATTTTATTTATTTGGATCCTCTCTTTTATTTTGAGGTTTAAAGTTTATCAATTTTGTTTATCTTTTCAAAGAACCAACTCTTGGTTTTATTGATCTTTTATATTTTTTTAGACTTTATTTTCTTTATTTCTACTCTGATATTGATTATTTCCTTCCTTGTACTCATTTAGTGCTTTTTTCTTTTTTTCTTTTACTAGTTCCTTTAGGTTTAAGGTTAGGTTGTTTATTTGAAATTTTTCTTTTCTTGAGTTAGGCCTATATTGCTATGAATTCCTTTTTTATTTTTTTAACTTAATAAATCTTTATTGTTCAGATTATTATAATTGTTCCTCCTTTTTTCCCCCATAGCTCCCCTCCACCCAGTTCCCACCCCAACCTCTGCCCTTACCTCCTCCCCCACTGTCCTCATCCATAGGTGTACAATTTTTGTCCAGTCTCTTCCCGCACCCCCCCCACACCCCTTTCCCCCTGAGAATTTTCAGTCCACTCCCTTTTTATGCACTGATTCTATTATATTCACCAGTTTATTCTGTTCATCAGAGTTTTTATTCACTTGATTTTTAGGTTCACTTTTTTTTTTTTTAAATAAATCTTTATTGTTCAGATTATTACAGGTGTTCCTCTATTTTTCCCCCCATAGCTCCCCTCCACCTGATTCCCCACCCCACCCTATGCCCTTACCCCCGCCACTGTCTTCATCCATAGGAGTAAGATTTTTGTCCAATCTCTTCCCGCACCCCTCACACCTGCTTCCCCTGAGAATCGTCAGTTCACTCCCTTTCTATGTGCCTGATTCTATTATATTCACCAGTCCATTCTGTTCTTCAGATTTTTTATTCACTTGATTTTTAGATTCACTTGTTGGTAGGTATGTATTTGATGTCATTTTGTTGTTCATAATTTTTATCTTTACCTTTTTCTTCTTCTTCCTCTCCTTAAAGAATACCCTTCAGCATTTCATGTAATCCTGGTTTGGTGGTGATGAACTCCTTTAGCTTTTTCTTGTCTGTGAAACTCTTTATCTGACCTTCAACTCTGAATGATAGCTTTGCTGGGTAGAGTAATCTTGGCTGTAGGTTCTTGCTGTTCATCACTTTGAATATTTCTTGCCACTCCCTTCTGGCCTGCATAGTTTCTGTTGAGAAATCAGCTGACAGTCGTATGGGTACTCCCTTGTAGGTAATTAACTGTTTTTCTCTTGCTGCTTTTAATATTCTCTCTTTGTCTTTTGCCCTTGGCATTTTAATTATGATGTGTCTTGGTGTGGTCCTCTTTGGATTCCTCTTGTATGGGGTTCTGTGCGCTTCCTGAACTTGTAAGTCTATTTCTTTCACCAGGTAGGGAAAGTTTTCTGTCATTATTTCTTCTAATAGGTTTTCAATATTTTGCTCTCTCCCTTCTTCTGGCACCCCAAAAATTCGGATGTTGGTTTGCTTAAAGTTGTCCCAGAGGCTCCTTACACTATCTTCATATTTTTGGATTCTTTTTTCTTTTTGTTTTTCTGGTTGGATGATTTTTGTTTCCACATATTTCAGATCTTTGGTTTGATTCTTGGGGTACGTTGATGTACAGTTGAGTTTCTGTATATTCTTTATTTCAGACAGTGTACGCTTCATTTCTGACTGATCCTTTTCCATTTTTTTGACATTCTCATTAATATCCTTAAAGGTCTCATCAAGTTTCTCAGCGGTTTTAAGAAGATTCTTGAGTAACCTTATAAATGTGGTTCTGAACTCTATGTCATCCAGTAGTTTGCTTTCCTCCGTTTCTTTCATTCGTGACATGTTTCTTTGTCTCCACATTTTGGCTGCTTCCCTGTGTTGATGGAGTAGCTTTGTGTGGTAGGTGATCTATAGGGGGCAGTAGCTCAGCCTCCTCAATCACCTGATGTGGACGCTCTTGGTACACCCCTTTGTAGGCTGAGTGCAAAGTCTTGGTGTAGTTAAGCCTTAATTGCTGTTGGTACACTGGGAGGACTTGACCTCCAGGCCAATTAGCTGTGAGCACTCGCTGTGTCTATAACGGAAGAACTGCTGCGCTGAAGACACGCTTATGGGGCAGGACTTGTTTCAGTGGGGCTTTGGTGCTCACTGAGTCTGCCTCTTGAATGTGTCACTTATGGATGTGAGGAATTGAAATCTGGTGTCTCACACTGACCACTAGGTACACTGGCTTCTGGATCTCCAATGGGGTGCAGGTCAGCTACTGTCTGAGGCCACCCAGCAGGAGCTACAGTGAGAGCTACAGTTTTCTCCTCTTTGCTTGTGGTTTGGAGGTTTTGGAGCTGTCTGACCAGGGCTGCAAGTTTGCTAGGTTAAGCTGCGATAGGGCAGGGCTTTCTTATGCAAAAGCCGCTGCTTGGAGCTTGGGTGGGTTTGTAGGTTGTGCAGGGCGGGATCTCAGGGTGTCACTAGGCTAGGGCGTGGCAAACAGCAATGGCTGCTAGTTAGCCGGCTCTGTGTCCCCAAGGGCATCCCGGAGTCCCGTGCCCCAGTGCCGTAAACAATTATTCCTGCGCGCAGCTCTGTAAGTAAGCCCCCCTCACTGGCAGACAGTCCAGCTTCTCCCCGTAGGAGTTTGGGTCCCCCGCGTCTCCCCAGAAACTGGATTTCAGAGTAGTCGGGGGCTTGTTTCCCTTTGGGTTGAAAAAAGCAATGCCCGCCGCCAGCCCGGATCACGCGCCTCCGTACCTCAGCTTTTCAGCACTTGTGCACGTCTCAATGCTCTTTTCTCTTTCCTTCTAGTTGTAGAACTTCCACTCAGCCAGCTTTCCCGTGGTTCTGGGTGATAGACGTTTTGTCTTTTAGTTGAATTTTTGAAATTGTTGTGCGAGGCAGCAGTTTAGGTGTTTACCTGTGCCGCCATCTTGGATTCTCCTCTGCCTCTAGGTTCACTTTTTGATAGATATGTATTTGTTGTTCATAATTTTTATCTTTACCTTTTTCTTCTTCTTCCTCTTCTTAAAGAATACCTTTCAGCATTTCATATAATACTGGTTTGGTGATGATGAACTCCTTTAGCTTTTTCTTATCTGTGAAGCTCTTTATCTGACATTCAATTCTGAATGATAGTTTTGCTGGGTAGAGTAATCTTGTTTGTAGGTTCTTGCTATTCATCACTTTGAATATTTCTTGCCACTCCCATCTGGCGTGCATAGTATCTGTTGAGAAATTGCTGACAGTCGTATGGGTGCTTCCTTGTAGGTAACTAACGGTTTTTCTCTTGCTGCTTTTAATATTCTCTCTTTGTCTTTTGCTCTTGGTATTTTAATTATGATGTGTCTTGGTGTGGTCCTCTTTGGATTCCTTTTGTTTGGGGTTCTGTGCACTTCCTGGATTTGTAAGTCTATTTCTTTCACCAGATGGAAGTTTTCAGTCATTATTTCTTCAAATAGGTTTTCAGTATCTTTTTCTCTCCCTTCTTCTGGCACCCCCATAATTCTGATGTTGGTACTCTTGAGGTTGTCCCAGAGGCTCCTTACACGATCTTCAAATTTTTGATTCTTTTTTCTTTTTGCTTTTCTGGTTGAGTGTTTTCTGCTTCTTTGTATTTGAAATCTTTGACTTTATTCTTGCATTCCTCTAGCCTGCTGTTAGGTCTCTGTATAATATTTTTTATTTCAGTCAGTGTATATTTAATTTCTAGTTGGTCCTTTTTCATATCCTTGAGGGTCTCACTAAATTTATCGGCCTTTTCTAGGAAATTCTTGAAAAACCTTATAACCGTGGTTTTGAACTCTATATCCAGTCATTTGCTTTCCTCCATTTCTTTCATTTGTGATCTGTTTCTTTCTCTCTGCATTTTTGCTGCTTCCCTGAGTTGGTAGAGTAGCTTTGTGTACTAGGTGTCCTATAAGGCCCAATGGCTCAGCCTCCCCAGTTACCTGAGGTGGTGCACCCCTTTGTGGACCGTGTGCACAGTCTTGTTGTAGTTAAGCCTTGATTGTTGTTGGTATCACTGGGAGGAATTGACCTCCAGGCCAATTGGCTGTGAAGATCAACTGTTTCTATGCTGGGAGAACTTCTGTGCTGGAGACACCCTTATGAGACAAGACTTCTAAAATTGCAAAAGCCTCTGTGCTCAGCTTGGATGGGGTGGAGTCTCAGGGTGGAACAGACAGCCTTGGCTTCCTGTCAGCCCTGCCCTCTGAGGCCCCTGGGTCTCAGTGTCCCTCGGTAATCGCTGTAAGCACCTCTGAGAGAAAGCTGCCCTCGAGTTTTGCCTGCTGCCAGACAGTCCAGTTTCTTCCTCAATGAGTGTGGATTCCCAGAGTCTTGCCCGGAAATGGTGTTCAGCGCAGTTGGGAGCTTCCGTCTCCCTCCAGCTTGAGAAAGCCAGCCGCACACTCAGCAGTCAGTCCTCTCTGCGTGTGCGCACCTCTGGACCTCTGCCTTCTGCAGCTCCCCTGATTCTCAGTGTGCTTTTTTCTTTTTCTGATAGTCCAGATTCTCCCCAAATGAGTCTGGGTTCCCAGAGTCTTGCCTGGAACTGGAGTTCAGCACAGTTGGGAGCTTCCTTCTCCCTCCTGCTTGAGAAAGCCAGCTGTGCACTCAGCAGTCAGTCCTCTCTGTGTTCGCATGCCTCCGGACCTCTGCCTTCTGCAGCTCTCCTGAGTCTCAGTGTGCTTTTCTCTTTTCCTGACAGTCCAGATTTCCCCCATATGAGTCTGGGTCCCCAGGGTCTCGCCTGGAACTGGAGTTCAGCTCAGTCGGGAGCTTTCGTCTCCTTCCCGCTTGAGAAAGCCAGCCATGCACTCAGCCACCAGTCCTGTCCGTGCGTGTGTCTCTGTACCTCAGCCTTTTGCAGTTCCTCAGAGTCTCAATGTGCTTTTCTCTTTCCTTCTAGTTGTAGAATTTCTATTCATCCAGCTTTCCTGTGGTTCTTTGTTAAGCGAGGCAGCAGTTTAGGTGTTTACCTATGCCACCATCTTGGTTTCTCCTCTGTACACTTTCCTGAATTTCTCTTTTAGAACTGCTTTGGCTGTGTTCCATAGATTTTGGGTAGTAGATTTCCATTTTCATTAGTCTGCAGCTATCTTTTTATTTCTTCCTTAGTCTCATTGTTAACCCATTTATTGTATAATAGCATGTTATTTAGTCTCCACGTGTTTGTCTGTTTTTTCAGCTTTTTTTCTTTTAGTTGATTTCTAGTTTCATACCATTGTGATCAAAGAAGATGCTTGATATGATTTCAACCTTCTTAAATTTATTGAGTCTTGTTTTGTGGCCTAACATGTGGCTTATCCTGGGAAATGTTCCATGTGTGATTGAAAATAATGTATATTTTGCTGCTTTGGGGTGAAATGTTCTAAAAATATCAATTAAATGCTGCACATTGTTTCTACCTCCTAGAAAACTATAATGGACATTAACATAAGAAACACCTTGAGAAGTCCTGCTATAGAAAAAGTGTAACTTTGACTAAGTATTTCACCAAGGTATTTGATTATAAATACCATTTGATACCTTGTGAAGTACTGTTGTTCCCAAGGAAGCCTGTCTGAACAGTGGTGTACTAGATGACTATGCTGGCTGGTTATGCAAATGTGTCTTGATCTGTACATTTAGACAGTCCCACCCCTGCGTTATATCTGGGAGAGGAGTGCATGCATGATCCTGTGTGTATGTTAGAAACTGACACAGTAGCAATGCTGTTTGGGGCAGAA
The DNA here is from genome assembly GCA_026230045.1 of Corynorhinus townsendii. Taxonomy (NCBI): domain Eukaryota; kingdom Metazoa; phylum Chordata; class Mammalia; order Chiroptera; family Vespertilionidae; genus Corynorhinus; species Corynorhinus townsendii. The sequence goes on from JAPDVU010000005.1 coordinate 85,385,761, forward strand.
TTGGCAAGAAAAGTGAGGATCCCCTAAATGCAAATTGGAAAATGAAGTATTGCTACAGAGAGACCCTCAGTTGTCAACTCATCCAGCAGAAAAACTGAACAACCACTCTTTTCTAAGTAATCTATAATGTGTTTCCTTCTTGAAGGCCCCTCATAGGTCCCAGCCCAAGCCCACCTCCTCATGCTTGTCTCACACTGTTCCCTCTGTTACTTTTTGTGACCCAACCTTTTAACATTGTTTCAGATATTCCAGGGGTCAAGCTTTTCTCACCTCAGCACCTCCTATAGGCTCTTCTCTGTGACCCCTTCTTTGCCACTTCTGACATATTTGGGGATGTTGTCCTGTAGTTCACAGATCAGATCAGATCCTCTTGTGGAACACTGTAGTTTTCCTTGGTAGCATTTATTACAAATTATTAATTATATGTGGGGATATTTGTTAACATTTATTGGGATATAGAATACACCCAGTAAAATACCTGATCCTGAAGAATGTTTACATGTTTGTAAATCCAAGGAACCACTACCCAGATCAAGCTACAGAATGTTTTCAACATCCTAGAAGGCTGTGACCCTTCCCATGTAAATGATTCCCTTTTCTAACTTTTATCATCATAAGCTAGTTTAAAAATATATATATATATATATTATTTATATATATATTATTGATATCAGAGAGGAAGGGAGAGGGAGAGGGAGAGAAAGAAACATCAATGATGAGTGAGAATCATTGATTGGCTGCCTCTTGCATGACCCACACTGGGTATTGAGCCCAGAACTGGGCATGTGCCCTGACCAGGAATCGAACTGTGACCTCCTGGTTCATAGGTCAATGCTCAACCACTGATACACGCCAGCTGGGCACCAAAAGCTAGTTTTCCTGTTTTTGGCCTTCTTACAGATGCTCTCATTTTGACTCTGGGATGGACCCAGATTATTGTATGTAGCAGTATTTTATTTTGATTGTTGTAACATTTCACTGTATGACTGTACTACAATTTATTTATTCTGAATATTTTTGATTCTCTTCCTGTGTATACTATAAACTTTAATGAAGTTGCAAAGAATATGTCTGTGTTATTGACTGAAATGTCCTTGGGACTTGTAAGGAGACTGGCAAAGAGAAGGAACCATACTTTGTATTGAAATATAGACTTTTGTGTGTTATTGTTGTTGGTGTTAATCCTTTTTATTAGAATTAAGACCTGAAACATCACCCAAGGAACTCCTGCTTTGAGCCTCCACTGACTTGCTAACTGCCAGGTCAGTATACTCTTTTCTTTCTTTCTTTCTTTCTTTCTTTCTTTCTTTCTTTCTTTCTTTCTTTCTTTCTTTCTTTCTTTCTTTCCTTCCTTCCTTCTTTCTTTCAAATATATTTTATTGATTTTTTTTTACAGAGAGGAAGGGAGAGGGACAGAGAGTCAAAAACATTGATGAGAGAACCATCGATCAGCCGCCTCCTGCACACCTCCTACTGAGGATGTGCCCGCAACCAAGGTATATGCCCTTGACCAGAATCGAACCAGGGACTCCTCAGTCTGCAGGCCGACGCTCTATCCACTGAACCAAACCAGTTAGGGCAGTACACTTTTTTCAGTTCTCATCTTTTGGACCTCTCTTCACAACACTCTCACTATGGCTTCAATTACCATGTTTCTATGACAGTTCATAAATCTCTATCTTCATTTGTGTTAGGTCAGGCTTACTTGTTGCAAGTAACAAAAACATGATTTAAGTTTGATTAAGACTAAACGGAGGAATTATTAGCTCATTTGTGTAACTGGTGATTCAACCAAGGTGCTGAAAAGCTGTATTTCCTTAGACGTTCTCTCTATATCTTTCAACTCTACTTTCCTCCACATTGACCTTGTTCTCAGACAGTCCCTCTCTACATGGTAACAAGTTGGCCATGGGATGCTCCATGATTTCATGCTCCTCAGAGCCTCAAGATTCCAGAGGAGGTGAGGTCCCCACAGCTGAGTGAGGTCCTTGCAGAGCCTGCAGCAAGGAGTGAGGGAGTGAGCAGGATTGCTATGGCACAGGAAAGGAAGAATGAACAGGCTCGGTGAGCTGGGAAAGAGTGTGAAGGGAAGGAAATATTGAATTTCTGTTAATAGTTTGATTGAGGAGGTCTTGATCCAGGGCACCAGGGCTTTCATCCTGGCTTTTTAGGCTGCTTCTCCCTTGCCTGCAAAAAGAGGAGGCTGGACTCATAAGGACTTCAGGCTGCCACAGTCTTTATTTTAATTCTGTAGATAATGGACAGATAAAGTAGAACTTTTGAAAGTGTCTCTGGGCACAATCAGAAGGTGAGGAGAACCTGCTGCTTAAGCACATGAGCTCTGGATTCAGATCGCCTGTGTATGGTGCATGTCCATCTACTCGGAACTGCTTCATGGTGTGTGGCCTGTGCAGTCTCGAGGGATCCCATGCACAGAGAGCTGCACACGTGATTTAATGCTCTGCTGTCTCTGTCTTGAAATTCTTGATGGTTTTATCTTTGAATTTATGTTTTATAAGTGCTTTCTGACAAGATGTTAGAGCATGTCAATAGAGAAGATGAGCTCAGTATGGGTGCCCACTGTGCCTGTCACCTCATTCCCTTAGCATTCGCAATGCCTCCTGAACACAGAGTTCTGGTGAGCCCATGACATGGAGTCAGTGAGACTCAAAGTGCGTACAAGGCAAGCATGTTATGTCTGTGATTGACTTTTCATTTGAACCAGAATTTGCTTTGAATACAGAAAGAAGGCAGGGGCATACTAAGAAACACGAATGACAGGGAACTCCACAAATCCTCTCTCATATCATTTCTCCGTATTAGCCAACCACTTACACTGCAATGACATAGAAGAAAAAGAATTTTATAATTCCTTTTTCTTTCAGTTCTTGACTCATCAGCAAGCCAAAGTTAGAGAGTGTGTCTAGAATGTGCATATATCAAGTGAAATAAAAACAGATGAGTTAGTTTTCCCACTGTTCTGGTAAGAGCAAAATACATTTCTATAAGCTGCAAAAGAACAAACTGTGTTATTTTGGCTCTTGTATAAGAATTAAATGCTCTTATATTTGCATTTAAAACTGACATTGTACAATATAAAAATGAATGGTAAATGTCATATTAATAACTTAAAATCATTATTTTTTGCTTAGACTGACATTAGATAGGAAATAAGAAAATCATAACAAGTTCAGAGATAGATGTAGTACCTTTAATGGCACTTTTTCCTGCATTTGGAACAGGAGACCCTATATTTCCATTTTGCACTGGACCCTGTAAATTAAATAGACAACTCTGCATCCGCAAATTACTTTACCTCTAGGAGCCATGATTTTCTTAGTTGTAAGTGGGAACAAAAAGTGTCTGCATCATTGGATGGTCTCAGGAATGAACAGTGCTTGGCACTCAGCAATCACTCAACAAACATGAGCTTTTATCACAAAGATGAGTTCATATAAAGTAAATCAATAGGTGATCTGGTGATCAAACTTAAATTTCCCTCAATTATGATTTATTGTAAACCGAATTAGTTAGCTAGTTTCCTATCTTGTACTTTCCTATGGAGGTTTAATATGAATATTCCACTGTAATTTGTTAATGGACTCACTTAGTTGACCACTTAGAAGATATAAGCAGAAGAGTTTAGGCAGGACAAGTAAAGTCAAGAAAAAGATTTTAGGAAGAGAACTTTGTGGATCAAACTTTTCCAAATTCAAATAAAAGCTGAGAGGTAAGGATTAAGCTATTGTTCCTGTGAATAAAGAACCCAGAAAAGGTTTTTTCCCACTTCATAACAACAGATGGCGTTGTCGCTAAGCAAATGGAAACATTGTCCTTAGAGAAATTCTGTGATCAAGTGTGAGGAAGCAAAGCTATAATGGTAAACAACATATGGAAAACAATGAATATTTTAATTAGGTGGTAATAACGGAATATTGAATCATTGTCTTCCACCTAACTCACAACAGTGTTATGACAGCTAATTAATAAATGATTGCAAAAAGAATGATTAATTATTTACAGTAATAATTAGAATAGCTTACATGCTTGTAATCATAAAAAGTGGATGGATGCAAATGCAAAGCAAGTTACTGTTCTGCTGTTGCAAGGACATTGTGGCGCCTCTTTTAGGAAGATTTCTATTATCATTCCACTCTATCTGAATTTATTAAACAGGTATCATTACACATTTGTTCCATCTACTTGCATTCCAGCCATGAAATGTAAAATCATATATGTGTATTTTTAAAAGATCTCTCGGCTTACTTATTTGAAATTATGGACATGGGGATAAACATGAATGCTTCCTCATGTGGGGAAACTCTTTGGAATGCTCTCAACCATAGAACAAACCCAAACAAAATCCTGGACCAGAGGAATAAAGCCTCCCCCTCGAGTCTCAGCTTCTCGTGTCTGATTCTCATATATAAAAACAAAACTAAAAAAGCAAGTGTATAAGCCCAAACTTCTCCTCCTCCTCATTCCATATTTCAAATCTTTTTCAACTGCCTCATGTCTTCAGGATATAATGAAATCCCTTGCTCTGGAAGGAAGCCACGGAAGATAGATTTCAAGACCTTTTTCTTTCTTCTCTGCTAGTGGCAGAGCTAATGCAGTTTACTTATTAGATGAGTCATCATGGATACTGATGTACTCAAGCCAAGTCTATCCAGAGTGAGGGGAATTGGAGAATTGACTCAATTAACCTCATAATTTAAATAAACAAAGTCCCCTCGTGAGTTTTTGTTTGGGTTACCTGGATTTTTCAGTTGAATGTCTAATTTTAGTATTGAATTATTAGAGGTAGCGCTTGTCTCAACTCTCTTATTAAATTTGCTGGCAGACCTCTAGGCTTCTTTGCTGTGAAGCATTTTAAGAGAATGTGCCCAAGGCAAATGTATTCCTGTGCTCTCTGTTTTATCATCCCAAGCCTTTCTACCTAGCACTTGAGTAAAGAATGAGAATAACTCAAGTCTAGGATGAAATATTTCTGAAGGGTAGACAACATTCAGATCTGGAAATGGTTGCTTAGAGAGACCATACATTTTCAATCAGACAAAGACATTCATAATACCATGTTCTTCCAAACAATATGGCCTCCAACATGTCCACGCGTTTTTCCACGGGCTCCTGTCCCAGCTACAACCTGTACTGGAACTTCCAGTAGGGATTTAATGGCTGGTCTTGGCTGCCTCTTCTAATCCTTCTTCTCAGGCCATGTCCCAACTTAGTCAATGTGAATTCCCCCATTTTATTACCTTGAACTTAATGCTGATGGGCATTCCGAGAAGTAGACCTTTGTAAGATAAGGCATGACTGCTATCTCCAGGTAACAAAGCGTCATATTATTGTTACTTAGTATCCATATTCAGTGTTTTAATTATTTAGCACCTTTTGTCTGAAAGCCACTGTTATTGTTAAGACTCAAAGAGAATACTGGTGATGGTGATTGTATGGCACGAGCCCAAAATGACTATGATCTTCAATTCTTTTCATACTGTCTATGTTTGAAAACTGACTGGGTTTTTGCCACTGTTTTGCTCTGTGACTCAGCATTGAAGGCTCCTGTGGTTACCCCATCTCTAATTTCTTCCCACCCTCACCAGCAGGAGGTAGCTCTATGGCATGTTCAGAGGTTGAATATCTGTCTGATTGGACAGTATTTTTGTGGGCCAAAGGGCTGAATAACAGATACGGACATTGGATGGACCTGGATTTGAATCTCATTCTTTTTCTTCAATGATGTGTTCCTTGTGAATATATCTTACTTCCCTGAACTTCAATTTTTGTTTCTGTGAAACAGAGATAATAACACAGATCTTGCAGAGTAGCGATTGGAAATAACTCATGTAAAGTATCTGGCATGAGGTGGATATTTAAAGGTGACCATTATTAGAACTGCTCTCCGGGCAACAGGAGCAGGTATTTTTTTCTATTACTATTATGCTTCATTCTCCTTTCTCCACCTTCACAGGACTTTATCCATCAGTTCTTATTTTCTGAAAAGATGTGAGCCCAACACTGTAGGGAACACAGATGGCATGTGCTACTGTGACTCTGCCTTCAATGACGTGTCCCCTTGTTAAGAAAAGGCATGAAAAGAGTAATAATAATACCTAATATAGACTGAGAATTTTACGCTGTGTCAAGCTTTGTGCTTAATGCTGGATCTCATTGCATCATCATAACAATCCACTAAATAAACAGTCTTATTGTCCTCCTTATACAAGCGAGGAAAGCGGGGGTCAGAGAAGTTAGGAGACTTGCCCAAGGTCAAGGTCTCACAGCTAAGAGTGGTAGAACTAGGAGTTAGACTCGGGCCTTCCCGACTCTAGAACCTGAGCCTTTAACCGTTCTGCCTCCATGTGCACATGGTTAGTAGTAAGTGGTCCAAACAAACAGCAGTCTACTTTAGGACAATGGAGAGATCCTGTGGGGTGCAATTCACCTCCAAGGCTTTTTGGAGGAGAGTACCTTTATCTGAGTCTTACAAGGCTATCTTTACTTTATTTTATTTTATTATTGAAGTATAATTGACATGTAATATTACATTAGCTTCAGATGTACAATATAGTGATTTTATATATGTATACATTATAGAATGATCACAATACATCTAATTATCATCTGTCACCATACTAAGTTAATGTACAGTTATTGTACATCACATCCCCATTACTTTATTTTCTATATTGAATTTTGTATCCCATTCTACCCCCCACCCCCTCTGGCAACCACCAATCTATTCTCTGTACCTATGAATCAGGCTATGTTTAGTTTTATTTGTCTGTTTTGTTTTTAGATTCCACATGTAAGTGAAATTACTATTTTTTATATCTAAGTAGTAGTCCATTATGTGTGTGTGTGTTCTTTATCCATTTATCCGTTAAGGGACACTTAGGTTGTTTTCATATTTTGGCTATTGTATAATGCTGTAATGAACATGGATACATGTGTCTTTTCAAGTTTGTGCTTTTATTTTATTCAGATAGATACCCAGAATTTCTGGATTATATGGTAGTTCTATTTTTATTTTTTGAGGCACCTTTATACTTTTGTCCATAGTGTCTGCACCACTTACATTCCCAACAACAGTGCACAAAGCTTCCCTTTTTTCCACATCCTCACCAACACCACCCAAAATTATCTTCAAATGGTAATAGTTAATGGTAAAATGTAATAGTCATAAGAAGGTGATTAAAAGTTCTCTATGAAATCACATGTCCATCATTTTTCTGCTTGGGTTTATGCCAGGGACTGAATCTTCCTAAGTAATTCACTGCTGGTCAAGGTGTCCCCTGCATCCTGTAATCTCATTTCTCTTACATTAATCATTTGGATCTCATTGTTTAAAGAATCAAGGCATTTTGTGTGTGTGTGTGCTGAAAGGGATGCCAGGAGTCCCCTTGCGAGCTCCAGAGAGAGGGTGTGAGTTGCTCCAGACGACACAGATGGCCCAGCTAGAAATCAGCCTCCTGACAGCCACACTGTCTCTTTCACGGTGGCACATTGGGCCTCTGCCTTTTATGGCGTCAGGGATGGAGATACAGGTTTTATAGAGAAATTCTTCCAGCTCCACTTCAGGTGCTTAGTGCATGGCCTCATTTAATAGACATTTCCTCCCAGGGCAGTAAGTACTTACCAAAAGACATCATTGGTCAGTCTGCATCTCCCTCATAAAATGATACTCTATTGTCTTGCTCACAAACAGATACAATATGCTGAGGCCCCCTTTCTCCTACTGAAAGTCATGAGTCCCCCCTCCCCCCTCCCCAACCTGGAGCAGAGTGTTCACACTCAAAATCCTGAGAGTTTGATTAGATTTTAAAGTTGGCCACACACCCTCTTCCTGCCACCCAATATATTATGTGTTCAGCTGCAGACTCTTTGTTTTGAAATAATGTCTTTATCTGAAACAAAAATTCAGAGCCCGGTTAAATAAATGAATAAACAGGTATCCGATTCTGAGTGACTTCTTCCAAAAGGCAGCCTCTCGCCCGCTGTCAGTCAGTCCCTGCTGAGTTGTTTGATGCATTCACTGCATTTTATATTACTTAATGTGGCTTATGTATCTGCCAATAAATCTGAAACACAGGTCACAGAATATGCAGCTCAAGGAAATCCATAAAGTAGTAGAGAGAGGCTTCACCCACTGCATCCAATTGCCAAAAGCTGAGGTCATTTCCTCTTGCTGAAAATGCAGAGCTTCATAAATTATTTTTATCACCTCCAGAGCCAAGCAAACAGTTTTGCACAGATGCCAAAGGGGTTTCATTGCTTTTTTTCCCCTCCTTAAGCTGAAAACATTTCTCTTAAGTCCTCTGCAAAATGATTATGGGTTTGTTTTCCTGGTATTATTTACATCCATGTAAATATCGGAGCAGACACACGGTTGCATCTGGTCAGCGTCTCCAGTGAAAGAGATGCCAGAGAAGATGCTTCTGGCCGAGGCTTAATTACTCCCGTGATTGGGAGTTGATACAGCTTCCTCTACAACATTTTAAAGCAGATGTTAGTTATGCAGAGACAGTAAAAACGAGCAGGGAACATTCAGTGAAGAACTTTATAGAAAACACTACTGAATTAACTTACAGTACATTTGTTAAACATGAGCACCTCTAATAATGACATTTCATTTAACAATGCCCTTTGTCTTTTCAGTTCATCAGTTACCTATTTCGGTAATGAACTGCAGTCATACCATTCTGATTCTCTCCTAATGTAAAGGCTCAGCTCACTTCACTGCCAGTGAAGCATGATGCTATTATTCAGTTCCTGGCTTAGGAAAAAAGCTATAGAATATATCACAATTCTAATTGGCTAACAAATATTAAACCTTATGATTGTTAAGGGCACAAAGTGATTCTGTTTAGCTTTTGATGGGGTTAAGTAAAATAAAGAAAGGGAAATGGTTTGGGGGGGGGGGGATTAGCGTGTATACTTTATGAGCAGTAACCCAAGTATCCATTGAAAAAATATGAGCACACATTATATTTAATAGCTCAAATGTTATCTTAATTCTTTATCAACAATTCATGCAGATAGCTTAATACCAAACATTTTAGGTAGGATTAACAATCTGTGAAACAGAAGGCTTAGCAAATGAGAGATGGAATTTGTTCTAACTGCAGCTGCACGAGGAGGCAAATGAAAGCTCCTGGAAGGCTGGGTCATGCAGGGGACATTCTTTCCCTGCCAAGGAAATGCAAGCAGATTTGGAAAATATTATGGTTATCGTAGCCCTGATTTATACTTCCCATGGAAGGTAATGAAGCCTGTATCCAAACTTATTTCTGTCCCTTTTGCCAAGCTTTGCTGGGAATGAAAGATAGGTGCCTTCCTTGTTTTCCTTTATCCACGTGGCAGAATCCCCTAAAGCAATACCCCCCTCCCCCCGCCTCCCTTTGAACTCACCAAAACATCTCATTAGTAAAGGCAGGATTCAGCTCACCATAATCTTTCCCCAGCTGAGGCAAAGCTGCACAATTTACAATAGATCTTTGGAAAACTGCTTTTTACTGAGTCTACTGCATCTATAGATCTCTCTCAATTACCCACAGTAAATTTAGGCATTGTACAAGAGCAAATTTTACAGTCCATGAAGAGATGAAGTGAAATCTAGATGAAATTCATTGTGACAGATTCCCAGTTAGTGCTCTGATGTGTCTGTATTACAGAAGATAGACATTCTATTAGCATGGAAGCTCCCATAATGGACTGTGAATCATCTCAGGTAATAGAGATGCCAAGCAGAATGACTGAAAAGCACTATTGAATTCCATTAGAGCTCTTTGTTTTTAAATCAGTCATTTCTTGTGAATAACCAACTATACACTTCTTGACCCTAACACCAAGTGATAATTGTGGACTAATATTACAATACATTAATCTGAGTTACTGTGCAATTAGCGTTCCAGGCCCAGGCTGATTTGGGCTTTCCTAAATGCAAAGGCCGCCTCCTCGGGACACTGGAACTTATATTACAAATATGCAGTGTCAGAAATGGGCTCGTCCCTGATCTCATTTTTAGTTCTGTTTCAACATCACTGGAATGTTTCCTCAGACATACTGGATACAAGGATTTTGTATTGTGACTTGTGACTTCCTGCACTTTTCCTTTAAAGATTTCCCCTGCCCCAGATCAGACATCCAGGGGAAATAATTATGACAGGGGTAAGTCTATAAGGAAATAATTTTGAACAAGTCAGGTTAGCAAGTTTTTGTTATTGTTTGTGGTGGTTTTCTTTTTTTTTTGTTTTTAACCTTAAAATGTGTAGCTAATCACTAGGAAAAGAAAGAGTGTCACATTCTGCTGCATAAACAGCCCCACCTAATCTATCAATCAAGTATGATTGATCAGACTTAGTAATTACTGGGATAATGAGTAAGGGTTTGGGTTTGTGCAGTATTCTGTAGCCTTCGGGATGCCTGCATAATTACCACTTGTATAGTAGATCGAGTTATGTGAATTATTCTACTCAATTATAACATAAACACGAAGCACTTGGAATAGACAGCCCGAACAGCACACATTTCTTAATTCAATGCATTTGATAAAAATGCAATAGCTTGTCATGAGGCAAAGCTGTTTTGGCCCAAGCTCTAAAGCTAACATATACACATTGAAACCAGAACAAATCTCTTCCTGTGTCTAGTGTCTCCCACCTGGTGTACAAGGCAGGAGAGAGGTCGTTTTGAATGGGGACCAAAGTATCCAAAGTGAAACAGCGTCAGTTGAGTCACGTCAATATTCTCCCGTAAATCCCCGGGGGGCAAGTTTAAAAAGAGTCGACTTTACATCTTCTGTCTACAATCATGTATTTTCATGTGGATGTGAAAATAGATTATCCTCATAGTGGGAGGACCCGAGACTACCGCCTCAACACGAGGCTCTCCTTAATGTTGTAATGACAGGTGTAAGATTAACTTTGTTAGGTGTCTAGCCACTCATGCAAACTAAATTAAATTAATGGAACAAATTTCTCTCATAATTAAGATAAAAATTCATGTCAGCTGTAACCTTGCTGTACACTAATTATATACAAATGATTTATCATCTGCTTCGCCCAGAATATTAATCCTTACCTCATTGATAACTGCAGCCAGTGTTAAGAGATGAGAGTTGATTAACTATGACAGATTGGGCAACCACAGCCCTCAGTGCCAGCACAACTGGTGAAACCAATAACACTCAAGTAGCTGTCCATGTTTAGAATGCATCCCCATGGAAACAGATGCATGCTTAATGAAGGATACTGAGATTATTTTCAATAATGACTGATATTGGAACAGTGGGCAGAACTGATCAATAACAATTAACCACTTAGTCTGCTAAAGACATGGTTAGAGAAAGCAGGTTATTTACACATTAGTAGAACCTTATTCAATGATGAGTCCTCCATAATGTCTCTATGCTCTACCGTTTCTGTCTCTTCCTGCCTGGAGGGGCTCCATGGTGGAGGGATGGTGATGTGCCAAGCACTCCCACTTGTCATCTATTTATTTATTTATATGGAATTTATTGGGGTGACATTAGTTAATAAAATTATAGGTTTCAGGTGTACAGTTCTATAATACATCATCTGTATCTTATATTGTGTGTTCACCACCCCAAGTTAAGCTTCCTTCCAACACCATTTATACCCCTTTTACCCTCTTCTACCTCCCCTACACCTCTTTTTTTCTGGTAATCATCATACTGTTTTCTGTGTCCATGAATTTTTTTTTCCTTAATCACTTCACCTTTTTTCAGCCAGCCCCCTAACCCTACCCACTCTGAAAACTGTCAGTAAGTTCTCGGTATCTATGAGTTTGTTTCTATTTTGTTTATTACTTTATTTTGCTCACTAGATTCCACATATAAGTGAAATCATATGGTACTTATCTTTCTCTGACTGGCTTACTTCACTTAGGTCCATCCATGGTGTCGCAAAAGGTAAGATTTCCTTTTTTTTTTTTTTTTTTTTTACAGCTGAATAGTATTCTATTGTGTAAATGTACCACAGTTTTTTTATCCACTCATCTACTCATGGACACCTAATTAAAAAATGGACAAAGGACCAGAATAGACACTTCTCCAAAGAGGACATACAGATGGCCAAATAGACACATGAAAAGATGCTCAATGTCACGAATCATCAGAGAAATGCAAATTAAAACCACAATGAGATAGCACCTCACACCTGTCAGAATGACTATCATCAGTAAATCAGCAAACAACAAATGTTGGCAAGGAGTGGAGAAAAGGGAACCCGTAAGTACTGTTGGTGGGAATGCAGATTGGTGTAGCCACTGTAGAAAGCAGTATGGAGCTTCCTTCAAAAATAAAAAATGGACCTGCCTTATGACCCAGCAATTCCTGTCGCCTCTTAATGCCTGCTTATGAAATGAGTGATGGATGTTGCCAGGGGTTCTTTGGATGCTCTCAAGATAGCTGCCAAATGTATCAAGGAAAGTCCAAAGGCAACTGTGACCATGAAAGTAATATTGCTTTGTAGGGATTTGGTGTGGTGGAAAACTTTAGTGCCAAAGCGTAACTCAATTGTACAGACAATTCCTTTGATCTTCCATGATATGCTCTTTTATTTAATTTCAAAGAGTCCAAGATGAGTTGTGCAGTTATTTAAGGAAACTCTCTGCTTTGGACCCCTGTCATACTGGTTGGAAAGGGTTTTAATAACATAAATTTAATAAGAGATATGGCTTTCAAAGCTATTTGAAAATTTGCACTTTTACTTTGTATTAATTTGAATCACCCCAGGAGTCGAGATTTTGTAATGCTAATTACTAATATAGACTCCCAAAATCCCTGCCCTGACAGTCAGCTTGGAGAAATCCCAACTCCCTGGGCCAAAAAGTGTTAATAAAAAGTGATTAGCTACTTAGGCCAAGTCATATTATAATAATGCATTATATTTCCCTTGAATGGGTTATGTGCATTCTCATTTCTCTGAATGAGGGAAATGGTTGAGGGTGATGGAAATCAGGCATTTTAGCTGGCAATTGTTACTAAAAGAATGAAGGTTTTAAAAAAAATAGGAGAATGCTTCTTTCTTTACACTGCTTAGATTTGAAGACTCTAGAGCTGAAAGTGCAAGTAATCAGAAACCTACTCTGCATATTTGCCAGTCTAGGTCATCTAATTGTTCTGTTTTGCAGATCTATGTGTAAACCCGTGCCAGCAGCCAATCCTACTCTAACATGATATACGTGTGTTAGAAGTGTTAAGTTTAGGTAAAGAAAAGAACATAGCATTTTGTGTCCTTTGGCCCTGTGGGATGGACATTCCTTACTGAAATCATCAGCCACAGGGTATATGTGGCTGTGACTCCATACAGATACTAATTAATCTGGAACAGCATGTATGTGGCTGAACAAAAATGGATCCTAAACACCCCAAGTCAAGCGCAGCAAACAAGAAATAGGCTGACACATTTCTATCAGGGAGGCAACCAGAATGTCAAACTCCTGAATGATACTGGGCGATCTCAGCTCTGTTTTATCATCTCAGTAAATAAATCTAGAGGTGATAAACAGCCATAAATACCTATAAAGAATGCTCCATACAAATCAAAAGTTAATTCTGCCCACATATCCCTCCCATATCACTCACTCACCACAAAACACACCTTTTGCTAAATCTCTGGGTGGAAATAGAATTATATTTAACACAAAGATAGTGATGATAATATTTTTCTACCTACAAGGACTAGAGTACTGGAAGGAAATAAGACAACGTTCTTAGGGTTAGGACTCATCAGTTTGTTTAGCTGTCCTTATTGGAGTATCTGTTTATCATCTTCCCCAAAACACCATGATCTCATCCCAATGCCGAGGACTTCAATACTTACTACAACTAAAACAGTTCTATCCCAACCCTGGCTGGAAATGCAGTGGAGGCAATTACCCTTTCCCTATCCTCTGAACAACACAATTACTGGGAAGATAATAAGATTATTCAGGCTTTTGCTTCTTAAAATTATACCGAGGAACGCCAATGGAATACTGTTTCTTAGGCATTCATCTTTAAAACAAATAGGGAAGTAAAATGAGCTAACGAGGACCATGAGACAGAGCCACAGATACATTTTCTCACTTGCCTAATGAGCAAAGTGACAGACAGTGAAACAGTTCACACTTGAGTAATTCTCTAGTCATCAGCAACTGCACAGGGCCCCTCCTCCCAAGCTTCGGAGGGGATGGAAGGGAGAGGTAATAAATAGATCCCGGCTCTGCTGGCCAGAATAAGTTATCACAAAGAGAGAGGTCTTGGGGTACGCTCCCTGAGGAAATTTAACTAGAAAAAAAAGAGTCCATTAAAGGCATCTTCAGCCATACATTCAATTAGAATTAAATTAAAACAGTAGGAAATAGAATCACCTGCTCCTCATCAGGGCCTCTGCCTGAAGCGGGTGGGGCGGCTAAGAATCTGGAAGGCAATGACCCCTCCCCACTGAGGTCTCAACCCTGCTTTTCAATGGCCGCCCCTTGTCTGGGCCTCACTTTCCTTCAGGCTTGTTTCAGGGGGAAGTGGAGAAGGTGGGAGAGGGGAAGTGTGGTCTAGGCTGTGGTGGGTGTGGTGGGTGGGGTGGGGGGTTGTATGTGTGTGCGGACATGTGTGTTTGTGTGTGTAAGAGACGGTTAAAACTAATGTTTTTACTGACTATTTTCAGGGGCCTACGTGAGAACTGGGAGGCAGGGTTCTTAGAAATCCACTTCTTTTCCTGTTTGAGGGAAAGGAACGAAAACTTGCTCTGTACCAACTACATGCTAGGTCCCTTTTATCCTTATGTTATCCCCATGCTGACATTGGGAGTGGGCTCTGTGCTATTTTAGCCATTTTACTGGGGAACAAACTATGCTCAGCAATTTGCTGAGGCTCACATGAGCAGTAAATGGAAACACTAAGACTCAAATTTCAGTCTACCTGGCCCTAAAGCCCACACTCTTTCCACTCAAAATCTCATCCTTCTCCTCACCAGAAGACTGATGGAGGAGAAAGACTTGAACAAGAAGCCAGCCCGAGAAATGCGGGCAGCCAGTGGTCCTTTTCAGCCATTAAAACTGCCTAGAAAAATAGTAATTCTTTGACCCATGGATTGAGACTTATAGTTCTTTCATTTCAATTATTTTATTTACTTTATGAAGACTGTCCCCAGTTTATGGAGAGTGAAACAGAGGTCCAGAGAGTCTGGGAACTAGCCACAGGTCACACAGGTAGGAGGGGTGAGGTCGGGACCAGATCAAGGTTCCCTGGGCTCTTCCTGACACCACACACACTCACCTGTCTGTGCAGAGAAGACGGTTTGTTGAGATGCAAGGATTGCCTAAAGCCGATGCTGTGTGTTAGGAACGGTGTCCTGAGAAGTGGGGTGAAGACCTTCTGTTGAGTATCTTTTTTAAATCATTAGTAAAGAAGCAGTACTTGGCTCTCTTCTGACTGGGTTAATGTTTGGGAAAAATGTATCCACAAGGAGTTTCACCTTGTTTGCATGAGATAGATGCCTTAAACCAAAGAGGGCTGGGTTGATTAAAAGGAAGAGGACAAGTAATGCTTAACATGTTGGATTCAGTCAAATAAAGGAGGAATGGTTTTGATCTTATCAGAATATTGGTTATGAACCTATTGGTGCCCACTATTCGCTAGGTGAAATACATACATGATCTTTAATCATAATAGCCACACTAAGGGTGTGTGTGTGGGTACTATTATTATTCTCATTTTACAAATGAGAAACCTGAAAGTCAAAATGGCATATTTTTTTGCTCATCACTGCCACTCTCTCCCTGGGTCCTGGCAAGTTGGTGTGACTCAAGGGCCAAAACTCAACACGGCAGCTCCCAGGGTACCAAATATCCAATATGTTCAGTCCTTAGCCATTTGTTTTGATGTCACTTATATCACATGTACATATGGCTTAAAACCTGTTTGAAATACTTAGCACATTCTGTATCTTTTTATCTTAGTGTTTTAATTACCACAGTGTCTTTGAAGCTAGTGTAGGCTGCCGGTTCTGGCACTTAAAAGAAAGCCTGTTTAACATGGGCCAGTGCTCCATCTTTTAGAGGTTCCTTACTTTATTCAAATTACTAATCATTTAGAGCGTCACTAAAAGCCGTTCTCCCTTGCTCCCCATGCATGCTTAACCTAATTAACTATAAATGAGGAAAATGCTATTCGCATTAAAGGATAATGTTAACCTATAAATTATCCCCCTCTTGCTGTTGAGGCTACAGACTTCTTCAGAAGTCCCTGTGCTCCCCACATCCTCCTGCACTAGAATGGACCACAGACTCTTCAGTTCATGGTGGGTCCTTTCCTCTGTATTGACTACAACGCTTCTATAATTTCGCAAATCATCCCTCTTGGTGTTTGCTTAAATACTCTCAGGAAGCCAGAGTAGTAAAGTGGAAAACCTCTAAAATACCCCCCAGGAGCCCCCTGGGATAGAAAAATCACAAGTTAAACCCCAGACTTGTCCCCAGTACAGGAAATCCTAAGCACTACCTGCCCCTATGGACAGATCCAGCCATAGGAAGCTAGGAATGTCTTGTAAGACTCTTAGTTCAGACCCCAAAATATTCTACCTCTGGCTGACCCCGCCCAACACCCCCTTATGCTGCCTTCATTCTGAGCCACTGCATTGGATAGGTCAACACAACTGGGGAAAGGTCTTTTCAAAGCTCTTGTTGGCAGAAGTGCCCATAAGCACATTAATCTGAAAGCCCAGGTTAACTGATCAAATCAATCCCGGCTTTAGCCATTGAGAGCTGAGGGCAGGCCTCGGGCAGAACAGAGTGTGGAGCGGGAAATTGGTTATGGGGCCTCTGCTGGGCATGCAGATCATCCCCAGGGAAGCTCTTGGGGTAAGACCTTGAGCAGCTAATGGACCCAAGTGCCAGGGGCAAAGAAGTGAGGACAAGGGGCAGCAGTGCCCAAAGCAGAATTGCCTAATGGACCCAAGTGCCAGGGGCAAAGAAGTGAGGACAAGGGGCAGCAGTGCCCAAAGCAGAATTGCCCACTATTCAACTTGGTTCATAATGGTCCCTGCTTTTAATCCATGTGATGTATTAGGTTAGACAACTCTGAGGTTGTGGTAATTTGGGAAATGCAACTGGTATGAACAATTCCTGATTCTCTCTTCCAGGACACCCTTGCTCCTGTTAACCTTTGATCTGGTTGTAGAGTTCATAACAAACCCCAGTTCATTTGTGTAGCCCTGGGAAAACTCTCATCTTTGGGGGTGTTATCAGAAGGTCCCTGCCCCTGGCTCACTGTGGATTTATACCTCAATTCCTACCCTGGGCTCTGTGGAGGGAGTGGTGGAGGCTGTGATCAGGCCACTGGAGAATGCTGAGTCCAAGCAGCTTTACATCCACATGTGCAGTCAATTTTTGATTATCCACACCAATGGTCTGTGACCCACACTCAGGGAATCCCAAATAATTGACAGTTCAAAAGGATTTCTCTTTGATTTTAGAATATACTCTGATTTTCTGGCTGTAGATCCCCTTCTACCACTATGCTTTTCCTGGAAGGATGTTAAGAATCATTTAAGTTCCTTTAGCCTGGCACTTGGTCTGAGCAATGGCTTGAAGTCAGCTTCAGGCTGAAAATTTGCCTACTCCATAGACAAATGATTCCCTTGCAGGCAGTTGAATTTGACAGTATCATATATTGCATAAAGAATAATCTGTCTAGGCCAGTGTTGTTCATTCATTTATTCATTCATGCATTTAACTCACATGCATTGAGCTCCTACTGTGTTCTAGGCACTGTACTATGAATTACGGATATAGAGATGAAAGATTGAGCCCCAAGCTCTTGAGGGATATTCATGCTAGTGGGACTTAATGGGATAATTTCTAGTATCTTCCTCTGGACCTGCATGTGCCCACTGTATATTCATTTGTCATTCCCATTTCCAGCTTAGCATCTATTTCAGCTTTCATCTGAGAAGTGTCAGTATTTGAGGGGAAGAGTTGTAGGTGATTTTTAGGTAGGGCAGAGTCTCCCAGAGACAGAAAGAACCCAGACTACCCCATTTTTAAAGAATTTAGACATAGTAAAAATGAACAGATGGCAAAACATCTACACATTTGTGGTAGATTTAAAAAATTTACATTTTAAATATTAATAGGTTAACACTCTGAAAGTATAGTATCAATATAACTTTATTTGGAGAAAATGTCAAAGGTCTAGATTTCAGGCCCTTTATGAATGTGAGATTTGGCTCCTCTCCTTGTTATTCCCCACTCACACTTCACCTCTGCCAAGAAAAACCTGGGTTGGCGGAGGGCAGTCTAAATAGGGCTGAGTGGAGTCATGTGAATACTCAGAGGAACCACTGTAAATATAAAGCAGTTGGTCCATGGCTCTGTGCCCTCTGGTCACAAGGAATAGTTCTTAACAGGGCAGACACATCTTAAGTACTTTGACTCAAAAGGCATCAAATCAAGTTGTTTCTACAAAGTTGGCCTGTTCCCATGGCATGGGAAGATCCTGATAGAGTACTTGGCTACCAGCTATCTCTTCCTGGTATCACCCTCTTTTGCTGCTCTCCACACACACTAATATCAACCCTCAGTTCTCTTCTCAAAAAGCCCATCTATCTAATAAGAGAGGAATATGCAAATTAGCTGGGACACCATAATGTCACAACCAAACAACAGGGACCTGAGGCTGCATGGTGCCTGGCTGGGACGAGGGACCTCAGGCTGTGCCCCCCTCCCGGCAGGGCTTGACGGGGGACCTCAGGCTGTGCCCCTCACCTGGTGGGGTTTAATGGGGGACCTCAGGCCATGGCCCCTGCCTAGCGGGGCTTGATGGGGGACCTGAGACTGCGTCCCTCACCTGGAGGGGCTTGATGGGGGTGGGGCCAGCTGGGTCTGGGTCTCATCCAATGGGGGTGTTGCTAGCTGTGTTTGGGTCTCCTGCATTTTTGAAGCCTGTATGAGTGGTGGGCAGGGACTTAACTCTAGGTCCCACAGCATGCCCCAGACTCTGACAGGAGGGAGATTTTCATATGCATTTTATTAATTTTCTTTCATCTCTGACACTTCTATTATAGAGAAAGGGCAAATAGCAGTATTAAATTATTTCCTCTCATTAATTCCCTTTTAATGTGCATGAATTTCGTGCACCAGGCCACTAGTGGAAGATAAGGCACTTATGACAATGCAAAAATTGAGGTTAAGGGTCAGAGGTTGTCACTCACCTTACATTTTTTATGTTTGTGAAGATAAAACAGTAAAGTGAACACTAAACAATTATCTGGTGACATTTCACCCATTTAAATTAGTTATGATGGGTGCTGTGTGATTTATTTTATCTTAACACCCATTGCTTATGAGCAACTTTGCAGGAATTCCCTATTGGAGAAGATCAAAGAGATGCTTGTAAATTTGTTTTGCAGATAATATACATGCTAGGAGGCAATTGTCTCTGTCTTGTATTCTATCTGAATGTTCAATGTTTGTTAATATTATGACTCAGAATTATTAACTTCCACCTCCAAGATCCTGGGTCCCCTGTGGGTTCAAAAATGCAGAGTAGTTTCCAAGGTGCCTGAGATGGAAAAAGCCTTGGGCTACTTTCATTGCTAATCTGTTGCATTTGGAATATTTGTCCAATAGCCAGGCTTATGGCCTCAGCTCTGCCCTAGACCCTGTTCAAACACAGCTTAGCCCTTCACTTCCTGGAAGAAATAGGTGTCTCATTTTTTCTTCTTCAGAGTTTCCAGTGCTTTCTTACTAAAACCTCTTATTCTCTCTTTCCTACATTAGTCTTCCTTTTCTATTCTCAACACCTGTTCTCTTCATTTTTCCAACAGGAGTGATTCATGTCACACAGATTAGAACTGAAATTTCCCTGGTTGCTAAAAAAGACATACAGAAGTCAACCCTTTAATATTCATATTCCCTAAAGGAGAACTTGTGGTTTAGAGACATTATCTTGGTGTGTTTGTGTTTAAGGTTTGTGGGTAAAATAGTGAGAATCACAGGTGGGAAGCCAAAAGAAGACCAACAGGAACAGAATTGTGGTTGTGGTTGAAGAAGCAGAAGTTAAGGGAAGATCTCATTAATCCTGCTAGTTGGGAGGCATAACAGTTAGTATAAGCTTTTGTGAGGTTGAAGTCAGGGTCATTTTATAAGGAATGTGATAGTTTGCTATTCTTTGATGGAAAAACTCATTGTTTAAATACAAGCTAACATTTAGCAAGCATTTCTTATGCCAAGAACTAGATAAGTGCTTTTATAACTGCATCTCACTCAATCTCGACAATGCTTCTATCATTAGGATCTTTAATAACACCTGTTTTGTACAAGTAGGAGGCAGAGAAGCTAAGAATTAAGCTTCAGTATGTTTGACTCTAGAGTCTGAGTGTTTGACCATCACATGCTATATTGGCAGAGAACTCAACCTTAGAAGTTACTTTTAGAGCAGAGGGGACAGGATGACAGTCGAACATTCCTTTTCCTTAAATCTCGTGATTGGAAGAAGGCAACTGGGATTAATAATGCAATCTGTTCCATGTACATATTGTTGGGTAACAAATCATCCCCAAACTTACCATTTTATAGCATATTGTCATTTTGTGCTTAGGAACCTAGGCAGGGTTAGGGCAGTTCTGCTCAGAGTATCTTTGACTTAGGTCACTCAGTAGTATTCTGTTGGTGGATGGGCTGCCCAAAGGCTCCAAGACCACTTTCATTGCACGTCTGCCACTTGGTGAGAGTGGGTGGAAGGCTTTGTTTAGTTGAGAATGTAATCACAGACTAGTGGTCATGCTTCTTATATGGCTACTCAGGGATCCCAGAGAGAGTACTAGAAGATACAGAAAGTGGAAGGGTCCAATGTCTTACGTTCTGGGCCTAGAGTTTGCACAAGATCACAGTATTTTCCAGAATATTGAAAGAAAAGTTCACTCTCACTAACTCTATCCCATGCATTCCATTTGTATCCATCTCCAGGCTCCTGCCCCCTCCTTCCCTAGTCCTCTGAGAATTACCTCCATGAGGTCACTAAAAACCTCCTCATAACCAAATTCAAAGGTTAGTTTTTCTGTCTGTATTTTACATAAGTTTTCTGGCACAGCTGACTTTCCTCAACTTTTCTGAAACTCTCCTCTGATGGTTATTCACAGTAGCTTCTCTTCCTCTGCCTTCCTTTTATTTTTTTTAACTTATTTTTATTGTTGAAAGTATTACAGATGTCCCTAATCTTCCCCCCATTGACCCACTCCACCCCACTCTCGTCCCCTCCCCAGGCTCTCTGCACTATTGTCTGTCCATGGTCTATACATATGTGCATATACATTCATTGGTTAATCTCTTCCCGGCCCCCTCCTTCCCTCTGAAATATGTCATTCTGTTGCCTTCCTTTTAAATGTTGGTGGACCTCAGGGTCAGTCCTTTGTCCTTTTGTCATTATTCTGTACCAATGGTTCTCTACCAGGGACAATTGTGCTTCTTAGAGATAATTGGGAAAGTCCAGAGACAATTTTGGACATCACAAGTAGAGTGCTACTGGCATCTAGTGGGTAGAGGCCAGGGGTGTTGCTAAATATCCTACAATGCACAGGACAGCCCCACACAACAAATAATTATCTAGTCCTGTCAGTAGTGCTGAGATTTAAAAAAAAATTGGTGCTCAGATTTAGAAATGGTGTTGTGGTTTTAAAGAGAGGGCCCTGGAAAGAGGGTCAATCTTTCTAGCTTCCCCTTCTTGGGGAGCTATCTCTGAAAAGGAGGCTCCTTCTTGACTGACAGCATGGTATCAGGCAAGGCTTTGTGGTCGATGCATCTAGGTTCAAGCCCTAATCTCCTGAAGTGGAGATCATAATTTCCATTTTGTTGAGTTGTCTTGGTGACGGAATCAGATAATCTCTATAAAATATAGCACACAGTAGGTTCATAAATGTTAGCCCTTCCCTTTAAATTACATGACAAAGCCCCCTCAAGGCTGGGCTTAGATCCCCATTTAATACTTAGGAGATACCTACTACCTAATAAAAGTTGAATAAATATTTGCAGGAGGAAGCTTGAATAAATTAGCTACATCACCTCTGTAAGAGGTTGGTTGCCATGAGAATTCTTTAACTAGAGGAGGCTTTCCTCCTTCTATTCTTGTTGGAACGAAAGTTTAGAGGTGAGTTTCATAATTCTAATTGCATGTAGCCTAGCCCTATCAGTATAATAACCAGTGAGGTTTTATGAGGCTAGGTCATTGGCTTGGCATGCAGCCCTCCAATTAAAGGACATGTGACTGTCCATAATATAAGGCAATAAACACAGACAGCCTTATTCTCTTGTGGTCACAGCAAAAGTAGTAGAGGAGAAGAATAAATTCAAAGGTCTATGTGGTACCTCTTGGTCCTTAGTATTGATACTAACTGTAAAAGGAAAGGTTTGCATTTTTGCTAGGTCTCTCTCCTTCTATCTTTTTGGTGCCTATGAAGAAGGCATCAACCTAACTTTTTTTCCAAGATTCAAAGAAAGAGTTACGATTGAGACTGCCCCTTGGGGATTTTCTACAATGTGAATCACTGGCATTTAACATCTCCCTCTATGCCTGTCTCATTCTGATTTGTTCTCCGTATGGTCATCAATGTAAGCCTGTGCAAAACCAAATCTCATATGCTCTATCTCCTACTTCCTATTCAATTTAGGTAAAAAAAAAAAAAAAAAAAAAAAAAAAAAAAAATTCATGACATGGCATATAAACCCCCATGTGGCTAGGCTTCTTTACCCTCTAGGCTTCCTCCTTCAGACTTCAACCCCTTCCCTGACCATGTCAAAGCCCCCTCACAGGACTGTGTCTCTCTCCTTTATGGCCTTTGGCAAAGTTGTACAATTGTTTATTTGTTAATGTCCTTCTATGATTAACATCAATCTCTCTCTCACAAACTCTTCGCACCATAACAGCAGGTATTGTATTACAGATGCTGTCTGCCTATCCCCAGAGCCTGTCACATAATAGCTGCTCAGTAAATACTTCTTAAATAAATGAGTGATTAAGCAAATAGATTATATCATTAGCGGATATCATTTCCCTGCTTCAGCCGAGGACCCAAACCCACTTTTTAAAAAAGATGTAGCTACTACTTCTAAACCAAAGAAGATGTGAGATAGAAATAGAACAAGTTCATTGATGATGGTGATGGTGATGATAATGTGTAATATTAATATGTAATTGAATAATAGAACAATTGTACCTATTAGTTAAATCTTAGTATTTATTGAGTGCCTGGTGTTGTTAGGTAATGGGGATAAAATATGGAGCAAAATCAGACATGGTGTCTTTCATGCACTATCTTTTTCAATAGCCCATTAATTAGGTACAATTACTTTCCATTTTATAGATGAGACATTGTGGGAGCTTAAGTAAATTGCTCATGATCACATAGTCAGTAAGTTGTTGCTCATAGAGCAGGTACTAGAACCAAAGAGAGATTCCAAAGTTGTTAACCATTAAATTGTTTACTTTTTGAAGACAACAGATTATATGTAGCTAGTGCATCAACCTAAGAGATAATATCTCTCAGCAAATGCTGCAGATACTACTAGATCTCCCAGCACCCACACTGAATTGAGCATCACTGCATGCCAGACACTGTTTTAGCTGCTATCGGTACATTTTCTCCCATCTTTAAAGTGATTCTACTGGTAGGTGTTATTAACCTCACTTTACAGGAGAGTTAACAAGGCCTCAGGTAGGAGGAAGAGGCAGGGAAGACAGCAAAAGCAGTTGGGATACTTGAAAACTTTCCAGCTCCTAAAATCTTTACAATATAACTTTTTAAGTTGTATTTTAAAGGCAGGAAAACCTTTTGAATTCAGATTACAAAAACCTGAAATTTGTAACATCGAGACACTGAATCATAGACTTTTATAGCTGAAAAATACCTTAGAGACACATCTAACCTACGCCCTTCATGGGGCTTCTGATTGAGTTTAAAATTAGATAAATCTTAGGTAGCTCAAAACTTTTATTTTATTCATATGTTATAATTTATAGGCCAATACAACTTGCCATTTTCTAAGCCTACTCAATTTAGATGAATTAGTAGCCACTTCAATAAATTTATAACTACACCAGTATGTAAGAAAAGTGTAATTCTTTACAAATATTTTACATTTTTAATAGTTACTAATTTAGATAGGAGGTCACCCACAGGGTTCCTCTTGTGGTGGAATGAGATATGAATGAGGTTTTTAGTATTCAAAAATGTCTCAGAACCTGAGGCACACGCATGTTAGAGAATAAAAGCACATTCCCAAAATGATATGAAAGTCTTCCCTCACTCCTTCCCTCCCTTCTTCCCCCCCTCCCTTTTTTTTCTTTCTTTCAATCCCAAGCCACCGCTACATTCTATTGTTTTGAACTAGTAAGGATAGATCATATTTTAAATCTTTTATCCTCTGGTTATTAGTAGGATCTCAAATGGTTCTGGCTCCCCAGACCATTCAAAAGGAATAACTTTGGATAGAGAAGATGACATTATTGGTGAAATTGAAAGCTCACCTGAATTTACTTTAATGGGGGGACCCCAACTCCCCAGGGGGAAATGTCTGCAAAGATATCACTGGGAGCTCAGAGGAAAATATTATGTTCTAACCTTTTAAAAAATAATCCAACTAATAGCAGGGATCCCAACTGTATTTTATTTAAGCCATGATCTTAAAGGATGATTAAACCAAGACAAATGTAGTGTCATAAGCAAATGTCATGCCATAGATTTACCTACCAACAAGACATTGGCATGGTTTAGGTCAGAGGTTAATTAAAGACATCGAAAGGTCATTCTGTGATTAGCTGAAAGCAGAGTTTTAATAGGGCATCAGTCCGACCCACACTGACAGAAGATTTATGCCAGCCGCGATGACACGGCCACGAATCCTGCTGATAACAAGAGCCTCAATATTGGACTGAACAGAATGATGAATGGAGCACACGTATCCTCACACTTCTCATTACAAGCTCTTTCAATCCCGGTGGCACTTAGCAGCATTTATTTACTGGGGTTTGAAGGTGTGGGACAGCAGGACAGTATATCTAATACTTTTAAATGTAGGCTTGTGATATAAAAATGAAACAAGAGATAAGATTAGGTCTTTGAATAATTGCACAGCTTTTCTTCCAAGATTATATTCACTAGTACTAACATTATTTCCGCCCCTAATGTTCTAGTGTGTGAGCAGTTCAAGAAAATTAATTGTCTGAGGTAGAAGGTCAGAGGGAAAAAATTACTGATAAGCATTAAACATGCTATAAAATAGAACTTCACCACAGTGTGCCATCCATAGCCCTCAGTATGTGAACAAAAGATCATATGAAGAAGAGGATATATACATTTCCCCTTATGCCATATTTAGGGTTGCTTAAGTGCTGTTGTTATGTGGATTTGATTAGGTAAAGTCTAAGACAGGCAAATAAATGAAATATAAATAAAAATCAAACAAACAACTTACAATATTGCTCAGCTGAAAACAAAATGTAAGAGAAACTAAAGCACTGATGAATAATGTTTACTTTTCCACAAAACTCCTTCAGCATGTTATATATTTATCAAACTACCAGAGTGTAAATTCCAGGAATAAGTTCTATCATCTCTCAACCAGCAGCACTATGAAAATTATAACTATAAAAATTGCTATATTATAAAAAGGCTACTTTCCAAAGATTCAAACATACCTGCTGCTGCAGTTTCATAATAGGAAAATCAAACTCTTTCTGCTTGGGCCACCACCCAGGGCCAGACCAAAGGAAGATCACATCCCATCACATCCAACCCCAAGCCAGTCCTCCCCATTATTCAGAAACAAGTCCGAGTCAGCCTGATGAGCATGGGGGAGCTGGAGACCTGCTGTGGGGGAGCTGGAGACCTGCTCTAGGGCAGCTCTGAGGGTTCCCCTTCCTTTACTCAGGCAATTTCTAGGGCAGCTCTGAGGGTTCCCCTTCCTTTACTCAGGCAATTGCATTTGTGGGTAAAGAACAAATTGTAAGTAGATTTGCACAAACCAATAATTCAGCGCAACACATGCAATGGCTTGGAGCTATGAGAAATGCAGGCATGTGTGCGTCAACCATGTACACACTATATTAGGAACCACTTCTTGGCACTGAACAAACTAAATAAGCATTTTGAGTGGCCAATTTAACCCCAGCTGAGTGAATAAAAGCTGATAATAACAAGGATTTCCTTGTTGGCTTTTGAAAAGAGGCTTCTTTCCTCACCTGTAGCTTAGGATTGTCACTTGTCCTAACAAATGTTAGCCGGCAAAGTCTTCAGAACAGATAATATGGCCATGCAAAGGGCTTCTTGTCTCTTCCAGTCCGATCCACCAGAAGCTCATGTATGCAGAACCTCCAGTATTAAAACGCAGACCATTGCCCAGCAGTCCTGCCTAAGACTATAGGTCTCAGCCAGGCCACTCCTTCCACCAAGTGGCCATCAGGAAGATCAGCATCATGGCATCAGAGAACTGTATTGATTCATTTTGCCAGTCCCCATACAGACACCTTCAGGGGTGTGTGTGTGTGTGTGTGTGTGTGTGTGTGTGTGTGTGTGTGTGTGTTGTAACTGTTTTGGGGTAGTTGGAATCAGTTTATGGTAGATGAGGAAAGTATTAACATTATGTATGTGTGTACAGAAAGAATAATATTTTCCAGGCTACCTGTAAGAAATATATGACTATCCCTCTGAGCTTTATTTTACTTTCAGAAAAAAACAAAACAAAACCCAAAGCTAACTGATTTGAACAGCCTGTGCTCACTTCCATGGCAGACCACAGGATTGAATGGTATGAAAATAACATGATATCCTTTACTCTCTCCTTTTTGGTATTAGGAACATTTTATGGAAAATTTGGATAAATTGTGCTCTTTCAAATAAAATCAATTAAAAATTTGATGATTAGCTAGTGTTTATTGACAAACTATTCTGAGATAGGTTTTTACAAAGGATTCATAAAAAGTACAAATCATAGATCCTGCCCTTAGTGGGCTTAAAAGTTTAAAACTCAAAAAGACATACAAAACAGCAAAGTATGAGTTGCAACACGAAGTTAGGATGTATGATGAGTACTGAAGAAATGGCATAGCTAGGGCGTGGCAAATTTTTCTGTAAAGAAAAATAGTAATTATGTGAGGCTTGCATGTTATATGGTCTCTGGCTCAACTACTCAGTTTTGCTCTTGTAAGGAGAAAGCAGCTATAGACATACAAAAAGGAATGAAGCATGGCTATGTTCCAATAAAATTGTATTTACAAAAATAGATGGCAGGCTGGATTGGATGGAGGACCATGTTTTGCTGACCTCTAGTATAGTCATTAAGTAGTGTGGGTATCCAAAGCAATAAGGGAGTGTTACAGTGGGTGGAAAGGGAAGCTTCACACAGGAACAGGAGAAAGATTATGTAGGAGTGAGTTAGGGAGGTGATGTTCTTAGTATACACAAAGGCTATGTATAATAGAAGCTCTGTGTAAAAAATAGAAAAAATGGCTTCTTCATGAGTGTACCCCAAGAGGGAAGGGCATTTCTCTTCTGACAATCAATTGCCAAGAGATTAAACGCACAAATTAGGTCCTAAGATGCATAGCCCTAAAACCACAGAACCCGATTTAGGTCGTTCCCCTTACATCAGGCTATTTTCTCAGCCTCTCCTGCTGCAGGATTGCCACTTCAGGCTCCAGGGCACAGTGATGTCAGCCCACAGGAAGAATGAGTGTTTCTTGAATGAGTATGAATATTTGGGAGAATTCCTTTGCGATGTTTATTTACTCTCTGATGTCAACAACCGCACACCAACCCAAATGACCTAGGTAGCTCTGAATATCTGTCTCTGATGACAAGATCTCATAGTTTAAGCCAAACTCTAAGGCAAATGGGTGATGTTTGTTTAAGTGTATTAATCAGAATATTAGTCTGCCAGATGTTCTGTGGTATAGACTATGCTTCCTCCTAGACATCAACTAGGTACACTGGAAAATTAAAGGGCATGAGAAGACCTGTTGCAAAGAAATCTGTTTAACTTGTATAACTGTAAGTTTCCCAAACATTTAACCACAGAACCTTTTCCCATGCAGCATCTGTGAACATTTCATAGAACCCACTTTGGAAAACAATGCTTTAAGGAAACAGATGTTGATATCAATGTTGCTAACAGTGTCTAGTTGTGGCTTCATGTTAGCATAGAAAGGGGGTGATGAGAGAGAGCGAGCTTTAAAAACTCAAATGACTACTGAGGGATGTAAGTTAGGGTGTAACTGCGGCTTCTTATTTATTGTAACTATTTAAAGTGTGCCTGTCCCAACCTACTTACAACATTCCAATTGCAGGTGAGCAGGAGTACTAAAATGCTGAGATGGGAGAACAGCAGGATATTTAAACTTGTTTTTTCTTTTTCCATGTTGTTGATGTTAAACTTCTGGCTTTGTTCCCTTCTTCCATGTCCTACTGAAGCCTTTATTTGACTGAAAGCATGAAAATGATTGTCATCCTGAGCTATTCTTGGCAGGCAGGACTGAGCTTAGAGGGAACACAAACGTATGATTAGCAAGTACATAAACATCCCCATCCAGACCGACTCCCCTCTTTTGCAGAGCAGAGGAAGAGCTGTGCAGAGGAGCGAAGCAACCAAGAATTCTGTTGCAGTATCTGGAGAATTCACTGGGAAATGGTGTGAAATTTGCTGCAAACAAGTCAGACTTTACAATGTAATGAAACATAATTCTATGTTGAAGAGGCTGGTTGTTAGCATTTTATAGCATTTTCTTTTCTTTTTTCCCCCTTCCATGTGCTTCCTGGTCATCCTAATTTTTATACACTCTATTGCTATCTGGTTTCGTCAGTGCATTCACTTCGTAGGTATCTATTAAGGACCTACTATATAACAAGTACTAGCAAACCAATGAAGAATAAGACATGATCCCTGCCTTTGAGGCGCTGGCGTCAAGATGGGGAGAGAGTCACTGAAGCTAATAAATGCAGTCAAATATCTGCATAGAGACAGGGGAACCCAAGGGGAGCAGTTGTCAGTTCTGCCTGGAAATGCCAGGGGAAGCATCTGGAAACTGAATCTGGAAAAATGAGGAAGTGGTCATGTACCAGACAGCTAGGCATTCACATCCTCCAGGAATATTTTGCTGGTTAGTTCCATGTGCACTTGGATGATCAGCAAATCCTTGAGCACATCCCACCCCTATACCCTTTTCTATTTGAGAATATTGTTTCATCAGGGATTTTCAAAGTGGAGCATGTGAACCCAGGGTGGGGGATGTTTAAGGTGATCCACTAGAGCAGGCATAGGGGACATCTGGCCCTCCGGCCATATAAGGCCCACAAAATCTTTTGGTCTGGCCTTGCCAAGGCATTATGGGTGAGATAATTAAATGTTTGACCAAATATAGCAGGCTAATTTTTAAGTTGATAATTTTGTATGGCTGTGAATGATGTTATAAATATCCAAATGTCCCTTGGCAGAAAAACGGTTCCCCACCCCTGCACTAGAGTGTGAATAAAAAATATCAGAACTTTAAAAATTTTATTTCATTCCTCTGAAATCTCTACTTTGAGTTTTGTAACATGCATATGAATACCATTGTAGGTGTTTATAATTTATTAGCATTATACATACACTAGAGGCCTGGAGCATGAAATTCATGTGGGGGTATGGTCCCTAGGCCTGGCCTGCGATCAGGGCCATCTTCCTCAGCTGCCTGCAGCTGGCCTCGCCCACCACCAGTTCCCCATTTGCCATCAGGCTATTGGTGTCTGACGGCCAGGGGAAGGAACCAAGAGGTCAGTTGTTCCTGCCTGCTCGCTGGCCTCCCCCCGCAATCCCCCCCCCCCCCCCATGGGTAGCCATCAGGAGATTGGAGCCTGCTGGCGGGGGAAAGAAACTAAGAGGAGATCAGTGCGCCTCATAGTGACTGGTCCAGCGGTCTTTCTGCTGTTAAGGTCAATTTGAATATTACCCTTTTATTATATAGAATAGAGGCCTGGTGCATGGGTGGGGGCCAGCTGCCTCCTCTGAAGGGGCCCTAGATCAGGGTTTGGGGTCCTTGCTTGGGGGTGGGGCCGGCCTGGGCTTGGGGCTCCTGAGGGTTTGCAGGCCGACCACGCCCTGATAGGGGTGGGGGTCCCTGCTGGAGGGTGGGGCCAGCCTGGGTGAGGGGCCGCTGGGGGTTTGCAGGCCGGCCATGCCCCTGGCTTTGCAAGGAAGGATGCTCAGAATGACATCCGGAAGACATCTAGTCTATCCGGTCTAATTAGCATATTAGCCTTTTATTAGTATAGATTGGGGGTGCATGGTACCAATTGTTTTTCCTTATGGGTGCAGGATAAAAAAGCTTTGTAGACCACATGTATTTATTATTCATCCATGAAGTAATTGCAAATATCTAAGATTTGTCTTCAATAAATTATTCCTCAGAGTTTTCTTAGAGATTTTTTAGTAATAATAACATACTACTTTATGTCTCTACTATGTCCCAGGTTCGGTACTAGGCATTTTGCATAAAGTACCTCAGTTAACTCTTATAATAGTCCTGAGACTGAGATAACTATCCCAGCATATGACTGAAAAACTAGGAAGCATAGAAATTTAATAATTTTCCCCAGATTAAAAAGTGGCTGAACCAGGGTTGAAGTTAGATGTAGTAAAACTTAAATCAATGTGTTGAACAATTAACAATTGCTTTTTCACAGTCAATGAAAATAAATTACTAAGGGTTCTCTTTGTTTTGTTAAAGATATTAGAAATTAAGTATTCATAGTCTTTTGAACTATAATTTTTCTATGAAAATGTGTATGCCTGTGAACAAAAGTGAACTGAGATGCTTATTAGATTTATTCCTAAGCCTTTTATAATTGCATTTGATTTTTGAAAATGTATCTCTTTGATCTTAAGAGAATTATTCAGCTCTGATAATTTATCATAAATAAAAACCATTTTTTTTTTTTAGTACTTACCTTATGTCAGACACTGGAAAAACTTTCCATGTAAAAGCAAGTCTCCAGCTAAGTTACTATTCAGGGTAATAACTAGTAAGTGATGGGGCCAAAATTTGAATATTGACAGTCTGACTTTGGCTTAGGAACCCACGCTGTTAATCATTAGGCTATATTCCCTCCATAGAAAAGGGTACACAATAGTTGGGACAAGAAGGTTTATTTAGTAGTAATAGTGAAAAACTGGAAGGAATCTAAATGTCCTTCAACAATGTCCATCATTGTATTATAGCCCCTATGGTACATCTATGTGGAATGGAATACAATAAATGCCATGCAGCCAATAAAAATGCTAATTGTATTGGTTGCCTAGGGCTGCCATAACAAATTACCACACACTTGGTGGCTGAAAACAACAGTAATTTATTCTTTCACTGTTCTGGAGGCCAGAGGTCCAAAATCAAGGTGTTACCAGCATTAAGGTTCTTGGGCTCCCCAAAATAGAAATTGAGAGAAAATCCCAGATAAATTTGCAGACATATTTTATTAAGTTTATGCTTGAGCACAAGGGAGCCAGCACAGAGGAAAGGAAGGTCCTCTGAACTGGCTTGGGAGCTGGCTCTGCTTGGCTGCTTTTATAAGCAGGGAACAAAGCTATCTAGGGACAAAGTGGGCTTGCATGAAAAGGTGGGCTTGCTCAAAAAGGCGGGCTTTTTGAAAAAGGCAGGCTTGCACAATGTTCCATTTCAGGGTTGGGTGACTTCCTTTTCCAACTGCAGTTGCCTGATGACTACTTCCCACCTGGGCTGTAGGGGCAAGATGGCAGACTGCTTGTTACCTTACCCTAGGACAGTGGTCAGCAAACTGCAGCTCATGAGCCACATGTGGCTCTTTGGCCCCTTGAGTGTGGCTCTTCCACAAAATACCATGGCCTGGGCAAGTCTATTTTGAAGAAGTGGTGTTAGAAGAAGTTTAAGTTTAAAAATTTGGCTCTCAAAAGAAATTTCAATCTTTGTACTGTTGATGTTTGGCTCTGTTGACTAATGAGTTTGCCGACCACTGCCCTAGGAAGCTCCCATAGTGGTCAAACCTTGATCAACTGTGCATGGAGGCAGGTAGTTAAAGCAGGAAGTTTTAGAAGGGAGACCAAATAAGCTACCTCTGTGTTTTTGAGTAGAGAGTGGAGAGGTGGTGACATTTTTGTGTTCCTTCTAGCCACTTGGCCTCCTGACCACCCAGAATTTTCCATTCCCAGGCCCAAGTCCCTATGCTGTCTGAAAGGTGTCAGTAGGGCCAGGTCAGTTTCTATACCAGTCAGTGTCAAAAGCTCCACCTTTTAGGCAGCCATTGGCTCCTTACATTCACCCAGATTTGGTTCTGATTAGTCAGTTCTATGCCAGTCAGCTTCTCTGGGCCTATAAACAGGGCCTGATCAGAAAGGTGGGGCTGATCAGCAGCCTGGGTGGAGGTCTGGAGAGAAATGGAGTTGCTGGTCAGGCCTGGAGAGAAAGAGAGAGGCAAGTGCTGATCAACAGCTGCCACAGAGGCTATGGATCAGACCCTGCCTCTCTCTCTGCACGCCTCTCTTTGGGTCTGATTTGCAGCCCCCTAGGCAGTCAGTGCTGGGTTGGGTGCTGCAGTGGCCCCAGTCAGTGCTGGATTGCCATGGCAACCCAGCACTGACTTTTGGTCTGGTCTAGCCTTTGGTGGTTAGAACCCTGGCTCTTTATTATATAGATTTTTGCTCTTCTCTTTATAGTTTTCCATACAGTCTGAAGACAAAAATAATCAGAAAACAATTTCTATTTATTTTTTAAAAACAAATCTATATTTGACTCAGAATTTCCCAAACACTCCAGCGACAGGGTATGAAATCTTATTGGTCCTATGCTACTGATGCTTACAGAAAATCACTTGGGGAAATCATTACAAAGGATTTTGCTTTTTCATTTGCACAGAAAAACAGTTTACCAGCTCTTTCTAGATTTCTAACCTCAAGTCCTTTGTCATTGTCCCCACACCCTCACCCCATTAACTACAAAAAACCTCTAAACTCCATTTTTTACCCCTTAGTTATGGTCATACATCTTTTTCTTCCATAGAATCTTCAGCTATCAGGCAAAGGTTTGGAAAGTATTTTACAGTGTGAATCAATATCCCTTTAATTTTTTCATGCACAAAACCTCATCTTCTCACCAATATTGTGACTCAAGTAAAAGATTGCATCACACTTCCTTGTCTTCTCATGTTGTGGTAGCCTGTCTCTCAATGCTAAGAAAACATGTGGCTATCAGAGAGACTAATTTCTCTATGTAATGACACCTTTTTAAAATAAATGTATGGCACCTTTTAAAAATAAATGTTTAGTTCTCATAATTGCCTAATGTTTTATGAGAAATTAAAAGGCTTTCCCCAGGATATATGTTTTATTTACAGCAAATCTGCTGTTTTTCTCAACATGCCAGTTGTTGATATGTTTCTGTCAGCTTCTTGGATGGGGTGGCTTCTCTACTTGCTGTCTCCGCAGTCAGAGTTCCAATCACTTGGGATGTGCAGACTATTCTGCCATTACCGTGGCAATTTAGTTAATGTTTTGCCACATGAAAAATACATTGGGAGGCTCTTAAGATTTATAGTAATGTTGAGAATCTTAACAGATCCATAGAATCAAATTTACTATGAGCTCCCTACCAGACTGAGAACTCTCTGAGGGCACAAATTGGGTTTTCTTCCTTCTTGTATCCTCTGCCTTGTACCCTGTCGGGCCCATAGCACGCAGACCTCTCATCAGCCTTATAAGCTGAAGCCAGAATATCCTTTTTCCATCAGGCATGGGCAGTGACAGTGCCACAAGGAGAAAAAGGGCAGGCAGATTCTTCTTACTCTGCTTCTAAGTATGCAAATTAGTCCCTGGGATATAGGGCATGTGTCTCGGCCCTCAGCTCTGGGCATACATGCTGCGAGTCTGTGGTTTAGGGATGCAAGAAAATGAGCAGTGGGAGAAGTAGTTTCTTCGGTGATTATACGAGGAATAAAGATCAAGGAAATATCACCGGCTCCCTATCTATCTATCTATCCCACCCCAGTCAACAGCTGGCCAAAAACTGTAGAACAACCTCTCTGCCTCCATCCTGCCCGCGTCCCCACCATGCATATTCACCTGATGAACACTCTGTGTGGCCCCTGGCACCAGCCAGCCTACCACAGACACACATACACACACACACACACACACACACACACACACACACACACACACACAACATCCACAAATCCAGCCACCTCTGTGAGGAGTGTTGGGATTGACTGTATTTAGTGAGTGTGTGGTGAGAGAGGAGGTTGGGGATAGCCAGGCCCAAATGGACTCTGAGTTTCTGGATCCCATTTTTTTCCTACAAAGACTGTGAGGAGCCCAGGGGATCTTTGGTTTACACAGGGGGGCAGCTGCTGCCTCAATGCTAGGACGTCCTTCAGCAGAGGTGGTAGGGCAGATCATAAGTGCTGAAGGAGTGCTCCACCCCTCCCTGACCACATCAAAGACTGAGAGTGCTAAAGCCCACCAGATGTCCATTTTGTTACTACTGGCATGTCTGAAATTGGTATTGCTTTAGCAGGTGTCTCTCAGAGAAAGGGGGTGACATTGGTTAAAAAGGAGCACAGATCATTGAGTGGCTTCTCCGGGAGAGTCTTCAGGACAATAGCAGGGAGAGCACACAGCTTCCTGCCAGAAGAGTCAAAACACAAAGAAAGCAGTGGAGTCAGCTGGGATGCTGAATCACTGAACAACATTCTGCATAATTATTGGAGCAGGAAATAAATGCCAGTGTGTTTGCATCATTTCTTGCTTCAAAAGAAGAGAAGCTAAAAAACACTGAGAAAGACAGATGTAAAATTCCTGTTTCAAGATTCCCAGTTGACACTGATAGATTCTTGTTTTTTAAAAAAAGATGTTTTCCAACAATTAAAATCTTACTGCAAAAATAGCACAATTATAAAGGCGGGGAGAAAAGTAGCCTCAAATTTGCAAACTCCATTATCCAAAGACCTTGTACATCAATGCTTGATCTGAATTATGAAGCTGGGCTGTTCCTTCATTTACATGGTATTTCCCCAAGTAGCCAGATAATATCAATATCCTGCATTCATATGACGATCATCTTCCCAGATGGCTTCATTAAACTGTATGTTTTATGAGACCCACTTTCTGAAATGTGGTCATCTCTGAATGAGAATGATGCTCCTGGGTAACTCAGGGTGGGGGAAAGCCGTGTTTTGCATTTATGCTGTCTTTCTATCAGCCATCATAAAAATCTTCAGTTAGCAAGCATTTCCTGAGCATCTGCACAGGCAGAGCCCGAGACCAGGCTCTATACGGTAACATGTGGAAGATTAAAAGGCATGGTCCCAACCTTCCAATACCTCAGTCTCTATTTAGAATAATTTTTCCATTTCACAAATGTGAAAACTTGTGGCCAGAGAGGTTGAGAGAATTGGCAAAGGTCAGGTGGTATATTTGTTTCAGAAATGGGAGTCCTTATTTCCAGGTTTGGGTATGAGTGGTTTTGATAATAACATCTAAAAATGTTTAAGATATTTCAAAAATGTAGTTCAGTGGAAAGGTTAAGGCTTTGGTTTTAATTTAAAAAAGTAAACATCAGTCCCAAAAAAGGAAAATGAAGAAAGTTCCTTATGTTGTCACATAGATTTATTAATATTACTAACTATGGAGGATTGTGGTAATTGCAGTTAGAGAACCAAAGAAAAGCAGAATTCCAACTCTGAAGAGCCTGGTTGACTTTGAAAGTAAACTACTGTCTATATGTGGTGATTTCAAGGAATCAGAAGTTATGGGGATATAAGACTATCCTATCTAATAAAGAGGGTGTTATGCTAATTGACCATCACACCCTCACAAAGATGGAAGCGCCCACAGCCAATAAGGAGGGAATATGCTAATTGGCTTTCATGCCCTCAAAGATGGTGGTGCTCCAGCCACAAGATAGCGGTGCCCAGTCCCCTCAGCCCTGCTGGGGCGACAGGCATGCGGCATGGCTGGGCCCATCCCCAGGTGGGTCCAGCCACTCCATGTGCCTGCCTCTGAAGTCCCCCAGTCCCCTAAGCCCCCCAGCTGCCCAGGGCCGGCCCAAGGCGCAGGCAAGCCTCGGATGGCGACTGCCTAGCCGATGCCCGAGGTGCAGGCAAGCCTTGGATGGTGGCTGCCCAGCTTTCCAGGGCTGGCCTAAGGCACAGGCAAGCCTCAGATGGCAGCTGCCCAGCCACCCAAAGCTCAGGTAACCAGGGCCAGCTGAGGCTTGCGCTGCCAGCAGTGGCAGCAGCAGAGGTGTGATGGGGGCATCACCTTCCCCTGATCACTGGGTTGCCTCCTGCCCCTGAGGGCTCCCAGACTATGAGAGGGGGCAGGCTGGGCTGAGGGACCACCCCTCCAGTGCATGAATTTTCATGCACTGGGCTTCTAGTTTTACTTTAAATACTAACAAGATCATACATGAAGGTAGAAATCCCAACTCTAATAGGGATCTGCTTGGGATTTGGGGCCAGTCACTTTATTTTCCTGGGCCTTAGATACCCCATTTGTTAAACAAGGAGATGGACTAGATAATCCCTAAGATAATTTTCTATTGTATAGAATTCAGTTATTCTATTTAAATGAGAATATGGAATCATTTGGAACAAGAAGTAGGGGAACAATTGTCCTGATGCTTACTTAGCATGGTGAAGAGAAGGACAGTATTGAAATCAAAGCCTTAGTAACACTCTCTTAATGTAAACTAGAGCATTTTCAACCATCACTTGACTGATGAAAATATATTGGATTTTATACTGTCAAACTTAAAGGGCTTAGTCAACTTCAGATGCATTTTGAGTAATGGATAATTCATCTGTTCTAGATTCTATATATGTATTTTTCTTTCCTAAGCTGGGATCTTCTTCAGAGATGTTTAACTTGTGGTTCTCTAACTTAGTAATAAAACTTTTAAAGATTTTAGTTAAAAATGAACCTGTTAACTATAAGACATTCTAAATTTCGAAAATATCCCCCACAAAATGAAAGTGGAGATTATATATTAAAATTACAAGTGCCATAAGAATTCAGAGGGTAGTACCATCATAACCATCATAGGTAATCAGGAAAATGTCAAAGTAGAAATGGTGCTTAAAGTTTGGCCTTGAGAAAATTTTAGACTGCAATTGTTGAGAAAGAGGCTTTTTAGTTCTAATGTTATTTTACAAAGAGCAGGACTTCCCAAATGCAGATCTGAGAACCATTCTGTCCAGGTTGAAGTTTACACTGCTGCATGACTACTAAAAAAGTAAAGAGGACTATAGTAAGTATGTCTGAAAAGTAATTGTAAGCAGTGTCCTTCCTTCATTTTACTGTTAAAATATCCTTTTATAAAATGATCATGGATAGTAGATATTTTTATTTCATGAAGTAATGGCATCAAATTTGGCCTTCATATAATGGTCTTTTTAAAGAATTTTATTTCATTTATTGATTTTGAGACAGAGGGAGTGGGAGGGAAGGAGAGAGGGAGAGAGGGGGGAGGAGGAGGAGGAGGAGGAGAGAGAGAGAGAGAGGGGAGAGAGAGAGAGAGAAACATCAATTTGTTGTTCCACCTATTTATGTATTCAGTGGTTGATTCTTATATGTGCCCTGACTGGGGATTGAACCTGAACGCAACCTTAGCATATCGGGACAATGCTGTAATCAATTGAACTACCCAGCCAGGGCCCATAGGATGGTCTTTCTCTTTCTCTTTGAAATTTTACTGGATCATGAAATTCAAAGTTCTGGTACCACCATGTAGGTGATCATTCCTGATATTTGGCCTTTATTGCAGGCCTCACCCATGTAGGCCAAGAGGTCAAGTACAGCTTTATATCAAGGAAAAGGACCACTGCATTTTAGGATTTAATTTCCTTGTTCTTGTGATACTGTCATGGCAGTATCCTGATAAGGCTTAGCCGTGATGATGATAAGCTTGAGGGCTGGACCTAGGACATATCTCAGGTCTCTCAACATCACAGCACCCTAGAAAAAAACCATCTGCTTTGCAGACTGTTACTTGACTCTAGAGCTACATGCCACGTTGGCAGCAGGAGAGCTGCCAGCATTGCCAAAGTCCCTGCTTTGTATTGATTGAACAAAGGAGCTCTTTCACAATCCGTTCTCATTCTGTTGATATAGGCTAGATGGTTGGAGTTTTACTTTAGTACAGGTATACTGAGTTCTTTTCTCAGGGGCCCATCTTGGGTGTTTAAAGTGCTGCCTAACTCTTTGCACACAGGGTGGGTCCATCCCTCTAAACCATGTAAACATTCATTTCCCACTGGAGGAAATAAGTGTGTGGACACAGTGTTTTAGTACAAAACTTTTATATTTCTAAAGTTGCTCCCCATGTCTCCTGGTCCCTTACTAAGGGGTGTAAGGGAATTTTAATGGTGATACTAGGGATGGTGCTATGAAAAAAAGATGAGCTTTCTATATTTTAACAGGCAAACGTCATACATGTTTTAACTGAAGCACTATGACTTTTGAGCTGATACAAATATTTTGGAAAAGTATTTTAGAAACCCAAATTCTGATGTTATCTTTTTCAATTAATAGATAAAGAAAACTAAGACCCAGATTAGGTAGTGACTGGCTCAAGGTCACCCAGCTACTTAGCTGAAGTACAAAGACTTGAAGTTGATCTAGTGTTCTCTCTCCTACCTCCTTCCAATACCCCATTGGAATGGAAATCATTGCAATAGCCACTGCCAAGTACTTAACAATGGATATTTGATGGTGGTCCTTTAAGTCTGTTCCAGGGTGGTTTTCAGTTTTCCCTTCATCAGCACAGGAAGGCAAGGACATTGCACTGACTCTAATATTTCATGCTTAGCTCTGGATTCCCTTGGTTTTTATTTCTGACTCTTCCCTCAGTTTCTTGTAGGGCTTTATGATTTAATTTAATTTCAGCTTATGGCTGGCTTTGGTACCCAGAAGAGTGGCAATTTGTCCTTTAAATTACTCACCCAGGGGAGTCAGTGTTCTTAGAAAGCGCGGGGGGGTGGGGGTGAGAATCTATAAGCTTCGTCCCTCAGAGGGATACATGACACACACTGATACCTCACTCACTTGTTCTCTCTCCACAATGCCTTATCTCCTGTGTTCAGCCTGGTTCCTATAATACTGTGTGTTCCTATAGAGCTTTCCACATTCACAAATAAAGCAATTGACAGAGTATTTACACACAGACTAGTGACTAATTATACACCTGCAAGCAATGCAATCACCTGGACAAGCAGCATTCCTCCACACCAGGTTCTCTGTAGGAAGGTGTCTTAAAGTTATTTGCAGAGAGAAATTTGGGGCATGTCCTGGCTCTGACATTCAACTGTCCAGCATAGGGACAGTTTATATCATCTTGGTGCACCTCTGGCTTTGTAGGGGCTAGACAGGTTACAAAGGAAGAGAAAAATGGGTGATGCCATGACTCTAGCGCAGTGGTCGGCAAACTGCGGCTTGCGAGCCACATGCGGCTCGCGAGCCGCAGTTTGCCGCTCTGTTGACTAATGAGTTAGCTGACCACTGCCTTAGGGAAAAACACTTAAAAAAACACATTTTAATAATGTACTTATGTCTTTAACCTGAAGTCAAAACTTCTGGGTAAGGGCAGTGGTCGGCAAACTCATTAGTTTGCTCTAGCGGATCTTACTAAACTTGCTGATAAAACCAGGCAGAAATGCAGGCAGCAGCTCACAAAGAACATGTGATGTCATAAAGTCACCTGGTAAACAAATAGACAGGTGATGTTTTATGAAGAATTAGAGTACAGAATGGAGGAGCCTTACAATGTTAAAAGGGAAGAGGAGGAAAGTAGAACCCCTTAATTGCTTTATTCCTATTTTTAAAAGAGTTTTTATTGGTTTTTAAAGACAGAGGAAGGAAGAGAGAGAGAAACATCCAGTGAGAGTGGAACATTGTTTGGCTGCCTCTTGCACGCCCTTTACCAGGCATCTAGCCAGCAACCTAGGCTAGATACATCAGGCAACCTTTGGTGTATAGACTGTTGCCCAACTGAGCCACACAGGCCAGGGCTTTAATTCCTTTATTTTATTTTTATTTTTTTATTTTTTTTTCTTAATTAAATCTTTATTGTTCAGATTATTACAGGTGTTCCACTTTTTTTCCCCCCATAGCTCCCCTCCACCTGATTCCCCACCCCACCCCATGCCCTTACCCCCCGCCACTGTCTTCATCCATAGGAGTAAGATTTTTGTCCAATCTCTTCCCGCACCCCTCAGACTTGCTTCCCCTGAGAATCGTCAGTCCACTCCCTTTCTATGTCCCTGATTCTATTATATTCACCAGTCCATTCTGTTCTTCAGATTTTTTATTCACTTGATTTTTAGATTCACTTGTTGGTAGGTATGTATTTGATGTCATTTTGTTGTTCATAATTTTTATCTTTACCTTTTTCTTCTTCTTCTTCTTAAAGAATACCCTTCAGCATTTCATGTAATCCTGGTTTGGTGGTGATGAACTCCTTTAGCTTTTTCTTGTCTGTGAAGCTCTTTATCTGACCTTCAACTCTGAATGCTAGCTTTGCTGGGTAGAGTAATCTTGGTTGTAGGTTCTTGCTGTTCATCACTTTGAATATTTCTTGCCACTCCCTTCTGGCCTGCATAGTTTCTGCCGAGAAATCAGCTGACAGTCGTATGGGTACTCCCTTGTAGGTAATTAACTGTTTTTGTCTTGCTGCTTTTAATATTCTCTCTTTGTCTTTTGCCCTTGGCATTTTAATTATGATGTGTCTTGGTGTGGTCCTCTTTGGGTTCCTCTTGTATGGGGTTCTGTGCGCTTCCTGAACTTGTAAGTCTATTTCTTTCACCAGGTAGGGAAAGTTTTCTGTCATTATTTCTTCTAATAGGTTTTCAATATTTTGCTCTCTCCCTTCTTCTGGCACCCCAAAAATTCGGATGTTGTTTCGCTTAAAGTTGTCCCAGAGGCTCCTTACATTATCTTCATATTTTTGGATCCTTTTTTCTTTTTGTTTTTCTGGTTGGATGTTTTTTGTTTCCACATATTTCAGATCTTTGGTTTGATTCTTGGGGTATGTTGATCTACAGTTGAGTTTCTGTATATTCTTTATTTCAGACAGTGTATGCTTCATTTCTGACTGATCCTTTTCCATTTTTTTGGCATTCTCATTAAGGTCCTTGAAGGTCTCACTAAGCTCCTCAGAAGTGTCATCAAGTTTCTCGGCAGTTTTTAGAAGATTCTTGAGTAACCTTATAAATGTGATTCTGAACTCTATGTCATCCAGTAGTTTGCTTTCCTCCGTTTCTTTCATTCGTGACATGTTTCTTTGTTTCTGCATTTTGGCTTCTTCCCTGTGTTGATGGAGTGGCTTTGTGTGGTAGGTGACCTATAGGGGGCAGTAGCTCAGCCTCCCCAATCACCTGATGTGGATGCTCTTGGTACACCCCTTTGTGGGCTGAGTGCAAAGTCTTGGTGTAGTTAAGCCTGAATTGCTGTTGGTACGCTGGGAGGAATTGACCTCCAGGCCAATTAGCTGTGAGCACTCCCTGTGTCTATAATGGAAGAAGTGCTGCGCTGAAGACACGCTTATGGGGCAGGACTTGTTTCAGTGGGGCTTTGGTGCTCACTGAGTCTGCCTCTTGAATGTGTCACTTATGGATGTGAGGAGTTGAAATCTGGTGTCTCACACTGACCACTAGGTACACTGGCTTCTGGATCTCCAATGGGGTGCAGGTCAGCTACTGTCTGAGGCCACTCAGCAGGAGCTACAGTGAGAGCTGCAGTTTTCTCCTCTTTGCTTGGGGTTTGGAGGTTTTGGAACTGTCTGACCCGGGCTGCAAGTTTTCTAGGTTAAGCTGCGATAGGGAAGGCTTTCTTATGCTAATTGAGCTGCTTGGAGCTTGGGTGGGTTTGTAGGTTGTGTGGGGCGGGGTCTCAGGGCGTCACTAGGTTAGGGCGTGGCAAACAGCAATGGCTGCTAGTAAGCCCGCTCTGTGTCCCGACCGTGTCCTGGAATCCTGTGCCCCAGTGCCGTAAACAATTATTCCTGCGCGCAGCTCTGCTAGCAAGCCACTCTCACTGGCAGACAGTCCAGCTTCTCCCCGTAGGAGTATGGGTCCCCCGCGTCTCCCCAGAGACTGGATTTCAAAGTAATCGGGGGCTTGTCTCCGTTGGGGTTGAAAAAAGCAACGCACCCAGTCGCCCGCAGCCAGCCCGGATCCCGTGCCTCCGTACCTCAGCTTTTCAGCGCTTGTGCACGTCTCAATGCTCTTTTCTCTTTCCTTCTAGTTGTAGAACTTCCACTCAGCCAGCTTTCCCGTGGTTCTGGGTGATAGACGTTTTATCTTTTAGTTGCAGTTTAAATTGTTGTGGGAGGCAGCAGTTTAGGTGTTTACCTATGCCGCCATCTTAGATTCCTCCTTATTTTTATTTTTGTCCAGCTGAAAGTTTGTCAGAAAGGGAAGAGTGGCACTAACATTAGTTTTTTAAAAATAAGGTAGGTGAGGAACCTGTAAGAAAGCATTGGGTGGTCAAAATGCACGTAAATTTTATGACCTAGATGAGGTACATTTCTTGGACACTGAATTTTGGGGTAGAGGAACTACTGTCAATAATTTTTGAGGAATCTTGAGAATAAAGGAAGATTGAAAATGGACAAATGTCTTATTCTCAAAACAAAGGTGAGTTCTGTGAACTTTAGGAGATGGGCTTAATATCTGGGGAATATTCTAGAATAAATCATTAAAGACATGATTTGCAGCTGGCAAAGAAGTCAGCATAAGTTAGTGAACGTGAAATGGTTAGCTTGCATTTCTGTATGAGTGTATCAAAGTCTAATGATATCACTCAAGATGAGCTGGGTATATAGTAAATAGAGTTCTTTCTGATGAATGGATCTCTGTGAACCAAAAGGCAGGACTGCCTTTGGAGCCCACCACAGGCCTCTGTGTTTGGCACTGCACTATCCAAAATGTTTATTAAGGACTTGGAATTAGAGTTTGAGGGCATTATGGGATGCTGATGTAGGCTGCAGGTAACACAAGCCGAGAGGGCTCGACATTTATGTTGAATGGTGGAATGAATCTGCACCAAAAAGATCTCAATTGGTAGTAACTATGAACATGTTTAAGATGAAGGAATTCAACAGGAAAATCATAAACCCTTTTATTTAGGCATCCAGTCCTCAACCTCAATGGAAAAATACAAACACCCCCAGATTCTACCCACAAGTATAAAAGAACAGGATAGAGAAAATGCGGGTTTGTGCACATGAAAAGGATTTAAGAGTTGTTTAAATTTAACAACTCAATACAACTTAATAGTGGGCTAAAGCTGCCAAAAATGCTACTGTGATGGGATGTTGTGCTAAAGGAAGGATCCAGAACAAAGGATGTGATGATGCAGTTCTGCTGTTTGTTCTGGAAGTGACCCTATGGAGGGGTACTGACAGATTAAAGTATGTCAAGCAGAAAACAACAATTATGGTCAGGGGGTGGAGAACCTGTCATACAGAAAATGACTGAAGAAACGGGGTATATTTAGCCAGGACAAGAATCTGTGGTGAGTGAGGAGTGGGAGGAGGATTAAAGAATTTAAAGGTTGTCACATGAAATGGAGTCAAAAGGTGGGTGCAGCAAAGAAGCTGAGTAGAGCTAACCCCTGGGAAACCTTTCTCATATCTGGAGCTATGTGAAGATGAAAGCAGTTCCCCCAAGAGGCGAGGAATTCCTAATCCTGGAGGCATTCAACGGAAATAGAAAGGTCATTCGTCAAGAATAGCAAAGTGATTAATAATACCCACAAAACTATTACCTTTTATG
This sequence comes from Corynorhinus townsendii, assembly GCA_026230045.1. Lineage (NCBI taxonomy): Eukaryota > Metazoa > Chordata > Mammalia > Chiroptera > Vespertilionidae > Corynorhinus > Corynorhinus townsendii. The sequence continues at coordinate 85,429,587 of JAPDVU010000005.1, forward strand.
ACGTTATCAGACATATTCCTTACAATAGGAAATACTTTAGTGATGAGGAAACGAAGGCTCAGAGAAGTCAAGTAGCTTGCCCAAGAATCTCCAGGTGATAATGGAGAGCAGGGTTTGGAACCCAGATCTGCCTCGTTTTAAACAGGTCACATGCTTTTCCACTTCCCCAGACTTCTTAAAATAGAGCTGAGCTTTGAGAGGATGCTGTATCGATCTTTAAAATAACAGCAGCTACAGCATCTACTGGAGCTGAAGTGTCTGACAACCCCTCTGAGAATATTAAGCATCACCAGGACTCTCCAGGCCACCATTGAGCTACACATATTGTTTCTCAGTTTGGAATGCTTTGTATGGTTCTATCATACTTCAATATTAAAAATAATTTTATAAATCTAAGATCTGCTCTTGAAAAATCTAAGTCCTTTTAATTCTCTCTAATCATTATTATAGCATTAATTCCTAGCCTTTATTTAAATAAAGCAATGCTCACCCTGGCCATTGTTGCGCAGTGGTTAAATCATCGGCCCATGGACCAAAGGATCTTGGGTTCAATGCCCTGTCAAGGGCACATACCTTGGTTGCAGGTTTGATCCTTGCCCTGGTTGGAGTGCATACAGGAGGCAACCAATCAGTGTGTCTCCCTCACATCGAAGCCTCTCTCTCTCTCTCTCCCTCCATCCCTTCTACTCTCTCTCAAAATCAATGAAAAAAATATCCTCAGGAGAGGACTAACAAAAATAAATAAATAAAATAAACACACACACACAAACAATCTTCTCCAGCTCATGGGTTGGGGGGACATTGGGATAGGGTGGAGGGTTTAAGCAGAAAAGAAAAAAAAAGAGAACTCATGAACATGGACAACAGTGTGGTGATTGTGGGAGGGGGTGGGGCAGTGGAGGTAGAATAGGGCATAGAGAGGATAAATGGTGATGAAAAAAATAAAATAAAAAGTAAAAAATAATTTTTAAAAGCAATGATTCTCAAATACCAAAGAAATTAAAGTCACTTCAAATAATGTCTTTATTACTATGGAAAATGCTTTCATTAGTTAGTTTTTGGCAAATCCGAGTCCCAGAAGAAATCTAAAATATAAACCCAGAGGAGTTTCTATAAGTGTGTTTATGTCTATCACATTACCTATCCTTATACACATTTCCCTTGGGAAGTTTTCAACTATCTATCATTTGTGTCCTTCATCTATTATCAGATGAAAGCCTCTGCTTTGCAAGTCTTCCTCCCTCCTTTCCTCCCTCCCTCCCTTCCTTCCTTCTTCACTCTCTCTCTCTTTCTCTCTCTCCCCCACTCCCATACACACACACACATCATTGGGCAAATCAGAATGAGTGTCACAGAGCTGCAACAACAGTGTGGTAAATTAGCATGAGAGATATCTCTTAAAGAGCACCTTGTTGTGATTATTTATTGTATTCCTCACCTGAGGATATGATTTATTGATTTGCAGAGAGAGAGGAAGGGGGAAAGAGAGAGAGAGAGAGAGAGAGAGAGAGAGAGAGAGAGAGAGAGAGAGGGAGAGAGAGAGAGAAAGAGAGAACTATCAATGTGAGAGAGAAACATTGATTGGTTGCCTCTGGCAGGTGCCCTGATGGGGGATCAAACCCACAACCTAGGTATGCGCCCTGACCAGGAATTGAAATCATGACCTTCTGGTATATGGGACAACACTCAACCACATAGCCAGGACACTGGTTACATTTTTTACCTCAAATTGTATGGGCCCTTGTAATAATAACTAGTGTTGCCTCTTCATTCTTGGTCTCTCTGATTGCCTCTCTGACAAATACTTTATAGTCCACAATCTTTCTTGTCTTCTCACCCTGGTGTTTCGTAACTCAGTGACTCTGTCTTAGAATTGATCTGCATTTGCTTGCTCATCAATGGTGACCTTGTTTGAGCCTTGTTTAGTTTATTTGGTGCCTGACAATACATACCAAGCCTTACAGGGACCATTGACTTTATATATATTCAATTTATTGACTTTAGTCATCACTGTTGCCTTATAGACCCAAAAAGCACCCCAAAAGGTGTACACCAAGGTCACCCCTAAAAGATGAATGCCCTTCTCACTGAAGGAGAGAAGGGCATTTCAGGGCTGTGGAGGTTCAACCTTCCTATTCCCCATCCAGCCTCCCTCTTTGGCCATTCCCTCCCTCCCTCCCTCCCTCCCTCCCTCCCTCCCACCCTCCCTCCCTCCCTCCCTCCCTCCCTCCCTCCCTCCCTCCCTCCCTCTTTTCTTCCTTTTCTTTTCTTTTTCAGTAACCAGCGTTGATCTTACAGATAATCACAGACTGCAGCAATGTAACCCTGAGAATTCAGGTTAGTTTGTCTGCTTGTAACTGTCATCACACACTTTCTTTTTTTTCAATTTGTCTGGATGTCGTATAGAGTTTATCACTGATTAAAAAGTTAAAATCATGTCTGCAATTGCAGAAAACATTGAATAAATTTATATCCAAGAAGATAAGTATCCCTATTATGAAATCCTCTCACATCTGTTAACTCCTACTGAATAGTGGGTGACCACAGTAGTGAGTTACAAAATGATAAATAACTTATATTCAATATTATGGGCATATTATTAAGGAAATGTATAAAAATTTTATCTACAAATATACCAAGGATTACCCATTACCATCTCAGAGTCTATTAAACTAATACAGTGGAAAAAAATGTATTTTACCATGACCTAAAAAATTTAAAGCATGGTCCTTAGATCTGCTTAAAAAAAAAAAAGCACTGGATTAGGAATCAAAAGATCTGATATCTATTTTGACCCAACTACTAGTAAATGTTGGGCAAATCCATCCTGTCTGTGAGCCTCTCTCGACCATCTCATATCACTGACAAAAGGTAAGAAGACCCTGCACTTAAAATAAAAGGGCAGCCTCTTTTCCCTGGTAGAGCCTACTTCATTCCTGGGCTAGTTGCCCCATGCACGTTCGGCCCAGCAATTAGGTGTGTGTCCACTAGGAGTTTGTTGTGATTGTTGCCAGTTGGGTCCTTGTAATTACATAATGTAATACAAAATTTGTAAATTGATGAAATGAAAATATAAAAGGTCAGTTTTATGTCTGTGACAAACAAGTGAAAAGCGATGGGGACTTGGTTAAGGTGGATGTTACTAAAGAAACATACAGATGTATTAAATGTGGGCTAGGTATTTGTATAAGACTGGACACAACATTTAGAAGGGTTCACTGATAGAGGCATTTTGGACTCTATCAGTATGAGGCCATTTTAAACAAAACTAAAGACAGGAAGTTTTTGATTTACTGAGATGGGTTGAATTTGGAATGCGAATTTGCTTGAGGGCCAGTTGTGGTACATTTTCATAGGTACTTATTTTTTAAGTTTTTACTTCCCTCTGCTTTGCTCATTCCCTCTTATGGGTGTGGAGTACTATTGCTTCATATTATTCTTATGCCAATGGTACTGTTCTTTGGGGTCCTACCTTTTAAATTTGAGGCCTCTGACTCTAAAGTTTAGCAGGCCCAAAGATTTTATATTTGTCTTCTTGTCTAAAACTGTCAAAACTGAATTTCAATATTTTCCAATCAGGAAAAAATTTCAGGGCAAGAGGAAGCATAGGCTTCCTTCCTATGCTTACTTCTCTAGAGCCCTACTTTCCCTTAAAGCTTGGCCTGGTAATCTCTCTTTACTTTTTCAGCTCTTTGATGATACTTAAATTATATTCCAACAAACACTTTGTTTTCAGCAGGAGGGTTTTTCTTTATAACCTGGCCCACATAACACGCTATAGACTTTCCACAAGCCACTTATTCATGATTCTTGCCAAAAAACCAAACTGGCTTTTGAAATGGACACGCCCCTCTGGAAGAGGTTGGTACCTGGTTAGGCTTAGATTGCCATAGCTCAAACTGCTCCTAAAGTAAAACTCAAGTCACTGGGCTCCTTTGCATTACCCGATTCTGCCTCCAACATGCGAAAAGACCTTATAAATTTTAGGTGCCCAAATTGTTGGTAGGTAATGATTTTATTTCACTTCTATTTCGTGATTCTTTTTCTTACCTTGTATTTTGAGAAAGCTAAATTTATATATATCATCTAATACAGTACTTTCCAATAAAACTTCATGTGATGATAGAATGTCCATGTGGGACTATTATACACTTGTAGCCAGTGGGATTGAGAAACTGAATTTTTAATTAATTTTGTTCTAATTAATTTAAATAGCTGCATATGGCTAGTGCCTGCCATAGTGGACAGTGCAGATTCTCAGACAAACTTCTGTATGATACTTCAGGACAAATATTAGTTATATAAGAAGGCTTCATAAAAATACTTTTGTAACCAAATACCAGAGACAATCTATTTGTTTTTGGTCTTGGTTGTGATACTCTGATGAGGGCATACATAGAGTAAGAGAAACAAAAGGTGAAGAAATTTTGCCTTTTTGTGAGTCATTTATTTATCTACTGATTCCTTAACAGCCATCACCTGAACATCTAGCACATCTCAGGCACTTGGCACTGGACCTCAGGAGGAAAGCAAAACAAGGTTCCTGTTCTTGTGAAGTTTGCAGTTTAGTTGGGGAAACACACAGTAAACATACAATATATACAATTAATATACAATTTTATATGATTCAATTTTAAATCGAGACAAGTGCTACAAAGATGACGAACATCTCCATACTTTCTTTTTCTGGATGTTTTTAATTTGGAAAAGCATCCAAGTCCAAAGTTCTCAAAAGCCTACTAAAGGCTTAGTAATTAACTCTTGGGCAACTCTGTTAATCTAACAATATCTCACTTCAACAAGGCAAATGAACTTGTGGGTGTTTGTATTAGCTAAGAAAAGAGTTTCTGTTTGTTTTGTAGTTTACCTCTTGGCCCATTCAGTTGGGAGACCAAATAACATATAAGGTTAATGAAAGAAACTTTTCTTTGAAGTCACAGATTTATCAAATTATTGATATTTTTGCCTATGTAGAGGAGCTTAGAAATATTCTAGACCAATCCCTCATTTTACAAATGAGTAAAGCCTAAAAAACAAATTTATTGGACATGAATATGCACTTGCTGTCGTAGTCCCAGGTTTCAAGAATCCTTCACCAGTGTTCTATTGACCACATCACACCAACTTCAAAGTAATCCAAATTGTTCTGATTTCTCAAAGTTCTTAGTCAATTCATTTTCTGGAATCAATTAATTTGAGATTTTAATGTTTTCATGATAACAAACACTTAGTACAAATTCATGAACTTGACATGCAGATCTCACGTCTCACTATACATCCTTCCCATACTCCAGGGTCTACACACAATGTTTTTCCAACTCTGAGCTCCCACCAGAATGCACTTCCTCCTTATATCTGCTTCCTTACCCTCAATGCCTACTGAAAGACTACATCTTGCACGAGAACTGTCCTCAAACCTAACCAGAAGAGGACAATAGCTCTTTGTATTTCTCCTAAGGATTTTGTACTCTGCCTTACACTGCAGTAGGAATGACTACACTGGGTGTAAGAAACGGGAACCAGAGCCACATAGTTCTAACTTTTTTAGCTCTTGTCCCTCCTTGCAATCAATAAATATTTAAACTAAAATAAATGCTCATCGAGGCTAAAATTTTCCATAAGGTTTTTCTTGAGGCAGTTGCTAAGTGTTTGAAAAAGCTAGGACAGGGAGACAGACATGAGTGGGATGAAAAAGACTCAGATTGCTTTATAGAGAGCCTTGGTGTCAGGGGGTGATTTTTCTCTTTTATTTTTTAAATTCCTCATCTATTCAGTGTAATTGGCCCAGATATAATACACACACACACACACACACACACACACATATTATTTGTAGTGTAAGAACCTACAGAGATAAATTTTAAGAACTACAGAAAACATTAGAGAAAACAAGAAAGGTCATATAAATACTTGCCTGGATGCATTTTGTTGCAATTTAATTCCTCCTTCAATTTTCATAAATAAATGTACCGATAGAAAAACATCAGAAACATAAAAATCCACTTTTATCATTTACCAGTTCGAAGTAAGAAACAAAGAAATTTCACCAATTGACAATCCTCTGCAAAGCTCTTAAGCAATTACTCTAGGCCCAAATTTCATTGAAAACTTTCCCCAAGACCACTGTAATCTGACCACATCCATATTTTAGTACTGCGTCTGATAAGTTGCACGGTTCTGTATTTTCTCTACTTTGCTGTAAACCTCTCAAGCTCTTCCTATGAAACCGTGTTACGTGGCCGAACCTGGTGAATGATTGTCAATGAAAACCGCATAAAGTACTGTGGAATGGAGATAAAAAAAAGTATCAATTGTGTTCTCCTAAAAGAAATGATGACAGTAGGGAAGGAAAAAAAGGCATGAGTAAAGCCCAGCAAAAGCACAAAGGTACAGAGTCAGCACCCTCGGCGGGAGAAGCCGGCGGCCTGGCTCCAGAGCCCTCCGGGTTCGGCTGCGAGGGAGTGTGCGAGAGTATGCGTGTGTCAGCGCACGAATCTCTAACACCGCCTTCAGGGTCTGGGCACTCGTCACAACCCTTGACCACCTGGTCAGCAAACAACAGCTGACCTGGACTGTCCACGCCTACTAACAGTCACTAATTTCGGGCAGACCGGAAGCCCTTTTGCCCCGACTCGCAGGTCTACTAACTACGCTGGTCAGAACCGGAAGCTCTTGTGCCCCGATCTTTGGGCGCGTGAGCGCCGGCCGCACAGGCGCAGTGGAGCTCAGGCCGAGTTGTGGGAGGGGAAAAGGAAGAGGTGGAGGGGGGCGGGGCCGTCCCAGAAGATGGCGGAGGCGGGGGTGAGTTGGGGTCCCCCTGCGAAGCGCCAGTGCCTCGGTGCTGAGGAAAGTGATCTGAGGAAGTGGGTGGCTTTCGGGAAGAGGAAGTGCTGGTGATTTTGCATCCTAGGAACCCTGCTGGCAAGTGCGGGAGCGGGACTGCGGATGGGGCCTGAAGGGCGAGGGGTTCCGCTCACCTGAAGAAGGATCGGCGAAGTCCGGAAGGGGACAGCGCGGTCGGGGAGAGGTCTTATGAGAGGCCGAGGCTCTCCTGACGTTGGGAGAGTGTTCGAGAGGAAAGAACGCTGGAGGACGGCGGGATGGGCGGCCCTGGAGATCTGATGGGGGTGGAGGTCGGCGAGCTGTCCAGCACAGAGCTGTCAGGATTTGGGAGGCTTGTAACCAGGGAGACCCAGGCTTGGGAGGGTGGTGGATCCCAAAAGGTGGATATTGCAATAAGTTTAGAATTCACAAAAAGCTGTGTTGATTTGGATTGAGGAGTGGGACTTTGGCATTTAGATTGAAATTGGAAACCTTTGGAGATGGTGTGTGGGTATGCCAGAGAACTCTTGTCAAGACCTAGAAGTCGTTGGTGATAACTATCACCATGGGATTTAAGAGTTGGTCAATGGGGATTAGCAATCCGGAAAAGGAAAGCAGTGTGGATGATAGGGGGCAGGGAAGTGGTGCTAAAAAAGTGATCAGGACCCATGTCCAGTTAGTGTTGGAAAAAAAAGTTACTGAAGTATGATCTTAGCCAGATAGTCTAGGAAAATATATCTTGGAAGAGCTTACTATGTTGTAGGCTTGATGAAGAAATGCTTTAGAAAGGAATGGATGGACTTGGCAGCTGTAACTGGCCAGGATCAGTATTGCAGGGCAGCTGAGGAGTGCACGGAAAAGACTCCCCAGTCCTGGGTGCAGGAGGAATGAAGGCAGCCAAGCAGTGGCTAGACTGTGTTCTCCAACTTTTGGGTTTGGCCTTAATAGCAAACCACTTTGTGAAAATGAATGAAGAGAATGCGGCCGCTAATAGCGTTTCCACAGAAGAAAAATTAGCCATTATTCTTTCTATTTTCCACCTTCATTCTTTTTCTGGACATTTTGTTGGGTAGTGTGTTGTGTTAGAGTTCCCAGTAGATATCTGATATAAAGTGACCAAGCTGTGAATCCTGTACATTTGGGGAACAGGTTGATTCTTTTTAAACTGACAACTGTTGCTTTTCCATATGGTGGCTGAAAAGGAAAGGATAAAAGGTAATTCAGTAGTTTAAAGACAACTTGTTTTTATTGTTATTAGAACATTATTTGCAGAACTTTTTAGAGACTGAGATTTGACATTTAAAAGCAGTAATGGGATGTGAATGCTGCTTGCTTAATAGTTTCTGTGTTTGGGTTTTAATGTTGAGAGGAAAGGTGAGTTTCAGTGTCTTCAAGGCAAATGGTTTTCTTCCTGGAAGACTTTAGCTGATGACTCACTTGTGTGTGCTTGTATTTAAGGAGAGTTAAACTTTTTCATTAATTTAAGTATATTTTTCCTAATGTTAATGATTATTCTATTTTGAGAATGCCATTCTAATGAAGAGAGCAGATGAATAAAAAAGATGTGAGGTAGTAATTTAGTTTATTTAGTAGTCTATGTGACCTAAGCACCTGAAGGGACAGGTTAATCTGAGGCAGCAAACATGCTGCCTGATTGGAAGATGAATGACCTTGTTTGGTTTCAGGGGTGGTTGTAATTGTGAGAATGCAAATGGCTCTTAAGGTCACTAGGAGATTTTGTTTGTGTGTGTGTTTTCAGTTACCTATTGCCTGAAATGGTTTCAGTGGCAAATACCAACTTTGATTTTCATTCACAAAGCCCAGGATCACCTCTTTTATTCATCTAGAAGTAATAATATTAATCCACTAACAGGTAGTCATGTCTTTTCAGTTTTGATGATTTGTTATTTATCTATCCAAACTATTTGCATTGTGTTGTTCAAGGTAGAATTTTTCATGTCCTGTGGAAGTTTTTTCTTTGTCTGTTGTTGAAATAAAAAGCTTATTTTGGTATTAACAGTAGTTTATCAGCATGACTCTAAAAAGTGTATCTTATGTGGCACTTAACTTTTTTTTGTATAGCTTTTGTAGATGGAGGCCCTCCCTGGAGTGAAATGGGAAGTGCTCCGCACATGGAGTCAGAGTGCTTGGGGCCAATACTGGTGCTTTTTGGTAATAGTTATATGATCTCAGAAAGTTACTTAGCCTATTTTATTTTATAAAATGGAGATTATCTTGCCTATTTATGAAGGTTACTAGTGATCCGGTGCATGAAATTCATGCACATTAAAAGGGGATTAATTAGAGGAAATAATTTAATATTGCTATTTGCCCTTTCCTATAATAGAAGTGTCAGAGATGAAAGAAAATTAGTAAAATGTATATGAAAACCTTCCTCCTGTCAGAGTCTGGGGCATACCATGGGACCCAGAATCAAGTCCCCACCCACCCACATGCACTTCAAAATCGCTTGAGACCCAGACCCAGCTGCCCACCCCCCCCCCCCCCATTGGGCAAGATCCAGACCCAGCCAGTCCCACCCTTGTTAAGCCCTGCCGGGCAGGGGGCATAGCCTCAGGTCTCCTGGCCCAGTGCCAGGACGGGAGGTGTGGCCTGAGGTCCCCCAGCCCAGACTGGGACAGGGGGCATGCCTTGAGTCCTTTGTTAAGCCTCGCCAGGTGGGGACACGGCCTGAGATCCCCTGTCAAGCCCTGCTGGGTGGGGGAATGGCCTGAGGTCCCCTGGCAAGCCCTGCCAGGCAGGGGGGGCGCAGCCTCAGGTCCCCTGTCAAGCCCTGCTGGGTGGGGGCTCGGCCTGAGTTCCCCCGACCTAGCATTGAGGGTGCACCTTGAGGTCCTCCATCAAGCCCCGCTGGGTGGGGGGCATGGCCTGAGGTCCCCTGTCAAGCCCAGCCAGGCAGGGGGGCGCAACCTCAGGTCCCCTGGCCTGGTGCTGGGGTGGGGGCGCAGCCTGAGGTCGCCTGTCAAGCCCTGCCAGGTGGGGGGGCACAGCCTGAGGTCCCCTGTCAAGCCCTGCCAGGTGGGGGGCGAGGCCTGAAGTCCCCTGTCAAGCCCCATGGGAGCGGGGAAGGGCATAGCCTCAGGTCCCTGCTGATTTCTCATTAAGGCTCCTTATGGGAACTTGGCCTCAGCTGTGGGTGCAGCCATCTTTGTGATGGAGTGATGGTCAATTAGCATATTCCCTCTTTATTAGATAGGATTATTGTTGAGGATCTATTGAGTTTTTATTCTCTAAAGGGTACCTTTATACCAGAGACTTTTTGACTAATCAGCAAATTATTTCTTGTGTGATCTAAATTTTTCAAATATAGATTATTTTTTAATTTTGGAGAATCAAATTTATCATTAATGTAAGAGTAATATTTAAAGGTATAGGTACTCTTTGTTTTAAGAAAACAATTTCAACACATGATCAGAAAACCAAACTTTAAAACAAACAAATTAGGGGATACTTATTACATGAGCTTTCACTTTAAAACAACCCATTCCCCTAGTGCAGTGGTTCTCAACCTTTCTAATGCCGTGACCCTTTAATGCAGTTCCTCATGTTGTGGTGACCCCCAACCATAAAATTATTTTCGTTGCTACTTCATAACTGTAATTTTGCTACTGTTAATGAATCGTAATGTAAATATTTGTTTTCCGATGGTCTTAGGCGACCCTGTTAGCGGTTCTCAACCTGTGGGTCGCGACCCACAGGTTGAGAACCGCTGCTGCTGTAGAGCCTAAGACCTTCAGAAAACATAGATAATTACATTACGATTCATTAACAGTAGCAAAATTACAGTTATGAAGTAGCAAGGAAAATAATTTTATGGTTGGGGGTCACCACAACACGAGGAACTGTATTATAGGGTTGCGGCATTAGAAAGGTTGAGAACCACTGCTAGTGTGTGGTTAATATTATAAACAACATGCCTTTTTAGTAATTTTAAGTGTTCCACAGTAGGGAATGAATGGTCTAGTGGAATTTCTTATGTCTTTGAAGAGTCTGGCCATTTCCAGGAGTTCACTTTACATGTTTATGGTAGCAGGATCCAGGGGAATAGTCTTGATCTTGTCACTTCACTTGCCCACACTGGGTGTCATTTGCTTCTCCAGTAAAATGAAAGAATAACTAGATCACTGCCTCTTAACTTTTTTTGATTCGTGGACATTTTGAGTACTTGATGTAAACTGTGGAACTCTCTTCCCGGAAAATACACATATGCACACCTTTTTTATTTTTTGCATTAGGCTCACATATCCCTTGGAAGAGATGATATCCAATTTCCCTTTCATTTCTTAAATTTTAGGATACTGTGATTCTTAAGCACTTTAACTTTTATTTTTGCCTATAGTAAATATGTACTATTGTATTATTATGTAGTCTCAAAATTAGATTTTTGGACTTGTAAAAATTAACTTAAAAAACTCATTCAAATAAACATCAAACAAATGTCATGTTATTTTTAAAGAGAACTTTTGGGGTGAAATAGGAAGCTATAAACCAGCACTACCAGGAAAGGTTGAATAAACAGCTGTGGCAGAATAAGGTAAACAGTTTAGAAAGTCTCAGGCAGCCTTGAAATAGAATGAGGAAAGAGTCTCCAGCAATCAGTGGCTCTCAGCGGAGGGCATTGCCTCTCTGGGGGCATATGGAAATGTGTAGGGACATTTTTAAGTGTCCCAAATTGGGGGGAGAGCATGTAGTGGCATTTAGTGGGCATGAGCCAGGGAAGTGTTTTACAATGCTTAGGGCAGGTCCACACAACAAGGAATTGTCCAGTCCCAAATTCCTAAGCTCTGACAACCCCTGGTGAGTGACTGGGAGATGGGGCCTACCACAACTGAAATAAGTTTTAAAACTAGTTATTTTGCTCTCTTAAAAACATTATTTATTGTACATGAAATATCCTTTGCCAGTTATTCCCTTTTGGAAAAAAACATCACGAACATAAACAGATGATTTACTAGAGCAGTTAAAAATGTATGTACAGTTCAGCCCTGAACAACATAGGTTTGAACTGCATGGGCCCACTTATATGCCGAATTCCCCCCAATCCCCCCATAAATACAGTTGGTCCTTGGCACTTCTGCTTTTGTATCCACAAATTCGCCTACCATGAATTTCCAATCCATGGCTGGGAATCCACACATGTGGGGGGACCAACTATGCATTGTTCTATGCCATCTATAATAATAAAAGCTTAATATGCTAATTAGACCGGACAGCCGAACCACCTTCCGGACATCATTCCGGATGTCCTCTGGATGAAGCTGCGGCAGTGGGGGCCGAGGCAGAGGTGGTTAGGGGCGATCAGGCAGGTGAGTGGTTAGGAGCCAGCAGTCTCGGATTGCGAGAGGGGTGTCCAACTGCCAGTTTAGGCCCGATCCCACAGAGATCCCTGTGGGATCGGGCCTAAACTGGCAGTCGGACATCCCCTGAAGGGTCCCAGATTGCGAGAAGCTGCAGGCTGGGCTGAGGGAACCTCCCCTCCCCCCATGCATGAATTTTGTGCACCGGGCCTCTAGTTTTGTATAAGGAGCTTCAATATCTGTGGATTTTCATATCTGTGGTCAGTCCTGGAAACAATCCCTCAAAGATACTGAGAGCCAATTTAGTTAAGTTTTTGGGGCAGGGTCAGAAGTGACAGATTTTCAACTGCAAGGGCATCAGCACCCCTATTCCCCCCATTGTTCAAGAGTCCACTGAATATTCTTTGTCCTCTAGTAGCTGTTTTAACAGCACAAGTGGGGGTTTGCTGTGTCTTCTGGAAGTTTATGAAGTGAAGAGTCAGCTGTTGGTCTAGTGCAGTGGTGGGCTGTTGGTCTAGTGCAGTAGTTTGCCGCTCTGTTGACTAATGAGTTTGCCAACCACTGGTCTAGTGCTGTATGTTAAGTTGGCAATATGATTTTTTTCCTTTAACACATTTGTTTTACTCTTCAATCTAGTACATTTAAATAAAATTTCAAGGTGTTTGTACACTTATTTGTGTTATTATATAGTCTTCCACTTATGTTGGCATTGGTACCTTGAGAATATATTATAGTTGAGATTGTTTTCTAATGTTTACCTGTTAGCAGCAGCTTGAATTTGGCAAAGAAAGAATTCAGAGCCAAGAGCTCTAGCATAGGAAGTTTATTTAGAAAGTCACAGAGGTAGAAGAAGTGAGCTAGCTGGGTTGTGTGGATCAGGAAACAACTTATAGAGGCAAAAGAAAGGCCTTGGAACTTAGGAGGAAGAAAGCAAAGGTACATACCTGAGGGAAAAAGGAGGGGGCAGGCTCAGGCATGCTCCAAAGAGAGAGCATACTGGGTCCTTTGTCTTAAGGGTTTGTGTCTGTTTTCTAAAGGTGGGCATTTTAGGGCAGTTCTCAGGGGAGGATCTCAGTAGAATATCAGCTTTCCAGTTGTGTCCTTTCAGGATCCTGGTCTCTAGGGTCAGTGCTAGGGTAGGGGTTCATTAGTCATTGCATCTGGTCCAAATGTCAGTCATTGCATCGCTTCATCTGGTTTTGCTGCTTTTCTGGGCCTGTAACTGAAACACAACTGAGGCCTAGGTATTATCTCTAGTTTGACCAAAAACTGTCTACGTGGTCAGCAGACCCAAGGCTTTGCTCCTAAGATTATTGAGACTGGTCAGAATTTCATTACCCTGAGGTCTTAATGCTTATGGGAGTGGTCGTGCCAGGGAGGAGGACACAGGTGGGTTAGGGTGCTGGATGAGGCCGGTTTGAATCAGCCATCTGTCTCAGTTTCCCCATTCCACTTGCCAAAGAATTTTCCTAGCTTCTTACTATCCTGCCTCATACCCATCTTTTCAGTCATCCTCTTCTGTAGATCCAGATGCCAAAAGAGAAGCCTGAGGAATTAGGCTAGAATGGGACTCAAGAGAAGGGGTTTTGGAATCAGTCAGATGTAAGGAAAAATTCCACTTCTAATATTGTATGTCAGGTGACCATAAGCAAGTTGCTAAATCTCTTTGACTTAATATCTTCATTTGTAAAATAAGGATAATAACACCTACCTTTAGGATTATTTTGAAGATTAGGGTTACTCTATGTCTGTCATGGAGTAGGCCCTCCATAATGGGTGCTATATCAGTAGTCATGATGATGATGATGATGATGATGATGAAGATGAAGAAGAATTCTGTAGCTACTGAACACCTTACTAAGTGACTAGAACACATGACATACGGACATGCTGCATACTACTGCAAGGACTAGACTGCAAGACAAGGTCAGGAGGGGATGTTTCTGGGCAATTTCAACTGGTATTTAGAGTCTATTTTCCTATGAATGAGCTGTAACATGTACTGTTTTCTCTAGTCCTCTAAGCTGTAGAACTTAGTTATGCTGTAGACTAAGTAGGTTTGTGAGGACTAGTTTGAGGACAGAATTCCCCTCTTGAGTGTTGGGCACAGAGCTTTGGGTGTGGCAGAGGCTTAATAAAAAAAGTCTGTTGTCTGTGTTTATCACATGACACTGGTAAGCTGTGTAAGTTGCTGGTACTTACGAATATTCTCATTTTCATGCTGATTATTTCTAAAGTCAGTATCCTTCCCCTCACTTTACACGAGTTTTATTCCAAAGCTCATTTGTGAGGTAAATTGGAACTTGGAAACTCAGAAGAAATATAGTTTAAATTATGATTACGTGGTTAGTTGCCTTTCAAAAGGCCTGTTTAACCTAGTGTAGTTTGATTCAAAAAGAGTTAATCCAGCCCTAAGCGGCTTATCTCAGTGGTTAGAGCATTGGCCCATAGACTAAAGGGTCACAGGTTCGGTTCCAGTCAAGGATACGTACCTTGGTTTTATGCTCAATCCCTGTCCCCAGTTGGGGCATATGCGGGAGGCAACTAGTTGTTGTGTCTCTCTCATATTGATGTTTCTCTCTCTCTCTGTCCCTCCCCCTCCCTTCCACTGTCTCAAAAAATCAGGTGAGGATAAACAAATAAACAAGCAAACAGAGTTAACCCAATTTCATTAAACAAATATGAATATGTAGAGCTCCCACTGTGGGGTAGGCAGGCACCTTTCTGGGTATATAGACACACTGGAGACTTGGTAGTGAATAAGACCTATATAAAAAGTTTATAATCCATAAAGCAGCTATACATATTATTATAAGGTAGCTACTTAAGTGTCATCCTAACCTTTTAAATAAACTGCTTTGAGACTCAAAGGAAACATCATTTATGTGCTGACTTCTGATCATGCCCAGGATATATTATTGTTGGATGGGATAAAAGTAAGTTATAAAAATTGTATAGTATTTTCCCATTTAAAAAATATAATTATATTCATAGAAAACACAGAAGAATATGCAACACTTTGGGAACCTGAGCACCATGGTTAGGATGAGGATTTTGGAGCCATACGGCATGGATTTGAATCCCAGCTCACCCTCTTATTAGGGGTATAAACTTGGTTAAGTCACTTAACCTCTTTTTTGCCTCACCTGTAAAATGGATATAATAATTGCACTTACCTTTTAGCTTATTGTGAGAGTTATATGAGTGGCCATATGTCAGGTGCTTAGAGCAGCTCATAGAAAGCCTCAAGTGTTGTCTTAAATACAAAGGAAAGATGACTTTGGTTAGAGTGAACAAATGCACTGATTGTACTAGCAAAGATCTAGGTTTTAGGAGTCAGGATCTATGTGGATAAAACTCATTAGAATCTAGGTCATTCTTCATTTTCTTAGTTTCCTTTCTTCTGCTTCCTACTCCAGCTTTCTCACCAAAGCTCCCATGCTTGCAAGAAAGGTGGATTGGGTCCAGGCAGGGGTGGGGCAAGCTGTGACTCTGGAGGGAAGGGTCAGGTCTAGTTTCTGTGCTTGGTGTATGTGTAGGTGACTCAGTGGTCGTCTGCTTTTGTTAAGACACTTTTGTGCATAAATTCAAATATATAAGCATTAAACTTTAAGACATGTCATTTTGTTCCCCACTGAAGGTTGTCCTCATGAACGAGGTCACATTTTATTGTGAACAGTTCAAGATTTTTAGTCAGAATGTGTTCATTTTCTGTAAAGTATAAATTAGTGTATTTTCTGTAAAGTATAAATATTTAGGTAGGAGAAATAGATTTGATCTTCCAGATTCTAATTCAAGTATCCCATATAACCTTTTCTCTGATGTGGAGCAAGCTGTCCTTACTATTATTTTAATTTTAAGTCTCTTAGGTTACATATTCTATCCTAGTTAAGTGTTAAGTATTGTACTTTTAAAAAATTACATAATTCATATAAAAATGTCTTTTAAACCTTTTTTTATTCAGTAAGTAACTAATTTAAATAAATATATAAGATTGTTATTTCATTGTTTGTCCTTTTACATTAATTACTGTTGAAATCAGGACAATTATATAATTATTTATTAGGCCATAATATTTTTTTGTGTGTGTCTCTTGCAGGATTTCTGGTAGGTCTTATTTCAGGGCAAGATGCGGTTCTGTTGAAACGCCAATCTGCTTTGATTCACAGACAAGCCGTTTCAGCTGGGAAGCCTTTTTTTTTTTCTGCTGGCCTACTGAATTTATGAAACCATGGCAGAAGGAGAGACAGAGTCACCTGGGCCCAAAAAGCATGGTCCTTACATCTCATCTGTAACTAGCTGGAGTGTAAATTTGATGATTCGAGGAGTAGTGCTGTTTTTTATTGGAGTATTTCTGGCATTAGTGTTAAATTTGCTTCAGATTCAGAGAAACGTGACACTTTTCCCACCTGATGTGATTGCAAGCATCTTTTCTTCAGCATGGTGGGTACCACCGTGCTGTGGCACAGCTTCAGGTATGTGCAGGTTATTTCTGTAATGCTTAGGAAGAAAATGGGATGAATGAGTGTGGATTTTGTCTGAGCAATATTTTTTAAAAATTCAACTTTATTGAGGTGTAATCCTATATAATAAAAGGGTAATATGCAAATTGACCCTAACGGCAGAACGACCAGAATGACCGCTGGACCAGTCACTATGAGGTGCACTGACCACCTCTTGGTCCCTTTTCCCAGCCGGCAGTCTCCGATCACCTGATGGCCACCTGTGGAGGGGGCGGGGCTGGCGAGTGGGTGGGAACAGCCAACCTCTCGGTACCTTCCCTCGGCCGTCAGGCACCCATCACCCTTTAGCAGACAGGGAACCGGGGTTGGGTGGTGGGGGAGGGGGGACAGGGCGGGCAGCTGGGGAAGATGACCCTGATCATAGATTAGGACTAGGGACAGCACCCGTGCATGAATTTCGTGCGCCTGGCCTCTAGTTTAAATATAATAAATGTACCTATTTTAAATGAACAATTTGGTGAGTTTAGACAAATGCATACATTCATGTAACTACCACTACAACCCAGTTATAGAACATTGCCTTTCCCCACAAATTCTCTTGTGCCCTCTTGCAGTCCACTTCCACCCCCCAGCCTCAGGTTTCCACTGATCTTTGCGTGACTAGGTTATTTTTGCCTGTTATAAAATGTAATGTAAAAGGAATCATAGGGCATATGCTCTTTTGTGTCTGATTTCTTTCTGTCCTACGTCTTTCAAAAATGTAATCCTAAGAACCTGATTCCCTTCAGGATGAGGCTTTCAACCTCTTAATTTTTTTCCTATCTTCAACCCATCTCATGTAAGTCTTATTTTAGGTTATTTTGATGATGATCACCACTGTTTGGTTTGAAGGGTGTGGTTTGAAGGGTGTGTTATGGTTTTCTTTTTGAAGTAGATAAAAACCTGACAGAATAGTTTTGTTCAAGTTAAAAGCTTCATGTCATATGTTTTGTTTGGTGGACAGTGTATAATGGATAAAGTGGAGCATTTCAGAAGCCTTATTGATGATGCTGATCTGTCATAATGAGTAGCTGTTTAGCTTTTTCTAATGACTAATTCTAATAGATTAATAATATTTTATATAATAAGGTCATGGAAGCCATAATTGTGTAGTAGAAGGGAGTTTTGATGAGGGAGAAAATTGCTTTTTTTGAATGTCTGTTTGGTGTCACATACTTAATATACATGAATATTTTACAGTGTAATATAGATACTTCTTGACTTACATCCAAAACTGGAGGCTGAAGGGTAAGAAGTTAGGTATAAGGCATTTTGAATGTTCTGGTGAAACTAACTAGACAATTACATAATTCCATCACATGAGTGGAAGGGTGTTGTCATGGTGAGGCTTCAGTGTGCTTTATTTATTGACGTCTCACTATTACAGCATTCACATGAAAAGAGAAGTTGTAAAGGTAATGGTTCTTAGTTTCCATAAGGTTATTATTATTATTCTCTGAGAGAATAGGTAAAATAGTTCATACAAAGAGAACACAGCATAAATTATATTTCATCATTTTGTGTTGTATCATGTAAAAATTCTGAAAAGAGAAAAAGTGTTCCTAACAACTTTTACTAGTTCTTTGTTATTTTCTACTATCATGTAACTGCTGTCTGGTCACCAATAGAAGCTTTTGGAGACTTGGAAGAACATGACTTTTAGGAATAGACAAGTGCAAAGTCAGAGGAGGGAAATAGTTACTGATTGTCTACTAATATGCCAGGCACATGCTTCTACCCCAAGGACCTGCACGCCAACTTTGGGAGCATTGTGCCTATTTTGGGGGGATGAGGAAGCTGAATGATAAGAGGATATTAAGGGACCCAGGGTTCCAGAGCCAGTGACTGGTGCAGCTGGGTCAGATGTCCCAGGCTTCCTCTACTCAGGGTGCCTTTTTCAAAGCCTCCAGCCTCCTAAGTGCGAAGCTTGAGTGAATGCACTGGCGTGTGTTACACCCTCTGGACTTGGGCAGGAGAACTTAACTAAGGTTTTATTGTACCTCTGTTATGGAGAACAGGGTGATGGGGGCACTTCTGCCACAAACTCACAGTTAGGAAGGAAATTTCTAAATGTTAGTACTACATTTCATTCACTTTGTCCCTGCTTTTCCTTCCTTTTCCCAGCCAGTAGGTTTCTCACACTTACAAACTCAGCTTCACACCTTTTCATTTGGAGATTTGCATTTCTTGCTTAATTGTTTCTTCTGAAAACAGTGCATTCTATGAGGCACCCAGACAAAAGAAAGTAGAGGCATTAGGAAATCTAGATTTCAGTCACCTCTGCTACTGGTTTTGTTGGGTAAGATACCAGATTTGGAGAAGTTGCCAAAAATGAATTCTTGCATAATTGCTGCCTCCTCCTGCCCCTAATTTTAGGAAAAATATTACGAAAAAATAAATGATGTAAGAAATATCATGTGTATGACTCTGCGTGTGTACGTAGCATGCATGTATTTTGTGTATGTGTTGGTATGCATTTTCAAAGCTCTCTAAGCTCTCACCATCTTAAATAAAAAAACTGATTATTGTCCTTTGATTTTCCTGTCCAACAAGTATTCACAGACTGAGGGTCTCTGCAATCCCCATTCTTTACATGTAAGCAGAAGGGTCCCTGGTTATTTCTACCTTTCTGTATAAAACATAGGGCTGAGAATTTGCTACTAGTGCTTCTGGAGGGCCAACTAGTAGAGAACTCTAGTAAATTGCTTCTCTATTTTTAGTTTAATAATGATTAGTGTTTGGAGTTAATTAACTTCTTTATGTGCAGTGCATTAGAATTGGAGTTAGAAAATTCTTCAACATTATTGAGGACCATAAAGGAATCTTTCTGAATAATAAATAGAAAAAAGACAACTATAATTATGTGGGTAAAGTAAGTAGAGAAGTTGACTCAAAAATCACAAGTTACCAGATTGTGTTCGTACTTATGAAACTAATGTCTAATTTAAAAAGAAAAAACAAATCTTTCCCGTTTAGCCATGAAGTCAGTTAACCAGTTTCTGGAGAGCCCTGCAAGTCTCCTGCCTCTCTCTCTTAACTCGCACATCCAGTTTCCAAGTTTTACATCTTTCCTCTGTCTCTTTTTTGGGCGAAGCCCTCAACCACTCTGCTTGGCATTTTCAGGTCTTTTCTTTTTCTGCCTCTAATTTTGTATCATCCTTCAGCCTCCCTCCCGGATACAGGTGTGATGGCATTATTTTCTTGGTTCCTCATATCTGCAGGGTAAAGTCTCTATGATATGGCCCTTGCCTACTTTTACCTTCCTCAGAGCCTTTCTGGATGCTGAGCTCCCTTTCTGCCTAACCCCTACAGTTTCCAGGTGATACTGGTGTTTTCTGTTCCCAGATGCTTTGGTTAGAAAGCTCTTTTCATACCATTTACCTGCTAAATGCTCCTGCCTCAAGGATCACCTCTTCTGTGACGCTTTCCTGTCACCCTAGCTTTCCTGACACCTCTCCTCCCCTCAGCACATGCCAGGAGAAGACAGACCTCACTGGCCCTATTAGTGCTACCCCTAAACACATTACTGTATTTAATTGTTGCTTTGGTCACTTTGGGAATGTGGTCAAATCTTACTCTTTTTTTCTTTTTCTTTTTTTTTTTAAATTTAAATCTTTATTGTTGAGTGTATAACAGATGTCCCCTCTACCCCCCATTGCCCCTCCTCCAGCCAGTTCCTGCCCGGTCCCAGGCCTTCACCATCCTATTGTCTGTGTCCATAGGTAATGCATATATGCATATAAGATCTTTGCTTACTTTCTTCCTGCCCCCCACCCCCCTTCCATCTGAGATTCCTCAGTCTGTTCCATGTTTCCATGCCTCTAATTCTACTTATTCATCAGTTTATTTTGTTCATTAGATTTCTTGTTCATTTATTTTGATTTTTAGATTAATTGAATCTAAAAATTGATAGATATGTATTTTTACCATTTTATTGTTCATATATTTTTTAATCTATTTCTTCTTCTTTTTCCTCTTCTTAAAGAATAACCTTCAACATTTCATGTAATACTGGCTTGATGGTGATGAACTCCTTTAGTTTTTCTGGTATGTGAAGCTCTTTATCCGACCTTCAATTCTAAATGATAGCATTACTGGGTAGAGTAATCTTGGTTGTAGGTCCTTGCTATTCATCACTTTGAGTATTTCTTGCCACTCCCTTCTGACTTGCAAAGTTTCTGTAAGTAGTCAGCTGACAGTTGTATGGGCGCTTCCTTGTAGGTAACTGCTTTTCTCTTGCTGCATTTAAGATTCTCTCTCTTTGTCTTTAACTTTCGGCAATTTAATTATGATGTGTGTTGGTGTTCCTCTTGTTTGGGACTCTGCACTTCCTGGACTTGTAAGTCTATTTCTTTCACCAGGTAGAGGAAATTTTTGGTCATTATTTTTTCAAATAGGTTTTCAATATCTTGCTCTCTCTCTTTTCCTTCTGGTACCCCCATAATGCAAATGTTGTTAAGCTTGAAGTTGTCCCAGAAGCTTTTTACACTGTCTTCATATTTTTGGATTCTTTTTTTTTTTTTGCTCTTCTGATTGGGTGTTTTTTTCCTTCATATTCCAAATTGTTGATTTGCTTTTCAGAACCCTTGTTTCTACTGTTGAATCCCTATGAAAGAATTCTTTATTTCAGTTAATGTATGCTTAATTTCTGTTTTGTCCTTTTTCATGTCTTTGACATTCTCACTAAGATCCTTGAAAGTCTCACTAAGTCCCTTGATGTTCTCATTATTCTCTTGAAGCTCTCATTAAGTCCCTTGAAGCTCTCATTAAGATCCTTGAGTAACCTTGTAACCATTGTTTTGAACTCTCTATTCAGTAGTTTACTTGCTTCTATTTCTTTCATTTGTAACATGTTTCTTTGTCTCCACATTTTGGCTGCTTTCCTGTATTTGTTTCTATATATTAGGTAGTGCTGATGTTTTCTGGAATTGGTAGAGAGGCCTTATGTATTAGGTGTCCTGTAGGGCCCAGTGGCTCAGTCTCCCCAGTCACTTGAGCTGGGCACTCTAGTTGTGCCCTGTGTGGGCTGTGTGCACAGTCTTGTTGTAGTTTAGCCTTGTTTGCTGTTGGCTCATTGGGAGGAATTGACCTTCAGGCCAAGTTGCTGTGCAGGAGACATCCCTGTGGAGCAGGACTTGCTTTATTAGGGCTTTGGTGCTCACTGAGTCTTCCCCTTAAGTGTGTTGCTTGTGAATGTGTAGAGTTGTAATCTGGTATGGTTTGAAGCTGTCCACCTGTTGCTCTGGCTCAGGGGCCTCCTGGGAGGTGCAAAGCCAGCCAATACCTGGGGCCATCCATCAGGAGCAACAGAGAGCTCTACAGATGGGTGCTACTTGTATTGGGCTAGGAAGTGCCCAGGTGAGGATCGGCTGTAAAGCAAGGCAGGCTGGTGCTGGATCCAAGTATTGGGCTTTTTATTGATGGGTTTGGGACACATTGACTCCAGCTGCTGCTTGTTTGAGAGATTTTAGGAAAGTCTGAAGCCTGAGCCAGGGCAGGTCATTCATATGGAAAAGCAGATGCAAATAGCTTGGGTGGGGCTGTAAATTGGATGGGGCGGCATCTCAGGGAATCACCAGGGCAGAGGGAACCATGTGGGTCATACTGATGGAAACTCATATATGGCTGCCAGTCAGCTCTGCAACGGGGAGGTCCCAGCACAGGAATGATGACCCCTGTAAGCACCACTGTCTGGGAGAAAGCCACCCCTGAGTTCCTCCCCCTATATCAGGCAGTCTAGTTCTTCCCTGGATATCCTTGGATTCCCCCCAATGCTGCTACCTGGCATTGGAGCTCAGAGGAAGCGAGACCATGTAAGTTTGTGTGTGGGCCCTTTAAGAGGAACACCTGTGACTCCAGCAGCCTCCATGTCACTCAGCCACAATCCCTGCTGGGTTTTATAGCTCGAAGTTATGGGGACTTCTCTTCCCAGCTCTGGAACCCTGGGATGGGGGTCTGGTTTGTGGCTGGGACCCCCTGCTTCTTATGGGAAGCCTTAGAGCTATCCCTCCCGATTAAAAAAACTCCGCATGTGGGTGTCGGACCAACCTAGTCTGTGCCTCTGTTCCTCCTACCAGTCTCAATGTGCTTTCTTCACTTCCCTAGTTGTAGGACTTCCATTCAGCCATGTTTCAGGCAGTTCTGAGTGATGGTTGTACTGTATTTTAGTTGTAATTTTGACGTGGTTGTGGGAGGCGGAGAGTACTGGTGTTTATGTACACTGCCATCTTGGTTCTCCTCTTTTTTTTTTCTTTTTAAATCCTCAGCAAATACCAAGAACCTGATACAGTGTAGGAGCTTATTTGTTGCATGAAAACATTGCCTATCCCAGTGGTCGGCAAACTGCGGCTTGCGAGCCACATGCGGCTTGTGAGCCGCGGTTTGCTGCTCTGTTGACTAATGAGTTTGCTGACCATTGGCCTATCCTATAATCATTTTCCATGAAAGTATATCTCATTCAGTGGTTTTCTTTTTTTTTAGCCGGTTTTCTTTGAAAAATGTTTGATTTAGCTATTCCTTTAGTGTATCACCGCATTAAACACATTACCATGTAAAAGTGATGATAATATTTTTGTTTACAGTCTTGATAGGCTATAACTAGTCACTGGGAAATAAATATATAGACATACATTGGAGATTTGCAGGTTTGGTTCCAAATTACCAAAATAAAGCAAATATTGCAATAAAGCAAGTTACATCAATTTTTGGGTTTCCCAGTCCATATAAAAGTTATGCTTATGTTATACCAGTGGTCGGCAAACTCATTAGTCAACCGAGTGGCAAACCGCATCTCGTAAGCTGCATGTGGCTCACGAGCCGCAATTTGCCAACCACTGTGTTATACATTAGTCTATTAAGTGTATAACAGCATTATATCTAAAATAACAATATACATACCTTAATTAAAAATACTTTATTGCTAAAAAATGCTAAACATCATCTTTGCTTGCAGTGAGTTGTAATCTTTTGGCTGGTGGAGGGTCTTACCTTCAATTGGAAAAAAAAAATCTGCAAAGTTCAATAAAGCGAAGTCTAATACAATGAGGTATGCCACTCTCCCAAGAAATACGGTTTTGCATCAGAGAACCATCTGGTTAATCAGGACTTGTTTGCCTACGATTTTACACAGGCATACTTATAAAATAGTCTTTCTTGTTGAAATAAGAAAGTGGAGAAAGAGGGAAAGAAGACCAGACTTACCTTTGCTGAGCTCTTACACAGTGAGCTTCACTGTGCTGTAGCCGTCGCTATCAGACTCTGCCATGCCTTTATTTCAAGGGAAGAAAGACGATATGTAATGGGAAGTGACAAGCTTCCTTGAATTCTCCATCTCAGTGAGCAATGGAAAACCATGCATATTCAATGGATTTGATTTTTACTGCCAGATCCCAAGGTTGGCAGCATGGTGGTTTAAATTCCTTTTGTGTTCTTGCTCTCTCCCCTCAGTTCTCTCTAACTTGTGAGTTTGACATCACATGCATAAAAATATAGTCTGTTTACTTATTTATATCTTTGCACACACATTGGTCTTCTCTGTATGAGAATTCTTTACCTATGGCATCAGCTGCTGAGGAAAATTGACTTGGAATGCCTGATCTTAGTTGATTTTACTTAGCAATAGGCAAAGGGAGGAGAAAGAGCAAGAAAGAGAGTGAGGAATGATATCCGAGCTGTTAGTTTCATGACCCCTTAAGGAAAAAAAAAAAGAGATAATATTCATTTAGATACATTTCCACTCTTAGGCATACTTGTTGCCATTTTAATTTTGCAGAAATTTGAAAATGCTGTCAATTTGAAAATATTACAGGATTTTAGAGCCTAGCCTTTTAAATAGGAATATACAGTAAGTTCTCATTTGGAGTCCTCATAGGTTCTGCAACTTTAATTGAAAACGACAGACAACAAAACTCAGTCTATCATAGGCTAATTGATGTAAACGAGTTTAAGATCCTATAATGTTACAGTGAAATGATAGTGAATGAAGTGACATTATTCAAGGACCTGTTATAATATAAAACTTTTATTTTTTATTTTTTTTTTAGTATTTTAATTATTTTTTATTTTTTGAATAAATCTTTATTCAGATTATTACAATTGTTTCTCCTTTCCCCCCATAGTTCCCCTCCACCTTCTGCCCTTACCTCCCCCCTACTGTCCTCATCCATAGGTGTACGATTTTTGTCCAGTCTCTTCCTGCACCCCCCGCCCCCCATACCCCTTTCCCCCTGAGAATTATCAGTCCACTCCCTTTCTATGCCCCTGATTCTATTATATTCACCAGATTATTCTGTTCCTCAGGTTTTTAATTCACTTGATTTTTAGGTTCACTTGTTGATAGATATCTATTTGTTGTTCATAATTTTTATCTTTACTTTTTTCTTCTTCCTCTTCTTAAAGAATACCTTTCAGCATTTCATATAATACTGGTTTGGTGGTAATGAACTCCTTTAGCTTTTTCTTATCTGTGAAGCTCTTTATCTGCCCTTCAATTCTGAATGATAGCTTTGCTGGGCAGAGTAATCTTGGTTGTAGGTTCTTGCTATTTATCACTTTGAAAATTTCTTGCCACTCCCGTCTGGCCTGCATAGTTTCTGTTGAGAAATCAGCTGACAATCGTATGGGTGCTCCCTTGTAGGTAACTAACTGTTTTTCTCTTGCTGCTTTTAATATTCTCTCTTTGTCTTTTGCTCTTGGCATTTTAATTATTATGTGTCTTGGTGTGGTCCTCTTTGGATTCCTTTTGTTTGGGGTTCTGTGTGCTTCCTGGACTTGTAAGTCTATTTCTTTCACCAGGTGGGGGAAGTTTTCGGTCATTATTTCTTCAAATAGGTTTTCAGTATCTTGCTCTCTCTCTTCTTCTGGCACCACCATAATTCTGATGTTGGTATGCTTGAAGTTGTCCCAGAGGCTTCTTATACTATCTTCAACTTTTTGGATTTTTTTTTTGCTTTTTGCTTTTTCGGTTGAGTGTTTTTTGCTTCTTTGTATTTCAATTCTTTGACTTGATTCTTGCATTCCTCTAGTCTGTTGTTGGGTCTCTGTATAATATTTTTTATTTCAGTCAGTGTATGTTTAATTTCTAGTTGGTCCTTTTTCATATCTTTGAGGGTCTCGTCATATTTATCGGCCTTTTCTAGGATATTCTTGAAAAGCCTTATAACCGTGGTTTTGAATTCTATATCCAGTTGTTTGTTTTCCTCCATTTCTTTTGTTTGTGATCTGTTTCTTTGTTGCCGCATTTTCACTGCTTCCCTGAGTTGGTAGGGTAGCTTTGTGTGCTAGGTTTCCTATATGGCCCAGTGGGTCGGCCTCCCAGTTACCTGAGGTGGACATTCTTGGTGCACCCCTACCCCTTTGTGGACTGTGTGTACAGCCTTGTTGTAGTTAAGTCTTGATTGTTGGTATCACTGGGAGGAATTGACCTCCAGGCCAGTTGGCTGTGAGGATCAGCTGTGTCTATGCTGGGAGAAGTTTGGTGCTGGAGACAGCCTTATGGGATTAAACTTGCCAAAGTGCAAAAGCCTCTGTGCTCAGCTTTGATGGGGTGGAGTCTCAGGGCGGAGCAGACAGTCTTGGCTTCCCGTCAGCCCTGCCCTTGTGCACGCCTCCAGACCTCTGCCTTCCCCGGCTCCCGAGCCTCCGCCTGAGAGTCCAGATTCCCCCCACAAGAGCATGGGTCCCCAGGGACTCACCTGGAACTGGGGTTCAGTGCAGTCAGAACTGGGTTTCAGTGCAGTTAGGAGTTTCCGATTCCCTTCTGCTAGGAAAAGCCTGTGGCAACCTCGCAGTCTTTGTGCACACTTGTGCGCACGCCTCCTGTCCCCTGCCTGCCGGGGCTCCCCCGGGTCTCCCCTGGATCTCCCCTGGATCTCCGAGTCTCTGAGTGCCTCTCTCTACCTGACAGTCCAGACTCCCCCTGTATGAGCCTGGGTCCACGGGGTTTCGCCTGGAACTGGGGTTCAGTGTAGTCGGAACTGGGGTTCAGTGGAGTTGGGGGCTTCCTTCCCCCTCCCGCCAGAGAAAGTCAGCCAGGCTCTCAGCCGCCCTTCCTCTCTGCACACACAAAGACCCTTTGCCGTACCTCAACCCTTTGCCGGTCCTCCAATTCTCTGTGAGCTTTTCTCTTTCCTTCTAGCTGTAGAATTTCCACTCAGCCAGCTTTCCTGTGGTTCTGGATGGTGTCCGTTCTGTCTTTTAGTTGTAGTTTTGAAATTGTTATGCGAGGCAGCAGTTTAGGTGCTTACCTATGCCGCCATCTTGGTTTCTCCCCCAATATAAAACTTTTAAATTTACTAGCAGTTTTTGCACCCCTGCATTACTGAAGTTTGTTGCTAATCTGTTGATGGTCTATGAACCATCTATAGTCAGCAAAGGTCTAACTCAAAAGGGCACCTTTAAGTGTTTTGTGAGTTAGAAAATGCATACATTATTGCAGCCTCTTCTTCCTGCTGCTCCACTGCTCTTCTGGCCTGTGAGTTTTGATACTAATTGATTTCCATTTTCCATGAAGACTGAATGCATCTTTTGTGAGGTATAGGTAGCCAAAATCAGGCCAGGGAGAGCTTCTGGCCCTCCGAGACACAGATTTTGGTACAACAGTTTCATGCTAAGCCAAAGGTAGTATGGGACATTTTAAACATGTTTTTCAATGATGTGACAGTTGTGTCTTTGTTTCCTAGTGAGCATAAACATTCTATTTTTAGGAAGATTAACAGGAAATAGCTAGCAGTTTTGCTTTGCTAACTTTAATCGGTGGAAATACATTTTCCTTATAACTTGTTAAAGAAAGTTTGGGTTCATTAAAAAAGTCTTTTTTTTCTTTTTAATGACTAAGCATTTCAAATCTTCAACTAAATGAATAAAAAAGTTGAGGTTTGACAAGTTAAAAATTGTGTGAGAATATTTTGATACTCAATTATGGACATTTTACATATATTTATTAATTATTAATTACACAGCAATCAAGGATGTCTTTACAAAAGAAGTGTACTAAAATGATATATTTTAGTAGTGAATTTAAAGTTTTACCAAAAACATGTAATTCTTATAGACCATGTTTCCTTCATTTTTATGTGCAGAATGAGTCTTATGTGTAGATTTCTGTTGTGAGTTACTCTGCTTTGACAACAAGACCTAGAGTCTCATTAGAGGGCCAGGGTGGAAAGGAGTGTCAGATCAAGGGCTAGATGCAGGAGACTGAGACAAGAAGCTAGAGGGGCAAAGGTGATCTATGGAACGGATCAGCCATAGCCATCAGAATATTGTGTGTACGGTGAGCTTGTTGTACGTGGTTAGTTCTTACCTTCTCTGTAGATTTGTAGCATTTAGTAGAATGTTTCATGGTAATATAGCTTAGAGAGAACATTGCTTAGCTGCCAAATGATTTGATGCTTCTCAAGTCTCAGAGACATTAGTATTAGAAAAGTAGCATGAATCTAGTCCATTCTGCTAAATTGTGAATCATAGACTGAAGTAGTGTTTTGTCTATTATATTACAATCATTTATAATGCTTCAGTGGTGTTCTCATTTATGTTTCTTTTGGGAGGTAAGTTTAAAATATCAGCAATTGACATTACGTAACTTGAAGAGCTTTTTTAAAGAATCTTTCAAATGCTTATGGTGGTTTTAGTGACTCTTAGCTTAAGTTTCGCCAGTATCACATTGGAGATAACATAATTTTTTCTTTTTTTTTCTGCAGCGGTGATTGGGTTATTATACCCCTGCATTGACAGGCATCTAGGAGAACCACATAAATTTAAAAGAGAGTGGTCCAGTGTAATGCGGTGCG
Organism: Corynorhinus townsendii; assembly: GCA_026230045.1. NCBI lineage: Eukaryota > Metazoa > Chordata > Mammalia > Chiroptera > Vespertilionidae > Corynorhinus > Corynorhinus townsendii. The sequence continues at coordinate 85,458,018 of JAPDVU010000005.1, forward strand.
TAGCCGTCTTTGTTGGTATAAATCATGCCAGTGCTGTATCCTTTTTGCCGTAATGAAATGCATAATAATAAAGCAGCTCCCGACAAACCAAAGGTTAAGGGCCCCTTGCAACTTCACTGTTGTCAAATTGTGATATGCCCACTGAGTCATAAAAAGAATGTGCTTCGTATTATCAAAACATCACAGTAGCATCTATATGTGTGGGATTTAGCCTTTCATTTAAATCCCATTCTTTCCATATAACTTAGAAAATTTGCATGTTTAAAACATTTACATGTTTTTCTTAAGTTAGGTTACTAAACTACTTACATATAGTTTTGGTAAATCTAGGATTGAAAGAGGTACATTTTCAAAGGATTCCTTTCCTCTTTTTTCATTTAAGGTTTGCCAGTAAAGACTTGTGGTGGCTTCAGGTGCTGGTTGTTGGTTTTGTTTTGTTTTGAATTTCAAGAACCTATAATTAAAAAAAAAGACTGTTAGTTATTTATTGGTTTTGATCAACACCAGCAAACCACATAAATGTTCTTACAGGTGGCATAATAGAAATATACAGCTTAGACTATGGTCAAAAAGAACTTTTTCCCCCCCTAAGAGGTGTGTGTGTGTATTCTTTTCTTAGTCCTCACCTGAGGATATGTTTATTGATCTAAAGAGTGAGGAAGGGAGAGAGAGAGCGAGAAACCTCAATGTGAGAGAGAGACATCGATTGGCTGCCTCCCATGCATGCCTGGACCGGGGATCAAGCCCACAGCTTAGGTATGTGACCTAACTGGAATTGAACATGCAACCTTTTGGTGTATGGAGTGACACTCCAACCAATTGAGCCACCCAGCCAGGCCAGGGACATATTTTTACAATTTGATCATTTAAGAATTCTGATACTTCATTTAGTGATTAATGATCATTTTTATAGTGTCCTAGCTAGAAGAACAAATAGCTTCTACTAGGTGTACCGGTTAATAATGCAGATTTTTTTCAATAGGTGGAGTTACACATATGTATGATATATGATTTGATATGTATGCACGATTTGATATGTATGCTATTTTGTTATATTGACAACAAGCTTCAAAACTTCATATGTTAAATTTGCTGAAGTTGTTAACATCATAGATATTTTTACGCTTAAAAATGTCGAATTTTGTGCCAAAAAAAGAGCATTTGCAGGAAGTTTTAATTCATTACTTTATTTTGAAGAAAAAGTTATCGTATACTTTGGGAAGCTTATGGTGAACATGCTCTATCTCAAAATACTTGTGAACACTGGTTTAAATGCTTTAAAAGTGATGATTTTGATGTGAAAGACAAAGAATGTCCAGGTCAACCGAAAAAGTTTATAGACCAACAATTACAAGCATTATTAGATGAAGCTGCATGTCAAACTCAAAAACAACTTGCAGAATTCAAAAACAACTTGCAGAAAGATTAAACGTTGCTCAGCAAACAATTTCTGATCGTTTACAAACAATGGGAAAGATTTTAAAGGATGGAAAATGGGTGCCACATCAACTGAACGAAAGACAAATGGAAAGCCGAAAAGTCATCAGTAAAATGTTGCTTCAACAGCACGAAAGAGTCTTTTTTGCATCGAATTGTGACTGGAGATGAAAAGTGGATTTATTTTGAGAATCCCAAATGCTCAAAATAATGGGTTGATCCAGGTCAACCATCAACATAGACTGCAAGGCCAAATCGCTTTGGAAAGAAGACAATGCTCTGCGTTTGGTGGGTTCAGGAAGGTGTGGTGTATTATGAGCTTCTAAAACCAGGTGAAACCATTAATAATGATCGCCACTGACAACAAATAATCAATCTGAACCATGCTTTGATTGTGAAATGACCAGAATGTGCCAGAAGACATGGCAAAGTAATTTTGCTTCATGGTAACACACCATCACACACTTCAAAACCAGTTAAAGACACGTTAAAAGATCTTGTCTGGGAAGTATTAACCCACCTGCTGTATTCACCAGACCTTGCTCCTTCAGATTACCACTTGTTCCCATCGATGGCACATGCACTTTCTGAGCAGCACTTCAAAATGTACAAAGAAGTGGAAAATTGGGTCTCTGAATGGTTTGCCTCAAAACAAGAAAAGTTCTATTGGGACATTATCCACAAATTACCTGAAAGATGAGAAGAATGTATAGCTAACGATGGACATTACTTTGAATAAAGCACTTTTGATGTTTCTCTTGAAATTATCCGTGTTTTCTTTGATTACAAAATCCGCATTATTAACTGGTACACTTAGTATTTCCCTTCTTTTCTTCTACCACTCAGAAAAAAATGTCTACCCCCAGAGCAAAAGTTTTTGCCCTAATAAGGCTTTCATTCTGTCATCTTCCCTACTTTCTTCTCCCTAACCCAACTTTCCATTGTAGAAGAGGATCTGGGAAATGCTAGTTGAGTCTTCCCTCTTCTAGAAGACGTTGCTTACAGAATGGTTGTGGTGGAGCCTGTGGTATTGGGAAGAGCAGGCTGCCCACCATTTCCTCTTGTAACTCTGCATTGGGCTCAGGGCTGGTAGTTGGTTGGAGAGAGGGTGAGTCATGTGACAGCTAGATTGCAGAAAGTATTGAGGTATTTTGGAGAAGCTTGGGAAGAGGAACCAAGAAAAGAGCAGGGTCCTCTATGCTAAGAACACATTGCATCTGCCTTTCTGTTCCCAGTGTTCTTGTCCTTGGAGATCTGTGGATTTGGAAGGCTCTCAGTGGCTGTTATTATGTTGGTTTTCTATTTCCTTTTGTATTAAAAAATTTCTCAACATTTTTAGTTTGGGGAAAATTTTTGATATTTCGGATTTTATAGCAAACAAACCTAATGATTAGGAGGGCTTAAAAAGATGGACTCATGGAATATTGTATCTAGAAGGAAACTTAGAAATCACTTAGTTTCACATTTTCTTTATTAAGATAACACAAATGAAAGCTAGCCAAGTTAGGTGCTTTGCCAAGTCTTCCATACTGTAAGGCTGTCCTACAGCTGAGACCAGGACCCAGAGATCCTGACTCCAATCTGGGGATGTTCATTCTCCTATCAGAAGCTCCACAAGTGTGTAAATGCTCTCTATACAGTGAACTAGACCTTTTCATCTCAGACAGTTCAACTACTTTTAAGTTGAGAAATTTAAATAGCCTTTTCCTAGAATTTAAAAATGTTTATCTAATTTAAATTCTTTGCTTTGGTCTTTCTTTTCTTTCTCTCTCAATCAAATACTTAAATATGACAGTCTTAGCTGGACCTCCTTTAAGCCAAACATAAAGTGTTTACATATTTATAGCATAGACTTAAATTAATTTGACTTCATAAAAGCTCATGGTACTGTTTTTAAGGTTGATGTTTTACCTGTTTACCATAGAAGCCTCCTTATTTTGCTTTGGTTCTTAATGAAGTTAACTTAGTTAGCAAGACAGAACTCAGTTAATGTCCAAGTCTACTCTTTACAAGAATGTTTTTGCATAGATAAATCAGAGCTCACAAGCTTCCTTCATGGAGTTTGAGGTATTAAGACTGATAAAGAATAAGCAAAACTTTTTCAGAAAGCATACTCGTAACCTGGAGGTTTCTTGGTAAATCTACCTCAACAGGGAGTGACCTTGAAGGAGAAGTAAGCACACTGTGCTCAGGATACCAGCTGGTTGGTGGGGATGCCTGGAGGGGGTAAATAGTAGGGTGTTAAAGGAAGTAGGAAATGGTTTCAGATCCGTGTTTTGAACTTCTGCTTTCTTCTCTCCAGTTGCCGCATGGCCAGTTTGGCGAGATATGTAGTCTCCCCTGGAGAGCTGGATATAGAGCCAAGATGTGGCCTTTGGGACATAGATAACGTCCTTTTAATAATACTTGAAATTCATTCCTTTAGTCTAATCCTCTAGCAAAGAAATGGGAAAATTGAATGTGTAAAGCTGCGTTTTGCTCAGAGATTTTAGAATAGAAAAGGGATGTACATTTGTGAATTGACGCTTAAGTAGGTGATGGAAATAAAATATCATTTGTGCTAACTGTCCTATACCAGAATGTCTCAGGCACCAAAATAGCTTGGCAGGTTGCAAGATAATATTCACTTCAAGGCTTTATCCTCAACAAATTAAAACTAGCACAGTTGACATAATAGAAAGGGATACTGTGTCCTTGCTACTCTTGTTTCTGAACTGCATTATTATAAAATGTGTCTGCCAGTAAATCATATAGAGAATGTGCACCCTGTTAAATAGCTGTCAGCTCTTCTATTTTCGAGTTCCTGTATGATTCTCAACTAACTCTCAACCTATTTGAGAAGTAATATTGGTGTTTTTTTTTTATTAAAAGTGTGTTTCTGTAGTAAATCTTGTGTTTTGAGGCTTCCCGTTAACATTTTTAGCAAAGAAAGCCGTTCTCATATAATGGGTCCGATCTTATAATTGGGAATGTATATAAAATGTTTTTTTTTTGTTTTTTTTTAGGAATTACACATTGGTAGTATCTATTGAAATCTCATGCCCTCTGTGTGTCTTTAGTAAATACCAGAGATAATTTTAATCCCATCTAATCTCATACATTGTATTAAAAGACTGAAAGCACTGTAGAATAAGCAATTCCCTTTTTTATTGGTAGCATGTCTGATTTTAGATAAATGAACAGGTGATATTATTTGGTAATACATTTGAAGATGACTCTTTAACACTGATACCAGAAAGTGGACTTTGATAACAACATACAGTTGTCTCTCACTCTGGCTGCTCTCTCCATTGGACTGTGGTGGACTTTTGATAGATCTCGAACTGGTTTTGGCCTTGGAGTAGGAATTGCTTTCTTGGCAACCTTGGTCACTCAACTGCTCGTCTATAATGGTGTTTATCAGTAAGTGTTCTTTTTGGTGCTAGTTTGCTAAAATAGATAAATGACAACTGAATTCAGATTGAGATTTTAAAATTGGGTTAGCCATGTTAATCTGAAGAGCAATTTATTTCTATTGTAATTATTTAAATAAGTATTGTACCATTAAAAATATTTCTATTATTCTAGATATACTTCTCCAGATTTTCTCTATGTTCGCTCTTGGTTACCATGTATATTTTTTGCTGGAGGCATAACAATGGGAAATATTGGTCGACAACTGGCAATGGTAAGCTGATGCTTATTTAATCACTTTTGTGTTATTGAGATGTAAGACAAGTGTTCTCCAAATGACAGTACTTCTTTAAGGGAAAGCAATTTGTGAAGACAGCATTTGATTTCTCTCTGCGATTCCATTGAAATAAATCATTTGGAACAATTTAATCGTAAGTATATTAAAAGTTGAAGCAAACATGGGTAGGAAAGCTAAAATGTGTTATGGTGATCTGATGTATCTTCTACCCTTTTTGTAAATTAATTTGTAGGTTTCTACTCTTCAAAAAGAAACAATTTTAACAGTGAAAGAAGGTTTTATTAATAACGACATTGCTACAATGACATAAATTAGAATTAGCTTCAGCAAATCAAGATGTTTGATCATTTTAGTTGAAAAGGAAGGGACATTGGTGATAACCCCAGTCATATATGACAAGGGTCCGGAAGTAACATTCATAGGCCATACCAGTTTCACCAAATGGTTGCTACTTTAATCAGTAGGAGAATCGAGTGGTTTGCGAAGCTGTCTTTTTGATTATCTACCCAATTATTCTAAGTGCATTGGTTTCCTTTATTTTGAATTGTGGGTGTACATTTTTATAGTTGTACTTTTAAAATACTAGTATTATTTTGACTAGAAGTTTTTGCTAATGTAATAGTTCTTTTTTTCTTTAAATTGTAAAGTGATTTGAAAAAAAATTTACCTTAATTCACAGTCAAAAGTGTCAGTCCTATCCCTAAGTTCGTGACCTTTCCTTTGCTGAGTTACCTTACTGACCACTCAAAGAAACCTATTTTGCTTTCTTTCATATTCTAGGACTCATCTGAATCATATATTGTCATTATTTGCGTGTAATACGCAAACCTCATCTTGCCTCTGCTTTTGCCTGTGCCTCTACTTCTAGAATGTGAAGTTTTCCCCCCTATCACATTTGTCATTTAATCCTAATAGTTGTCTAACTCTGAGATTCTCTGAGGAATAAAATGTGCATAGATTAATAAAGAATTAATTTTTAGATCTATTAAATTTAAATTGCTTTCAAAATAAACCTTTACATGTTAATCTTTTAACCTTTTTAATTTTGCAGTATGAATGTAAAGTGATCGCAGAAAAATCTCATCAGGAATGAAGAAGGCAAAAATATATTTTTTGTATAGAAAAACAAGGAAAGGGCGCATGTAAATGATAGATATACCAATGAAACTATGGACTGTAAAATTGCCAGGATGCAGTTTTTACTGTGATTGTCATATATACACACACACACACACACACACACACACACACACACACACACATATATTCCTGCAATCTGTGATTGCTTCCTCTGTAAATCAGCTACAAACCTTGTGTATTTGACTTAAATAACTGTAAGATATATATGCACTACATTAAAAATATTGATTAATAGATGAATTTTTTAAATTAATTTTTTAAACATACCATATATTGTATCACAATGTTGATGTGCCAAAATATTCTCTTACTGTCATGCAGAGTATAAGAATGCTTTGAACAGTTGTCAACTTAGTGTAATAAAATAAGAAGAAAGCCAAAAAACAAATGGAAAACTGGTATATTCTCTTTTGCTTACTGTTGTTCCTGTTTATTTTTCTAATTACAGCAGTTTGATTTATGGGTGCCCTAATGTGTAGTTACTTTCTACACAGTGGGGCAAAAGTAGGTTTACAGTTGTTCATATGGAAAATAATACAATAATTAATAAATAATAATACAAGAATAAGAATAAACTGTTTTGCATACCCACAACTATAAACCTACTTTTGCCCAACCCTATATTTTAATGTTGTTTCAGAGAACTTTGGACATTTTAATATATAATGAAGATAACGTCCATAGAACATTTTTCAAGCCTGCATTACTGGAGAGAGTCCAAAGAGTAATTTTCTGTTTTGCAGATTTTACTGGAGGTAAAAGTGATGAGCAGAAAAGGCTATCAGCATTAAATTGTTTTTCCTCCAAACCTAAGAGTATATGTAATTAAAAGTAAAGGCCATTGGGGAATTTACCTAGAATAAATGAATGTTACAGAAATACAAAATGACCTTCTGCAATGCCACAAAGTGTTGAGTAATATTAACTGTCATTCGCAATATAGAATCATGCTGCTTTTGCACATGGAACACCTAAGAAATCCCAAACAGATCTAAATGAAGTTTCTAATTCTATTGGGTTCGTTCTTGGGTTCCATAATCTATTGGGCTGTATAAAATAAACCACTTTCTTTGTGCTGGGTCATTGTCAGAGAAATGCCATCTGGGGAATGGATGGGCACACAATTTCCTATCTATCCATATGCCCATTAGTGAATAGTTCAAACTTGTTTAAAAATGTATTGAGATGGCATATTATGCATGTTAGAAATCTTGATAACAATTTTGTCCATATTTTTTTTAACACAACTAGAGTCATTTAAATATGGTTTGAATATATTTTTAGTTAACTTTTCCCTCAATTTTTAGTTTTGAAATTGATGGCAGTTTTCTGATACACAAGGGTGAATGAAATCTGCTTACTCTGTGTTTGTGTGTGTGTGTGTGTGTGTGTATGCTGAACTGTGTGAGAGAGAATGTATGTGTGTATGTATATGGATGTGCATGTGCCCATGCTCTTTTGACATGTTAACTAGAAATTAAAAAAAATTTTTTGGATATAAAATCATTGCTGTCAGACTGAGATCTTGTATGCCAAATTTTAATATGCTTTTTACATTTTAAGGCTGAAAGTGTTAAAATCCTAAGAGGATCTGATATTGAATAAATGTAAACAATCTTAACTATAGTGGTGGTTAACATACTACTATAATTTATTATTCTATCTTCCAGACAATGTTATCCATTTAGAACAAAAGTATATTTTTAGAATCAACTTTGTAAGCACTATAAATCTTTAATAAGTTATACGGTCTATTATGTGTTTACTTTGAATATTGCTGTTAAAAGCAAGGTATATTAAATACATAATTATATTCTTGGTTAAGAGTCTTTCTTTTTTTCTTTCTTGTGTTAAGTCATAGAATATAGTACTGAGGATTAATTTAATAAAATTAAGTTGTGTGGTTGATTTTACTGAGATATGATGAAAGGAAATTAAGTTTAGTTTTATAGTAATTGAATGATGTCATTTTGGGGTTCTTAAATTATTTTCAAATCATCTAGAAAATATGAAAAGATATGACAAAAGTAAAATTGATTTGAAATTTTGATAAGTAGATATATTACATCTTTTTTTGCAATAAAAGTAAGTAGTAAACATCTTTTAACATTGTTATATTTGCAGTGCTTTCTTTTTGTTTTTTTCTGTCATCAACATTTTTACTTAGTATGGTATATGGCAGAATGTAAATACATAACAGTATGCCTTTTCTTATTAAGGGCAGGCTTTTGTATAACTAAGTTTTGTGGCCAACATTTTATATAACAAAAGAAAAGTAAATCTATAAACTATCAGAAAAGGAAAATAAACATTTTATATAAATTATAGAGGGCAGTTACAATGAAAAACCATCACTTTTCTAACTCAGGTTTACAAAATAAAGTCAACCTTGATAGTATCACTCCTAACACTGAAGATCCAGAACCCAGACCTAAGAAGTTGGCTGTTATTCCCAAGCCTTGAAAATAGGTGATAATAATGAATCAAAAGCATGTGTAGGCAAAAACATAATATTAACAAATGGTTGCATTATTGGGGCTTGTAGCAAGCTAAATACATGTGATGTCATCCAGGAAAATACAGTGATCTATGGTGTAGACTGTCTTTGTCAGGTGCAGACTGAGCAACCACAGCCCCAGGCACTGCAGCTGGATTTCCTGATGAAAATCTTGCCAAACTACCACCACTTACAGAAGACTATAAAAGGAGACTTAACTCCAGTTAAGAACAAAGAACAAGCCATAACATCAACATTTTGTCTTTGACCACTATCTTTTGAAAGGGCCAAGTGTTTATGTCCTCTTAGCAGGTCACAACATAGTACAGGTTGACTTTATTTTGTAAACCTGAGTTAGAAAAGTAATGGATTTTCATTGTAACTGTCCTTTATAATTTATATAAAGTTTATTTTTCTTTTCTGATAATTTACAGATTTACTTTTCTTTTGTTATATAAAATGTTGGCCACACATTTTAGTTACACACAAGCCTGCCCTTAATAAGAAAAGGCATATTGTTACGTCTTTACATCCTGCCATATACTACACTAATCACTGTTGGTCTTGCCTCTGCTATGATCTGTACTTTTGGGTGGATTATTGTCCTAGGTCCTACATAACTTTCTACACACACAACTACTCCAGAAGCAATCTTCATCCTGTTTTGAGTCCTTTCCACCCTGTTTTTGCCCAGGTCTCCAATTGGAGTTGAGATCGACACAAGTGCCTGGGTGAAATGATGATCTCTACTGCATTGCTTTCTTGCTTTTATTATCTAAAGTTATAGAAATTGAGGAGCTGAACTGGGACTACACAAGAAAACAATTAAAATTAGCCATAACCCTGCTAATACTTTCAGTATAAATTTTGTTTGCACTGAACTACATTATCATCTCTAAGGTCATTGACATCTTTGAGTGATGCATACATTTCACACATCTTGTATTTTCTAGGTAGAATCCAGACTTAGTCAGCATCATTAAATACCTCTCTGGTTTTCTTGGCTCACTTACCTGCATAATGGAGTGTATTCTTTGCAAGATAAGTCTTTCAGTAATGGTCTTTGAATAGTAGAGTCTTACCTTTGTGTGTCTGAAAAGGTCTATTTCATTCTTGAAGAACAATTTAGCAGGCCATAGAATTCTAAGCTCACAATTTCCTCCCTACTTGCATCTCTTTGAAGATTTAAAAAAAAAAATAAAAAAAAAAATATATATATATATATATATATATATATATATACACACACACACACATTTCAGAGAGGAGAGGAAGAGAGAGAAACATCAACGATGAGAGAGAATCATTGATCGGCTGCCTCCTGCACGCCTCCAACTGGGGATCGAACCCACAACCCAGGCACGTGCCCTTGCCTGGAATTGAACCCAGGACCCTTCAGTCCACAGGCAAATGCTCTATTCACTGAGTCAAACCAGCCAGGGTTCTTTGAAGATTTTTAACTCATTGTCTCGTCATCTAATATGATAAGTCTGCTACTGGTGTAATTTCCTTTGTAGATAATCAGTATTTCTCTCTAGGAACTGTTACATGACTTTCTTTTTATCTTCAAGGTTATTCATGTTGACTTGTTAAGTTGTAGATTTGTTTTTATTTTTCTTGCTTAGTGTTTGGTATGCACTTTCAATCTGTGGGCTCATGTCTTCAGTTTTGGAAGATTCTTAAATGTGGTTGCATATTGGAATAATATGGGAACCTATAAAAATATGCTGATGCCTGGCTCCAATCCTCAGAGACTGATATAATTGGTCTGGAGTGTACCCTAAGCATTAGGATTTTCTATAGTTCCCCAGGTTATTCTAATGTGCAGCCCAGGTTGCTGATGACTGGTGTAATGCATATAAGATAAGGTGGAGGGTGAGAGAGAGGAGATGAGTGGTGACTTTGGAAATGAAGAGTGATGGACACATTGAGTTAAATTTTGGATTAAATCATCTGAACTTAGTGACTGGAGTGTAAAGGTTAAGGAAGAAGAAGTATTAAAGGTAACCTAATTTTTCTTTCTTTCCCAAGAAAGAAAGCCAAAAGAAGTATGCAGACAAGTAGGTGAATGGGTAAAGTAATGAGTTGGATGTGTATTGAAGTTGAGATATGGAGGGGACATCTGGGAAAGATGAGTCATAAAGAGTGGTATATTTGAGTCAGGGTTATTGGATGTAAATGAGGGAGTCATCAGCATGTGGCAGTAATAAATGAAGCTGTGGGAGTGGAGTGGATGAGGTCACCCAGGGAGCATGTTACAGTGAGAAGAGGAGGCCTGAGGCATACTGGCATGTTGGCAGTGGAACCAGTGGAAGAAATAAAGGGGGTGTGGTCAGAAGTAGGAGGGAAAACAGAAGAGTGGTATGGATAAAGCCATGGCAGGAAGGTGTTTCAAGCAAAACCCAACTGGTAGTATGAAGTGCAATTAGAAGGAATAATTACCTTAGAGAACGGAGTTGAGATCTTACGTTGAAAAATGCTTTTTCTAACCTATTTTATCTTAAGAATTTAATATATTTTCATTGTATACACATAACTTACAAAATATATTTCAGAAAAGCCTGATCATATAGTAAGACATTTATTGCAAGTGACAGAAACTGGGGGCAGCTAGAGATCTTGAAAGAATGGTGGAGATTTGGAAAACATCTATGAAGAATGGACACAGGAAATGACTAGAGATGAAGAATTGTTAGACAGTTTTGAGGCCAACGAGGACCCAGTTGAAATTAGAGATCAGATCAATTTGGAGCCAATTGACATGGTTGTGCCCATCTAAGTGGGCTCAGTAGCCTAGGAATTTAAGCCAATTATGATGAAGTAAATTGATTCTAGTTGGGGATTCACTGGTAGACATGGGACAAGGCTATGTGAAAAATTAATGTTGGATTCAGTGAAAGATCAAGAGATTTATCATGGGATCCAGGCAAATCGGAGAAGGAAGTTGAATCAGCAGAGCTGACCTGATGGCACAAAAGAATAAGGTGAGGTAAATGAGGGCAAGTCTTAAGGAGGTTAAAACCCTCTTTAATGGGAGGGTTGGTACGTTTGGAGGTCATAGTCAGAGAGGAATTCAGTGCAACATTTCCAAATCTTGAGGTCCAGGGTGTGATCTTGACAACCATGTTTACACAGTTTATTGAAGTGGGTGGAGATGAACAGCAGTGGAGTAGAGAGCCAGGGCCTGGGTCACTGTTAATACTAGTGTCAGTGTCCTTGGAATGACTCAGGTCAGGTGGAAAGGAAGGGCTCATCTGTAGTCTCATGACCTGTAAATGAAATACCCAGATACTCTGATTGTACAGGCAGACCTTGGAGGTAGTGTGGGATCGGTTCCCCACCACCACAATAAAGCCAGTATCACAAAGCGCGATACATGAATATTTTTTGTTTCTCAGTGCATATAAGTTATGTTTACACTATCTTGTAGTCTACTAAGTGTGCAATAGCATTTTGTCTGAAAAGTCAATGTAAATGCCTTAATTAAAAGATACTGCTTAAAAAATGCTACCCATCCTCTGAACCTTCAGCAAGTCATAATCTTTTTGTTGGTGGAAGGTCCTGCCTCAGTATGGATGAAAATGCAATATCTGTGAAGCGCCATAAAGTAAAGCGCAATCTAAGGAGGTTGCCTGCATTGAGGTTTTAATAAGAGTCTTTTTTTACCTCCTTTTATTTATTTATTTTTAGTCTTTTTGCACTGTGCGAGGTGTTCTGAAATTTCACCACGGAATTTTTAGGAGTGGGTCTTTTTCTATTAATCCTGTTCAGTCAGACATCATCTCTTTAATTCTGGGCAATATTTTTATTCCTTTGTTTACTTTCTCTATTTTTTGTTTTTAAAATTCTTTTTTTGTTTTTTGTTAATTCTCACCTGAGGATATTTTTCCTTTTTTTTTTTTTTTTTTAGGGAGAGTGGAAGAGAGGAAAAGACAGAGAGAAACATTCATGTGAGAGAAACACATTGATTGGTTGCCTCCTGCATGAGCCCTGACCAGGGCCTGGGCAAAGAGGAGCCTGTGACCGAGGTATGTTCCCTTCACCAGAATCAAACCCGGGACCTTTTGGTCTGCAGGCCGACGCTCTATCCTCTGAGCCAAACTGGCTAGGACTAAAATTTCTTTAAGAGATCTTTGACCTTTTGTTTCTGTTTTCTGTGTATCCCTTATTTTTTCTCTGTTGTGCGACATTCTTGAAGAATTGTTTAAGTGGATCTTCTGGCTCCATGAGTTGCTCTGCAACTGTATCCATTCAGTGTTCAGACCATCAATTGAATTTAACTTCAGTGATCACAAGTTTAATTTTCAAGATCTCTTTTGTGTGTGTGTAAGTGTATTGTCATTCTTGTATTTTCTGAGGGTATTCATTCTACAGTTCTAAACTCCTTTTTAAGGAACCATTGCGGGCAAGGGCAGGATGAACCTGACTGGCCTTGTCTCTGTGTGTGAGGGCCCTGGTTTGCCTTGGGCACACTGCCCTGCCTCTCTGACCTTAATGCTCACACTTACTCTAGCATGGGCGGGCAGTTACGGTGCTGTCTGCCTAGTCCGAGGTGGGTCAGTAGAAGTGCAGAGGGTTGGCCAGAGAGCTGCTTCTGCAGGAGCCTGCTCAAACTTGCCAGATCATTTGTCCTTGACATTTCTGGCTCCTGGCACCAAACATCTTGAGCTTCGAATGTCCCTGGTTTCATTTTTAGCAAGTCTTCTCCTGAGTGTTTTGGGCTGCAGTTTATCTCCATCTATCTGCTCTTAGTGTTTTCTTGCTTTCAGGGAGTTCTTGTGTCTAATCTACGGAAGATTCTTCTCCTCACTTGGCAGAATAGTTGTGGATTTCTTTTCTTTAAAAAAAAAAAAGCATTTTCCTACTCATTCTATGGATTTAGGATAGGGGAAAGGAGCCACAGCTTAATGAGTCTGCTTCCCTGACTCAGTTTTCCCCACCACTTCTTTATACCACAGAATCATGCCATCTGCCTGTTCATATTTCTTTACATTTCTGAAAGTCCCTTTAGTTGAGAGCCGAGTTTAATAGGTGAAGTCAGTGGTCTCTTATTTGGTTTCAATAAAAATTGAGGCAGTGATTCTCCCCCCTGCCCCCTGCCCCCAAAATATGTTTAGCTCACTGAGTTCATTGTGCCAGGAAGTGTAAGTATACTAGTGCCTGTTCCTGTATGCCTCCCTTCTTTTTGATCACTGATGAAATCTGTGAGACCTGTCATCTTTCTTTGTGATTTACAAGACAGACTTTCCAGGGTATGTCAACTGTTCTGAAGACAATGTTGTTAAGTATCAGATTTGGCAGATCAGATAGATAATGATGTGCCTGGGAAAGCCTGGGCTATTGATGAGCCCCGTGTCAAAACTGATTGCCATGTACTAGTATGTGTGATGTTTCCCTTTCACCATGCCTCTGCCGCTGCCTCTGGGAGGATTTCCATGAACAAGAGGCAGTTTTGATCGAAACTGAAATTGTGTGCTGGTGCCTATGTGTCCTGTTCTGCTTTCTCATGGCAGGGCTTGTAACTGCTCAGATGCTGAGGCTTTCCCGGGGCGGGGGAAGGGGGCTTTAAACGTAATGAACAGTTAGGAAAAGCACGGCCTTTGAAAAATAATCTGTTTTATTACTGCTCTGAAGACAAATTCACCCAGCACTACTGTTTCCATGAGCTTGTTTCATTTGCAAGATTTGTCTCTTCCAGAAATAGTTTTTGAAGAAACTTGTATGTGATCCTGGACCAATTCATTGTGATGAGCAATTGAGTAGACAGAGGAAAGAAAGAACTCAAGGGCTAAGTCTGTTTGTTTTAGAAGAAAAGTTTCTAAAATGCATTCCTTGGGAATTTCTGCCATTGAATGAAACTCTTTTCTGTTCCCTTTATACTCATCACATGTCACTCTTAGATCTTCTGGGAATGTCTGCTCAACCAAAGTGTGACAGTGGCAGTTCTGTTTTGAAACAATTCTTTCTGTTTCTACAAAAGCTTGGGGTTTTCCAGCATTGTGTTACAGAGACGATGCGCCCCCCATCACCCCGGAGCAGCTGGCTGCGGCTGCTCCCAGGCTTGGGGAGCCTGCAGACTGACACGCGGAGGGTGATGTTTAAGATCTGTGTAAAGACAAATCTCTGTGGAATTTTCTATGCCTGAGTTCTAGAGTGTGTCAATATGCATGTACAAGAGAAAGCAGGTCAGCATATGTTGAAGTAATTCTTTCCAAGTTATATATAAAATACTAGAGGCCCGGTGCACGAATTTGTGCACCAGTGGGGTCCCTTAGCATGGCCTGCGGGATTGGGCCAAAACCAGCTCCAACATCCCCTGAAGGGTCCTGGATTGTGAGAGAGTGCAGGCCAGGCCGAGGGACCCCACCAGTGCAAAATTGGGGCTGGGGAGGGACGTGGGAGGCTGGCCAGCCAGGGAGGGACCACAGGAGGGCTCCAGGGCATATCTGGCCAGTCTCTCTCAGTCCCAATTGGCCAGGCCCCAGCAGCAATCTAACCTACCAGTTGGAGCATCTTCCCTCTGGTGGTCAGTGCATGTCATAGCATATCATTAGCATATTATGCTTTGATTGATTGAATAGCTGACCAGACACTTAGCATATTAGGCTTTTGTTATATAGGATGTAGCAAAGTTGAGAAGGTTCAGTGTTTTATCCCAGAAAAAGTAAACTAGCGATCTTTTAAATTTGTTGGGATTAGTTCTGCTCCTTTGGCCCCAAACTCACTGCAAGGGGACAGGTATGTGTAAAGCCTTCCCCGAGGACAGGAGCACCATGCATGGCAGCCACGTAAGGTCTCACACACCTGGCATGGTGTTTTGTAGCACTCTCTTTCCTAGGAGGATATGTTTCTTCCTAAGTGATTCGCGATGAACACAACTATAAGAAAATAAAGTATAGTTTTAGGTGGTAAAATTAAAAATACAATCTTTACAATACATAAACTATAAACTGTACTCCAGTCCTGGAGTGGTGGGAAGGAAGGAAGGGGCTCACTCGCCTTTTTTCTTTTTTTTTTTAACCTCTGAAAGGAGAAGTGAGGGGCAGGGATGTCTCAAGCATTTTCTTGGTGCCTCCTACGACCCCCCCGCCGCAGATGCTGCAGATGTTGGCAGTTTACAGCAGCCAGTGTTGATGTTTTTCTGAATGGCAGGACAGGGTTTCAAACTCCGGTTTGACTTCACTGCAGTGACCCAGGACTCCCCTTGTCCCCACACTGTACCGTCTCTGCAAGTTCCTGCAAGCAGTTTCTCACATGCAATTCCAACACATTTCCAAGACTGTTGCTGAAAGGAGAGACTTGGCACTGTGGGCATTGCTGACACACATACTCCCCGGCTTCGCAGACATATGCTATGGAGTCTGGATTTTAGAAATTAATGACAGCATTCTTAGAAAGCCAAGCAACTTCAGTCCTCGGTGAATGCCGGGCCTTGGGCCTCCCGCCTCCCCATAACTGATGTTCTGCAGCCTCCACACGCACAGTCCCATATGGAAATCAGAATAGAAGGAGATAAATTTTTTAAACAGGCTTTGACTTCTGACCTTTTGAAAAGTTCAGTGTGAGAAAGTCTGATTTATTGTACCGGGTGGTACAGTTTGGATGTGCCCCGTAAGACTCGAGTACTGGCCTTGTGGGGTCCATGCAGATGGGCGTGTAGGTGGAGATCTGGAAGAGTAAGACGCTGGTCAGGACCGGCCTCTGAAAGGCTGGGCACAGGTGCTGACCGGCTGTGAAGGGAGGGTCCGACTCAGTTGGAGGACGTGAGGGCATTGCTCTCTGGGTGGGAAGGACAGGAAACCACATAGACAGGTGGCCGTACTCTGAAAGGGTGAAGATGGCAGGGCGGGGGAGGCAGCGGGAGGCAGGAATTGCAAGGGGATTATTTCTTTTGGGGGATTTCACTGGCTCCCATGAAGCCTAGAATTAGACGTGCTTCTGCTTAGGCAGCATGCAGATTGGCCCTGGGGTTCCCTTCAGGAGGCCTGCAAGTCGGGACTGCCGCATGACCACAGTCCACAGCATTCCCTTGATTAACGTCCATATCAGACTTTGAGAAAGAACGCCAGCGGCTGATCACCATGTGATCGGAAGTTGGGCAGAGTCGGGATAGAGTCGGCCCTGGAATTGGACTCCAGACCTGAACAGCGGGTGAGTTACTTGGGTGAGTCTCCCCAGCTTTCTAACCTTCAGCAATTCTTTGGTAAAATGGAGACACAATACCACCTTTCTTTGAGGGCTGTAATGTTAAATGAGATAATTTGTAAATGGACATCAGTGAAATATTAGTTCCTTTCCTGCCGCTGTTTCTTTACTTCAGAGCACATTAGCATTTCCTCTGTGTGGATCCTCCTGATATTTCTGTCCAAGTGAAAGGCGGCGCAGCACCTGGGCCCACTGTGCCCTCTGCCACCTGGCGCAGCTGCTCTCCTCAGGTTAGTCTCAGGGAGGGTCGCTGGTGGTGTTATGCTGAGTAATTGATAACTGGGCTGGAGGTCTGGCCAGGAGGGACGGGGTGTTTTCCTGGGAGGGGAAGGCAAGGTGCCACTGGATGGCAAGAGGGCACCAGAGGGAAGGAAAGAATGGGAAATAGTAGGTAGGTTTTGTCAGCATCTTCTTTTTTGACGAGGGATGATGGCTCTGTCCTCATACTTTACAATGTCACCACCGTGAGAGTACAGTGTCCTGAGGAAGAGTTATATTTTAATTAGCCTTAAGGTACCCGATTTCTAATGCATCAGTTCTCTCCTTGAGACCTCTGCAGTTCGGATTCCTTTTGCCCATGTCCGCCACCTGCCTACCCCTTTCATCTGTATCAGAAGGAAACCACCAAGCATCCTGTGCATCCCATTACCAGACCTTAGGATAGTAATTGTCAAGTTCTCCCTGGTTACACAAGTGCGGAAGAAGTGCTTCTCTTTCAATAGTGCCTTGTCAAAACGCCAGGCACAGTTTGTTTTTGACATTTGCTGCTACTGTTAAATAATAGTCTTGCTTCTGTCATAGCTAATGTTGACTTGAAGGCATTCGGAGGGCATTTTTCAACTCCAGCCTTAGTAGTAAGACCTGGGTCTTGACAGATATTTTCTTGCTTGCCCAAGGCAGCTGAATGTAAGGGGGCGACCTTTGCCTTTCTAAGCTTGATACAATTTCAAATGGGCACACACTTTAGAACTAATTGTGCACATGTGTGTAGTCACAGACATAAACACACACACACACACACACACACACACCAGAGTCCTGAAGTTTTGCCATCCTAGGGATGACATTTGTATCAATTAAGTAGTATCCCATTATAAGACCCCTTAAATTCAGCTGTTCTGCCCTGGTAAACCTTTGTCTGTTAGAATGTCATACTTAATTACAGATCTCTTAGAAAATCAATAAGCAGTTTTATTGTTTCTGCATTTGCAATGGAGCAAGCCCCCGAGAACTGCCCAGCTAGCAGCATGCACTGTGTGCCGCCTGCCAGAGAGAATCCGGGCTCTTCCCACACAGCGATGTCTTCTGTTGCTGTGTCCATTAGACACCTCATTATGTGCCCTTTTTCCCTACTGTTGGGTGACGGCATCTTTTGAATTTTTCCTCCAATGCCTTACAGACGAACATGTAGACACCTCTTTCTAATGGGATCATCATTTCTGAAAGGTTCGCCACTTATGAGGTAATGGAGGGGAGGATAAAAAAATTGGGCAGAGTGAGAACTGAGTAAGAATTCCATGGAACTGTGTAGGAGTTGGCATTATTTGTATGTGAAGAGGCCAAGAAATGTGCAGTTGGCTTCAAAATAAATACCAAAGCAATGGTTAATTAGACAAGTCTGTTGTGCAGTTTCAGAAAAATAGACATATACCAGTCATTAGGATTTCTGATAACTCAGACAACTTGGGCTTGGAGCTTTCTATGTACAGCAGATTATAAACCTAATGGGTAAGTGTCCACCAGGCCCTGCAACACACTTGGCTTTAACTACACCTATGCCACAAAACACATCTTTAAATTTTGAGAAATAATTTTTAGAGATTTTCAAAATTATGAAATCTGAACATGTGAATTCTTAAACTAGCACCTCTCTCTCTCTCTATTTCTGAGGCTGATATTTGTTTGGGAGACTGGTTTTAAAGTGCAGCAGTTTTCCTTCTAAGAAGACTACGGATTCATGTAGTGGCAGGATGCAGTGATCCCATGCCGATTCATATCTGTCACGTAGCCACTTAATGAATTGTAAGGTTCACAGAGAAGATTGGTAGAGCTGGAAGGGATCCTAAATTCACCCAGGGCCACCCAGTCTTGTCATTTTGCAAACAGCATTGGTTGAGTGCTCGTCCCTGGTCACAGAGCCAATTAGTGGCAGAAAGAGACATTTTAGTTGCTTTAACAGGGCATTAATATTTCAATTCATGAAAAAGGTAGATTTAATTTTATAACTATGGAAGATTTACGGCAATGTTGACAACTGGTAGGCAATGAACACTCATGAATTATGAATGTTTCTCTTAAGAAGGACAATTATTTGTTACCTTAAGTTACAACTGGTAAATAACATTGAGTATCTATTATATGCTTTACATATACTACCTGATTTAATAACCCATTTAAACTATGTGGTAAATATGATTATAAAGGTATAAAGTCAGTCCTTTCTATGTAAAGAAACAGAACTGCAGAGATCAAAAGTAACCTGCTGATGTCACACAGGAGAATACAGCTGGGGAGGGAGCCAGCCCGCACTGTCCCCAGGCTGTACCTGCACTGTTTGTGATGTTAACACAGGAGTACGTTGGTGGAACTTGGCTTATTCCTATGAAATGGGACATGGAGCTTAAACATATATGTGAAAATCATGCCCTTGCCCTTCCTAAGCAATTTTAAATTTCATTTGGAGCAATGAACAACTTCACTGTACAACTCTTGGCTAAGCAACAGGTTCTGAGCCTGAGAATCACTATTTTTGCTGAAATAAGTTGGATGTCTTAAGAGAGAGGTGTGAGCCCTCATTATTTGCATCATGAGATTAAAGTGGAGATAGTTTAAAATCAAGGAACTGGGTTAAATATTCTCATAATGAAGAAGTAGGATGTAAAGCAGCAGATACATTTCCATTTATGACTTAAGTATGCTACTCTGTCTTCTTCAATTTTAAAATTGAAGTTGGCATATCTAAAACATTAAAATGTTGTTAGCATATCCACAAGAAAATAATAATGAAATAGACCCATTATTTTCTAAATTCCCATTAGAATTGCCTATGAAAAAACATCACAAACATTATTGATGAAATTGGAAGTAATTGCTGCATATTATTTCTTATATTTTAAAGTTCATGACCTTTATGAAGGCAAGACAGAAAAAATATGATTAGGCTAATTATCAGAGTGGGGACTCTAATTAATGAATATAAATGCAAGAGGTTAATTATTTCCTCTCCCTCTGCCCTACAATTATATCCGAAAAGGATAGTCCTACATACCACATGAAACTTAATTCTTCCCTAGCCATGCCCTTCCTAACTAGGCCAATCAGGAGACTAGAGGCACGGGCCATGTGGAGGGATGGGGTCGGCTGGCTCAGTGGGAAGCCTACTGACCTATCATAGCTCTATCAGTTGGGATCTTAGGGGTTATGCATGACAGAATCCCTGGTTCATAAATGACTTAAGCAAAAAAGTTTTTGGCTCATGAAACTGAAGAGCAGGACTGGCTTCACATTATAGCTAGGATTCAGTTTGCAAAAACTGACATTAGGATTCAACTTCTTTTCATCCCTTTGCTCTATTTGCTGTATTGGCATTTGTCTGGGTTGCACAGAGGCAGGATGGTGTAGGCAGCTCCAACCTCAGATGCTCTCCATCCACATCTCTCAGTAGTCTCTGCAAGTCTCATCATATCTATTGGCTCTGGTCAGGTCAGGTCCAATGCCAAATCAATCACCATGGCTGGTTCTCCACAGAGAAGATAGGATATGATGACAAAAATAAGGGTAAATATATATAAAAAAAGGTGTCCTCTATCAGAGCCAAAAAGTAATATTGAAGTGGAAGCTGCAAAAGCAGGAGAAAGTTGCTAATTATAGAGAGAATCAGAGACTATAAGGAAAGAGAAGAGAGAGAAAAACCATCTGATGTCTTCCTATTTCCCATGAAACCTATGCTTTCGCTCCAATAAACCCCATAAAAAGGATCAAAACTCACTGGTTTTCTGTTCTTTTAACTAAATAACCAAAACTAAGATAGTGTGGTAGTTTTCCTTCTACTGCGTCAGGATGGATTCTGGGTAATATGTAAATTATAGATGCCCTACAGAAAACTTGTGTTCCTCAATAGGAAGAGAAACCGGTTTAAAGCATCCAAAGATTATTTGGAGCAATTTGATGTATGGTTTGAACTAAATGGTCTTGGAGGCCCTAGGAAACCTGTGGTTCTGAGGGTGTTTGGTTCTCAGAATATATCTACACTCAGTTTCATGCAAAATTCACCCTTTTTAATACTTCTATCACTTTTATCAGATACCTTGTCATTTATGACTTGAATTTAAACCAAGTGAGACAATTCCCAGCTCAACTTTCTCACTTGGTAGGAGAGGAGGCTCCTATAACCTATGCTGTAAAGCACGAATTGCCCACATCTCCTTCTAAATAGATTCTTCTTTTGCAAATAAGAATATTTAGTCAGTGGGTCCAGAGACACCATTGAAGCAATTCCCTTGAACTTGAGCTAGGCCACAACCAAATCATTTCCATCGCTTGAAAACTAGGAAAATTGGGAAAGGTGAGAAATTCTCCAAGAAATTCATCCCAATTTTTCACCTGCAATTATCCTTATTTGGAATTTACCAAATTTTAGGTTGGAAAGCTTGGAAGATCAATTTGCTCGTTAAGATGCTAGGAATGCATTTTATGCAGTTTCAGCTGCAGACCCCAAAATAGGCAGTTTGTGGGACAAATCTTTTCCTGATGCCCTGATTTGAGAGAAAGATCAGTGTGTCTGTTCTCATTCTTCATAGAGATTCTGTACAACTAGAGGACAGGTTTCCAGGGCTGCTTATTGACCCCATCTTGCTTGCTCATCATGAATGAAACCAAGTGGAACAACACTAGCTCTAGCATCAGAATCAGGTTCCCTAACCTGAGTTTTTGAAAGCCTCTGTGTGGAGTTGTACAGGAATACCACATCTAGTCATTTGGCTTAGGTCCCTGCTCTAGCAAGTTATATAACTTTGATTTTTGGCAAGCCAAATAATTTCACTGGGATAAGACATCTTTAAAATTTAAGAATGAATTTCTCTAATCTTGCCAACACCATTATGTCCTTTCTTAGTAAAGTTGATACACTGGGTCAGTCTCCCTCCAAATGTCATAAACTACTTTCTCTTTTCATAATTACTGGAATAAGTATGGAATGAAGAAAAAAAAAATCTTGCCATCTGAAGCCAAGCTATGTAGGGAGATGTTAGGTCACTTTTGGCAAGAGAGAAAGGCTCCCAGAACTGGGCTTAGATACAAGAAATATGTGAAACTCACCCCTTTATGTGCTGGTTTTTAATGATCATCTTCTCCCGTGAGGATTGATTAGTATTCTTTTCCATTGGCTATCTTTAGTTTCTACTTGTCCTGGGAAAGTGCCTGTTTCCACGCCTGACACCCACGATCCATAAACAAAGAATGAAGGTCATGTGCATGGGAGATGCCTATTAAAAATACAGCCTCCAAGAAAGATTGATCCCATGTAGAATTTTAGTTTTCTGTCATTTTAATATCTTAATCATATTAAAAGTGAACTTATTCTCTAGCTGCATGATTTATTCAGGAATTAAAAAGTATACCTTATTGGCTTCCAGTCAAAATGGCAGCATAGGTAAATGTGGTACTCATATCATCCCTCAACTACATAAAAATACAACTCAACTACAGAACAACCATCATTCAGAACCAACTGAAATCTAGCTGAACAGAAGTACTACAACTATAGATATAAATAAGAAGCCACATGGAGACTGGTAGGAGGGGTGGAGATGCTGAACAGGCTGGTCCTACACCCACCTTTGGTAGATAAAAATTGGAAGGGATATTTCATCTGTGGATGTACCCCCAGAGGAGTGAGGGCTCCCAGTACCACATCAGGCCCCTCATCCTAGTGTTTCAGTTCCAGGAAAAGACCTCCCCTGGTTGGTTGGGTAGTTTAGTTGGTTGGAGTGTTCTCACGATACACCAAGGTTGTGGGTTCTATCCCCAGTCAGGGCCCAAAAAAGAAGCAACCAATGAATGCATAAATAAGTGGAACAAC
Source organism: Corynorhinus townsendii (assembly GCA_026230045.1). Lineage (NCBI taxonomy): Eukaryota > Metazoa > Chordata > Mammalia > Chiroptera > Vespertilionidae > Corynorhinus > Corynorhinus townsendii. Next base: position 85,481,067 of record JAPDVU010000005.1, read on the forward strand.
AAATTGCTGTTTCTCTTTCTCTCTGAAATAAGTCAATAATAATAAAAATAGCAGTGATTGTGGCTGAGGGAGATGGAGGCTGCTGCTGTCACAAACTCTTCTCTTAAAAGGCTCATACTCATCGGCTTATTCGGATTCACTTTCTGAGTTCCAGTACTGGGGCAGCAGCTCAAAAGAGACATGTAGGGAGGTACTGAAATGTCTGATATCAGGGAGAGAGCTGGAGGGGCAGCTTTCTCCCAGACAGAAGTGGCACCGGAACCGCCGCTTGCACTCATTGCTGGTGCCCATAGCTGGTTCTGATTGCTCAGTGTCATCAGTGGATGCTAGTGGTGGTTGCCAGCCCTGATTGCCCCTGAGGGCTTTTCCACCTCCCCCTGCACCTGAGGGGCGATCGGGGCAGCAGCCACCACTCGCACCCACTGACAGCGTCGGCCCCACTTGTACCCGCTGCTGGCACTGGCCCCAATCACTCTGCTCTGTCAGCGGGTGTGAGTGGGGCCAGAGCCATCTGTGCATGGGAGCAGTGGCGCAAGCGGGGCTGCTGGCAGACAGGGGACTGGGGGCTGCAGCGGGGGAGTGGGGTGGGGTGTGGAGGATGGGCTGAGACCTGCCCCTGTGCCCACCACAGCCTTGCCACCCAGTTTCTTTCAAGGTGCATGAATTCATGCACTGGGCCACTAGTAGTATATAATATTCCAATAACTATGTATGGTGTCAGATGGGTATGAGATTTATCTACTCACTGGGATGGACACCTGAAACCAATATAATGTCATATGTCAACTCTAATTGAAAAATAAAAAGCAATTATTTTTAAAAATGTATACTCTATTTAGGTTGCACTAGATTAAAACATCTCTGCATTGACTATGGTGTTAGCCCTGCAGCCCTATGAAGTTAGGAGGGCAGGAGTTGGTATTCAGCGATTAGCCCATTATCATCCAGCAAATTACAAGATATTGCTTCTATGCATAGTGAGGGGCAGAGCTGTATGGTGGGAAGGCTCTAAATAAAGGTCCAAATATCAGGGATATAGTTTTTATTTTTAGCTTTGCTGGTAGTTTGCTGGCTGACTCAACAACTTAAGTTCACCTCTAAAATGAAACCACTGGATGAGCTGGTCTCTAAAAGAGGAACAGAGCATTATGACTAAGGTTGGGATCCTGACTGTGCTACTCAATTGCAGGTTGAATGTGGGCAAGTTCTTTATCTCTACTTGCCTTGTTGTTTAACCCATAAAATGAGGATATTATGAGCTGATGTGAGGATTTAATAATCTAAGATATTATATAATCTAAGCACCTAGAAGAGATCTTTAGCTCACAGTAAGTATTAAAATGTTATTTATCAACATCACCATCTAAAACTCCTCCAACCAGTGAAAGGGTCTTGTCCTACCAACCATGGAAACATATAAAAGGACTGGCTTTTCCAACATGATTTCAGAAACCAAATTTATGCCTGAAAAAGTTAGAAAACTACAAAATTATCTGATTAAATTAAAAGTTTATTCTTCCTCCTTTCAAGTAATACTAATAAAAATAGAAATATATAGACTTTGGTCAAATTAAGGGAGCCCTTTTCTTATGGTAAGAGTGAATTTTGGTTGGAGATGATCTAATGGACCCAACAGACCTTATGATTTCTCCACACCTCCTTCCCACACTGGCTCCTGCTCAGCCTTTCCACATCTCAGGAGATGGCAACACATTCTCTCAGACTAGTTAAACCTAAATTAACTAAGGACACAAAAGACAACATCAACATTAACATAAAGGTATATGTGATGAATATAAATCAAACTATATGTACCCTGAAGGTAGGGAATATATTTTTGCTTTGAGTGCCATGGAACAACCACAATAATTGACCAGACCATTGACCACCACAAAGGAAACCACAATAAATTTCAAAACTAAAGATCATTTTCTGTTCAGAGTGCAGTAAACTTAAAAATAAATTAAAAATCAGAATTTTAAGAAAGTTGTCATGTAAACAACTTCTGGGTTAAGGGGAAAGTACAAATCCAAATTATAGAATTTTAAAAATCTGTAAATTAAATTGATAATGAAAAGACTACATAGTATGTTCTGTATCTAGAGGCTAGAACTAAAGCAACACTCATAGAAAATGTCATGGGCTAAAATAGAAAAGAAATAGTTATACAAGGTATGAAAGGAATGAAACTGAGAATCACCTCAAAAATTAGCAAAAAAGAAAAATCCAAGGAAAGCAAAATGAACAACAAAAAATAAATAAATAGAAGGAATAATGAGTTGGATAATAGGGGTTGGGGGAGACAGAGTAAATAAATTAATTCCTGGATCTTTGGAGCAAAATCAGTAAAATAGGTAAGCATTCTCAGAAACCAAGAAAGAGAGAACAAATGCAATAAATCAGTAAATAAATACCAAGAAGAAAATACTGCAGGAAGCAAAGAAATTTTTAAAGACAATTTTTACATAACTTTATTTGAAAGAAGTGGATACTTTTCTAGGAGAATATTATTTAGTGAAACCAATTCCAGAATATCTAAATAAGCTAATTTTCATAGAAAAAGGAAGAGAAAATTGTAAAGGAGTTAATTTTTAAGAAGCACCATGGCTAGAAGTTTCCCAGGCAAATTGAACCAAAGCCTAAAGACTGGTTGAGCTCATTATTTAAATTGTTCCAGAACATGGACAATGAAAAACAACTTCCAAATTCTTTTTATCCAGCAAAGATAGCATTGATAACTGACGCTGTACAAAGAAGCAATGATGAATGAATCTCACACATGAATATTGATGCATAAATCCCAAGTAAAATATTAGCAATCAGAATGCAGCAGCACACTAACAGAATAATACTTCATGATCCAGTGCTGCTTATTCTAAGAACAAAAGACAGTTCATCAAAATAGATCTAAGGAGAAAAATCATATGATCATCTCTATAGATACCGAAGATGCATTTGACAAAATTCCACACATGCTTGTATTTGCATAAAGAAACACTAGGAGGACAGTTGAGAAACTAATGAAATGGGTGATCATGGGGCAAAGAGCAGGAGAAGGAAATGGGGCGGAGGCAAGCATGAGTGGGCAAGTTTCTCAGTGTACCTCTTATACCGTTTTTCTTTTGGAGCCATGTGATCCTTTTAGCCATTTGGAAATTAGAGTTCTTTGTAACTGACAAATATTATTATTTTTGCTACCATTGAATTCTATGCCAGGCACTTTGAACTGTGTTTTTGTTGAAAAATGAAGCTTCCAGTGAATCCCTTGTAGGTCAGAGGTAACCAAAATAAAGACCAAATGTGCTTGTCACTCCCCTTCCAGACTGTCTCTCTCTGTGCCATCTTGACCACAGGATGTAGGCTGACCTTGTTCTTGCGTTAGCACAAACAATCCTGCTCCTGGGCTTTGATAAGTCCTCTGTAGTCCCAAGCCCACAATGCTGGTCTCTCCTGACTTTGATGAGAGGAAAACGAAACCCTAAGTGATATACGCAAGTCATTCTGGCACAGCCAGGCCTCCAATCTTTTTTTTTTTTTTAATTCTTTATTGTTTAAAGCATTGCATATAGTATTACTAGTACATATGTCTCCTTTTCCCCCCATTGACCTCTTCCCAGCCACTCCCACCGCCCAGCACATGCTGTCACCCCCCTAGTGTCTGTGTTCATTGGTTATGCTTATATGCATGCATACAAATCTTTTGGTTGATCTCTTACCACCTCCCACTTCCCCTCCCCCACTCCCCCTTCTTCCTTCTGAAGTTTGACAGTCTGTTCAATGGTTCTCTGGCTCTGGCTCTATTTTGGTTCATCAGTTTATGTTGTTCATTATATTCCACAAATGAGTGAGATCATGTGATATTTATCTTTCTCTGCCTGGCTTATTTCACTTAGCATAATGCTCTCCATGTCCATCCATGCTATTGCGAATAGTAGGAGTTATTCCTTTTTTACAGCAGCCTAGTATTCCATTGTGTAGATGTACCACAGCTTTTTAATACACTCACTGCTGATGGGCACTTAGGCTGTTTCCAGATCTTAGCTATTATAAATTGTGCTGCTATGGATATAGGAGTGCATATATCCTTTCTGATTTCTTGGGATATATTCCTAAAAGTGGAATCACTGTGTCAAATGGGAGTTCCATTTTTGATTTGTTGAAGAAACTCCATACTGTTCTCCACAGTGGCTGCACCAGTTTGCATTCCCACCAGCCAGCAGTGCATGAGGGTTCCTTTTTCTCCACATCCTTGCCAGCACTTGTCGTTTGTTGATTTGTTGATGATAGCCATTCTGAAAGGTGTGAGATGGTACTTCATTGTCGTTTTGATTTGCATCTCTCAGATGATTAGTGACTTTGAGCATATTTTCATATGTCTCTTGGCCTTCTGTATGTCCTCTTTTGAAAGGTGTCTATTTAAGTCCTTTGCCCAGTTTTTGATTGGATTGTTATCTTCCTTTTGTTAAGATGTATGAGTTCCTATAAATTTGGGAGATTAGGCCCTTATCGGATATAACATTGGCAAATACATTCTCCCATGCAGTGTCCAATCTTTCTATTCACGCAGCTACCTTCCTAGAAAGGAACAGTGAAGAGGTTAAATGGGCCGTGTTGCTCTGGACTATCTAAAGAGTCCTTAGAAACCCACTCCAGCATGCTATAGGCATTGCCCTGCGTTTATCAAAGACCTACTTTGTCCTGGCACCAGGGACACGGAGCTAAATGACTCCTTCCCTTCCTGCAGAGAGCTCAGACTAGAAGGGGACACAGGCGGGGCTACCTACTAATACCTGCTCCTGCAGACACATACAAAAGTTACAGAGGGACGCAGCCAGGGAGCTCCAGCCAGCCAAGCTTTCCCAAGTTTTTATGGGGAAGTTGGAGCTGCAAGACAAAGAGGCAGGGAGAAGTGTTGAGAATCTAGAGTGAGAGCAAGAGGGCTTGGCTCAAACCTCCCCTCTGCTGGAAAGGCCCTCCACATCCCCCCTAGCACTCTAGCCCTCAAGTCCCCTCCACAAAGACAATTCAAAAAGGGCACCCTTTGTCCTTCTGCCCCACCCAGGCTCGTGTGCTTGATCATGTCCGCCACACACCCCTAGGACTTTGCCCATTCCTTGGCATCCAGTTGTTGCTTGGTAAAGATTTGTTAAATGAATAAATGAGTTGTAAGTTGTGTTCTTTAAGGAAAGTGGGCCAGGAAGTTTTGCCTCAGCATGTCCTGTTTCTTGGGATAAATCTTTCTGGCAAGCAAGAAAACAATTCGTGTGCTTATTCATTTCCAAAAGGGACTATGTGGGGCAGAGTGTTTGAAGGCAGGACTAAACTTAAAATACTTGGGAACAGTAATGCCCTGATCTGAGTCCACAATTCTTTTTGTTTTCTTTGCTCTGCTCCCTCCCTACTCTTTACTCCCCACACAGAACTTCTCCTCTCCCCATAAACCATAGCAAGGATATCAAGGGAGTTGGTTGTTCAGGTACAAACACATTTTAAAGGGCTGCCTGAAGACTCTCCTCTTGGCGGGTAGTGCACATAAGCCCTGTTGCTATTTACTTACTGCTTGATCTCCAGCTGCTCACTTAACATCTCAGGCCTTAGTTTCTTTCTCTATAAAAGAGAAATGTCATTTCTACTCTGTTTATTGGCCATGTGTGTAAAACTCATAACACAACACCTGGTACATAATAGCTGCTCAATAAACAAGAGAGGATACTCATTTCATAATAGGGGTTGCTATTATTATTGGTGATGGTGATGGTGTGCTTATCCGCTCATTTATCAGCCTCAGCACATTACAAATACCAATCAGCAGAGCCTCCTCCTTCATCCTATTATGTCTATGTGTGTGCAGGAAGCAGTGATGAGTAAACAAAGATATTGAGAAATTAATTGAACATACTAAATGAGTGGGCAGTGAAATGGAAATCTTAGAAAATGAAGGCTGGAAAAAATAATACCGAGTCACAAGGGGCAGCACCGCCATTTAGATATCTAAGCCTGGGTTTAAGGACTCAGGATTCTGTTGGGAGGAAATTCTTGGTGTCTGACCTAAAACCTTAACCTTCAACTTGCTTTGGCTCTTTGGGCAGACACTCGCTGTTTTCCTCCTTCCTCTCTGCTCACCCTTTGTCAGTTACCTCTGGGCTCTGCTTCCTATGCCCTTTCTTAAATGTTGGCACCTTCCAGGTCTTCCTCCTCAGGGTCTGCTGCATCCACCCTGACCCACCGGTATCCAGACCAGGACCCAGAAGTCACTCTTTTTTTAAAATTTCTTTATTGATTAAGGTATTACACATGTGTCCTTATTCTCCCATTACCCCCCACCACCCATTCATGCCCCCACCCCCCTGTTGTCTGTGTCCATTGATTAGGCTTACATGCATGCATATAAGTCCTTTGGTTGATCTCTTCCCCTTACCCCACCCTTCCCTACCTTCCCTGAGGTTTGACGTTCTGATTGATGTTTCTCTGTCTCTGGATCTATTTTTGCTCATCAGTTTATGCTGTACATTATATTCCACAAATGAGTGAGATTATGTGATATTTATCTTTCTCTGCCTGGCTTATTTCACTTAGCATAATGCTCTCCATCTCCACCCATGTTGTTGCAAATGGTAAGAACTCCTTTTTTACTGCAGCGTAGTATTCCATTGTGTAGATGTACCATTGTTTTCTGATCCAGTCATCTGCTGACGGGCACCTAGGCTGTTTCCAAATCTTAGATATGGTGAATTGTGCTGCTATGAACATAGGGGTACATATATCCTTTCTGATTCGTGTTTCTAGTTTCTTGGGATATATTCCTAGAAGTGGGATCACTGGATCAAATGGGAGTTCCATTTTTAGTTTTTTGAGGAAACTCCATACTGTTCTCCACAGTGGCTGCACCAGTCTGCATTCCCATCAGCAGTGTATGAGGGTTTCTTTTTCTCCGCATCCTCAGCAGCATTTGTCATTTGTTGATTTGCTGATAAAAGCCTTTCTGACAGGTGTGAGATGGTACCGCATTGTTGTTTTGATTTGCATCTCTCTGATGATTAGTGACTTTGAGCAGGTTTTCATAAGTCTCTTGGCCTTCCTTCTGTTTTCTTTTGAAAAGTGTCTATTTAGATCAGTTGTCCATTTTTTGATTGGGTTGTTTATCTTCTTTTTGTTAAGCTGCATGAGTTCCCTGTAAATGTTGGAGATTAAACCCTTATCGTTGATATCATTGGCAAATATGTTCTCCCATGCAGTGGGCTTTCTTGTTATTTTATTGATGGTCTCCTTTGCTGTACAAAAGCTTTTTATTTTGATGTAATTCCATTTTTTTTTATTTTCTCTTTAGTTTCCATTGTCCTAGGAGCAGAATTAGTAAAGAAATTGCTTCAGCATATGTCAGAGATTTTTCTGGCTGTGGATTCCTCTAGTATTTTTATGGTTTCTTATTGTATGTTTAAGTCCTTGATCCATTTTAAGTTTATTTTTGTGTATGGTGTAAGTTGGTGGTCTAGTTTCATTTTTTTGCATGTATCTGTCCAGTTTTCCCAACACCATTTATTGAAGAGACTGTCTTGACTCCATTGTATGTTCATGCCTCCTTTGTCAAATATTAATTGAGTGTAGTGATTTGGGTCAATTTCTTGGTTCTCTGTTCTATTCCATTGATCTATATGTCTGTTCTTGTGCCAGTACCAGGCAGTTTGGAGAACAGTGGCTTTGTAATACAGCTTGAAACCTGGTATTGAGATCCCACCTACTTTGTTCTTCTTTTTCAGGATTGCTGTGGTTATTCGGGTTCTTTTTTTATTCCAGATGAATTTTTGGAGAGTTCTTTCTAGGTCTGTGAAATATGCCGCTGGTATTTTAATGGGGACTGCATTGAATCTATAGATTATTTTGGGTGGTATGGACATTTTAGTGATGTTGATTCTCCCAATCCATGAAGATGGTATGTTCTTCCATCTGTTTACGTCTTCCTCTATCTCTTTTTTCAGTGTCCTGTAGTATTCCACGTATAGGTCTTTTACCTCCTTTGTTAAGTTTATTCCTAGGTACCTTAATTTTTTTGGTGTGATGGTAAATGGCATTGCTTTTTTAAGTCTCTCTTTCTGTAAGTTCACTATTGGTGTATAGAAATAGATTTTTTGTCGTTAATTTTGTATCCTGCTACATTGCCAAATTCGTTTATTAAGTCTATTAATTTTTTGATGGAGTCTTTCGGTTTTTTTATGTACAATATCATGTCATCTGCCAATAAGGACAGCTTTACTTCTTCTTTTCCAATTTGGATACCTTTTATTTTTATTTTTCTTGTGTAATTGCAATGGCTAATACTTCCAGTACTATGTCAAACAGAAGTGGTGAGAGTGGGAATCCCTGTCTTGTTCCTGTTCTTAGGGGAAATGGTTTTAGTTTTTGCCCATTGACTGTGATGTTAGCTGTGGGTTTATCATATATAGCTTTTATTATGTTGAGGTATGATCCTTCTAGTCCCACCTTGTTGAGAGTTTTTATCAAGAAAGGGTGTTGGATTTTGTCAAATGCTTTTTCTGCATCAATTGATATGACTATGTGATTTTTATCTCTCATTTTGTTTATGTGATGTATCATGTTTATTGATTTGCAGATATTGTACCATCCTTGCATTCCTAGGATAAATCCTACTTAGTCATGGTGTATGATCTTTCTGATGTAGTGCTGGATCCAATTTGCTAGGATTTTGTTGAGGATTTTGGCATCTATGTTCATGAGGGATATTGGCCTGTAATTCTCTTTCATTGTGTTGTCTTTATCTGGTTTTGGTATTAGGGTGATGCTGGCTTTGGAATAGTCAGAGGAGGATAGGTTTTAATTCTTCATTGAATGTTTGGTAAAACTCCCCTGTGAGGCCATCTGGCCCCGGGCTTTTGTTTGCTAGAAGCCTTTTGATGACTGCTTCAATTTCTTCCATAGTTATTGGTCTATTAAGATGTTTAGATTCTTCCTGATTGAGTTTTGGAAGGTTATATTTTTCTAGGAATATGTTTATTTCCTCCAGGTTGTTCAGTTTGTTGGAATAGAGTTGTTCGTAGTATTTTTTAACAATCCTTTGTATTTCGGTGGGGTCTGTTGTTATTTTACCTCTTTTATTTCTGATTTTGTTTATTTGGGTCCTTTCTCTTTGCTTCTTGGTGAGCCTGGCTAGAGGTTCATCAATCTTGTTTATCCTTTCAAATAACCAGCTCTTGGTTTTGTTGATCTTTTGTCTTGTTTCTTTGGTCTCAATGTCATTTATCTCCACTCTGATCTTTATTATTTCCTTCCTTCTGCTTACCTTGGGCTTTTCTTGTTGTTCTCTAACTCTTTGAGTTGTAAACAATTTATTACCATTGTTTCTTGTTTTTTTTTTTTTTTTTGCAGTAGGCTTGTAGAGCTATGAACTTCCCTCTCAAAACTGCTTTCGCTGTGTCCCATAGATTTTGGATTATTGTGTTTTCATTGTTATTTGTTGCCATGATGTTTTTTATTTCTTCCTTGATCTCTCTGGTAATCCAGTTATTGTTTAATAGCATGCTGTTTAGTCTCCATGTGTTTGATTTTTTTGGATTGTTTTTATTGTAGTTGATTTCTAGTTTTATGCCACTTTGATCTGAGAAGATGCTTGATATGATTTCTATCTTCTTGAATTTGAAGAGACTTTGCCTATGACCTAACGTATGGTCTATCTTTGAAAATGAGCCACATGCACTTGAGAAGAATGTCTATTCTGTGGCTTTGGGATGAAATGTTTTGAAGATGTCAATTAATTCCATCTGTTCTAGTTAGTCATTTAGGATTGATGTTTCTTTGCTGATTTTTTGTTTAAAGGATTAGTCCAATGGTGATAGTGGGGTAATTAAAGTCTCCTACTATGATTGTATTGCTGTCAATCTCTCCTTTGATATCCTCCAGGAGTTTTTTTATGTATTTGGGTGCTCCTGTATTGGGTGTGTATATGTTTACCAAGGTTATTTCTTCTTGTTGGATTGCTCCCTTTAGTATTATGAAGTGGCCTTCCTTATCTATTGTTATGTCCTTCACTTTGAGATCTAATTTGTCATATATAAGTATTGCTACCCCAGCTTTTTTTCATTTCCATTCACCTGAAAAACCTTTTTCCATCTCTTCACCCTCGTTCTGTGTGCGTCTTTTTTTCTGAGGTTGGTTTCTTGTAGACAACAGATATATGGGTCATGTTTTCTTAGCCAATCCATTATCCTATGTCTTTTGATTGGGGCATTTAATCCATTTACATTTAAAGTTATTATTGATAGGTACTTATTTGTCACCATTTTTATTCTTTACCCCTGTGTTCCTTCTTCACTTCCTATTTCTTTTTCTTTCTTTTTTTTTTAGAGCAGACCCTTTAGCATTTCTTGTATTGTTGGTTTGGTGGTAATAAATTCCCTTAGTCCTTTTTTGTCTGTGAAGCTCCTGATTTCACCTTCAATTTTGATTGATAGCCTTGCTGGGTACAGTATTCCTGGATTCAGACCCTTCCTTTGCATGACTTTGTATATTTCATTCCATTCCCTTCTGGCCTGATGAGTTTCTGTTGAGAAATCAGTTGCTAGTCTGATGGGGTTCCTTTGTAGGTAACTTTCTGTCTCTGGCCGCTTTAAGATTCTTACTTTGTCATTGGTGTTTGCCAATTTAATTATAATGTGCCTTGGCATCAGTCTTTTGGGGTTCATTTTGCTTGGGACTTTGTGATCTTCTTGGATTTGTGTGGGTTTTTTCTTCCCTATATCAGGGAATTTTTCTGTCATTATTTCTTCAAACAGGTTTTCTATTCCTTGCTCAGTTTCCTCTCCTTCTGGAACCCCTATTATGTGGATATTGTTTTGTTTCATGTTGTCCCAAAGTTCCCTTAGGCTCTCCTCCTGCTTTTTAATTTTTTTTTTTTCTAGAACCTGTTCTACTTGGGCTTTTCTTGTTGTTCTCTAACTCTTTGAGTTGTAAACAATTTATTACCATTGGGCTTACCTTCCTTCCTACCTTCTCTTCTAGCTCACTGATGTGGTCTTCTGCTTCTTCTAGTCTACTCTTGATGCTTTCTATTGAGTTCTTTACAGCAGCAATGTCATTTTTCATTTCTTCTTGGTTCTTCTTCATTTCCTCTTGGTTCTTACTCATATTGTCGAATTTGTCTTCCATTCTTTTCATCCACCTTATGACCATTTATCTGAATTCTTTCTCTGACAGGTTTCTTGCCTCCATTTTGTTTACTTCCTTTTCTGGTGATGCCTGCTTTTCTTTCATATGCGGGCTTTTTCTTTGTCTCCCCATGGTCTCTCTTCTCCTGGTGTCTGGTTATGTAGTTCTCTCTCTCCTGTGTTGATTTAAAGGCACAAAATACAACACAACCAGGTACAACACACAAGGAACTGAACAGAAATGTATTCACAATATTAATAACCCCAAATAAAGGTGACCACCAGAGAAAGGCAAATTAGGGAATAGGAGAGAAAGAAGGAGAGAAAAAAAAAGAAAGGAGTTACAAAATAAAATTGGGAAAAGGAAATAAAAGTAATAGGGAAAAGAAAGAGAATAAGAAAGAAAGGGGGAACAAACTATATATATGGGGAGAAAACGCCAATATAACAGCCACTAATCCCAGCAAATGCCAGCAACAAGTACCTGGAGATGAATACAAACTACAAACAACAACTAATATCAAGTGAGGCGAGGGAATACAGAAGCAAACAACAAACAGAAACAAAGCAAATAAGAAAACAAAACAAAACAAAAGAATAAGCAAACCAATCTCACAAACAAGCATAAAAAAATCTATATAATCAACATCCAAGCAAACAACAACAAAAGTACAGAGAGAAAAACAATTTTTTGGATAGTGAAGACAGAGAAGAGAGAGGTGTGTATGAACTTGGAACAGGGGATTGGAAATTGGATATATATAAGTAGGGTGAAATTTTGACAGGGAGTAAAAAGAAAGAATAGGGAAAATCTAAAGCAGGGGAAGGGTAAGAGAAACAGGACAACAAAAAGGGAAACGTTAGGAAGAGAGTGATGGCATAAAGGTAGAGTTGAGATAGAGTAGAATGATGCTAACGGAAAGATGAAAATAGATTGTAGAACACTAATCTCAAAGTAAAATAAAGAGAAAATAAAATGACACTTTAAAAAAAAGGTAAAATGGTAGTAGCAATAATATTGATTGAAAATAAAAATGTAATAATTAAAAAGGTAAAATCAACCGAGGAAAGAAGAAAAAAAATTAGTTTCTTAAGTAAAAGATGAAAAAATAAAAATAAAATAAAATGTGCAGTAGTGAAAGTCATTCACTTCCTCTATTGTTCTGTTTGGCACACCTGTCTCCCAGTCAGGACAGTATTGCAGTTCCCTGTGTTCCGCTGCTCCTCAGTGTTGTAAGCCAGTCCTGATTTTTAAGCAGGCAGTGTGTCTTACTCTCTTGTATTCCTTTATTTGTGATTGCACAAGAGTCAATTTGTGATTCATCCCCTGGGTGGCAGTATTACTGGATTGACCTCTGGGTCTATAGGTCCTCTCTAGCCTGTGCTTAGATCCTGCTTTCCCTGTGGCACTCAATACCAGTTTGTGGGAGTGGGCTGCCCCAGAACTGGTTCTTCAATGGTCACTCCCCGCTCTGATCCCCAGGTTCCAGAAAAACAACTTTCCCCTGCAGTCTCCTAGGGTGTCTCCAACTGGGTGACCCCATGCACTGGGTTCAGCAACCAGAAGCAAGGATTTAAAGAGGAGAAAGCGCAAGTGTGCGAACCTTGGGGCTGTGCTCAAGTCTGCGCAGTCCTTCTTCTACCCGAACTTCCTGCACCCCCCATCCCCCCCCGCCCCCCCACCGCGTCCAAGCAGCAGGCACACTTTTAAAATTTTTAGGCTGTCCTTCTGGGTCAGATCAAAATGGGTTGCTTTTTAGAGATCCCCTCTGTTAGCAGCTCTGAGGACCCCCTTCCACAATCACGGATCACGCCAACCCCAACAGCCATGGATTCTTCTAGGTGCAGACTTCGCCGGTCCTCCAGCTCCTGCAGTGTGCACATTTCTCTGTCCTGACCAGAGACCTCACCTCATCCCAGGAGAAATCTAACCTTTCCATGGTGGAGTGTAGAGCTCCTCTGAATCCGCGTGTTTGCACCAATTGGGGACCAGTGCTCTGGGGTTCTCAGCTGTTCGGTGGGTGCCGCAGTTGTAGATTTTCAGGCTTCCAATAACATCCACTTTATCCTTCAAGATGGCGTGGTCTCCACGTCTGAGCCGGTGGCTCCGGGAGGGAACCCAGCAGCAGTGGGGGCTGCCCGGTCAGGGGAGCCCTGTCCAGCAGTCCCCCACCTTCTCCTGGAGTATAGCTGTCCCTTAACTCACCAACAGACACTCCCCATGCGACCCTCAGCTGTTCTTTCTATCTGTTCCGGGACAAGGCTTGGGACACTTCTGTCTATTCTGCTGTCGTTTTTTTCTCCAGAAGTCACTCTTGATTTCTCTTCTTTCTCTTTCATTCCTCTGAATCTTAATAGTTCTCAGACTTTCCATCCCCACTGGCTCAGTCTACTTTCAGACACTAGTAACCACAGCCAGACTTCCTTGGTGGCCCCAAACTGTCTCTCTGCTCTTAGCTACCACTCATCTCCTCTCCCAATATGTCCTTTACCCTGCAGCCAGCGTGACCCTTTCGACACAGTCTCTGCTGCCCTCAGATGACAGTCAGGGTCCCTAGGCATGGTGCCCAAGGCCTTTCAGGACCTGGGTCTTATTCACCCCTCTAACCACATCCTGCTCCCTCCCATTTTCCTCTTCCTGTCCCTCCCACACTGCAGGACAGAAGCTCTGCTCTCACCCCTCAGTATCTTTTCTCACATGCTCCTCTTGCTGGGCATACTTTCCCCTACCTCCTCATCAGAACTCAGCTCAGGGACCATCTCTAAGAAACCTTTGGTGACAACACCTCACTCCTCACTCAACTTATTTGCCTTTATTGTCCCCAGACATCAAGTACACTAACTGTATCATAACTCATAGCACTTATGACATTGGGTTATGGTAACCTAACTGTCTAGCTCCCTGTAGGAGGTAATGCTGAAAAGTGGGGGCTCCAGAGCCACCTCATATCTCACATGTTGATGCTACCACCCATCAGCTGTGGGGCCTGGCACAAGTTTCTTAATCCCTCTGTGCCTCATTTTTCCCACCTCCATAATGAGAGAGTAATCATGGTGCCTGCTTCTCAGGTTGTGGTGCGGATGAAATGAGCCAATATATGAAGAGGTCTGGGGACAGAGTGTGGTGCAGAATAATAACACCATTATTATTCGACTGTGATCGCTTGAGGGCAAGGCTGTGCTTTAGTTATCTCTGAATCCTCCATCTCCATACGAGGCCCTGGTGCTGAACTGATGACCAATTTGTTGGAGGAGTAAACAATAGAGATAAATTCAAACCAATTGTTCTGACTTTAATACTCATGCTCTTGGAATTTGGGTGTTTTAATAGCTGAGATTTGGTCATTATCTTCTCTTAGTCTAGAAGTTCCTTTTCTAGACGTTGGTTGGCAAACTCATGCTTGTACTTTAATTTTCAGCTTCAAAGTCACTGCTCCTGGGGAGCTTCCCTGACCCTTGCCTGCTGCCTCAACTGTGTAATCTGTGCCACCCATGGCATTTCTGTCTTTTTCTAATGTATTCAGTACTCTGTGATCTCTTTAAAGGCAGGACCATTTATGATTTATCTCAGTATCTCCCATGCCTAGCATGGCACTGGCCTGTGAAGGTGATGGGACTAAAATTACCTGAAACTTGGTTTCTTCAGCATGTGGTGTGCTAACAGGGTGGCATATGATGTGGATCATAGGTATAAGTGTACTGTGGATGTGGTGGTGGGGGAGGGGAGGCGGGCTGGCCAGGACTCCTCCCTTGTATCTGATCCCACCATTGAAGTTCCTGGGCCTTGTTCCTCAACTCTTCCCGTAGTTTCTCAACCTTCCCCAGGGAGACCACGATGGCACCTCTGGGAAGAGCAAGACACAGCCCCATTTCCCACCTTCTAGCACCATCCTGGCCTCCACCTCCACAGGAAGATCTGCAGGTTTGAGGTAGTTTTGCTGTAGGTAGCCATGAGCAGCTGTCAGTGCAACTCCTTCACCCCCATCTTTCTAAAAGGAAAAAGAAAAGAAAAATGTGCTTTGTCCTTTCAAAAGGCTGGCAACCCCTTTTGAGCATTCACGCTAAATGTATGTCCTCAAACTCTATGATATGATCTATTTTCAGGAAACAAAGAAAATGCTTTGTATTCATAATATGTTCTTTGCCTCAAAGTCTGACTCTCCATAGACTAAAAGTCTCAGTGACCTCAACCAGGAACATCTCACTCAGTACAATCATGAGTGTAATGTGTAGTGAGGCTGTGGATCACAAATGAGGCACTGGTGCTTTCCTGTCATGGTTACAGCATGTTAGCAATTGACACTGGTGTTAAGAGTTCAGTTTCCCAGGGCTATCCAATGAGAATGGACAGATCATTTTAAGCAGTTTTGGAAATTGTATCAACTAATCTTTTTGAGCCTTGATATCCTTATCTATAAAATAAAGACCCTATTAATGT
The DNA here is from genome assembly GCA_026230045.1 of Corynorhinus townsendii. Lineage (NCBI taxonomy): Eukaryota > Metazoa > Chordata > Mammalia > Chiroptera > Vespertilionidae > Corynorhinus > Corynorhinus townsendii. The sequence continues at coordinate 85,496,661 of JAPDVU010000005.1, forward strand.
TGTGCAGAGTAATTGTAAAGACAAAATGATGAAAATAGATATGGTTATTGCCCTCAAGAAACCTCTTTTCAGCCAAACTGAGAGCCAAGTCTTTGGCAGATCAGTGTGATTGGGGCCTGTGGTGGACTGTATTAATGGTTCCCATCTTCCCACTATATCTATGCCCATTGCCACGCATCTCTGTAATGCTTTTCTACTCTGACTCTGAGCTCAATTTTGTGACTTATTTTGGCCAAAGCATAGTGTGCTAGTTCTGAGACTGGAGCTCAAGACCCTTTGCATGTTTCACTTTTCCTCTGGTACTGCTTCTATCATTCTGAGGGCATGCCTGAGCTAGCCCCACTGATTCCAGAGGAGGATGAGCAGCGCATGAAGCAGAGCTTTCAACACTCAAAGGCAACCTTGATCCACCAAGCCCTAACTAAGCTGAGATTCCAGCTGAGAGCCTCAAAGCTGTCCTGTCAAGCCCAGTTTGGATCATTGCTGGGCCCTTGTGAGAAATCTATTGCTAGATCATTGTGAGAAATCAATGTTTGTTGTTTTAGCTTCTGAGGTTTTGTGTTCTTTTGTTGTTGTTACACAACAATAATTACATGATACCTGATACCATGTGTCATATCACTTGGAATAATAATGGGGTTGAGAACCCACAGGCTGGTTGGGGCATGAGTAGTCCTTATGAATAGTTCACCATAAGTGTGTTTATAGGTTTGGTCCTTTTGGTATGAGATCTTGCTTGTACAAAGTCAGATTTTCAAATAAGCTTTGTCATTGTAGAAGTGTTCCCGGGTGATAAATAGCAGTAGAAAAAAAGTACATGTAAAAGAGTTCCTCTTTTAGATCAATAAATTACCTCGGTCTCTGTACAACTAATCAGGATTTTTCTTGTCTGTCCTCTCCTCTTCTATTCCTCACTTGCTATTTGTATTTGAAGGACTATCATATAATTAGTGTTAAAGATCAATGTTAACTAAAATAAGGCATCAAATACTTTTCCTATCCAACATGTACATATCATGTATCTCACTATTCATTTGGGAAAAATTATTATAAAGTCTTTGTCTATTAGTCTCCAGCAAACAAATGTCAGATTTAATTAGTTACTGTCTCTCTTTGAAGTTTTGTGGAAATATTGTTATTAGTGAAATTGTGCCATGTACCAACTTTGTTTACATAATTCTCCCTTTGTTCATAAATTCCTCTTGAGTGCCCTTCATAGGACCTAAAATGTTATAAACCATATTCACATTGATGTTCTCATCCTATTTTACCACTGATCTCAATCCTAGCTGCCTAATAGCATGAGTTTGGCCATTAATCAACCTGGAGATTAGCCTAGCCTGGCTAGTTGCTGAGTGGCCTTAATAAAATTAAACTCTCTGAACCTCTATTGCTTAATTTCTAATTGGAGTAAAAAGTATTTAACCCATAAGATTGTTGTGAGTATCAACTACGATGACAGATTAAAGCACCCAACACAATGACTAGCACATGATCACACTAAAGAAATATTCGTTTTCCAATGGACATTTTTGAATCTGAGGAACAGAAATAAAAAATACCAAAGAAGAGTGAACACAGCTGAAGGGACGTGCAGGACAACATAAAGCAGACCAACATGTATACTGTGGGAGAGAAAGAAAGGAGAGAGAGCAGATAAAAAGGCAAAGAATATTTGAAAAAATAATGGTTGAAAACTTCACAAATTTGATGTCAGAAATTAATATAAATATCCAAAAAGCCCCATTAAGTCTAAGATGAACACAAAGAGATCCACACTGAGACACATTATAACCAAACTTTCTAAATACAAAGAGAAAATCTTGAAAGCAGCAGGAGAGAGTGACTTATCACATACAAGGAATTCTTCTAAGATTATCAGCAGATTTCTCATCAGAAACTTTGTAGGCCTGACGGTAGTGAGCCAATACAGTGGGTTCCCCCAAAATGTATATGCACTTTGAATGATTATAAAGTCAGTGTTTATTAACATACAGTACATTTTCAAAATTTAAAATAATGAATTATTTTTTTGTCAATGCCTATTTTCAAACTGATGACCATTCTGGTCCAGGCACTGTTGATAACACAAAGCAATGAATCACAACATCAAGAGTCATTTCATTTGATATTTGTATGCCTTCAATTCATCAGCTGTTGATGGTTTTGTATCATAAACTTTATCTTTTATGTATCCCCATTTAAAAAAGTCTAGTGGCACTTTAGGATAAATTTTCTTTGTTCAAAGCTTAGTCTGGCTCTACCTATTATTTCAAATCAGTTAAACCTGAAAAGGAGTGAAAATTAAGTGAGTTATCAGCTGTTAAAGTGTGTATACATTTTTTGGAACACCTTAGGCCTATATTTTCAAAGAGCTAAAAGGAAAAACCAGCAACCAAGAATCCTAAATATGGCAAAACTGTTCTTTAAAAGTGAGAAACTAAGACATTCCCAGGTAAAAACAAAACAAAAACTGAGAGAGTTCACTATCACTAGATCTGCTCTGCAAGAAATGCTCAAAGAAGTCTTGCAGGGTGAAATGAAAAACATTAGACAGTAACTTGAAGTCATTTGTATAAATAAATATCTCAATAAGGGAAAATACATAGGCAATTGTAAAACCTTGTATTATTATAATTGGTTTGTAACTCCACATTTTGTTTTCTATGTGGTTTAAGAGACTACTCATTATAAAAAGTATTAGTTTATGTTTTGGGGTACACAATGTATAAATATGCATTTTGTGACATTAACAACTGAAAGGATTGGGAAGAGAGCTATAAAGGAGCATGATTCTTGTATGTTATTGAAATTAAACTGATACAATTAAATTTAAAGTGTTATAACTTTAGGATGTTAAGTGAAATTCCCATGGTAAGAGCAAAAAAAAAAAAATCTGTAGAATATACACATAAGGAAATGTGTAAGGTATTTAAACATTTCACTAAAAAAATCAAAATACAAAAGAAGACAGTAGTGTAGGAAATGAGGGACAAAAGGCTATGAGGCATATAGAAAAAAATAGCAAATACATGAAGTAAGTTCTTCTTTATCAGTAATTACTTTAAATGTATATGGATTAAACTCTCCAGTCAATTTAGTAGAATGAATAAAAACACATGATCCCAACTATGCTGTTTACAAGGAACTCTTTTTAGATAAAGACACAAATAGGTTGAAAGTGAAAGAATGGAAAATTATATTTTATTCAAATCGTAATCCAAAGATAAAGGGGTGGTTGTACTAATATTAGACAAAATAAACTTTAAATAAAAAAGTTTATGAGACAAAGAAGGACCTTATATATTAACTAGAGGCCTGGTACACAAAATTCGTGCACTTGGGCAGGGGGAGTCCCTCAGCCTGGCCTGTACCCTCTCGTAGTCCGGGAGCCCACAGAGGATGTTCAACTGATGGCTTAGGCCCTCTCCCCACAGTCGGACATCCTTAGTGTTGCCGAGGAGGCAGGAGAGCTTCCTGCCACCACTGCTGTGTTCGCCAGCCATAAGCCCAGCTTCTGGCTAAGTGGTGTCCCCACCTCCCTCATGGGAGTGCACTGAGCACCAGGGGGCAGCTCCTGTGTTGAGCGTCTGCCCTTTGTTGGTCAGTGTGCGTTATAGCGACCAGTTGTTCTGCTGTTTGGTCGATTTGCATATTAGCCTTTTATTATATAGGATAAAATTTTAATACAGCAAGAAGAAACATTTATGAACTCAATAACAGACCATCAAAAATATGAAACAAAAACTGATAGAGTTGAAGGGAGAAATAGGCAGTTTCATACTAATAATTGGAGACTTCAAAATCTTATTCTCAAAATGAATAGAACAACTAAATAGAAGATAAATGTAAAAATGGAAGACTTAAACAACACAACACATCAACTAGTTCTGACAGATATATACAGAACATTCTACCCAACAACAACAGCATACACACTCTTAAGAATACCTGGGATACTTTCCAAGACAGAACATATGTTGGGCCACAAATTAAGTCTCAATAGATTTTAAAAGATAGTGTACAAAGTATCTTCTCTGACTATAATGAGATTAATTTAGAATTTAATAACAAAGGAACAGGAATTTTTTAAAATTGTGGAAATCAAATAGCATACCCTTAAAGAACCAACAGATTGAAGAAGAAACCACCAAGAAAATAGAAAAATACTTAGAGATGAATGAAAATGAAAATATAACATACCAAAGCTTATGGAACACAGCAAAAGTGCTACTAAGGAGGAAATTTATAGCTATTTAAAAACAAGAAATATCTTGAATAAATGACCTAACTTTATAACTTAAAGAACTAGAAAAAAAAAAAAACTGAACTCAAAGCCAGCATAAAGAAGGTTTGAGTCACGATCAATAAAATAGAAAATCAAAATAGAATAGAGAAAGTCTACAAAACCAAGAAATTAGTTCTTGAAAAATATTAACAAAAAACCTTTAACTAGATGTGTTTAAGAAAAAAAGAGAAGATCAAATGACTAAAATCAAATTAATAATAGAGTGGTATGAACAATTGTGCTCCAATAAACTGGACAACTTAGATGAAATGTACACATTACTAGAAACACAAAACCTATCAAGATTAAATTATGAAGAATTAGAAGATCTGCACAGACCTGTAATCAGTAAAGATATTGAATTTGTCATCAAAACCTTTCAACAAAAAGTCTTGGACCTGCTGGTTTTACTGGAATTTCTAGCAAACATTTAAAAATGCTAATACCAATCCATCTCAAACATATTCAGAAATTGAAGAGGAGGAAACACTCCCTAACTCAGTCTATGAGGCCAGCATTACACTGATATCCGAGCCAGACAAAAACATTACCCCCCCTCCAAAACACCCCCAAAACTGCAGACCAATATTCCTTATAAACATTGATACAAAAATCCTCAACAAGATATTTATAAATCAAATTCAGCAACATATTAAAAAGATTAGACACCATGATCAAGTGCAATTTATTCTTAAAATGCAAGGATAATTCAATATATGAAAATCACTTAATGTAATATGCCACATCAAGAAAATGGGAGAAAACATGATTCATTTAATGCAGAAAAACATCTGAAAAAATTCAACACTCTCATGATAAAAACACACAATAAAATAGAAATAGAAATAAACTACCTCTGCATAATAAAAGCCATATCTAAAAAACCCACAGCAAGTATAACACTCAATGACAAAAGACAAGAATAAAGTAAGGATGCCTGCTTTTGCCATTTCTTTAAACACAGTACTGGAAGTTCTAGTCAGACAATTAGGCAAGAAAAAGAAATAAAATACATGCAGATTGGAATAAAAAAGTAACATTATCAGCCTGTTCACAGATGATATAATCTTACATGTAAGTGCCTGAAAGATTCTACCAAAAATCTGTCAGATGTGAGGAGGTATCTCAGCATGGTTTTAATGTGCATTTTCCTTATAACTAGTGATGCTCAGCATCTTTTAATATATCTATTGGTCTCCTTAGAAAAGTATCTTTTGAGGTCATCTCCCCTTTTTAAAAAATCAGATTTTTAGTGTTGCTGGGTTGTATGAGTTTTAAAAATATATTTTAGATATTAGCTCTATATCAGAGGTATTTTACAAATACCTTCTCCAATTTAGTTGGTTGCTTTTTTGTTTTGTAGTGTGTTTGTTTGTTTTTCCTGTGCAGAAGGTTTTTCGTTTGATTAGTTTCATGCATTTATTTTTGCCCTTACTTCCCTTGCATTTGGGGTCAAGTTCACAAAATCCCCTTTGAGATAGAGGTCCATTAGTTTAGTGCCTATGTTTTCTTCTATGTATTTTATTATTTCAGATCTTATATTCAAGTCTTAATCCATTTTGAGTTAACTTTTCATGTATGGTGTCAGATAACAGTCTAGTTTCATTCTTTTGCACAACCTCACACATGTTAGAATGGCTATCCTATCTAATAAAGAGGGAATATGCTAATTGACCATCACGCCATCACAAAGATGGCTACACCCACAGCTAAAGCCAAGTTCCCATAAGGAGCCTTAATGAGCAATCAGCTGGGACCTGAGGCTACGCCCTCCCCTGCCACCCTAGGGCTTGACAGGGGACCTCAGGCCACCCTGCCTGCCCTGGCATCAGGCTGGGGGACCTCAGGCCATGTCTCCCCGCCCTAGCATAGGCCAGGGGACCTGAGGCCATGCCTCTCGCCCAGTGGGGCTTGACGGGGGACCTCAAGGTGCGCTTCCTGTCCTGGTGCTGGGCTAGGGGACCTCAGGCTGCGCCTCCCACCAGGTGGGGCTTGACAGGGGACCTCAGGCCATGCCCTCCACCCCAGCACCAGGCCGAGGGACCTCAGACCACATGCCCTGCCTAGCAGGGCTTGACGGGGGACCTTAGGCTGCGCCCCCCAACCCAGTACTGGGCCAGGGGACCTGAGGCTGCACCACTCTGCCTGGCTGGGCTTGACAGGGGACCTAGACTGCACCCCCTGCCCAGCAGGGCTTGACAGGGGACCTCAGGCCATGCCCCCCACCCAGCAGGACTTGACAGGGGAGCTCAAGGTGCACCCCCAGTGCTGGGTCAGGGGAACTCAGGCCACGCCTCCTACCCCAGTACCAGGCCAGGGGACCTGAGGCTGCGCACCCCCTGCCTGGTGGGGTTGACAGGGGACCTCAGGCTGAGCTCCCCACCCAGCAGGACTTGACAGGGGAGCTCAAGGTGCACCCCCAGTGCTGGGTCAGGGGAACTCAGGCCACGCCTCCTACCCCAGCACCAGGCCAGGGGACCTGAGGCTGCGCACCCCCTGCCTGGTGGGGTTGACAGGGGACCTCAGGCTGAGCTCCCCACCCAGCGGGGCTTGACAGGGGACCTTAAGGTGCACCCCCAGTGCTGGGTTGGGGGAACTCAGGCCATGCCCCCTGCCCAGTGGGGCTTGATGGGAGACCTGAGGCTGTGCCCTCCTCCTGGTGCCAGGCCGGGGGACCTGAGGCTGTGCCCCTCCACGTGGCAGGGCTTGACGGGGGACCCCAAGGCATGACCCCCACCCCAGTCTGGGCTGGGGGACCTCAGGCCATGCCCCCTTGTCCTGGCGCCGTGCCAGGGGACCTGAGGCTACGTCCCCTACCGGGCGAGGCTTGACAAGGGGACTGGCCAGGTCTGGATCTAGCCCAGTGGGGAGGGGGCTGTCTGGGTCTTGGTCTCACGTGATTTTGAGGTGCATGTGGGTGGGCGGAGACTTGACTCTGGGTCCCATGGTGTGCCCCAGACTCTGACAGGAGGAAGGTTTTCATATACATTTTACTAATTTTCTTTCATCTCTGACACTTCTATTATAGAGAAAGGGCAAATAGCAATATTAAATTATTTCTTCTAATTAATCTCCTTTTAATGTGCATGAATTTCGTGCACCGGGCCCACTCATTATCAATAAGAGGAGAAATATCAAGTGTTGGAGAAACTGTAGAGAAAAGTGAACCCTTGTACATTGTTGGTAGGAATATAAATTGGTGCAGTCACTATGAAAACAGTATGTAGATTCCTCAAGCTATTAAGAATGGAGCTTCCATATGACCTAGCAACCCCTCTGCCAGGTATCACCCTGAAGATTTTAAAAACACTTATTTGTAAATATGTATGTTCACTGCAGCATTATTTACAATAGCCAAGATATGGAAATAACCTAAGTGTCCTTTGGCAGATGATTAGAGATAAAGAAGATGTGGTATATACATCCATATATACAATGGAATACTGCTCTGCCATATAAAAAGATAAATATTACCATTTGCAACAACATGGATGGATCTTGAGATTATTATGGTAAGTGAAATATGTTATATGGAAAAGGACAAGAACCATATGATTTTACTCATATGTGGGATATAAATAAAAAAGCAACAAAGAAGCAAAACAAAAAACCAAGGTCATAGATAAAGAGAACAGAATGGTGATTCCCAGAGGGACTGGAAGTACAGGGAAAACAAAGAGTGTTAAAGGGGGTCAAATATGTGGTGACAGAAGGAGACTAAACTTTGGGTGGTGAGCACACAACAGAGTTACAGATTTTGTATTATAAAGTTGTACAGCTGAAATTTATGTAATGTTATTAACCAATGTTACTTCAATAAACTTAATTAAAAAACTGTTAGAACTAATAAATGTAATCAGCAAAGTATCAGGATTAAAAAAAAAAAAGGAAATTTTAATGAAAGGAAAATCATGTCTCTTGCTATAAGGAGGTAATGCCGAAAATAAGTGCAATAAAAATGATTAAATTCTGGCCAATGTTGTTGACCCAAACCTCTGAGGCTGATGTCAACTTGCTCTGTATTGAAAAGGAAAATTAGAGATAAATTGGTATTCTAGCCATCAAACTAACACCAAAATAAGACTTTATTTTTAGTATAATCAGAATTGAAAAAGAAATTGTTTTCTCACATGATTCAATGTTGCTTACTATGATATCTAAGCTCTAGCACATGTGTTTATATCCAACCCTGCAAAGGGCCTTAAAGATTACTGATATAAGAATGCAGGCAGGTTGTTAGGGTTCACACTAAGGGCTGAAGAGATACAAGATGGCCATGGTGTGGTAAGGGTAATTGGCAAATGCTCCTTGAAGGGGCGGATCAATAAGGCAACTTAAGATACAGCGTGGATGGGATGTGGTGAGAAGAAGAGAGGGAAGATACTCAGGAATCATGTGTTTAGAGCTTGGACACTGAAAAGATGTGCTCTGGAGGCTTAGGTTCTGAGGGCATAATTTCATAAGGGTAAGGGGCATTTAGAGGCCTCTCAAAAGAGAATCTCTAATATGACAAAAGAGCTGATAGGTAGGCCCAATGAAGAGAGCAAAAGGAAATTGGAGCTAGTAAGTTGCTTAGGAAATAATGGTCTCTAAATCTGGGTAGATTAGTGGGGTAAAGAGTAGGAGTCAGTGGGTTCCTGGACTAGTATTCAGAAAAGCTGTTGGTGATCTGGCATGATTTCTTACTGCCTCAGCAAATAAAGGCAAATAAAGTTAGATATTCCAAGTTCAAATGTCTGCATGTGCCAAGCAGGTCATATGACAACTTATTTGGTATGAATGTACACTCATAGCAAATGGTGAGTTTGGGTAGAGCACATAAAGGCACTTTGACTCAGTTAAAACAGAACACTGGGCCTGTCATACAAACTGTGTCCAAGAGTTTTCCATGTTCTGGACTACGTGTTCCCATATCTTTGAGACACTACTTAAGATTCTGATCTTGAGTTGTGTTGGTTCAGGTCCTCCAAGAAGCAGCCTCTAAGTATTAGGCACATAACAGAGAGATTTATTGGGATATGCCTGTGTAAAAAAAAAGAGACAAAAAGCCAGAATAAATGGGCAGAGTCTTAAGACTGAGATACATGTATGACACCCTGGAAATGAGTTGGGGCAGGAGAGGAAGAGGGAGTGCATAGAAGGAGTGTCAGAATGTACGGAAGTCCCAAGAAAGTCTCAGCCAGGCCAATGAGGAGTTTTCAAGCCAAATGCTTTTTTAAAGGAGTCCCTTGTCAGCAGGAATGGACCTGCACTAATATGGGTCAGTCCGTGATGAGGTGTGGCCCAGGGGAAGTGTGGCATGGACACAAGGCTGGATCAGACGGGCCACAGCTGGAGCTGGCAGTCAATTAGTCTCCATAGAGCAACAGGTCTGAGTGGGGCCTTTTCACAGCTGCCACATGGGTGGGGACATCTGATTGATCTCCTGAGTCACAGCTTCTGAATCAGGCCAATTATCTAAACTTCTTATTTCTTTCAGAAATAAGAAGACTAATTGGATCTTGGAAGTCCAAATGATAAATGTCCACCATTAGAAGAACTCTGTGAAAGGTGTTCTACCTCTTCCCATTAAAAAAAGAAAAAGAAAAAGAAAAGAGGTCTTCTTAGCCAAAAGAGTTTGGAGAACACATGTTTTTAAACAAAGGTAAGCAGATGTGCAGGTTTTCTCAGACCTGTGACTAGGCCGATGTAATCTTAAGTTTCTACAGGAACAAAACAGTGTGTAGAGTTTATCAAATTTATTTGACCATCGACTGACCCTCCGCCCTTAAATTTTTATTATATTTTTATACAGAGTATCTTACAAAATAGGTTTTTGGAAATGCTGAAAATGCTTTATATCTCCTATTTCTCTTCCAGATCCACTCCCCATCCTTCTCCACCTTGCTGTGTGCCCAAGAGGCTGACTTTCATGGACAGTGGCCCTCTCTTGCCTTTTATCAGCCTTGTCCAATTAGAACCTAGGAAGGATGCAAATGTTTTATATCTGTTCTGTCTAATATGAGAACCACTAGCCATGTGTGGCTATTGAGTGCTTGAAGTATGGCTAATATGACTAAGGAGCTGAATTTTTAATTTTAATTAATTTAATTTCATAGCTACATAAGCCCAGTGGCTCCTGTATTGGATAGCACGGTTCTAGGTTTGGCCAGTAAGAGGTATCAGCAGGAGATGAGGGGTCAGAAGGAGAGTAAAAAGTGTTTTTGATTTTCCTCCACTCAAAGTTGCTTAAAATTATGCCACATTTTGGCTTGTTTTCTATTAGGGTGTGATTATTTTGTACGAATTTTATTTTCTTAACTTTTGACTTTTATTTTTTTTTGTAGGAAGAAAAACCACATACATTCTGACTATATTCCACATATATAGTTCTGTAGTCATCTCATTAATTTCCTAGAATCCTTTTTATTTTTCTTCTTTAAGACAATCTTCTTGAAACTCAATGACTTTTGATAATTGCTTTCAAGACTTGTGGCCAAATTACTCCCCAGAGGCTTCTTATCATAGGAATCCTTGTTAGCTCTAAAATTTTTTTATATTTCACGGTTCTCCCTTTCTTGGTTTTTCCCACTTTACCATTCTCTACTCTCTTTTTTTGGGGAGTATATCCTCAGATAAACTCTTTAGAAAGTGTATGGGTGAGGCAAAATATTCTGAACATCTGAATGTCTAAAAATGATATCTCTTCCTCATTCTTTACTTTAGAACTCTATGTATATAATTCTAGGTCCAAAATAATTTTACCTTCATATTTTTAAAACTTTATGCTTGTGTCTTCTAACATCCTTCATTGCTGGTGAGAAGTCTCATTCATTTTGATTCAAATTCCCTTTTAGTTACTTTTTTACATTCCCCTCTCCCCCTGCAATTTCAACAATGCTCTCCTGGGTGATTTTATATTTGTACCATGGTATGTCAAGGTCATGCTCTTCCTTTAATTGATTCTGATCAATATTTGTGTTTCTCTTCAGCTCTTGGAATTATTTGTATTGTTTCTTGATACCTTCCTTCTCTGATTTCTCTCTTACTTTCTGAACTTCTCTTAATTGGCTAAAACCTCCTGGATTTATGCCCCATGCCTCTTGTTTTTCTATTATTTGTTTTCTTTTTGCTTAATGTTTTAATACATTTTCTCAATTATATTTTCTAACCTTCCTATTATTTTTAGTTATTTTTTTATTTTGGCTATTTAATTTCTCAGAAGTATTTACTGTACACATTGTTGTAAAAACAAAAAAACCCTGGTTTCACCTTATGGATATAATGTCTCTTCAAGTCTTTGTTTCCTTGAATTCTTTCTACCTCTTATGATGTATTTTTCTATTTTTCTCAAATATCTGTTCATTTTTAATTGTCCATTAATTTTTAAGAATGAATACATCGAAATGCTGTTTTATAAGCTGTTTGTCAATCTTTTCCCCTCAAACATTTGTTCACATTCAGCTGTCAACTCATTGTTAAGAAGGAGGAACAGAATCACTCTCAGTTTCAGTGTATTGATCTCAGGTCAGATCAATAGGCAAGCTGCTTGCAGGTTACCCCTCCTAAACAAGAAGGCCCTGCTTTGGGATGTCAACCCCAAAACCAACTGTCCTGGCCTTCCCCAGACAAAACAATTAAATTTCTTTAGATGAAAAACTTTTTGGGGGGCTGGGTTTAAGCCTGAGGTCCTCCTGGAGATGCACTTCTTTCTCCACTGTCATCCATCGTCACCCACTTCATGAGCTTTAAGGCTGTGGACAACTGCATTCACATTCTACTATGACAATTTGTCTTCCTGAAATCTGTCAAAATTTCTCCCTCAAAGACAGCACTCCTCCTATTCCCTTTACTGTTATTAAATTCATCATTAAAAAGTCCTTTATATCATATTGAAGGGATAGGAGGAGGGAGAAAAGAACACATTAGAAGGAATACATAGCAGATTAGGGGAAGCTGAAGATCAAATCAGTGACTTAGAATACAGGGCTGAAAAAAATCATTCCATCAGAGAACCAAAAAGAAAAAAACAATTAAAAAACAGGAGGGCAGCTTAAGGGAGCTGTGGGACAATGTGAAACATAACAATATTCAAGTAGCAGGTGTGCTAGAAGAGGCAGAAAGGAAGAAAGGGATAGAAAATGTGTTTGAAGAAATGATGGCAGAAAATTTCCCTAAACTGGTAAAGGAAAAGGTTACACAAGTTCAAGAGGCACAGTGAGTCCCAAACAAGAAGAACCCAAACAGGCCCATGCCCAGATACATCATAATTAAAATGCCAAAAATTAAAGACAAAGAGAGAATCTTAAAGGCAGCAAGAGAAAAGCAAACTGTTACCTACAAAGGAGTTCCCATAAGGCTGACACCTGATTTCTCAACAGAAACTCTACAGGCCAGAAGGGAATGGCATTAAATACTCAAGGTAATGAAAAGCAAGGATCTGAAACTAAGATTACTATATCCAGCAAGGGTATCATTCAAAACAGATGGTGAAATAAAGAGCTTCCTGGACAAAAAAGGTTAAAAGAATACATCACTACCAAGCCAGCATTACAAGAAATGCTAAAGGGACTGCTGTAATGAGGAGAAGAAATATATATAGATAAATTTAGGCATACAGAATTAAAATGGCAATAAATAAGTACCTATCTATATATATAAAAGCCTAAGTGACCGAACGACCGAATGACTGGTCACTAAGGCACACACTGACCATCAGGGGACAGACACTTCAACGTAGGACCTGCCCCTTGTGGTCAGTGTGTTCCCACAGCTAACCTCCCACAGCCAGCCAACCTCCTGCCCACCCGGCCAACCTCCCATGACCCCTCCCCCTGGCCGGCCCCAATTGGCCCTGATCGCCTGCCAGGCTGAGGCACCCCACCCATGCATGAATACATGCACCAGCCTCTAGTCAATAATAACCTTAAATGTAAATGGATTAAATGCTCCAATCAAAAGACATAGTGTATCTGAATGGATACAAAAGCAGGACCCAACTATATGCTCAGAACAAAAGACACACACAGGATGAGAGTGAAGGGATGGAAATTGCCCCCCCGCCCCCACCATGCAAATGGGAAAAGAAAAAAAAGCTGGTGTAGCACTACTCATATCTGACAAAATAGACTTCAAAATGAAGGCCATTACAAGAGGCAACAAAGCTCACTACATAATACTAAAGGGATAGATCCAACAAGAGGATATAACCCTGGTAAACATATATACACCCAATATAGGAGCACCTAAATATATAAAAAACTTCTGGAGGACTTTAAGGGAGAGGTCGACAATACAGTCATAGTAGGGGACTTTAATACCCTACTGACTTCACTGGATAGATCTTCCCAACAAAAACTTAACAAGGAAACAGTGACTCCAAAGGACACACTGGATCAGATGGATTTAATTGACATTTATAGAACATTTCACCCCAAAGCTGCAGAATACACATTCTTCTCAAATGCACATGGATCATTCATAAATATAGATCACATGTTAGGACACAAAACAAGTTTCTACAAGTTCAAGAAGATTGAAATCATATCAAGCATTTTCTCAGATCACAGTGAATGGAATTGGAAATCAACTACAGTAAAAACACCCCAAAACATTCAAACACATGGAGCTAAATAGCATGTTATTAAACAATGACTAGGTTACCAATGAGATCAAGAAAGCAATCAACAACTTCCTGGAAACAAATGAAAGTGAACACACAGCAACCCCAAATCTCTGGGACACAGCAAAAGCAGTCTTGAGAGGGAAGTTCATAGCACTACAGGCATACCTCAAAAACAATAAAAGCTGGTAATAAGTTATCTAACCCCACAACTTAAAGAACTAGAAAGAGACTATTAAGAAAAGTCCAGGGTAAGTAGAAGGAAGGAAATAATAAATATTAGAGCAGAAATAAATGACAGAGAGACTAAAAAACTAATTAATGAAACCAAGAGCTGATTCTTTGAAAGAATATACAAGATTGAAGAACCGTTAGCCAGCCTCATCAAGAAACAAAGAGAGAGGACCTAAATAAATAAAATCAGAAACAAAAGCGGAGAAATAATCATTGACACCACAGAAATACAAAGGATTGTAAGAAAATACTATGAACAATTATATGCCAACAAGCTGGACAATGTGGATGAAATGGTCAAATTCCTAGAAAAATACAATCTCCCAAAACTGAATCAGGAAGAATCAGAAAACCTGAATAGGCCAATAACAACTGATGAAATAGAATCAGTAACAACAACAACAAAAATCTCCCAGCAAACAAAAGCCCAGGTCTAGACGGCTTCATAGGGGAGTTTTACCAAAAATTCAAAGAGGAACTAACACCTATACTCCTCAAACTATTCAAAGGTCTGCTTGCTTGAACCGTGGATGTCTTGACTGTGGTTATCATCTGGACTATGGGCCAGTTGTTTTTCTTTCACCACATTTAAAAGGCTTCTTTTCTGAGGACTTCATAAAGTTAAGAGAAATATTGAGTCGAGACAAACCCCTGGCTAATTTGCTAACAATGGGCTTTAGACAGTACATACGTGCAGTAAATAGATGCAAAGGTGACTATGGCGGGGGTTAACTGCCATTGAGCCTCACTCAATCCTGTATAATTCTTAGTGTGCCTCCCCTGAATTTTCTTCTACATTGTCCCATGTGGAACCAGGTCAATTCACAATGGGCTGGTCAATGCCTCTGTAAAAGTTTATGTGCTGACTGCACAGGCTCCTCACCCAGCTGCAAGTGCTTGAGATGGGGTTAGAGAGTGCCTCGCAGACAGCTGTGTCCTGGAGCCCTCGCAGTGATTGCTCCACTAGGCATGTGCAGAGCTGAGCAAATCCTCTAAGTGCAGTTGCCTGCAGCAATGTCTACACGTGGTCTTCTTGTGCATGGCTTGCTGCAATAATTTTGTGGATTTCCCTCACTTTTGTCTGGAACAACTCCTGTGTTGAGTGCCACCTTATAAATCTCCCATCATTACAAAAAACATTTTTTTTTCCTGCAGACTTCCTGCATTTCATTGCCAAATGTTACCTGTGCCTATAGCCACTCTGTGATGCCAAATCCTTTTGCGACATGGATGATTTGACCATTTTGAGCCCAATTATGAATGATCTCCTTGAGGGAAATTCTTCCCACATTATTGCTCAAATGTTGGCATTATTGCATTGTATAATACATTTTTTGCTTCTTCCTAGCTTCCAATAGTTGCTGGAAATCCTTGGCATTACTTGGCTTGTAGCTGAATCATTCTAATTTCTGCCTCTGTCTTCACATGTCTGTCTTCCTCTGTGTGTGTCTGTCTATGTTTTCACATGACTTTCCCACAAGGGCACCAGTTACTGGATGTAGATAGAGCCCACTCTAATACAGTCTGACCTCCTCTTAATTAACTACATCTGCAAAGACCCTATTTCCAAATAATGTCACATGTGGAGGTTCTTGGTGGACAGGAATTTTGGGGGGACACTAGTCAACCCAGTGAGCTTATAGTTCGCGAGATTGTGGATCCATTTCCTTTTCCAGGCACCCCTATTTCTGTTTGCTAACTGGGGCCTTTCTAAGAATAAAGTCCCACAGAGGTGCCTACAATTCCCCAAGTCTGAAATTTGGAGGAGTTCAGAATGTGAGTACAGTAACTGGGTTCTGTCCCTGGTACTGCTATAATTAGGTTACCTTTATTCCTCTCTGAATCATTAACTTTAAAAACTGCTGGTTCGACCTGTGACAACCAGTGATACATCATCTTTAACCAGTGTGCAACACCATGAAAAAATGCTGTTCAAGTACTAATTTATTGCTCCATGACACAAATGGTGCATCTCAAACAAACTCAGCCAATTTTAGGATGATTTCTGGGCTTTTAAAAAGGCTTCTTCTGCCAGCTTTTGGAAAAGGTTGCTTTGGAGATTATTATTTTCTGTTTCAGGACAAATCCATGAATTTGGCCCCTTCATGTTAGCTATAGTGAGACGATGCATTGCTTGTCCATAAAACTTGAATACTTGGGTGTCAGAAGTGATTTTTCTGAAGTTAACTTTTCCCATACTTAGAGTTATCAGTTTCTGTCGTGCTGGTGTGCATTTCAGTTGAGGTTTTATTACGTTGTGTTGGCAGCACATTATGTTTTTTACACATGGATTTGATTGAGAAATGAAACTGGAATAAGAATGAGGTAGCAGAAGCATCTGCTGCATATTGCTGTTGTCAATCAGCCTGATTGATTAAATATGGTGGTACACTTTTTTATTAAAATGGAATACTTCTCTTGAAAAAGGTATATTATGCCAATAGATTATATGACTCCCCTCAAGAATGTGCCCAAGGAACGGGCCCTGTGGAGGAGGACAGTAACTATTGATAGCTGGGACAAACAGGAGAGTTCAGATTAGATCTGGCTGGCTTTGCAAATTTAAATTTGGTGGTGTATGGAAGAAGTGAACCAACATTTTTCCCTGTAGAAATGTCTGAGTTTGACTGGGTCTCCAGACACTGTTCATTCATTTGCTGATGTCCTGTAGCCCACTTGGTTGTCAGGCCACTAGTATGACCAGACCTTTGAAATAAGAGCAAATATTCTGCATGATCGACTGAAGTTCCACTTCTCTCCTTTTCCATTGAAATCTATTTGAGCTGTCCGCCTGTTAATAAAGCAGGAAAACTGACACCCAAACAGAGACAAGAACAAAGATTCTTGAGAATGAGTGTGGATAGATCATTCCATTGACCTGAATCAAGACCCAGCGAATGTTCTCCCTGTGTGCAAAACACTGACTTTTGGAGCAGCTTCAAAGAGGAAGTGGTGAGGGGTTGGTATTAGACCATCACCACCCAAAGAGGTGAAGCTGGAAACCAGGACTGCTCCCTGGGGGACAAAGCAATCATTTAATAGGTCCCATTCAGTTTTTTTCTTTTCTTTTTTTTGTTAATCCTCATTGGAGGATAGAAATGTTTTTTCTACTGATTTTTTTTTTTTGAGAGAGAGTGGAGGTAGGAGGAAGGGTAGAGTGAGAAAAAAACATCGATGTGGGTCTGGGGATCGAACCTGCAACCCAGGTACATACATGCCCTTGACCAGGAATTGAACCTACAACCATTTGGTGTGTAGGTCAACGCTCTAATCACTAAGCAATGCTGGCCAGGGATTGTTCAGGTTTTTGTTTTTAATATTTTTTATTTTTCAATTAGAGTTGAGGTACAGTATAGTTTCAGGTGCACAACCCAGTGATTAGACATTTATATAACTTACAAAGTGACCAGTCTTAATGCACATGATTTTTTATTTCACTGTGCCACTTTCCCTGGCTGGGGCTGAGTCTTGGAGTGTTGAGGCTCCACGCCGCCCCAGTCAGCCTAGATTCCAGGGAGCCTGCTTACTCATGGCCCCCAGCAAAATGTCTCCCATTGGAATAGGATGATAACTCCAAAAGCTTTGCATAAGTGTGAAACACAGTGTTGCAGAAGAGGGCTTCTCAGAAAAAGAAGTTTTCGATAAGGAAAGACAAACCTTTGGAGTAATTCCTTGAACATGCAGAATGCTTCTGCTGCAGGGCTGTGTCAGGACCAATCTTGCAGGATTGAGATGTTTTCAGCTGTATCCAATTTAGGTTTTGGCTTTTCTTACAGAGGGATTGCTCCCGAAACAATCTTTCTCACTCCCCTGCCCATTCCAAAGCCTGTTTGTAGATTCTAACAGATTTTAAGAATAACAAGAAATCAGATTGCTAACAGATTTTAAGAATAACAAGAAATCTCTGAAATACCATGCAGCTAAAAGTCAAAAGTAGGATCACTTGAGAACTTGCTTTATATTAAAACAAAATATTTTGTCAAGAGGTGGTCTTCAGCTGTCAGTCCACTTTCTTCTCTGGACTCAGACATGAAAGGTGAAAAGCCCACCGAGATTTGCAGATTTAAACTTGGAACTTCCTGATCCATAGACCTTCTTTTAGGGTATGACCTTCTCTTTTCATCTGGTTCCTTGGTTGGCATCGTGGATTCTGTCAATGCCAGATCCATGAGCAGAGGCCACCAGGTGATGTCAGGATCAGAACACCCAGTACATTGTCGGGAAGTATGCAGCCATTCTGATTATCCACCCAGGACTCTGGAGTTTTGCCATTGCTAGAGGTCAGAGCAGGTAGGATATCACCAACCAGAGAGGCAGCATGCATGTTGAGGGGCCAGCAGATATGGGGGAGTAAAGCAAACCATTGACAGAGGTCCACATAACAACCCGAATACGGTGTCATGACCTTTTTCAAAGGCTAGTGATAGAAAGTATTGTGTCAGTCCCAGCCCTAATCCAGATCCTAATCCAGTGGCTATTTGGACAACTTAATATTTCTCACATTCCTCATCTGTAAAGTAGATATTAAGCACCTTTCTTACAGAGGTATTGGGGGGATACAATAACATCCTATATAATAAAAGCTTAATATCTTAAGTGTCTGGTCATCCGGTGACTGTTCAACCAATCAAAGCGTAATATGCTAATGATATGCTAAGGCCACTCAACCACTCGCTATGACATGCACTGACCACCAGGGGGCAGATGCTCTGACCAGTAGGTTAGCTTGCTGTTGGGATCTGGCCAATCAGGACTGAGTGAGATGGGTCAGACACACCCTGAAGTCCCTCCCTGGCTGGCCAACCTCTTGCATCCCTCCCCTGCCCTGATCATGCACCTGTGGGGTCCCTTGGCCTAGCTTGTGCCCTCTTGCAATCTGGCACCCCTCGGGGGATGTCAGAGAGCAGGTTTTAGCCAAATTCCCCACCCACCCCTTGGGAGAGTGCCAGACACAGGGCTCTCAGCTAGTGAGTGCTACTGCTACAGCGGGAGCCTCTCCCAATTGGGACTAATTGGGCACGAGCCTGCAGCAGGCACAGTGGGGCCAGGATGAGTAGGAGTGGCAGGTAGGAGCTGCAGGAGACATTGGACTGTGGGTTTTGGCCTGATCTCTGCAGGTCACCCAGAGAGAACCCACCTGTACACGAATTCATGTACCAGTCCTCTAGTAATGTTAACTAAATCTATTGTCTAACACACAGTAAGTGCTTAATACGTTGTAGTGACTATGCTTTCCACTATATGATGTCCTCCCTTCAAAGGCAGAGCAGATATGAATCTGAGAAAGTCTGAGCCCACAGAGCAGATGAAAAACTGACCAGGCTGATGGTGGAGCCTAAGAAAGAAATGGTCCCTTTGGACTTAGCCCTAAGCTCAGGCTCTTAGAAGCAACAATTGAGTGGTTGTGCACTAGTTGTTTTTCCTCTTTTCACTTGTTGGTAGTTTTGCAGAAGTTTTACCAGTCTTAGTTTTTATCACTATTGTTATTGTCCTGCATTTTATGTATATTTTTGTTGAAGTATAACATACTTATAGAAAAGTGAGTAATCATAAGCAGACAACTAACATTTTCACAACTGGAGCACACACATGTAACCAGTAGCCAAATCAAGACCAGAGCAATTCCTACCCTGTAGGCAGCCACTTTCTGACTACTAACACCTGAGATCAGTTTTACTTGTTTTGACTATATGTAAATAAAATCGTAAATTAATGCTCTTTTGTGTCTGGTTTCTTTTGCTCACCAATTGTTTGTGAGATCCATCCAGATTGTGGCTTGTATTTCAAGTTTACTCATTATGAATACATGTCTAGAGTGTTCCACAGTGTGGATATAGCAGTATATTCACTCTGTTTTTTGGAGGGTATGTGAGATGTTTCTAATTTAGGGATATTATGAATAACTATAGGCCTGGTGCATGAAATTCGTGCACCGGGGCGGGGGGGATGTCCCCTCAGCCCAGCCTGCACCCTCTACAATTCGGGACCCCTCGGGGGATGTCTGACTGCCAGTTTAAGCCCGATCCCTCTCACAATCTGGGACCACTGGCCCCTAATTGTTCACCTGCCTGCCTGATTGCCCCTAACTGCTCCCTCTGATGGCCTGGTCACCCCCAATTGCCCCCTGCCAGCCTGGTCACCCCCAACTACCCCTCCCCCCTGCCAGCCTTGTCACCCCTCACTGTCCCCCCCCCCTGCTGACCTGGTCGCCTCACGCAGCCTGTTGTTCGGTCATTTGGTCATCCCTCACTAACCCCCCTATTGGCCTGGTTGCCCCACGCAGCCTGTTTGGTCGTCCATTCAGTTGTTTTAATTGCGATGGTCGCTTAGGCTTTTATATATATAGATGTTTCTTTGACCAACCTTGAACTTGTCTTTTGGTGAACCTGTGCACTCACTTCTCTTGAGTTTCTCCTTAGGAATGGAATTACTGGGCCAGCTATAGTACATGCTGTCAAACAGTTTTCTAAGATGGTTGTACCAAATTACTCTTCCCCACAAGGTATGCAAATTCTTATTGTACCATGTCTTCCTCATCACTAGGTATTGTCTCTCTGTCATTTTAACTTTTCTGGTGGATTCAGTGTACTGAACTGTGACTTTATATTTTCATTTACCTGGTAACAAATGAAGTTGGGCACTTCTTTAGTTGGAAATCTGTGGCCTTGAGATATTAGAAATTCTCTTCAAAGACATCCAACTAATAGGTGATTATAAATGACAAGTCTCATGACAGGACATCAGCACTGCTTCTCCAGGCTGAGGTGTGGATTTAGGCCACAGCGATCAGAATAGGGGAAGCAATGGCTCCTCATGCTCTGTGTCACCTCTTTGCATCTTGGTAGCATGTTCCATTCTGCGCACTATGCTTTAAGAAGGATGAGGATGAACGAAGGTATGTTTGCAGGGGAGTGACCAGGTAAGCAGTCATACCAGGAACAGTAAGAAGAACTGGGATAGTTTAACCTGTAGTGAAAAGACAAGGGGGGTGGGAACAGAAAAATTGCCATTTAATTTATGGAGGGCTGTCTTTTGAAAGAGGGGTCAGGCTTATTCTGTAGGATCCATAAAGCAAAATAAAAAATATAGGAATAAAGATAATAGGATGGCAAAGTACAGGCTTTTGTTATCTTGATCTTTCTTCTGGCTTGGCCTGGTGTTGGCCTAGATAATAAGGTCAGGGCAGTCTCCCTTGTAGGTAACAAAAATGTTCCTATCTAATTTTCATAGATTAGTTAGGTTTTGTAAATAGGGCACACCTGAGAATACAAATGGCACCTACTTTATAATATCATCCTCCCATCAAATATTATGGATCCCTCCAAGCTGCAAGGTCTAGATCTGAGTTCTTCACAAAGCTCTTACATATTTATTAATAATTTTTTTTAAAAAGGTACTTACAAAGCAAAACCAATTAGAGACAGAACAGGAAAGCAAAATCAAATAAGGAACACGGTGTAAGAAAACCTTTTATTGTGCTCAGTTCACTCAAGGTGAATGAGAGATGCTGATGGCCAGGAGTAGGGCCAAGTTTGCATAAGGCCAACAAAGTTTTTAAGAAGTCCCCACAAGAATATAGGAAACAATTTGATTTTAAAGGAAGGATGGCTAAGCAATGGCTATTGGAAAGGAGAAAGAAGGCAGGCCTGACAAAGGAGGGAGACAGGCTCAGTGCAAAGGCAAGGAGGATGAGGGCCTTGAGGAAGAGAGTCACAGGATGAAGGAAGTGTGAGCAGGGGGTCGTGGGAGAAAGTTTAGAAAACAAACAGTGGGAGTTATTTCATATATATTGAAAATCCATCAAATATTGTCTGGGTGCTTAATGTATAATGTCAAACACACAAACATTTATTCTTAATTTTTACAGATGTGTAAACATTATACTAATTTAAATAGCTCTAAAAAATAGTACCTAATTCACAGTTGATTTTGTCATGTATTTTCTCAACCAGTGGATTCTGAAAGTACAGCTTCTAACATACATGAATAAGGAGAATGTTTTTGTCATTTAAAAGGTGTCTTATACTTGCAATCACTGAAG
Organism: Corynorhinus townsendii; assembly: GCA_026230045.1. Taxonomy (NCBI): domain Eukaryota; kingdom Metazoa; phylum Chordata; class Mammalia; order Chiroptera; family Vespertilionidae; genus Corynorhinus; species Corynorhinus townsendii. The sequence continues at coordinate 85,518,825 of JAPDVU010000005.1, forward strand.
TATGGTTGTTGGTGTCAATCTACAAAAAAAAAAAAAAAAAAAAAAAGGGAATACAGAGCATTAAGAGGGAGAAAAATAGGTGAAGTGTGACAGGGAATTTGGGTTACTAATTGTCATTTTCAGGGCCGAAAGGAATCTAGGAGCTCATATTCTCCATCCTCCTACTTCTGGCCAGGGTCAAACCCCCTTGGACAGATGACAATCTATGTTGATCTCTATCATTGTCTGGATTTGTTTCCCATTCTTTTTTTCTTTTTTTTTTGTGGAAATCATTGTAATGGGTACCACGAGAAGTACAAAAGTAAATAAATTGTGTCCCTGCTTTCTGGAAGGAGAAATATACTACTTGCTCAGATCCTTCCTTTTGAAATCTTGTAGGTCTCTCTACCAGGTTAGATATCTTTACTGAATCTAAGGTTGACTTCTGAGAGATTGTCATGGAGTGGTCCCAGGATCTATATTTCCACAACCATTTCATTACTGTCCACAGCACTAGTGCAATGGCATTGGGGAAAATGTAGTAAGGACACTGAAGGAGCCTAGCTCTCCCTCATATTTCCTCACACACACACACACACACACACACACACACACACACACACACACATACCTCTTGCAAACTGTGCACCTGTAAAACAAGCTAATCAGTGCTGGAAGAGGTAAGCAATCAAACAAAAAAGACAATTTAGGGAAGGCTCCTGTTTTCTCACTGACAGGACACACATTAACTAAACTTAGCAACAGCTGCTCTAGTGGGAAGATATTTTCTTTGGCCTGTCAACATCTTTTGATCATCACCTCCACCATTCTCCCAGGATATATCTTAAAAATTCCAATGGAGTATCACTATTTCAGCAGTCAGCTAAATATTCAGGGTAATGCAGGAAGCATTACCATCCTCTTCTGAATGGAAGGATGAGGTCATTTTGCTTTTCCAACCAGGCCATGAACTCTGGATAGAGGAGCATTGTCATCCCTCAAAATAACATACCCAGACAGAAATTTCCCAAAACTAATGACTTTTGAGCTAAGCTTTGAATAATGAAATCTATCACACCTTCTGTCATAGCTGGTGCATATGTTAGTACCTCAATTCATACATAGTTATTGATTAATTGAATTAATACACACCAAAAAAAGCATACATATATATACTTAGCAGAAAGATAATGCTATGCATATATGACAGTGAAGGTGGGGAGTTGAATTAGCCTCAGAGGATCAAAAGGCCAGATGTGTTGGGATGGATCCAAAAGCTGTTCCATGGAATCAGGAGGGCAAGAGAGGACTATTGTTTGAGAATGGTGAGGACTGAAGAGCACTATATAGTCAGAATCACTTATTCAAACATTTACAAGATACCACAAAAAATGAGATGGCCTCTACTCACAAAGAACTCACAATCTGCTGGAGAAGATAAGTGCAAATCATACAGATTAGAACAAAGTGGGATAAGTGATAAAATAGAGTAGTCATGATGTTTTGTAGGCTTATGTAGAACTGCCACTAATCACATCTGTCCATTGGTAAGAAAAGGCTACCTCTAAAGGTTAGTCAGGTAGAGGATGTGATATGATGTTCCTGGCAGAGGAATTTACATGTACACACATGAGAAAGTGTGATAAGTCAGGTCAGTGGGTATTAACTATGATCACAGATTAGAGTCATCTATAGACTTTAAACCAACCAACAACTTCCACTTCTGGCTATAATTGAATAGCTTGTATGACAATGTACTCATCAGTGAAGATAACTGTGAAATCTCTATCAAAGGACAAAAAAGATCCTGAAGAAATTGGAGAATAAGCCAAGCAGCCAGGCCTTATGGGTCCAAGATTCTAGGGAAAATTTGAGCTCAATATTTTCTGATGCATTTATTTCTTTTAAATATGTATATATATTTAAAATCTTAAAACTTATTTTAAAATTACAGTTGAAATTCAATATTATATTAGTTTCAGGTATATAGTATAATAGTTAGACATGCATTTAATTTATGAAGTGATCCCCCCAATAAGTCCAGTACCCATCAGGCATCATATATAGTTATTACAATACTAGAGGTCCGGTGCACGAATCCAGGATCCCTCAGACTGGCCTGTGCCCTCTCGCAATTCGGGACCCCTCAGGGGATCTTAGACGCAGTTTCGGCCCGTTTCCCGCAGGCCAGGCCGAGGGACCCTACCGGTGCATGAATCTGTGCACTGGGCCTCTAGTATGCATATAAGATCTTTGGTTAATCTCTACCCAGGTGGGTGAGGGCATGAGTAGGGGGATGGGGGGATAATGGGATGATAAGAACACATATGTAATACTTTAATCAATAAAGAAAAAAAGAATGACAATGCATGAAAAGTAAAGCATAAAAATAGAAATAAGAGTAGAGAGCTAAATAAATCTAAGGTTGTTGCACTATCTGGGCAAGAGTAAAAGTATCAATCTATAGTAGGCTCTAGAAAATCAAGGATATGCAATGCAATCTCTAAGGCAGCATCAGCATCACCTGGAAACTTATTAGAAGTACTGGAGGCCCAATGCACAAAATTCAAGGAAGGGCCTCAGCCCTCGCAGCCCCGGCTCCGTCTGGAAGGTTGCCTGGACGGTTTTCTGGAATGTCGTCCAGATGGTCATTCTGCTGTTTGGTCTAATTAGCATATTAGCTCTTCATTATATAGGATAATATCCTGGATCTTCCCCTAGACATGCTGAGGCAGAAAATCTGAGGTGAAGACCCGAATCCTGCATTTTCAAAAGTCTTTCGGATGTTTCTGTTGTGTGTTACGTTTGAGAACCACTGCTTTATAATAACCACTGAAAGAAGAATTAAAAAAAAGTACAACTAACAGCCTAATACTAATATAGGGGGAGAATGGCATAATAAGAATATTTGGTTAGTCCAAAAGGAGTTGAGAAAGGGAAAATAAAGAATGAGTGAAGAAATGGGACAACTAGAAAACAAAGAATAAAGTGGAGAATTTCATTTCCCATGTGTTCTAATGGATACAGATTGACAAATCAGTTCAGGATGTGACAAATAACTTTAATATCTGGATTACTTATGGGTCTGCTTCTATTGTCTATTTCTTTTTCTTGTTTTTCCTCCAGGCAAATAAAAACCTTTTCACAAAGAAAACACCACACCTGGAGTGTGTCACCAGTGAATTCTTTCAACTACTTAAAGACACCATAAGATCAACCAGTCACAGACTCTTCCAGAGATTAGAGAAAAAGAGAACAATTCAGAACTTGTTTTCTGAAGCCATAGGAGAATATCTGTATCACTTTGGGTGGCAAATATATTTTTTAATATTTTTATTGATTTCAGAGAGGAAGGGAGAGGGCAAGAGACATAGAAACATAAATGATGAGAGAGAATCATTGATTAGCTACCTCCTGCAAGTCCCACAATGGGGATCGAGCCTGCAACCTGGGCATGTGCCCTGACTGGGAATCAAACCCTCAATCTTCTGGTTCATAGGTCGAGTCTCAACCACTGAGCCATGCTGGCTGGGCAATATTTCAAGCCCAAAATCATAACAAAAAGGTTGATAAATTGGACTTTATTAAAATCATTAAAATTAAGAACTAAAAACTTCAAAGAGCCACATCATGAGAAAAGATATTTGACATACATACATCCAACAAAGAACTTTTGTACATATATATAAAGAACTCTTATAAACTAATATACAAAAAAAGACAATTACTTCATGAATGAGTGACTTGTCCAAATGGCCAATCAATATATTTTCAAGGAAATTATAACCACAACATGATACAACTGCACAGTCATCAACATGGTTAAAATTTAACATGAAACTCAAAATACCAATTTTGGAGAATGTGGGACAAATGGAACTTTTTCATATGGTTGGTGGGAGTGTTAATTTGTACAACACTTTGAAAAACTATTTGACATTATCTACTAAAAGGGAATAAATAAATATTCTGTGATTCGGCAATTTTATTCCTAGGTGTACAATATGCAAACATGTGGGCATCAAAAAAATGTCAAGAGAATATTTGTAGCAATATTATCCTATATAATAGAAGGCTAATATGCAAATAGACTGAACAACTGGAACAACCAAGCAACTGGTCGCTATGACCTGTGCTGACCACCAGGGGGTGTGTGCGGAACATGGTGAGCATTGACCAGGGTGGGATGGTGGAGCAAGTGAGCAAGGGTGCCAGACCAAGGCAGGGTGCCGGTCGCTGTCATCGGGGTGAGTCTCAGGTTACTGAAAATTCTTTGAGCCTCTGGTGGTTACTGAAAATTCTTTGCTCCTGCACACTGCGGTCCTGCCTAGTGCTTGCACCCACTGCTGGTGCTAGAGCCGCTGCTCGCACCTGCTGTCAGTGCCCGGCGCTGGTCCTGATCACTCAGCACCATCAGTTGGTGAGAGTGGCAGCTGCCATCCCTGATTGCCCCTGAGGGCTTCTCCACCTCCCCCTGCTCTTCAAGGGTGATCAGGGCAGCAGCCGCCACTCACACCTGCTGACAGTGCCAGCCCCACTCGCATCCACTGCTGGCACTAGCCTCAATCGCTCTGCATCGTCAGCAGTGGGAGCAGGGCTGGCGCCATTAGTGTGTGGGAGCAGCGGTGGCGGGAGTGGGGCTGCCAGCAGACAGGGGAACGAGACCAACCCTTGTGCCTACTGCAGCCTCACAGCCCACAGTTCCTTTCAAGATGCACAAATTCGTGCACTAGGCCCCTAGTTCATATACAATATTCCTCAATGAACAAACTAAATGCCAATGAAGAGTAGAATGGATAAACAAATAATAATATATTCACTTAGAAGAATTCTATATAACAATGGGAATAAATTATTGTATGCAAAAAACATGGATGAATCTCTGAGTAGAGGAAGTCAGAATCAAAGAATGCATACATGGTTCCACTCATATAGTTCAAAAACTTAGCCCTGGATCAATGGTCGGCAAAATGCGGCTCACGAGCTGCAGTTTGCCGCTCAGTTGACTAATGAGTTTGCTGACCACTGCTCTCGATGGTGCCTCAAACTTCTTAACCTTTTCAAAATCTGTTTCTTCATTAGTAAAGTTCAGATAATAAGACCTTCTAAGGATAAATGAGATGACATAGGCAAAGCTCTTTGCTCAGGGACTGACCTGAGCTAGATGCGTCACAGATATTAGTTCTTTTTACCTCATATTGAACTGCCTGGCCTTTCTAGACAAGATACTACCCCACCTCCTCTTCTACCCTACCACTGTACATCATTCTTTACAAAAGGATTTATCCTGCAATGGGGCTGTCAGCTACCTGTGCAGTAGAAATGCAGCCAATAGCAACTCAAGAGAGTAATGATATCTAACTGACCTGAGATCAAACCAACAACCATGGCTGTATTGGGATGGCTATGGGCTGTGTGTACCGAATGTATTCCTCAAGTGTTAGGGATGTTTTCTAGTTCCAATCTCTTCACCGGGAGAGTGTGGCCTTTCTGCTGTAGATGGATGCCTGCCATTTTTCTCCATCCAGTCTCTTGGAGAAAGGGAAGAGGCAATGAAGTGGAGGGTACTCCATGTATTTACTGAATCCCAGTTTGCAGGATTGGATTTTACCTCCCTGGACTCTCCCTGCAATCCCTCTTGGATCGAGTGTCCTTGGCTTCCTGTCCTAAACTGCTAGAGGGTGAGGGTCTGGCAGCTGTGAAACATCTGCCACTGCATTCCACCTTCATTAGAGAGGTAGACAAAGTGATATATGTGTGAATTTTTCCAAGAGTGTGTGTGTCTGTGTGCACTTGTATAAAATTTCATCTTTAAGGCCCTCTTGGAGTCTAGAGGATGAAAGGCTGCATGGAGTTGATGCTATCATTATTACAGCGAGACCCTCATATTGCTTTGGCAGATATAAGGTTTCCCAAGCATATAATGTTGTGTTTTTGTGTGTGTGTGTGTGTTTTCATTTAAAGAGGCAGCCTAGAGCACATTCTAGTTTGAAAGATTTTCCTTTCTAAATGGTGATTTCCTCCTCCTATTCTTGGGAAAATGTTGCCACATTTTTTTTTTTTTTTTTTTTACCCAAATGATTGACATCCTGGGAAAGAGTATACAGAGGTCCTGTAAAGATTTAATTTTTATGAGTTTCCTAATTCTTTCTGGAAAAACAAATAATTGCTCAAAGTGACTCTATGAGTGAAGAGCCCGGTGGGAAGACTGAGGCCAGGGCCAAGGGTACGGAGTTCTCATTTACTGGTGCTGCTAGTTGTGCTTTGCAGGCTGGAAGTTCAGGGCCCGAGGGAGGAATGTCTCCAATTAGCATCTGTTTGAATGCTGGTTCCATCTCTTCTTAGTTGTGTGTCCTTTGGTATTTAATCTTATCCCTGAAAGCAGAACCACAATCCTGGCTCCATAGGATTAAATAAAATAGTGGTTCTCAATTAAGACCATCCCCCCTTACCCCTAGGGGACATTGGGCAATGTTTGGAGACATTCTTGGTTGTCAGACATTGAGGTGGGGGGGACTGGCATCTAGTGGTGCTGATAAACGTAATGCACAGGACAGCTTCTCACAACAAAGAATGAATAGGCCCAGAATGCCAATGGTGCCGAGCTTGGGAAACCCTGGTGAGTACTTGGGGCAGAGCTGTCACTTAGCCTATCTTCTGTGCCTCTCCGCTTTCCTTGGTCTGTGATTTCTTCCCCAAGCATCCTCCCTGCTGAGGACCTCCTTGGGACTGTAGATGTTTCTCAGTGAGTTCCCTCTTCCCTTCTCCACAGTGGTTATTTTAGAGATTCTGTCAGACCCCACATCCCAATAGCTCTGTCCTGTTGCTCTTAGAAGATGACAAGCTTCCAAAAACCACACACAACAAAACAAAACAAAAATGCACACTACAAAAAGCACGCAATATACCTGATGAGAAATCATTCAGCTTTCTGCCCCAAAACACACTAACCTGCTTTATCTGTACCTCTGAGACAGACCCTGCTGTTTCTAACCTAAACTACTCCTATTTGCCAGTGGAGTCCTGATTCTCCTTGGGTGCTGAGTGGAGATGTCTTCATCTCAGAGAAGTGGGCCTAGCTTTGGTGTAGGGATGGACTCTTAAGTGCTTATTTTAGGTGATGTGACGTATCAAGAAGTCTGCTAGAGGGCTCCGCTGCCGCAACCATCTTGCAAGCATGAGGCAAAAGTGAAACAAATCACAAAGGTTGTTCTGGGCTCTGCCAATCTTGTACTGCTTAACTAATGGTAGTGTAGTAGGCAGTTGGCTAGCATGAGCAGAGCAGGAACAATGGCCAGATGCAGAGGGTCCCAGAGTGGAGACTCGGGGCCTGGCAATGGGCAAAGCTATAAGCTCTTGTATGACCACTCCCTTAAGCATTAACCCCTAGAGATGACATCTAGGCCTCAACTGTGTTTCAGTTCCAGGACCAGAAAAGCAGTAAAATAAGGCTGAGTGACACCGTGGCTGATATCAGGACCAATTGCAATGACTAATGACCCTCTGCCTTGGTGCTGAGCAATCAGTGGAGACCATGACCCTGAGGAGACACACCTGGAAAGTTGATGAATGTTCTATTGAGATCCTCCCCTGAGACCTCCAGACAAAAGCCCTCAGGTTGGAGGACTCTGCAAAGCTTTCTCTATGGAACCTTTCCTCCCTCTTTTGTCTCTCAAGGCCTCTCTCTCACTCTCTCTCTCTCTCTCATAGTTCCAAGGGCCCTTCTTTTTCTCTAACTTGTTTCCTGAGCCTATTTCTTCTATGGCTCACTTCTTCTACCTCTGTGACTTTCTGAATAAACGTTCTCTTATACTTTGAGTCTTGACTCTGAATTCTCTCCTAGCCAGAACTCAAGGACTGAGGCTGCGGAACTGAGGTTAATACCTGGTATCATTTTTCTGCCTCTAACAGTACAAAAAGCTGCCTCCTGACTTCTAAAATTTGAATTCAAGTCACAATCCTAGAGGATTGTGATCCTAGAGATGTACTATTACTTGAGCCTGAGAGAGTTTCTAACAGATTCAGCATCTTCTTCAATCCTGTTCCAGTGAAATGCCTTCTAGATCCTGTCTCTATCCATTTCCCTCAGAGTCTTCTCTATCATTGCTTCCTTCCTCTCTTCTATATACTTTTTAAACTTTTCCTTCCTATTGGCTTTTTCTTTTGACTTTTGAGATATGCTCAAGACTCTCCCACCTTTAAAAAACAACATTATTCTGAAATCCTCCCTATGCTCATCCCCTTCCAAGTACTTCCCTGCCTGTCATCTTTACTGTCATAGGAAGTTCCCAATAAGTTTTGCCTGCACTAGTTGTCTCCTCTCCACCTCCCCACTGGCAGTCTGCATTCCCTGGAACTTGCCCAGGTCATCTTGCCCTGCCCAATAAATCCTTCTCCAATCTTATCTCACTGTGGTGACGCCTCTCCTTTCCTGGCTTTCTGTAATCGTGCACTCTCTGTGGGACTTCCTCTCGCCTCTCCAGCTGACTTTGTTTCTTGTATTGACTTCCTTTTCTCGAAGAGGGTTCTCTGCCAGCTCTCCTCTCTTTCTCTTTTCTACTACTCTCTGAGAAATCTCATGCACAGCCATTTATCATCCATATGCTCCCACATTTCTGTCTCTGACCCAGAACCTTACTGATTTGGGACCGCATAGTCATCTGTTCTTTCTCAACAGCATTTGGATATCTCCCAAGAGCTTCAATCTGGTATCTGTGGATGATTTAAAAAAAAGGCTGGGTAGCTCAGTTGGTTGGAGTCTCAGCCCATATACCAAAAGGTTGTGGGTTCAATTCCTGGTTTGAGCACTTATGGAAGGAAGCTGATCACTGTTGACTTTTCCCTTTCCTCACCTACATGCCAATTTTTCATGAATGCTGTGAGTCATATTCTCTAAACATCTCTCTGTTTTCCCTGGTCCCCTATAATCTTCCCCTTAGTTAATTTCCTGCAACTCTCTCCTCACTTGTCTCCCCATCTCTACCCTGCTCTTCTCTAACCCATTCTGCTTTCTAAAATGATCATGAGTGCCACTCTCCTACTTAAAACCCTATATTGGCTCTTATGACATGGTCCAAACTCATTACCATGACTCTGTCTTCTGGTCACTTCTCTTACACTCTCTGAGGGAGTACAGATCTCAGCTCCATTCTCCCTAGAACCTTTCACTCCCACCCCTCTTCCTTGTCCCACCCCACCTGGACTCTACTTGCCTCTGAAAGCTGAGATGTTACCTCCCTCTACTGAGTCTCTCCTCACTCACCTGCCTGGATTAGAAGTCACTCCCATTTCACACATCATCTCCCACCTGGGAGCACTGTACCCATTGAATTCAAGTCATTTCTTTGTGTCTGTGTCCTTGTTCAACTGCAGGCTCCATGAGGGCAGAGCTCATGTCTGACTAGTTCACCATTTGTAGATGCTCATTGAACACTTGTGGGTGACAGGACTAAAAGGATGCCAAGGGTCCTTCATCACACCACACAGATGACCTCTCCTTCTGTGCCCTGTGCCCCTCACTCTGTAGATTTCACGTGCATTTCCTCCTGCATGTAACCTTATCAATTGTGAGCCGGCATTATTACTTACACTAGAGGCCCAGTGCATGGATTTGCAATCTGAGACCCCTGAGGGTTGTAGCAGTGTGCCAAGCTGCAGGCGGCCAGAGAGGAGTCCGAGCCTGTCCGTGTCACTTAAGATCATCCTGGCTTGCCATTCAGTAGCACTGCTGGGGAGTCGGGAGAGGCTCCCGCCGCCACAGCTGCACTTGCCAGCCATGAACAGGGGAGTGCACTGATCACCAGGGGGCAGCTCCTGCATTGAGTGTCTGCCCCCTGGTGGTCAATGTGCATCATAGCAACTGGTTGACCCGTCGTTCCAGTCATTCCAGTCATTTCGGTTGTTAGGTTGTAATGATTGCTTAGGCTTTTATATACATAGATTGCAGAGGTAAAGTTCAGAAAGCTGAAGAATTTCCCAAGTTGCACAGCTGAACAGTGGCAAAGCCAGGATTCAGATGTTTTGTCCTTTGAGCTCTGTGCTCTTGCTTCCACAGTAATCTTGTATGAATATTTTATAGAAGCATTTTATTTACAAGGTTGTTTAGCTCTTTATGCAAATTCTCTGTATATTGCTATCTAGAGTTTTGAGATGTGAAACTGGTCATTTTTTTTGTGTGTGTGTGTGGGGGGGGGTAGTTTCAGGAAATGCTTGCTTGTAGATTTACTGAAAATTCTAACTTATAGCTGGGTGCAGTTTCTGTGGAGTGGGGCAGGAAAGGGGAGTATTCAAACTTTAGGGCTCATTCCAAGACTACACCCTTCATCCCTGAAAGAGAAAAAGTTTGTCTCTAACCACAAATTCCATTTCTGGCACAGAACAGGGGCACAATAAATATTAGTTCTCTTCTCTATGGCCCTCAAAAACTTTTATAAAATTTCTCTAAGAACCCTCCAAGGGACCTGGTTTCCCAAAGCTTGCATGGCCTAGAAAGATAGCTTCCTACTTTGTGTTTCTGAAGCTTCTGTTATGATTGGATGCTTCATAAACAGAGCCCTGGGACTGTTCAGCATGGCAAGTGGTAGCCCCATCCGTGTTCCGGGGTCCTGCAGGACACTGTCCCTAGCACTTGAATGCTACAAGATAACCCTGAATAATTTAACACTATGCTATTTGCTGTCTTTCAAGAAAAAGATATAGTTGATTACCTTCTTAGCATTCATATGTCCATTTATTTATTTGCCAAATATATATATTTTAAAACCAATGACAGGCTCTGCTCCATGCACTGGAGCAGAGCCTGTCATGGTCACATACAGTTTCCATGACTGGAAAGGTTTTGGGGTTGGAGTGCTGAGAAAGGTTCTCTGGAGAAATGGTGACCCGCTGAGGTCTGGAAGAGAAGATGTTTTCTAAGGGCAGTGTGAGCAGCACTGTGGGAGGCACTAGATGGGGACACAAGAAAAACACAAGCCTCATTCTCTGCTTCTTGGAAGCTTAAAATTAAGCTGAAGGGCAAGACAGCTTCCTGTGATATGGTTAAGAAACACTGCCAAACAATAGCTTTTAGGTGTCCAAATGGATGAAATAGACTTTAGATGCTAAGGAATTCCTATAAGGTGAGATCACTGGGTTTAAGGGATCTGGGAAACTTGTGGAGAGATTTCAGTCAATAAAAAGAGGAGAAGGCTCAGGATGAGAATCTCACCACCTCTTAAGGAAGTGAGTTCCCCATCATTGGAGGTATTCAAGCAGGTTCAAGGGTCACTTATGGGTAAGGTTGGGTGTTCAGGGGTGGTGACAGAATTCGTTTACAGAGCAGAACAGTCTGTTCTAAACTTCAATTTTTCCAATACCTCTCTCATGATTTTTTTCTATATCTTAATTCCAATGTGTTATTATTTAGTTACTGTTTTATTTAAAGAGATATATTTAAAAAGAAAGCTAATGCAGATCTACACTTATAATATAAAAGATCTCTAACATTCATTAAGTAAAAGTAGCAAGTTGTAACAGAATGTCAGAAAGTGATATATTCCATCACTTGATATATATACTATTACTAGAAAATATAAAATAAGCAAGTAATAACAATAGCTTCTGGAGTGAAATGCTGACATGCTAGAGCATATATTGCCTATTAAAATAATAAAAATAATTTAAAAAATCAGTATTAATGATGTGCCCTTTTTATATATTAGAATGTATGCTATATATCTATAGAAAGAAACAAGTAGTAAACACCAAGAAGCTGACTTTAAAAAATTTTTCTATTTTATTTTCTAAAATTTCTCTGGGGTCATATACATGGTTTTTGTTTTAAAAATTGTGTTAAATGACACTCTTTGATAATGGGGCATAAAGCAGACAGGTGTGAGAGGAAGGAGGGAGCAGCAATAGCTACACTCAGACTTAAAGAGCAGAGATGGCAAAACCATGGCAGTGAGGAGATCAGTGATCCAAGAGAGAGTTCAGCCTGAGAAAGATTGGACCAGGGATTGGGGAGAAGGATCCAAGTGTGGGGTCAGAGACGGACTTTGATGTCCTACAATGAGGGGTTGAAGGGTAGGGAATGGCTTTGGCTGGAGGAGGAGTCCTGGGTGCTGAGAGCAGGGCAGCACCTGTGGGCAAAGGAGTGGGGAGGCCAGAGGAGGCATACAGGACCGAGAGCTGGGACTGAAGCAAGATGCTGGTGACAGGGGCAAGTGGTTGTCAGGCCTACTGCATTACATGGTTCTAGAAGGCACCTTTCCGTTTATAATTACAAGGCTCTAGAAGGCACCTTTCATTAGCACAATCTCAATAGCTGGATGTGGCAGCCCTGGCTGGAACTCAGAAGAGGTCTAGGTGGGCTGAAGAAAGGCTTAGGGGCACCCAGAAGTGAGAGTTGAGAATGGGCAGGGAGGAGGTAGGGAATAGGAAGGGTCCTACACTGGGGTGAGCTGGGGTCTAGATGATGGGGGAGACGGGGCACAGGTCTGGGAATACCTGGCTTGGGTGAGCTTATCTCCTAACTGCAGAGGTTGTATGGGCCGTCCTACTGATGTGGAACGTGTGCCTGTGGTTAGCACCTGGCAAGCGAAGTCACTGTGTTACCTGAGCATGACTTAATCTTCCCGTTCCAATGGTGGCGTGCAGGCCCCACTTTAGGAAACGCTGGCCTCAGAGGTCGCAGGACACTAGTAGGTGTATGATTCTAGGCAACTAAGAAAAGCCCTAACTAACTGGAGTAGTCGAGGTAGAGGGAGGACCATGGTCTCTGGAAACAGAAATGACAAAAGTGAAAGAGGTCTACAGAAGGGCAGGCAACCTCTAAAAACTGATCTATTGAATAAATTCTCCATGCCCTGATATGAAGGGAGAACGTAGTCATCATTTCCCTTTTTCTCATGGTTAATGAGAAAGGGGGTCCCTCTAAAGGTGAATTTAATAAAACCAACTTGGCCTTCTATCCTCACCCAGATTATTGGAAATTCCAATTAACATAAGACATCTCTCTCACACAGCCTTACCACTCTCCTTGGAAAGGAAGTGAAGGCCTCTTCAACACCTTACATTTGAGGTTCTGAAAACATTGTTTTCACAGTTCTGAAAATCTACCACTGTACTTATCTCTCTGTTTGGGATTCCATCAGGAGTGGGTGTTCCTTCTCCTTTCAGACTAAGCATCAGGAAGACATATTTCCTTTTTTCCTAATTTCCCTCAGAAGAGAATGACATTTGCCTGTACAGTTCTATTTTTTTTCCCTTTTGGTTTTTAATTATAAAAGCCCTAGCAGCTGATTTATTATATAGGGAACAAATTGTGTCTTTGAGACCCACTGCGCTGTAATTACTTGAGTTAGCACTGCAGATATCTGTGCAGGGGCCAGCAGTCAATTTTGACTCAGAATAGATAATACACGGACTGCTATTAAGTTTAATGTAGATTAATGTGAGTTGCTTCCTTTTGCACGTATGTATGCAGGTACCAATAATTAAGATTAATTTCCACTAGGTAGCATGGCCTTCATTGTGCACGGTGCCAGAAAATGCTTCTCTAATAGCTGTTAATTGGATGTATTTGCTTTGATGGTGAAATCCTGATTAGTCTTGTTACCCTGAACTCCCCTCCTTGCTCCCCCACCCCCTGCCCACTCTTTAGGAGAAAAAAGAGGTTGACAATAGCAACGTTAGAGCTTTGGAGGTGGTGGACTCTTTTGCACCCATCTATCCAAATCCATCCTATGCCTTCTGTTTTCCAGTGAATCAGTCCTAGCTGCTTCCACTTACTGAGGGCCTAGTGTGTTCACTCTTAATGTGAGGTGGAAGTGACCCCCATTTATATGAATGAAGAATTTGAAGTTCAGCCAACTTAAGGCATTTTCCCAGTTCACACGCTAAGAAATGATGGAATGGGGATCCCAGTCTGGCCACTTTTTGAGGCAATACATAAAGATTTCAAAACTTGCCAAGATGGGTCATTATCTTATTATCATGGCTGTGCCTTCCCATTTGCCTGGTCCTTTGCAGGTCTTAGAGCCTGACCTGAGGTGCCACCTCCCCTACCTTTCCTGCTTTTCTTTTCACTGTTATTTCCCCTCCTCCTTGTACTGAATGGGTCAAAGTCAATTTGAAAGAAAGGAAATCCCTCGGAGTTGGTCAGAAGCACCAGGCAAAAGCCAGATATGCCAAGATTGTGAATTCAATCACCGGTCAGAGCACATACAAGAATCAACCCATGAATGCATAAAGGTCTAGACAACAAATGGATGTCTCTCTTTCCCCCTCTCTTTCCCTTCCGTTCTCTAAAATTAATCATAAATAAATGAAGTTGGTCTTTCCAGGTTGGTGAAGTCTCTAGAAGACCTGCAGTGCATTTTGCTGTGTCCAGAGAGAGGTACGGTTTTGTGGTAGTGGTGGTTGGGGATGGGGTGGGCGGGTACTGCTGCTTTTGTGGTTCTGAGGAAGCACTTCTCTGGCAGAGAGAACTGAGTTGGAATCTTGCTTCTGGCAGGAATGAGCTCTGTGACCTTGTCAGGTTACTTAATGGCTCTGTGTCTCAGTCATCTTTCCTCCAATACCACTTTTTAAAAATATATATATCTTATTGATTTTTTACAGAGAGAAAGGGAGAGGGATAGAGAGTTAGAAACATCGATGAGAGAGAAACATCAATCAGCTGCCTCTTGCACACCCCCTACTGGGGATGTGCCCGCAACCAAGGTACATGCCCTTGACCGGAATCAAACCTGGGACCCTTCAGTCCGCAGGCCGATGCTCTATCCACTGAGCCAAACCAGTCAGGGCAAATACCACTTTTTTTCTTGTTTGTTTTTCAGAGAAGAAATGAGATAATCTGGATTAAGTAATGCACTTAATTCCGGATTTGGTGCATTCACTGAATATCACTTCCCTTGCCATTTCTAGGGATGGTAGCCTCCACTGATGAGTTTAAGGAGAAGCAGTAACCCTCATGAAATTCTTTCCTTGGGGAGCTGAATAGACACTGACAGCAAGAGCAAATGTTCTCTCTCGGTCTCTTTGGGGGAGATCATTCAAATCTTTCCTCATCTGTAAAGTGAGAAAGTTAGACTCAGTCAGTGGAGTTTCACTGGCAGTTTGAATGGGCAATTTGTCATTCATGAGACTGTCTCACACATTAGAGCACATTTAGCATAACCTGCTTTGCTCACTAATTACCCACAGCATCTCAGTCACTGCAACAATTCATTGTCACATTTCTGAGTGCCCCAGGGAGGTGCTACACTCCCCACTCCACTTGAGGACCCCTGGCTGAGTTTCTCAGCTGTAACATCCCTCAATGGCTCCCTGCAATCCCTTCTCCAGAGTGTGGGGGTCCAGGAATCAGGCTGTCTTTTTGGAAACAGCCTCTGATGGTCTGAGATGACCTGTGACAGAGGCCTGGTCCACTCACCCACCTTCCCCCCCTACCACGGGTGGCAGATACCAGCTTGGCTCCCAAATCCTTGCCCATCACCTGCTGGCCAAGGGACCTTACAGTTGGGAAGCGGTGAAATGCCTTGACCTCTCCTTGATCCTCTGTCCCCATGTAGCCCTGAGTTGAAAGGGATGATTTAAGTCTTGTGTCCCTTCTGTTGGGATCTTATAGGCTGTCTGACTCTGTTCAGAAGTCAAAAGTGGAATTAGAAAAAATATTATTTGGATGGTGGGGTTCAGTGGGGAAAAAAGGGACATTTGTAATACTTTCAACAATATAGATAAAATTTTAAAAAGAAAGAAAAAGTATTGATGTTTACACAGCAGAATACGATTTGGAGAATAAGTCAGTGTTTAGTAGCTATAAGAGTATCTAATTGGACCTAGGTTCTGCTTTCAGAACTCTTTTTTAATCCCACTACAATTATAAGGTAAATATATTAAACTATATATTTCTAGTAGATATGTAGCTCCATATTTGGTAGCTTTGGCTGTGAGTCTGGCTTGGGTTTGAATCAGATTTCTGTCATTAGCAGCAACATATTATGTTAATTACTAAACCTCTTGCAGCCTCAGTTTCTCATCTGAAAATAAAACTGATTTTGCAGAGGAGGAGAATCTAAGATGGTGGCGTAGGTAAACACCTAAACTGCTGCCTCGCACAACAATTTAAACTGCAACTAAAAGACAAAACGTCTATCACCCAGAACCACGGGAAAGCTGGCTGAGTGGAAGTTCTACAACTAGAAGGAAAGAGAAAAGAGCATTGAGACCTGCACAAGCTCTGGAAAGCTGAGGTACGGAGGCACGGGATCTGGGCTGGCGGCAGGCGTTGCTTTTTTCAACCCAAAGGGGAGACAAGCCCCCAATTACTCTGAAATACAGTTTCTGGGGAGATGCAGGGGACCCAAACTCCTACGGGGAGAAGCTGGATTGTCTGCTACTGAGTCGGAAAGTGAGGGGGGCCTGCTTGTAGAGCTGCACACAGGAATAATTGTTTATCTGCGCTGGGGCACGGGACTGGGCGCAGTCGGAGACACAGAGCCGGCTAACTAGCAGCCATTGCTGTTTGCCACGCCCTAGCCTAGTGACGCCCTGAGACCCCGCCCCACACAACCTACAAACCCACCCAAGCTCCAAGCAGCGGCTTTTACATGTGAATGGACTGCAGCTTAACCTAACAAACTTGCAGCCCAGATCAGACAGCTCCAAAACCTCCAAACCCCAAGCAAAGAGGAGAAAACTGTAGCTCTCGCTGTACCTCCTGCTGGGTGGACTCAGACAATAGTTGACCTGCACCCCATTGGAGATCCAGAAGCCAGTATATCTAGTGGTAAGTGTGAGAAACCAGATTTCAACTCCTCACATCCATAAGTGACACATTCAAGAGGCAGACTCAGCGAGCACCAAAGCCCCACTGAAACAAGTCCTGCACCATAAGCGTGACTCCAGCACAGCAGTTCTTATAGACACAGTGAGTCCTCACAGCCGATTGGCCTGGAGGTCAATTCCTCCCAGCGTACCAACAGCAATTAAGGCTTAACTACACCAAGACTTTGCACTCAGGCAACAAAGGGGTGTACCAAGAGCGTCCACATCAGGTGATTGGGGAGGCTGAGCTACTGTCCCCTATAGGTCACCTACCACACAAAGCCACTCCATCAACACAGGGAAGCAGCCAAAATGCGGAAACAAAGAAACATGTCACGAATGAAAGAAATGGAGGAAAGCAAACTACTGGACGACATAGAGTTCAGAACCACATTTATAAGGTTACTCAAGAATCTTCTAAAAACCGCCGAGAAACTTGATGACACTTCTGAGGAGCTTAGTGAGACCTTCAAGGACCTTAATGAGAATGCCAAAAGAAATGGAAAAGGACCAGTCAGAAATGAAGCATACACTGTCTAAAATAAAGAATATACAGAAACTCAACTGTAGATCAAAGGACCCCAAGAATCAAACCAAAGATCTGAAATATGAGGAAACAAAAAACACCCAACCAGAAAAACAAAAAGAAAAAAGAATCCAAAAACATGAAGATAGTGTAAGGAGCCTCTGGGACAACTTCAAGCGTACCAACATCCGAATTTTTGGGGTGCCAGAAGAAGAGAGAGAGCAAGATACTGAAAACCTATTTGAAGAAATAATGACTGAAAACTTTCCCTACCTGGTGAAAGAAATAGACTTACAAGTCCAGGAAGTGCACAGAACCCCAAACAAAAGGAATCCAAAGAGGACCACACCAAGACACATCATAATTAAAATGCCAAGGGCAAAAGACAAAGAGAGAATCTTGAAAGCAGCAAGAGAAAAACGGTTAGTTACCTACAAGGGAGTACCCATACGACTGTCAGCTGATTTCTCGGCAGAAACTATGCAGGCCAGAAGGGAGTGGCAAGAAATATTCAAAGTGATGAACAGCAAGAACCTACAACCAAGATTACTCTACCCAGCAAAGCTATCATTCAGAGTTGAAGGTCAGATAAAGAGCTTCACAGACAAGAAAAAGCTAAAGCAGTTCATCGCCACCAAACCAGGATTACATGAAATGCTGAAGGGTATTCTTTAAGAAGAGGAAGAAGAAGAAAAAGGTAAAGATAAAAATTATGAACAACAAAATAACATCAAATACATACCTACCAACAAGTGAATCTAAAAATCAAGTGAATAAAAATCTGAAGAACAGAATGGACTGGTGAATATAATAGAATCAGGGACATAGAAAGGGAGTGGACTGACGACTCTCAGGGGAAGCAGGTGTGAGGTGTGCGGGAAGAGATTGGACAAAAATCTTACTCCTATGGATGAAGACAGTGGCGGGGGGTAAGGGCATGGGGTGGGGTGGGGAATCAGGTGGAGGGGAGCTATGGGGAAAAAAAAAAAAGAGGAACACCTGTAATAATCCGAACAATAAAGATTTATTTAAAAAAAAAACAAAAAGAAACAAAACAAAACAAAACAAAAAAAACTGATTTTGCAGAGTGCTATTGTGAGAAAAAAATAGATCACAAAGCAGCCAATATGGTGGTAGATTTGCAATTAATGGTGCTATTATTAGGAAGGACAATAGCTCATGAAAAGACAAAAATCTTAAGCCCATAGAGTGGGCTTAAATTAGAGCAAGATAGGCAAACGTTAGCCCTGAAAAAGTATCTTGAATGTATGTATTGCTTTACCTTACCTTAGAATAAAGAGTAAGAGAATGTCTGCAATTCCTGGAAATCTATAGCTTAATCCAGGGATTTTCAACTGGTGTGATGCAAAAAATTTTAAAACATACAAATCCTGACTCTTTAGTCAGGGGCACTGACTTATTTCCCCTTAGATTGTAAAATAAAAAGTGACAACAGGCCCTGGACAGTGTTGCTCAGTTGGTTGAGCATTTTCCCATGCACCAAAAGGTTGCTGGTTCTATTCCTGGTCAGGGAACATGCCCCATTGAGGGTTCCATTCCCAGTAGAGGGCATGCAGGAGGCAGCCAATCGATGTTTCTCACATCAATGTTTCTCTCTCCCTCTCCCTTCCACTCTCTCTCTCTCTCAAATCAATAAAATCACATTTAAAATGAAAATGACAACAGCCAACACAGCCATAGATAGCCATCTGGTGTGAATGAATCAAAATTATACTTTTTTTTTGTCAGATGGCAAAAAATTATTTTTTGGTGTGCTGTAGAATTTTAGTAATTGGTTTATGTGTGCCATGAGATGAAAAAGGTTGAAAATCGCTGGCTTACCCCAACAGAGGGAGTGAGGCCAGGTTACCGCAGATGACTGTACATGACGGCTGGTCCTCACTTGCCACTGCACATCTGATGGGCACAGACATGAGCCAGGCAAGTGAGCGTGGGTTTGGCTGGCTTCCAATTTGCCCGTGGCTCCAGAACCCCCTGGTCAAGGAAGTACCATGCAATTTGACCCAAGTTGATATGCACAGACCTTGTTAAGAGAACAAATGCTGAGGCCCATCTTCCTAATAAGGTCACACTTAAAAGAAGGAGTTTGTATTTGCCCAAGGCTGGCAGGAGATGCTGGACTCAGAGGTCTGCACACAGGCAAAGAATCTGGCAGCAAAAAATGGGCATTTCAAGATAATAACATTTGGGACATGACACATTAGCATGGAGTAGGACCTACTTGGAGGGATGGGACCTGAGTGGGGCCCACAAGATTAACCTTAGTGTGACAGGAGTGCTCACAGAATTGGGCAAGCTGGCAGAGAGAGCCTGTTGGATTTCTCGATGGCCACTCTGGCTTGAATGACCAGGAGAGATAAGTGTGGCTGTATTAGTAATGCTTGATGTAGAATCGTTGATTTTGATTCTGTGGTTTTGGAGTGTGTGAATGGTGGGAACAGTTGAGAGATAATGACATGACCTGAGGCCCTGGCATGGATGTGAGCCTGCCCCACCCTCAGGCCTATGCGAATATCTGGATTATTAGTGAAGGTGGGCAGCAGATGCTTTGACAGCTACTGAGGCCACCATTGCTATTAGTTCTGGAGTTTACCACAGTCCATTATTAAGGGGTACATGCTGGCATTCCTGTTGTGACTGAAATATTTGAGATGGAAGGATGGATGGCTGCCAGGACAGGTAGATGGAAGAAAAGTGGATAAGAGGAACAAAGAAGGAAGGGAGAAATGAGTAGATGAAATCTAAAGTATAAATTGAATCAGAGTGCTCTGTGCAGTCCCGAGTTTCATGTTCAAAAATAGAAATGCAGCCCTACCTGGTTTGGCTCAGTGGATAGAACATCAATCTGCAGACTGAAGGATCCCAGGTTCGATTCCAGTCAAGGGCACATGCCCAGGTTTCGGACTTGATCCCCAGTAGGGGACGTGCAGGAGGTAGCCAATCAATGATTCTCTCTCATCATTGATGTTTCTATCTCTCTCTCCCTTCCTCTCTGAAATCAATAAAGATATATTTTTAAAAAATGGAAATGCAGAGTCACAGAAAAGCCAGTCAGTTACAAGGACTATGGAGGATTCATAAAAGAAAAAGAGAAAAAAAAACCCCACAACTCTTCACTACATTCAAGATGAGCTGGGATGTGCTCAGAGCTAAAATTGAAAGACATGCGTAAAGCCAACTTGGGCACAGTCACAAGCCTCTTGGATTTTAATCCAATAATCAAAATGCTTCAAGAGGTAGTTCTACCACAAATTAAAAGGAACATTTCTTTTCATTCTGTTAAATTACTATATGGAACATGAGGTGATTATGGATTGGAATTATTACCGGGACTAATGGGTGGGATTTACACAGAGGCAGTTTTAGCAGGAAATTTATCAGTAAAAGACTGTCCAGCAATGAGGCGGACCTCCTGTGACATCGTGAGTTCTTGGTCATTGAAAATGAATTGCCAGGCAGGTAGTGAATATAATTCACTGGGTCAATGGTTGGACCAAAGACCTCTCAATTCTCTATTTAATCCCTAGGTTTTATGTTTCTAGAATCAAGAAGGACTTAGATAAATTCTTATGTGGCAGATCCCATTACAAGTTCTTATTGGAGGTTGAAATATAGTATAATACAAATTTATGGAGCAATGTCAAGGAGAACGCAAGGGAAGAAGAAAGGGATAAAAGGATGCTAACTAACATGCATTGTGCTAGGAAGGGCCTGTGCTGAAGTTTCAAGTTTGTCTCATTGAATCCTCATAATTACCCTGGGAGGTAGGTGTGATTAGAATCTCTCTTACAGATGAGGAGACAGGTGCTCAGAGAGGTTAGGTGACTTACCTGAAGTGACAAAGTTAATTAGCATCATGGATGGGTTTTTACCTAGTCTTTTGGGAGCCTAACTCCAAGCTCTCTCTGCTCTGTCATACCCCTCTGAATAGTGTCTTTGCCTGGAAATTCCCCGGGTGCTGCTGTCCAGCATGGCCGTGGCCAGGTGGCCTTGAGTCTGAAGTGGTGTGTCATGCCTTACCTTCTGCTGTTACTGTAAGGAATGCTCACCTCAGGCAGGGTCATGGTGGTTAGTGAATTGGAATTTCACTGCAATTGAGCAGTTGCAGGTTTCCCCCACTGCTCAACTGAAAAATTGGTACTACTCTTATCTGGTCCTTAACAAATATAGCACAAAACATAACAAAACAAAAAACCTCAAAAAAAAACAAAAACATTGAGTAACACTTTATTACTTACAGTTGTTTTTGTTTTTTTTTAACTTGGAAGTCAGGAAGCAAGATTCTTACCCCAGGACCAGCTTTTCTTCTTTCTGAAACTCAGTTTTTTGAGTTACTTAATTTCAAAAGGAAGGGAGAGATAAAAAAGCTAATTACCTCTCAAGTCTTTCAGTAGATAAGAGTATCAGCCTGCAGACTGAAGGGTCCCAGGTTCAATTCTAGTCAAGGCTACATGCCTGGGTTGCAGGCTCAATCCCCAGCAGGGGGCATGCAGGAGGTAGCCAATCAAAGATTCTCTCATCATTGATGTTTCTATCTCTCTCCCTTCCTCTCTGAAATTAATAAATACATATATCTTAAAGTTTTTCAAATTATATATTATTGTATAATATAATAATTAGGTATAAAGTATATATGTGCATATATCTGTATATATACATACATATACTAATAAATGCTTCTATTAATATTTAAATCAACATCTGCTTATCTACACTAATATCTGCTACAGTAATATTGCTCAATAATCCAAAACCAAAAAATAAATTAATGTCAATTGTTTGCCTTTGGAGAGCATTATTTAGTGACTCCTGTAGTTTTACTTAAAATAATAGTAAAATAAACATTTATTTTCTAATAGTGCCTTGATGGGTGGGGGCAATCCCAGGAGGACAGAAGAAAATTCACTTGATTTAAAACAAAATCATCCATAAAGTATAACTACCAGCCAAGAGCTGACCACAGTCATGTGGCCTCTGGTGACAAACCTGGGCCCTGACTCTCATGGTCCCCGGCTAGAGTAATCTCAGGCAGGTGATTTAACTTCTCTGAGCCTCAGTTTCCTCATTGGGAAGTGGAGAGAATGGTGCCTGCCTCGTAAAATTACTTAGGATGAGACTTGGCACAGGAGGGCGTTCACCAGTGGTAACTGATACTGTCATGCAGGGGCTTATGTTCATCCACAGTTGCCCTCAAGGGCAGGACCAGTGTTTCTTCTGTTGGGTGGGCAAGCTGCATGGGAGGGGAGCACAGACAGGCATTGCCAACCATTTGGGGAAGAGGCAACTCATCTTGACTATAGAAATCAAAGTCTCCGAAAGGTGACCTCTGGAACAGCCATTATCATCTGCTTTTAGCCATGCCACAGAGGGTGGGGGGTGTCCCCTGCCTCTGTAAATTAGCCCTGGCCACCAGCCTTGCCTCTGTGGCAGGCAAACTCTTCCCAGAGTGCCCTCGGGCCAGCACGCCAGCCAGGAGGGGGTTAAAACCAACATTTGCAGATAAAGAGGTAAACATATTTACATTCCTCTCTTCACACTTTATGCATATGTCATGCAGTGAATAGTTTTAGAGGTCTGTTTGTACTATCTCTCTGGAATTTTTACAGTCTGGAGGACACAAAATCTCTATAAAGTGACTTATTGAAATAGAAGCAGATTGGTAAAACCGTTTCCCTCTTATGAACTGTGAAGAATGATCCTCTAAATGAAATCAGGAAGGAACTGGACAGAATCCTGTTTAATGGTCTGACAAAATGAATCACTATGATTCCAGACATCCATCACTGCTAAAAGGGAACCACAAATGATCTGTGAACCACTATATATTGATCACCCGTGTAGTACAAGTGTCGGGTTTAATGTTCACACACCATAGAGAGGCGGCAGGGACAGATGGTGCCTTAACTCTTCTTTGATAGATTTTAATGGTGAAATATTGATTTCTATCTGGCCAAGGCCTGCTGTTAGGGGCCAAAGTCATTTGTTGGGTATTGCCGGACACCCAGTCGGCCCGGCGTAATCAATCATTTTTGGCAAGGCAGGTGAAAATCTGAGAGAAGCACCTTGGAACCCAAACTGGGGCGTGATGTGTCTGAGTCCAGCCACCTAGAGAAAGAGAGAGAAGGGGAGAGAGAGAGAGAGAGAGAGAGAGAGACAGAGAGAGAGACAGAGAGAGAGAGAGAGAGAGAGGACTCTTGGAGATTGTGCTTGTAAAGAATTATTAATGATAAGACATGTTTACTGAGGAGAGTTGCGGCGAATCAGAGCTGACATGAAATAGTCTTGGAGCCTCGTGGAGAAAATGAGCCTCTTGCTAAGAGGGACTATATTTTATTTAAACATCCTTCTAAGGCTGAGAACTCAGGTAATCTGTTGTGTTACAAGCCACTGGCTGTTCCTGCCATCCAGAGAGATAACACTGAGGCGCTAATAGGAACACATCAATCACAATCAAGCTGCAATTCCAATGGTGTCTCGTCCTCCCAGCTCCTCTTTAAGCTCCTTAATAACGGTGATAACATAGTTCGGGGGCTGCTGAGAGGGGCTCTCCCCTCTGAGGGTCATATTCATAAAGCGAATAGCTTGGCAAGTCAGCGCCCAGGGAAACCGATCTATGTGGGGACTTCCGCACTGCAGGGAGGAGCGTGGATGACTGGGAGGGCTGGGATCCACCAGGAGAATTTTCTGACATCTGTTGGCCCGGGTTCTGTGATGTCACTCCTGCCTCCTTCCTAAGAAAGGGGTGTGAGTTTGTGCACTATGTAATTATTAAGTAACAAGGCTCATTTTCTTGGGCAGCTTATAAACTGGTCTTGAAGGCAATGTCCAAATGAGCTCTCCAGGTGTTGTGAGTGATGGCAACCTCATGGGAGTTGGCATATGGCTTCCCAAGAAGACTCCGGGATGGGGGGACGGGTGAGGCAGGTGATGGGTGGGGTGGGGGTCCTCTCAGCCTCTGTAGTTCCATGTCACTCTCTAACCTCTCACCCGCAAGGTCACGCGTGTGTTTGCTGGTTTGACTTCCCCAGAGGCTTTGAGCTACTTGAGGGCGGTAGTGGTGTTTAATTAATTGTTATATCCTCAGTACCAACACATGATCTTGGGACACACAAGATGCTCAATATGGGCATATGGCTGCATACATAAATGCAGGTGTTAGTGTGGAAAAGAAGTCAGTTTATACTGCTTGGCACCTTTTCAGTATCCACATAAATACATGTGTCGCGTGTGTGAAATATACATATTCCCGAAGGAATGCAGACCTCATAAAGACAAGCAGTGTATTTTATACGTATTTGTGTGATTTATTATTTATGAGACACCGTATCACCCTGGATCCAGATTGCTTGGATCCACATACTGGCTCTACCACTTCTTGGGGATGACTTTAGACAATTGGCTACAACTCTTTGTGTATCAGTTACCTCATCTGTAAAATGGGTTTTACAGATGTTTTAAGAATGAAATGAGTTCATAGATTAAGCATTTATAACAGTGCCTTGCATACCTTAGGCATAAATGTTTTATATCATATCTTTATATTTAAATTATATGCTTAAGCTTGGCATTATATTCAAAACCTTTATATAAATGAACACGTGCGTGGAAACACATATCGGCCTTGAGCTCAGCGCTGCAGCAAGCCCGGGGCAGTGCGTTTAATTTGTAGTGGCTTCATGCGTGGCAGGTGTTTTGATTCACTGTAAATTCACCTGCTCTCAAGCTGTTATTTCATATTGGGGTTTCAGTGAGACTGTACTTGCCTGAGTGTGTTTATCTCCCAAACCCTGTCTGTAGAAGTGCGTGTCCCCGGAACAAGTGCTTGTGTGGGTGCAATCATACAAAGGGGTGGGCAGATGAGCCGGCTTCTGGGCGGCCCCAGCTGTGCAGCCTGCCCCAGATGTGAGTGCAGGCGGCAGATTCCGCTTAGATTATCTTGCTTACCTAATGATTTTTGCTTCGCTGCCTTGCTCGATTGTGTTCACCAGGATGGCAGGCTATTAAAATGTCAGGGCACATTGAATTGTTGTTATCCAGGAGAGAGACCTTTCCAATCAACCCGTGTTCTGGGGGTTGCATAAACTGGAGAAGGCGATTGGAGAAAGGTTTTATGGCTTCTTTACATAGATGGGGTGAGCAGGGCCGCTGGGAGAGGGCGCTGGGAGGGAGGAGGAGGGGGAGTGGGGGACAGGACTGGGGTTAATGGCAGCTGGAGTGTGCTAATTAAATGCCATCTCCTCAAACAGGTATTGGTGGCTCCTCGCATTTAAGTGTGATGCTCTGGTTTAGAGAAGGGAGGGGGAGTGATCGCAGTGGGCGGTGGGGGTGGGGCAGAGAGCTGCAGGAGAGGCAGGGGTGGGGAAGAAGAGGCTGTTACGCAGCAGCCGGCATTGGCGGAGAGCTAGAGAGGCACACAGAGGCTTCCTCGCGCGGCGCCTGCCCGCCTCTGTGGAGTGCCACATTCCTCTGAACCTGGGGAACTGGTGGGCTTTTCGGGGTGACAGGACCAAGCCACCCGCCACAGTGCTGTCGTCGCGGCGCCTCTGGCCAGGCCCCGCCTGAGCCAGCTGGACCGTCTGGGACGTTCTTCTTTCCCCGCCGTCAAGTCTCATTTGGTCAAGGATTTATTTTCCTTCGGGGAGAGAGGGAAAGCCGGGGCAAAGGACGTTCTCATGAAGCACCCTGCTGTCAGGGCCGCGGCAGGCTCTCGCTCGCACCCAGCCTGGCCGGGATTGACTCTTCCCCTTTGTTCACATCATCTCACAAATATTTGGCTTTCCCGCCACGTCTGCTTCATTTTTGTTTAAAGAGATGGCTTCGTTTTTGCGAGCGCCCCGTTGTCCTTCCTCCCCCATCCTCCTGGCACCAGGGACTGGCCGGGCAGCACCGTGGCCGAGGGGGCTCAGCTCAAGCGCCCTTGCCTTTGTCAGTTCCATCAGCTGCATTTCTCTCTCTCTCTCTCTCTCTCTCTCTCTCTCTCTCTCTCTCTCTCTCTCTCTCTCTCTCTCTCTCACACACACACACACACACACACACACACACACACACGCATGCGCTCACCCACCCCTCTGCCAGTTTCCCTTGCCTCCATCCCAGAAAGTCACACCCACCCACCATTCTCAAGTTCCTCGCCCTTTCCGGCTCCCCCTTTAGTTTCTGGTCCCGGCGCTGCCCATTCTTTCGGCTTAATTCAAATCTCACTCACATGCTTCTGGCTTCCCTTCATCCCCTCACCTGCCTGGCCACATGCAGGGTTCCTTTGCCAGGCTATGTATCACTTCCCCTGGAGGATGGAGGTCTCTGGCCGCCAGACCTGTGGTGGCTGTTCCCCCATCTTTTATCCAGAGACAGCTTCTCCCTCGCAGCACAACTTCCATTGCTCCCTCCTCACTCCCAGGCTGCTTCCTCTCTCTCACAGCTTCACCATGGCTATGAACAATATCTTTACTTGTCTCGAACCCTGCACAATTGGTAGTTCATTCATTTAATCAACAAATGCTTACTGAGTGTCTATTCTGTTAAGTATTAACCTATTGTTAAGTATTGGGGGCATGATGGGAAGAAAAACTCGTGGTCAGGGACCATGTTATATTTGTTTCTGCAGCCTGGACCACACAGATACTCAATGCATTTTGAATGGGTGGATGAAAGAAGAAATAAATCTCCCTGTCCTTTGAGTAGCCTCTCCGGTATTTTCTTTGCTGTTTTATTATTCAAAATACAAGCTCTTTATGACAAGCTTGATAGGTTTTACTTTCTCACATTCCTGCATATCCATTAGGTCCCTGTGGCTTCAAAGCCACCTTCTGAGGAGGCTGTGGTCCAGTTCTAGCACTCCACTTAGGAAGGCTTAGTGAGTACATGTCAATGGTCAGATGGCTCACTGGTGGTCAGCGGAGTCCAGACCAGACTTTACCCAGGACCTCTGTGCTCCTAACCTCACTCTCTCCGGATGACACATAGGCCTGCATGTCTTCTTTTGCTGTGCCTGACGCAGGCTTCCCAACCAGGAAAACGGGGTGAGGAGGAGTAGGCTGATGCCCGGTTTCTAATACTGCCCTTCCAGACTCCTCCTGCACCTGGTGCAAGAGGCATTGCTTAGAGGGACGTTTACTTGTAGGATGTGATTTTCCTCCTTCGAGTCTCCTCAATGCCTACCCTTGCCCCCAATTATCCTTCTGCAGCATGGTAGGCTCAGCTCTATGGTAATTGGATTTTCTGACAATCACCCGGAACTTGAGGCTGAGTGTTGTGCCCATCACCTGGGTCAGTTTTGCCATGATTAGATTTGTCTAATTAACCGGGAGGCCTCAGGTACCTGCGCTGATGGGCAGACAGCTCTCCTAATGCTTTCTGGACTTGGTGCTCATGGCAGCTTTGGTCCCACGCCAGTGACTTTGGCCTCGCCCACTTGTGGCACTTGAGACCCTTGCTGTGTCCATGGTTTCTGCCATCGCCTACCCCCAGACTGCTGCCTTGGACCAATAGCTTGAGGTGGGGGGGAGAAAAAGAGGGGCACAGGAGATTGATGCCAGCAGGGAAGCACCGTGCGCTGCAGACACGTGGGCTCCTTGACACAGCAGCTGAGCTTCTTAGATTTCATCCCCTGAGTTCAAAGTTCGTATCTGTCGAATGGGAATAATAGAGACCATCCTACAGGACTGCTGTAGAATTCAGAGGCAATGTCTATAAAGTAATGAGAGCAATGTCCTGCACAGAGTGTGCCCAGCACACATGTGCCTCTCTCTGATGTGAGCACACACTAACACAGACACATGTACACACACACACACACAGTCACACACTTCTTCAGCCCAGCCGGGCTCCTCTTCAGCCTTCCACTCCCACTGCATCCTTTTCTAATGCTCCTTTCATTTCCTTCCCTTTGCCCCCTCTTTCTATCATCCTCTTTTCTTTTCATGAAGTTTTCTCCTCCCGGGCCCAGTTTCTTCCCTTTGGGCAGGTGCTGCTTCTCTCTCTTCGAGCACCTTCCCTAGCCATGTTGTCCTGTTCTGTAGCCATGCACCTCCAGGTCTGCCTCCCCTCAGGCCCCAGGCTCCTTGAGGCAGGGACTGTGCCTTAGTGAGCCAGCAAATAGAGGACACGTGAAAGGGTTGGTGGGAGGAAGCAAAGAGAAAGAGGGTCTGTTTTTCTGGTCCAAGGTCAGTTGTATGGTCTTCAGAGGGTGCCCATGGCCACCACTAGCCCCGTACACCTTTATGCAAACTCACCAGAAGTGCTTCCTTTCCCATCCAGGGGATGGGCAGGCCCACTGCTCTGGTTTCAGACCTCATTTGTCTCCTTGGCTGCCATGGACACACTGCACGTGAAAGGAGCTGTGAAAGGAGCCGAGGATGAGGGGAGGCTGCCTGGGCACTGGTCTGACTCATGGTGCCATCCAAGTGTCTTAGGCTTCTCCCATTAAAGTCCCGGCCATTGGTCTGCTCCATGGTCTCGAGCTCCTTCCCAGTGTGACACAGCTGCCTGCACCCCCACAGACATGCTGTCATTTGACAGGGGCTATCACCTGCCATTTCTTCTTGCAGAACAAAGAAAAGGGAGGGAAGGAAACTTAGAGCTCTCAGGAGGCAGCACACACTTGGAGACACTTCTGCTAACATAGCTGCCAGACACGAAACTCTTTGGTCACTTTCTAGAAGCAGGAGAGTCAGAAAAAGGTCATATTTTCATCTTCCCAAGTTTTCAGTAATAAAATGTTTTTTCTTAATCTCCTGCCCTTTCCTTAGGTCTCAATGCTCTCAACTTACCAATTTTTCTACCATTTCCTAAAATTTTAAGTCTCTCTCCTCTGCTGAGGGCTGGTGTTTGCCACAGCCTCAGGTTGAGTCTGTTGGCAAGAGACTTTTTATAAAACTTTAAAAATGCATTAGAAATGGCAACATTGTGGGGACTGGGGATAGGAGAGGTCCGTGCACTCCACAAATCTACACAGGAAACACAGCAGACCTGAGTTCAGAAGTCTCTCCTTGCATAGCGATCCCTTGACCTCTCCGAACCTCAGCCGGGCACTGTAAAATGGCAGCAATTTTAAGTGCATCACAGGGACACCTTGAGGAATGAATGAGATGACAAGTATGAAGGCTGAGGTAAGACCCAGCCCTCACAGGGCTCTCCCCGTCATGTTAGCCACCTTGGTCCCCACTATAGGCTACTCCTATGTGACTCTTGTTTGATTAGCTCCATGCAGCTGTTGTGGGTTCTCTGTCTAGTTATTAAATTTTCAATTAGCTTACTTTATCTTATACACCTTAGCACAATAGGATTCCATCAAGAATGAATTTGCTTTGTATCTTTTCCACTAATGTGGGCATTTGGGTATTGCCCTGGTCTTTAAGCTGGCAGCTCACAGGGTGGAAGCCCTGTTCTCCTTTCTTTGTATCTCCTGTCATGTGGCCGCTTGGCACATGTGTCTCATAACCACATATGACCATGTGGCCACTTGGCACATGTGTTTCTGAACCAAACCTGACAGAGGCAGGTTTGCTTAGTGGGTATGAGAGTGAAGAAGGCCTCTGATACTAAGTGGGTACCCATGGCAGGCCACTTCGGAGCCTCAGGAGTCCCATCAGTACAACAGGGATAATGGAGAGTATCTCCCAGGGCTAGTTTGAGGATTAGATACCTGGTATAGAGTAAGTGTGTAGTAAACTATAGTTGTTATTATTTGTGGTGGTTATTTTTATTTTTAATGTGTAAAAGCTACCCATTTATCTATGTCATATATTCCTAGTGCTTTCTGTTATAATCTCATAAGAAACAATTTCTATGCAGACAACAGTATGGTGGATATTAGAGGGGAAGAGGAATGGGGTGAGTTAGAAGAGGGTAAAGGGGTTCACATAAATGGGGATAGAACGATACTTGGTATGTGGTGGTGAGCACATAATGAAATATACAGATGATATATCATAGAATTGTGTACTTGAAACTCACATAATCTTATTAATGAATGTCACCCAATAAATTTAATACAATTTTAAAAAAGAAACCATTCCTTATAAACAGTGACTCCAATATGGAATGAAGATTGTGCTGTGGCCACTTCATGAAGCCTTATCTCCTGTGCAGGTTATGGACTAAATGCATGTAAATTGCTTACTTTACCCTTAAAAGAAACTGCTTAATGCCAGTCAATATTTAGAATGTTTACCTGCACATTACAGAGCAAATGGCATAGTCAGATATATTAATATAAGCAAACATCTAATTAGTCTTAAAAATTAGTTTGTGCATGTACCAATGATTTGTATTATTAAAAATAAAGTAGCTATTATTATTTCTATAAATTCTATTAACTGTCAAAGAATACTTCAAAAAGAGGTTCTCATTTGTTCATTCCATCAATATTTGAGTCCCAGAGGATATGTGAAGATGAGCAAGACATGCACTCATGTACACATGGACCAATTATATCTTGCTCATATCCTCTGTGACTCAACTTGGGCACATTGGGAAAGAATATATAGTATGATAAGGCAAGCGAAGGGAGGGGAGGTAGAGGGTTAGGCTAAGCTCCATGATGACCACCATGACCAGAGTCAGGCCAGGTAGCATGACTAGGCTCCCAAGAGTTGCTAGTGGGCAAGTGATGGGGTCAGTTTTCATATTAGATCACTGGGAGGATGTGGGGTGGGCTTAGCGGTGGGATGAGGGGTTCTGCTGAGTCAGGGAGAAAGCTAGAGAATGGCTTATCAAAATGTGGTCCAGCACCTGCATCACCTGAGAGCTTGCTGGAAATACAGATTCCATCTCCACTCCATTCTAAATATGGTTTTACTGATTTTTAGAGAGCAAGGAAGGGGGAGAGAGAGAGAGAGAAATCGATGAGAGAAGGACATCATAGATCAGATGCCTCCTACACACCCCCTCCTGGCGATTGATCTCCCAACCTGGGCATGTGCTCTGACTGGGAATCTAACCAGCAACCTCTTGGTTCTTGGATTGATGGTCAGCTACTGAACCACGCTGGCTGGGTCCCATGTCTACTCTAGAGCAGCTGAATCTGAATCAGCACTTTATTAAGCCCCCAGTAATTTGAATCCATACTGCATTGAAAGACTCTAGAAAAAGTGTGGGACTGAACCAATGTGGGCAGTGGCACTGAGGATAGAAGGGAAAGAATTTGAATCCTGTTTAAGTATCTTGTTTATGGAACAGTGGAACAATATAGCAGGAAGTACTTGAAGAATTTTTTTGCCAAGTTCTCTCTAGAAGCTGTTATGTAAATGTCCATTTTGTGCCATCAGATATGTAAATTAGTTTGCGGCCCAGAGTTTATTAAGAAGTCCTAAAATGTACTAAAAGGGAATGTGAAAGATAAATTACCTATGCAGGGCTAGGTAAATACCATGTAAGTAGATAATTTGAAGTGAGTGGGGTCTTTCTTACCTTGTTCTAATAGCCTTATGGGGGGGGGTAGGGATTGGGGGCCATGGATGGATAAAAAAATAGGACCAGTGAATGGCTGGCAAAGCCTTGGGGGGGGGGGATAACCTCTCCTTTTTAGAACATATCCATTCATTCAGACTTTCATATTCTGAATATTAACCCAGGCCCTGGGAATTCAGAAATAAAGCAGACAGAAGTGTAAATATGTCACACACTGAGGGTGTTTGAACAGCCAAGTGTCTGGACATGACATGTGCAGCAAGGACAGAGTGCTCAGCACCAGGTGAAGCTTTGGCAGGTAGTAGTGGGTAGTTCTTAAACACTGGGTTCTGCACCAGAACAACCCAAACTCCAAAGTCATCCTCCTGGGGGACCTTGGGCAAGTCCTGTAACTTCTTTGTGCCTCAGTTTCCATATTGCAAAATAAAAAAGTAACACTTCTTAGGGTGCTTATCAGAAAGAGAAGAGCCTATATGTGTGAAATGGTCCATAAAAGGTAATATGATGAAGATCATCATCATCGCCATCATCACTGTTGTTGTTATGTTATCTTTAACTTTGTTTTTATTCTTGTGAGAGATACAGATGATACAAAACACATTCTCAGCTCTCAGGAAATTTCCTAGCTAGAGAAAGAGGGCACACTCATGGGAGATGGACCACCAACAACAGAAGCTAAATATGAGTCATCAGAGCTCTAAGCTCTGATGGAAGGTGCTCTCCATGGGCTGGGATGCCCAGGAAAGGCTTCTCAGGAGAGATGCTATAGAGGCAGAAAGGCGAGTGAGAGTGCAGAATGTCCTACAGTCACACCAGGAGGAGAGAAGGGTGACAGCAGCCTTTGGCTCCAAGGCCCTCATTGTGGCCCCAGGAAGCAGGCCAGAGGGGGAAGGCCATCTAGTTCTTGCTCAGGGTCACTCAGCAGGTGAGTTGTGCTGGGGCAAGAGCCCAGTCTTCAGCTCTGAGCTAGTGCTCTTTCCCATCCTGCAGCAGTGCATCTGTATAACACAGCACAGCCCTGGAGGAGCTCACTAGTGCCTGGCGTGGCTAGATTGTGAGCCAAATGAGCAAGGTGGGAAGAAAGGAGCCTTGGGTTTTGAGTCTGGTCAGGGATGAAATTCAACCTCTGTCACAATCAGCTGAGTCCCC
The DNA here is from genome assembly GCA_026230045.1 of Corynorhinus townsendii. Lineage (NCBI taxonomy): Eukaryota > Metazoa > Chordata > Mammalia > Chiroptera > Vespertilionidae > Corynorhinus > Corynorhinus townsendii. The sequence continues at coordinate 85,551,718 of JAPDVU010000005.1, forward strand.
TCTAACCTGGTTTTCCTCCTGCTTCTTCCCTCCCTCCCTCTATTTCTTTCCTCCTCTAGCTTCTGGTGGTTTGCTGGTGATCTTTGGTGTTCCTTGGCTTGCAGGTACATGACTTCTACCTCTGCTTTCATCTTCACATGGTTTCTCCCTGTATGCGTGTATGTGCCCAAATTTCCCCTTTTCATAAAGATGCCAGTCACATTGGATGAAGGGTCCTGTTTACTCCAATATAACTTAATCTTAATGTGAGCAATTACATCTGCAAAGACCTATTTCCAAGAAAGGTCACATTTGAGGTTCTGGGAGTTAGAACTTCAAAATATGACTTTTTGAGGGACACAATTCAACTCATGATACTGGCCACACACCACTGTAGATTCAAACGTGTTATATAATAAGTACTTAGACCAGGTGAATAATTGTGAATGCTAGCAACCTCCCAGGTGATATATTTAGGGCAAGATTATTTAATCTATTCTTAAATATAGGTCTATTTGCATTCACTTTTGAGGCTCCTGTGTCCACGACAGTGCCAGGCTTCCCCAGATTTTGTGTGGTGCTGACCAGTGCTCTGTGTTGGTGTGTGGGGGTGTGTGTGTGCGCGCGCGCACTCGCGCGCATGCATGTCTTTCTGGGCAGATGTTCTCCTGGGAGGGACAGCAACTTGTGTAGAGAGATTCAAGCTCTGTCTGAGGTCTTAGGCAGCTCATAACGAATTATCATAGTCTGGGGGGTCTTAAACAACAAACATTTATTTCTCCTGGAGGCTGAAAGTCCAAGATCAAGGTTCCAACCAATTGGGTTCCTGGTGAGACTTCTCTTGCAGATGCTGCCTTCTTGCTGTGTCCTCACATGGTGAAGAGATTATCCCTGGTGTGTCTGTTCTCATAAGGGCATTAATCCTGCTCAAGAGGGCTCCACTCTCATGATATAATGACCCCAAAGTCCCCATCTCTAAATACCATCACACTGGGGCGTCTTCTCTGTAAGGCTTTGCTCTTTCCATTCTGCCCCCCTTCTTCTCCTTATCCTGCATGTCAACCTTTGTCACACGGGCCTTCACTCCTGGTCTCCTTTCTCAACCCTGGACCAGCTGGTTCCCATTCAATCTTCTCCCAGAATCTCCTTCTACCCCAGCCAACATCTGAAGTTGACTTTGCACAGTGGGGACGGTAACTGTCAGGAGTAGCTGGTGCCTGGGAGAAGAGGATCATGGAGTTCCAAGCTGGAAGGACAGTGGTGCCATTCCAGTTCCATCTCCTGTGTGCTGTTTGTAGACTCTGACTCTGTGTTCTTATTTTAAAGTCCTTTTCATTGTTGGTGATGCCCCTTCTTCCTCTCAGGGGCTCCATACCTTCATGCTCCTGGGCCTGTATCAAAACCTCTCCTGAGAAAGAAGACATGGTCAGTTCTTTACCGTCAATGCCATGACAAGCCACAGGATTCTGCTTTCTCAGTCTTCTCTCTGATTAGGGCCTGGAAGACTCTTTCCCTGTGGAAGTTTCTGAGGTGGGGGTCTGTGAGACGGGGCCTGTGACCTGAATGTGTGTCCATGAGATGGATGGGCTGAGCACATATGGAAACACAAATGCAGAAGACATGCATAAGTGCAGACCTGCAGGGAGCAGGAGAAGGACTGAATGGAAGGCAACAATTGGGTCTGGTGAAGGAATATGGGAAACCTGTCTGGAGGAGGTTCCGGAGGGGCAGACAATAGCTGGAAGAAGAGAAAGGTCAAGAGCGGTCCATTAAGTATTGGAGCTGGAGCTAAGAGTCTCGTAGGGAGCCAAGTGTGGGGATGAGGAGAGTTCTGAAGTCTACACCGAGGAGGACTGGTGATGAACCTGCTTATGTTCACTTTGGTGCCCAAATGCCCTTTGCCCCCTGGATCTCATCTGCATTTCTCACAAGTCCTCCCTTTCGCAAGCCCATGTAGAACCTTGGTGCAAGTTTGAAGAGTGAAATGCTTCATCTCGGCTGACCCGCCCCTGCAGGAACAAAGTGTGGCCAGCAGATGGCGTCTCTGTAAATTGAAAAAACCATGGCAAACGGCTGAATTTTCTATTCCCTTGGTGCCTTCAGCAGGGCATCTCAGAGCAAGACAGTATTGT